>CAVLGL010000035.1:38543377-39836429 GCA_963668995.1 Parnassius mnemosyne | reverse complement strand
TAATTAGGTGCAGACACGAATAAACACTTTAAGTACAAACCAGGCCTGCCTGAGTCACTAGGTTTATGCACGTGCATATTCACCCATGGGACACTAGGTACGGTACTGGGTACAATAGGACAATCTGGTTTGTCACTAATAGCCTTTAGTATGTTGTTGGAGCTACCACGTATTCTGCGAATGAGCGAGACGACCAGTTTGCGCAAAACCGTCTCGAAGCTATCATTGCGCGCATTAGCATACATGCACGATGCGCTGCAAAATCGCAGCGCATCGGGCATGTATGCGCAAACTAATACACCTTGAATAGCGTTTTGTAAGTTGGTTTTTCCATTGGAAAAAAAGGCTTGAACCTGGGACTCGAACTACAGCACACATCACCTCATCGCCACCGTCGGATTTTGTAGTGGGTGGTGTTTCAACTGAAAATTTATTGATCAACATAGTATTAATATTAAAAATTTTACCTTTTTTATTGACAACCTCGTTATTCTAGTGGTTGTAAATGCGACTGCTGATCGTGAGGTCCCGGGTTCGAATACCGGGTCGGGCTAAAAAAACAGTTATTGAGTTTTTCCTACAAGAAATTCTCAGTAGCTGCCCGGAGTCAGGAAGTTGGCGGTGTCTCTCCCCAGTGCCTCGGAAAGCATGTAAAGCTGTTGGTACTGCGCCTGATCTCTCTGCGGTCGTGTCGGTCTAACGTCTCATCGGACTATGAGAGTGGGGGAGGAGAGAGTGCACCTGTATTTGCGCATACACTCGGGTACTATAATCCTGTCCTGCGCCGATGGCTAGTCTCCGTTGAGGCTGGTCGCCGAGACCGAAATTTAGTCTGCAGGACATTATTATTAATATTTTAAGAAGATATCTTTTTGCTTTCCTTAGGTAGGACTTCTTATCTGCTTAGAAGTCCGTCTGGATGGGTACCACCCTCTTAACTACTTTTTTTTATGCCGCTAAATAGCATTGATAACTCTACTATGTTCCAGAATGATGTATTTTTGATTAAAAGAGTAAAAAGAAGTTTTATTAACACGCAGTTTTAATAATGAGATACCACAGAGTACAAAATCTTAGATAAGTAATTTCTATGTACGAGTAGTACTACCACAGAGAAAGAAAAATTGTTGTCTCTGTAATGAGTAAAGTACAATATTATTATTTCAACACAGAATGAAGAGTATAGAGAGCGAGAGAGAATATTTACAGTCTATGGGGCATTCCATCTTAGTCGTCAGTGGTGCCAACGCAACTGTAGCCTACCTTGATTAAAATTGGTCTGCGTGTGTCCATGGATTGCAGTAGCCACTTACGTTGTTAAGTTTGTTAGTCACTGGAGTTTTATTAAAAAAACTTGCAATACTCGTAACACTCCGTGTCTTTTTTTATAAGATACAGTTGACAAACGAGCACACAGTTCACCTGATGGTAAAGACATTCTTCTGCATTTTGATTCGTAATTTTGATTCAAGACTTCTGCATTTTGATTCGTAATCTATGCCCGATTACGAATCAAAATGCAGAAGCGTTGTTACCCGTGAGCACTAAGATGGAATGCCTCGTTTCCAGTAAAAAGGGTCTCCGGTTCTCTACACTCACTATTCTGTGTATTCTGTGTCACTAGTATTCTGTGAGAGCGTGCTCCTTCCCCGGTCGAGCCGATCCGTTCGTGCTGCAACCACAATATAGCTGCAGCATGGCTCTGCCACGTAAAAATATATAGCTGGATATAGACTTCTCTCTAGGAAAGATTTGGAGTGATCACTATGTTAGTAAGTAGATTGGCGATTTGTTTGGATGTTCTCTTAACGAGTTCACACAGGTTTGATGGTGTTTTTTTTTTACGGTACCCCCAGACTAGGATTTCTCCTGTGTCGTGGAGGCAGTTTACAAACACAAATTGCACAAGCACAAACATCCAGACCCGGAACAATTATTTGTAGGCCATACAATTACTTGTTCCGTGAGGGATTTGAACCGCGGCCCCCAGCGTAGCAACTCATTGCTAAGCCACTGCGCCACGGAGCCGTCAATGACACAATTTATAGAATGATGGTATGTATTATAACTAATATTCAACTTCTCAGGTTATTTCACTATCAATAAATAATTAAAACATATCGTTCGCTTGTGACATTTTTCTCGTTCTGCTGTTGCTATGATAGAGAACTGTGACGACGGTGTACTTTTTATGGGCTGTTGTAGGAAATGACAATTTCGTTTACAGAAATTTTTATGTTTTATGACATTTATTATATTAGGAAAGTTACCTCTATCCTAGAAATTTGTTCACGGTTTACATACATAAATTACACTTTGAAAAGCAAACAGACATCGAATAATTGGAACATGCAGAAATTCTGTGACTAAATTTTTCCCTCTCCATTCCATCATTGGGCTACCAAACGGTCGTATATATATGTACCTACAAAAATATATACTTTTGAAAAAAAAAGTAACCGCAAAGAGAAAATTTTTATACCCTAATCTAATGATACTCCATAAGTTCAGCAAGCTGTTTAGGCTACAGAGTGGGCAACAGAAATAGACATATACACATACGTACAAAAATATATATACTTGAAAAAATTACCCTCCTTCTGGGGCTGTCGAAACGCACAGAACTGTACGCCGTCTTAAACTAAAATATCTATTTATCGGCTGTGCATCATAAAAATAACCTTGTCTATAAACAAGTGAAGCCAAGCCAAAGAAGTGTGACATATCGAGTGATAGAAATGAAACAGATTAATTTTAGCGTGACACGCCGTCTCTTGCGAGCGCGGATTTTTAACTTAATTGTGCACGGATGGATAAACGGTTTACTGGACGAATTATATTAATATTTGCTGTAATTTCTTCTTTCGACACTTTTTGCATCGACTCTCAATAATCGAAAAATGTAAATATAAATGAATAGAATAGAATAGAATGGTTTTTATTCAGTATTGATTATTACATAATACTTATTGAAAGTCATTATTTTATTTACCACTGGTTCGGAAAATACCTCCTGTCCTGGGAACAACCAGCAAGAAACCCAGCGGGACTTTTTTTTTTAAACATAATTTCACTTAACAATAATTTTGATTATACAATTTTAAATGAATTTTCATAGAACCAGCATGGTGGCGATCACCTTATTCCCAGGGGTTATTTTCACTCATGTATTCCTTGATATTATAATAACCCTTTTTGTACAGTTTTTCTTTAATAAAACTTTTAAACTTGTTTATTGACAAACTTTGAACATGTTCTGGGATTCTGTTATAAAAGCGTATACATTGCCCCATAAATGAATTACTAATTCTGTGGAGTCTAGTAAGTGGCATTACAAGCTTATGTTTGTTCCTAGTGTTTAAGGTATGAACATCCTTATTCTTATTAAAGCTATTTATGTTTTTATGTACATACATTACATTTTCATAAATATATTGCGATGCCAAAGTTAATATGTTTATTTCTTTAAATTTTTCTCTGAGGGACTCTTTACAATTTAGATTATAAATCGCCCGAACGGCTCTCTTTTGCAAAACAAATATAGCTTCAATATCAGTCGCATTACCCCATAGACACAAAGACATAGACACAAAATTCCATAAGACATTACGCTATGAAAGTAACTAAAATACACTAACCTAGCTGTCTCAACATCTGTGAGACTTCTAACCTTTCTTACAGCATATGTTGCATAACTAAGTCTGCTTGCTAATTTAGATATATGGGGGCCCCATTGAAGTTACGCGTCAATAGTAATACTAAGAAAAACAGTGGTATCCACAAGACTCAACTCCTCCCCATTTAAGTGCACATTGATTTTCGAATGTTTTACATTAGGTATTGTAAATTTAATACATTTTGTCTTTTTGCCGTAAAAGTCGAGCAAATTGTTGGCGTTAAACTAATGTACTAATTTCGATAGAGCATTATTTACATCGTTATAATTAATTGACTGCCGTTTAAATTTGAAGTGAAGACGTGAAGAGGTATCGTCAGCAAATAATACTATATCGTGATTGTCCCCTACAACATAAGGTAAGTCATTAATATAGATTAAGAAAAAAATTGGAATGGGCCAAGAATCGAGCCCTGAGGAACGCCCATTGATACTACCGATCCGGAGGAACCTTTACCATTGATTACGACTTTTTGAGTCCTGTTACTTAAATATGAAGTAATAAGTCTAAGCGCTAAATTTTTTACACCGTAATGTTGTAGTTTCCTAATAATGTATCATGATGAACACAATCGAAAGCCTTGGAAAGGTCACAGAAAATACCTAAGGCATCTTGTGAATTATCCCAGGCATTAAAAATATATTTCATAAGCTCAACACAGGCGTCAGACGTCGAGCGACCCCTTGTAAAACCAAATTAGTTTTTATGAAGTAATTTATTTGTATTAAAAATAATTAACAATTGATACAAAATTATTTTTTCAAAAATTTTACTGAGAGTTGTTAGTACAGAAATAGGTCTATAATTAGCGGGGTTCAACTACCCAGATTTAAATAAAGGTATTACTTTACTATACTTCAATAAATCAAAAAACACTCCAGAATCGATACAAGTATTAAAAATAATAGCGAGATAAGGTGCAATTAAATCTATTATGGACGCAATCACTGTAACGGAAATCCCCCATAAATCTGCGGTTTTCATTACATCAATGGATTTGAAGTATTTTACAATATTATGCGGTAATACTTTTTCAAATCTAAATACTTTTAAACAGGTATTAACATTCTGTTTAAGTAATGACTCGGCGACAGTTGGAGAAGTATTCAATGACTCTGTTATCAAGATAGGAAAATCAGTGAAATATTTCTCAAACACCGCTGCAACTTCTTGATTTGATTCAGTCAGTTCAATATTCATTTTTAATATATTATTATTAATCATTTATTTTCAGACTCAGGTCCATATATGTTAGTATTGGTACAATTTTTCTTACATGCTAGGTTAGTAAAAACTGAACGAAATCTATTTAAAACCTAATACAGAGTCTAGTCAAGACTTCTGTCTTGTCACCTTATGGAACTCATAAAACATGTAGTTCAATAAACCTTGCAAGCAGGTTAGAATCCACTCTGTTACTAATCATCTGTAGGACTTTGTTCGGGCTCCCTCGCACGCGTCGTATAAGAGACTCCACTTTTTTCCTCATGATTGCGTAAAAATCATCTGTTTTTGCATCAGCAAACATACTTGATGCACTGCAATAGCGAGGGAGCCCCAACAAGGCCCTGAACATATTATTATATTGAATTCGCAGGACATTATATGCTCTTTGGGTGAAATTGGTCCAAAGACTGCTCGTGTAAAACGATTGGCAGTAGACTTTGAATAAAGTAATTTTGACTGGTGCTGTGCAGCGAGCAAACCTATGAACCAACATATTACCACGGACAGACAATGCCCTGCGCTCATCAGACAAATTCTCATTAATGATGTGGCCAAGATATTTAAACTGTTTTACACGAGCTAAGGGTATTCTGTTTAGAGTTAATAATGGTATATTATCTGGAGTTTTATTTCGACCTTTAATAATCATATACGCACTCTTTTTTTCATTATATCTCAAGCCATGTTCAGCAGCATATCGCTCACATGTGCCTAGTAATTTTCTAAGGCCTCCAATTGAAGGGCTCAGCAGCACCACGTCGTCAGCATAGCTAAGGTTATGAAGATACACGTCTTCTATGTGACAACCTACACGCATGCTGCAGAGCTCCTCTATCAACTGATTGACATAAATACTAAAGAGCCTAGGCGACGTTAAACCACCTTGCCTCACTCCACACTCTAACCGGTATTCATCGGAATATATATTTCCCCATCTTACAAAGTTTGACTGGTTGTTATGCCAAAAGGAAAGAATATTTACAAGATCCTCGGGGACACCTGCTTCTCTTAGCTTTGCTTACAATTTATCATAACATACTAGTTCAAAATCCCTGGACAGATCTAAAAAACAAGCATAAATAGGAGTTTTTCTATCAACATAGTAGCTTACAGTATGCTTTAACGCTAGTATCGCACTCTCCGTTGAGAGTCCCTCTCGAAAACCGAACTGTGTGTCTTGTAGAGTTGTGTGACTACTTAGATGTCTATCAAGGAGCCCATCCAAGACTTTAGAAACTACAGTAGCAAAAGAAATTGGTCTATAATTACTCTTATCACTAAGATCACCAGTAGGATTTTTCGCTAACGGAATAACAATTGTTTTGATAAGGTTTGGTGGTAAATATGAGTGACGTATACATAAATTAAAAAATATTGCCAAAACTCTACATAAGTGCAAACCAGCATATCGCAAGTGGTCAACACTGAGGCCATCATGTCCAGGAGATTTTCCTCTCTTCATCTTAGAAATAATATTTGCAATGTCTCTACCTGAGAAGGCAAGCGGGCTAAA
This sequence comes from Parnassius mnemosyne, assembly GCA_963668995.1. Taxonomy (NCBI): domain Eukaryota; kingdom Metazoa; phylum Arthropoda; class Insecta; order Lepidoptera; family Papilionidae; genus Parnassius; species Parnassius mnemosyne. The sequence goes on along the minus strand of CAVLGL010000035.1, from coordinate 39,830,012 downwards.
TACTGTGCATCGCTCAGTATTGGGCACCTGCGGCACATTTGGTTTCAATCGAAATTGGTCTTTAAAAATATTTGCAATTTGCCCTAGTTCGCTTACACCTTGAACACTCACTGGAAGGGTGACTTTACTATCAAACCTTTTAGTGCTTTTCAAGAACTTACTGAATGTTTTATTAGAGTGTTGAGTTGCAATAATATCCATCCTAATTTTCTCTTGGTTTTATTGACAAAACTTAAGCCTTGATTTAAATATTTTGCGGCTTTCCCGTATTTTTTTAAAAATAGGTCCGCCCTGTGGCTTACCGTACATGATGTATTTTTTTTTTTTAGTTTTATAAAAAAAACGTTACCCCCACACTAGGATTTTCTCCTGTATCGTGGAGGCAGTTTACAAACACAAATTTCACAAGGACAAACATCCAGACCCGGAACAATCATTTGTAGGCCATACAAATACTTGTTCCGTGCGGGATTCGAACCCGCGCCCCCCAGCGCAGCAACTCATTGCTAAGCCACTGCGCCACGGAGTATATATAATTGATAGTCAAGCTTGGCTTGTCTATGGGCCTGTTTTACATGCTTGTTCCAGCCATACAGATATTTAAATTTATTTGTTTTTCTTTCTAATACACTTTGACTTTGGACGGATGCATTACATAAAATATTTATAATATTACTGTACATATTATCAATTAAATTTCTATGGAACAAATTATTACACATTATATCAGAGCAATTATGAAACTTAATAGGAATGTGAAGATTCTTAAACCTATCGTTACAAATATTATAAAAGTTTTCTATTTCTTCAGGCTCTCGCACACCCCAAAAAACATTTTTATGTATAATCCTATTAAAGGCAAGTTTCCTTTTCATTACTCCTAAATTACAGGTTATCTCTATCGGAAAATAATCAGACCAATATACGTCATTAAGAACTCTAATGCTTACCAGTTACTGCCAAGCTGCTTAAGTGACAAGGCAGTGGTCCAGCTAGCGTTTACACCCATGGGCTTCACTTATAAATGTATAAGTACTAGATGAAATGCCTAACTTACATATATCGGCGCAAATCCAATCATTTATTTTTTTATATAGTTTGAGTTAAGAGGTTTCTCTTTACCGGTTTCGCTGTTAATTATACTCCACGTCATTTTAATTTTATTCTTTACCGTCTTAATTTTGTTACTAATATGTAATGATTTGGCTGTGGAGCAAACTCTTTTAAACATTTTAGAATATTTTTTACATATTCTTTAAAAGCATCGGAAAGATTATATGATCTTTCATGGTAAAGGTCTTATAACCTTCGTCTGCTTTTATGAATTCCTACTGATCAGACATAGTCCTTTCCAAAAGAACGGGTAGCATGAAGAACAGCATTACAGTTGTTTATAGAATATAAGTGACAAACGAGCTCAAAGTCCAACTGTTTCTTACTCTAATTTCAGGGATAGGATAGTTTTTATCTCGATAAATGACCCTCAATAATTTTTATTGGAAATTTAAGGATTTTTTTATAGGACAAAGGGTCATCGCAACAGGCAGAACGATGTCCGCCTGGCCAGCTAGTATCTATATAGCGTTATTATGCAATAACCGGCCAAATTTGCAAAGAAGGTTTAGAATAAGTAATGTAGGCAAATGATGAAGAAAAATTAATAAAAAAAATCTCAAACATTCCGTCCTTTTTTTCTTTTAAATTCAAAATGCGTGGTAATGCTGGGGTATAGCCTTGCGGCAGCTTTTGCTGTCGCACGGATGGGCCGGCTCGAACCGGGGTGGTACCACGACCTCACATAATACCAGCGTGAAGTAGAGGTATATGATGCGGGCTTCTTATGCATCCTACCCTCGGGGGCGGGCTTGCTTCTCGCCGGAAGATCCCAGCGTTGTTGCCGATTCTGTTGCTGATGTGGTACTTCAGGATATGGAACATTTTATTCCGTCCTCTGTGGTGCCCATCGGAGGCAGATCACAGCCATGGTTTGGTCGATCCTGTAAAATAGCATCATGTTATAAGCAGGAGTGCTACCGGGCCTGGCCTGACGCATCAACGTCCCGGTATTTAAACACTAGCGCTCTTAAAAAGAAGTATAATTTCGCTTCCAGGTCCTTCAAAAGTGTCATTGCCAGGGCAAAGTCAGAGCACATCGGCAGAATTGGCGAGAAACTAGTTCACCTTCCCTCGGAAACCTGTGCATTCTGGTCTCTCGGCAAAGCTGTCCAATGCAACTTCTGTCAAACATCTCTTCCATGTCTGTACAGGGTGGACGACTCACTTGTCCATGCTGTAAATGAGAATGTCGATCTGCTAGGCTCTTTCTTTGCATCTAACTCGACTCTCGATATCGAAGGAGCGCACGCCACCATCCTGCGGTGTGAGTGCTCCATGCCAGATGTGCGGTTCACACAATGCTCGGTTCACAAAGCACTCCTCTCCCTGGAGATCCACAAGTCGAGTGGTTCTGACAGAATTCCCCCAAAGACGTGTGCTCCAGAGTTGGCACCGGTTCTAACTCGTCTTCTCCAGTACTCCTACTCCCTAGGCGTAGTCCCGAATTCATGAAAGACGACTTTAATTCATCCGATCCCTAAAAAAGGAGATCGCTCAGACCCATCTAACTACAGGCCTATCGTGTTCAACTCCTTGTTCTCCAAAATAATGGAATTAATTATAAACTGCCAGCTAATGCGGTACCTTGAGGGTCACCAGCTGATTAGTAACCGCCGATAGGGTTTTCATTAGGGTCGATTAGCTGGTGATCTTCTGGTCTACCTGACTCATATGGAGGCATCGGCTTTTAGTTTATACATTGCGAAGGCCTTCGACCGGGTTTGGCACAAAGCGCTTTTTTCGAAGCTCCCTTTCTATGGGCTTCTCGAGAAATTATGCAACTGGATCACCAGTTCTCTTGTAGATCGGAGCATCAAGGTTGTTGTAGATGGTGCATGCTCCGACTACAAGTCTATTAATGTAACACCAGGTTACACAAGACTGTTGACAACGATGTTTCTTCTGCATATCAATCGCATGTTGCAAGCCGGTAACATTAATTGCTATGCGGATGATAGCATTGGTGATTCTGTATACAACGACCGTACCAATATTTCTCAAGAAAACGTTGCCGAGTACCGGAACAAACTTATGCCTGAAGTCATAACTGAACAGAGTCTCGGATTGGGGGTGACTAAATTTAGTTCAGTTTAATCTCCAGAAGACCCAAGTTTGCGCGTTTACCGCTAAAAAGAACCCTTTTATTATATCTCTTCAGTTTCACGGCACTCCCCTTGTTGCCTCAGCCAATATCGGAATCCTCGGCGTCAACATATCGAGTGACGTGCAGTTTTGTGGTCACTTGGAAGAAAAGGCCAAATTGGCGTGCTCAGCAAAGCGAGACAGTATTTCATACCGACACACTACCTGCAACTTTACAAGTCGCAGGTTCGGCCTCACATGGAATAATGTTCCCATTTCTGGACTGGGGCTCGCCAGTGCCAGCTCCTTCCACTTGACCGCATCCAGCGCAGATCAGGCTCGAATCGTCGACGGCCGAGTCCTTTCTGATAGGCTCGATTCATGCTGGAGCTGCGAAGATATGTTGCATCGCTTTGCATTTTCTCTCGCATCTACCACAGGGAGTGCTCTGAGGAATTGTTCGAATTAATATTAGCCGCCAAATTTCACGAACGCACATTGCGGCAAATCTCCCGATACCATCCAAACCATTTGGATGCTTGGCGGTCCACCACTGTACGTTTTACTAAGAGTTTTCTTCTTCGTACGAACTCTCTATGGAATAGTTTACCACCGGCGATTTTTTCGGACCGATACGACTTAGGGACCTTCAAGAAAAGAACTTACTCGTTTCTAAAAGGCCGGCTACGCACCTGCAATGCCCCTGATGTTGCAGTTTTTCATGGTCAGCGATGTTCACTTACCATCCGATCAGCCGTATGCTAGTTTGCCACCTCTCCTATAAAAAATGAGCCTGTATATACTTACTAAGCTCCCAGCTGGAGTTATTATGGCTGTCAATGTCATGACAATTTTGCATAAAATTAATTCACATACCTAGATTAAAAAAAGATATATAGAAGTTGATAGTTGCATTTAAATATAAAATTTTCTGTAATAGGTAATTTCATTCTATTCCTTCGCAGTGAACAGGGGCGTATAGTGATGTATGAAGCGGAAAATAGCCGCGAGGCAATTGGGTCGAAAAGTGCAGCGGTAATTTAGCGGCACATGTATCAAGGGAACGGTTCTTTAAGACTGATATTGCGATGCAATAAACTCTGTAACTTAATGTGTTCACGTACATTTATGTTGATATATATAAAAATATAATTTAATAATAAGACGATGTTTCAGTTTCATAGCGGCTTAGGAGAATCTATCAATCACTCCATTTCTTCCCGAGGGGGTTGTAAGAGGCGACTATGGAAAAATCCAGAAAGATCTTAAAAAATGTTAAAAATCGATTGCGTATTAGAACTTTAAGAAATAGAAGATAAAGTGTTAGGACCTCTTTTAAGTACAATTACAAACCATTGTTTTTGTTTGTGTATGAGATAATAATTGAAAACCACTACGTCATGAGTTTTTTTTTATTTTATAAAGAAAAGCCCTGCATATTTCCGGATTAAATTTAGCCTAAATTGCTCCTGGCATTGGTTTTTTCTGCTGTATTCTAATGTGAAGGGTATGGAGAGTGTGAGAGCCTTTGAGAGAAAGAGAGATAATTATAGGCTAAAGGCATTCCATCTTGGTCCTCAGTGGTGAAAAAGCATACCCTTCTTTGTTTAAAGTCGGTGTCTTATGGTAGTGGTGGGCTACAGTAGCCACTTGCCACCACGTGGACTGTAAGTTCCTTTATTATTTATTTTATCTTTCTAGAAGGAAAAGTTGTAGAGAAAATTGAATGTCTAAAAATTTCAAACATATTTAGAGGAAATGTGAACACCGCCAACACATATTAGGGTATAAGGTACTCTTAGTAACGAGAGACCTGTGCCCAGATGTAGAACGTATGTAGGCTGCTACTTATACTTTACTTTTTACTTTTAATGACAGTTCGTAATTTATCAACAATAAACATTCATATTTTCAGAGATATTAGAATTTCGTGAACGACCCGGTTTCATAGCTCAAATAAGTTTACGCAAATTACGAGTACCTGTTCAGAATTTTCTCGATTATTTAAATCTATTATATAAGGGTTAACTGAAAACCCTGAAAACTATTATAATTGTGTAATATTTCAACCATCTACGTGAAACGGCTTTCTAGAAAAATATTTGTAGCAAAAAACAGACGCAAAGGTGATTTCATAACTGCTTAGTTTTGCTAGTTTGGTATCGGAACACTAATGATCTAAACTGAAGTAAGTTAAAACAAAATACATCGCAGTAAGCCGCAAGCAAAATTTAGTCCAATGAATTCTTTGGTAAATATTTTTGATTTCAAAATTTTTGTTCAAGGTAGGGGGATTCATCAATGTTTGTCATCATCTATCATTTTACATAAAAATTTGAGAAATAAAGAGTAAATATGTGCTTGCGCACACACTCGTGCACCATAGTTCTGTTCTGCGCTAGTCTCCGTTAAGACTGGCCACCGTGACTGAAATTTGATCTGTAGGATATTATCATTACGTTAGTCTATTCTACGACTGACACAAACCTACACTCTGAGAGGATTTTGGACTAGTTGGTTCAGCTCACTGAGCTTCAGTGCATATTGGCAGACTTAACATGTCCTCTTTATGACTGCTATAATAAAATAGACTAAAATTATAAATCCCCAAAACTAAACTTTAAATACAGAAATTAATCAGCTTAACAGTTTTCAGTGCTTTTATCTCGAAACATTTTGTTACGGTTGTAAATAAAGGTACACTTTGGGAGGTAGTCTCAAAACATTCGGTTTTATCTAATATTGCGAGTGTTATGGGTAAGCATAAAAAGTTTACGTCGACGGCCGACGTATGAAAGGTCATAATGAAACTGATAACCACAATGTACAGCTAATGCCTAACCTAAAAAGAGGGAATGTGTTTTTATAACCTTAGTTCATGACTCCATTGCAACTATACCATTAAGTTATAAGTTCTTATAAAAAAAATATAGAAGAGGGAGGAAAACGAGAATGCGGCTCACCTGATGGTAAGTGTCGACAATTATGAATAAGTTTAAAACACCTGGGGAAATGCAGGTGCATTGCCGGCCTTATAAAAGGAACTTATAGCTTCTTGAATGTCCCTACGTCGAATCAAAATAATTATAATTGTATCATAACATAAGAGTCAAGTGCTTGCCGTACACCTTTTCGTATATGTATTCCATTCCATTGCAAACAACTGGATTCAACAAATGCTACAGATGCTTTGTCACTCATGAAGAATAAGACGGAATACCTTATAAGGTATTCCGTCTTATTCTTAATAGCTTGAGAAAAATCAGTTCCCTATACCTTTAAATAGCGAAACACAGTAATGGGTGCACTGCTGCTTAGCGATAGAAATGGTGGAAAGGTATATCTCGGATAACTTAGGAAATAGTTTGTGTAGAAAACGTTGCATCCTACAGCTAGGATAAGGTAGCTTACAGTAAAATCATTAGGTTTTCTTCCATCGACTCTTAAGAGTTCATAGATGGATAATAGCTTCTCATCGTATGAAGGATTTGCAATATTTGACATGCTTTGTAGTTATAGGTAGGGTAAAAACAGTATCTTCGTTAATTTTTACGTAGTAGAGCAACGCTGCAGTTATATTATGTTGTAACACGAATGGGTCGACTCAACTGGGTAAGGATTACGCCCTCACAGAATAATAGCGTAAAATAGCAGCTAAGTTTTGCTGTGTTTCGCATGGTGAGTGAATACAACCGGATACCTTTTTCAATGGAAACTGAGGATTCCATCTTAGTCCTCAGGGAAGTTAACTCATCTGCATTTCGACTCTTAATCAAGCATAGATGAATATAGCTGTGTTTCACACGGTGAGTGATGAGAACAATTAACGAGGCATTCAAGGATAGATGTAGGCGCCTATGGGCTATAGCATCCTCTTACCATGATTTGAAAAGTGTACTCGTTTGCCATGCTTACTTGTAATATAGGAAAAGTAAATTTAGGCGGCTATAACATGATTCACTGCACTGTACACCATAAGGTTTTTTTTAATGTAATTACTTAAAGATCTAATGAAATCGAATTCGACAAGGATAATTTTGTAGGGGTTCTATACAAACTTCTCCCTCAGAGAAAGTTAAAAGATCGTGTAAAAATAACTCCTTAAATTGCAATTTCTTAACGCGACGCAAACATAAAAAAAAGACGAAGACTCGTTATGAACTCACTCGTTACAGCTGTTCAACAAACATACGCCCAAAACGTTTCACTAAGGTCACCATAGATTTAACTGAAATAAATAGGACGTCAATTCTGATAGCGCTTTTTATGAATTTTCATTCTTGTTTATTTATTTATATTCACCTATTTATATATTAAAATACAGACATACAGAGAAATGAACCGGGTTAGCTCAGAGGTTAAGCGCCCGTCTTAAATATCACAGTACGTGAGTAACCCGGGTTCGATTTCCACAGGCATTGCTGGATTGCAGGCGGTGAATGGTAAAATCGTGAAAAAACCTGCATATTTGAGAAATAAATAAATAAAAAATACTAAGAGGACATATGAAGTCCGCCCACACGCAATGAAGTAGCGCGGCGGACATTTTCTTGCTCTGAAACCCTCTCACAAATGAGAGGAGGCCTGTGCCCAGCTGTGTGACGTATGTAGGCCGTTTTCAGATCACTGAAAGATATAAAGGTATGAGAAGCGGTAAAACCGGTCCGCTGGCGGCTGCGGATCGCTTAGAGTGGAACAGGGAGTGAGCTAACGAACTCCAATGATATTTTTTTTAATTTGCTCATAATCTACCTTTTACTTCCCAATCATACCAGTTTTTATAAAATTCCAGTCATTTGTTTATTCTTTTTTTTATAAGATAAGGGTGACAAACGAGCACATAGTCTACCTCTATCGTCGATTACGAATCAAAATGCAAATGGGATGTCACCTGTAAGGACTAACATCGAATGCCTCGTTTCCAGTAAAAAGGGTCTCCGGTTCTCTACACTCACCATACGAAACACAGCAGCGTTAAGCTTCTATTTTACGCTGGTATTCTGTTTCAGTTTGGTCCTTCGCCGGTCGAGTCGACCAATTCGTGATACAACTATAATACTAATATAGCTGCACCATGGCTCTACCACGTAAAGATTCCTACAACATAGAGAACACGTTATATTTTGGTCCTTCTCCCGTGAAAATTGAACCAAGTGTACTAACAAAGTAATTTAAAATTACCGTTGGAAAAACATTCAAGTTGATTTCACCTAAGTTACGCTGTCTTCATTTTATCGTCGTGCCTCTGCTTTGCACGCCTTTGGGATCATCACACAGTCATATCATTTAGTCATCCTTGCTGAATTTATTGTCACAAAGAAGAAAAACTGTCGGGACAAAGAGGAAGTTTACATTTTATACATATGAGCTTACCATTCACTGTGATTTGTACGTGAGGCGTGCCTTTAAACCTCAAATTAAAGGATAAAAATACACAAAACGAAGAATAAAAAAGTCTTCCTTCATCTTCACGTGGTGATCTTCACCAGAAGATCGCATCGTAAATACGTGAGATCGTTCCAATTTTCTTTTTATATTATTATATCATCTCATCCATCCATCCACTATCATCAATAATCTATGCGTTAAAAATCTTAGTTTGGGTAGCCCCATAAAAATAATAAAAAATTCAGTTTTATTCATAGCAAATCATTACATTTCCTATCAGTGATTAAGTACCCTTAGTAATTCTCTTTGTTGTGGAACTAATCTTTAAATAAATTTTAGCTTGTAGATATGATATAGTAATATTAGATTTTATATATATATAGATATATTAGATTTAGCTTGTAGATATGATATAGTAATAGATATCGATATAGTAATTACGTATCTATATTAAGCTGCACTGATTTGCGCCTAAAAATATTACATGTTATAGCAGTTTTAAAATAAATTCGCTTGTTCCTTACTTACTGTAATTATATGCTTATTTTTTCTTCCATTCTTCTTCATACTTTCAATTTACATTTATCACTTTATATTATTGCATTGTTCCTTTTCATAAAATGGCTGAGTTTAAAACATTAATCAAAAATCGAGCTTCATTCAAAGCTAAGTTTACGCAATTTCGCAAAAGTTAAGTGAACAGCAGGTCATCGAAATTGAATATCGCGTAAATACATTTGAAAACTTATACGATAAATACGATGAGTTACAGGAACTGGATTCGATGGCGGATGATCCCGACGAGTAATATACGGAACACTTTGAAAAGCTGTATTATAATCTCATAGCTGCTCCCTGTCAAAAATTGAATTACCAAAATTTTTAGGAAGTTGCCATGACTAGCTGGAGTTAAGGGATACGTTTGTTTCTATAATTCATAGTAATAACGACATAAGCAAAATAAACATGTTACATTATTTGCGTGCATCACTCAAATACTTCTTCTTCAGCGCTTCCGCTGTTACTATATAAGGAAAATCATATAACAATATTCAAATAGTAGGCCCAACTATTCGAGATGACTTACTGTCAATCTTATTTCGCTTTCGACTATATAAATTCGTTGTCTGCGGACATTAAGAAAATGTACCGTCAAATTCTCGTTGATGATAAATATCGCCCACTCCAAAAAATACTATGAAGAAGAGTCCCTAACGAACAATTAAAAAGTTATACACTGAACACTGCACGGCTTTTGCACTATTTTGGCTACAAGGTGGCTTAGTCAGTTAGCAAATGAGTGCATTGATTCAAGTTCACGAATGATGATAATTTTTATGTAAACGATTATTTGTCAGGAGGTTCAAAGGTCAAAAGGTATTAAGTGCTATTTTGCATTCGGCGGGATATAATTTGCGCAAGTGGCAACCAATTTGAACGAAGATCTTAAAAATTATTTCTGGCAATAAATCAAGGCAATTTAGTTGATCTTAGTGCTAATGATCTTTCTAAAACTTTGGGCCTTAACTGGAAATGTTCAACCGATACATTTTAATTTTCCATAAACATCATTTTAAGGCAATTGTTAGCAAGCGTTAGATATTATCTGTCATATAACAAATATTTGACCCGCTTGCATCATGCAGAACCTATGGATTGCAAAATGTTCCTGGGACGAACCCGTACTAGACAATATCCAAGAGCTACAAGAGGTTACACATGTATTTGAAAAAGCTTATGGCGCCTACGTTTATATACGCAACTAGATAAGTGAAGGCTCGGTAAAGGTACAGTTACTTGCTTCCAAGAACAAGGTGGCACCCATAAGTCCTACTACTGTGCCACGTCGCGAATTATGCGTCGCGTTCCTGGGCGCACGGCTATGTTCTAAGGTAAGGCAATCTCTTACACTAAAATTTAATACCTGTACTCTTTGGTGCAACTCGACTCTACTCTACAATCGTTCTCGGTTGGCTAACTTCTCGTCAATGCAGTTAAAACCTTTTGTACGTGATCGTGTAAGTGAAATTCAAGAGACAGTCGGAGGCAAATATTGGCGTTATATTCCATCAAATGACAATCCTACAGACCTCGCTTCGCTGGACTTTCTGCAGACATTTAACTGTTAAGGCCTTAACAGTGGTTGAAATGCCTAAATCTAGGATATTTAAGTAAAAAAATCTCAATAACTGTTCATTTAATCCACAAAGAAAAAACACAGGGTAACAGAAAAAGATTTGGTAAATGTTTTTAATTTAACAAAATTGTATTTTTGTCAACCCCTTATTAGAAAAAAAATCCCCAAAGAGTACCTACCTTTGTCATATTTTGCAAAATTTCTCCAAAACGGCACAAGCTTTTTAAATAGTTCTTACACTAAAAAAAAGGTCTTAAAAATATTAATATTTTTAATTGAGAGTTTTATTTTTATTACCCGTTTTATAAGAGAATATATCATTTTTCCCTATTTACGCGAGCACGCATGCTCCGTCGCCATGTAAGCTCTGTCACAGTCCGTTTTCGGACATCGTCGAGGGTGGACCGCACGTCGGTGTTGGAGCGACTTCGTTCAAATATATATTAGTTTTTTAAAAGTTTATACTCAATTATAAATATTTTTATGACTAGAAATACTTAATTTAGTTAATATCTGTACACTGGTAACTGTAAATATTATTTTCTAAATAAATGAATTTTTAAAGTGCCCAAAGAAGAAGAAATTTTTGCGGCGACGTTGTTTAGTGAAATTGAAAAATGCATTTTTATATAATTTAGATGTGGAACGACGAACATGCTCTCGTTACTTAGATTGCGATAGTTTTTAATACCTATGTAATTTTATTGTTACATATTTTTATTAATTAGTTGATAATGAATTTTATAATTATGTATTACAATAAAACGCTGTTTTTATAAGTATGACTTTATAAAATATTATTGGGGAGAGAAATAAAGATACAGATACTTACATTTAGGTACTCTGTTATCAAATTAAATCAAACAATTTAAATAAATAAAAGAATGGTGCTTACCTAAGTATAAATAACTATATAAAGACATTCTTGGGTTTATGGTTTTTTTTGTTTGACAAACTATCATCTAAAAAATGTAAAAATTTTAAATTGGAGAGGGGTTTCTCTACGTGATAAAGTTAGAAATTAAGGAATTTGCATTAGAACCAGAATAACTGACATAGCTCAACGGAATATTACAGTGAAATGGTAATGGGCTAGCTATATAACTTGGAAAACATATAAAAAATAGGAAGAAAGGTCCTCGAGTGGCAACCTCGTACAGGTAAGCGAATTAGTACTCAACCTTTATTCCTCTTCACGTATTCTCATACGTTTTTCTTCACACATACACACACACACACACACACACACACACACACACACACACACACACACACACACGCACACGCGCGCAAGCACGCACGCGCGCACACACACACACACACACACAAATAGGTCGCAAATAATACTTACCTAGTACTATTAGGCAAGAGTGAATAGGTATTTGTTAAGTCAGTGCAATTCACCATCTTAGACTACATAACCACTTACCGATGGGATTGTAGTTGCTTTACTACTTGCTGGATAAAAATAGTAAAAAAAAATTTACCCTGTGAAAGTTTGCATTTAGATATAATTTTTCTAACCAACCATAAAAATATGATGAGAATATGTACCTATATAAGTATAAAGGTTGCCTCACATGGGACAGTAATAATATAATATTATATATTCCATTATCTCTGAAATCCGAGGTACGAGTACGTTCATATTAAGAGGCTGAACAGAGCAACATTGAAATGCATGGGGATGATTTTGTAATTTCACGTCATTATCGAAAAAAAATTGTACGTATTTCAGGTGGCGGTTTGCAAAACACGATTCCACAAAAATTAACTCAATAGAAAATAATTGCAAAGTTGCTTCTAAAAATACATAAATTTTCAACGTCAATTTTTTTTTACGTAGTAGAGCCATGCTACAGCTATATTTATTAGATATAGTTGTAGCACGAATGGGTTGGTTAGACCGGGGAAGGGCCACGCTCTCACGGAATAACATTTAAAATAGCAGTTTAACCCTGCTGTGTTTCGTATGGTGAGTGTAGAGAACCGGGTGACAACGCATCTACATTTTGATACGTAATCGAGGATAGATGTAGATGTGTATGGGCCGTAGCAACCACTTACCATCAGGTGGACTGTGTGCTCGTTTGTCACCCTTATTCTATTTAAAAAAAAAAACTTTCTGAGATTTCAGTAAAATAATGTTAAGTATTGTAAGCACTCGTACAATTATGTCTCATGTTAATAAAGCTATTGGGCTATTTTGATTTGTAATAAAGTGATTTTACTTTATAAGTTAAATAATTTATTTACCTTTCTATATCAAGAACCGTTTTTCTGTCACTCCTATTGAATTTGACAGTGCTTGCTGAAATTTAGCATCTTTAGATGGATCAGAATCGCCCGCTGATCCGGCTGTTAGATATTGCAAAAATAATCTAAAATATTTATTTTTACTTTAATGCCCAAGACTACCTTGTTTAATTTATTACGGTCAAATAATATTTATAAGGTTATAAAGCAAGTATTTTTGAGAATGTTTTGTATGTAAATGTAAATGTTTTCATTATTTTGTTATTCTATTGTTTACAGTTATTATCACGTCTTAGCTTTATACCAAGAATTACATTACAAATTCTTTATGGGATGCGATGTAACGCGCATACATTATTTTCATCAAGAACTATAATATATATATTTGTTTTTTTTTACCAGTAGAGTTTTAATAAAATCTTAAAAAAGTTCAATGAATTAAAAAAAATGCCAATAATTATATAATTTCAAGTCAGTGTTTTACATTTAAAGAGCATTTATAAAAAGCCAATGTTATTATTTTCATTTTGATTAATTTAATTCGAGACTAGACTAGACTTTAAAATAAATGTGAAAGGGCTTTTATCTGCAATAATAATTTTCATCAAAAATAACATAGACTTATAAAAGTCATATACACGGTCAATCATACTGAAGATTATCAATTGTACTACAAAATATTTAAAAGACTATTTCCATTATAATGACCCGAATATCATCATTAATGTTTGACTGGCACACTTAAAAGTTTTATCACGTGGCTAAATGATTGACTATTATATTATGATAAGGTAATGCTTTTCTATAAAATGTTGCAAGAAATTTTAAATCACTGACCTATTGTTTTGTTTTACTTTTCACTTAATTAGTGAAAAACAAGATGAACTGATCTTAAAGTTTACTTTCTTGTGTAAAAAGTGTTATTTAGAATTTTATGCAAAGAATAATTAAAGTTTCTATGTAAATAAGTGTAACGTAGCGGGTATTATATTCAATGGTAGCGTCCATCCATATTTGCAAAGCCAGCATCATTTTCTGTACAGAAACCGGCAGTGTTGCTCAAGGCACTATAAACAAAGCAGCTGATAAAATGTTACACTCATAACTGTTAACAAAAACTGTTTTCGCAAATGGTCTTATATATAATAATAACTATTCCGCCGTGTTAGGTGCAGGAGCTATTATTAGAAGGAGAAGAGGTAAAATTTTGTTTTAGAAATGCACAATCAATATTGTTTTGTCTGCAATTGAGCATAAAATAAAAAATAACTTCAACCAAAGAGCATAACTGGCATTATACTCAGGCCCATCAATTGGTATAGAAAAAAATAATTTTACCAGGTTTCAAAAAATCAATCAAAATTCAAAAAACATAAATATTAAAATCAAAAAATGTATATATGTATGTCTATACATACATATAATGATTTATGGCCGCTTAATAACTGACGGTGCCTCACTATAACATCCTACAGTCACGCCGAAACTAAGAGGAGAGAATCACTGTAGAAAAGGTAATAATTCATTGCGGAAATTTTGTGATAAAATTTAAAAAAAATATAAACTTATCCAAGTTAATCTAACTTAGTCTAACTTATCCTTATGCGTACAAAAAAAACAAATAATAAAATAGTGAGATGGCGTCAGTTTTTACGAAGATATAACAAAAATAAATAAAAAAATAAATTTCAATAAAGTTCAGTATTTAATTCATTATATACCGCTGACACTTAATCACGCTTTTAGAAACCACGCCAGTTGTAAACAATACTTGTGTGAAAAGACAAAATCTTCTTTTCAAATTTCCGCCGAGTTGTAAGTAGAAGGCCAAATAGGTCACGTGTCAATTTTAATAAAATATATTTTATATGAAGTGATCTTGACTACGTTTCATTAATTAACCATTGGTAAAAATTAAAACAGGAATTTTACGATTGTGTTTACAAAAAAACATTATTAGTTGAACTTTGCAGCTTGTTCATTATTTTTATTATAAATACCTATAAATGTATATATTATTAATAAATAGTTCCTATAATATATTGGATTATTTTTTATTTTGCCCTATCTGCAATGTTCTATGCTCTATAGTAAATGTGGCTTATGACATGACTGACAATCTTTCGAACGTTTTATCTAGGTACAAAGATGTTTTACGTTTTCGTCGCCTCCACATGATATTTTTGTCAACATAAGGTACCCTTCTATATCTGAAACGAATATAAATATTGCTACAAAGTGAAGTAATAGGCTATACAAATACCTCTACTGGGCACAGGACTCTTTTTTTATTTCTGAGAGGGTTTTAGGGCAAGGAAATGCCCGCCGTGCTTCCCCAATGCGTGTTGACGAAAATTGCAATTACGAATCTCATTCGTGCTGTCGGGGATCAAACCCGGGAAAATTTACAGCGAACGCTTTGACGACACATTTTTAATACGACACAAATAAATACGATTTAACATATATAATAAAATTCTGACGTACTTGAAACTTGAACACTTGATAGCTCGTGATGCCTACCGGACAAAGCTACAGCACCACACCGTGCAATGTAATTGAAGATGCGTAACCGCGACATAATTCTCAGTGATGCGCAAGCATAACAGGCAGTATGTCACTTATATAATTGTCATCTCTGCAGTCTATTAATCTTTGCACTTTTATAAGTAATACAGAACGTAGTTGCTAGACGGTGTTGACATCGGCTAAAATCTCTGCGATCGCCGTTTCGTCAAGGTCATTCAGGCTAGTTAAAGCCTTAATAATTTAACTAAACTATCAAGCTCTCTTCTTTGGTGGTCTGGTCATCAATTTCTTGCGTCTATAGATATTTTACAATGGCCTTCTGTACCCAAATCTAGTACTCATTTACCAGAAATCATAAATAATTCATTACATAATGCTAATATAAACATTAAATCAAGTTATCATCTAATACAATTAATGCATTAAATAAATAAATTTTCAACAAATTCCTTAAATTACAAAATATTATAGCTTTATATATTGCGATTCATAAACAACTCAAAACATGGATCACTTAAATCTTTAGAACCCTTAAATTCTCAAGAACTCACTAACTCTCCTAATTATTTACTTAGAATTGCCCGACAACAATCTTTCTATGATGAATATAATTTATTAAAAATGGTTAAGCAGTTATCACATAAAACAAACTTAACTCATTGTTACCGTTCTTAGATCCAAATAACATTATACGTGTTGGCGGGAGACTAAATAATTCATTTTATGATTATGTTCTTATGTCAAGTTCGCATCGTATAACAGATTTACTCTTTGAAATGTTTCACATTAAACTATTTCATGCTGGCTCACAATTACTGCTTGCTACCATTGGACATCAGTATTGGCTTATTAGTGGCAGAAATTTAGCTCGAAAAATTACACGACAATGCTTAAAATTTTGTAGGATAAAGGCGAGTACGATACGCCACTTACCACGGGTTCACCTAGAATTCCCCTTTCTTGATTCCCGAGTTGATTACGCTGGACCAATTATGATCGCCGATAGAAAGGGGAGACGTGCCAAACACATCAAATGTTCTATCTGTGTATTGGTGTGTTTAGCTACAAGAACCGTCCACTAGAGCTAGTGTCAGACATGACAAAGAATGCTTTCTTAGCTGCGTTTAGCCGTTTTATTGCTCGTGGATTAAACGTGAAAACGACCTTTAAGACAACGGTACCACGTTTGTTGGGGCCTTTAATAAGTTGGCGCAGCGGCTTTCACAATACCTACAATTAAACCGCATCGATACAGGTATTAATTTTTCTTCCATACTAGCCTTTACACCTCATTTTAGAGGACTATGGGAGTCTGCTGTTAAATCTGTGAAACACCATTTACTTCGACCTTTGGGCTTAACACATTTGACGTTTAAGGAAATGGCAACATATTTAATCCAGATAGAAGCAAACTTGAATTCAAGACCCATAGTTCCCATTTCAAACGACCCTAAAGACCTCACTCCACTCCTGCAGATTTCCTTATTGGACGGTCGCTAGTTATGATGCCTCATCCACAGATTGCCAATGTTAATGTAACCAGTCGATGCGAATGGAAGCGCTGAAGCGCTTACGTTGTATCGACTACCTGAAGCAACATTTTCGGAATCGCTTTTCTCATGAATATGTTTTATGGTTTAAAAAAAATGGTACCACTCCACGCGTAACCTTAGCGAAGGGTCCATGGTTCTTATTAAGAACAAAGTGACTCCTATGTGAACTTTGGGATGAGTCGTGAGCTTACTGCCGTGAACGGGTTCCATTCTCACACGCAAAGGAATCTGTAAAGCATTCAACACCATTGTACTGATGGTAGCAACAGCTATGGTTGAAGAATCTTCAACGGGGGGAGTATGTTCAGATCACTGAATGACATTAAAGTGAGGGAAGCGGTAAAACTGGTCTGCTGGCGGCCGCGGATCGATTGGTGTGGAGCGGCACTACGTGCGTGCGCTCAAATAATATATTTTTTTTAATTTCCAAATATTCTAAGTTTTAGTTCCAAATTATTCCAATTTTTATAAAACTACAGTCATTTGTTTATTCCTACAACATAGAGAACGTAACAGCTGCAACTTTACTTTACTAACATAAATAATAGGGAAATAGTGTCAATAGTGCGAGATTTCTGGTGCAGCAATGGTTAATCCGCGTGTCAATGGCGATTTTGGAAAATCTTTATTACAAACAGAGGGCTATGATCCAGATTGGATTGTCACGGCCCGATGAGAAAGCTACACTAATATTCTGATCATCCGCAGGAGTAGCTCAGATTTTGATCATATGGCGGAGAATGCAACTTTGTCATCTAGCACAGTAAGGCCGGCCACATACATACGTAATTCCGTTTCGGGATTCCGTTTCGATATTCCGATTCGGGATTCCGAACGCAGCAAGTCCATATAAAATATAGGACCCGCCACACACGTACGGTCGTTTTCCGTTCGAAATTTTGCGAGCAAAACTGGATTCCGTATGTATGTGGCCGACCCGTTCGGAATTCCGAAACGGAATCTCGAAACGGAATTCCGTATGTATATGGCGGGCCTAACTGATTTCATTTTGATTGGAGAAGATATTATACTCCTAACAGTTTCCAGTAACGTGTAATCCTTTATTAATATACTAGATGGCTCTGCAGACGTTTACCTATTCCGGTAGATGGCGTGATGAGTTTTACTTCAGTCTTTTTAGAAATTTTGTTTGCCATTTTACAAACTAAATATTGTATCAACATCGTCATCATCATTACAGCCCTTCACAAGTCTACTGCTGAATAAAGGCCTCCCGCAAGGAACGCAACAAAGCACGGTTCCGAGCCACCTGCATTCATTGACTTCCTGCATGTCTTACCAGGTCGTCACTCCATCAAATGGGCGGACGCCGTACTTTTCGCCTGCCGGCAAGAGGCTGCCACTCGAGAAAGAAAAAAAATATTGTATACAAGAGTCATTTTGGTCCATTAATATAGAATTTGTTAACTAACAACACCACCCATTGGATCATAGCATGAGTGAGAAAAAACAAATATAGTTTGTTTGTTAATGTAATTGCATGCCTCATAAGCATCATTTAATTTTGATGAAAAAAATAAATATTCCTGACTTTTAAAATATATTATTTACGTGTATTAAATTTAGCGCTCTATTATTTTTTTTTGGAGTTTATGGCCTGGCATCTAGATAGCGCTCTATTATTTTTACAGGTAGTGTTACCTACAGGAAAAAATAACATTTACGAAAATAAATCGATTACACAAAGTATAAAATCGATTAGGCTGTATGGTACATTTGTCCATTGTCTATCAAATGCTAAATAAAATATATGACAGCGCCTATAAATTTTCAATAGCAGTAAAACTTATAAAAGTAGAAAATCATTTTATTAACCAACTACATTGTTGAGTTGATATAATTCTGAAGCTAATGGCCGACACATACGGTCAGTTAAACTGACATCAGTTCAACTTATCAGTTCAAACGGATTTAATCCAAAAAAAGTTTGACACACACGGTTAGTTCAACTAATCACTCCAACTGATTAGTTCAAACTAGGACTATTGATATTTTTCTAAAATATCATATTTTCAATATATTGATAATTATAAATATATCAATATCGGAATTTTGTATATCGAAAACATAGCGATATATCGATATATCAGCTTTACTTAAAAGAAAACAATCGTATGTCAGCTCAAAAATGATTTACACAGTTTATAATTTAATATATTTACTAAACAAATTAAATTATAAGTGTATGAAAATGTTAGGATATATTTCTTAGTAATTATTGTTTAATTTCAATAAGACAATTATGTGTACCAATATTTTTCCGTAAGATTTTTCAAAAATACTCGTTGTTTTATATCTTCAGCTGTTTGAATACTACGATTATTATACACTAAAAGATTGATTGTAGAACAGATGTAGCTGAAGAAATCAAATATTTCACAGCTATTTCTGATAGTACGGAAGTAAATCATAAGACGCCTAAGCGATCGAAATAACTTGAGGTTTATGTCAACATCGAAGCACTTGTTTCGTCGTTTTCTCTAATAGTTTACATTCGCAGACACTTAATACACATAATCACATCACTTTTACGTATAAAATTTCACTTTAAACGTTTATTTAAGCGATAAAACTATTTGATTATTTTTGATTTACGTAAAAAATAAAAAATTCAAATTAATTATTAAAAAAAATCGACATCTATATTTATATATAGCATTTATATAGTTTGATCTAAAAATATTAGAAATAAATATCGATTTCTAATGCTATCTCATTATTAAATGATGACTTGAAATACATCTCCGAATGGTAAGGCATAAACGTGAACCCATATAAATGCCAAACAATAATCTTAGGTAGCCCATGATTATTATATCAAAACTAGATATTCCCACCCTACCTTCAATTATATTTAAAAATAATGTCCTACCATTCTCTTCCCATGTAAAGAACTTTGGTCTGTACGTTGATAGTTGCTTAACATGGAACAAACATATACAGAAGGAGAGTCGTAAGACTACTGAAACTTTGCGATAGATGGGAAATGATATTTTTAATTTTTAGGAGTCATACCCACCAAACGCGCACAGCTGCGGGTCCTTTGATCGAGAAATGAAATCCGTTCCGTATACATATATAAATATCGTTTCCTATATATTAACACTTCAAAAGGTATTTTTATTCATGATAAGATAAGTATTAAGACAATTTTAAGAATTTTTTTATAGCATAAGGGTAACAAACGAGCACACAGTCCACCTGATGGTAAGTGGTTGCTGTGGCCCATAGACATCTACATTTATCCTCGATTACGAATCAAAATGCAGATGCGTTGTCACCCGTGAGTACTAAGATGGAATGCCTCATTTCCAGTAAAAAGGGTCTCCGGTTCTCTACACTCACTATACGAAACACAGCAACGTTAAGCTGTTATTTTACGCTCGTATTCTGTGAGAGCGCGGTCCTTCCCCGGTCGAGCCGATATAGCTATAGCATGGCTCTACCACGTAATAACATGTGGTCATAAATGGGTCAGATATTATGATAATTTTATCCATTATGGTCAATTTTATTTATTTAACAAATGTGTTATTTATTTTTAACTGTTTATTTTAATGATTAAAAATTAAATTACCTATCTGTAGAGCGGGTGACACCCCACTGATACTTGCACTCCCGGAGTACGCTAGCCGGTAGGTATATAGACGGTATATATACCACGTTTAAAAACCACTAACACACGCACTAACAATTATAATATAGATTTAATACAGATATAACACTGTCACCATGCTTGTGTAACTGTCACCTTTTAGTGAGCAATATACTCTCACATTTATGTGAATTGGAGAAGCAACAGGGAAAGAGCTGAGAGGGGTTTCTGCTTTATGTACGATTAAATGGTGAAACAGTTTATAGCTGACTATAATATTGTTGTTTTATAGAGCTATTTCAGTTGACTTAAATGTTAACGCTATTTAATATCAAGGAATGTAATCTGTTTGCTCGGGTTAAAGACATTACCTTCTTATTTTGTCAGTGCCTGATACCAAGCTTTATTCGGTGTGAGACAAAAATATGATTTTCTCAGGGATTACACATTTCTAGATAGAAATCTTGATAGTTATGTGTAATCTAGAAAAACTTGTAAGGTAAAACATTATATTAGTACGAAATTTCATCTTAATCCGGGATTACTAAGACGTGATATCTCAGGGACTAAGCACTCGATGTAATTTTCAAAGTGCGCAAACCGCGTTATGTTCGATCGCCGCCGACGACATCAATGAAATTTTTTATAATTTTTACTTGCGGTTGTATTCACTTGGTGGTGTTCATCTTTATATGTTTTGATTTATTAACGAAAAAATCGACCGGTTTCGCCGACATCATCAGGGTACCTAACATGAATATTAAGTAACAAGCATATTGAACACACCTGAAATAAATGGTCTTGAAAAATTATTACCACTATATAGAGAAAATATAGGCATAGAGAAGTAATATATTGGGAAAACATATTCCTCGAATGAATTCAATATAATTTATTTAAAATTGCAGAGGATATTTATAAATTTATTCACACATTTTTTGGAGTTATATAATAATAGTAATGAGCAAATATTAATTTATGAGTCAATAGCAATTTTTTGCAATAATTTGCAAATAGAAGAATGCATCCTTCATGTTTATTCTCTTTGATGTTACGGTGGTTTTCTCACGTAGGAGGAATGAATAAGAAAGAGTGTTTTATGAAAATTATGTTGCAGGAGTGAATAGTAGTGTCAGTTAGTGACGTCTAGACGGAGAAATTAGCGATATATTAAATTGATGAGGGACCAAATTAAGAGTACCCTTAACCGACTAGCATGTATGTGTAGGTGTATCGACATAAAGGAGGCAAGAAAGGTATGTCAGGATCGTGCCAAATGGAAGTCCATAGTCTATGCCTGCCCATATGGGTGTGTTTATGTTTTATGTTATGTAGTTTGAAATTTTTAATTGCAATTTTAAGTGCTGATTTACTACGTGGTTGGCGGTATTCGGTAATACATAGTGGGGAATCTCTATGCCTGTGATTTATACGTTGTATGTGTGTTTTATAGGTGGTAGAGCCATGCTGCAGCTATATTAGTAGTATAGTTGTAGCACGAATGAGTCGGCTCGACTGGGGAAGGACCACGCTCTCACAGAATACCAGCGTAAAATGGCAGCTTGACACTGCTGTGTTTCGTATGGTGAGTGTAGAAATCCGGAGACCCGTTTTACAGGAAGAGAGATTCTATTTTAGTCCTCACGGCTGACAACGCATCTGCATTTTAATTCGCAATCGAAGATATATGTAGATGTCTATAGGCCGCAGCAATCACTTACCGTCAGGTGGATTGTGTGCTTGTTTGTCACCCTATCCTATAAAAAAATATTTCGAGGACATGTGGAGTAAGCCCACACGCATTAGAACAGTGCGACGTACCAAGGGAAGTTTCAACTGTGGAACGTAGGCTGTAAATTTACTTTTTTTTACTTTAATTACCATTTTGTTAACATTTCACTGTCAGACCTACTCGAATTTATGTCCTAGGTCCTATAACTAGGTAAGAGGGAGCGACCTCAGTGCTCATCATCAGTGATTCATCGTCGATCAAATCAACCCTCGCCTTTAGGTTTGCCTTCTTTGTTAAAATGACTATAAGGCCAGAAAGAGTGATTGAAAAATCAACACAGGAAAAATAGTGGAGAACATGCATTCCGAAGAAATGTTGTTTTTGGTTCAGAATGAAATTTCTAGTTGAGGACTATTTTATGCAATTATAAACTTTGTGTCATTTTGAAGGTTATACTTCGGTCTTAAAGATATTAACAAGTTTGTTATCAAGGCAAAAAACGATTACATTAAATTTTGTTCAATCGTTGAATTAAAACACAATTGATAAATCTAAAAGACAATCTACACGGATATGATTGCTTAAGACTTTCTTATTGTGTATTAAACTTCGCAAAACGAAACCAATCAAGAACAAAAACAATAAATCAGGTTTACAATTTGCAAAGTACACACAGATAGGCATTAATTGTAAACTTGTTAATACCTCTGAATAAATCAGGATGTCAGTGCGAAGGTGCGAAGTGGCGCAAAGTAAGTTCCGATGCAAAAAGGGCGCGAGGAGACTTCGTGGGCGAATAAAAAGTTTTAGAAGGCGGGACTTGTTAGAGCATGCGTAGAAGTCCCGCTGAAGAGATGCTTCAACTTCGACTGCGGATGGCCAAGCAGCGAACATCGCACCAGTAGTCGCGTATAGTCCGTGCCATGCGGTCGTATCCGGGATGCAACACTGCATAGTCGCATAGACTTCACGTAGTGATTTAAAGTACTTTTTGATTCGGTATACAATTTTTCGAAATGCAATAGAGATTTTCTTGAGAGACATACAAGTTCCAAAGTTTGAACAACTTTCTTGAAGTAAGATTTTGACTTTGTTTTAATGAAGTTTCGTCTCTTCTAATACTAATTATATTACTTTAAAAGAATTTTGTATTTGATGAAAATCATTGTAGGAGTTTGCGAATTTTCAACTAAATAATATCATGCATAAATTGTAGAAATAGTTTATTATTATAAATTATTAACAATATCGAAATCGACATAACTTTTTAATAAATAAATATAAAAGTCTACACAACAGTATTAAAAACTACAATAAATTATTTCTGTATAAATTATTTAAAACATAATGCTCTTAGAAATAAATTAATTTCCATGAGAACTTTAATATCAGCTTTTTAATGAAGTTTCTAGATTAAATAAACTTCTAAATTTTTCAGCCAGTTATGCTGATTCAGGCAAGCTTTATTTTTAATAGCACTCATTAACCCAAAAATAGCTAGTAAGCAAGTCTGGCTTTATTGTTTAAAGACCCTTAATATAGAAGTGCATGTGCCGAATATGACCGTACACCGTTAACGTCGTATCGTTTGTGGGTTATATAAGAAAAAAGAATTATATAATATAATAGGATAGATTTTTTTTCTATATTGCTTATATATAGCCAGGTGGTAGGATTACTTTCCTTCCTAGGATCCCGTCTGAGTCTTACCTCTTTTTGCCACACTCATAGCACCACTCATAGCAGTGCTGGCACTGCTGTGTCTCGGTTTGAGGGTATAGCAAGTTAGTATAATTACAAGCTATGAGGAGATCTATCTTAGTACTCTAGGTGACGACGCACTTGTAGCCTTCTTTGCTTGAAGTTGACCGCAGGTGTCCATGGTTTACACTAGCCATTTACCATCAGGTTGACGTTCAATTCGCGAGTTACTTCAGTTTTATAAAAAAATAATATAAGTTTTCTTATTTACCACAGTTTCAAAATAAATGAGAAATCTCTCGTAGGAACAGCCAACAAGCAATCGACTGTGTTTTTATTAGTATAGTAGCTGGCCAAACAGACCTTACTCTGCCCTTTTCGACGACCCTTCATATAAAAAATCCTTAAATTTTAAAATAAAAAATATTGAGTGTCACTTATCAGGATAAAAACCATACTATCTCTCACGTTGGACGAAACTGCACAAAGTGTGCAAAATTTCATTGAAATCAGTTCAGTAGTTTAGGAGTTCATCGTAGACAAACTATGTGACACGTAATTTTTATATATAAAGATAACAACAATAATAAGAACTAAGTAAATTCCTTATAATAAACGTCTTTAAACATAAAAAGATATAATAAAATATTTAGTGTTATTGTAACAGTAATATAAAAATAGCCCATAAACTTTTCGATGTAGACATTGTACCCTATCTTATTTTAAAAATATTTTGTTATAATTAAACTATGTTGTTAGAGTTTCTTTTTCTTCTTTTTTTTTATTCTACTCATCGTGGTGGACTGCGCTGACAAATACGGGTTAGGTTCATTACTAGAGGGGACTTTTCAATAACTTCGATAACCGTATTGATTATGGGAAGTGTAAAATAAATTTAAAATTTAAGACTTTGAAATCATATAGTCTCTATTTCATAATATCATCAAAGGTTACAGCTCATATACGTCCCACTGCTGGGCACAGGCCTCATCTCATTTTTGAGAGGGTTGTAGGGCAAGGAAATGTCCGCCGCGCTGCCCCAATGCGTGTTGGCTAACTTCACATATCTTGGAAATATCTTTTTTTATTTCTTAGACATGTAGGTTTCCTCAAGATGTTTTCCTTCACCGCTGAACATGTGGTAAATCATTAAGCACTTAAAATTGCAATTAACAATTTAATTGGTGCCGGCGGGGATCGAACCGGGGTTGCTCGCGTACAGTGAAACTTACAGCGAGCGCTAATCATATGAGCATACACGGCTCTTATATCATCAAAATCTTATAAATTTTTGAGAATTAAGATTTATAAAAAACATCTTTTAATAATTTTAAAATTTGTAATTATGTTTAGTGGCAATAAGGGTTAACCGTATTTAATATGTTAAAGTTTTAATGAAGTAATGAGTTAATGCTTTAAAATTATACGTTATACGGCTTGTTCATTTTTAAGTAGGTAGAAACAAATAATATTTTAGGTGATAAATTCAGTGACATAAAATTCTCTAAGCTACATAGATTTTGAAATATGCTTTCTAATATTTTTATTTTGCTATTTCTATTTTATATGATACTAGCTGTCCAGGCAGACGTTGTTCTGCCCACTCCGACGACCCTGTGTCCTATAAAAATTCTTAAATTCGTAATAAAAATATTTAGGGTCACTTATAGGGATAAAAACTATCCTATCTCTCAAGTTGGACTAAATTGCACACAGTGTGCAAAATTTCATTGCAATCAGTTTAGTAGTTTAGCAGTTCATCGCGGACAAACAAGGTGACACGTAATTTCTATATATAAAGATATACAAAAACTATGTAAATAAAAAAATATCGGCTTCGGCTCGTATTCTATGCATTTTACTTCTTACGAGTATTTTAAACAGGGGGGGGGGGGCTTCAAGAAATTGTTAGGATTATTCCAGTCGCCAAGTTTCTCTTAATCGCACATTAGCATATAATAGAATGTAGAAAATTCCAGCTCCTTGATCTGGATGGTTGGCAATGAAATGTTATTTTTAACCAACTTCAAAAAGGAGACGGTACTCAATTCGACTGTATGTTTTTTATGTGTTTAACCTCATAACTTTTTACTGGGTGAACCGATTTCGATAATTCTTTTTTTTATTTTAAAGCTGGTGCTTTACATGTTGTCCCGTATAAATTTTATCCCTAAGTTGTATCGGTCCGGAAAAATTGCTAGTGGTAAACTATTCCACAAGGAAGTTGTGCGAGGAAAAACATCTTCTAAATCGCATAGTGGTGGACCGCCAGTCATCCAGATGGTGCGAATGGTATCGGGAGTTCTGCCGCGATGTGCATTCGTGAAATTTGGCGGCTGGGATTAATCCGAACAATTCCTCAGAGCACTCCCCGTGGTAAATGCGATAAAATTCGCAAAGAGATGCAACATCTATATGCAGTGCCAGTGTATCGAGCCGATCAGAAAGAACTCGGTCGTCGACGATTCGCTCCGCTCTGCGCTGTATGCGGTCAAGTGGAAGGAGCTGGCACTGGAGAGCCCCAGCCCAGAGATGGGAACAGTATTCCATGTGAGGCCGAAACTTCGCCTTGTAAAGTTGCAGGCGTTGTGCCGGCATGAAATACTGTCCCGTTCTGCTGAGCATGCCAAGCTTTTTAGAGGCCAATTTGGCTTTCTCTTCCAAGTGACCATGAAACTGCACGTCACTCGATATGTCGACACCGAGGATTCCGATACTGGCTGAGGCAACAAGGGGAGTGCCTTAAAACTGAGGAGATACGACAAAGGGGTTCTTTTTAGCGGTAAACGCGCAAACTTGTGTCTTCTGAGGATTAAACTGGACTAAATTTAGTCGCTCCCAATCCGAGACTTTGTCCAGCAAAGACTCGACTTCAGACACAAGTTTGTTCCGGTTCTCGGCGACGTTTTCCCGAGAAATATTGGCACCACCGGTGTATAGAGCATCACCAATGCTGTCATCCGCATAGCAATGAATGCTACCGGTTTGCAACATATCATTGATATGCAGAAGAAACAGCGTTGGTGATAGCACGCAGCCTTTTGGAACACCAGCGTTAATAGGCTTGTAGTCGGAGCATGCACCTTCTACAACGACCTTGATGCTCGAATCTGCTAGAAAGTTGGTGATCCAATTGCACAATTTCTCAGGAAGCCCATAGGAAGGGAGCTTCGAAAGAAGCGCTTTGTGCCAAACCCGAACGAAGGCCTTCGCAATGTCCAAACTAACGGCCAATGCCTCCCCCTTGGACTCTACTGCCTCCGCCGATATATGAGTCAAGTAGGCCAGAAGATCACTAGCTGATCGACCCCGACGAAAACCGTATTGGCGGTCACTAATCAGCTGGTGATCCTCAAGGTACTGCATGAAGTGGCAGTTTATAACGGACTCCATTATATATATTTTGGAGAACAAGGGGGTGACGGCGATAGGCCTGTAGTTAGACGGGTCTGAGCGATCACCTTTTCTAGGGATCGGGTGAACAAAAGCTGTCTTCCATGATTTTGTGACTACGCCTAGAGAGTAGGAGTACCGAAAAAGACGTGTCAAAACCGGTGCTAACTCCGGAGCACACGTCCTCAGCACAATTGGGGGGATTCCGTCAGGCCCACTCGACTTGTGGATGTCCAATGAGAGGAGTGCTTTGCGGACCGATCGCTGTAGAACCGCTATATTATATTCTTATATATATTCTTCTTTCTTCTACTTTAAAGGTACTTATCCATTTTGTCAGTAGCATAATTTTGTCGATCGAGCCATCCATTATAGCCTGAAAAAAGTCCTATGTTCCCTAGTATTGCTTCGCTGTCAGGTTGGCCACCGCAGTTTTTATTATGTTGCTACCAGTTTTCTTTTTCGCCTCTTTCACCTGCGGGAGTGGGTAAGTGGATTCTTGAACCACCGCTACATAGTAAATTAATCGATAAGCAAAAGATTTATCAAAACTGGAATTGGCTATAATTTCGGTACCAGCTCTCTTATATAGTTGATTGCAGTAATTCATATTAATTTAGCTCTTGCCCTAAAACCTTGCCCTAAAACTTTTTTCAGAAATAAGAAGAGGCTTGTGATATAGGAGAAAATCCAAATATGTGGGTAACGTTTTTTTTTTAAAGAAGCTAAGAAATCGTTGTAGTTGTGACACTTATGTGGTATTGTCGTAAGATATGAGAAATGCCAGAAAATCTCATGGCTTTCGATAGATGGCGGTAAGTCTATCAAATAGATGGGAAGCAGCTTCAAAGATCCGTCTGGCTCTTTATTTGCCCAAAAGTCAGTTTCGGTAGGTATTGTTCTCTTACAAATTCTGCCATCAAGCAGCAGTGCACCAACTGCCGTGTTCTGGTTTGAAAGGAAAAAGAGCAAGTATAATTACAGTGTTATAACATCGCTCCTATGCCATACTTGCTACGCTTGGCAGGCGGGTCAGCAATCTTCATTTTTTATTATTTTGAATAGTTGGTTTTGATTAGTTATATTTTTTTTATAGGATAGGGCGACAAATGAGCACAAAGTCCACCTGATCGTAAGTGGTTGCTGTGACCCATAGACATCTCATCTACATTTATCCTCAATAAAGTATCAAAATGCAGATGCGTCGTCACCCGTGAGGACTAAGATGGAATACCTCTTTTCCAGTAAAATGGGTCTCCGGTTCTCTACACTCACCATACGAAACACAGCAGTGTCAAGCTGCCATTTTACGCTGGTATTCTGCGAGAGCGTTTTCATTCCTACTACAAATATACTACTAATATAGCTGCAGTATGGCTCTACCACGTATAAAATCATATACCTGTTATGGGGTAGTGGATACTCCTACGCTGCTACTACAGGGTAAGCAATATGGAGTACGGAAGTAAGTTTTCTCCCCTGCTCCTAGACGCTTATTTATATGTTAAGAGGAATAAATTTCTACACAGAACTGCTAGTGCAGCATAAAAGAGATTGTTCTCTCTAGTAAATCCGACAAATCCACTTCGTTTTGGTTCCACGCTCTGAATATGTTTTGTCGGATTTACTAGCAAAGCTCGCTATGGGGTTCAATTGCAAGCTTAAGGCGAGAAAACACGTGAGTCTAAATTTTATTGATAGCTATATTATAATAGTATTTTGTATTCCAAAAGTAGTTATTCCTTTTTTTGAAATAGGGGTAAAAAAATACTTAACAAAAGGACTTAAAAAAAGGAAGAGGTTCTGAATTTAACTGTATGTTTTATTTTTATGTTGTTTGTAACGCGATATATTTGTGAATTATCAATTGTTTTTCATATTTTTTTTTATTTAATAGGTTTTACTTCAAGAGTAGTGCAATACAAATTTGAATAGTAAAATAATTTTTTTTAATCTTAGGGTGATGAAAACGGAATGAAGTTCTTAATGTAACTAATTAAACGACATACTAAGATGCCTAATGAAGTTTTCACCTCCAAAAATTCTATAAAAACTTTTTATAAAAGTAAAAACCAAACAAAATAAGATAATTTCCAAATAATACCTTCTGAAGTTGTTTTTATTAGCTCCTAATAGTCCACTGCTGAGCATGGACCGAATTAAGGGATCGTAGTTCGTAGTATGGTAACTGCGGATAATAAGACCTAGCTAAGGAAAAATCGAAAATAAAATCAAAAATATCTAATTTGGTCTACAGATTTTAATAAAAATCATTAATTTAGTCCAGTTTCGTAGCGCGTCTCAGCAAACTTGTAGAGACATTATCGTGCAATAGGAGTCTGTTATTATCTTAAGCGAGTGCAGTTATTATAAATACGATTTTTGTAATTTAGGCCTTATTAGCCGACAGGCCATATTACCCGCAGGCACTTATACTAAATGTCTCGTATCCTTGACCACAGATTAACTAATTGATTAGAAGCTGCTTATTTTCTCCGATCTGGGCAACCCATCTGTTACCAATTTTAAACAAAGAATGTTACAGCTTTTTACTTTATTTAGGAAAGTTGACGGCTACGTGGCATGGCAATGAGTTGCAGCCCTAAGGGCCGCGGGTTGCAATCCCGCACGGATTAAGTATTTGTATGGCTTACAAATAATTGTTCCGGTTCTGGATGCAGGTCGTTGTGAAATTTATGTATATAAACTGCTCCCACGATACAGGAGAAAATCATAGTATGGAGGTAACGTCTTATGAAAAAAATGAAAAAAAGATGAGATGCGTTCTCTCCACTGAGAGCTACGATGGAATGCCTCTCAGTTGGCAATAATACAGACTCTCTATACCTTCCTTCGCGGTAGAAATTGATATCCCACTGACGAATAGGGAAAAAATCAATCCAACCAACAAATAACTGTATTCGAAACAACATTAGCTAGACAAAGGATTTATATACTAAGTATAGAAAACTAACATTCAAGTAATTTACTAAGTAGTAGTTTTCTATACTTATTTATAAATGAATAATGCCTATAAATTGTCATCAATAAAATCGTAAAAACCAAAATGTTCCCAATAAATTGCGAAACATTTCACATAGTTTGTGATCTAATCTCAAGAAAACTTTTATTTGATTCTTTTAAAGATTGAAATAACTTATAATATTCACAATGGTCCGTGCAAAACTAAGCACATAATCTTTTAATTTTAAAATATAAGATAGGGCAATCATTATTTAGTTGGCTTCATATTTTATGCTTTTCATTATTTCTGTGAAATTGTTTACATCGTTCTCTCTGTGAAAACCTGTCGTCAGCGGCGAACGTTTCGTTTTATAAAACTTAATTTAGATTAAATATATTAAGGTTTTTAAATAGTTCTTTCGTATTTGACCACTACATCAATTAATTTATATTCGAATTGTAAACACATCGCAAGCTTTAGAACGTTTTTTTCTTTTCGTTTCTAAGTAGGAATCAAAGCGGCTGATTATGCATTTTATTTATCGTAGAGTTCTACTGGGAGTGTACCTAATCTGTGTGAAAATGATTACCCTGTTCACGTTTTGAGTTTAGGGTTCTTACATTTTAGTACGGTTTTGTCTCAAGTTCTGCGAGAAAACGTTGAGTGGAAATCTGCATATTTGAATAGTAACTCCGAATGTACGGCAGCATACCTAATAATATCCATAAAGTCGGAATGGGCATATAGTTTATTTAAAAAAAAAAGTGCCTGTTGATTATTTCGTTATCGATTACAGTTTTTTTACTCATGTGATTCTACCATAGAAAAATTAGTTTACGCGATGGCTTCTAAATTTGAAATTTGGATTATTTAATAATAATAATAATAATAATTTATTTGATACAGACAACACTGATCCATTACAAAATTAAGTTATTACATTGTACCTTAAAATTTAATTATAATTATTGGTTAAATAATGATATTATTACATATATTATATCATGATATTATTATGTACCTATATATTATATATATATGAGTATAGACCTTTTTGATTAGTGAATTCATTTCTGACAATCACTTGGTATGGGACGTACGGTTTCTTTACACATGTGGTATGGGTGCGATTCGACTACATTAAAATATGTTAAATATTTCATGAAAAGTTCCATACTTCTACCTCTCACTTCTAAGAGGGTTAAGGAGCAATTAGTCCACCGCTTGCTCCAGTAATTCTAATGTGTGTTTGTCGACTTCATATACTTAAATAATATATTACGAAGTTATGTGAAGTATTCCTATGTGCAGGTTCCCTGACGATGTTTTCTTTCATCGCCAAGACCTCGGTAAATCAACACTTAATATTGCAATTAGCAATTTATTTGTTGTGTAATGAATAATTTATTTTTCTTTAAACTTATTTAAACCATTTCTTGTTTTTTTTTTTATTTTATTATCCATAAATAAAATAAAATAATCATTTATTACAAGAAAGGTATTCTATATATAAAACAACAGATTTCGGTTCTTTTTTAATCGTGCTTACTATGTACTAATTACTGGTAGCATTCATTGCTATGGAGACGACAGCACTGGTGATGCCTTATATACCGGCCGTGCCAATATTTCTCGGGAAAACGTCGCTGAGTACCGGGACAAACTTGTGTCTGAAGTCGAGTCTTTGCTTAACAAAGTCTCGGATTGGGGCCGACTAAATCTAGTCCAGTTCAATCCCCAGAAGGCACAAGTTTGCGCGTTTACCGCTAAAAAGAGCCCCTTAGTCGTATTTCCTCAGTTTCAAGGCACTCCCCTTGCTGCCTCAGCTAGTATCGGAATCCTTGGCGTCGACATATCGAATAGTTTGCAGTTTCGTGGTCACTTGGAAGGGAAGGCCAAATTGGCCTCTAAAAAGCTTGGCGTGCTCAGCAGAGCGAGACAGTATTTCATGCCAGCACATCGCTTGCAACTTTACAAAGCGCAAGTTCGGCCCCACATGGAATACTGTTCTTATTTCTGGGCCGAGGCACCCCAGTGCCAGCTCCTTCACTTGACCGCATCCAGCGCAGAGCGGTTCGAATCGTCGACGACCGAGTTCTTTCTGATCGGCTCGATACACTGGCACGGCGTAGAGATGTTGCATCTCTTTGCGTATAGAAAAAGGACAAATCCTACATATTTTTAACGGAAAAACCTTATTGAGAGTATATAAAGGTGGACTTGCAATTGGACAAATGCGATAGATGACGATAAAGAGATTTTTTAAATTGGGGATATGGACATTGATACGTTTTAAGTTCGGCCCCTATCAACGAGTGATTAAAAAAAGTTGAACGAAATTGAAATGTCATACAATAGAGGCTATTGAATATTTCGCCTCAAAGACGGCGCCTTTCCACTTTTTTCGATTGTCAGTGACAAGCTAGACGATGAATTCATTATTTTGCAAAACCTCAAACGAAAAGAAAGGTTATCAAAGAGAACTTGGTGAAGGGATGTCTGTAGCATGAACGCGCATGGCGTTTTGACATTTAATTTCTTGAAGCAATTACGAGTACAGCTAGGATGTTTGTTGCTTATTCGACCACGTTTAGATAATCGAGCAGTATTTAGATGTAGTTTAGAATTGCAACAAATTGAAAATATTATTTCATTTTCAATAACTATTAAAATGTATCAAAAATTATACAATATATTATAGAGACTACAAAAATTTACTTAATAGTTCGTATCGATTTATTCTGTCTAGAGGTGCGTCTGGTTTGGTACCACACACCGTGAAACAGAAACAGAAACATTTTTATTCAATATAGATTATAAATAATACTTATTGAAAGTAACTCTGCTTTAATTTACTACTGGTTTAGAAAAAAAACCTCTGTCCTGGGAAAAGTCAGCCCAGCCCAAAAGTAACCCAGCGAGACTTTTTTTTTTTGGAAAATAACCAGATTATACTTTTTTATTTGAAACAAAAAATAATAATAACTGACACGAGACACCAACTAATAAGTTCTATTTTGAAGAGTCAGAGATATTGGCTGTAAGGTATTTTGTCTTAGTTCTTAGAGGAGTTCTTAGGATAACATATTTATTGTCAGACATTGTTTGTAGGACTGCAGTATCAAATAATCGTTAAGTGGATTATTAATTAAAAAAATCATACATTTTATTTCAAATATACTCTAAATTTTAAAGTAATGGAAATTTCTACCAAAAGTAAAACAACTTAAAATGAAGTTTTGTTTTTATTTATTGTCTGCAGAACCGTTCGGTAACATTATAATGTTAAGTAAATATTTAAATTTCTGTACTATCAATTACAGATTCTTACTTTATAAAAATATACTTATAACATATCGCTAGAACTGTCTTCAAAATTGTTTGTTCTGTAAATATTCAGATATGTGTATGTGATGTCGCGGTATGGGGAAGAATATAAAGAGGAGTTCTATACTTGTATGTGATTTTTTGTTTTTATTTAATAATTTCCTCGAATTTAGGTCATTTGTTCTATTTTAAATAGCAGTTACGTTGACTGATTACTGAATTTTGGGCATATTTAGAGCGAGTTATAGGAAGGAACATGAAATAAGCTATGCCTAAACCAATACGCTTTCCTGTTCATCTTGCGTCTTCCTTTAACGCATACCAGAGCAACCATAGCGAATGCAATAGCGCATGCGCTAAAACTAGTTCGACAACAGCGCATGTCTCTAGCGAATGCTGATTCCCCTGTGGGTTCTCATGCAACATTTCGTGCATTTTAGTAAACAAAATGGCGGAAGACCAAGTAAAAAATAAGTGTTATGTTTCATAATTTTTGGCTCCTGTCTTTTCAAAAGCCTGTTGAATGTGGCTTTAGTCATTCGTGTGAAATTTATAAAAATAATGTGATTATTTCGCTCTAAATCTTTCAATATTGTGTTGTTCCGTTTCTACAAATAATTTTTCATCCAGACTCTCCTACGTGTCTATCTCTAACCAAACCTAATCGAGGCACGTGAGGTATAGACGAGCTGTATGTGACGAGCGCACGGGTAGAGGCGATAAGCTACATGGGTCATATGGCACAGCGCTTGACAGCAAGACGAACTTAAAGTTGAAACGCAAAATGAACAAGAAAGCGAAATTGAAAGCGCACTGGTGTAGGCAGAGATATATCTGGTATGCTTCGAATGAGTATTATGTAAACATTGAGATGTCAATTCAGGGAAATCAATTTTATTATTATAGATTTCACGTGAAAATAAAATTTGCAGAAGTGTGCGTCGGTTCTTTAACTGTTAAATATGTAATAAATTATGATAAACGCAGAATACTCATTACGTATTTTTGTAAATGTACGCTGTATTTGCTCAATATTCTTTATGTGAGGCAAACAATTTGGATTCTAGACATTACAACAATACTCCAAAATTTTTCGAACATAAGAATAATACAGATTTCTGATACATTCAGAATATGAGAAAATACGACACTTTTTAAAACAAATCCTAGGTTTTACGGATTGTTGTGATGTTATATATGACATTATGACATAAATTTATTTATGAGCGCAACCAAACGAATTCATCAAGTTTTTATGTGATATATTATGTGATAAAATTTCGTGTTCGATGACAATCGAAGCGTGGAGTGAAAATATATACGTGAAAATATGTAAGTGCACAAAATTTGGACAAGATAAGGGGCAAGCTTACCCCCGATCTGTTTTCTTGAGCAGGAACTTCGCGGAGGCCTATTACAGAGGCTTTGTTTTGTCCAAAACGTTGACTCTCAAAATATTGCCTCATTATTAATTATTCTTTCATGTCGAGCTTTCTTTTATGGGCTATTGAAGATAGTGGGGTAATTATAAATATTTGGAAGGGGGAAGAATGCATAAAAAGAACAGGGGATTTTTCTTTTCGATTTTCCCCAAAAATGATTTATTACATGGCTTTGTTTTGCTTCAATAGAAAAATAATCATTTATTAGCGGGAAAACGATTTTTTTTTGTATAAGATAACGGTAACAAAAGAGCACACAGTCCACCTGATGGTAAGTGGTTGCTGCGGCCCATAGACATCTACATCTATCCTCTATTATTAATCAAAATGCAGATGCGTTGTCACCCGTGAGGACTAAGATGGAATGCCTCATTTCCAGTAAAAAGGGTCTCCGGTTCTCTACACTGACCATACGAAACACAGCAGCGTTATGCTGCTATTTTACTCTGGTATTCTGTGAGAGCGTGGTCCTTCCCCGGTCGAGCCGACCCATTCGTGCTACAACTATACTATTAATATAACTGCAGCATGGCTCTACACGTTCTTGTAAATTATATGTATTATCTATTTTATTTCTACGGTTTCCTATAAATGGTTAC
Organism: Parnassius mnemosyne; assembly: GCA_963668995.1. Classification (NCBI taxonomy): domain Eukaryota; kingdom Metazoa; phylum Arthropoda; class Insecta; order Lepidoptera; family Papilionidae; genus Parnassius; species Parnassius mnemosyne. Next base: position 39,794,176 of record CAVLGL010000035.1, on the reverse strand, counting down.
TAGCATAACGTCTCAGCAATTTTTAAGCTAACTATAAAGTTGTTTAAAGATAATGCTACACCTATATAACGGTTGTAGCTCGACCGGCAATTAATGCTGCTGTGTTTCGAATGGTGAGCTTAGGGAACCGGAGATGCTTTTTTCTGAAAACGAGGCTTCCATCTTAGGGTGATAACGCATGCTGAATTTTGATTTTTAACCGAGGATAGATGTAGATGTCTACGGGCCACTTCTTTCTTAAAATATATATTCTTGGGCTCCCCAACTGGTTTCTTTGTCTGGTACTCGGTCCATGTTTATTGTTGATAAATGGGATATGTCTGCTCAACTATTCTTTATGCAAAAGGTAGTATGAATATTTAGAATTGCCTTGCATTCCCATCTGATAACCAACTATTATAAATTCTCAATAATTTTTGTAGTTAGTATAAGCCAGTTTTTTCTATTTATTAAAAGGTATCAGCAGCCTAATGGCCTAAAGGTTTAAGGGTGTGGATTGCAAACTCGGAAAGTGATGGCTTCGAAACCGCTATTTGACCACTGTCGTTAACTACTCTTAACATAAATATTTTAAGCTTACTTAGATTGTTTTGAACATAAACCATCAATACAAATATCAATAATATAAAAAGGCAGTTACAGTAATTAAAGAAATTAATAAAGAAATAAAGAATTTAATTATTATTCGATGCATAGAAACCAAATATATTTGATAAAAATAAATATAAATTAAAAAAAGTTGTTGATCTGATATGACCATTTGAGGAAAAATTTACATAAAAGTATACTCAAACCAACAAATAAAGATAGATGGAGCGACATGCTCAACTTATTGTAAGAACTAGAACTTACGCACACATATTCAAGCATTTGCAATCAACAAAATGATTTAGTGGACGTGTCACCTATCAAAAAAGGAAAGAAAGAAGTGTGCGCAAATACTCGCAGTCACTTAAAATGTACGTAGTGTCAGAGTAATACTCGTATATATATATATATTTAAAATAGATTTAAGTATATATTTACACATGTAGGTAAAAAGTAAACCCAGATGTTTGCAAAGTTTCCGTCGTTCAGGCGAGTTAACTTGGAGCACACTTGTTACAAAGTAATAAGTGAAGTTAAATAAAACCGAGCAAATAATTGTACAACAAGAGTTTAATTTTATATTATTCTCTTAAAAATTAGAGAAAATGCCGTACCGTTATCATAATTGACTTTGTTTAACAAACACGCCTTTACATAACATATGCTTAGTTACGATTGGCACGTCGGGTAGTCTTGTTCAATGCTACCCTAAATTTTGCTATTATCGATATCGGTACCTAGTGGCCAGGGTATCCACGCCCCGGAATTTGACTTTTCATCCCAGATGGCATAAAAATTTGCGCACTACACCGATACCGTTACAGTCTATGAAAGACCACTGCTGTACATAGGCCTTCGCCATAGATTGCCTCATAGCGGAGACACGTGCCATAGTTGCCACACTTGGGAATCGGGTTGATAACTGCAGTTTTGTTTTAGTCGTTATTAGGAAGACGGCCCATCTGATTTGTTTCATAATATTGTTGTATAATAGAACTTTTGAGCGCATAATTCCCTCAAAATCAAGTGGTAAAATAAAAAAAATTGTACTACCGACTCCAATATAATTTATTAAGGATAACTCAAAAACTAATGGTCCGACCTTGATCAAATTTATATCAAACACGACACTAGGTCACAAACATTCTGTTGAGAACTTTTCAATACTGAGGCCGTTTTGTATATACTTGCTCTGTTTAAAGACTGGTAGGTGCATTTTTTTTATAAAACTGAAGTCACAAATTATTTTACAATCTGCCTGTTAGTAGCTATTGCAGTTCATGGCCACCTGCAGTTAACTTCATTCAAGATGAATTTTAAAATAAAAAAAGAATCATTAAAATTGGTTCACCTAGAAAAAAGTTATGAGGCAGCACCCAAAAAAATACAGTCAAACTAAGTACTTCCTCCTTTTTGATATCTGTTAAAAATAGATAGGCTTCATTAACCTAGCGTTTAGTGGAAAATTACAAATCTACAATATTTCGTTGCAATTTACATTAAATTGAAGTGGACTACAACTGTTCCGATTGCTGAATTCGAAAATGTATCAAAATTTTGGACCAATCAGAAGTATGTGTGACGTCAACCTATTTATGGACAGTTGTTTGGAAATTTTAAAATAGAAGAATGCGGGTTAAGAATGGGTGAGCTAACCATCAAATGCCTTTTTTACGCCGATGATCAAGCCATACTTGCGTCGTCGGCGGCCGAGTTGCAAATGATGGTTACATTAATGAACAGGACATTAAAAGGAAAGGGAATGAAAATGAACGCAAGTAAGACGAAAGTGATGGTTTTTGAAAAAGAAGAAAGTAAAACGATATGTGAAATAAGAATAGAAGGGGATTTGGTCGAGCTAGTAGATGAGTTTGTGTATTTGGGATGTGTATTTAGAGCCTATTAACGCTGGTGTTCCACAAGGCTGCGTGCTATCACCAACGCTGTTTCTTCTGCATATCAATGATATGTTGCAAGCCGGTAGCATTCATTGCTATGCGGATGACAGCACTGGTGATGATCTATACACCGGGCGTGCCAATATTTCTTGGGAAAACGTCACCGAGTACCGGAACAAACTTGTGTCTGAAGTCGAGTCTTTGCTGGACAAAGTCTCGGATTGGGGGCGACTAAATCTAGTCCAGTTTAATTCTCAGAAGACACAAGTTTGCGCGTTTACCGCTAAAAAGAACCCCTTTGTCGTATCTCCTCAGTTTCAAGGTACTCCCCTTGTTGCCTCAGCCAGTATCGGAATCTTCGGCGTCGACATATCGAGTAACGTGCAGTTTCTTGGTCACTTGGAAGAGAAGGCCAAATTGGCCTCTAAAAAGCCTGGCGTGCTCAGTAGAGCGGGACAGTATTTCATGCCGGCTCAACGCCTGCAACTTTACAAGGCGCAGGTTCGGCCTCACATGGAATACTGTTCCCATCTCTGGGCTGGGGCTCCCCAGTGCCAGCTCCTTCCACTTGACCGCATCCAGCGCAGAGCGGCTCGAATCGTCGACGACCGAGTCCTTTCCGATCGGCTCGACTCATTGGCACTGCGAAGAGATGTTGCATCTCTTAGTATTTTCTTTCGCATTTACCATGGGGAGTGCTCTGAGGAATTGTTCGGATTAATCCCAGCCGCCAAATTTCACGAACGCACATCGCGGCAGAACTCCCGATACCATCCACACCATCTGGATGATTGGCGGTCCACCACTGTGCGATTTAGAAGATGTTTTCTTCCTCGCACAACTTCCTTGTGGAATAGTTTACCACCAGCGATTTTTCCGGACCGATACGACTTAGGGACCTTCAAGAAAAGAGCCTACTCCTTTTTAAAAGGCCGGCAACGCATCTGCAATTCCCCTGGTGTTGCGGTTGTTCATGGGCGGCGGTAGTCGCTTACCATCAGGTGAGCCGCATGCTCGTTTGCCCCCTCTCCTATAAAAAAAAAGGGATGGTAGATATGATAAGGATATAGAACGACGACTGAACGCAGGAAATAGAGTGAATGGGGCTCTACACCCTATTGTGTGAAGTCAGAATGTGTCCAAAAAGACACGTATGGCAATTCACAATGCTGTGTTAGTCCCTACTTTAATGTATGGTAGTGAAAGTTGGGTGTGGTAGAAGAAACAAGAGAGTAGAATAAATGCTGTAAAAATGTGGTCATTAAGGGGTATGTTAGGGATAAATCTGAATGACAGAGTGAGAAATTGTGTGATAAGAAAAGAGTGTGGTTTGCAAGATGATGTTGTGAAAGAATGAGTGAGGAAAGAGTGACAAAGCAAATTTATGTTGCAGAGGTGAACGGCAGAGTCGGGAAGGGACGCCCTAGGCGAAAGTTTATCGACCAAATTGGCGATATATTGAAAATGGGCCAAATCAAGAGTACCTTTAACCGACGAGCGTGTATGCTTAGGTATGTGGATGTGGAGGAAGCGAGAGAGGTGTGTCAGGATCGTGTCAAATGGAAGTCCATAGTCTCTGCCTACCCCTCTGGGTGACAGGCGTGAGTGTTTATGTACGTAATTTTTTTTTTAATTTAACTACGAGCCTTTAAGCTCGAGTACATGGCTAGAACAGGACATGTTGTTCTCGAAATACTTTAAAGCTTTCAAATTTATTGTGTTTTCCTTCACGCCCGACCATATAGTAACATTTCTTCTTTAAAAATAAAAATTGAAAATTATTAATGCCAGTTCGTTTAACTTAACAAAAAATATATAATTCATATTAGGAGCTACTCAGTGTAAATTCACTTCAACTGCGACCCGTGAATTGCTCCGTTCACTTGTATATTTACGTTTCACGTACAGGGCTTGCAGCTAAAGCGCAGTATCCATCTGTTATTGTCTGTCAGTTGTGTATATGCAGTCAAGATTTATCTTACTTAGAACTTAATTAAACGTATGTAAATGCTTAGAATAATATTCTTAGTTGATTAATTATATGAAAATACCCTGACGTAAAATTATCCTCTGCCTGTACAAATGTAGAACATTTTAGTCTCTTTTCAAAATGAGTTCGAATGTATTTTATTACGTTACTTAAATATTTTCGTATATTTGACCAACCTTTAAGGTTTGCATTTCGTAGATTGTTTAGCAAAGGTTCGCTTATCCTCATTTTAAAAATAAGAACCTACATTTCACTCACAAATCATTTAGGGTCAAGTGCGGCTATGGGGTAATTGCGGCGGGCATATCTCAAAAAGTAACAGAAAATATTATTAAAATGAACATCTAGTCATATTGAGAAAAATTGAAATGTTTTTTTGACACAAACCTAAATAGCGTTACTAAAATGATAGACAATTTGACGCCATTTTTTGTTACAGTTATAATGCGTGCTTGTAAATCTCTAATCTAATTGTCCTAGTTGAAAAAAATTGTTTTGAATATCATCATCATCATTATCATCATTATCCGTTAAATTTTGACTAGAGATATAAATATAAGTTATTTAAAGGAATTGTGTACTTGCAAGAAATTGATATTATAGATTAGATAGATTAAATACCCAGATATAAGCAGTCTTTCTTACAGTACTATGACTAGAGGACTAAACAAAAACGTATGTTAAGGAAAAAAAAATAGTGAAATATAATTACATATTTAAGAAAGCTACCAACCCTGTTCCCTTGTTAAGACAAGTTCCCTCAGGCAAAGTCGCGCCGGATTCGTGTGACATTATCGGTGTTTGTGACACCATTGTTTCACACGCCGACCTTGTTATACGATGGCAAAGTTACAACTACGACGTTATTTAGGTAACTCTGTTAATGCCACAATACGAAATAAGCGTCTAATGCTGTATGCAGTCATAAAACGGGAATAATTATTTTAATGCAATACTACGTTATGACCAATTAAATATTTTTTCCAATTCTAAACATAATAAAATTCAAAAATTGAAATTTAAATACGTTTTTTGGCGTTATATCAATAAATGTTTTAAAGTTCTATAGTTAAGCACCTATTAATCTCTGTTTATAAAAATGAGTTGCTGTCCGTTAGTCTCGCTAAAATTCGAAACTGGCTCAACCGATTCGGATGTGTTCATAAGTGGTAGAGCCATGCTGCAGCTATATGGGTAGTATAGTTGTAGCACAAAATACCAGCGTAAAATAGCGGCTTAACACTGCTGTGTTTCGTATAGTGAGTGTAAAGAATCGGAGACCTTTTTTTACTGAAAAAAAGGCATTGCATCGTAGTACTCACGGCTGGCAACGCATTTGCATTTTGATTCGCAAGCGACGATAGATGTAGATGTCTATGGGCCACAGGAACCACTTACCACCTGGTGGACAATGTGCTCGTTTGTCACCCTATCCTATATAAAAAAGGAATTTTTTGTCTGTGTTTGAGTGGATCCCAGGATCTGCTGAGATAAAGTTGGTAGGTGGAGCTGTTGTCGAGATCCATAAATCACCCATGCGAAGCCGGGGTGGATCTCTAGTTTAAAATAATAAATAAAAAAGTTAAGTATTGATTTATAAATAAATAATAATTTATATTGGAGTACGCATCAGGATATTCAGATAAATTATTATTCTTTTTAAACGAAGAGACGAATTTTCATTACTTATTTTTACAAGTCGTAGAGAAAAATAAAAAGTGATGTTAACCAGTTGAAGTGTTAGAAGAAAAGAGATGGATATAAAAATCTGAGCGATTATAAAATGCAATACCGTAGGTTTGAACTTGGTTGAGAAATAGAACAAGCAGTCACAATGATGTCGCAACATTTTTCGAGCATGTTCGAGCAGATTGGCAACTTCACAAAGAACAATCTCGTTACCAATAACAAGCTGGTGAAAGAGAAAGAGAATAAGGCTAACGCCAACCACGTAAGCCTTGGTGCTGCAGGAGCGGGAGGCAATCAGCAGGCGTCACCTCATAAACACGCACAGCCTCCACCACCTCTGAGGAAGCCTTGCAAGCTGCGAAACCTCACATCGAAGGCAGAATCATATGACACACTTTACAGCAACAGTACTCTGGTAAGTTCTAGAATAATTTTAATTTTAACTTGCTTAACAAGTTTTAGTTTTCGTAATTTTTTTAATTTTTTCTACTGAGGGCTGATTTCTCAATCATCAAAAAAAATCTATCAAATAAATTACCAGGTTAAAAATAATAAAAGTGAAACAATTGAACTATTTTTCATACAACTGTAATTTAATTGTAATGTAAATTTTTTTATGTTGTATTTTATCTTATTGAGATTGAAAATCAGCACTAAAGAGTATGTTTTTTATGACACTCATTTTTTGACACTAATTATTGTTTATAATTATATTCTATATTTATACGACTTGGATAAAATTTTGTATGTATACTGAGTACTTTATCTAGGTAGGTTTTGTCTCAAAGAAAAAAATCTTCCAGCGTCAAGTTAAACTTAGGCGACCAGGTACTGATTTATTAAATTAATTTTCTTGCACCTTTTAATAATAACCGTAACCTCTTTGTCCACTTAACGTTACTAACGGATTACTTGCTCTTAAAATATTTTTAATGTGACAAAAATAAGGTTGCATAATTTGGTTGGTATAATATTAATTATTTTCATTGGTAGAAATACCTAGAGTATGTATAGAATAGTTTTTTTATTATAGTCTTAAGTAATTTATTTTATTACTATTTATAATTTATTGTTTCTGTTTATGTATTAATGATATTAAAATATTTAGAAGAAACATTAAATGTCCAAGAATATCCGTATCAATTCTGGGGCCATAAATAGGATTTGCCTTATAAATAAAACAATATGTGGCCGGTAACATGCGCCACAGGTCATAATTTTGCCTTTTTATGAACGTAATGTTTATAATTCTAAATTATATGAAGTCCGTATTGTGTGGTTCCGTTTTCGTTCAATATTAAGTTTGTATAAGAAAATTACTTCCTTACACGAAAGCGATGTCTTAAAATGCCGGAAACGTAACGCACTCATTTTCCAACGGGTGAGCCACGTACTCGTTTAGCAATTTTTCTTTGAAAAATATGTATAGAAGCAAGAGGGAATATACCAATTTTTTTTTGCAAGTATCAACCTCACGTGCATGTAAATCAGCCGCATATGGTGAATCCACTTTTTTACCTGTAGCAACTGACAAATGTAAATAAAGTTACCTATTCCAAACCCTGTGTCTTGAGGCGGCAACGTAAGAAGATCCTGAATGCCATTCCGTCTCGTGTCACGTAAGAGGCGGCTATGGGAAACATCAAAAATGTTATGGTTTCCGATAGATGCCTGTATAACCGTCTCTCATTTATACCACACGTAAGTACTTAGACCGGCGACGGGTAGCATCGAAGGTCCAAGATGTCTGGTATGGCGATCGTCAATAGCCTGCCAAGAATAACGATTAAAGCATACATTCCTACAACGGTCAACACATTTACGGGCTGGTGAACAAGAAGAATCCAAATCCATTAATTTTTTTTTTTAAATTGTAATATATCATGTGTGTAGATTTAAGGGTTGGAATAAATGTCCTTATGACTTTAAATCATACGTATGTACCATTTTACAAGTCTCGATAAAATCCATTCCAGTCCATTCTCTGTGTTTATTTATACACAGTGGTAGAGCCACGCGGCAGCTTTTGCTGCCGCACGGATGGGCCGGCTCGAACCGGGGTGGTACCACGACCTCACAGAAAACCAGCGTGAAGTAGAGGTTTACCTCTGCGTTTCGCTTGGTGAGTGCAGGTGGCCGGAGGCCCTTTTTACTGGAAATGAGGCATTCCATCTTAGTCCTCACGGGTGACAACGCATCTACATTTTCAGTTGTAATAGAGGATAGATGTAGATGTCTATGGGCCGCAGTAACCACTTACCATTAGGTGGACTGTGTGCTCGTTTGTCACTCTTATCCTATAAAAAAATAACTCTGGTTAGTAAACTAGTTTATATCGCTAAAACAAATTTTAATCATAACATTATCAGTAAAATTTTGTTACGTGGTTCTGGCAGTAGCCCACGGTTCATTCTTTTTAATGTTTCATAATATAAGAAATAATATTTTTGCCGCAATCGTAAAATTGTTTGAAAACAGACGCAATATGAAAAGAAAATAGAACATTCTCGAAGTAAAACATTTAGGCTACAGTAATACACAATAAGTATAATGTAACTTTAAACGTTTTAAGGCGTAGGCATTACAATGTTTTCTTTTGTAAAAAATTTAGTAAATTCATGGTCTTATCCTATTATCGATGGATATTTTTAAATTCGGTTACGTTGTATCCGGATTAGTCGTAAGGCTGAAGCGGTGAAGCTAAGTTGATAGAATAACACAATAATGAAGTCCAAGTAACTTCGGCCGCAGGCTTTTAGTTCAAACTGTATTTTCAATTAAAATAACCTTACTAAGAAGTTGTACTATTTGTATAAGGATCAGCATTAAAAATATTAATTAATGCAAATACCAAATAAGTTTATGTTCTTAATATACAGTTAATTTACTTAGTACTGGCGGCATAAGAGAAATGTCATCACTTGTTTTCATCTCATCATCTTTCGTGTCCATTAGTTCGGTCAAGTCTCGATTTCATATATGATGGGGCATTTATACAATAAAAAATACAATAACTTTATTTCAGGCATCAAGGACTTAAAAATTAAGAACATTGGCCCATAGTAATATATACCTTAACCTAAAAAAATTTATTAGTAAAAATATATATATAAAATATAGACATAGCACTATTTAGGGAACTTTCTTCTTTGGTGTGTCCCTGTATCGACAAAACACTACCCCAGAGGGTCAGAAATCGGGAGCGAGAAATGTCTCTTTGTGATTTGCAGGAACCTGGAGTACGTAGGATTTGAAGTTCGTTGACGTATTGGACTCGTGGACTGCGACGGTATCGCAGCGTTTAGGTTAACACGCCATTTCGCAGTAGGTATGCTTACGCTACGAAAATAATGTAGGTTCTACATTAGAGCCGTCACATCATTACGAAGCGACTGCTCTGACCGGTAGTAGAATCGCGACTTTATAGTAATAATAATTTATTTTATCGAATAAGGGTGACAAACGAGCTCACATCCACCTGATGGTAAGTGGACGCTGTGACCCATATACATCTACATCTATCCTCAATTAAGAATAACAATGCAGTACGTTGTCAACCCTGAGGCTTAAGATGAAATACCTCGTTTCCAGTGAAATGGTTTCCGGGTATCTACACTCACCATTCGAAATACGAATTATGATGCTATACATGCTGGTATTCTATGAGAGCGTGGCCGCTGTTGAGCCGACCCATTTGCACTTCAATCATAGTTTAGCTGCAGCTTGTCTTTACACTGTTTAAAAATAAATGGATAAATAGAAACAATTATAAGGAAGTATCTTTAAGAATTTTGTAACTACGAAATAAAAACCGTAAAAACTTGTAACATAGCAGTTTAATAGCCCGATATAAACGTTCAGAACAATTAAAAAGTTTGGGCTTTAACAACTTTTTTAATTTGTCGAAGATGAAAATTAGCAGAGTGATTTTCTCCTTTTTCTATACCATATAAAATATAGTTATGTAGAAGCATGGAACCTTAGAAGAGTTTTTTTATATAATAAGGGTGATAAGCGAGCATACAGTCCACCTGATGGTAAGTGGTTGCTGTTGCCCATATACATCTACATGTATCCTCGTTTGCGAATGAGAATGCAGATATGTTGTCAGCCGTGAGGACTAAGATGGAATCCCTCGTTTCCAATAAAAAGGTCTCCGGTTCTTTACACTCACCACACGCAACATAGCACCATTAAGCTGCTATTTTACTCTAGTATTCTGTGAGAGCGTGGTCCCCGGTCGAGCCGACCCATTCGTGCAACAACTATACCATAAATATAGCTGCAGCAAAAAGCCTCAGTAAAACGATTTGCCATATTACGCTGCTCTCTGTCACCAGCTGTTTTATACGTGGTAGAGCCACGCTGCAGCTACATTATGGTTTTAGCACGAATGGATCGGCTCGACCGAGTAAGGACCACGCTCTCGCCGAATACCAGCTTAAAATAGCAGCTTCATGCTACTGTGTTTCGTATGGTGAGTGTAGAGAACTGGAAAGCCTTTTAACTGGAAAAGAGGCATTCCATCTTAGTTCTCAGGGGTGACAACGCATCTGCATTCTGATTCTTAATTGAGGATAAATGTAGATGTCTATGGGCAACAGCATCCACTTACCATCAAGTGAACTGTGTGCTCGTTTGTCACCCTATTCTATATAAAAAACAGCATATAGCATTCGGGTATATTGGTATTCTCAAATGCATGCACAGATGCATTACTGCCATTTTCCATTTAGTTGCGTAGCCTAATTTGTGAATTATCAGAGTGCAGTAGAAGTTGGCATTTGGAAGACATGTTAGTACATTCCTATTACATTCCGATCGATTAAATACCAGTAATAATAATAGCTTACCGTTTGGTGCCGGTGTAAAAATATTCACTACCCTATATCTTACAGCGCGTGTCATAAGAGGCGAAAGAACACAAATAAGAACGACTAAAAATAAAAAACTGCGATTGCCAACTCGCTTGCCAAGCGTTTTTTTTAGAAGAGGGCTAACAAGCATACGGCTCACCTGATGGTAAGTGACTACCGCCGTCAATGAACAACTGCAATACCAGTGGTATTGCAGGTGCGTTGCCGACTTTTTAGAAAGGAGTAAGGTCTTTTATCGAAGGTACCTAAGTCGTATCGGTTCGGAAAAATCGCCGGTGGTAAACTATTCTATAGAGAGGTTGTACGAGGAAGCAAAACTCCTAGTTAAACATACAGTGGTGGACCGCCAAGTATCCAGATGGTGTGGATGGTATTGGGAGCTTTGCCGCGATGTGCGTTCGTGAAATTTGGCGGCTGGGATTAATCCGAACAATTATTCAGAACACTCCCCGTGGTATTTGCGAAAGAAAATGACAAGGGATGCAACATTTCTAGGAGTGGCAACTATGGCAAATATCCCCGCTATAAGGCAATTTACGGGGAAGGCCTATGTTTACCAGTGGACTTTAATAGGCTGTAACGGTGTAATAATAGCAAATGGCTTTGATGGCGGCCTATGATAATCCATCACCGCATTTCGTTCTATGGGTGTTTGGGAAATTCTAGAAAGACTAAAATAACCATTTTGTTTACGCCTGATCGGTATTTAAGTAGTGAGGCGTCCGATACAACGAACGCTATACCGCTCGCAGAGCGTGGCGATGAAGACAAATCCTTTTCACAACAGGAAAGACTAAAGTCAAGCAATGGACTTTTAGAAGCCTATAATGAAGAATATAATGATTTGTATTCACGCATTAATACACATTTAATAAACCTTATTTTAAGGATTTTGCAGCACAACTGAAACATACTTATTACATTTCATATAAAATCATAAAAATGCTTTTATATGCGTGGATTTTGACTATGACATCGGGATGTTTATATCTCAGTTCCTAATGAAAATGGGTGCCATAAAACACTTAAAACGTCAGGAGTTAGTTACACGGTAAAGTCCATAAAAGTAATTTAATTTAATTGATTAAAAAGCTTAGTTGAAGCATAGTTTGACATGTAAACCGTACACAACGTACTTAGTACAATGACTTGCACTACATGCAACAAGTGTGATTGGATACAGTATGTTTACGTGCAGCCAAGATTTATTACTTGTGCAGCGTTTGCTTTTATTGTGCCTGGGGACAAAACCAAACGTATTTACTTCAAAGTGTTTACTGCTTTAACTTGCAAAAAAGATTTGTTGCATTAAATGAAACTAATTTTTACGGATTATATCGCGTTTACAAGAGATGGAAAGTGTGAGAGTGATATCGAAAGAAGAGTGAATGCAGGAAACATGGTGAATGGAGCTTTGCACTCCTTTATGAGCAGTCGGAAGGTGTCTAACAAGGCTCGTTTGGCTGTGCATGAGGGGGTGTTGGTTCCGACACTCATGTACGGAAGTGAAACTTGGGTATGGCAGAAGAAACATGAAAGCAGAATAAATGCAGTTGAGATGAGAGCATTAAGAAGTATGATAGGAGTTAAACTGAGTGACAGGCTAAGAAATAGTGAGGTAAGGAAACGTTGTGGTCTGAAAGAAGATGTAGTGACAAAAATTGAGAAAGGTATGCTGAGATGGTTTGGCCATGTCGAGAGAATGAATGAAGAACGATTGACGAAAAAAGTGTATAAGGCGAGTGTGAATGAAAGTGTTGGAAGGGGTAGACCTAGGCGGACATTTCTAGACCAAATCAGGGACGTCTTGAAAAAAGGCCAGGTCAAGAGTACCCTAAACCGTAGAGCATGTATGAAGGGAATAATGAAAGTGGACGAAGCAAAACAAGTATGTAAGGATCGTAGCAAGTGGAAAGAACTGGTCTCTGCCTACCCCTACGGGAAAGAGGCGTGATTATATGTATGTATGTATGTATATCGCGTTTAATTAAACTTTTTAATTCCCGACGTTTCGGATGCTTCATAGCACCCATGGTCACATTGTCACTTCCCAGAACGTCGGTGCTTCAAGTCAGCGATATGTTCTTTTGATGTGGGTTTTTACATATGTTTTTTTTGTCCTGTAAGAGAGACCGCATTCACAATCCAGGTTGTACACACCTGTATCTTGTAGAGCGATATGGCACTTGAACGATGGTAAAAATTGACTAATCTTCTTCGGCGGCTTGTAGTAGGTTTTAATGGAAGCTCGCTTCAAGATGTAGCCAACCTGGTCTGTGACTCCTCTGACGTATGATAGTACAGCAGGCACATGCTCGACCGTGCGGCTTCACTCGGTCAACAAGATTTCAAGATACTGTAAGTTCATTCTGCGTAGATCGAAACAAAAAATTTATATTCAAAAACTGAAGGTACCCGGTCTAACTATAACATCGGGACGTCAAAAACCTCAGTCTTCCCACAGAATACTTTTACTCCTAACGGAGAGTCCCCTCCGTGCCCATGTGTGCTGTAAAGCACCCGAAACGTCGGGAATTAAAAAGTTATATTAAATACGATAGAATCCGTAAAATTAGTTTCATTTAATGTGTACTGTTCGCGTAATTATAAGAAATTATTGAAATTTGTTGGAAAAAAATATTCACACAAAATGTAACTATCACATTTTCTCACCACGCTTAAGGTTGACTGGGAGAAAATGCCCAAAGGCTTTAAAGTGTAAACATAAGTAAATACATAAATTTGTTAAAACACTTCAATATGTAAAGAAACTAATCTTTTATTAGCTTGACAGAAGAATTTCTAATAACATATATAATAATTCTAATATTGAAGATCGAGACCGTGCATATAAAGCCATAATGAATTCGAGTATGTTGACTAGCGCCCGACAGTATACAACTTTATCGGAGGAAGTTTATAACGTTTTATACGTAGAGCCATGTCTATATTGTGATAGTAGCATGAGTTGGTCAGCTAGGCCGAGGCCGACCGACACGCTCTCACAGAAAATAAGCATAAAATAGCAGCTTAATGCTGCTGTTTTTCGTATGGTGAGTGAAAAGAACCGGAGAAGCTTTTTACTGAAAACGAAGCATTAAAACTAAGTTCCAGAGGTGACGACGTATCTATATTTTTATTCTTAATCGAGGATGGTTCTACGTATCTATGGACCACTGCATCCACTTACTTTCTTACATTTTTTTTTATAGGATAAGGGTGACAAACGAGCACATAGTCCACCTGATGGTAAGTGGTTGCTGCGGCCCATAGACATCTACATCTATCCTCGTTTGCGAATCAAAATGCAGATGCGTTGCCACCCATGAGGACTAAGATGGAATGCCTCATTTCCAGTAAAAAGGGCCTCCGGCCACCTGCACTCACCAAGCGAAACGCAGAGGTAAACCTCTACTTCACGCTGGTATTCTGTGAGGTCGTGGTACCACCCCGGTTCGAGCCGGCCCATGCGTGCGACAGCAAAAGTTGCCGCGTGGCCCTACCACTGTTAGGGTACTCGATATAAAAACAGAAACTCGGTGCTCGTTTAAAATTTAAAAAAGGTTCCCGGTATCGTGTTAGGAGTTTTGAAGTAATCTAGAAATACCAATCATACTGATATACTGTTAGACGAAAATTATTTCATTTTCTTTTCCTTCTTCGCACAAAATTCCAATGCCTAATGGACCTCTACCGTTGTAGGGAATATTTGGTTTTATCGTCACGTTTAACAGGCTTGCAGTTTCAGACGTCTCACACCTCTGTCACTGCTTTCCACTGTAAGTCAGGATAACACCAATTTATTTAACATCATATGTATTATCTTTCACATCCTTGGGCTAGATTGTCACGGTTGAAGTTATTTCTTATGATTTTCAGTGCACACTGCACTTGCACACACATTTTTCTGTCTGGATCTAAAAGTTTTTATGCGTTAGTTTTAATAAAATAAAGAGCAATTTATATAATTATAGTCATAAATTTCCTGTCAAGTTTATGGGTTTTTAGAAAGTTCATTTATAAGTTTGACTCTCCGTCTATCGTGGTTCATTAAATAATACTGGTTTAGTGTCGCAATTAAAATAAATATTATAATATCTCGCCCACAGAGAAGAGATAGTGCCTGGAGTATTTTTAGTATTTTTGTGCGTGCAAGACATGCAACGTGAGAGACTTATTAGAACGTTTGTTTCTTGTGTTCACAGAATTGTCTATTAAAACTTCTTTTGTTTTCTTTTAAAACAAAAACAGTTTCTGACTTAGTCACGTATCCCTGTAGGAAATCTCCATATGACATTATGGTATAGAAATAAGAAAATAAACTAATCTAGCCATTTCAATTTTCCACGTACCAGTTTAGGTATTGAAGCCCCCACTAATTCTTAGATCAAGAGTTACCACAAAATGTATTTAACGAGGCTCTGCTATTAGCTATTTTAAAGCACATTGGTATTTAGCTATTTAATCATTTATTTTAAATTTGATACCAACTTTCACATTTGGCTACTGTTAACGACAAAGCAATGAACTTATTTTTATAGCATTATTCACTTTATCATACTTAAAAAAAATGTCTTTCAGTTCAGAAATCAACAAAATATCATCAGCAAATACAAATTCATCATATATTCACTATTATAAATTTAATTTTAATGCGATATCCATTTTGTTACCTAGAAAATTGTGAAGTGAAACAATAATGCAATGAGCCATTTAGCTCAAATAGCTCGCCCAGACGTGAATTCCACTGGAACTTAAATTAAAGAGTTCTTAAATAAATAACGCCACAACTTTAAAAATATTTTTTCGCATTGAAATGGATTACAAGTCCAACAGTAACAAGTAGTTAATTAAAAAATACTGTATGAATTTTTCAAAGCAACCAGAAAATAAATATAAAAGTAAAATTAACGGCGACATCACTCGCATGATATTCAGCTTAGACAAATCGTGATTGTTGCTATTTTGTAAAATTTAAAATTTCAATTTTCAAACCCTTAAGGGTTAATTTTGAGGGCCTTAATAGAAAACTATAAAATATCAAGATACGTATAAAAAGATACGTTGCATCTCATTGCATTTTTATCGCATTTACCACGGCAAGTGCTCCGAGGAATTGTAAGGATTAATTTCAGTCGTCATGTTCAGCGTCATACGTTGGTGAAAAAGATCTTAATATATTCCGCGCCAAATGGATGCTTGACAGTTCAACACCGTGCGATTTTCCAGAAGTTTTCTTACTTACTTCTTTTTTAAGTTGTAGAGCCATGCTGCAGCTATATCAGTAGCAAAGTTGTAAAACAAATTGGTCGGCACGACTGGGAAAGGACCACGCCCTCACAGAATACTACCGTAAAATAGCTGTTTCACGCTGCTGTGGTTTGTATGATGAGTGTAGAAAACTGGAGACCCCTTTTACTGGAAACGAGGCATTCGACCTTATTCATCACGGGTGACAACGCATCTGCATTTTAATTCGTAGTTGAGGATAGATGTAGATGACTATGGGCCACAGCAACTACTTAACATTAAGTGGACTGTGCGCTCGTTTGTCACCTACTTATCACTAGCAACCTTTTCGGAGCAATTTGACTTATGGAACCCTCAAGGACTCTTTTGATTTCTTACTCAAAGAACGGCAAATGCTTATTCTATTTCTATGATCTTGCAGCTAAAGATGGCGTCACTTACTATTATGCTGCATGTTTGTTTGTCTTCTGTTCTGTAAAAAAAAATATTGAAAAAAATGTTGCATGTTTTTAAATGAATAGTCTTTGAATATACGAAAGCTAATTTCTTTCTTTAGAGACCTTTGTCACAAACAGATATGTCAACCCTATTATATCATTACCAAGATGTAGATATAATATGTAATTAAAGAAAATTTATATGTATAAATTCCAAAATTATTTTTTTCAATAACTTTCTGATTAAAGTTGTCTTTTTTATAGTAAAATAAAAAGAACAACAAAATATTTTGCTTCAAGCATGAACTGAACTTTGCAGTTGTTTAGAGTAACTATGTGCTGGCCTCCATAGAGTGAATAATCACTACGTTCTACTAGCCGCAGTAAAAGCTTTCAACTTTCAAAAGCTTTAAAAGTTGACTTAACTCTTGTGTTTTTTAATTAAAATTTGAAAGTAAAATAGCAGAGTAATCATTTAACAACTTTAGCACTTTTTATATTGAAAAATAAGAGGTTATATTCTACTGAATTCTTGGTGGTCAGAGCCACGTCCACGTATATTATGGATGAAGCACAAATGCGTTGATCGACCGGGGAAGGACCACGCTCTCACATAATAACAACATAAAATAGCAGCTTAATTCTACTGTTATTCGTACAGTGAGTGTAGAGAACTTGAGACCCTTTTTACTAAAAGTGAAGTCATGATTCCCGGAGAACCTTGTTACTAGCAACAATTCATTCCATCTTATACCTCATCCCTCATGTCATCCCTAGACAACACATTAGCATCTTGATTTTTAAGCGAGGATAGAAGTAAGTGTCTATGGACTACATATTCAAACTGTAAAGTGGATTATGTGCTCGTTTATCACCCTCAACAGCAACTGTCATGCAGTCTTAAAAACATGTATCTATTATTCCCCACGTAGGTCAAGTAATACACAACACAATAAACCAAATAAAATAAGAATTTTGTACATTTCCTGATTCAAAAAATATAGTTAAAAGACATCCTATGTTAAATTCCCCCCAATTCCCACTAAGTGGATTGACACGAAGTGTGAAAACTCTCTGAAATTAGAAGAGACATGTGCCTAGCTATTGGAAGTATAAATATAGGATGTGTTTTAAATATAATTTACTGTATATTATAGATAAAACTTTGTGTGATAATAAATGACATGACCAAAACTGTTGAGGTTTGTATTAAATAGATATAAAAACTTATAGTTTGTAATTGTTAACTATTTCGAAGACATTCTTGAACTCATATTATTCCTTAGTCCACTCAAAATGGTAAAAATAATTAAAGTGTTAATAAAAAGTAAATACCGACTTCAAAAACTAAGAAGGATAAAATAATTTCAACTTAATAGTGTCGGTTTATACGTCTAATTAAAAGTTACATTTTTGAACAAAATTTTCATGTCTAAGTTTCAAGCTTTATTCTTGTAAAATTTTTAATCTCCGCTTTATAAGAGTGTTTATAATCCTTCCATAATAGGCTATAAAAGCCAAGTGCTGAAGATAGACTTCCCCTATAGAGGGAATTTTGCCATAGTTGCCACGCTTGGAAAGCGTGTTTCTTTATTATGTAGGAAGATGTTGCTGCTGTTTCAATTTCCCTCTGTCACCTCTTACGACACCCACGGTACAATATTAAGTAGTGGATATTTAAAAAAATCTCTTTCACCGTCTAGTGTCGGTGTAAGAATTTTTTTGCATTGCAATGTTTAAAAGTTTCCGTTAGATGGAATAGGTAAATCCTAGGTTATATAGTAATTTTATTGGATTGAGATTCAACCAGGCGGGCAATCGCGTACTGTGATGTTTACGGTGAGCACTTGGCTCCTGTGTAACCACGGCTTTTGAACTGTTTTTGGTAATTGGGAGGCTAAATTTAATACCACCAATCAGAAACTTGAGCCGCTTGCATCATACAACGTTAAACCTCATCGAGTTGGTTTTTTTTCCCTTTATTTATTTAGTGGCTAATATTTCGAATGGATATGTCAGCCCCATTATACACTAATGTTATTGACACACAGTTGATAAAAAAATCATTAGGTTGTTAATATGCTTGAAACATAAAAATACTGAGATTAAACATAAGAATGCAAAGAAAATGCATTTGTTAATAGAGTTGTAACGAGAAGCGAACGAATAACGGACTATGGCTTCCAGTCTAAGCATTAAATAAAAAAAGTCCTTCAGCAAATTACACAGGAACAGAGAAGGAAAGTTTCAAGTTTAATTTTTTAATTTGTTCGAATAGTTGCAGTAGGTACATGAACATAGTAAATATTTTTGCTTAAGACAATAAAAAATTAAAGGTTTAGCCTGCCCTTCCTACCAGATTTTATTTGGTAAAGAATATTAACTTTATTTTCTTTATTAACTGACTTCAAAAATGAGGAGGTATTCAAATCGACTGTATGTTTTTTAAATGTGTGTTATGTCATAACTTTGTCGAGGTGAACTGATTTCGATGTTTCTTTTTTTATTTGAAAGCTGGTGCTTTTCCTGTGGTGTCACATAAATTTGATCAAGGTCTGAACAGAAGTTTTTGAGTTATCCTTAATAATTTACATTGAAGTAGGTTGTACAAAATTTTTAATTTTACCACTTGTAAACAGACTTTTAGGGAAACATATTAATCAGGTTTATTATTGTTATGAAATAAGCGTCGAAAGAAATTGGTTTTGGAACTATTACGTCGATCGCTCTTGAGATATATGAGATGAAAAGTTGACTAATTCACAAAACTCAATCATGCAGACATCTTTTAAAAACTTGATGAGTGTGAGTATGACTCGTGCCCTTAAGGTTCCGTATAAACTTAATTATGTACCCCAGGAATTGTAGATTAGGTAAGCATTGAACATTGTTCTAAAGAAAATATAAGTCGGATTGGAGGATAAACCTTTCTTTGCAGTACAAAAAAGTCTTCCATACTCTTTATCACGGTCGATGCTCCAACTGCAAATACTGCAACTGCTGCAACTGCTTGTGATCGAGAATATTTGCTTTTGTATGTAATAACTACAAACGATTTTCCGATATTTCCTTTACTTATGCTTATGAGATCTTGCTTTATGTCAAATTTCATGATTTTAGACATCATTAAAAATTGTAAAAGTACGAGTAGTTTTTTTTTACTAAAAGTACACTTTACCATTTCGGCTGCATCATCACTTATGAAGGTGAGATACTGGTAAAAATTTGATTTTATTAGCCTTATTAAAATAATAATATTGCAATGAGATGTCTAAATCGATGCCACTGAAAAAAACCCTGAACAAATCATGCCTTATGAAGAAATCTCCGAAAACAACGGTGACAATACTAACTTAAAATATATAACTATAAATTTATAGTAATATATTTTAAGCAATAACAATTTCTTATTAAAAAAATATTACTTAAATTTTATCAACATGACGTTTTACTTGGTAGAGTCATGCTGCAGCTATATTAATAGTATAGTTGTAGTACGAATGGGTCGGCTCGATCGGGGAAGGACCACGCTCTCACAGAATACCAGCGTTAAATAGCAGCTTAACGCTGCTGTGTTTCGTATGTTGAGTGTAGAGAACCGGAGACCTATTTTACTAGAAAAGAGGCATTCTATCTTAGTCCTCACGGTTGACATCGTATCTGCATTTTAATTCGCAAAGGAAGATAGATGTAGATGTCTATGGGCCAAAGCAACCACTTACCATCACTGTGTGCTCATTTGTCACCCCAATTCTTTAAAAAAATTAAGTTTTTGTAATTGCTCGCATTACAAATGAATTCATGTAAAGTAATATTCGATGCGTATGTTTTTTTATGTATGTATCTATTTCTCGGAAACAACTGTACTGTGATTAAACTGTGATTAAATGAGTCTTTTTGATTAAATAAGCTATCGACATCATCGGATCGGTAGGCAAAAACGTTGTTGCCCACAAATCATATTCAATTTGAGATAATTATTTTAGTTTTTATTTTCAAAAACTGCATTAACGGTATATCCTTATAATATATAAATAATTGAACTTAAGTTTAAAATTTGGCTACTTTCTGAAAAATAACCCTGAAGCTGAACAAGGGTTGCCTCAAAATACAATACCAGGCCTGTTTAGAGTTACTTAATAATTTCATATTAATAAAATAGATTTACTTCAGTAACATTTTAACTCAAAACATAAGAAAGTTAAAATACTTGGAAGGAATCTTAAAGCGAATTCCGTCACGAAAAACAATTTAAGTTTTTCATTGCGGTATAGAACGAAAACAATAAAATATGTTTGTGTTGGGAAATAAACTGAACTTTGTAGTTGTTTCAAGTGACTTTATATTAACCGCAGTGAAAGCTTTAATCAACGACAGTGCTTCAACAGTTCACGTTGATTAGACACTGTGTTGATTTAATTAATATTTCGGGTTAACACTTACGTAGTAGTTTTACGTGGTAGAGCCATGCTGCAGCTATATTAGTAGTATAGTTGTAGCACGAATGGGTCGGCTCGACCGGGGAAGGACCACGCTCTCACAGAAAACCAGCGTAAAATTGCTATTTTGCTTAACGCTGCTGTGTTTCGTATGGTGAGTGTAGAGAACCGGAGACCCTATTTACTGGCAAAGTGGCATTACATCTTAGTCCTCACGGATGACAACGCATCTGCATCTTGAGTCTTTATTGAGGATAGATGTAGATGTCTCTGGATCATAGTAACTACTTACCATCAGGTGGATTGTGTGCTCGTTTTTCACCCTATCCTATAAAAAAAAAGTTACCAGTGTTTTGTAATAACAGATTAGTTATTTTATTGAAGTTATACTTCTTTTGGGGCGTTTGGGAAAAATAATGAGAGTGAATTTTTACGATGCACGCGCACACTGACACCTAAAAACGGCACCATGAAGTTGTGACGATGCGCGCGCACACTGATACCTAAAAGTGTCAACTTCAGTGGGTAATTGTCTCTCAAGTTTTTTGTTTTGTTACGTTATATAACTTCCTACGTGCGTACATAAATACATACACACTTTTTATAGAATAATGGTGACAAACGAGCACATAGTCCACTAGATGGTAAGTGTATGCATGATGGTAAGTGTATCTATATTTATTCTCGAAACGGATGGGTCGTCACTCTGAGAACAAAGATGGAATGTGTCATTTCCAGTAATAAAAATTATATTATATATAAGACATGTAGGAAGTCGATTGAATTGCCTTCTTTGTTGAACTTGCCTTAGTTGACACGAAATCAGAAAGCAGAACAGTCCTCACTCATGCCACCTCTCATTAGGCCAGGAAACCCCGATATTGCTATTAACGATTCTGCTCGTATTCTCTGATTTCTGCCTCGCAGATAGTTTAGGGAGCCAATGAACTCCTAGCGAACACACAGATACCGCTCATATTGCAGAAGTCGAAGCGGAGATTGAGCGTAAGTCTGCATTACCACCTGCGGGTGACCCCATAGATCCTGTCACTGTCAACAAAATCAGAGAAATAATCAAAGATCTCAAAAAGAAATCAGCACCCGACTCCAACGGCATTAATAACAGCGAGCTGAAATCACTCTCAGCGCGTCTTGTCTGCCTCCTAGTAGGCATTTACAATGCTGCACTCTCCAGCTGCTCCTTCCTGGACGCTTGGAAAGAGGCAGACTTTATAGAAATCCCAAAGCCAGGGAAATCACGCAACTTACCCTCCAGCTACAGTCCCCTTAGTCTCCTCACCACACCGAGGAAAGTTTATGAGCTAATCATATTGAATCGCCTTCGAAAACACGTCGTCGCTAACATAATTCTTGCTGACGAGCAGTTCGGCTTCAGATCTGAATACTCGTGAACTAATCAGATACATCGCCTTACGGAGTACATTATAGAGCGCTTCTCCCACCCAAGTGATCATCGATTCCTTAACACCGGTGACCTCTTCTTCGATGTCGCAAAAGCGTTTGACAAAGTCTATCACGACGGTTTGCTTTACAAGCTGTATAAACTCAATGTGATTGATAGGCTCACTCACATCATCAGAGTCTTTCTTGCCAACCAAAATTTTCGCTGTCAAATAGAGGGAACTTGCTCCTAGAAACACCCCCTCAGGGCTCCAACTCTCCCCATTCCTCTTTACACTCTACACGAATGACATCCCGAAGGACCCAGATGTCAATACTGCTCTTTTCGCCGATGACACGGCGCTTTACATCGTCCATTATAGCAAGAAATTCCTCACAAAGATGCTTCAAAGAGCCGCAAATCGCTTATGCCAATGCTTTCGCTTATGGAGAATCGGAGTGAATTCAGACAAAAGTGTAGTAATACGCTTTTACCTAAAGGAACTCCTCTCTCTATACTTGCGGAGCCACACTCAGCGGTAGCAAAATCAGTCAGTACCATATTTTTACCACATTGATTGCCCCTTTCCAAATAGCATTGGTGAAACGGGAACAAGCTAGGTTACGATAAGGCTGACATATCCTTGTAGGATAAAAGCCTTTTTAAATAAAGATAGATAAAAAAAAAAAAAAAAAAAAAACTCCTCTCTCAATCTTCGGACGAAAGTAAATCCGCAAAAATCACCCTATTCGGCCGCCAGATCCTATCGAAAACAACGGCCAAATACCTAGAGTTCACATTCGGCTACGCTATGATCTTCGCGAAACAAGATCACATTGTCCGCAATCGTGCCAAATTCGTTACTAGTCGCCTCCATCCGTTAGTTAACAGTAAGAGAAAACTATCCCTAAGACACAAGCTACATCTTTGCAAAGCTTGCGTAAGACCTATTATGTCCTACTCAAGCGTAGCTTTCTAGTACGTGGTTCATCGTAATTTTTATGAACGCCAAATTGCATAAAATAGATTCATTCGCCACCAGAATTTGAATACAGTATCTATTGCCGTGTAGTGGCGGTCAAGAATATCCACTACCCCATATCCTCCCGTGGGTGTCGTAAAAGGCGACAAAGGGAAACAGGCAGAAGATGGGCAGCAGCATCTTCCTGATAATAGCCAAAATTATAATAAAAAAACTGCGGTTGCCAACCCGCTCGCCAAGCGTGGCAACTATGGCAATTACAGCTCGTATTGAAGAAGCGATCGAGCGGAACCAAGGCTCCAAAGTCTTTGCCAGAGATCTGTCTGCCAGAAAGAGCCAACTGTCAAAGCTGAAGACAGAATGTGGCAGCATCGTTTCCGGGACACCTGAGATTTTGAGTGAGATTGAGAGGTTCTATGGGCAGCTGTACACGTCATCGTTGGAGCCACACGCAAGTGTGAGTAACGATCCAAGAGCGAGTCTCATCCGACACTATTCCGAAGATATCCCGGACGTCAGTCTGAGCGAGATTAGAATGGCTCTCCAGCACCTTAAAAACGGTAAGGCCCCAGGCGAGGATGGAATTACAGCGGAGCTTCTGAAAGCGGGTGGAAGACCGGTACTTGAAGTCCTTCAGAGGCTCTTTAATTCCGTCCTCCATGCTGGCATTACACCGGAGGCGTGGAGCAGAAGTGCGGTGGTCTTGTTCTTCAAGAAAGGTGACAACGCTCTCTTGAAGAACTACAGACCGATTTCCCTTCTGAGCCGCGTCTATGTGCTGTTTTCGAGAGTCATTACGAATCGTCTCGCGCGCAGACTTGACGACTTCCAGCCTCCCGAACAAGCCGGTTTCCGAAAGGGCTTTAGCACCATAGACCACATACATACCCTTCGGCAAGTTGTGCAGAAGTCCGAAGAGTACAATTTGCCACTATGTCTGGCGTATGTGGACTATGAGAAAGCCTTTGATTCCGTCGAAATTTGGGCGGTGCTGCAGTCCCTTCAGTGGTGCCAAGTTGACTGTCGGTATATCGAAGTGTTGAAGTGCTTGTACAGTAGGGCTACGATGGCTATCCGAGTACAGAACCAGAGTACGAAACCTATCCAATTGCAGAGAGGTGTAAGACAGGATGACGTCATATCCCCGAAACTCTTCACCGCTGCATTGGAAGACGTTTTCAAGCTTCTGGACTGGAAAGGGTACGGTATCAACATCAATGGCGAGTACATCACTCACCTTCGATTTGCCGACGATATAGTCCTTATGGCAGAATCGCTGGAGGGCCTAAGCACTATGCTCAATGACCTCAATAGTGTTTCCCAACGGATAGGTCTTAAGATGAACATGGACAAAACAAAGATTATGTTTAATGTCCATGTCACACCTATGCCGGTAGTTGTTGGGAGCACTAAGCTCGAAGTTGTTGACGAGTATGTTTACCTGGGACAAATAGTCCGACTAGGTAAGTCTAACTTCGACCGAGAGGTCAATCGACGGATTCAACTCGGCTGGGCAGCGTTCGGGAAGCTACGACACATCTTCTCGTCAGACATACCTCAAAACCTTAAAACGAAATTGTACAACCAGTGCGTGTTGCCAGTGATGACTTACGGAACTGAGACGTGGTCCTTCACTGCTGGCCGTATGAGGAAGCTCAAGGTCGCTCAGCGAGCTATGGAGAGGGCTATGCTCGGAGTTTCTCTGCGTGATAAACTTAGGAATGAGGATATCCGCAGTAGAACCAGAGTAACCGACATAGCCCAACGAATTAGTAAGCTGAAGTGGCAGTGGGCCGGCCATATAGCTCGAAGAACCGACAACCGATGGGGAAGAAAGGTTCTCGAGTGGCAGCCTCGTACCGGTAGGCGAAGTGTAGGGCGTCCCCCCACGAGATGGAGTGACGACCTGGTAAGACATGCAGGAAGTCGATGGATGCAGGTGGCTCAGGACCGTGCTTTGTGGCATTCTTTGGGGGAGGCCTATGTTCAGCAGTGGACTTGTGAAGGGCTGTAATGATGAATGATGATCTATTAAAAAAACAGTAAGTATTCAAAAGATAATAATTTAAAATAGACTAGAAATTAATTAGTTTTATACTAATTATAATACTAATTATATTTATCGCCAATTTGGTCGATAAACTTTCGCCTAGGGCGACCCTTCCCGACTATGCCGTTCACCTCTGCAACATAACATGGCGATATATTAAAAATGGGCCAAATCAAGAGTACCTTTAACCGACGAGCGTGTATGCGTAGGTATATGGATGTGGAGGAAGCGAGAGAGGTGTGTCAGGATCGTGCCAAATGGAAGTCCATAATCTCTGCCTACCCCTCTGGGTGACAGGCGTGAGTGTTTATGTTTATGTTTTTTAATTATATTTATTAAACTAATTATAATTAGTATTATAATTAGTTTAATTAGTTTTTTGCTATCAGATCTATTTTGGCTCTTTCCTACAAAACAAAAACAGTTTTTGACTCAGTCACGTTTCCCTATAGGAAAGCTCCATCTGACATTATGATATAGAAATAAAAAAAATAAACTAATCTAGCCACTTCAATTTTGTACATCATATGCTTCAGAGTCCACGTCCCAGTTTAGGTATTGAAGCCCCCACTAATTCTTCGATCAAGAGTTACAACAAAATGCACTTAATGAGGCTCTACTCTTCCCTATTTTAAAGCACATTGGTATTTAGCTATTTAATCATTTATTTTAAATTAGATTACGACACCAACTTTCAAATTTGGCTACTGTTGAGGATAAAGCAATAAAGTTATTTTTATTGCATTATTCACTTTGTCATACTTAAACAATTGTCTTTGACTAATCAAAAATCAACAAAATATCATCAGCAAATAAAACTACACCATATATTTACTATTATAAATTTCATTTTAATGCGACATTCATTTTGTTACCTAGAATATAATGAAGTGAAAGAATAATGCAATAAGCCATTTTAAATTAAGCTCAAATAGCTCGCCCAGACGTGAATTCCACTGGAACTTATATTAAAGAGTTCTTAAATAAATAACGCCACAACTTTAAAATTATTTTCTCGCATTGAAATGTGTTACAAGTCCAACAGTAACAAGCAGTTAAATAAAAAAAAAACTGTATGAGCTTTATAACCAACCAGAAAATAAATATAAAAGTAAAAGTGACGGCGACATCACTCGCATGATGTTCAGCTTAGACAAATCGTGATTGTTGCCATTTGGTAAAATTCAAAATTTGAATTTTCAACCACTTAAGGGTTAATTTTGAGGGCTTTAATAGGAAACTATAAAATATCGAGATACGTATAAGAAGAGACGTCGCACTTCATTGTATTTTTATCGCATTTACCACGGGAAGTGCTCCGAAAAATTGTAAGGATTAATTTCAGTCGTCATGTTCAGCGTCATACGTTGGTGAAAAAGCTTGATGGTTCAATACCGTGCGATTTTCCAGAAGTTTTTTTTCTTACTTCTTTTTTACGCGGTAGAGCCATGCTGCAGCTAAATCAGTAGTTGTATCACAAATTGGTCGGCTCGATCGGGGAAGGACCACGCTCTCACAGAATACTACCGTAAAATAGCTTCTTCACGCTGCTCTGTTTCGTATGGTGAGTGTAGAGAACCGGAGACCCCTTTTACTGGAAACGAGGCATTCTACCTTATTCCTCACGGGTGACAACGCATCTGCATTTTAATTCGTAGTTGAGGATAGATGTAAATGACTATGGGCCACAGCAACTACTTAACATTAGCTCGTTTGTCTCCCTTATCCTACCTATCACTAGCGACTTTTTCGGACCAATTTGACTTATGGAACCCTCAAGGACTCTTTTGATTTCTTACTCAAAGAACGGCAAATGCTTATTCTATTTCTATGATCTTGCAGCTAAAGATGGCGTCACTTACCATTATGCTGTATGTTTGTTTGCCTTCTGTTCTGTAAAAAAAATATATTGAAGCCTCGTATAGGAAGGAAACAATCCAACTGTTGCATGTTGTTAAATTAATAGTTTTTGAATATAAGAAAGCTAATTTCTTTATTTAGAGACCTTTGTCACAAACAGATATGTCACCCCATTATAGCATTACAAAGATGTAGATAGAATATGTAATTAAAGAAAATTTATATGTATAGATTCCAAAATTAGTTTTTTCAATAACTTTCTGATTAAAGTTGTCTTTTTTATAGTAAAATAAAAAGAACAACAAAATATTTTGCTTCAGGCATGAACTGAACTTTGCAGTTGTTTAGAGTAACTATGTTCTGGCCTCCATAGAGTGAATAATCACTACGTTCTACTAGCCGCAGTAAAAGCTTTCAACTTTCAAAAGCTTCAAAAGTTGACTTAACTCTTGTGTTTTTTAATTAAAATTTAAAAGTAAAATAGCAGAGTAATCATTTAACAAGTTTAGCACTTTTCATATTGCAAAATAAGAGGTTATATTCTACTGAATTCTTGGTTCCAGTTATATTATGGATGAAGCACAAATGCGTTGATCGACCGGGGAAGGATCGTGTTCTTACTTAACACCAACATAAAATAGCAACTTAAAGCTACTGTGTTTCGTACAGTGAGTGTAGAGAACTTGAGACCCTTTTTACTAGAAGCGAGGCATTCCGTGTTAGGCCTGAGATGTGCACCTACAATTTTTTCCTAAGGTATTTCTCTTTTACATTACTACATCAGGATATTCTCCTGTATCGTATAGGCATAGATAAATTTCACAAGGACAAACATCCAGACCCTGGATAACTATTTGTAGGCTATACAAATACTTGTTCCGTGCGGGATTCCGCAGCTCTCAGCGCTGCTACATATTGTTGCACTATGCGACGGATCCGTCGATTATGATTCTTATTCGAAGATAGATGTGGATGTCTAGTGGTCACAGCGTCCACCTTACATCAGGTGGATTGTATGCTTGTTTGTCACCCTTATTCAGTCGAACAATGTTATTACTGCATAACTTGACGATAGTTGTACATTTCATGCGCACTATTTTTTCTTAAGCGAGGATAGATGTAAGTATCTATAGACTACATATTCAAACCGACAAGTGGATTGTGTGCTCGTTTATCACCCTCAACAGCAACTGTCATGCAGTCTTACAAAAAATGTATCTATTATTCCCCACGTAGATCAGGCAATATACAACACAATAAATCAAATAAAATAAGAATTTTGTTCATTTTCTGATTTAAAAAGTATAGTTTAAAGACATTTTATGAATTATCATGATTCTCCTCATTCCCACTAAATGGATTGACACGAAGTAAGTGTGAAAACTCTCTGAAATTAGAAGAGGCTTGCGCCTAGCTATGGGAAGTATAATATAGAATGTAACGTTAATATACTTTTTACTGTATATTATAGATAAAACTTTGTGTGATGATAGCAAGTATTTTTGTTAATGGCATGACCACAACTGTTGAGGTTTGTATTAAATATATATAAAAACTTACACGGTTTGTTAATGAGTTAACTATTTCGAAGATATTCTTGAACTCATATTATTCTTTAGTCGACTTAAAATGGCAAAAATAATTAAAAAGTTAATAAAAAGTAACTACCGACTTCAAAAACTAAGAAGGATAAAGTAATTTCCTCTTAATATTGTCGGTTTATACGTATAATTAAAAGTTAAATTTTTGAACAAAATTTTCATGTCTAAGATTCAAGCTTTATTCTTGTTAAATTTTTAATCTTTGCTTTATAAGAGTGTTTGAATCCATCTATTACAGCCTATAAAAGCCAAGTGCTGAAGATAGACCTCCCCTATAGAGGGAATTTTGCCATAGTTGCCACTCTTAGAATTCGTGTTTCTTTATTATTTTAAGTTATAATCAGGAAGATGTTTCTGCCGTTTCAGTTACCCTCTGTCACATCTTACGACACCCACGGGACAATATTGGCCAGTGGATATTTAAAAAATTCTCTTTCACCGTGTAGTGTCGGTGTAAGATTTTTTTTTACTTAGTTAGAAGTTTCCGTTAGATGGAATAGGTAAACGCTCCTAGGTTATATAGTAATTTTATTGGATTGAGATTGAACCAGGCGGGCAATCGCGCACTGTGATGTTTAGGGTGAGCACTGGGCTCCGGATTAACCACGGCTTATATACAGTTTTTGGTAATTGGGAGGCTAAATTTATTACCACCAACCACAATCCTGAGCTGCTTGCATCACACAATGTCAAACCTCATCCTGTTGTTTTTTATTTCTCTTTATTTATTTAGTGGCTATTATTTCGAACGAATATGTCAGCCCTATTATACACTAATACCTTATGGACACACATTTGATAAAAAAAAATGTTATTAATAAGCTTGAAATATAAAAATACTGAGATTAAACATAAGAATGCAAAGAAAATGCATTTGTTAATAGAGTTGTAACCCCTTCATTTGTGTTACTGCCAGCGATAGTTAAGACTAGCGAACGAATAACGTAATAAGCCTCAGAAAATGTAGCTCAATTGGCTCTTACGGACTATGGCTTCCAGTCTAAGCATTAAATAAAAAAAGTCTTTCAGCAAATTACACAGGAACAAAGAAGGAAAGTTTCAAGTTTAATTTTTTAATTTGTTCGAATAGTTGCAGTAGGTACATGAACATAGTAAATAATTTTGCTTAAGACAATAAAAAATTAAAGTCGATGCTCCAACTGCAAATGCAGTTGGAGCATCGACAGTTAACTGCTACAACTGTTTGTGATCGAGAATATTTGCTTTTGTATGTAATAACTACAAACGATTTTCCGATATTTCCTTTAGTTATGCTATGAGATCTTGCTTTTTGTCAAATTTCATGATTATACACGTCCTTAAAAATTGTAAATGTGCGGGAATTTTTTTTTACTGAAGTACACTTTACAATTTCGGCTACATCATCACTTATCAATGTGAGATACTAGTAAAAAACTTGATTGTAATAGCTTAAATAGAAAGTAGAAGAATTTTTAAATCAAAATTACGTTGGTGTCAAAATAATAAAGATAGAATTAAAATGGATATCATAGCTTATAACACATCATATAGAACATAATTTTGGGAAATTTTGGAAAGAAACTAATACATTAAATGTAAAACCAGACCTACCTATGAACATTGACGGAGTGAATGATTCAGAGGCCATAGCCAATATGTTCAAAGAACATTTTAGTGTAGAGTCTCCTCTCAGTTCTTCACAACAGATGGTCTATGCTGAACCGAATCGAATAGAAACACCAATTAGATTTTCCGCTAAACAGGTCAGAGAGATAATCGGAAGTATGTCTAGGGGTAAGTCTCCGGGAC
The DNA here is from genome assembly GCA_963668995.1 of Parnassius mnemosyne. Lineage (NCBI taxonomy): Eukaryota > Metazoa > Arthropoda > Insecta > Lepidoptera > Papilionidae > Parnassius > Parnassius mnemosyne. Next base: position 39,763,322 of record CAVLGL010000035.1, on the reverse strand, counting down.
ATGACGGTCTCAGCATAGAACATCTGCAGTATGCTGGTTGTCACCTTCCTCGCGTCCTCTCCATGTTTTATTCACTCTAGTTGTACCAATAGTGAAGAATAAGACTGGAGACATTTCAGATAAAAGCAATTACAGGCCTATCTCTTTAGCAACAGTGACGGCAAAGGTGCTCGACAGGCTACTAAGCAATGAGTTAGAAAAAGTTATTCAGATTCATGAAACACAGTTTGGTTTTAGGGCAGGGCTGTCAACAGAAAGTACAATATTAGGTTTAAAACATACAGTCAGATATTATACAGATCGCAAAACCCCGGTTTATGGATGCTTCTTAGACCTGTCGAGGGCCTTTGACCTGGTGTCGTATCATATTTTATGGAAAAAACTTGTCGAATGTAATTTTTCTAATGATCTTCTGGGTATCTTCCGCTATTGGTACAATCATCAAATAAATCATGTAAAATGGGCAGATAAGCTTTCTGAACCATAAGAGTTGAAATGTGGCGTGAGACAAGGTGGAATAAGTTCACCTCAACTTTTTAACTTGTATATAAATGAGCTGCTCGAGAGACTCAGCAGTACTAAGAAAGTGTGTCAACAACCTAAGTTACGCCGACGACATGGTGTTGTTGAGTCCCTCGGACAGTGCGCTCAGAAAGTTACTGGGAATCTGTGAGGCTTATGCAAATGAACACGGTCTAATTTATAATATAAATAAAAGTGAGTTTGTGTTGTTTAAAGCTAATAACAAGAGTCCCACGTACATACCACCTATCAGACTCTACAACACTGCTTTATCGAGGGTATCACAATTCAGATACTTGGGACACTACGTGACCGAGGATTTGCGTGATGAAATGGACATGGAGAGGGAGCGGAGGGCTTTAGCGACTCGGAGTAATATGTTAGCCCGTAGGTTTGCACGATGCAGTAATGCCGTTAAAATAACTCTTTTTAAGGCATACTGCCAGTCTTTCTATTCGTACTCCCTTTGGATCAACTACACACAAAGGGCGTATAAAGCATTAAAGGTGCAATATTACAATTCATTTAGAGTTCTTTTGGGGCTGCCCCGCTACAGCAGCGCATCAGGCATGTTCTGTGAGGCCCGCACTGACGGATTTGACGCGATAATGCGCAAAAAAGCCGCATCGCTACTAAGCAGAACAAGGAATAGCTCCAACAGTATCCTGGGTGTTATAGCACAAAAACATGACTGTCCTATAATAAGGCAAATTATTAACGTCCTGCAGGGCTGACTTACCTGTGTGTGTGTCTGTGTGTATGTATGGCTGCGAGCGCGCGCGCGCGTTTGAGTGTGTGTGTGTGTGTGTGTGTGTGTGTGTGTGTGTGTGTGTGTGTGTGTGTTTGCGTGCGTATGTGTATGCGTGAAAGCGTGCGTGCGTGCGTGTTATTTTACTTTCTTTGGCCACCTAGCTGTACTTTTATTATTATTTTGTGATTTTTCTAATATCTGTGATATGGATCTCATTTGTTATCCGATACAAAGATTTATTATCCGATATAAAGATGTTTAAGTCGATGCCATTGAACAAAACACTGAAAAACTCATGCCTTATAAAGAAATCTCCGAAAAAGAATTAAACAACTATGACAATGTTTGAAAGTTTAATAATATTAATATAAATCTATATATATATTTTTTAAGCAATAAAACTTCTTATTAAAATATTATTAAACTTTTATCAATATGACGTTTTACGTGGTACAGCCATGCTGCAGCTATATTAGTAGTATAGTTGTAGCACGAATGGGTCGGCTCGACCGGGGAAGGACCACGCTCTCACAGAATACCAGCGTAAAATGGCAGCTTGACACTGCTGTATTTCGTATGGTGAGTGTAGAGAACCGGAAACCTATTTTACTGGAAAAGAGGCATTCTATCTCAGTCCTCACGGCTGATATCGCATCTGCATTTCAATTCGCAAACGAAGATAGATGTAGATGACTATGGGTCACAGCAATCACTTACCATCACTGTGTGCTCAATTGTCACCCAATTCTTTAAAAAAATGTATTTTCTATAATTGCACGCATTACAAATGAAATGATGTAAAGTCGCTTTGTTCTTGAAAACTTACGATAGTGATACAGGGTTCAAACCTATATATTTTATTAAATTTTTTTTCTTTTACGGAAATATTCTATACGGAAAGTATGTAAATAGTATGTTAATAAAAGGATTTGACATAATCTTCACGCTTGGCAGATGTGCAGATATTTTAGCGAACACAGTACCAGATGTAACAACGTAATGAATCTGCATAAAATATGAAGAGTAGGCATATACTAAAAAAGTTATAAAAGATTGTTGTATATTAATGACAGTAGGTCTAGGTATGAGTGTGAAACTCTTTTGTCTTCACCTCTTACGACGGCCGCGGCATGACATGGGGTAATGGAGTCTCTCCCATTACCACAACAATCCAAAAACTATCCTATAGTAGGACGTGTTTGAAATGTTTTAATTTTCTTTACATTTAATTACTATCCGAATTAAAAAAAAAACAAGAAGTATGATATTCGATGCGTATATTTTTATGTATGTATCTATTTCTCAGAAACAGCTGAACAAACGTTGTTGCCCATAAATCACATTCAATTTGAGATAATTATTTATTCATATTTTCAAAAACTGCATTAACGGTATATCCTTATAATATATAAATATTTGAACTTAAGTTTAAAATTTGGCTACTTTTTGAAAAATAACCCTGAAGCTGAACATGGGTTGCCTCAAAATACAATACCAGGCCTGTTTAGAATTACTTAATAATTTCATAATAACAAAATAGATTTACTTCAGTAACATTTTAACTCAAAACATAAGAAAGTTAAAATACTTGGAAGGAATCTTAAAGCGAATTCCGTCACGAAAAACAATTTAAGTTTTTCATTGCGGTATAGAACGAAAACAATAAAATATGTTTGTGTTGGGAAATAAACTGAACTTTGTAGTTGTTTCAAGTGACTTTATATTAACCGCAGTGAAAGCTTTAATCAACGACAGTGCTTCAACAGTTCACGTTGATTAGACACTGTGTTGATTTAATTAATATTTCGGGTTAACACTTACGTAGTAGTTTTACGTGGTAGAGCCATGCTGCAGCTATATTAGTAGTATAGTTGTAGCACGAATAGGTCGGCTCGACCCCCGGTCACGGAAGGATCACTCTCTCACAGAAAACCAGCGTAAAATTGCTATTTTGCTTAACGCTGCTGTGTTTCGTATGGTGAGTGTAGAGAACCGGAGACCCTATTTATTGGCAAAGAGGCATTACATCTTAGTCCTCACGGGTGACAACGCATCTGCATCTTGAGTCTTTATTGAGGATAGATGTAGATGTCTATGGGTCACAGTAACTACTTACCATCAGGTGGATTGGGTGCTCGTTTGTCACCCTATCCTATAAAAAAAAGTCACCAGTGTTTTGTAATAACAGATTAGTTACTTTATTGAAGTTATACTTATTTTGGGGTGTTTGGGAAAAATGAGAGAGAGAGAGAGAGAGAGAATTTTTACGATGCACGCACACTCTGACACCTAAAAACGACACCATGAAGTTGTGACGATGCGCGCGCACACTGATACCTAAAAGCGTCAACTTCAGTGGGTAATTGTCTTTCAAGTTTTTTGTTTTGTTACGCTATATAACTTCCTACGTGCGTACATAAATACATACACACTTTTTATAGAATAATGGTGACAAACGAGCACATAGTCCACCAGATGGTAAGTGTATGCTATGGTCCATAGACATCTATATTTATTCTCGACTAGGAATAAAAAAACGGATGGGTCCTCACCCTGAGAACAAAGATGGAATGTGTCATTTCCAGTAATAAAAATTATATTATATATAAGACATGTAGGAAGTCGATTGAATTGCCTTCTTTGTTGAACTTGCCTTAGTTGACCCGAAATCAGAAAGCAGAACAGTCCTCACCCATGCCACCTCTCATTAGGCCAGGAAACCCCGATCTCGCTATTGACGATTCTGCTCGTATTCTCTAATTTCTGCCTCGCGGATAGTTTAGAGAGCCAATGAACTCCTTGCAAACCAACAGATACCGCTCATATTGCAGAGATTGAAGCGGAGATTGAGCGTAAGTCTGCACTACCACCTGCGGGTGACCCTTTAGATCCTGTGACTGTCAACAAAGTCAGAGAAGTAATCAAAGATCTTAAAAATAATCAGCACCCGGCTACGACGGCATTTATAATAGGGTGCTGAAATCACTCTCAGCGCGTCTTGCCTGCCTCCTAGTAGGCATTTTCAATGCTCCACTCTCCAGCTGCTCCTTCCTGGACGCTTCGAAAGAGGCAGACTTTATCGGAATCCCAAAGCCAGGGAAACCGCGCAACTTACCCTCCAGCTACAGGCCCCTTAGTCTCCACACCACACTGAGAAAAGTTTATGAGCGAATCATATTGAATCGCCTTCGTAAACACGTCTTCGCTAACAAAATTCTTGCTGAGCAGTTTACTTTCAAATCTCAACACTCGTGAACTAATCAGATACATCGCCTTACGGAGTACAATTTGGAGCGCTTCTTCCACCCAAGTGATCATCGAATTCTTAACACCGGTGACCTCTTCTTTGATGTCGCGAAAGCATTTGACAAAATCTGGCACAACGGTCTGTTTTACAAGCTCTATACACTCAACGTGATTGATAGGCTCACTCACATCATCAGAGTCTTTCTTGCCAACCAAAATTTCGCTATCAAATAGAGGGAACTTGCTCCTAGAAACACCCCCTCAGGGCTACGTACTTTCCCCACTCCTCTTACATCCCGAAGGACCCAGATGTCAATACTGCTCTCTTTGCTGATAACACGGTGCTTTACGTCGTCCATTATAGCAAGAAATTCAATGCTTTCGGTTATGGAGAATTTGAGTAAATTCAGAGAAAAGTGTAGTAATATGCTTTTAAAGGTACCCCTCTCTCAATCTTCGGAACGTAAATCCGAAAAAATCACCCTATTCTGCCGACAGATCCCATCGAAAACAACGGCCAAATACCTAGGGTTCACATTCGACCAAGCTATGATCTTCGCGAAACAAGTTCACGTTGTCCGCAATCCTGCCAAATTCGTTACTAGTCGCCTTCATCCGCCTAGTTAACAGCAAGAGCAAATTTTCCCTAAGACACAAGTTTCATCTTTACAAAGCTTGCGTAAGATCTATTATGTACTACGCAATTGTAGCTTTGTAGTACGCGGCTCATTTAATTTGGACGACCGCCAAGTTGCCCAAAACTAAGAATGAATCTAAATTCGCATAGCCATCGGAGATCGCACAGAGATTGTCAACTTTCGACGATTTCTGAATTTTCAAGGAAATGTCTCGGCGCTACTTAGATAGGGCCGAGACACATCCCAACCCACTAGTGGTAAACGTAACGCTCTACGCTCCAACTCCAAACGTTAAGGAAAGTCTCCGGTGGCCCTGTGATGTTTTAATTGAATCCCCAATTCCGCTAGATTCCGACAACCCAAATGTCACCGGGCCGTCACACACCAACACTACACACTCAGATTGTGTCACAAACAACGTCCGGACAACGGATGGTACGCAGTGAGTCCGTAGACGGGCGCGCTGCACAATGAAGTGATCCACACCGCGTACACACCGTACAAAGGCGTACAAGTCGCGGCACGTAAGTCTAGCGTTGAACGAAACGTGGAGGGAACGCGCATGAATTGAATTGCAGGAATGCTACTGGAGAGCCAATCAGCGCATGCGAACGATACACATGAACCAATCAGCGTGACTTGTACGCAATAATGGTCACCACTATACTTTCGTACCGCTACTTATACGTGGGCGGTTCTCACCGCCCAGAACATCTTACGATACGAGTTAGCTGTCAGAGCCGGGGCCCGACACCCACTGTCCGACCGGCCGTTAGATAACTCATCTATGTGCACTGTAAACTGCTGTAAGTGAACATCGTTACGTAAGTAACGTTGGGAATAATATAAAATCACCCTTTTTTTCTGCTCGCAGCCTTACAGGCCGCGAGCTCTGAGACCAATGCGGCTATAGAATCCAAAAAGGCTAACAGTATTAACATCATCAGAAACCAGTTTTTTTGGCAGGTGGCTAAGTATTTTTTTTTTATAGGATGAGGGTGACAAACGAGCACACAGTCCACCTGATGGTAAGTGGTACCGTGCTTTGTGGCATTCCTTGGGGGATGCATAGTATATTCAGCAGTGGAATTGTAAAGGTAGTAATTTGTTAGCTGACTTCAATAAGGAGAGTTTTCTCAGTTAGACTATTTTGTTCGGTTTATATGTACGTTAGGCGATATCTTTGTCAATTAGAGACAGATTATAATTATTTTTTTAATTATATTTTTTAATTATAAATTAGACCAAAATACGCCCCTAAGTGAGTAAAAGGAGGAAAACTTTTTAAAGTAACTATCAAGATGAAATTCTAGTTGTTACCTTGAGCTTGTGATATTCCTTATTCTGCTCAAAAGGGTCAAAAACATTACAACTTTTAATGAAAAGTATAAGCTGACTTCAAAGAACTTTAAAGAAGATTAGGCTTAAACTTTTATCAAATATATTTTCTTCTTTTATTAAATATATATCTATTCCCCATGACTTGACTTGCGTGTAATTTAGGACTTTAATTATTTTTGCGCGGAACCCTAATTATTTTTCTTCAATAAAAGTAGCCTCAGTTACTCCCTATATCCCGCGAAAGTCCCATCAAAATCGGTCCAGCCGTTTCGGAGATTAGCGGGGACTAACAGACAGACAGACATAAATTTTAAAAATTGTGTTTTTGTTATAAGTAACGTATATACTTTCATATGCATTTAGTGAAAAGCTGTTATTTTGACATTACAAACAGACACTTCAATTTTATTTATTTGTATAGATTAAAAATATGCTTTTCAATTACTGGAAAAGTAAAAATTATTTACCTATGTATATAGCTGAAACCATAGATTTAGTAACTAACTAATACTATACTATATCTATGGCCGAAACTTATCCCTCGTAATTAGTTGCATAATGCGTGTCTTGGCAGACACTGTATTTAACTAATTAACGCGAGCGCCAATTGTAATTTTAAATACAAATAAAGAAAGGGAAAGACTCGTTTTCAGTTTAAGAGTCAAACGTTAGGTGATACCCACTAACCTATTTCTCCCGCATAAATAGCTTACACTGCTATTTCTGCAGTTGTGTTTCGATGTGAAGGATGTAGGGAGCTTGTATAATAACAGGCCTTCTTAGTTTCAAGTCGGCTGCAGGTTTCCATAAACTACAGTAGCCACATACCATCAGTTGCACTGTGATTTCGTTTGTCACTTGTTTTATAAAAAATAAAGTGAATTAAAAAAATATTTAATTATGAGCCAAAATTCAGAAAAGTTTTTGCATTAACTGTAATCATATTTATTATGATAAGGAATATAGTTGTAAATCATCGCAATTACAAACTTTCCCGTCATTATTGTAAATTTTATACTTACAACGAATTCGATGAAAATAGGACGGCGTCTTATAATTAAGCTGGAAATCAGAACTGGGGCTTAATCTAAACACTCAATTTGGCGGAGCATCCGACCATCTCTTGGAAGTAATTACGTGTAAACGATAATAATCTATAAATGTTAATTACGCCTACACACCAATTACTATGACTCCGATGAAGCTGTAAGAGCCGTGTAGGCTAACAGCGCAAAAATCATCAGAAACCAGAGACCAATTACTATTACAGTATGTTAGAAGAATGAAATAAAGATGTTTATTCATTGCATTAGTAAGCTGAAGTGGCAATGAGCCGGCTATATAGCTCAAAGAACCAAGCAAGATTCTCGAGTGGCAGCCTCGTATCGGTGGGTGAAGTGTGGGGCGGCCCCCCATCAGGTGGTGTGACGACCTGGTAAGACATGCAAGAAGACGATGGATGCAGGTGACTCAGGACCGTGCTTTGTGGCATTCTTTGGGGAATCCTATGTTCAGTACTGGATTTGTGAAGTGCTGTAATGATGACGATGATGAATGATTAAACTGAAACTGAAATTACTTTAACGGAAAAAAATTTAATAAAAACACTATAAAAAATAGTGAGATGGTAAGATCTAAGTCTGCTTTATTATAAAATGTTTTTGTAAATCGTTGATAAATAAACAAACAAAATAAAAATAAATAAATAAAATCATTACAATAATAATATAATGCAACTAAATAACTATCCAGCAAACTTTTCAAACAAAACAAAAAAGGTATTTTATTCATCATTTTGGTAATCCTCGAATTGACTTACCATTTTAACTGTTATTAAGTTGGCATTAAAATATAATATTGTTTATATTGAATTTCGAAGTAGGGCTTGGATATAATTACGTCGTATTTCGTCGTCCATTGTTGTACATAGCCCTCCCATTAGACTGTAATAAGGGGGATATTTGCTGTAGTTGGCACGCTTGGCAGGCGACTTGGCCACCACAGTTTTTTTTATTCCAGTTGTTTTCAGTAAAATGCTGCTGCCCATCTCTTCTCCTGTGAAATAAAAAAAGTAATTTGTAATAATTAAACATTAAAACAAAATTTCACGCTCATTGGCCTAAAATGATCAAATCTGAAACCTTCTCGTTCCATTGCGAAATTACAATAAGTTTCAAGGTAAAACAATCAACTGTTTCAGTTTTAGGGTAGTAATTACTTTTTTAATGATTATTTCTTCTATTCTATTTACATTTTTACGATACTGATAAACCATACCTTAATTTACAATAAAGGCCAAATAAATGTTTGGTGGTGGAATACAGAGTTGGGACTTTATATATCTAAAAGTTGCTTACCTCAATAATTTTATGAAATGCAAAATTTTGAAGCAATGTTTATGCCCTACAATTTGAAAATTTATAAGCACCTAATATATTTTTATAATTCTATAATTTGTGATTTCCCCCATGACCACGAAACGTCGGGAATTTAAAAAAGTTAAAATTAAACACGATAAAATCAGAAATAAATTAGGAATACGCTGCTGCCCATCTCATGATTTGTTTATAGGACTCCCACGGGATAATATGGGGCAGTGGATAACCTAACATCGCTACTATACGGGTACAAAGCAATATTTACCTAATACATTTTGTTGACAGATACAGCATCTATCAGCTTTCATCATTTGTAACATATCAAAACTGCAAGTTTTATTACTGTTGAATTAAAAATAAGCTAAAATTAACCTCGACAAAATTCCTAAACGTGTTTCAAAACAGTACATCCCATCACACGTCCTCAGATGAATAAAATGTGCCTCCCCCATAGATGAGGGATGGGATAGATATAACGGGCGGGTTGTACAATACTGTGCATTCCAGTACGAGGCTGCTACTCATGAACCTTTATTCCCTGTCGGTGGTCGGTTCTTCAAGCTGTATCGACGGCTCACTGCCACATCAGCCTATACCATCTATTTTTGTTTTTCTTTGAGTATTCTCGTCATCCATCTCTCACTGAGTGAAATTCAGCTTCCTCATACGGACAACACCGTAGGACCACTGAATAGGAAATTGATCTCTTTTTAATAGTAAAATGCTGTAATTTGCTCAATCGACCTTTACTTGATCTCTAAATTTTACAACGACGACAGGTACAACATTTTTTAAACATACCTACACAGCTTACGGACTAATATTGGCATGAGAACTGCTAATATAATTTGACAGGCGCTTCAACATGCCCCCCGGCGTTGAAAGTCTACCTTTCAACCAGATTCTTCAGGTTCAGGAAGCGGACAAATTTTGCTAAATGATCGGCGAACTATACCAGTCGATGTTTTGATATCCGCCACCCTTGATACGCCGTCCGAGCCTGGATGGACTGCGACGATGCGACCCATCTTCCACTTTAATGGCGGTGAATTCTCCTCTTTTAGGAGTACCAGTGAATTTAACTTCAAAGAGCCTTTACAGGAACGCCATTTCATCCGCAGTTGAAGCTCTGATATATATTCCTTGCTCCATCTAGCCCAAAAATGTTGACGTAATTGTTCTATTCGTTGAAATCGGGTTAAAGAGCTTACGGAATGATCTTTATAGTCTGGTGTCGGCAAGGAAGTCAAGGGGCGTCCAACCAAAAAATGACCGGGCGTTAGTGGTAGCAAGTCTTCAGGATTCGTTGACAAAGGTGTGAGTGGTCTGGAGTTAAGTATAGCCTCAATTTGTATTAATGTGGTATTTAGTTCCTCGTAAGTCACATTACAATTGCCCAGCACTCTAACTAAATGATATTTAATGCATTTGACACCAGCCTCCGCAAGCCCAGCAAAATGGGGAGAATAAGGCGGTATGAAATGGAAATTAATTCCTTCATTTGCCATTACCTCAGATAAAGAATTACAATACGTCCTAATAAATTTTGAAATGTCATTGTATGCGCCTACAAAGGAGGTACCATTATCCGAATAAATATTAAGAGGTTTCCCTCTTCTAGACATAAATCTGCGCAAAGCTAATATGAAGGTATTGCTAGTTAAATCACCCACTAATTCAAGATGAATTGACTTAGTCGCGAAGCAAATAAAAATAGCTATATACACCTTTACAATTTTACAACCACGGCCATGGCGAGAAACAGATTGAATTGGTCCCGCATAGTCTAGTCCAATATTTTGAAATGGAAAACCAGAAAGGATGCGTTGGTGTGCTAGGTTGCCCATTATTGGAGAGATGGTTTTTCCTTTCATTCTATTACATCTTACACATTGTCGATAACAAGATCTGGCCAAATTACGACCTCTAATCGGCCAGTACATCTCTCTTATAGTGGCCAACATTAGCTGTGGTCCCGCGTGCATTAACCTTATGTGCTCATAATTGAAGAGCAATTTGGTAAAATAATGAGTGGACTGTATAAGTATGGGATGTTTTTTCTCATAACAGTAATCGGAATTTTCAAGACGCCCTCCAACACGCATTATTTTATTATCATCGAGAAATACATTAAATTTATGCAACGGACTTTTAGTGGGTAAACTTTTATTTTTAATTAACATGGTGTATTCCTCAAATGATTCACTCTGGGATATTCTTATAATAACATTGAGTGCGGTTTGCAACTCTTGATTGCTTAGAGGACCGTGAACGGATTGCTTTCTACAATTATTAATAAAACGCAGCACATAAGCAACGGTCCGATTTAATCTAGTATATTTAGAAAAGCGTTTAAATTCAATTAATTTATTCCCACCTAAATCTTCATTGTTGCTAGAATGAAGTATTCCGTGGAGGATAACATTTGACGATTTAATCTCAGGCAACTCGTGATTAATACTTAAGAAATTTGCAGGCCAGTGAGAGACCTCTTTCTTTAAAAATTCAGGTCCTGACCACCACTTACTCATGGATGAAATATCCTTACAACTCACACCGCGAGAAATATGATCGGCCGGATTACACTCTGTTGGGACATGCCTCCACTCGCAATTTCCAGTCTTCTCTAATATTTCAGCAACCCTATTTCTGACAAAGGGTTGTAGCTTGCTAGGTAACACCTTTAACCATCCTAACACGATGGACGAATCTGTCCAAAAGAAAGTGCGCTTAGCCTGTTGTCTCAGCGATGCTACAACCTTTTGGTAAAGGCGAGCTCCAACAAGTGCACCACAAAGTTCCAGTCTTGGGATTGTTATAGGTTTAAGCGGCGCGACACGACTTTTCGCCATCAATAATTGAATTAAAACCTCACCCTGATCATTAACACTACGCACATATAAACAGGCGCCATATGCTCGCTCAGAAGCGTCCGAGAAAATATGAAATTCAAACCAACTAGGCGAGTCACAAATAACACGACGTGGAATACGTAGAGTATTTAATTTAGGTAAATCGACTATTATCTCAGCCCACATCTTGCTGATTTCTGGCGTCAACTGCTCATCCCATGACAGCTTGAGCAGCCACAACTGTTGAAGAAGCATTTTCATCTTAATTACACAGGGAGATAGAAGTCCTAGTGGATCAAAAATCTGAGAAATCACAGATAACATATCACGCTTTGTTCTACCTGAGAATAGCCCTCCTATAGGGAAACAAAGTTGGTCAGTATGTGATTGCCAACCAAGGCCTAAAGTTTTAGTCGGTTCAAAGCCACCAATATTCAAATCAAGCGGAGAAATATCATTTTCACTAACCACTTGAGATTCATTCGACTTCCACTTTCGCAAAACCATATGAGCTGATGCAAGTGTGGAAGTCACTTTACGGCGCAAATCTGTAACCTCGTTAATATCATCCCCTCCCGTTAGCAAGTCATCAACGTAAAAATCGTGAATGATCACTTGAGCAACCTTGTCATCGGTACACTCTAAGCCTAATTGTTGGAGGCACCTAGTTGCCAAAAAGTCACGGTGTTAAGTTGATAAGCTTGAAGCTGTTCTGAAGGGTTATCACGCCAGACAATTTGTTGCAAATAGCGGTCATCGGGATGAATGACTATTTGCCGGTACATTTTCTCAACATCAGCTGTGAGAACGTATTTGTGTAGCCGAAAGCGTAAAAGAATGGACAAAAGGTCGTCCTGTACCACGGGACCTACCATCTGTATATTATTCAAGGAAACACCCGAAAAAGTCGGACTGCTAGCATTGAAAACGACTCTTAATTTAGTAGTAGTACTACTTTCCCGAAGCACACCGTGATGTGGTATAAAATGCATCTTACGTGGTAAATTATCATTCTCACATTTCTCCATATGACCCAGACTTTCATACTCTGACATAAATTCTTTATACATTTCATAGACCTGAGATTGACCTGCTAACCTGCGCTCTAGCGATAGTAAACACTTTTTAGCTCGTGGCCAAGAATCACCTAATACGTCAGGATTATGTTTTAAGGGTATCCTCACGCAAAATCGACCATTTGCCAGTCGCGTGGTGTTTTTTAAAAAGTGTTCTTCGCATAATTTTTCTTCGTTTGAATAAAGAGACGCAGGGCTTACCTCTTCGAGGTGCCAGAAGCGTACTAATTGTTTTTGTATATCTTCATCTAAATCTTTACTAGCCTCATCTTGAAATATTCTTGTAAAATTACATTTAATAAAGTTAACCCCTTTCTTTACATATCTATAATCTATCGGACCTGATACTAACCATCCTAAGCTAGTTTCACAAAGAATCGGCTGACCGTCCCCTAATTTTAATCTCTGCGTTCCTATTAAGTCCCAAAAGACATCAGCACCTATAAGCATGTCAACGGGAGCAGGTGAGTGAAAATTAGGATCTGCCAGAGAAATATTAGATGGAATTTTTAAGTTTGACAAATTAACATATCTAGTAGGTACATTTTGGGTTATTGATGGTAGGACAAAACAATGAAGATTACTAGAGAAGTTATCATTCAATGATTTTATCGATACCTTACAAATCTTCTTGATGTGTGCCGAAGCATTATTAATACCGACTACCGACTGATTTACATTTTGAGCGGGCAAACCTAGCCTTTGATATAACTCTTCAGTTATTAAACAAGCGTTACTGCCACTATCAAGAATAGCACGAGCAATATATGGACAACCATTCTTACCTATAACTTTAATTAATGCCGTCGATAACAATACGTCGCCTTGTTCACTACACGATGCAGTGCCTACCTTTGCGGATAATGACAGATGTGCGTTAGAATTGGATGACAACTGTGAGCCTGTCGAACTGTTTGTTTGTTCGAAATGACCTTGCATAACGGGCTTATTATTACCACTACTCGTGTTAGATGTATTAATATCTGTAATTGGTTTTGACTGGTAATCTGCGACGTGCACGAGAGTGTTATGCTTTCGGTGGCATATTTTGCATCCTGGCTTTTTGCAGTGATTTGCATAATGTCCTGAATTAAGACAATTGAAACATACTTTATACTCTGGCAGTAACTGTAGACGCACATCGTTACTTAATCCAAGAAACTGAGGACAACTGCTTAACTTATGGTCACCCTTACATTTAGGACACAGTTTGGCGGAAAAGGCCGAACCGTTTTTATTACCGGTATCCCGCACTGAAACCATTGCCTTAACTTTTGGAGCATATTTTATAGAAGAATTTAAACGGTTAGTAGCACCAGAATTAGACATTTCTAGTGTTTCGATTAAATCGGCTCGATTTTTTAAAAACATCAAAAATATATCGAACGTAATAGGTGTATCTTTCTCCAAACGACCTTTAGACTCTTCCCATTCACGATATGTCTTAGCATCTAATTTTTGAGTAATAATATGAATGAGAAGTGTGTCCCATTGTTGAGTTGGCTCACCGAGAGATTCTAGTGCACGTAAATTTTTATTTATTTGGTCAATAAGACGTTTTAAGTTGACAGACAATTCTTTATTAATTGGTGCTATATTAAATAAGGCTGTCACGTGATTTTGAATTAGTAGTCTCTTATTTAGATTTTATTATCATATCTATCACATAATATAGTCCATGCGACGGTGTAATTAGCTGCCGAGAATTCGATTGACTGTATTACCACAGCAGCGGGCCCTTCCAACGACGCTCTCAGATAGTGAAACTTATTTATGTCATCTATCTCGTCATTTGAATGTATGAGGCTCATGAACGTGTCATGAAACTCTAACCAATTATCATAAGAACCATTAAATTTAGGTAGTTGAATAGTGGGCAGTTTAACAAATTTATGATTGCCGGAATGAGAGCCACCGTCACTGCTTACGTCATCTGACTTAATGCAATCTGCTAAGATCCTTTTTGCAAGAGAAAGCGATTTAAAATACAGGGATTCAAAATCAGTTCGTTCTGATATCTGGGCGTCTATATTATCAGTATTACACTCGATGGATAATTGTACCTCATCATATCGTTCATACATTGACTCAATCCTACTAATACGTAATTGCAACTCATTTACCTCAGTAGCAGCCAATGAAGATACCTTCAGTGAATTTAAATAATTTGAAAAAGCTGTTATTTGTCCCTTGTAACTAGCTCGTTTCCTAATTTGCTCCTTATCTTCTGGCATGCTGGCTGGTATTGGGAGACTAATGCAAATGCCTGAAATTTATACAAACAAGAAGTTTATATTTTATAAAATATAATTCATAAGTAGTTTTATACAATTTTGCTTACAGTTGTAAAGAAATGAAAACTAATTCCCTTACTTATTTTTCAAACTCTTAAATAATTAAACAAAATGGTACATGTACTACCTTGATATTTAACTTTATAATTAACAACAATTAAGGGTAACAAATACAATTCAGACCATCAAACAGCTTCACAGGTATGCCTTAGTATGTAATAAATAATATTATGCAATTTTTTCAATTATACACTCTCTTGACTTATTTTTTTTTTAAAAACAGTTTAAACCAATAAAGAGAAAAAAAAATTATAATATCGTCAATATAATTTAACTAAGCTTTATAATTTGATTTAATCATGATTTGACGGTTATTAGAAACTATATAAAACAATATTAAATGAATTTTAGCCGATTAAATACTTTAAGTTATACGTAATTATTTTATAGGTAATTTGGTACTAACCTGATAAATTAGCAGTCGATTTACACAAAATACTACCTGATAATGAGTGCTGGGTTAAATAAATTAAATAATAGTCCAATATCTAAGGGGCTAAGACTCCAGATTTCTTGGTTAAATATCTTCACTCCCTCGGTGGTATTTCCACAACGAATATTTAAGACTTCCCAAGCGTATTCCACTAAATAATATCTTGTCCAATTACGTTTTTTCAAATCCGGCTTCGATTTAGGACCATGAATAGGAAATTGATCTCTTTTTAATAGTAAAATGCTGTAATTTGCTCAATCGACCTTTACTTGATCTCTAAATTTTACAACGACGACAGGTACAACATTTTTTAAACATACCTACACAGCTTACGGACTAATATTGGCATGAGAACTGCTAATATAATTTGACAGGCGCTTCAACAACCACGTTTCGGTTCAATGATTACTGGCAAATCGCACTAGATGTACGCTTTTGATATGAGGTTTTATGGTTATTCGGACAAAAATCCACTTATTATCAAGTGAACTGTGTGCTCGTTTGCCATACATGTTGTTCTAAATGTAATTTACCGAACACGGGCCAGCCCAGTTACACTGACCTTTTGGTAAAAGTAAGAATTACCTATTCAGACATTTTGCCCCAAATACATATACTCTTCAACAACTTCGAGGGTAGTGTCCACAAAAATTACCGGTTTAGGTGTAATACGGACATTAGACATGATTTCTCTCTTATCCATATTCATCATGAGACTTATCAGTTGATAGAGCCTACTGAGCTCGTTGAGCATATTACTGAGAACCTCCAGTAATTCTGCCATAATAACTACTACTATTAACTACTCCTCAACAAATCGAAGATGAGTGATGTATTTGCTATTGTTTTAATTACAGTTGCGGCAATATATTATCTAAAGTAAAGGAAAGTCGATATCCATCATCATCCTCATCACCCTGCGGCAGTATTCTGTTAGACATAGGCCTCACCCAAGATGTAACACTTAGCCCGATCTTCGGCTTCATGCATCCAGTTGCTGCCAGCCGTTTGTACTAACGGCACTCAATTCAGCGACAGATGTGACAAGTCCATTGCCACTTCAGTTTTTAAGAAGTTATTATGATATACGTAAATAAAATGTACTCCTAAAAATTATTACCGTGTAAAGTCGTTTTAAGAATATACACTATCACATGTCCTGTTTGTGCTGTCAATTATGATGGAGGGAAATAAACTAGGACATAGCCAACAGCGTCTTTCTAATAACAACTAAAAATAAAAAACTATGGCAACTATGGCAAATATTCCATCTGTGTTCAGCAGAGACAGATTGGCTGTTACGAGTATTAATGAAGGAGGGAATGATTTTTTATAGGTTATTGGTGATAAACGAGCACACAGTCCACCTAATGGTAAGTGATTGCTGCTACCCATAGACATCTACGTCTATCATCAATAAATAATCAAAATGCAGATACACTGTCACCCGCGAGGACCAAGATGGAATGCATCGTTTCCAGTAAAAAGGGTCTCTGGTTCTCTACACTCACCATACGAAACACAGCAGCGTTACGCTGCTATTTTACGCTGGTAGAGCGTGTGGTCCTACCCCAGTCAAGGCGACCCATTAGTGCTACAACTATACTACTAGTATAGCTGTAGCTTGGCTTTACCTCGTAAAAAAGCTAATAATCTGCATAGAAAACTTATAGTTTTGTTGTTTTGAATATTATGTCGTTCTATGATGCAACTTTCCAAACATACTTAATCAAAATATAAGTATACTATTATTTGACTTCATAAGGAATTATAGACTGTTTTACGTTATCAGACTGTCAAAGGGAGCTGTAAGTATTATTTGCGCAACGAGTACTCAGTCATCGTCTACATCGGTCCCGCTTCTTGCATTCGGTGCTTTCTTTGAACAGTGATTGCGCGAGTGATTATTCCGGAAGTTTACTCTGCAAATACCTGGAACTTCAATGGGGTTCATTACTTTTATTTATACAAGAAGCAATTTTATTTTAATTTTTACTATTCATTTCATCTTTGTACATTCGTCATTTCTGCAACTCTGCAGCTATTTTGTGGTTATAGCACGAATGGGTTGACTCAACTAGGGTAGGACCACGCTCTCACAGAATACTAGCGTAAAATAGCAGCTCAATGCTTATTTGTTGTGCACAATGTTGTATTTCGTATGGGGAGTGTAAAGAACCGTAGGGGTGAGTCTATGAGCCTCAGCATCAACTTACAATTATTTGGACGTTAGTCGTTAGTCCCCTTATTCTATATAATATAACTAAGTTTATTAAAAAAAAAATTATAAAATTTGTATGTGAAATAGAAAATGTATAACAGAAGAAATTTTTCTACCTAAATCTAATCTTAAGACACATAAATTTAAACTCAAATTCAAAAGATTGCAATATTTTTAGAGGTTACAAATTGTGTGTTCGTGTGAAAATAACAAATATTACGCAATAGTTGTACAAAAGCAAATGAAATTCGTAAAGAAAAAAACATGATTTTTTTTTAAATTGCACGATAATTAGTACAGGAGAAATTAAACCGTTTTTTACGTTCCTCTAAAGTCCATGAGCGTAGGTTGTTAATGTAAAGTGTTTGCGTTTAGATGCACAAGCATTATGTCATTGTATAAAAAACATCGTTTTTTGATAAATACTATGCATTGGAAGTGACTTAGATAAAGAAATAAAAATCGCGGTGATGGGATAAATGGTGACGGGGATAGTGCACGCAATCGAGAGGTGGGACGTACTTTTTAAACTAGGTAAGGCACGTAACTTTTACGCCGATCTCAGCCTATTAATTTTTATGATCCTTGTAACTCGTATTCAACTTGTTGTCGTTGCGCTTTCACTGCCTAATAAATACATGCCGCTAAACAGCCCCATTGAAGACATGTTATTGATTCATTGACAGCGTTCGGATGACGGGACTTATGATTGCCGAGTCAAAGATGAAAATGTAACGAGTAAGCTTGGGTGTCCTTGAAAATTGGATCGGAAACTGTTTTGATCTCATGTTTTGTCGATATAATGTGAGATATCGATTCAGTCCTATCTATAAAACACCATCAATTCTATATTATTAATTCATTCTATTATATTATGATACATTATATGTAATGTGTGTCGTAAGAGATTCCATCACTTCATTATGTACCGTGTAAGTCATAAGAGAAAACGTCAAAACGATGCTACAAATTGTGTATGCTAGACTTAAAATATCCAAACCGACAGTAAGCAACAGACAGAAAGGTGCACTGCGTCTGATAATATGATTGAAAATCTGCCTGTCAAGCTATTCGATGATGGCAAATCCTACGTACAATCCCAGTGGGCCATGTATGTATAACAGTGGACTTGTATTATATTGTAATATACTCTAATATCATAGAATGTATTATTTTTAAATAGGCACCCATTGTTAATATTATGTTAATACTTAGAGAAGCAGGTACCTATATATAAACATTTGAGTTTTACACAGAGCGTTTCGATTAAACGTTTTAAACACAAATAGAAAATAAATATTTTTAAAAGAAAATTGTGATTTTTTTCCCCACAACTAGCAACATTTGTATTAATCATAATATAATACTTACCTAAGCTATCAAGCTTAGGTAAGTATTTTTTTAGTTTACGTACTTATAATGAATTATACATACGAAACTATATGTATATAATTCATTATATCATCATTCCTCATTTTTTACAATTTTTCCGCGAGCTCTTCTCCGTAAGGCGTGACGTTCCGCACTGAAGCGTCGCTTAGTGAACTTAAGCGGTTTCGCGTAAGTTTTACTTGCTTGACTTTTGGTGCGCGTACTAGTATTCTATACGTTATAATTCTATGTCTAATATAATTTAAAATTAAACATTTGGTACAGCCGACTTAAATATAAGTTATTAAGAATAACTCAATAACTATTGGCCTGAACTTGATCAAATTCATATGGGACTACACGAGAAATATCAGCTTTCAAATAAAAAAAGAATCATCGAAATCGGTTCACCCGGTAAAAAGTTATGAGGTAACACACATAAAACACATACAGTCGAATTGAGTACCGTCTCCTTTTTGGAAGTCGGCAGAAAACTATTGTAAATCAGATCACGCGTAATGCCCTTAACTTTACTTGTATTAGTAACTCACATCGTGTACACGTGCCATTATAGACTGGTGGGTTATCATAAGAGAGATGATTGTTTTAGCGGAAATTTTAATGAAATATCCATTAAAAGCTTTCTTTTTATATATATTTTACAACGGCATAAGTACCTACCTATTCTTAATATATATATGTTTCATTTTATCATTGACTGTATTTTAATCCAGATAAGAGTAGGCCAAGAAACAGAGGGATTATTTCACGATATCGTTTGATGACGTCAATTCTGCAAACGACCTTGATGACAACTAAGCCCTCGCTTTTGAACTGTAAAAAATGTTTTTTTTTTTAATTTAAGATAAGGGTGACAGACGATCACACGGTCCACCTGATGGTAAGTGGTTGCTGTGGCCCATAGACATCTACACCTATCCTCGATTACGAATCAAAATGCAAATGCGTTGTCACCCGTGAGTACTAAGATGGAATGCCTCGTTTCAATTAAAAATGGTCTCCGGTTCTCTACACTCACCATACGAAACACAGCAACGCTCTTACAGCGTTAGCTTAACGCTGTAAGAGCGTTGCCCTTCCCCGGTCGAGCCGACCCATTCGTGCTACAACTATACCAGTAATACAGAAGCATCATGGCTCTACCACGTTAAAATATATTAATATTTGTTGTTTTTAGGAAACTCAATTACACTACAAGTTTACGTTTTGTAATTTTGACTCCTTATTTATTTTTATTTATGGCATCTTACTTATATTTGTTTCATTATTTTAATTTCAGGAAGGTGTCATAGCGATAAAATCTCTCTGTCGTACAAATGTAAATAATAATTTTTAAACTTTTGTTTTAACTATCTTTTTGTTATTTCGTTGATAACTCATTATGTAATTATACGAAGGATTGAAGGCTGGAACGTTTCTTTCACCTTTCTGTTTTACACGTAACTTAAAATGATGAATTGCATTGATTACCTAAATATTGTTCATTTTGTATTACATTTAATATACAATAATAATAATAATAAACGATATTATTATTATTGTATATCATACAATAATAATAATATCGTTTATTCGCTTAAACATGGTATTAACATCAGAGGTGACAAATAGTTGCATATTGTACCTATTCCACATCTGGCATACGAAAATTATTAATTTAATAAAAACAATTAATTATGTACATAGATTATATTAAACCAAAAAAATATAAATAAAAAAATTTAAAACTACAATCATGATTTCAAGCAAAATAGTTAATTATGTATTATTCAAATATATTAAATAAATGTAAAATTACAATCAATCATTAAAAAGTAAAAGTTAAAATGTCAAAAGAGTACATATTAAATCTACAGAACATTACACAATAATAAAGTCAAAAATGATACAATGACTTTAGGCAACAAGATTCTATTCATTTAAAAATTGTTTTACATCATAAACACATTTTAATAATAGCCAGCTTTTGAGTTTGTTTCTTAATTTACCAGTTTCTGTCTCTTCTTTAATGCTTAGCGGAAGTTTATAAATATAATAATTTGTAATAAAATAAATGTATAATTTATAATTATAAATCTTTACACTCATCGCGTAACAGCCATTATAACAAAATGCAGTTTTAGGTATACGTTCTAAAACTAGTCTATATACTAGCCTCAGATGCTTTTTTGTACATATGTAATTTTTTTTTTACATGAAAACTTGCTTCAAATATGTACATGCCTGGTAAAGTTAGTTAAGATCCCTCACACGAATTATACCATTTGGCCCCAGTGAAGGCTCTCACACACTTTTTTGAGCTATAAAAGCTCTTTTTGAGTAAGATACAATCCGTATCTTAGTATGGTTGCAATACACCCATGATATGCAATGAGTGCGGTTTGACGTGACAATGTTCTTCTTAATCTATTCAAAACATACAAATCTATTAATTTTATTACAAATTTCGTCAACATGAGCCATCCAATTACTATCTAGTTTTAATCCCAGGAATTTCTTCTGTTGGTTTTCTTGCACTTTGTCATTATTATACCTTATGTCAAGAAAGAAACTAGATTCTTTCTACTATTACTATAAAATTGTACATCCCGGCCTGTAAAAATGTCCGAATCTCGATGCATCTAAACTTTGATTCGCTGGTCTTTGGTTGATTGGTTGGTTGGGTCAGGTCAAAATTATTGGGTTTGTAAGAACAGCAAGATATTTTCAGTAGTCAGGAAGTTGGCGGCAATTCAACCCCGTGCCTCGGGAAGCACATAAAGTCATTGATCCTGTGCCTGATCTCTCTTCGCTCCTGTTGGATTACCTTCCCATCGGACTGTCAGTGAATGAATAGAGAGTGCATCTGTGCTGACGCATACACTCGGGCACAATGATCCTGTCCTGTGGCGGTGGCTCCGGTGAATCTGGCCGTCGTGGCCGAAATTCAGCCTGGATCACATTAATTCATGTCCGCTTACACACTTAAACTAAATGTATTACATACAACAAAGAGGTTTTGACAAAATTCGTACGTGGTAGAGCCATGCTGCAGCTATATTAGTAGTATAGTTGTAGCACGAATGGGTCCGCTCGACCGTGGAAGGATCATGCACTCACAGAATACCAGCATCAAATAGCAGCTTAACACTGCTTTGTTTCGTATGGTGAGTGTAGAGAACCGGAGACCCATTTTACTGGGAAAAGAGGCATTCCATCTTAGTCCTCACGGGTGACATCGCATCTGCATTTTGATTCGCAAACGAGAATAAATATAGATGTCACTTACCATCAGGTGAACTGTGTGCTCGTTTGTCAGCATATCCTATTAAAAAAAATTGATGTATGTGGAAATCACTTACAGCGAAATACTTGAACATAATATTTTTCTCTTTCTACTTCTCTATTCTATTATCATTCTAAGAAAGTGATGATTTTGAAATTAAAAAATTATCAACACTTTTAACACTCCATTGGAATAATAATACGAGTATATATATATTTGCACTTATAACGGTAACGAATCCTTACAATAAAATCCTAAGGGTTAAGATAGCTTATACTGTGAAGCTCTCGAAATGTTCACGTAATTGAGCTACAATACCAAACCGTCCAATTTTCAACGTTTATCGAAGGTACTATTATATTTGGTAAGTAGCAGGGATTAAACTTACAAATAAAAACTTCTGTGGTTACATGTATATTAAAAATTAGAGAAAAATATTATTAACGAGAAATAAACAGAAGAATTTTAGATGATTCGAATTCGAACACACTTAAGTTTGCAATTTGACAACTAACATAATTGTATCAGTTATCAATTTGAAAACTTAATAAATGATTTTTAGTATTATTATAGGCCAGTGCTTGACCACAATCCCACCTGGTGGTAAATAGTGATGTAGCCTTAGATGGTCAATCGTAAACACTGTCGTAGCTTAACAAAACCCTATTCATTTTGCTTTAAAGACGCCCACATTTAATATGATTAGATAGTTAGATTTATTTTTTAAAGTTTTTTATTTAGTTTATTAAAGTAACGTTCTCTGTTAATTATACAGTAGGACTAAGATAGCTATCCGAATACAGAACTAGAGTACGAAACGTATTCAACCCAAGCGAAGCATGGCAATTAAGGCAAATATCTCCCAGAAGAGGAAATTCTAGGTAGAGGCTTATGTTCAGCAGTTGACTTTGATAGGCTAGATTGAATGAATGAATGAAACATATTATGATCATCATCATTACACCATTCTATCAATTTCACTAAACATAGGTATCCCGAATATATTACGGTTATGCATTTCCCTGAACAACATAACGATTGATTTATGTTTATAATCGCTGCATAATATGTCGCTCGCCGTTCCATCTTGCGGAGTGTAGACTCCTACTTGTCGTTATGAGTCAGTTTAACTTTTTTTCTTACCTTTGTCGATTTTACAAGTTAATTGAAAGCTATTGAAGTAGACCAAGGCAACTCTACGTCTTTCTTTTATCTCTATCTCCTCTATATTACTCTTTGATTCGTTGTTATATATGAATTACGCTGGTTTTATCGGATATCATTGTTAAATATTCTATTATACATAGAAACCCTTGGCATAAATGATACACGTTGAAGAACTTTGAGCTTTTCCGCAGGCTCAATAATGAAGTTCTCAACGTAATAACTTAGCCTCAGGCTTAAACTAGAACCCGTTTCACGAAAGATGTCCCGCGGAAATATGCGAACTAAAATGTAAAGTTTAAAAGCTATTTTACTCTTAATTTTTTAGGACTATATAAATGATTGTAATTTTACATTACTTGTGTAATTGGGAACTCAAAGATACTTGTACAAATTAAAAAAAACGATCGTGACCGACAATGTGGGGTGGTCTGCCGACCGAAATTATTCCTGTGGTCGTTTCGGCGACTGGGACTCCGTTGCGGACCACTCCAAGCTCAAATGCAGAAGGCGGTACTCCTCGATACCGCCCGCATCGCCTGCCGGTTTCTTTCCCTTTCCCCCTAACCCACGGCCGTTTGGTCTCCCCTGCCGGAGGGCTTCCATCTGGTTGGGTTTTTATATATTTATGTATTTTTTATGTATTTATTTAATTTAATTAATATTTATGTACGTTTACCATTTACATTTACAATTATATATTTATACTGCCCAACCAGATGAGAAAGCCTTTAAGATACCCCATTATAATAATAATGATTTATTGCTTTAAAATAAGTACCTAGTAAATTGTTACAAAATTGTTGGGTACTCTCTTTTAAGTGAATAGATACGTGTAGCAGAGGGACCCGCTCTTCCGTAGTACAATTATATTAGTACATCAAATTAGAATTAAATAAAAAAAAACATAACTAAATAGAAAAGTGAACAATTAAAACTTGAATGAAAAAATGAATGTATAAATATTGTGAATGAAGCCTACAATAACTACCAACTAAAAAAGAAGCGAAAGCGGTATGTCAGGATCGGTCTCTTGGCGATCGAGCCTCTCTGCCTACACCGCAAAGGAAAAGTTATAGTGGTAATGCATAAGTCATTTTCTTCAAAAATTGTTTGTATGTTACAGTACAACAAAATTATAATGCATCTAGTTTTAGGTAATTTTTTATGGAATTGTAACGAAATTTTTACTAATCCAAATGCATTTTGTAAGTTGGTCGACTATTACTCGTTAACTTGTAAAGCCTACTTAATTGTGATAGTTTGCTTTTTAACATCATTATATGTATACACTACTATCGTCTATACAGTTAACATTTTCAAAAACAGCGGTTTAGTTGGTAGGTGGGGGAGACATAAATCTAATGAAAATACCACTTTAAGGCGAAATATTTCGCAATAAAAACCGCTCAATCAAAAATATGTTGTACCATGCCCTCAAAGACCTACCAACGACACCTTATACGATGGAATAGATCACTTGTATGGGAGGTACCCAGAATAAAAATGTTTTTCAAGATTTATGCTAAATTACAGACTTTTAGCACCTCGGGTCTCTAAGTAAAACCGTGGATTGAAGGACGGACGGACATGACGAAACCATAAAGGTACCATGTTGTTTAACTACCTAGCAAGTTAGTATGCTTCGTTGTCGGCAAAAAAATCCCATACTCGTCACTTACTTACGAATATTACGAACATTATATTTCTATTTCATGCTGGTATCTTGTGTGATTGAATTCTATGGTAACTCCTTTACAGTTCAGGTTACACGCCTTCGGAACTCCTTGTCCGATGACATCAGAAAAGCTCCCAATAAGTTTGCTTTTAAAAAGTTGGTGCGTAATCATCTATTAAAGACAAGGGTTCTTACATGAATCATCCATGTCATTTATATGTACTATTTATATATGTATGTTGAAATGAATATATGTATGTTTATGTATGAATGTATATATTTGTATAAATAGGAGATATTTCTATAGTTTATTTATTGTATATTATTATTAGTAAAATGTTTATATAACGTAATTAATTATCATTTTTATTTTGTTTTTATTCTATATTGCTACACCTACTTCAAATTCTCACCACTCCATGGGTTGACTGGTAGAGAATGCCTCAAGGCATTAAGTCCGCCCTTTGTATTCTTTTAGATTAAAGAATGCAATAAAGAATAAATATGTAAATAAAAATTCTTTGAGTAAACGTAAGGATTGCAATTTTTAAACACAAGGAAAAAATTAAAATAGTAAATAAGGTATTACGTTGCAAAAACAAACTCAAAGGATGTACTTAACAGTAAAGGGAAACCATTTCCATGCAATGCTTTTAGATAGCTTTTTGTGCAGGTCGTAAATTAACGTTGTAAAGCGCTGAGTATATTCGATGTAAGATTTTTCTTTAGCATGTTTATTATTTTTAAAACAACAAGGAATCTGGTTAGCGTGTAAAATATGCAGCACGCCATTAGGATTTAGGAGGGAATAAATAAAAAAATTAACTACGTTTTATAATGTCCCACATCAGTGTGCAGGGCTTTCTCTAATTTTAATTATAGACATGCAGGTTCCCTAACAGGCTATTTTGTGCTGAACATGGTTGAACGTAGAGAACGTAGAGAATCTACACGGATAATTGCAGTCTACAATTTCTTTGACGCTGGCAGAAATAGAACATTGTTTTATCGCTTTCTATGAAACTTGTTTGCTGAAAATAACATTTACGACACTTTTAAGACTACTTTCAGATGTCTTGTAGCACTTTTATTGATCTAGAATCTAATTAAACTTAAAATAGTGCAAGTAAATAATGTTTTAATATATTTTCCTTAATAGGTCTACTGGAAGATGTTTCAGCAAATTATGGAATAAGTAGAACCTTTGTACGAATTCACTTTATGAATGTTTCTGTATCCTGTTGGGTGTACATAAAATAAATAAATAAAAATATGTAAATTTACTACGCATACTTTACAAGATATAGTGTACAGAAAATTTGTCTATAAATAAAAAGCAAAATCTGGCTTCAAAGAACTAATAATAGCTTCTGAAGTAGGTGGTAGGACACTAAGTATAGAAAATAATTAAGACCCCAATTAAGAAGGTATAAAATGGAAATTATTTTATTCCTTTATGTTCCTTGAAATTGGGTGTCATATGGGACCAGCTCTGAAGTATAAACAATTTAATAAAAGAAGAATCTTAAAAAATTGGTTCACAACGAACTAAATTATCGGGAAAAATTAGATTAAAGATACATCAGAGATACAGAAAAGATCACAAGAAATATCATACATTCAAATTGAGACCCCTGCTTTTTGAAGTGGGCGAAAAGCGAATAGACAGCATTTACAAGGCTTTGTAGACCTTTTGTAACATCATGTTCCAACTACAATGGAGCTTTGCTCTTTTAAACTTATAGCTACAAGTATATATATATTAAGACTGTGTTATATAAATATTAAGTACTAGGCTCACCTCAGACAAGTGTGAAAGATCCGCACAGAACTTTGGAGAGTATATAGCGAATATGCGGCACTATAAAATCGTTTTGATTCAGACAGCTTCACTCTGACTTACGCTTCGCACGCGAGCGCCTCGCTGTTGGAGTTGTAGATAATGTATATTTAAAATGTTTTAGAGCACTCCGGACATTATGTATGCAGATAGTCTGCATGCTGACATTCTGGACGGAAGTTGCACACTGCTCTGAAATCAGCTTTATCCCAGTAGGTCATTTCCTTTATAGAAGTAAGGATGGAAACAAGTACACAGTCCAGTTTACAGTAAGTAGACGAAGTGCCCTATCTAGTGCCCTATCGACACCAAAATTTATCCTTGAATAAGAATCAAAATGCAGATGCGTTGTAGCCCCTAATAGTCTAAAAGGCGATAACGGATTTATTAAACTGTCGTTAGATTTTTTTATAGGATAGGGTGACAAACGAGCACACAGTCCAACTGATGACAAGTGGTTGCTGTAATCCACAGACATCTACACCTATCCTCAATAAAGAATGAGAATGCAGATGCGTTGTCAGCCGTGAGGACTAAAATGGAATGCCTCTTTTGCAGTAAAAAGGATCTCCGGTTCTCTACACTCACCATATGAAACACATTAGTGTTAAGCTGCTACTTTACGTTGGTATTCTGTGAGAGCGTGGTTCTTCCCCGGTCGAGCCGACCTATTCGTGCAACAACTATACAACTATACATACATAGCATGGATGGCTGACTAAGTGTCCGTAATGTGTAGATAACTAATGTGAATGGGATGTAGCCGGTCTGCATGCATGACGTCGGTGCGTTTGGCAGGTACAGCCGTTGAAATACGTGTTATGGTTTAGTAAACTAAACGATCATTATAATAGCTGGTTCAAAGATAATATGATACTATATACAATAGCTATACGCACAGTATAAAAACTAAGATGATTCGTTAGTGCGTTTACTAGATATTCAAAGGCGTATTAATTTGCTTAAAAAAATAATATCGCCAGGACTACTATAAAATGTAATTATTATTCCGATACAAGGTATTAAATTATTATAATATCAACATTAAAACGATTATAAGTACTCATATATCAATCAGGTACCACGACAATAATTATACAAAAGAAAACAACAGTCTCGGACACTTAAACAGTTCAAATGTACGGCGGTACGGTTTAAGGATCTCCAGGTCCGGACACTCACCATCCGAAACACCGCAGCATTATGTCGCTATTTCACGATTATATTTTTGCGAGCGTGGTCCTTCCCCGGTCCAGTCGACCCATTTATACACTATAAATACACTTCAGCTTGGCGATACCACGTAAATCTATAAACTTTTCTAAATTTTTCCAAGTTATTTTTTGTTTTTACTTTAGATATGTAGTCAATAAATCAACCTAAAGATGTAATTGGTAGGTGACTGATCTATGTGTAAGTTACGATGAGCGTTGACAGTAGCCACCAACAGATAGTGACAAACCAGGGCTGAAATTACAGACAATGTATGGAAGAAGCCTATGTTCAATAATGTATTCGTAATTGGCTGTTAATATGACGATGATGATGAAGGCATTCTCAGGATTGTTAAATGATGGTAAATGGTAATGGGATGCTTAAATAACGCTTAAGTGCAGCCAGCGTGGCAAATAGTCTAAATGTCTTGTATCATCTAATAATAGAAACTTTTTTATTCAATGTAGATTATAACTAATATTTATTGAAAATCATTCTTATTTTTAATTTATCACTGGTTCGTAAAATACTTTTGTCTTTGGAAGAACTAGTTAGAAACCAAGCTAAACTTTTTTTTCATATACTGCTAATCATCAATTGACACTGGCTGAAAAAAGAAGTAAAAAGCTATAATCGTAATATGGAAAATTATGGACAAGTGTCCAATAGAGAAATGATTATGTGCTGACGGGGATAACGTTATTTAATTAATAAAACTTTTTCATAGTGCAAGCAATGTTTCAGTTTTAAAATTGTAAAATTACTCACTCATCTGAAGCCATAAAGTCATAATCCGGCACTTTTAACAATACGAGAGTAAAGCTCAAACTTTGTTAATTATTTTTCATTATTTTATAATTGTTGCAGGTCAACAAGGTCAACGTAGAATGAGACGCAGTAATTATGTAATTGCGTTTGTGGATTAAATTTAATTATTTCATTTCGTTTCATGTATACGTTTGACTACATTACAAGAACTTAGTAAATATGGGGTGAAAGTTAATTAGTGACAGAAATAAACCGAATGCATTAAATATAGAAATTTGAAACAACTAATTTAAGTGTATGTCGTTCAGTTTATCGTATTTAACTGAGGAAATGGGAATTGACTACTAGTTTATAATATACCTTACTTTGAATAAAACTACTTTTACGGATTTTGTCGCGTTTAATTGTACTTATTTTCAACCGGCTTCGAAAAGGAGGAGGTTTACAATACACTATACATAATACAACTGGTTTGGAAAATTATTTTTTTGTTTCAAAGAGTATACTTTCCGGGTGGTCCCATTTAAACTTTATCGAAATCAGTCTAGCGGTTTTTAAAAAATCAACAATAAATTATATTTATATTGAAGTCGGTTGTACAAAATTTTCAATTTTACCACTTGTTAATTCTGACGTTTTGGGTGCTATCTCACACCCATGGTCGCGGACGACTGATGGGATTGACGTCCCGATATCAGAGTTAACCCGGAGTACTTTCAGCTTTTAAATTGTGGCTTCTGGTCCAATCTACGCAGAATGAACTTACTGTGTCTTGAAGTCTTGCAGTGGTATACTTGACGGATAGTGAGAACTGACTAATCTTCTACGGCGGCTTGAAGGATATTCTAATAGAAGCTCGCTTCAAGTTGTAGCCAATCTTGTTTGTGACATCTCTGAAATATGGTAGTACAGGAGGCACACGCTCGACTGTGGTCGGCTTCACTCGATTAAATCCATTCAATGTATAGTGTTCGTGTAAATATAAGAAATCATTATATAACTTACTTTGTAATTAAATAAAATTAGGCTTCAATTGAAACAAGAAATCTTATTAATTTGACGTAAACTGAGTATTACGGATAATTAAAAAAATACGCGCTTAGATATTATTACATATTGTATAACAAAATAGAAAGAAGTTATTACGCATTTATAATTATAAAGTAAATCCGAGCAGACCGTTCCCCACAAGCGGTATGTCCGTTACTGTCAATTAAAGTCCTACTGTTGAACATAGGCCTCTCCCATAAATTGCCTTATAGAGGGGATACTTCGCATAGTTGCCACGTTTTTAAGTGGATTGGCACCACTGTTTTTTTTTTAATTTAAGTCGTTATTAGAAAGACGCTGATGCTTATCTCTTGTTTTGTTTCCCTCTGTCGCTTCTTACAACACTCACAGGATGACATGAGGTAGTGGATATACTTACAACGCTACCACCATATTACGGTACGTGCTGTTCTATATATACGTGCTATCATAAGTATGAAGTTTGTGGCAGCCATCGCCCTTCTCTGCAGTTAGTTAGAGAAGTTAAAGACATGTTTCATTGGAATAGCATTCGGCCAAATGTTAGTCACCTTAAACCAATAAAATATTTTGTAATTAATTTAAATGGTAGGTCTAACCACTCTAAGTACTAGACTTTTGATACCTAATTGGAGACGACATTTGTTCAAAAATGTAAACTGTAACTTACCGTCTGTGTAATTTTCGCGTGATTATAATATTGTATTTTAGTTCTTTGATGATATAAGAGCATAAGTATAACAATCTGGCTCTAGTAATGTTACACTTATTAGTGCATAGTGGTGGTGGTACACTTCCATTATAGCCTGTAAAAATCCACAGCTGATCATAAGCCCTCCCCCCCTTTTTTAAAGCATAAGGGTGACAAACGAGCACACAGTCCACCTGATGGTAAGTGGTTGCTGTGGCCCATAGATATCTAAATCTATCTTTGATTAAGAATCAAAATGCAGATGCGTTGTCACCCGTGAGAACTAAGATGGAATGCCTCGTTTCCAGTAAAAAGGGTCTACGGTTCTCTACACTCACCATACGAAACACAGCAGCATTAAGCTGCTATTTTATGCTGGTATTCTGTGAGAGCGTGGTCCTTCCCCGGTCGAGCCGACCCATTCGTGCTACAACCATAATATAGCTGCAGCATGGCTCTACCACGAATTATTTATTGCCTCATACCTCGTGGGTTGGCAACCGCAGTGCACGACGCTCACGGGACAATAAGGGGATAACGATTTCTACACCGTCATAACATGGTACACTTGTGATATTATAGTATCTTAACGCAGTAGAGTCACTGCTGCAGCTAAATGGTAGCAGCACGAATTGATCGTTTGACCGGAGAAGACAGAATGTCAGCGTAAAATGATAGCTTAATCTCAACGAAAAAGCATGTTAGTCCTCGTGCAATTTTATGTTTGTAAACTGCGTCCACGATACAGGAGAAAATCCTAGTGTTGGGGTAAAGCTTAAAAAAAAAAGAGAAAAAAAAAGAAGAATCCTCAGAGGTGACATCGCTTCTGCATTTTATTATTAATCAAGGGTAGATGTGAATGTCTATGGGCGGCAGTATCAATTTACTATCAGGTGGAATGTGTGCTCGTTTGTAAGCCTTATTATAAAAAAAAATACAAATTGATGAGTCTGAGTGAGGTCAAACCACCGTATCTTACGCCACACACCAATTTGTACGTATCGAATATCGTTCCTTCCCATATATCATAGTTACTTTGAGTGCCATACCAGTACCTTAGTAGTGATACCAATTATCCGCCAATAAAACAAACTAGAATGTATTTGTTTGAGGCGATCTAAGCAAGAAATCTGCTGTGCTTTTGAAATAATCCTACAATTTATTTATTTTTATTATTTTTTGGATTAAAAATTTCCTTAAAAGAAGATTCCAGCACTCAAAGTGTTAACAATTTTCTGAACCGTTTACTAAGGTATTTTGCAAACAAATTCACGCGCTACAACAGCATTTACTTCGTTCAAACAGTCCAGAATGTTTCAAAGTATGCCTTTGATAAAGAATAAAAGTACTGCTATAATGTAACATTTCCTGCTTGCTTGCTTTCAAAATGAAGCTATGAATTCTAAATTGATGTTTATAACAGGTACTCATTGTAAAAATATTCACATATAAAATTTGAGAATGTCGCTATTTTTTTATATAATAAAGGAGACAAATGAGTACCCAGTCCACCTGATGTTAAGCGGATGTTGAGGCCATAGACGTTATTCCTAGATTAAAAATTTAAATTGATATTTCAGCCCTAACGACTAAGATGAAATACCTCGTTTCCAGTAAGAAAGGGACTCCAGTTCATTATACTTACCGTCCGAACTGTAGCAGAAATAAGTAAGCGCCTTCCCTGATCGAGCCAACCTATTTGTGCTACAACAATAATATAATATATCTGCAGCGTGGCTTTACACGTATATTGTCTTCTCACATATCTTATCTTCTTATAATAATTTTGTCTCTGGAACATTTGATAGAATTTCTAGTAATCATCACGCTTAACGCGGGTGGATTGACGATTATTGTGGCACACTTCTAGAACCTTTGAAGCTTATGCTGTTATCAATTTGGTTATTTTGAGTTTTTCTCAAAAGAAGATGATATTTCCGACATCTGTCACAAACTGTTTGGTGAGTTACTTCCCCGATCTTTATTAAAGGCTATTATATCTTTTCCTAACACCTGAATCTTATTCATCTCCACGTTTTTTATTCAACGTTTCGATATCTGTTACCCTTCCGTTTTATTATAATACGAAGTTAATGTAAAATATTTTTTTTATATCACAAAATACACCTAAGGCAACTAATGACAATTAAAAATTAAATACCTGTAATTTATCAGAAGCTATTTATCAAATAGGTACTTTATTTTTACGCACTTCGTGAATAGTAAATAGTCCTATAAAGAAAATCAAAATGATTTTAAATACATATATCGTATGTTCGACTATTGCTATGCATTTTTTTATAGGATAAGTGTGACAAACGAGCACACAGTCCACCTGATGGTAAGTGGTTGCTGTGGCCCATATACATCTACATCTATCCTCGATTACGAATCAAAATGCAAATGCGTTGTCACCCATGAGGACTAAGATGAAATGCCCCCTTTCCAGTAAAAAGGGTATCCGGTTCTCTACACTCACCATAAAACACACAGCAGCGTTAAGCTGCTATGTTACGCTGATATTCTGTGAGAGCGTGGTCCTTCCCCGGTCGAGCCGACCCATTCGTGCCAGAACTATACTACTAATATAGCTGCAGCATGGTTCTACTACGAATAAAATGAATGGTATGAGACATGCTAAAATTATGAGATTCTTTATACATTGCAAGTTGGATAAGAATTCTCTTCCCACAAGGAGAGATCCACAAGTTGCATTGGAGTTTTCCTCCCGCAAGGATAGAACACCAAAGGGTGGCTTGTACTGGGAGAGCTGCGGAGGTATGCAAAGGTGTTTCCGTAGCCCTGTCTATATGCAGCGGAGGTGGGTTTGGGTTTTCTGCTCTTGCCTACGCTTGATGTGTATGCTATAACGCATTTCGCTACTTAATATGAGAATTTTTATAAAACTTTGATCTCACATATTGATAATAAATAATGCAGTAATATGTGGTCACCCTCAATGGTATCGAATGGAAGGATTATTGCAGGCAAATTATGATAGCAATAAGCTACATACATTACACCCTATTAAGCAAAACCCTTCGTTTGAAGGGTAAACTTGAATCTTTTAATTCCTTCGTACCACCTTTAAAAGTATATAATGCTGCTAAGCTAAAGAATGGCTCAAAGTAAGCACTAACAACCACGAAGTCCAATGTTGGTATTTAGTAGCACTAGCCAGGTAACTCTCTACTCCACAACTTTATTGATCTGTGCTTTATAGGGATATATTCATAAGTTGTCCCACCTAATAACTGAAGGCCATTTGTATATTCCAAAGATACGTTCTAAAAAGTAGAAACCAACCTAAACGGGCTCCTTATAGCGGTGGTTGTACAATGGACATGTTCGTGTCTCGGTGGTATTGAATCTCATACCAAGATTACGACATACATATATTATTTGCAGACGTTTTAAATTAAGAAAGTGTTATGAAGCGGAAACCATTAGCAATTAGTTTATTGGTAACTCTTAAATGTTTACAAAATTTAGTCAATATATTATTATTAATAATAATTTGATATTAGGTGCTGATCGACGAAAAATTCGTCCAAAATATAAACACCTCAATAATATGAAATTTACTTTGAAATGATTTTGTCTGTTTTCAAATGTGGTCACAGTACACCGGAAAGGTAATTATTAGCTAGGGTTTAGTTTAATTGCAAAATGTTAAAACGTTTCCGCTGACTATAATTCCCCATTGAATACTCGGGTAATGAACGATTCTCCACTTGATGATTTACTGTATTAGTAAAGTCGATATTTGCCCCTCCGAGGAAAAACTTTTTATATTTTTATATATATATTGATAGCTTATATAATTATGGTATCGCTAAAAATTCAGTGCTTTTACTACAAAATTTTCAATTTTACCACTTGTTAATTCTGACGTTTCGGGTCCTATCTCACACCCATGGTCGCGGACGACTGATGCGATTGACGTCCCGATATCAGAGTTAACCCGGAGTACCTTCAGCTTTTTAATTGTAACTTCTGGTCCGATCTACGCAGAATGAACTTACTGTGTCTTGAAGTCTTGCAGTGGTATGCTATTATACTTGACGGATAGTGAGAACTGACTAATCTTCTACGGCGGCTTGAAGGATATTCTAATAGAAGCTCGCTTCAAGTTGTAGCCAATCTTGTTTATGACATCTCTGAAATATAGTAGTACAGGAGGCACACGCTCGACTGTGGCCGGCTTCACTCGATTAAATCCATTCAATGTATAGTGTTCGCTTAAATATAAGAAATCATTATATAACTTACTTTGTAATCAAATAAAATTAGGCTTCAATTGAAACAAGAAATCTTATTAATTTGGCGTAAACTGAGTATTACGGATAATTAAAAAAATACGCGCATAGATATTATTACATATTGTATAACAAAATAAAAAGAAGTTATTACGCATTTATAATTATAAAGTAAATCCGAGCAGACCTTTCCCCACAAGCGGTATGTCCGTTACTGTCAATTAAAGTCCTACTGTTGAACATAGGCCTCTCCCATAAATTGCCTTATAGGAGGGATACTTCGCATAGTTGCCACGTTTTTAAGTGGATTGGCACCACTGTTTTATTTTAATTTAAGTCGTTATTAGAAAGACGCTGATGCTTATCTTTTGTTTTGTTTCCCTCTGTCGCTTCTTACAACACTCACAGGATGACATGAGGTAGTGGATATACTTACAACGCTACCACCATATTCGTGTACCATGTAGTACACGAGGTACGTTCTGTTCTATATATACGTGCTATCATAAGTATGAAGTTTGTGGCAGCCATCGCCCTTCTCTGCAGTTAGTTAGAGAGGTTGAAGACATGTTTCATTGGAATAGCATTCGGCCAAATGTTAGTCACCTTAAACCAATAAAATATTTTGTAATTAATTTAAATGGTAGGTCTAACCACTCTAAGTACTAGACTTTTGATACCTAATTGGAGACGACGTTTGTTCAAAAATGTAAACTGTAAGTTTACGTCTGTGTAATTTTCGCGTGATTATAATATTGTATTTTAGTTCTTTGATATAATAGCAGATTGATATAAGAGCACAAGTATAACAATCTCGCTCTAGTAATGTTACACTTATTAGTACATAGTAGTGGTGGTACACTTCCATTACAGCCTGTAAAAATCCACAGCTGATCATAAGCCCTCCCTCCCCTTTTTTATAGAATAAGGGTGACAAACGAGCACACAGTCCACCTGATGGTAAGTGGTTGCTGTGGCCCATAGACATCTACATCTATCTTCGATTAAGAATGAAAATGCAGATGCGTTGTCACCCGTGAGAACTAAGATGGAATGCCTCGTTTCCAGTAAAAAGGGTCTCCGGTTCTCTACACTCACCATACGAAACATAGCAGCGTTAAGCTGCTATTTTATGCTGGTATTCTGTGAGAGCGTGGTCCTTCCCCGGTCGAGCTGACCCGTTCGTGCTACAACCATAATATAGCTGCAGCATGGCTCTACCACGAATTATTTATTGCCTCATACCTCGTGGGTTGGCAACCGCAGTGCACGACGCTCACGGGACAATAAGGGGATAACGATTTCTACACCGTCATAACATGGTACACTTGTGATATTATAGTATCTTAACGCAGTAGAGTCACTGCTGCAGCTAAATGGTAGCAGCACGAATTGATCGTTTGACCGGAGAAGACAGAATGTCAGCGTAAAATGATAGCTTAATCTCAACGAAAAAGCATGTTAGTCCTCGTGCAATTTTATGTTTGTAAACTGCGTCCAC
The DNA here is from genome assembly GCA_963668995.1 of Parnassius mnemosyne. Classification (NCBI taxonomy): domain Eukaryota; kingdom Metazoa; phylum Arthropoda; class Insecta; order Lepidoptera; family Papilionidae; genus Parnassius; species Parnassius mnemosyne. Next base: position 39,726,708 of record CAVLGL010000035.1, on the reverse strand, counting down.
GATACAGGAGAAAATCCTAGTGTTGGGGTAAAGTTTAAAAAAAAAAAGAGAAAAAAAATGAAGAATCCTCAGAGGTGACATCGCTTCTGCATTTTATTATTAATCAAGGGTAGATGTGAATGTCTATGGGCAGCAGTATCAATTTACTATCAGGTGGAATGTGTGCTCGTTTGTAACCCTTATTATATAAAAAAAAAATACAAATTGATGAGTCTGAGTGAGGTCAAACCACCGTATCTTACGCCACACGCCAATTTGTACGTATCGAATATCGTTCCTTCCCATATATCATAGTTAGTTTGAGTGCCATACCAGTTACCTTAGTAGTCAGTAGTGATACCAATTATCCGCCAATAAAACAAACTCGAATGTATTTGCTTGAGGTGATCTAAGCAAGAAATCTACTCTGCTTTTGAAATAACCCTACAATTTATTTATTTTTATTATTTTCGGATTAAAAATTTCCTTAAAAGAAGATTCCAGCACTCAAAGTGTTAACAATTTTCTGAACCGTTTACTAAGGTATTTTGCAAACAAATTCACGCGCTACAACAGCATTTACTTCGTTCAAACAGTCCAGAATGTTTCAAAGTATGCCTTTGATAAAGAATAAAAGTACTGCTATAATGTAACGTTTCCTGCTTGCTTGCTTTCAAAATGAAGCTATGAATTCTAAACTGATGTTTATAACAGGTACTCATTGTAAAAATATTCACATATAAAATGTGAGAATGTCGCTATTTTTTTATATAATAAAGGAGACACATGAGCACCCAGTCCACCTGATGTTAAGCGGATGTTGAGGCCATAGACGTTATTCCTAGATTAAAAATTTAAATTGACATTTCAGCCCTAACGGCTAAGATGAAATACCTCGTTTCCAGTAAGAAAGGGACTCCAGTTCATTATACTTACCGTCCGAACTGTAGCAGAAATAAGTAAGCGCCTTCCCTGATCGAGCCAACCTATTTGTGCTACAACAATAATATAATATATCTGCAGCGTGGCTTTACACTTATATTGTCTTCTCACATATCTTATCTTCTTATAATAATTTTGTCTCTGGAACATTTGATAGAATTTCTAGTAATCATCACGCTTAACGCGGGTGGATTGACGATTATTGTGGCACACTTCTAGAACCTTTGAAGCTTATGCTGTTATCAATTTTGTTATTTTGAGTTTTTCTCAAAAGGAGATGATATTTCCGACATCTGTCGAAAACTGTTTGGTGGGTTACTTCCCAGATCTTTATTAAAGGCTATTATATCTTTTCCTAACACCTGAATCTTATTCATCTCCACGTTTTCTATTCAACGTTTCGATATCCGTTACCCTTCCGTTTCATTATAATATGAAGTTAATGTAAAAATATTTTTTTTATATCACAAAATACTTACGGCAACTAATGACGATTTAAAATTAAATACCTGTAATTTATCAGAAGCTATTTATTGAATAGGTACTTTATTTTTACGCACTTCGTGAATAGTAAATAGTCCTATAAAGGAAATCAAAATGATTTTAAATACAGATATCGTATGTTCGACTATTGCTATGCCATTTTTTTTATAGGATAAGTGTGACAAACGAGCACATAGTCCACCTGATGGTAAGTGGTTGCTGTGGCCCATATACATCTACATCCATCCTCGATTACGAACCAAAATGCAAATGCGTTGTCACCCATGAGGACTAAGATGAAATGCCCCCTTTCCAGTAAAAAGGGTATCCGGTTCTCTATACTCACCATAAAACACACAGCAGCGTTAAGCTGCTATTTTACGCTGATATTCTGTGAGAGCGTGGTCCTTCCCCGGTCGAGCCGACCTATTCGTGCCAGAACTACATATATACTACTAATATAGCTGCAGCATGGCTCTACCACGTATAAAACGAATGGAACGAGACATGCTAAAATTATGAGATTCTTTATACATTGCAAGTTGGATAAGAATTCTCTTCCCACAAGGAGAGATCCACAAGATGCATTGGAGTTTTCTTCCCGCAAGGATAGAACGCCAAAGGGCGGCTTGCACTGGGAGTGCCGCGGAGGTATACAAAGGTGTTTCCGTAGCCCTGCATATATGCAGCGGAGGTGGGTTTGTGTTTTCTACCCTTGCCTACGCTTGATGTGTTTGCTATAACGCATAACGCTACTTAATATGAAATTTTTTATAAAACTTTCATCTCACATATTGATAATTATTATGTTTAACCATTATAACTATCACATATTGATAGTTATAATGGTTACATTAATGAACAGGACATTAAAAGAAAAGGGAATGAAAGTGAACGCAAGTAAGACGAAAGTTATGGTTTTTGAAAGAGAAGAAAGTAAAACGATATGTGAAATAAGAATAGAAGGGGAGTTGATAGAGCAAGTAGATGAGTTTGTATATTTGGGATGTGTGTTTAGCAGGGATGGTAGATATGATAAGGATATAGAACGACGAGTGAATGCAGGAAATGAGTGAATGGGGCTCTACACTCTATTGTGAAAAGTCAGAATGTGTCCAAAAAGGCACGTATGGCAATTCACAATGCTGTGTTAGTACCTACTTTAATGTATGGTAGTGAAAGTTGGGTGTGGCAGAAGAAGCATGAGAGTAGAATAAATACTGTAGAAATGCGGTCATTAAGGAGTATGTTAGGGATGAAGCTGAATGACAGAGTGAGAAATTGTTTAATAAGAGAAGAGTGTGGTTTGCAAGATGATGTTGTGACCAGGATTAAGAAAGGAATGCTTCGGTGGTTTGGCCATGTAGAAAGAATGAATGAGGAAAGAGTGACAAAGCAAATTTATGTTGCAGAGGTGAACGGCTTAGTCGGGAAGGGTCGCCCTAGGCGAAAGTTTATCGACCATATTGGCGATATATTAAAAATGGGCCAAAAAAAGAGTACCTTTAACCGACGAGCGTGTATGCGTAGGTATATGGATGTGGAGGAAGCGAGAGAGGTGTGTCAGGATCGTGCCAAATGGAAGTCCATAATCTCTGCCTACCCCTCTGGGTGACAGGCGTGAGTGTTTATGTATATATGTATTTTATGATAATTATTAATGCAGTAATATGTGGTCACCCTCATTATGATCGAATGGAAGGATTATTTCAGGCAAATTATGACAGCAATAAGCTGCACAAATTACAACCTATGAAGCAAAACCCTTCGTATGAAGGGTAAACTTGAATCTTTTAATTCCTTCGTACCACCTTGAAAAGTATATAACGCTGCTATGCTAAAGGATGGCTCAAACTAAGCACTAACAACCACGAAGTCCAATGTTGGTATTTAGTAGCACTAGCCAGGTAACTCTCTACTCCATAACTTTATTGATCTGTGCTTTATAGGGATATATTCATAAGTTGTCCCACCTAATAACTGAAGGCCATTTGTATATTCCAAAGATACGTTCTAAAAAGTAGAAACCAACCTAAACGGGCTCCTTTTAGCGGTGGTTATACAATGGACATGTTCGTGTCTCGGTGGTATTGAATCTCATACCAAGATTACGATATACATTATTATTTGCAGACGTTTTAAATTAAGACAGTGTTATGAAGCGAAAATCATTAACAATTAGTTTATTGGTAACTCTTAAATGTTTACAAAATTTAGTCAATATATTATTATTAATAATAATTTGATATTAGGTGCCGGTCGACGAAAAATTCGTCCAAAATATAGACACCTCAATAATATGAAATTTACTTTGAAATGATTTTGTCTGTTTTCAAATGTGGTCACAGTACGCCGGAAAGGTAATTATTAGCTAGGGTTTAGTTTAATTGCAAAATGTTAAAACGTTTCCGCTGACTATAATTCCCCGTTGAATACTCGGGTAATGAATGATTATCCACTTGGTGATTTACTGTATTAGTAAAGTCGATATTTTGCCCCTCCGAGGAAAAACTTTTTATATTTTGATATATATGTAAGCTTATATCATTATAGTATCGCTAAAAAGTCAGTGCTTTTACCTGTTAAGTTTTGATCCTGCTTGAATCGTAGTGAATTATGTAACTCTTCTTTACGTTATCACTATGTTATTATGTAGAAACGATAGATAATTTAGATGCCAATTCCTAATAACTAACAACTGAGAATGCTTTGTTCGAAGACGTGAACAATAAGCTAAAAAAAAAAACTATAAATAATTCTTGATAGGGCTAATTTTGTTGTAAATATTTTTTTATAGGATGGGGTGAAAAATGCATAAAATCCATGTGGTGGTAATTGGTTGCTGTGACCCATGGATATCTACATTTATCCTCAATAAAGAATCAAAATGATTAAGATGGAATGCCTCTTTTCCAGTAAAATGGGTCTCCGGTTTTCTACACCCACCGGAAACACAGAAGTGTCAAGCTGCCATTTTACGCTGGTATTCTGTGAGAACGTAGTCCTTCCCCGGTCGAGCCAACCCATTCGCGCTACAACTATACCACTAATATAGCTGCAACATGGTTCTACCACGTATAAATAATTTATTTATTTATTTATTTATTTATTTATTTAGAAAACCAACAGCGTATATAGAAAATATTAACATTAATGTAACAAACTAAAAGTATGGCCAATAACAGGTTTCCCTTATATTGTTTGATGGTAGGTGTATTGTTGTTAGAAGAAAAGGAATGAGAACAATCTAATAGATAAATTATAAGCAAAATTATAAGCAATTCAATGTAATGAAGGTGGTCATAAGTTTACAGATCAGGAGAGATAGTCAGGTAGAATGATATATTACATTACCTTTATATATATATAAATATATATATATATATATATACATACATATATATTTACTTGTGTATATATACATATTAAATGTTTAAATATATAAACATAATACAAATAATTAATTATAATATATATTAAATAAAATAACTTAAGTACTTATATTTATATTAGTAGCCTCAAAAATACATATAGAAGAAATAGATGAGAGAATATATGATTGTATGTGATTTTAACTTCAACTGCTCTATTTCGTAATAGTTTTCTTGATGTAATCTTTAAACGTAAGTTTAGATTTCGCAAAGAGGTCAATGTGTCCAAATTGTTCATTATATGTACGAGCAAGCCGCGAAAGAACAGTGTTTCGACAGTAGTTTGAATGATGCCAGGGAGTTTGTAACAATGTAGTATTGCGGGTACGGAATTTTGGAGTACGAAAGGTGATTTTTGAGACAAGATATGGACAGTCAATATTACTGTTTATTATATCATATAACAAAGCCATGTCAAGCAAAATGCGCCTGTGTTCCAGAGATAAGAGATCGTGCTCAGTGCAACTGTCTGTGTAAGTATCGATTTTATTCCGACAGCGAAAGTTAAGGTGATTAACAAATATTTTTTGAATACGCTCAAGGCGGCTTTTGTAGACATTGTACTGTGGAGACCATATTGAACTAGCATATTCCAAAACACTTCTGACATATGCAAAATAAACCATTTTAATTGTATTAATATTCGAGAATGGTTTACAGATGCGAAGAACAAAACCAAGATTTTTATAGGCTTTACTGATAACGTAATCAATGTGTTCGGATAGTATCATTTTATGATCAAAAATTACGCCTAAATCCCTAACACTTACTTTTCGGCTGATTTCTAATCCGTCAAAGTGATATTTATTTAGAATTGGCTTAGATTTCCGTGTAAAACTAATACATTCGCACTTGCTTGCATTGACAGTTATATTATTTATTTTGTAATATTCAAATAAACGGTCCAGGTCTTTTTGTATCAATAGGCAGTCATGTATGGTGTTAATTTTACAAAAAATCTTCTTATCATCTGCATACATGAGGTAATTTGTGTGTATAATGCACGAACCAATGTCATATAGGTAGGCATTGTAAAAAAGTGGACCTAAGTGAGAGCCCTGAGGAACACCTGTAGGTATGTTTATGTAGCTCGAACGGAAACCACCTATCACGACTGCTTGTGAGCGGTTTGTGAGATATGATTCAGTCCATCGGAGCAAGTCACCGTGAATCCCTAATATTTGTAATTTGTTGAGCAGGATCATGTGATCCACACGATCGAAAGCTTTTTCAAAATCAGTGTAGATCACATCAACCTGCCCACCTTGATCCATATTTTCAAGGACAAAAGAAGAAAAACTTGCCAGGTTCGTAGTGGTGGATCGCCTTTTTAAAAAACCATGTTGCTGCTCAGGGAAGGCACGTGAAAGCGTGGAGTAAATTACGTTATATACTACTCGTTCAAGGATTTTAGCCGCGGTGTTCAAAATAGAAATGCCTCTATAATTATTTATTTCTGTACGTGATCCCTTCTTGTGTACAGGGATTATGTGTGCACACTTCCATTGATGCGGAAATATCCCTTCACGTAGAGAGCGATTAAATATAATAGTCAAGGGGAGAGCAAGTGATTTAGCGCATCGTGACCAAAAAAAAGAAGGTAACCCATCACTACCGGCACCTTTGTTCGTGTCCAAAGTTTTCAACATTTTTTCAATTATTGCAGCGTTTGTCTGTACATTAGAAACGGTGTCAGTACACAACGATTCCGTATGTGGATATATGTAGTTATTACTAGGAATACCAAATACACTCTTGAAGAATGAGTTGAAAGCATTGCATATGTCTATACCGTCGGTGTACTCTATATCTTTCAAAGACATTTTCTTAGGGTAACCTGACCCACCCCGAATGGCTTTGACGAAAGTCCAGAATGTTTTAGGATGTGTTTTGATGCTATTTTCACAACTTGACGTAAATTTATTAAAGCATTCTCTCTGAACACGGTGTTCTCTTGCTCGGAGTAACGAAAACTCATCGTAATCTAAACTATTCCTGAATTTTTTCCAACGTGTGTGAGCATTGTTTTTCTCCTTAATTATTTTTATTAAAGCAGGTGTGTACCATTTAGGATATGATCGCTTCCCTGTGTTATAACTAAAAGGCACATGTAAACGAACACAACTATCCAGTATGTTATAAAAGGTATTTGTAGCTTCGTCTACAGTGCCTGTACATAAAAGAGACCTCCAGTCCTGTTCTAAAAGATATGTATTAATTTTTTCATAATCAGCCCTCCTGAAATTTCGCCTCGGTGCAGCTGTTTCCCGTAGAGGAGTAATGTTTAAATCCAAAACTATGAAGCAAAAAGAAGGATGTGCGTGGTCCTCCCTGAGTAGCGGCGCAGCCGCAGGGATGATATTCAGAGGTAGATTAGAGAATGCAAGATCTAATGTGTTACCAGCATGATTTTTTAAAGTATTAAATTGTCTTAACCCGTGAAATGTTAGTGTTTCCATCAGCTGGATACTCGCTTCTTGTACCTCAGTAGGCCCTTTTTTTAAAGCTGTATATCCGTTTGGGTTCCAAGAAATGAACGGCAAGTTGAAATCTCCTAATATTACAAAATTATCATTTGGAGAAAGCTCGATAATACTATTAATTTTTTGTTTAATAAAAACGAGATCCGATGGCATTTGATGAGGGTCAGGGGCAATATATGCCACACAAATATGTAAGTTGGAATTTGAAGTGCACGCGCTTGAAGGAATAGTAATCCACAATAGCTCAGTAAGACCGCATACGCCGAGGTCACGATACATGGCACCGAGTGTACGTCGTGTCAGTATTAATACTCCACCACCAGTACTTTTACCACTATTACGTAAATCTCTGTCAGCCCTGAACACGTCATACCTATCGTCGCACAACTCACCATCAAAAATTCCACTGTGTAGCCATGATTCTGTTATAATTATAATGTCGTAATCGTTCGTCAAAATATTTAGTCGTAATTCAAGACATTTAGTCCTAAGACCACGAACATTCTGATAATAACAGTACAAATTATTTACAGCCATTAATCAAAATCAAATATGTACCCAATTGTGTTAAATTTATAGTACTTTAAAGCTACACAGAGTAACAGAATTAATAATTTGTTTACGTTAGACTTAAGTAGTACGAACAATGATATATCACTTCGGCAGTTGCTAGTTAATAGTGACTTGATTTTTTGTATAAGGTGGTAGAGTATAAAATTTATCAATAAGATATAATAGAATGAATCCTTAAACGATTTGATTAATATAGTCGAGTCAACATAAAAGGGTGCGAGCTTATAAATATGCAGAGCAGTTATTAAATATATATATAAATATCGCGAATGTAACAATATAGACGTTTTAAGTAAAAATTTAATTTAATAATTAAAAAGAAAATAGTAATAAAGCGACGCTTCTAAAATAACGCTCTCTATGCAGTGGCTTGGTTCATTAGCCAATGTCTAAGTAAAAGACTTATATGCGAATAATATTCACTGTGTTCTAAGAACTCTAACGACTGCAAACAGTCTGCGGATTCTAGAGGAGGTCAAATAAAAGTATTTTTTGATGGAAAACTCTTTCAGTAGTAGTAGTGCATTTGTGAATCATCTTGGAATTATTTCTATTCGAGATATTAAATGTATCTAACTTACTTACTTACTTATCTTCACGCACAATCCCTGACAGGGTAGCCAGAGAGAACAGATCGCCAAGTGTCACGATCCTTACAAACCTCTTTCGCTTCTTTCAGATTCATTGTCTTCTTCATGCATGCACGTCTAGGTATCCGAGTACTCTTGACCCTACCCTCTTCGAGCAATTTTCTCACATGGTCTTCGAAAGTTAGTCTCGGTCTACCTCGACACCTTTTAATATTAACTTTCGCGCTATATATTTTCTTCACCATTCGGTCTTCACTCATTCGCTCAACGTGCCCAAACCACCGAAGCACGCCCTTATCAATTTTTGTGATAAGGTCATCTTTCAAACCTGCCATATTGCGAATCTCTTCGTTTCGCTTTCGGTCGGCCAAGGTAACGCCGCACATTTTACGAAGAGATCGCATCTCCACTGCATTCAACTTACTTTTATGCTTCTTCTGGCATACCCAGGTTTCGCTGCCATATAACAAAGTCGGTACCAATACTGCGTTATGTATTGCAAGGCGTGCACTCTTCGCTACGCCTTGCTTTTTGACTAACGCAGTCAGGGCACCATTGACTTTGTTCCCGGCAGCGACACGCCTGTCCACATCTAAATCACATCTTCTATCCCGGCTAAAAGCACTCCCCAAGTATACAATTTCATTTACCTGTTCTAGACATTCCTGATTTACCCATATTTCACACTTCGTTCTCTCTTCGTCCCTTTCAAATACCAGAACCTTAGTTTTATTAGCATTCAAACGGAGACCTTTAATTTCACATTCCTCTTTCATACACGTGACTAATGCCTGCAGTTCTGTCTCTGATGGTGCAATAAGCACTGCATCATCAGCATACAGCAGACAATTTACTTTTATGTCACCCAATTTCACACCCAAACAGCTATCTTTCAGCTTCTGTAAACAGCTGTCGAGATACAGTATGAACAGCCAGGAAGACGTGACACAACCCTGCTTTACGCCCGTTTGGAGGTTAAACATGGGTGACAGGTCATGTCCTACCCGCGCACAGGCTTTACAGTCACAGTAAAGAGACTGCACAGCCCTTAGCAATCGACCATCCACACCATACCCCGGCAACAGTTCCCACATTTTCTTCCTTACAACCTTATCAAATGCTTTCTCAAGATCCACAAAAGCACAGAAAATCTTCTGGTTAGCAGCCAGAAGCTTTTCCGTGATCATGCGGAGAGAAAACATTTGATCCGTGCATCCTCTTCCAGGTCTAAATCCGCATTGTGCTTCCCATAGAAATCTTTCCGATTTCTCTTGCATCCTACGTGTTAAAACCTTCGAGTAAACTTTACTTGCTAAACTGGTCAAGCTGATCGCCCGATAGCACCCGCAGTCAAAATGTGAACCTTTACCTTTATATAAAGGCACAATGACTGCGGATCGCCAATCTATGTTTAATCACAAGAAAATCCATATGTATACTAGAGAGCGAAAGAATGAGAGAAGTATGATCGATTTGTTCCTGGTGGATGACCGATTGCGAAAACAGGTGATGGATACGCGAGTGTTCAGGGGTGCTGACCTGGGAACGGATCACTATCTAGTGATTACTAGATTCAGGGGTCTGTTCGCGGGTTGGCGCTACCGGACGGCAGTAACAGAACCACAGTCGATCTGTCGCATCCGAAGCTGGAAGCTTCAGGAAGCGGATACTAGGGACAAATATCATGCGAGGGTAGCCGAAAAGCTTGCACCATCGATGGCAGAAAAGAATGTGTAGAAAGAACTTGGCAGAACCTTAGAGATGGAATGGTAAGTGCAGCGGAAGAAGTGTGTGGAACAATAAAAAGAGGCAGTAGTAAAAGAAGAGATGCATGGTGGAATAATGAAGTGAAAGAAGCTGTAAAGAAGAAGAAGAAAGCATGGTTAGACTACTTGGCCTCTAGTAATGATAAGGATATGAGAGAGAAGATGAAAGAAAGATATAGGCTGCAGAAAGTTCACACGAAAGCACTGATTGAGGAAGTGCGTGAAAGGTGTAGAATGGAAGTGGACGAAAGGTTGTCGCACAACTTTAAGGAGAACTCCAAACTCTTCTGGAAAGAGGTTGGAAGGACCCGAAGTGGTGCGACCGCCTTAAGAATGAACAAAGTGCTTTCGAGAACTAATGACGTCCTCTCAGAAAAATCGGACGTCATGCAGCGATGGAGCGAATTTTATAGAGAAATGTATGCGTGTGATGATCTTAGTGAGAGATCCGGGGATGACGCCGTGACTGGTACGCCAGACCCGGACCTCGATGACACTGAGATCATCAGTATGAAAGAGATTGAACGTGCGATTTGAAGTTTGAAATGTGGTAAGGCTGCGGGACTAGACAGAGTTACTGCTGAAATGGTCAAATGTATCTAAGCAAGTTTTTTTTTAATAATGTATTTTAGACCGCATTTAGATCACAGCAGCCAGTATTAATGGTGACTAGACCTATGCAAGAGACATTTATAGTACAGAAGTTTGTACTCAAGCAGAGGTGTGTTCTCTATTCCCTCACTCTCATAGTCCGATGGGACGGCAATCTAACACGACAGTAGAGAGATCAGGCACAGGACCAACGGCTTTACGTGTTTTCCTAGGCACAGACTTCCACCTAGTTTTACTTCGAGCTGTTACTAAAAATTTCTTAACAGAAAGATCCAATAACTGGCCTGACCCGGGATTCGACCACGGAAGCAAGCGTAAGATCAGTTGTCGCGCTTACGATCATTAGACCAACAAAGGAATTTTTTGTGTTTATAAGTCGATGGATGCAGGTGGCTCAGGACCGTGCTTTGTGGCATTCTTTGGGGGAGGCCTATGTTCAGCAGTGGACTTGTGAAGGGCTGTAATGATGATGATGATGATACTTCATCATAATTACGGCCCTACCACACCACACCGCACCATGCTACACCACATTATACCACACCGCACAACACCAACACAGGCAATACGCAAACACACTAAGCGCACTGTTATTTATAAAGAAAATACGTAAATAAATTCTTATTTTCTAAAGCTGATGCTGTCACTGCTGAAGGTGTTTTCCTTTAAAAGGCATATTTCCTTAACTAATGTTATAATCGTGTAAAGTAAATGTGCATATTTATAAAATCTCTTTTATGGTTCAATAAAAATATTTCATTATTATTTATGCATTTAGCATTTAGCAATGAACAAAATTCAAAAATACTGCATAAAGGGAAAAGCAAATAAAGCTTAAGCAACAAAACTTCTTTGCTTTGTGCAACTATAATCAGGACTTTTTGATACGATTTCTACATATACATATACTCGTATATATAAATATATATATATATATATATATATATATATATATATATATATATAAATATATATATATATATATATATATATATATATATAAATATATATATATATATATATATATATATATATATATATATATATATATATATATATATATAAATATATATATATATATATATATATATAAATAAATGATGTACATATTATTGTAAAGCTGTACAAACGGACTGATGCAATAATTGTCATCGTCATCTGCACTTTCATTCAAATAATTGTTTATAACGAATATTTGGGCTCTCTATTAAGGTTTTTTATTTAATCTTTGTGTTGTTTTTTTAAATAATTTTTATGTGTTAAAGGTGACTTTAATTTGACGAAGTTTTATAGAAGCATCTTAAAAATTACGTGTTTTAGGGGGATAAAATTTTGAGTAATTAAACACACACGGGTGCACGGAATATATCTTGGAAGCAGCGTATGCAAACGATGTACTAAACTCCTTAATGTGTGCTATATTCTAGAAAAGTAGTGCGTTTCGGTAAAATTAATTAAAAATTATTTGAACCACAATAGTAATTTCTGCACGCTTATGTACTCGTTAGGCTTGTAAGCAGCAAAATTGAGAATATTTGGCAGTAGACAAATCTGTCTACGAATTATAATATATTGACATAAATTAAAGGCGTCAATAGAAATATTTGTAATTGCAAATTCTTATTCTCATTTGTTAATACAATATTTAAATATCACTAGATATCCAAGCAGACTTAAAATATAGACAACGTATATTAGTATAATCACTTAGCAAATACCTTATTAATCTTTCAATATCTCTTGTAGCGAAGCACGAATAGGTCTCTTATTATACATAAGTGATAGGAATAATAAAATAGTACGCTTTAATACGTCTCATGTGTACTGCACCTACTTTCAGGGTATCATAAGTCTAATGCATTTTTAAACATTGCTTATATAGAAACAGTTACGTGTCAAATCTACCAAAGTATGTTTACAAAATAAGAAATCACTTACAACAAAAAAGTGATAGATAAAAATAAGAAAATATTGTGAAGTGATGTTTTTCAGGTCGATTTCGATTACAGCGATAAATTCAAAATACCATTTTAATCTAGTTACTAAATAAGATACACTTCAGGGCCATAAGTGTAAGCATACATAGGTGAACGACAGGATCGATTTATAGGTGGGCGATATAAGAGAATACATCACCCCATACCTTCCAGTGGATCTCGTTAGAAGCAACAATGAGAAATGCTAGAATGACCTAGCAACCTCTCCTCTGATAGAAAATATATACTACACATGTGTCTTTGGGCACACTTGGCAAGCGGTTGACGGTCACAGTAGAAGACGTTTCGTACCTTTGATGCCGCTAACCGTCGTCGTCTTGGCGTTTTACGTCTGGCATATACCAGATGGTTGTACCGCCTTAACTAAAGGCAGTGAGATTTTTCTGGAATTTCTCATAGTCGCTATTTACTACCTACGGGACCTTTATTTATTGCTATATTATTCACATTCATGCCTGTAGCAAGGACGCATTTCCTTATACGCATTTATGTTGATTTCTATCTCAATAAACAAGGTATGTTAATTGGTATTGAACACATAGCTACCAATTAAGGGCAGAGATGAAATGTTAATTTACGATGGTATATGGATAATTACTGTTTTCGTATTGTGCATTTAAAATAACAATTTATTTTTTTAAATTTGCATCAAAACTTTAGAAATAGAGTAGTTAGTATATTTGATATAAATTCAGTGTTTCTGTTACTATTAAATTGTAATCAGGAACAATGACTGTGAGTAAATTACGTAAGTTTTCCTTTCTAGTAGCCACTATAACAGCCTATATAAATGTCCCAAACCTTGGCACATGTCTCCTCTCATTCTGAAAGTTTAAGGGCAAGGCAATGTATGCCCCAGTACCCCGATGCGTATATTCATATTTTATTTTCACTGACATTTTTCTTTACCGCCAAACACGTGGTAAATCAACACATAAATTTGCAATTAACAATTTAAATGGTACCAGTTTGAATCAATCCCGGGTAGCTCGCATGCTGTGAAATTCACGGCGAGCGTTAAACTACTAAGCTACCACGGTTTTTCTTACAAATTATTATCGTACTCCGAGCATGGTTTATCTTACCAATTATTATCGTACTCCGAGGAAGTAAGGGATTGAAAATGTAAAATTTCTTAAATCGGCACTCGACAGGTGACAGAAAAGTATCTCGAATATCTTAGACAATTTTTGAATCGTTGAAGAGATGCCATAGATTAATGATAGGTCATCGCGCGCTCTGACTAGATACCGCGCTACCTGAAATAAACAGCTCCGTGACTGCGGCAACTCATTATTCTAGTGTGTATAAGACAAGGACAAGACAAAGGATGCTAGTGTGCGTGAAAAACTGTATATGCCAGCAGCTTAACTATTACCCGATTAACGGGAAAAATTATTTTATGCTATGTCTTAGTAGTTAAGTTCATAGTTATGAATGTAGACCAGAAATACTTAAAAATGAATAATTTATTAATAGCGAATGTATCAATATATTTGTGTATATTATGTATAGGTTTTTCTTCTGAATAAATGGCATATAAATGATAAGGCCTCATTTTTATCAGTTTAATTTTTATATTTAAATGTCTGACTAATATTCACAAATTATTTAAAAAATAGTTATATATTATATGGTGTAACCAAAATTTTATTTTTATTATATGTTGTTATAGCAATAATAGCCAATACACATTCTGTGAAAATTTCAAGTATCTACATATTACGGTTCATAAAATACAGCCTGGTGACAGACAGACGGAACGAGTGAAAACTTAAGTCCCGTTGACACTCTTTGGGCACGGAACCCTAATAAACGGAAATAATGTTTTAATAATAAAAATAACGACTAATAAAACAACATATAAATATTATGTCATTTGAGCAATACTACAAAAATAAACATTAAATAATATAGAATTAGTTTATATTATAATAAGTTAAATATATTATATTATAAAATATAATAACAATAAATTCACATATAAAAATCTCAGCCACGGGGAACTTTATTTTTGTATACGCGGCAACACTGAATGGCGTCTTTCATATTTTGTAACTTATTAATGGCTTGTGTTATTTAATGTTGATATTTCGAAATTGTATGATACTTACTGATAGTATGTGACCCAGTGTCTTTCTTATTTCTTTCGCTTTCGACGATTCGAGCCGCTCTGCGCTGGATGCGGTCAAGTGGAAGGAGCTGGCACTGGGGAGCCCCTGCCCAGAGATGGGAACAGTATTCCATTTGAGACCGAACCTGCGCCTTTTAAAGTTGCAGGTGGTGTGCCGGCATGAAATACTGTCCCGCTCTGCTGAGCACGCCAAGCTTTTTAGAGGCCAATTTGGCCTTCTCTTCTAAGTGACCACGAAACTGCACGTCACTCGATATGTCGACTCCGAGGATTCCGATACTGGCTAAGGCAAGAAGGGGAGTGCCTTGAAACTGAGGAGATACGACAAAGGGGTTCTTTTTAGCGGTAAACGCGCAAACTTGTGTCTTCTGAGGATTAAACTGGACTAAATTTAGTCACCACCAATCCGAGATTTTATTCAGCAAAGACTCGAACTTTAGACACAAGTTTGTTCCGGTACTCAGCGACGTTTTCCCGAGAAATATTGGCACGGCCGGTGTATAAAGCATCACCAGTGCTGTCATCCGCATAGCAATGAATGTTACCAGTTAGCAACATATCATTGGTATGCAGAAGAAACAGCGTTGGTGATAATCCATAATTTAATATCGGTCATGTTACGACGACAATCGTTTTCACAAAACCGGGAGTGTAATTTATGTTTGAAGTGCACAGACTTGAACACATGACTTAGGTGTGAGGTTGCGCAAGCGAACGCAATCTAGTATTCTTTTTCTATCTCTACATGCGCGTTCTTTCCCGCGCGAAAGCAGATTCACTCGTTAAAGAGCGTATGTGTAAAGGCAGCTAATTATTATAATAACAACCAAAATAAAAATGTTGTCATAGATTTCACTTCTAAGTGGACATTTTAAACTTTAAAACTAACAAGTTTATCACGATAAAAGTAAAGTTAAACATAAAATAGATAGATATTGTTTTATTATTAATAATATTTCGTTGATTATTATTAATTAAAGAAAAATAATTGTAGTAGCCTTAATCAAATTAATCCACATCGGACTATGTCGTGAACTTCTACTCGTAGCTGACCTTATTTATAGCATTTATAGTAACAACTCAAATAAAATGTTTTTGTCATAGATTTTATTTCTGAGTGGACATTTTATACGGTAACACTAACAAGTTTAAGTAGCAGTAAGTAAGTGACAATATTATTTTGATTAATATTTTACAGATTGAAAAATATCCTCAAAGGAACACTACAGCATTAAAAGTGTTAACAATTTTCCGAACCATGTACTAAGGTATTTTGCAAGCAAATTCACGCGTTACAATAGCTAATACTTCGTTCAAACAGTCCAGAATGTTGAAAAGTATGCCTTTGATAGAGGATAACAGTACTGGTATAATGTAACGTTTGCTGCTTGCTTACTTTCAAAATGAAGTTATGAATTCTAAATTAATGTTCATAACAGGTACTTGTAATAACACTCACATTTAAAATCTGTGATTGTTGCTGTTGGTGTAACAATCGAACATTCAGTCCACCTTGTGTTGAGTGGATGCTGTGGCCTATTGACATCTGCACTTATCCTTAATTAAGAATCAAAATGCAAATGTCACCCTTTAGGACTAAGATAAAATGCCTTGTTACCAGTAAAACATGTCCTTAAACTCACCATCCGAAACACAGCAGAATTAAGTTGCTATTTTAGGAAGTAAAGCTTAAGTAAGCGCGTGTACCTTTCCTGGTCGAGCCGATCCATTTGTGCTACAACAATAATATAGTTGCAGCGTGGCTTTACCTCGTATAATGTCTTCTCACGTATCTTATATTCTTATAATAATTTTTGTCTCGGGAACATTTGAAAGCATTTCTAGTATTCATCACGCTATACGCAAGCGAATTAGCGATTGCAGTATCACACTTCTAGATCCTTTAACGCTTATCCTGTTATCAGTCTGGTTATTTTAAGTTTATCTCATAAGGAGTATTTATAACTCAGAACTTTTTTCTAGATGAATCGATTTTTTATGATTCTTTTTTTATTTGAAAGCTGGTGCTTCTCATGTGGTGTCATAATTTGATCTAGATCTGACTAGCAGTTTTTGAGTTATCTTTAATAATGCGTAATTAATTGACTTCGACTACATTGATGATGTTCTCATTTTATTTATATTGAAGTCGGTTATACAAAATTTTTAATTTTACCACTTGTCTGTTTTGATTTGTGGTCACAACATTCCCGCTGCCTATAATTTCCCGTTGAATATTCAGGTAATGAACGATTCTTCACTTGGTGATTTACTGTATTAGTAAAGTCGATATTTTTGCTCTTCGGAGGGAAAACTTTTAACATTTTTTAACGTTTTAACATTTATAAGTATATGTAACCTATTACCATTATCATATCGCTAAGAAACTCAGCGTTTTTACCTGTTAAGTTTTGATCCTAATTTTGAATGGTAGTGAATTATGTAACTCTTCTTTACATTTTCAAGATGTTATTATGTAAAAACAACAGAAACGTTAGATGCCAATTCACAATAACCAACTACTGAGAATGCTTTGTTCAAAGACGTGAATAATAAGCTAAAACTAAAAACAATAAATAATTCTTGATCGACCTAATTTTATTGTACATAATTAGTAAAGCGGCGGCGCTTCTGAAATAACGCTCTCTAGGCAAATACTTTGCTCATGGTAATTAAACAAAAGAGTTACTTTCAATAAGTATTAGTTATAATCTATATTGAATAAAAAAGTTTCTGTAAAAACATACATAAAAATGTAGTCAATGTCTAAGTTATGTAAATATTATTTACTGTGTTCTCGGAACTCTAACGACTGCAAATAGTCTGCGGGTTCTAGAGGAGGTCAAATAAAAGTATGTTTGATGTAAAACTGTTAAAGTAGAAAAAAGTTTGCATTTGCGAACCGTCTAGATATTATTTCTATCCGAGATATTAAATTTATATAGGAAAGTTTATTTTTTAAATAATGTACTTTAAATCGAATTTAGATTAGACGACAAAGCAGCCAGTATTAACCTTTAATACTGGCTGCTTCAGGACACGTTTATTGTGCACGAGTATGTGTTTTGTTTTCTAAGGCATGGGCCACCACCAAGTTCCTGCCTCCGGGCTATTACTTTTATTATGGCCTGACACGGGATTCGAACCCGGCATCATAAGATCAGTAGTCACGCTTACGATCAATAGACCAGCAGAGAGACAACACCAAAAAAGTCAATAATTCAATACACAATCTGAACTCATTGTTATATGCAAAGAAAATATTAAAATTGAAATAAATTCTGATATTCTTTTTGAAATGGTGATACCTGTAAATTCAGAATATGGTATAATGGTAATAAATACTATATATGTACTCGTAGTAGTATAGTTGGAGCACGAATGGGTTGGCTCATTCATTGGGAAGGGCCACGCTCGCACGCAGAATACCAGCGTAAAATAGACATAGACATAGACATAGACATATGTTTTATTAGCATCAACACACACACAAAATATACATTTAGAAATAATGAGACATAAAAACTTACAAGGTAGTTGAAAAACATAAATAAAAATAAAATAAATCTTAGCAAGAGTGAGTGATGTGATGCCAAAAGGATTCCGTCTCAGCATATGCTACCACAGATACTGCAGCAGCGCTGATTTTCAGCGGAGCCCTAATAAATATTGATTCCGTATTGCGCCCACGACTATATCGGTAATAACATAAACGAAAAATGAATCTACCATTCACTCAAAGTAAATATTTCCAAGTATATACAAAAGGCATTGTATATTATATTAAAATTAAACATACACATATACATACATATATACACACACGCATATATACATATATATGCATATATATATATACACATACACACATACATATACATATACATACATTAAATATAACTTAAAAAATACACATACGTAAATATATTTATACACACTCACACACAGAACATATGTATAATATATTTTATTATATATTATATAGACATTAAACTATCCCTATGATATGTTTGCTAAATCATATCTATGAAATAACCTTCCACTACACGTGAAATAATGATTTTTGAGATTCTAAAAGGTGTATTTTTAATTTAGCTTTAAAACCGTTTACAGATTTAGTTTCCCGTATAGGTGGTGGTATATTGTTCCAACATTTAGTGGCCATGTATCTAAAACTGCCACGAAACGCGGCCGTTCGATGATATAAGGTTGCCAGTATCGGGGTAACCGTTCTGATGCTTCGACCATCTTCTGCTCTTCTCCATTTTAATTTTTGAAAGAGGTATTCCGGTCTTTCTGATTTTATGCATCCGAAAAGAAGCGTAGCTAAATGTAAATCTCGCCTCAATGACATCCTTAATATGTCCGATTTATTAAGATACGGATGTACATGGTGATATCTAGGTATATGAAAGATGTACCTTGCACATGCGTTTTGGACCCTTTGTATTGACCTATTTGTTTTAGCAAATAACCTAGGACCATACACAGTATCTGCGTAACTAAGCCTTGAAAGTACGAGTGACTCACACAAGCGCAGGCGAACACTCTCACTGAGATAATCACGCACTTGGTACAGTACTTTGAGTCTATAAAAACAGTTGCGTGTTATTTCAAGTACATGATTCTCAAAGCGAAGACCCTGGTCCATCAGCAAACCTAGATTACGAGTCTCACTTACACGTTCCACTGGTTTTCCACGAATGCTTATAACAAATTTCGTTTTCATTATAGAGTCGACCTGTCCCTTTGACCCTAACAGCATGAATTTGGATTTGCAGGGGTTAAGCATAAGTGTATTTGCTTCTGACCATAATGAGATGTGATGCAAATCCTCATTTATCTTTGCTACTGCACTTTCTACATCGCTAGGAAAAAATGGCAGATAAATCTGTATATCGTCAGCGTATAGGTGGAACTTGCAGTGCCTTATATGGCGACATACGTCCGCTGTATATAAAATAAAAATAAGTGGACCAAGTATAGAACCTTGAGGCACTCCCCTAGTTACACGGCATGGAGACGAGCGCAACTGAGTACCATTATCCTTGTTAATGCTACTATCTGTGTCCGATTAGATAAATAGCTGTCGAACCATCGAACAGCGGGCAATTCAAAACCATAATATCTCATTTTGGATAGCAATAAGGGAATGTTTATGGCATCAAATGCCCGGGAAAAATCAAGTAAGACCAGTAATGTGCCTTGTCCAATGTCTTGTCATGTCAAGATATTGTCAACTACGTCCATTAAGGCGGTTGATGTACTACGTGCCTTTCTGAACCCGGATTGAAAGACAGGTAATATATTATTACACTCTAAAAAAGCTGAAAGTTGCATACACACGATTTTCTCCAGTACTTTAGATAAACATGGTAGAATACTAATAGGCCGTAAGTCCTTTATATCTGACACATTATTTTTTTTGGGCAGAGGTTTAACTATGGCTGTTTTCCAGGTGTCGGGAAAAGTACATGTACGAAGTGATGCGTTTATAATAGCTGTAATAACTTTGAGTGTACGTGGAAGTGTCAGTAGCAACATTTCAAGAGAAATTCCATCGCTGCCCAGCGCATTTGATTTTAGTGAATGTATGACTTTTGAAACTGTGGTTTCATCAGTGGGCTTTAATTCAAAAGATGCGCTTTTTTTAATTCAAAAGCTTCACGCTGCTGTGTTTCTTATGGTGAGTGTAGAGAACCGGAGACCCCTTTTACTGAAAATGAGGCATTCTATCTTAGTCCTCACGAGTGACAAACCACCTGCATTTTGATTCGTAGTTGAGGTTAGATGTAGGTGTCTATGGGCCCCAGCAACTACTTACCTTCAGATGAAATTTGCGCTCGGTTGTCACTCTTATCCTATAAAAAAATTGTTGCATTTATATTTTACATTTACTCGAAATGAATATAGATTCTGAAGTAGACAATTTTAAATTAATGCGAGATAATATAAATTACATAAGTTTTTTTTTTATATTAAAGTGTGCCCATGGACATCTGCAACCAACTTTAAGCAAGGGAGTCTATGAGAATAAGAATGTCTCTCAGTCCATATTATACTGCCTCTCTATGTTCTTCAGAAAAAAAAACACAGCAGTGCAGGAATTGCTTGATTAACTACAGCAATAAGTAAAAGGATAGTGACCAACCCAATCCAGCTCCAAGAGAGAAAAAATGTATGCGACAAAAGTAAATATGTGACCCACTCAAGACATCAATGGTATTGTTAATTATTATTATTATTTTTTATTCCCCATAAGTATTTGGGTTTGAAAAACGCCTTGAAGATGCGTAAATGACATATAATTAAAAATAATCGAAGCCAAATGAAGTTTATGAAGGCGTACTAGACGGACATTTAAAAGCGATTACTGTACCAATTTTAGTGTTTAATTTTTTAACGTACAAAAATCTTACTGCAGCTATATTATGGTTGTAACTCGAATGGATCGGCTTGAACCTGCGGTCCATGCAAGGAAAACTCTCGCAAAATACAGAGGAGAGGTTACTAGGTCATTCTGGCCTTTCTCATTGTTGCTTCTCTCGGGATCCACTGGAAGGTATCGGATGATGTATTTTCTTATACCGCCCACCTATAAATCGACCCTGTCGTTCACCTATGTGTACTTGCACTTGTGCGCTGAAGTGTCCCCTACTCAGTATTTAGATTAAAATGGTATTTTTAATTTATCGCTGTAATCGAAATCGACCTGAAAAACATCACTTTACAATATTTCCTTATTTTTATCTATCACTTTTTTGTTGTAAGTGGTTTTTAGTTCTGTAAACATACTTTGGCAGATTTTACACGTAACTATTTCTATAAAAGCAATGTTTAAAAATGCATAAGACTTATGATACCCTGTAAGGTACATTTACCCGTGAGACGTAACAAAGCGTACTGTTTTATTATTCCTGTCACTGATGTAAAACGAGAAACCTATTCAGTGCTTCGCTACAAGAGATATTGAAAGATTAATAAGAACTTTGTTACAGACAAATGATCTAAGTGATTATACTACTTTATGTTGTCTTTATTTTAAGTCTGGTTGGATATCCAGTGATACTACACATGTGTCTTGCCGCAGTTGGCAAGCGGTTGGTGATCGCGGTAACAGATATTTTGCACCTTAGATGCATAGTCATCTTGGTATTTTACATCTGTCATATACCAGATGGTTATACCGTCATTAAATAGAGGCAGTGAGATTTTTCTGGCATTTCTCATAGTCGCCATTTACGATATTTACCAGATGAAATGGAGCCAACGCTGTTACTACACGGCATGAATTTAATTTAAACGCCTTTATTTATTGCTATAGTATTCACATTCATGCATGTAGTAAGCACGCATTTGCTTATACGAATTCATGTCGATTTCTATCTCGCTAAACAAAGTATGTTAATTGGTATCGAACACATATAGCTAACAATTAAGGGTAAGGTGGTATAATTACTGTTTTCATTTTGTTGTGCAGTTGAAATAAACAAATAAATTGATGAAAATACAATATATTTCAATGCGAACATCAAAATAAATTGTAATTTCAACAATTTATTTTGATTATTACGACCTATGTATACTTTATAAATAGAGTCTTAGTTGTTAAATTTTATACAAATTCAGTGTTTATATTATTTTATACTATTAAAATTTAATCAGTAGTAGACTAAATGACTGTGAGTAAATGGCGGTAAGTTTTATTTATAATAGCTTATATATGTCCCAAAGCTGGGCACACGTTTCCTCTCTTTCTGAGAGAGTTTTAGGGCAAGGAAATGTTTGCCCCGGTACCCCGATGCGTGTATTCATAATTTTCTCAGACATGCAGGTTTTCTCACGATGTTTTTCTTTACCGCCAAACAAGTGGTAAATCAACACTTAAAATTCCAATTAACAATTTATACTCCAACAAATCTAAGAAGTACCTTTTGACAGCCCTCACTTTTATAGGATTAGGCATTCCAACTGAAAAATCGGTACCTAAAATGTTCGATTCTTAAGAGAAATCGATATCTATTATTTAAATTTGGTATTCATTTACAGTTTTATCTAGATTAATACAAGAATAAATTAGAAACAGATAACTTAAAACACAAGATTTATCAGTTTCTTCATATTTATTGCTTTCCGTTAATTTATATAGATACAGTTATATAAACTAAGGACTGCACTATATTAAAAACTTATTTAATCGTTTTCACTAAAACTAGTTGAGCTGTCGACGTCATCATCGTCGTTTTCATTCATAATGAATGTGTCTTTCTTAGTCCATAATAATTTATTTTGTTTTATCCATCGTGTTTATGTTGTCCCTATTAGTCATATTTTTAATTTCTCGTAAAAAAATTATCTCTAAATAATTATTTTGCGTTTGTAATTTTTTTTGTATCTGAAGCTAATTCCTTAACTAATGATTCTCAATGACTCTATACTACCATTGTACAAGGCGGCATCTTCTAAACTTATTCGCAATTTCACCACAGTGTATAATTCATGATTCATATAATCTCTCTCAAAAATAAAAATATAAATAAACAAAATAAATTATACATTAAAAATGTAAAGCTTCGATTATATGAATATTTTTACCGATTATTCGTATTAGCATTAATTTGAATCATCCAACCACTACGATAAAGTGCATAACGCCATATCATTGAAACAACGTGAAGCACAAAAGTTGATTCTGATAAAAAAATCATATTTTGCTTTGTTTAAGAGTTTCGAATTTAAATTAGTGATAAAGAAGTGTACATATTTTAATGAAATATAAATAACTTCATTATTATTTTTATTTTGATTCGTTTGAGTACGCTTGTACAAAGTTATTGCGGAATGATTAATGTAAAACATCAAAAGGTATTTCTTAGATTTGGCTGAGTATAAATGGTGCAGTGGGAATAGATTGCGTGTTGCTTGCGTGCTGTGAAATTCACAGTGTTTTTTTTTTACTAATTATTATCGTAGACCGAGGAAGTAAGAGTTTAAAATGTAAAATTTCACAAATTAGACAAATGACAGAAAAGTATCTAGAATATCTTAAACAATTTTAGACCGTTGAAGGGATGCATCGTGCTGCAATGTTGCTAAACGTCGGCTTTTGTAATGACGTTTTTACTTATGGTAATTTATGCAGCATTTATGGCGGACGTAAATTTCTATTTATCATGTTTTAAAAAAGTCACCCGATCACGATACGAATTCGATACTATAGAAAACTTAGTTTCACTCATAAGGCTTATTGTGGGTACGAGTAGAAACTCGAGCCCTGTGTCGGGTAAAACTGTAACAGTAAGTGCCGCATAGGCTAACGGCACTTACATCCAATAAGTTATAAACTCAAAATGTAACTAGTATAGTTGTGATAGATATTCAATGAAATATAGTTGTTTTTTAGTACTGCCGAAAACAGAAATCTTTCTAAACAAGAAAGCTTACTATTGCATTTTACACAACATTAACGACGGACAATCGACAAATCAAATCAAAATAATTAAAAAAAGGTCAGGAACAATGTGACCTATGGCCGGTGGAATAATAGCTGTAGTGTGACTCTGCACGTACAAAAAGTAATAAAACCAAAATTGAAAGCTACCAAGTGGAGCACATAGTAGGTCAGTTCGGTCGGTGCTTTAGCTGATGATGATACTCTTTCTATAACAATTGAAAATCTGATCGAAACAATTGAAAAATGTTAATCGCAATAAACACGGCCTTTAATAAGTATGCTAAGCTATAAGTACTATTTATTGAGATGAATAATAGTATATTTTCTTTAGTTTGCTCAATACAAGTTTGTTATAGAAAGAGTATCATCGTGATATGAAATAGAATAGAAAGAGAATCATAAGAATACCAGCGTACCAGCACCCCTGGAGAATCCTTCTCTGAGCATTCACGATCAAACTACTCCACTCCTGAGCGTGGGTGCTCAGGCCACCTCGCGTATTCTGTGGGGGGCAAAATTCCACTCGCGACTGATACTGCTCGGGGCAAGCTGAGCAATAAAACCAAGGCGACCCCTGTCACGCTATCTGTGAATTTTTGCAACATCTGGGGACTTCATTCCAACCTTAACGTTGTCCATTACCAGCTAGAGACGGCGAAGCCAGCCTTTCCCTTTTTAACTAAGACTCAGGTGTTCTCTCCGGCTGATACTTCATATCTCTCCTACCCGGGATATAAATTAGAACACTCCTTTGTGCCCCGGGCTGGAGTTTGCGTATATTTCAGAGAAGACATCTGCTTTAGACGACTCGGCAGTCTTGAAGGTACGGACCTGTCTATCCTATGGCTGCGCGTAGACAGCGACGACCATCCCCGCGTCTACGGATGCCTCTATAGGTCCCATAGCGGTAAAGCCGACACAGACCGACTCATCGACCACGTCCAAGTGGCTGCAGACTCCGTGCTACAACAGGTCCCATCCGCAGAGTGATTTTAACGCCCACCACGCTGAATGGCTTGGTTCTTGTTTAACCGATCATGCGGGTAGATCTGTCTATGACTTTTCCTTGGCATATGGTGTAACACAACTGGTTACTTCGCCTACGCGGATCCCAATCAATCAATCAATTTATTTATACGTTTTCACAGGTATTAAGGTTAACAATTATAATTTTTAAGTATCTCCGTGAAATGCTTTTACAGCATACGAATATTCACATATCATAATTAAACATAAATGAAAAGCTGGCCATGAATATTTTTTCAAATATTTTTGAGAAAATTAAAAGTAATGCAATTGGACGATAATTATTGGGAATTTGTTTATCACCTTTTTTAAATAATGGCTTTACTACAGCTGGTTTTAAATTGTTTGGGAATATACCTGTAGTAAAGCTTAAATTTATAATATGACTCAAAGGTCTTGCTATTGTAGGGCTAACATGTTTTATTACTCTTGTACAAACGTCGTCAAAACCAACACTATTAGTATTTTTTAGACTATTTATAATTTTACAAACTGTGTTTTGTCGGGCTTAAAAATAGAGATTTATAATTATTATTGAAACGAGATAAATGATTTGAAGTTACATTATTATTACAATTATTGTTGGAATTGTCGTTATTGTTATTATTTAAAAAATGTCAGTATTAATAGTATAATTGGCAGGTTTTATGTCATCAATAACAAAGTCATTAAAGGCATTAGTGATGTCAATAGGGTTAGTAAGTTATTTATTACCTAATCTTTGCTTCTGTATTGGTTCTATGGGAATACTTGTTTTGGATTTATTTATAACAGACCAAGTTGACCAAATTTTATTTTTCGACTAATTTATATAATATTCATTTTGTGAACGTTGTGTGTTCGTTTCATTTTATTTAATTTTGATGAATATTTTGTTAATAGTGATAGAGCATATTTGTTTTTATTTCTCCTAAAGTGCCAAAGTAAATCCCGCTTTTTTTTTACAACATAGCTTCAGTCCCTTTCATATTCATTTTGGTTTAGAATTTAGAGTATTCTTATAATTTTATAGGGGAAGCATAGATCATACCTCCCAGATGTGGAGGATCATGTACCTTCCCTGTTGGACCTTCTGCTGACCTCTCATCCGGACGGATATCAGGTCTCCGTCGATGCCCCTCTGGGCTCTTCTGACCATTGTCTGATCTGGAGTTCGGTGCCACTCACGCTCCAATCGCAGTTGCGATCTGCATCTTGCCGCCGCGTTTGGCACTATAGGTCGGCCGATTGGGACGGGATGCGGTCTTTTTTTGCATCCTACCCTTGGCTGCGGGTTTGCTTCTCTCCGGAAGACCCCAGCATTGTTGCTGATTCTGTTGCTGATGTGGTACTTCAGGGTATGGAACTTTTTATTCCATGCTCTGTGGTGCCCTTCGGAGGCAGATCCCAGCCATGGTTTGGTCGCTCCTGCAAAGTAGTGCTACCGGGCCTGGGCTGACGCATCAAGGCCTCGGGATGTAAACACCAGCGCTCTTAAAAAGAAATATAATTCCACCTCCAAGTCGTCGTCATTGCCAAGGCAAGATCTGAAGACATCGGCAGAATTGGCGAGAAGCTAGTTTGCCTACCTTCGGGAACCCGTGCATTCTGGTCTCTCGCCAAGGCTGTCCAAGGGAACTTCTGTCAGCCATCTCTTCCATCTCTGCACAGAGAAGACGACTCAGGAGAAAGCCGATTTGTTGAGCTCTCTCTTTCCGTCCAACTCGACTCTATATGACGAGGGGAACACACCGCCAACCATCCTGCGGTGTGAGTGCTCCATGCCGGATGTGCGGTTTACACAGCACTCGGTTCGCAAACGCTCTATTCTACTCGCTCTACTCCCTGGACGTCATCAAGTTGAGTGTCTTTTCCGGTACTCCTACTCCCAAGGCGTAGCCCCGAATTCATGGAAGACAGCTTTGGTCCACCCGATCCCTAAAAAAGGCGACCGCTCAGACCTGTCCAACTACAGGCCTATCGCCATCACCTCCTTGTTCTCCAAATTATTTTGGATATTGGAATTATATTGGAATATTATTGGATTAATATTGGAATCCATTATTAACTGCCAGCTCATGCGGTACCTTGAGGGTTACCAGCTGATTAGTGATCGCCAATATGGTTTTTGTCGGGGTCGATCAGATCACCAGATCTTCTGGTCTACCTGACTCATAGATGGGCGGAGGCAGTCGAGTCCAAGCCGGGGCATTGGCCGTTAGTTTGGACATAACGAAGGCCTTCAATCGGGTCTGGCACAATGCGCTTCTTTCGAAGCTTCCTTCCTATGCGCTTCTCGAGAAATTGTGCAAATGGATCACCAATTTCCTTGCTGATCGGAGCATCAAGGTCTTAGTAGACGGTGAATTTGCAATGGTTTTTTTGTCAGAAATTCGCAGTGGCGCTCACAACTCACCAAAGTTCCGTCGTAATCAGATGAATGGTGCAGGAACGAATAGAAAACGAACAAGTAAACAAAGTTTCAATTTGTACAGAACGCGTGAGCGCGCACTATACAACTCGACTCGCCTATGTTCTATGTGAAACATAGGCGAGTTGTATAGTGTGCATTGTATAGTCGCAATCGTATGAATGGTATAGAAACTAACAAAGAAACATTCATTTTTATATTTCTCTGGAACTCTCTGATCTCTCCGACCTCTCTATGGTTGTTAAATCTGAAATAAAATGTATTTATTTATTTTATATTTCATGTTTTTTTTTCGATGGAAATAAATTTAAATTTGTTATATTATATGATGATGTTGGACGGTGAATCCTTCACTGTTATTTTTTTATTTATGTTAACAACAAGACAAAAACAATTATACAGTGATTTTGTACAAATGTACTACTTATTTCATAACTTATAGAAATATCTTAAAAATGGAAATAAAAGAAAAAAGGAAAATATATTAAAGAAATATTTAATTTAAGCGTCAGTAGCCTAATGGCAGGGCGTGGACCGCGAACTCGAAAGGTCGTGGGTTCGAATCCGCCATTCGACTACTGTCGTGAACCACTTCTAACACAAGCATTTTAAGCTTAGCAGAAGTGGTTAAAGGGAATATTAGTAATGTTTAATAGCATTATTAGTATTTAAAAAAAAAAACAAAAAAAAAGATAAACTTAGTGCGTATATTTCTAATGAATTAATAACACATTTTTTTTTGTATTCACATTGCAAGTCTCCGAAATTTCATAAAAAGGGATTCTGTAATCCAAATTTTTTAACTTCTCACAACACAATCTTTCTTTCAAAAGTAAAAATAAATAAATAACCCAGCTATATAACACTATCCCGGGCTTTTTAATGAAAAAAAAAAACATTTTATTTAATTTAATAATATCGATTCCAATTTATATATGATTTTATAAGATCTATATTTTAGTTATTTACCACATACAACCAACAGAAATCTTTTAAAACTTAGTTTTGGCTTTTATACACTTAAAAAAGGATACGTACCATACGTGATGAAAGGTGTTTTATCCGACTTTTCTATTCCAAGAATGAAAACACGTCTGAGGTAATATCGAATGCAGTACGTGTTAGAAAGTTTCAGGTGTCTGTGGTAGTAAAATGGAATTTTGAGAAATTCTTTAATATTTTAACATATACGTCTACCGTACACATTCGAGGGTGGTGTATGAAATATAAAATTGAGTATATAGTTCAGTGGCATCTTTTGATCAATTTCACATCATTTAAAAAATATCTTGCCAAAGCAGACAGTCTAGTTTGTTTATCAATAAGTTATAATATAACCGTGTAGTGGCGGTGTAAAAATATCCACTTCATGTCGTCCCGTGAGTAACGTAAGAGTAGACAGAGGTAAAGAGAATGGCAGCGAGGAGAGAAAGAGATGGGCAGCGGCATCTTCCTAATAACAACAAGAATGTAAACAGTTACTGTTGCCAACCCGCCTACCAATTGTAGCAACTATTGCAAGTGTCCTCTTGTGAGGAAATCTATGTGGGGTGGCTGTGTTCAGTAGCGAACTTTGGTAGGATGTGATGAACGAATAAAAAAAACATGTGAAGTATGCCAACACGCACGCGAGCAGCGCGGCGGATTAATTGCTGTTGCTTAAAGTACGTTAATCGTTTCAAATGTATAATACGTATCTTCTTCTACTTTTTAATCAGCTCGCAAAAGTTCACTGATAGCCTTTCTTGCTAGCGAAGATTTGCTTGTACGCCATGCTTGGCAGGTGGATGATGATGACAGTACCAGACGTTGACGTTGACGATAGTCCCTGTCGCCGGTCTGAGTATGCCTGCCTCGATGGTCTACAGGTCGGGAACGTCATTGCTGATCATGAGGGTCTGGCTTCGAATCTCGGGCCGGGACAAATCAGTAATTGAGTTTTGTTATATGAAATTTTCCGAGTCAGGAAGTTGCCAGTGTTTCACTCCCGTGTCCCCGAAAGCACGTAAAGCAGTTGGTGTCTGATCTCTCTTCAAAAGTCTCGGATTACCGTCCCATCGGACTATGCGAGTGGAGGAATAGAGAGTGAACGTGTGCTTGCACTTACCTTTGATATCTACATTCCTATCTTGCGCATATGGCTAGTCTCCTTTGTGACCAGCCACCGTGACCGAAATCGATCTGGAGGACGTTATTATACCTCTGGTGTTAACGAGTTGGTTTTATCGCCGTCTATTAGAAACAGAAACAGAAACTTTTTTTATTCAATATAGATTATAAATAATACTTATTGAAAGTCTTTTGTTTAATTAACACTGGTGCGGAAAAAATCTCTGTCCTGGGAAGAACCAGCAGAAATCCAGCGGGACTAAAAAAAATAACAGCTTACAATCATGTATGTTACACAATTAACAACACAAAACAAATTAGAAATAGCTTTGTAGTGATAACCTCATTCCCAGGGATTATTATCGTCTATAAATTCCTTAATATTATAATAACCCTTTTTATACAAACTTAGTTTAATATTATTAACGTACTTGAACTTTGAGTAGGTTTTATTACGTGGTAGAGCCATGCTGCAGCTTTATCTATTACATATAATAAAACTGTAAATAGCAGATGTCTGTACATTTTATATTTTTGTAATAAAAGTGATTGAGGGGTACTAAAAATAAATAATTAAATACATTTCTACCATTTTTAGAATTTTCTGTCTGTCTGTCTGTCTGTCTGTCTGTCTGTTTGTTTGTTAACGTATCACGTTTAAAGTACTAATTTATATCATAAGAATTGTTAAGGAAATTATAAAGTGTATCTTCGGGTTACATTTAGTCTTTATTTCATTAAAATCGGTTCATTCCATCAAAAGTTATGATAAATATTCTGAAGTATGGGTAGGGAATTTGCTCAACGGTGGCTTTGTTTGAGTCATCAAGTTGATGTTAGCAGCGCCATCTCTCTTCAATTAAATATATACATATAATAAAAATGATGATAACATGTTGTGGCTCTTTCTGTACATTGTATATTTATTTTGGTGACTAAAATCATTATGGGGAACTAAAAATAATTAAATAAGTACATTTTTATAATTTTTAGAATTGTCTGTCTGTCTGTTTGTCTGTTTTTATATGAATGCATCACGTCTAAAGTAAACATCTTTTTTTTTTCAAAGAAATCGTTAAGAAAATCATAAAGCGTATCTTCAAGTTTAATTTAATCTTTGTTTTATTAAAATTGGTTAATTCTATCGAAAATAATGATTATTATTTTAAAATGTAGGTTCGAATTTGTTCAATGGCGCCATAAAAATCTCAGAAATAGTAATAAAAAGATTTGTGTGTAAAAAAACGTTCCATAATAATTAATATATTTATACTTAAAACATAAAAAGAGATTTAAAAAAGGATGTTTTCTCACACAAAGGACGTAATAGATGGAGTTGTACAAATTACAAACTTTTCTGATTTGCTGTGTTGAGATTTTTTGCCGATGAATCGTATGGAGACTTACTGAAGAAATTTGTATCAATTGAAGCCATACAACGGAACCCGAACAAAAATAACAAAATTGCAACGAAATGTCGTGATATTGTATTTATAATATACGCAAAATCAGTACTGCCATTTTAGCGCTTTGGGAACTAGATTTAGCGCTTTTTTGGAATGTATAGCGCGCATTTCGAAATTTTAGCACCTAGCACTTAATCCAGCGCTTTTTGGTGTATTTAGCACACATTTCAAAATTGTAGCGACTAGCGGGTTATTAACTCTTTTATAGCAGCACTGTTAGTCCACATTACCGATAATAATAATAATGACCTTTATTATTTTTTTCCACAAATAGTACATTGCAGTTTATCTTTTTCAAACATATTTTTTCCACAAGACAAAGAGCATGGGAGACGAGTCCAAACTAGGATACCCTGTGCTATGGATCTCCCGGCTTCCCCTTTAGGATGATCAACTTGATTTTTTTTATCGACGACTATAAGCGGGGAAATCCCCTTTATTAAAGTTTTCGTTCATGTTTTTGGCAACGCATTTATTTTGCTTTATTCAGTTTTAGTCAGTTGTTTAGAGCACAGCTAAGTTAAAAGTTACTTAGAGTAGTACTAACTACTGTTGACAGCAATTGCCATAATTATAAGTCGATGTCCTGCGAAGTATTGATACATCAAAAAATATTGCCAGAAAAAAACTTAATGTTGTTTTCTTTATTATGATTATATTTTCTTGAATTATAAATTATAATAAAAAACACAAACTTTGTTTGTAGTTAATTTAGCGCGAAATCTAGGGCTTTTTTAAACCGCTGTTTTCATGAAATCTAGCGCTTTTTGTGTTGTCCTAGCGCTGAATGAGATTTTTTGATCTGGCAGCACTGCCAAAAAACCCTATATTAAGAAGTAACTTTCCTTTCAGTTTTAAGCGCGTTCAGTTCCCAGTTACAGTTAGCGTGTGTTATGCGATGACCGTAAATAAAGTGCAAGGTCAAAATTTACGCGTTGTAAGAGTGAACCTCAGTACTGACTGTTTTGCACATGGCCAACTCTATGTTGCTTTTTCCCGCGTTAGTAGCCCCCTAACCTTTTTGTGTACACCCCGGCTAAGCCTACTTCTAATGTCGTTTACATCGAAGCTCTATCATAAACTACTTAGAACTTTGATGATAATTATTTATTTGTTACCACTTATTGATACAGTAATGATATAAATCGTTTAATATTCTCTTACCTAAACGACAAATTCTTTATGTAAAATCTATATACGCGAGCTACGCCGCGGGCACAGCTAGTTAGTAATATAGTTGTAGCACGAATGGGTCGGCTCGACCGGGGAAGGGCCACGCTCTCACAGAATACCAGCGTAAAATAGCAGCTTAACACTGATGTGTTTCGTATGGTGAGTGTAAAGAACCAGAGACCCTTTTTACTGGAAAAGAGGCATTCCATCTTAGTCTTCACGGGTGACAACGCATTTGCATTTTGATTCTTTATTGAGGATAGATGTGGATGTCTATGGGTCACAGCAACCATTTACCATCAGGTAGACTGTGTGTTCGTTTGTCACCCTATCCTATAAAAAAAAGTATCGGTAGCTGTGAATTTTTTTATATTTTCTATTTCCGCATTTGCTGTGTGGTGAATGC
The DNA here is from genome assembly GCA_963668995.1 of Parnassius mnemosyne. Classification (NCBI taxonomy): domain Eukaryota; kingdom Metazoa; phylum Arthropoda; class Insecta; order Lepidoptera; family Papilionidae; genus Parnassius; species Parnassius mnemosyne. The sequence goes on along the minus strand of CAVLGL010000035.1, from coordinate 39,693,674 downwards.
ATAAGCATATGGAGGAGAAACACATCACCCCATTCGTCGTGTTGTCGTCGTATGGAGTAACTATGGAAAATATCAGATGTTTCGTATACAATTTCACAAAGTACATACAGTTTTACGCAATATTTGTGAATAATTAAAAACAATAAACGATTATACGTATATTGTTTTTACAGATTCACACCTTAATATTAAAAACCGTAATGATACAATAGTGAGAATCATTGATTTACAATAAAATTCAGTAAATTTTAAAATTAAAAAAAAAAAACACTCAAAGATAAATCATATTTTTAACGTTCCTGACGCTTTCACGAAGCTGTCGCTGAGGGAAATCAATTGCGTGTGAAAAATATTCAAGACGTTTAATTTAATCCTATAAGGGTGATTAGGTTTCTAGTTTTGCATAGTTTACAGGAATAAAGGACAAAATGAGTTCTATTTTACATCTCATGAATATTGTTATTACACTTGGGCTTATTATTTTGAAGTCAAATTCCAGGAACAAATATAAAAGTAATTGATAAAAAAATAGTTTAATGTATCCATGCTGCGGATAAGAAAAGATATCGCTCTCACAGAATACCAGCATAAAATAGCAGCTTAATGCTGCTGTGTTTAGTATGGTGATTGTAGAGAAGCGGAGACCCATTTTATTGCAAACGAGGCATTCCACCTTATTCCTCAGGGATGACAACGCTTATGCTATTGATTCTCAATCGAAGATATGTGTAGATATCTATGGGCTACAGCATCCACGTAACATTAGGTGAACTGTCGTTTGTCATCCTTATTCTATAAAAAAGTTTAGAGTGGAAGAAAAACCATAAAAGTAAAATTAATGCTGTAAAATTGATACGAGTAGGGTGAGAAATTTTCTGATATGAGAAAATTATGGTTTGCAAGAAGGACAAAGCGAAAAAGTAAAAGCAAATTAATGCCATTAATTTGCTTTGACTTTTTTAAATGCTATTAATAGAATTAATTTGCTGTGATGAATTTGTTTTTTGATTAATGAATGACAGAGTCGGCACCGGACGACCAAGGCGGAAGTTTATCGCTGGAAGTTAACCGACAAGTACCTACCTATGCGCGGAAGAAAAACCATAAAAGTAAAATTAATGCTGTAAAATTGATACGAGTAGGATGAGAAAATTGTGGTTTGCAAGAAGGACAAAGCAAAAAAGTCAAAGCAAATTAATGCAATTAAGACTAATAGCTTTTTGATTAATGAATGACAGAGTCGGCAACGGACGACCAAGACGGAAGTTCATCCCAGAAAATTAACCGACGAGTACTTATGCGCGTATGTAAGTTTGACTGCCTCTTTTGTCTAGTGTTCGTAAACGCGACTGAAGACCTTGAGTTCCCATGTTCGAATCCGGGTCGGGTCAAAATCAGTTACTGGGTTTTCTGACAAGAAATTTTCAGTAGCAGCCCAGAGTCAGCAAGTTGGCAGTGTTACACACCCGTGCTTAGAAAGCATGTAAAGTCTTTGGTCCTGCGCCTGAATTTATTCCGGTCGTATCTGATTACCGTCCCATATGATGGTGAGGGAATAGAGAGTGCACCCGTACTTACCACATACACTTGGGCATTATAATTCTTTCTTACGTAGATGGCTAGACTCCGTTTAGACTATCCACCGTGACCGGAATTCGGTCTGGAGGAATTTATGTATGAGTAGATATGGATGTGAAACAAGCGAGAGATGTATGTCGGGATCGTACCAAATGGAAGTCAGCAGTATCTGATTATTCCTCTGGGTAACATGGGTAGGAGTTTAATATTTTATATTTTATGTTAGTTTTAAATAGTTTAAGCACCTGGCCTAATCTCTGTTTTATAAACCTCTCAGAAATAAAAGGACCACTAACTAACTGACAGCCTAACTCGCTTGCACGGCGGTTGGATAGCTCATAAATCAGTTAATATTTCCTTAGATAATTTACTACTAGTAAAGTTTATATATCTTAAAAAAACAAAATTGCAGGTATAATTTTGCGCTTTGAACAATATATAATGGATTGGATTATAACTTCGTTATTCGCATTTCATTTCGCCTAAAAGTTTAAAGATTTTTATGACGTCGAAATTTGAAAACAATAGAAATGTGCGGCGTTACCATGGCCGACCGAAAGCGAAACGAAGAGATTCGCAATATGGCAGGTTTGAAAGATGACCTTATCACAAAAATTGATAAGGGCGTGCTTCGGTGGTTTGGGCACGTTGAGCGAATGAGTGAAGACCGAATGGTGAAGAAAATATATAGCGCGAAAGTTAATATTAAAAGGTGTCGAGGTAGACCGAGACTAACTTTCGAAGACCATGTGAGCAAATTGCTCGAAGAGGGTAGTGTCAAGAGTACTCGGATACCTAGACGGGCATGTATGAAGAAGATAATGAATCTGAAAGAAGCGAAAGAGGTATGTAAGGATCGTGACACTTGGCGATCTGTTCTCTCTGGCTACCCCGTCAGGGATTGTGCGTGAAGATAAGTAAGTAAGAAAGTATAGAAATGTTCGAGCAAGTAAATTTGATGTATACCGACTGAGTTGAGAAATTGTTCTGTGTGAATTTAATAATAATAATAATTCATTAATTTCAGACCATTTATCCATATTTGTTAAAACATTATAATCTAAATACCTATAACATTAAAGAAAATTAAAATTAATAAATATAAAACATTAAATAAAATTACATTTAAAATTAAAATTATAATTAAAATACTACTCTAGGTCGAGGCGAGTCTAACAGTATGCAGATTTATCCAACGCCCTAACATTGGTGAATCCCATCTGTCCGCTAGTACACTGAGAATCATGTTGGTGCTCGTCCGCATGCGATTCAGCATGGAGGCACATCTTAAATAATAATAATCTAAATCGCGAGAGTTTTCGTGACGTAGGCGGTGCGTATCGTGTTAATTCAACGTTTTGTTTGTTTTAAATCACAATTAGTGTTAAAATTAATTACAGAAAATATGACGTTAATGGGATTAGAACTTTTCTTCAAATTATAACTTCCTTTCAAGTGAACGCTGCTAAAAGGTACGAGTCTCTGACAACTGTGTTATAGACAGAGTAAAATAATAAAAGTTAAACGTGTGTTGACGACGTAAGAGAATACATTACAACATTTCGCCCCGTGGGTGTCGTAATAGCTAATTGTTAGAGAATGGCACACGTCATTAAGTACTAATACTACGTCCCTAATTAAATACAATAACTTGAGCCGTTCATTCATAATGCGCTTGATCGTAGTATTTATATTATAAACATAAAATCGAAAGTCCGGAGATGAATTCTAATGTGACGGCTCTCTGCACTTTAAATTTCAAATAGAATTATAGCCTTCAAAACTCATATGTATTTTTTGAACAATTAATGTTAACAAATGAGTACAGCCCATTTCATAGAAAGTGAATGCCGTTACCCTAAACATCTACATTTTACTTCGATGTAGAGTCAGAATCTTGATGCGATTTCTCTTCTAACGACTAAGTTGGAAACAACGTTACTAGTTAAAGAGGTCTCGGATTCTCGAAAAATTTTCAAGGACATTTGAAGTTTTAAAACTGTGGCTAATGGCGGTGTAAGAATGACGTAAGAATCGTGAGTGAGACAAGGCGACAGAGGTAAGTAAACCCGGAGATGGGCAGCAGCGTCTTCCTAATTACAACTAGAATACAAAAAACTACGTTTACGTAGCAAATATGGTAAGTATGGTGGAGGCTATGTGCAGCAGTGAATTTTGATAGGCTATGTTGAATGAATGAAAAACATGTATACGTGGTACAGCCACGCTGCAGCTATATTATGGTTGTAGCACGAATGGGTCGGCTCGACCGAGGTAGGACCACGTTCTCACAGAATACCAGCGTAAAGTAGCTTAACGTTGCTTTGTTTCGTATGGTGAGTGTAGAGAACCGGAGACCATTTTTACTGGAAAATAGGCATTCTATCTTAGTCCTCACGGGTGACAACGCATCTGCATTTTGATTCGTAATCGAGGATAGATGTAGATGTCTATGGGCCACAGCAACCACTTACCATTAGGTGGACTGTGTACTCGTTTGTCACCCTTATCCTATAAAAAAAAAGTCCACACACAAGCACTGAAGCAACGCATCTGACGGTTGGATTGCTCTTGTTTAAAATACATAAGTCATTCAAAAGTATATCTTGTATCTTTTTCTTCTACTTCTTAATTGGCTCGTAAAAGTCCACTAATGCCCATTTTAGTTGGGAAGCTTTTCCTTTACATCACGCTTGGCAAGCGGACGAGACGTCTGGTACAGCGATCGTCACGCTATAGAGATATACCTATCGAACTTTCTATAATAATCATATATAATAATCCCTTTTTTATAGGATAAGGGTGACAATCGAACATGCAGTCCACCTGATTATAAATGAATGTGTGTGCTGTGGTCCGTAGGCATCTACCTAATTTTATCTTCGATTAAAAATCGATAATAATAATAGTCATTTATTTCAGGCTTTTTTTCACCTCATTTCAAATATCAATAAATGTTTGTTTTACGTGGTAGAGCCATGCTGCAACTATATTAGTAGTATTGTTGTAGCACGAATGGGTCGGGTCGACCGGGGAAGGACCAAGCTCTCACAGAATACAATGCTGTTGTGTTTCGTATGGTGAGTGTAGAGAACCGGAGAGCCTTTTTATTGGAAAAGAGGCATTCTATCTTAGTCCTCACGGGTGACAACGCATCTGCATTTTGATTCGCAAACGAGGATAAATGTAGATGTCTATGGGCCACAGCAAACACTTAACATCAGATGGACCGTGTGCTCGTTTGTCACCCTATCCTATAAAAAAAAATGTTAAATGTTAAAAGGCGTCTTCGGTTCTCTACACTCACCATAAGAAACAGAGCAGCGTTAATCTGTTATTTTACTCTGGTATTCTGTGAGAGTGTGGTCCTTCTCGGGTTGAGACGACCTATTCGTGCTACAACCACAATATAGCAGCAGCGTGGCTCTACCACGTGTCTATCGGTAGATGTGATTTTTTGACATTTTCCATAGCCGCATTTGCTGTATGCTGCGGCGTAAAATATATATCACCCAATTTCACTCAGTTGATGTCATAAGAGGCAACTACGTGAAATGCCAGATATTATTCGTATGCAATTTAGCAATCCTAATAATGTCCTCCAGACTGAATTTCGGTCATGGCGACCAATCTCAACGGCTACTAGCCATCTGCGTAGGACAGGATTATAGTAAACACAGGTGCACTCTCTATCTCCCTCACACTCACAGTCCGATGAGACGGATAGAGATCAGGCGCCGGATCAACAGATCAGCTCTTGAGAATTTCTTTTTTATTAATGATCATTAAATTATAATTATTTTATTTTATTCATGTATTTATATAAGTTTTCTTTAATAATTTTTTTTCTTTTCTTCACTTTGTTTTATATTGCACGTTAAACATGTCCGTCAAAGTATAAAATTACAATGTCCTTTTACGAGTTTGTCGAGTAGAAATCGCTTAATGCGATATGACCACCGCTTGTAGTTCTGTGTTTATATGTATGTTTTCAGTTATTGTAACAACTTGTTTAAATACAATAAAGAGTTATCTACATCTCTGATATCTCATCTATCTATCTAAATAATTTTGGCCCGACTGAACACACGGCCTCATAATCAGTAACCGCGTTTACGATCAATAGGCTAGTGAGGCAGTCATTTGCAATTATTTTTTATAGGAGCGGGGGCAAACGAGCATACGGCTCACCTGATGGTAAGTGAAAATCGCCGCTTATGAACAACTGCAACACCAGGGGAATTGTAAGTGCGCTGCCGGCCTTTTAGAAAGGAGTAAGCTCTTTTCTTGAAGGGCCGAAGTCGTATCGGTTCGGAAAAATCGCCGGTGGTAAACTATTTCACAGAGAGGTCGTACGCGGAAGAAAACTCTTACCGAAACGTACAGTGGTGGACCGCCAAGCATCCAGATGGTGTGCATGATATATGGAGATTTCCCGCGATGTGCATTCGTGAAATTTAGTGGCTGTGATTAATCCGAACAATTTCTCAGAGCACTCCTCGTGGTAGATGCGAAAGAAAATGCAAAGGGATGCAACATCTCTTCGCAGCACCAGTGTTTCGAGCCGATCGGAAAGGACACGGTCGTCGATGATTCGAGCCACTCTGCGCTGGATGCCCAGAGATGAGAACGATATTCCATGTGCGGCCGAACCCGCGCCTTGTAAAGTTGCAGGCGGTGTGCCGGCGTGAAATACTGTCCCGCTCTGCTGACCACATCAAGCTTTTTAGAGGCCAATTTGGTCTTATTTGTTAAGTGACCACGAAACTGCACGTCACTCGATATGGCAACAAGGGGAGTGCCTTGAAATTGAAGAGATACGACAAAGGGGTTCTTTTTAGCAGTAAACGGCCAATCTTGTGTCTTCTAAGGATTAAACTGGACTAGATTTAGTTGCCCCTAATCCTAAACTTTGTTCAGCGAAGACTCGACTTGAGACACAGGTTTGTTCCGGTACTTGGCGACGTTTGCCCAAAAATATTGGCACGGCTGGTGCATAGAGCATCACCAGTGCTTGTTATCCGCATAGCAATGAATATTACCGGTAACATTAATATACAGAAGAAAGAGCGTTAGTGATAGCACGCAACTTTGCGGAACACCAGTATTATTAGTAGCGGCACGAAAGTCTAGCGGTGACCGTTATTCCGCATACGTCGCGCAGATTGGCTTATTGCGTATAAGTCACGCTGATTGGCTCTACAGTCGCATTCGTGCAATTCAATTCGTGCGCGTTCCCTTCACGTTTCGTTCAGCGCTAGACTTACCGCCGCGATTTGTAACAGGCTTCTAATTGGAGCCTGCACTGTCTACAACTACTTTGATACTACGATCCGTCAGAAAGCTGGTGATCCAATCGCACAAATTCTTGGGAAGCCCATAGGAAGAGAACTTCGAAAGAACCACTTTGTGCTAAACCTAATCGAAGGCCTTCGCAATGTCCAAAATAACGGCCAATGTCTCTCCATTGAACTCTACTGCCTCCGCCTATCTATGAGTCATGTAGACCAGAAGATCACCAGCTGATTGTCCCTGACAATAAACGTATTGACGGTCACTAATTATGTGGTTATCCTCAAGGTACCACATGAGCTGGTAGTTTATAATGGATTCCAATATTTTGGAGAACAAAGAGGTAATGGCGATAGGCCTGTAGTTAGACAGCACTGAGCAGTTGCCTTTTTTAGGGAGCGGGTAGACGAAAGCAGTTTTCCATAATTTCGGGACTACACTACGCCTAGGGAGTAGGTGTACCGTAAAAGACGCGTTAGAACCGGTGCCAATTCTGGAGCACACGTCCTCAGCACAATTGAGGGGATTCCGTCAGGCCTACACTCGACTTGTTGATGTCCAGGGAGAGGAGTGCTCTGTGAACCGAGTGCTCTGTGAACGGAGCGCTATGTGAACCGTACATCCGGCATGGAGCACTCGGCTGAATGGTGGGCGATGAGCTCCCCATCATCGAGAGTCAAGTTGAACGCAAAGAAAGAGCCTAGCAGATCCGCTTTCTCATTTGCGGATTAGGTCTGTGAGTTATCATCCCTGTGCAGAGATAGAAGAGATAGCTGACAGAAGTTCCTTTGGACAGCCTTAGCGAGAGACCAGAATGCACGGGTTTCGGAAGGAAGTTTCTCGCCAATTCTGCCTATGTGCTCTGACTTTGTCTTGGCAATGACTCTTTATCAGGACCTGAAGGCAGATAATACTTCTTTTTAAGGGCACTGGTGATGGTTGATGCGTCAACCCAGGCTCAAAAACCATGACAGAGATCTGCCTCCGATGGGCACCACAGAGGAAGGAATAAAAGTACGATGCCCTGAAGTACCACATCAGCAACAGAATCAGCAACAACATCGGGCTCGTCCGGCGAGAAACAAACTCTAGGGCGATTGATCCTATCTCGGCCGACCTATAGTGCCAAACACGGCGGCAGTCTGCAAAATGCAACCGCGATTTCATCGTAAGTGGCACCACACTCCGGACTGGACAACGGCCCGGGGAGCCAAGAGGGGTGTCAACGGAGACGTGATATCTGTCCTGATGAGAGGTCAGCAGAAGGTTCAACAGGGAAGGTGAATGATCTTCTACATCTGGAATCCGCGTAGGCAAAGTAACCAATTGTATCAGATCACATGCCAAGGCAAAATCATGAACAGATCTCCCCGCATGATAGGTTAATCGTGAACCGAGCCATTCGGCGTAGTGGGCCGAGGATCACGATTCCTGCGGATGGGATCTCCTGTAGCAAGAAATCTGTAGCCATGACCGGACGTGGTCGATGAATCGGTCTGTTTCGGCTATTACCGCTATGGGACCTCTAGAGGCACCCGTAGACACGCGTAATTTACCCAAAGTTTTACGTACACAAAGTTTGTTTTGCAATGTACACAAAGTTTTATTTATTAATTAACCTATACGTTTATTGTTTTCATTTATTTAAATCTCAGTATTAAGAACCGTAATAATAAAATATTTACAATTATTGATTACCACTTACAGTTAATTAAAAAAAAAACACTCAATGTAAAATGATAATCACGTTCTTGACGCTTTTACGAAGCTGTCGCTGAGGGAAATTAATTGCCTGTGAAAAATATTCAAGACGTTTAATTTAATCCTCTAAGGGTGATCGGGTTTCTTGTTTTGCATAGTTGACAGGAATTAAAGACAAAACAAGTTCTATTCTATCTCATGAATATTGTTTTTACACTTGGGCTTATGTAATTAATAGTATCAGGCGTTACTTTGCGGAAATCCATTATATAAAAGCTTTTAAAAAAGTTACTTCGGAAACATCCCCTCTATAAAATAAAATGATGTGTCTTAACTAGTATGAAGAGCACCTCCCGCCCTCCCTCAATTGCGTGCACTATCTCCGTCACCACTAATCCCAGCATCACTACTCCCAACACCACTACACTAGGAAAGACACACCACTGACGACAATACGACACGTGTTTCTCCTCTACACGAGGCATCCTCAGGTGATGTAAAAACTACGGTGGCTGACCGTTAAGATCTTAACGGTTCAGCTTTTATACTTGGGCTTATTATATTGAAGTCAAATTCCAGGAACAAATATAGAACTAATTAATCAAATAAATAGCTTAATGTATATTAGTTAAAGAAATTACGTGGTAGAGTCATGCAGCGGATTGAAAGGATTACGCTTTCACAGAATACCAGCATAAAATAGCAGCTTAACACTGCTGTGTTTCATATGCTGTGCGTAGAGAACCGGAGATCCTTTTCACTGGAAAACAGGCATTCTATCTTATTCCTCAGGGATGACGACGCATCAGCATTTTGATTCTTAATCCAAAGAAAGATGTTGATGTCTATTGGCGATAACATCCACTTTACTTTGGGTGGACTGTATACTCGTTTATCATCCATATTCTACAAAACAGCGGTTAGTTAGGTCATAAAATTATAAACATTTCTTTAAATAATTTATATGCTAAATATAACTTATATGGTAGAAAAACACGCTAAATTAGTGCGATAATTTCAAGATTTGAACAATAAATAATATATTTGATTATAACTTTGTTATTTGCATTTCATTTCGCCTAAAAGTTTCAAGATTTTTGTGACGTGGAAATTTGAAAACAATAGAAATGTTCGTGGAAGTAAATATGTTGTATACTGAGTTGAGAAGTTGTTCGGTGTGAATTTAATAAAGCGCGGTTAAAATTGGGTCTTTAGTAGGCTGTGCGTATTGTGTTTATTTAACTTTTTGTTTGTTTTAAACCACAATTAGTGTTAAAATTAATTACAGAAAATACGACGTTAATGGGGTTAAAACTTTTCTTCAAATAAGAACTACCTTTCATGTGAACGCTGCTAAAAGGTACGAGGCTCTGACAACTGTGTTATAGACAGAGTAAAATATGAAAGTTAAACGTGTTTTGACGGTGTAAGAGAATGCATTACACCATTTCGTCGCGTGGGTGTCGTAATAGTTAATTGTTAGAAAATGTCACACGTCATTAAGTACCAATAATATTCTACCAATTTTAAAAAAATAACTTGACTCATTTGTAATATTCTTGAAGTAAGTAACCTTCTTACGGTTTACAATCGTACTACGTGTATTGGTATTATTATCAGGAAATGTATCCTATAACACTATGAATTCTAATGTAATGACTCCTTGCAATTCAAAATCTGCCAAGCAGGCGATTCCAAGGAACAGACTAATATATTATGTACAAACATTCAAACACACAATTTTTCTTTAAATACATAATACAAAACCAATGAAAATATACGCCTGGAACAGTAGTGTAAAAATACATCAAATATTAAACATTATTCATAATGACCATAGTCATAACGGTTTATCCATATAAGTCTCCACAATGATTGTGACAAAATGGAACTGTCACAAAACGTGGTTCTTAGCCACGTATCCAACCAACAGGCCTATTCGCTAACTTTGTCGATATCAAACCGATTGTCAATTTGTAGTACATTTCATGGCTTAGCTTTCCATTGACGTCCGTCGAATTGGGGGTTGATACAGAATGCTTACATTATTATAAGCACACACGCAAAGTTTCGACATTCAGAGACGCGTACTTTTTGAGAAAAAATTATTGAAAATCAATTATTTTTGCAATATTTATGCCTATCCCCATAGAAGTCCGTCAAGTTGCGTGTTGATATTTTTTTTACAGAAAGGTTATATTATTATAAGTACACACACAAAGTTACGATATTCGGAGACGCGTACTTTTTGAGAAAAAAATTATTAAAAATCAGTTATTTTTGCAATATTTGTCAATGCCTACGGTAAAACTGACTCTATTTAGTATTGTCATTGTCATCGTCAGTAGGGATGTCGATTCTATCCGAAAAAGATCAATTTTTAAATCGATTCAAATCGTAAGCTGATGTATCGATTCACAAAAAATCGGTTTCTAAAATATGGATATTTTTCATGTTTGCATTTATAATGTAAATATAAATCCATTTTATGGAAAACGAGAAAGATACCATAATAAATAATCTCTTATTGAAATTTGTTTTATTTTAACAGTACTTATTAGGGCAGATAACAAATAAAATAGGTTAGGTTCAACTTATGTCAAAGAACCGAATTGATTCGCCCCGACTCCACCTGCTACTAGTCTGTCCTACCCCTAGAGTGTTTTTATAGAGCCAGAGGCGCGTAGGGGGAGCAGCCTCTGCCTGCTGTAACAAATCGTAGACATCAGACGAGGCGAGGAGGGATGCCTGCGATTTGTTACGCAAAAGCGTAGAGGCTGCTCTTCTTGAGGCTTGCAGTCTCAAAATAGATACAGGAACCCCTTTTAATCAGTCCCCTTATTTTTTTTGATAAAGGGGATTTTTTCTAATGAAATGGATTTATATTTACATTATAAATGCAAACATGAAAAAATATCGAAATTTTAGAAATAGATTCTTTTGTGAATCGATACATCAGTTTACGATTCGAATCGATTTATAAAATCGATCTTTTTTGGAAAGACTCGACATCCCTACTGACGATGACAATGAAAATGTAAAAAGCGTCAGTTTTACGCTAGGAATTGTCATAAATATTGCAAAACTAGATGATTTTCAATATATTTTTTCTCAAAATGTATGCGTCTCCGAATGTTGAAACTTTGCGTGTGTGCTTATAATAATGTAACCTTTCTGTAAAAAAATATCAACCCCCAACTCGACGAATGACGCGCGACGGACGTCAATGGAAATTCGTACCCATTTCGTAATATTATATTTTCGAGCCGTGGTAGCTCTTATAGAAAAGCTATATAGTATATGATGCCAAAAGGTGACTATCATTTTGATGTCAACAATGTTAGCAAATAGGTCCGCAGATCGTCACTCATCTAGTAGGTGTTGTCGGCCTATTCTCTGCAAAACCCAAATATACCCATATATTTTTTACGTGGTAGAGCCATGCTGCACCTATATAACGGTATAGTTGTAGCACGAATGGGTCGGAGAAGGACCACGCTCTCACAGAATACCATCGTAAAAATAGCAGCTTGACGCTGCTGTTTCGTATTGTGAGTGTAGAGAACCGGAGACCCATTTTACTGAAAACGGGGTATTTCATCTTAGTCCTCACGGGTAACAACGCATCTGCATTTTCATTCGTTGTCGAGGATAGGTGTAGATGTCTATGGGCCACAGCAAACACTTACCATCAGGTGGACTGTGTGCTTGTTTGTCACCCTTATCCTATACAAAAAACTCTCTGTAATATATATATATATATATATATATATATATATACGTGTGTGTGTCGGAGAATCCAACAAAGGATTCCAATTTTGATCTCGGAAATACATCAGGATAGAGTTAATTGTTAAAAATAATAAAAGTGTGAGAGCGGATGTACAACTTGCTCTCTTGCTTACGCAGTTTTATCATTATCTGTAATATGACAACGTAACACACTATGCATTCAGTATAGTGAAATTACAGTTCGAACACACCGTAACACGTCTCCGCCACAATCACACACCAGTGTAATGTGAGGTACGTAATTACATGATAACACCAAAATATGTAAACCAACAGCAATACTACTTACCTTAATGTAAGACAGGGCAGCCTCTCAGTAACACCAATCCTCCTTGCCTGCACTAGAAGAATTACAAAAACGAACAGAACCACCACACTATCTTAGCACTAGTAGAATGACCACGCTCATAGAATGACTTCGGCGGAATCTCTCGCGCACGGCACCTACAATGAACTTTATACTGCACAAACAAGCGGGGGTTTATATATATATATATATATATATATATATATATATATATATATATTATATATATATATATATATAAGTATAATTAGGTAAGTATTATATAATTAAGCAGTATTTTACCTAGCTTTGTGTTTTTGAGTTATCCCATTCAAGTATTATTAGAACATAAAAAAGAGAAATGAAATTTTACCTAAATTTGAAATAAAAATCATTAACGTTTTATAATTTCGATGTATTGTAAAAGATGAGAAACATAAGTCAAAAGTGGTAGAGCCACGTGGCGGCTTTTGCTGTCGCACGGATGGGCCGGCTCGAACCGGGGTGGTACCACGACCTCACAGAATACCAGCGTGAAGTAGAGGTTTACCTCTGCGTTTCGCTTGGTGAGTGCAGGTGGCCGGATGCCCTTTTTACTGGAAATGAGGCATTCCATCTTAGTCCTCACGGGTGACAACGCATCTGCATTTTGATTTGTAATAGAGGACAGATGTAGATGTCTATGGGCCACAGCAACCACTTACCATCAGGTGGACTGTGTGCTCGTTTGTCACGCTTATCCTATAAAAAAAAAAGTTACAGTAGGCGTAGTATATAATTTGATCGACTTTAGAAGAATTCAACGCAACCACAAGTAGTTTGTTTATAAAGTATTTTAATTGTTAAACAGTGTTTCGAAAACAAGCTTTTCGTATTAATTAAAAAGTTACACTATCAGGATGAAGTTCAATTTGTTCTCAATAGTTAATAGATCTATATTTGTAACATTTCAGTATAATAGTATTTAATAATAAAATGTTGATTAGTAATACAAAGGCTTATTTTGTTTGTTCTATAACTTCTATTCGATATTTTTGCCCGTAAATTCAAAGCGCAAACTCTCGTGGACTATCGTGTAATCCTGTCCTGTGCAAATGGCTAGTTTCCGTTGAGCCTGGCCTGGCCACCGTAACCAAAATTCGATCTGGAGGTCATTAGTTCGCAATTTTTATTTATTGAAATGTGTACTTTTGTACACATGTATAAATAATTATTGTTAAAAAAACCTTAGTTTGAGGGCTGGGTGTTCCCTCCAAATTTCATTAAACACTAGCAATCTCAGTTTGATGTCGCCGACACCACTGAAATCTTAATCCCAATTCCAAACTCTGATTATTACGTGTTCAGCGGTGAAAGAAAACATCCTAATTGCATATAAAAGAAAATTGTATGACCGAGAAAATAAAACAATTTGAGATATGCGTATGTAGTCCATATTAAAATTATTTTTATTATTAAATCGTCAGGAGGCATTATAGCAGCGTGGAACTTATCTTCCAAACCCTCTCAGAAAGGACAAGTTATGCTCAGCAGTAAATACATGCATAAGTGAGCTATTACTTCACTTTCTCTGTAAGAAAAGAAAGAGTGAAAGGGGGTAAGAATTATTATTTGTTGTGTAGGTTTCTGTCTAGGTGGGTACTATGATCTTGCCTATTTTGCCACCAATAAGTACTGCTGGTGTTCCTTTAAAAAGGGTGATAGAGTCATATATATTATGTTTTAAATATTCTATTTAATAAATACAGGCTGTAAGACATTTAATCTTTGTCTTAGAGTGTGACAACTTTATCTCTCACTCTTCTCATTCTCTTACCTTGTAGACTTTAAGTATATTTTTCAATATATTTATTTATACAATATAAAATTAATCTCAACATAGCGTTCTCCAACAAACAAAATTTACATCGATGACAGGACTAATAAAACAGACCACTTTGTTACATCTCTCGGGTTATCGCTTCGCGTTGTATACCAATTTTGCTATGTCATGAATTTTTCAAGAACACTTTTAGAAAGGACAACAGTCTTTCGCATCATTAAAAAGGCGATATAAATTCGGGATTGTTAGGAAACCAAGCTTTAAAATAATTTTAATTAAATTTCTTTTTATGGGCAAAATACTCAAAACTAAAAGAACAACTGTCTTTAAACTGAGAAATATTGCAAAATATTGCTGTTGTTTAAATGATGGCTTAAAGTAAATTTCTATACGTAAAAACGGTGCGATTTTGTGTAGTAAATGTGTACTGTAAACGATGAAACAAGTTATTTTGTCTCGCGGGTGTGGTAAGAGGAGACAGAGGGAACCAAAACAGGAGATGGACATCAACGTATTCTTTATAGCAATTAAAAAAAACTGCGGTTGCCAACCCACCTGCCAAGCGTGACATTGTGGTCTATGGTTAGCAGTGGATTTTGATATATTGTAATTAATGAAATCATAAGAGAATATATTATATATCATCATCATCATCATCATCATCATTACAGCCCTTCACAAGTCCACTGCTGAACATAGGCCTCCCCCAAAAAATGCCACAAAGCACGGTCCTGAGCCACCTGCATCCATCGACTTCCTGCATGTCTTACCAGGTCGTCACTCCATCTCGTGGGGGGACGCCCTACACTTCGCCTACCGGTACGAGGCCGCCACTCGAGAACCTTTCTTCCCCATCGGTTGTCGGTTCTTCGAGCTATATGGCCGGCCCACTGCCACTTCAGCTTACTAATCCTTTGGGCTATGTCGGTTACTCTGGTTCTACTGCGGATATCCTCATTCCTAAGTTTATCACGCAGAGAAACTCCGAGCATAGCCCTCTCCATAGCTCGCTGAGCGACCTTGAGCTTTCTCATACGGCCAGTAGTGAAGGACCACGTCTCAGTTCCGTAAGTCATCACTGGCAACACGAACTGGTTGTACAATTTGGTTTTAAGGTTTTGAGGTATGTCTATTATATATGCTCGTGGACAAATTTAGAGGAACGCAAAAAAGTATGTATAAAACAAAATATCATGAATATTTGTGACAATATTAAGTTTATTCATTTGGTTTTTGCTTATTATTCATGAATTTAAAGTTGCAAACGTCGGAAAAACAAACGATCGAATGACAAAAATCTATCAAATTATGAAAAAAGATAAATTTTACAGAAAAGAAACATTTTTGAAATAAACACCTTTTTCATTTTTTCTCATATATGCTTAGGAAAGGCTTTAATCCGTAATTTGTATTGCCCCCTCTAGCCCTTCGAACTGCTTCCAGTTTCCTGCTTCCTAATCAAATTATCAATAAAATTTCGAGACATTGCGTTATATTCTGGTTCTGGTTTCGGATGATGTTTGTGCTGTTAGCCTATGCGCCTTTTACATCTTCACCAGACTCAGGGCTCGCAGCCTTTCAGGCCGCGAGCTAAAAAGAGGGTGAATTTTTATTAATTTGCATCGTTACTTGCGTAATGATGACTCCTAGGACAGTTCACAGTGCACGTAGATGAGTTGTCTAACGGCCGTCCGAACAGGGGGTAGCGAACCCCGGCTCTGATGGCTAACTAGTATCGTTTGATGTTCTGGGCGGTAAAAACCACCCAGGGACGTGGGTGTACGGTGTGTACGCAGTGTGGATAGTGTGCGGCGAGCCCGTCTGCGGATTCGCTCTGTTCCATCCGTTGTTTTCCTGACAGTGTTTGTGGCACTAGGTGAGTGTGCCGTGTTTATGTGTGACTGGCCGGCAAGATTTCAGTTGTGGCCATCTAGCGGAACGGGGGATTCAATAGAACGTTATAGGGCCTCCGGAGGCTTTCCGTAACGTTCGGAGTTGGAGCGTATGTGGCTGCGTTTACCACTATCGGGTTGCGATGTGTCTTGGCCCTCTCGAAATAGCGTCGAGACATTTCCTTGAAATACTCAGAGATCGTCTGAAGTTGACAGTCTCTGTGTAAGTTCGAATTTCGCTGGTACCACTGAGCTCCTGTGGCGATGCGATGCGATGAATCTGTTTTGGACGACTTGGAGGTCATATAAGTGTCTGTGGGCCGCGTGCGCGAAAACTACGCTTGCGTAAGACATGATAGGTCTTACGCAGGCTTTGTAAAGATGGAGCTTGTGTCTTACCGACAGATTGCTCTTACTGTTAACTAGCGGGTGGAGACGACTGGTGACGATTTTGGTACGATTACGGACATTGCAAATGTGTTTCGCGAATGTCATACCGTGGTCAAATGTGACCCCTAGGTATTTGGCCGTTGATTGCCAGGGGATCTGGCGGCCGTACAGGGTGATCGTACCTAACGATTTCTTGGGATTTTTGTATTGTCGATTGAGAGTGGGCATGGTTTAAAAGTATATTGCTACACTTTTTTCAGAATTCAATTCGATTCTCAATAAGCGGAACCAATCGCCTAAGCGGCTGACTGCTGTTTGGACCATCTCGGTGAGGATTATTTTATTATGATGGGCGACGTAAAACGCCGTGCCATCGGCGAAAAGAGCAGTTTTCACTACTGGGTCCTTTGGGATGCCACTCGTGAAAAGTGTAAAGAGGAGTGGGGAGAGGACGGAGCCCTGTGGGACTCCAACCTTGAGGGGACACTTTGTAGAGCGAGTATCGAATATCGATATCGAAAGTGGCGATTGGCAAGGAAGGCTCTGATGATGTGATTGAGCTTATCAGGCACGCTGAGTTTATACAACTTGTAAAGCAAGCCGTCGAAACAGACTTTGTTAAAAGCTTTTGCGACATCAAGAAGAGGGCACCGGTAAAGGTGACTCTACGACTTCTTCTTTAAAGGTTGAATCCTTTCAAAATGTATTGTGAGAGGCGGTGTAATTGGTCGGTGCACGAGTGTTCGAGTGTGAATTGGATCCGATTCAATATGAGGCGCTCGTAAACTTTCCCCAATGTGCTGAGGAGATTGATTGGTCTGTAACTGGAGGCTAAGTTGCGCAGTTTCCCTGATTTCGGGATTCCTATTACGTCTGCCTCTTTCCAGGGGTCCGGGAAGGAACAGCTGGAAATAATAGCGTTGAATATGCCCACTAGGATGAATACGAACGGCGCGGGGAAAGATTTCAGTACCCTGTTGCTAATGCAATCGGGGGCGGGTGCTGATTTCTTTTTTAGGTTTTTCATTACTTATATGACTTCGTCGGTTATCACAAGATCTAAGGGGTTGTCCGTAGGTGGTAGTGCAGACTTACGCTCGACCTCCGCTTCGACCTCTGCAAGGTGAGTGGGATCTGTTGGTTCGCTAGAGGGAGTACATTGGCTCTCTAAACTGTTCGCGAGGCATTTGGCCTTCTCAGAGTCGTCAAAGGCGAAATCGGGGTTTCTTGGCCTAATGAGAGGCGGCTTAGGTGAGGTTTATTCTGTTTTCAGAGCTCGGGTCTGCCGATACCTCTTAACAATTCGGTGTACCACAGATTTTGATATTTGTAATGTTTGGGCCATATGTTTTTAGATATGCCCAGTTTCGATTAAAGAAATAGGCCTAGCAATTTGAGTAGCGTTTACATCTTGCATTCTCAGTTAATTTGCAGTAATAATTCACACTTAACTCGATAACCAAGGAAAAAATTGAAACAAAACCTAAATTTAAGCTTAAATTCAAAATTTGGTAAAGTTTTTCGCAGTATGAAAGAACGCACTATTACGCAATCATTACATAAAGACAAATTAAATTTTAAAAAAAACAGTATAAAACATTTTTTAAGTAGCATTTACTAATGTTTGTGGCCAGTACGCATAACTTTTTTTGCGTTCCTTTAAATATTGTCCATGAGTATTATCACGGTTTATGTTTAAGCTATGGTATTTATTACCTTTGGGTTTTCGTACGTGTACACTACTACTGTTTGTCAAAAGCCGTAAGATTTTTTGGTCCATAGGCGACTCTTGAGGCACCTGTGGAACAAAATGGGATGAATCATCCCCTCTTACGTCGCCATCACACAGGTCGGAAATTATTTCTATCGCCTTGTACTTAATTTTTTAAAGAATGTTACTTATATATCTCGTATACATTATATTTCTAAAACAAAAACTACATAGAACGTTACACGTACGTTCTAGGTAGTTTATGTTTTATATATGTATAGATGTTAGAAAGAAGGGTGGTTATGATGATTCCGTTTGCGAAACTTTCTAGGCTACGTGAGTTGTGTAACGAACTTTTTATGAGTTAATGCAACGTGTTTTGTGTTACTTATGGATACATTCATTTTTGTTTTAAAATTGGTGAGCTAACTTTGCTTTCATTGACTTTTATAAATTAGAAAAACCTGTTTCTAATGTTCTGATTATAAAATAGTCCGTTACCATATTTTTTCTTGTTAACTGTGGTTGGTGAAGACGGTGAGATGACAATAGTAGCATTATTATACGCAGTTTAGGGACCTGATGCCTTTAATACATGTTTGGATAGTTTTGATCGTAATATAGATAGGGATGTATTTAGTTTCTTTTCTTTATTAGTCCGTAAAAGTCTACTGCTGGAATCGGTTTAGAGAACGCTTTGCAGACGATTACCGTATTATACCGCGATTACACCAGGTATTTACGCCTGGTCTAATCGAGAAGATTATACTGCCATCTGGTAGGAGCCATTAGACCTATTCGGAATTTCACATGGGTGTCTCTTATGACATTTACGGGACGATATGGGGCGGTCGATTCTTTTACGACAGCTCCACATGGCATATTGCTTTCAAAATGTATCTATTACTATCACTATCACTACAGCCTTTCACAAGTCCACTGCTGAACATTGGCCTCACTCAAGGAATGCCACAAAACACGATCCTGAGCCACCTGCATTCATCGAGTTACTGCAGGTCTTACCAGGTTGTCACTCCATATAGTGGAGGGTCGCCTTATACTTCACCTACCAGTACGAGGCTTCCACTCGAGAACCTTTTTTACCCATCAGATGTATGTTCTCCAAGATATATGGCCGGCCCATTGTCATTTTAGCTTACTACTCCGTTGGGCTATGTCGGTTACTCTGTATCTATAATTTCCCAAATAAAAATATTTTGTTTTAATGTGGCAGCGTCAGAATATCACCTCCCCATTTCGTCTCTCTGGTGTCGTTGGAGGCTACTATTGCAAATGTCATTTAAATATTATGGCTTCCGATAGATGGCAGTAAAACACTTCGTTTACGGACGGGAGGAAACATCCAAGGTGCGACATCTCTGGTACTGCGAACAGCCTACCAAACGTGGCGATTAAGACAAAGGAGAAACAGACTTCCCAGACAGAGGAGGCTCATGTCTGACAGTGATCTGATAAAGAAAGAAGACATTATTTAAAAAAATATTTTACTTTTAGGAAAACAATAAAGTATTTTTTGAAATAGGTCACAGTTTCACATACAAAGGTATTTTTGCAGTGCAATAACACAAGATTCGCCGGTGCATAATAAAAATAAAAGTCGAAAAAGCAAAGAAATGTATGTGATTTATAACAAAAGGTTTATTATGAAGAAAGGCAAATGCAAAAAATCATAAAGAGTTTCATCGGTAAATGTATAAAACCTGTTTTTATATGTAAAAGAAATCAACAGTTACGTTAATAAAAACTCAATGTAGAATGCTAGTTACTACTAGTACCAAGGTCGCGCCTTAGTACAAAAATTTTTGCTGACTTTTTCGTATCGTCATCGACTAAGATTGCATGTAAATATGATCAGTACCCTGGCAGGCGTAAATGACTATAATTTGTCATACAAAGTCAATGGCGACACGAATTCGATACGATGTAAAATTCATAATCTGAAAAATTCAAGTTCATATTCGTATTCTAAACATCATTAATGCCGCCATTTTGAGATTATTTTTTTCATTTGTTTTAAGCAAATACAATTTAATACGCTCACAACATATAATTGATAATATTCCATAATTATAAAAAATATTAAATAATTCAATAATATAAAAAAAATATTATTATAATGCATCGATGACTAATATGTCATAAAAATAAAATGTACATGATTTACTCTAATCATAAAGAATGAATAAGGAAAGAGATGTTGCAGAAGTGAACGACAAACTCGACAAGGGACGTCCTAAACGAAAGTTTACCGACCAAATTGGCGATATATTGAGGATGGGCCAGATTAAGATTCCCCTTAACCGACGAGCGTGTATACGTAGTAGGTATATTTATTTAAAGGAAGTGAGAGAGATGTGTCAGGTTCGTGCCAATTAGAAGTCCGTAGTTTCTGCCTGCCCCTCTGGGTGACAGGCGTGAGTGTTTATGTTTATATTTATTATACTAGTATTTGGATTGAGTGCTTGATTTACCTTAATTTTTACATGGAGCCTTTGTAAAAAAAAGCTACTAAAACTAGAAACTAAAAAGAAATTTAAAAGTGTGTGCTAGTATAAAACAATACGAAGTATCGGCGAGAATTCAATACAGTAATCAACGACATAACACTGGAGTTTAGTTATTTCATTTTCGTTGCATTCTCCTACATATAGATAAAAAATTAACAAAGTATATAATTTGAATGTGTGTTGTTTTCGAAGTGAAAACTTCTTTAGAATCTTTGTGATTTGAAATTCGATGAAACGAAAAAGCGACACTAAAAATAGACAAACATATATATCTATAGAACTCAGCCTGCGAGACAATGAGATAGAAGATATTCTTCATTGCTCTCATTCTCTCGAAGTTTAGTTCTCTGAAGGTTTCACTTTTTTGTATGTCTGTTAATTTATTTATTTATTTTATTTATTTGGTTCACCAACAAATGTTACACTGATATATATGCTTAATTCTAATATAGTAATATAAACTAAGTGCACATTCAATAATAGGTGAACACCGCATGCTTAGTGTTCACAGCATCTCCTACAAGCCGTTACCAAATAGCTAAAAATATACGATACAAACTTAAAATAAAAGAAAATAAACAAAATTATAAAATTAATACATAAAAATCTTTTTTTTTTTTTACGAAGAAACATTAATATTTTGATAAATTTTGTGCCGAAAATCATTAAAAGAGTCGTGGTGAATATCTACTACATTATTATAGGTATTTAGAAGTCTGGAAAGTCTGGATATTGGGGAATTAAATCCTAGTACAGTTCTACGAAGAGGCGGCAAAAGAGGAGTAATGAATTTACGAGGATATCTACTTGGGATACGAAAATTAAATTTACGTAGTAATAAAGGGCAATCTAAGTTATTTCTAAATATTTTATATAAAAGTTGCAAATCCAGAATGTCCCGGCGTTTTGATAGTGATACCATTTTAAATGACTTTAATCTATCTACATATGATGCATATTTATATGCTTTTCGTGTTGAAAAGGCAAGATGCCACAAAAATCTTTTTTGTACGCGCTCAAGGCGAAGGTTATGGGTAGAATAATGGGGACGCCAGACTGTGCTACAATATTCCAATATACTTCTAACAATTGAGAAGTATAAAGGTTTTTTTTGTGGTAACATTACGGAATTCTTTACTATTTCTTATAACAAAACCTAATGCTTGAGATGATCTTTTAATTACATTTTCTATTTGTGGTATAAATGTAAGCTTTTTATCAAATACTACACCCAGGTCCTTAACTGTTTCCACTTCCTGGATAACTACACCATTGAGGGTATAAACTGATGGGAAAATATTATTTTAGCGAGTGAATTTAATATGTGCACATTTTTTTATATTAAGAGTCATTCCATAAACATCACACCATTTAGAAAGTCTAGTTAAATCCTCCTGAACAAGTATCATATCTGACGATTTATTAACAATTTTACAAAATTTTAAGTCATCAGCATACATAAAGCAATTGGAATGTAAGAAACAATTAGGAATATCGTTAACAAATATGTTAAATAAAACTGGCCCCAAATGTGATCCCTGGGGAACTCCGGATGTGATGGGAAATATGTCAGAACTGAATCCATTAACAACAACAAAATAATTTCGACCTTTTAGATAAGACCTTAACCACGCGAGGATAGGGTCAGAAAAACCATAAGTTTCTAACTTTCTTAAAAGCATAACATGTGATACTCGGTCGAAAGCCTTACTGAAATCGGTATATATTACATCTATTTGCTGTTGCATGTCTACAGTTTTCACCAACGTTTCAACAAACGTAACTAAATTAGAGCAAGTCGAACGAGATTTGACAAATCCATGCTGATCATCTGTAATAAACTGTTTTGTATAATTTTGGATATAGGGACATACTAATGATTCAAATATTTTGGGAAAGGTTGATAATATTGAGATCGGTCTATAATTGCTAACTAAAGTATCATCATCCGCTTTATGTATAGGGACAACTTTTGCGAGCTTCCATATATCTGGAAAGCATCCTGTTTGTAAGGATTTGTTATATATAAAACAAAGAGGAGTAGACAGTTCTATGGCACATTCAGCGATGAAATAAGGT
This sequence comes from Parnassius mnemosyne, assembly GCA_963668995.1. Classification (NCBI taxonomy): domain Eukaryota; kingdom Metazoa; phylum Arthropoda; class Insecta; order Lepidoptera; family Papilionidae; genus Parnassius; species Parnassius mnemosyne. The sequence continues at coordinate 39,670,603 of CAVLGL010000035.1, read as the reverse complement.
GAAATAGAGTCTGGACCAGGTCCTTTTTTTCGGTCTAAGCCCTTTAACTTTTTTAAAACTGATTTTTCATCCAAAACCAAAGTGCCAAAATGATAATTATTATTATCTAAATATGTTAAATATTGGTTATTTGAATCATTTTCATTAAGACCATTTGGATTGTCTACGGTGTATACTGAGGAGAAATGTGAGGCAAAATGATTGCATATATCAGTCGCATCTGTTGTCATCACACTACCATTAGACATTGCACTCGGATACTTACTATTGCCATGCCGTTTATTTTTGATGTAAGACCAAAAAACTTTTGAATTTGTAACAATATTATCTTCTATAGATTTTATATAAACGTTGTAGCAGGTCTTAGCTAATTTATCACATCTCTTATTAAGTAACTTTAGGCTGAGTAAATCCATTGCGTTATTATATTTTTTGTGTCTACACCTCACCTTATTTTTTCCTTTATTACGTTAATCAGACTTCGACTAAACCAAATGGTATATTTATCACTTTTGATCGTACTCCATGGAACAAATTTTTCTATTGCTAAATTTACAATTTTGTAAAAAACTGAAACAATTCTATTTATATCATTTAGCCCCATGAATAGCATATCCCAATTAATTTTACTTAAGTGTTCACGAATTTTTTCATAATCAGCTTTATAGAAATTGCGCTTTTTGACTTTAGAATTGTATTTTAGTTTTCGTGTTTCAGATATAAGTAGTTGTATTTCAATCGGAGGATGTAAAGGATCTATGATGGTCAATATATCGTTTGTCTCATTAACAGTGCAATGTAAACTATTTATTAGAACTAAATCGAGAATTCTCCTCATTTTATTTTCGACGAAATTGTACTGTCATAATTTATTAATATAACAGAAATCTATAAGACTTCGAGCCTTAAAGGGAGCAGTATAATTGCTATTCAAGTCATTGACGAGTTTCCAATTAACGTCAGGTAAGTTAAAATCACCAACTATGCAAGTCCTTTGTTTCAATTTATCAAACAAAGAATTACAGTTACTAAGAAAACATTCCAATACTCTAGACTGAATTGGTGGGGGAATATAGACAGCACAAAGGGCAATTGGAAAATAGTTCTTTCCGTCTGTCAAATCTAGAGTAACCCAAAGATCTTCACATTTACTTTCCCACATAATCATTCTTTTTGACTTGATTCTACTAGATATAGCTATCAATACTCCTCCATCATCCTTATTTGAATGAAAACCGGTAGTTTCCCTGTCCCTTCTATAAACTACATATCTGTTACCAAATAGCTCATTACTAATAATCGTATCATTCAACCACGTTTCAGTCAATATGATGATATCGTAATCGAAATAGCACAATTTACGGTAAAAATTTAGAGTTTTTGTTCGCAAACAACGCACATTCTGGTAGTAAATACTTAACTGTAAATTATTGTATTTTAAATTAAAAAAATATTCAACATACATTATCCTTAGATCTATATATAACTAAGAAGATTATACTAATTTTTCCAGGAGACTCATGTTTTTGATGAGGTGATACTTGGAATTGTCATCCTTTCTCATGTAGATTCGTCCATTCCTCACCCAAACGTATTTAAAGTTATTTTCTTTCGCTTTTATCCTGGCGGCTGCATGCAAAGCTTTGTTCTGGAGACAAATGCTCCGATATATAAATAGGAATCTTATTTCCGGGAATACCGAGATGAGTTGAATTCAGCTTGTTGGAGACATCTATTTTATTAAACTTAATCGCTGAAGCCAAGAACTGATCGCGTATGAAAGGTGTTGTAAACTGAACAATAATTGAACGTGGACGGGGGCTGCTCCGATTTATTTTTGCAATGCGTGTACAGTTTACAATTTTATCATCACTTATGTTGCAGTTAATGACCTTACATATATCCTTAACAATATTTAAGACATTTTCCGTCTTCCTTTCTGGAACATATTGGATTTCTGCATTTGATGATCGTGCGCTTTGCTCCAGTTGGTTGACACGTATCGTTAGTTCTTGAACAGCAGATTTTACTTTGCAGTTTTCATCCTGAAGCTCTTTATAACTCTTTTTCATAGCTATACTTTCCATTTTACACTCTTCAAATTCAGCATTCATAAACTCTATAGATTCCTTTACTTTTGATAATTCTTCACTTACATCCTTTAGTTGCTTATTCAATGTGTCTAGTATACTTTTACTCATTTTATTGTAAAGGCTCTCCATTTCCTTCTGTATCACAGTCTGCACTATTTCTTTTACTTCCTCTGTAGTCACTGGGGTATCACTGCTTTTGCATGGGGGGGGAACATGGTTGTTTTTTATTTCCTCTGACAGTAATGTTCCTTACTGGCGTATTGTCATCCTTCCCCGATTTCGGAGCCTTACTTGTACATAAAGGACACTTCCAACCATATGATGACTCTGTCATGTCCATATTTTCAGGTAAGGCTAGACAAGATTTGTGATAAACTTTTTTACAATTGGTACAACGCAGGAATACATCATGAGCAGATCCTCCATCACAACAACCCCATGACAGCTTACCTCTTGAAATCGGAGTGTTCGGCATTGCGAAATATATAACTACAATATTAAAATTCAATGTAGTCAAGTATCATCAAAAAAAAGAAAAAGAAAGAATGAGAAATATAAAACAAAAAGAAAAAAAAATCGTTGTAGGTTTGATCTTGCACTACTAAGATAATATTTTAGAGAGTTTAACCAATCTGCCACTTTGTTGCGTTGACTAAGTGTTTAATTTTACGCCTGTATATGATGTACGCGATATTCATACATGAGTAGACGGGTATATGTTAGACTTGATTATTTATCAGTCACAAATACCATCACAACACTTATTATACACACTAATTGCCACTGTATTTAGACTATATTTTACTTTGCAAATACGTCCATAATTAACAGAGAGGTTTAAAAAGCTCTTTAAACTTCGACACACAACAAAAATACACCATTAAACAGTTTTAATCAATTTTCAAAAGCTGGGAACGAAAGAGCGTGTCCGCGTACGCGTTTACCTTAAGATATATATTAAGCGATATCTTTAGTAATTGTGAACCAAGTTTGATATTTTTTTATTAAATAGGTGACACTTTAGGGTTGTTAGCAGGGGTCTCATGCATGCCTTATTGTCAAAAAGTTCTCCGGTTTGCTCAAAATATTCACGCCGGTATTCTTTGAGAGCGTACTACTAACCCAGTGGCGCTGACCCGTGCTGCAGCTATGTATAACTAGCATAGCTGTAGCGTGACTCTCCTCCTTGCACAATTTATGTATGAAAACTGCCTTCACAATACAGGAGAAATAGTCCTGTGGATGTCATAAGAGGTGACAAAGGTAAACAAACCAGAAGATGGGCAGCATCGTCTTCTTAACTACATAATAAAAAAACTGCGGTTGCCAATTCGTTTTCCAACTATGGCAAATCACCTCTTTATGAGGCAATCTAATACGGAAGAAAAGTTCTCGTGTGGCAGTCTTGTACCGGTAGGTGAAGTGCAGGGCAGCCCCCTACTAGATGGAGTGACGACCTGTTAAGGCATGCAGAAAGTAAATGGATGCAGGTGGCTCAGGACCGTGTTTTGTAGCATTCCTTGGGGGCCTATGTCCAGCAGTGAACTTATGAAAGGAGGTAATGATGATGTTGATGATAATGACGATGATACAGATTCTGTTTCTGGTGTTAATAACTTGTTTTCTTGTTATTAAATTATTCAGCGTTGATAAGATTTAGACGGTAGTTTACAATATCAGTTTAATTAGAGTTTATTTAATAGAAGATATTTATTTAACAGTCTCAAATGTAAATTATTGTAATCCCATGCCGAAAGGGTTCTTGCTTTTCATCATTGGTAGGAATATTTAAACAGTAAGTACTTATGAAAGCTTTTAACTGTACGAAACTTATTATAGTGTCAAATTGTAGGCAATTGTAAACACTGAGGAACTCGCTTGTTCTAACGATTAAATAGGTGAGATCGGATACAAAATAATTTATTCGTTTATTTTTAAGACATACCGTATAAATAATTAAAATATTATTGTAACAAAAAAAATAATTGAAATTAACTAAAATCTGAATTTAGGTATGACTAAGATCAACTCCAGATATTTTAGCTTTTTCGACTTAAGACACATTGTTTAATTTTAATTATATGTAATATATAGACTTAGAAATGAGAATATGCGCTTTAGAACCTGTGGCCTGTATTCAGCTGTGGACTTCAACATATTTCAGAAAAGGTATGTTGAAGAATCAGTCATAAATGAAATAGAATATTTTGTGACAGCCTTGTGATCCCCAGTAAAACTTATTGTTAAATATATTTGATTTATCACGGTGTCTAGCAATGTAAACAGACACAATAAAATGTTCTTAACCCTGAGAGTGAGTTAACATTTCGTGTAATATGACATAGCACTCATACTTTAAAGGATATGTGTGAAAATCCAGATGGTTGCAGAAAAGATATTTCAGTCTAGACAAAAATCTTGTCTATCTAAAGTGATCGAATTGATCCAACGACGGGAACCACTCACAACAAAGCAGTTTGTTTAAAAGAATTTGAGGGTTATTTCGTTTAAGTAGTAGTTTTTCAATCAATATTTCCGAATGACTTTATAATTTTCAGAATCAATTCATTATACAAGACCACATAAAGTAAGGGCTACACTGGCTACATTGAGTCTTATATATTATAGGTTTAGAACACAATTTAATTTACGAGTATAATGTATGTAGAAAATAATCAGTTTTGATTATGTGATGTATTTCGATGTTACTTTTTTATGCAAAGTTAAACAGTCTTTGAGAAAAAATACAGATAAATTTCAAAGATCTCGCGTTTTTTCAACAAGAAAAGGAACTATTTTAATAGTTCCTTTTCTTGTTGAAAAAACTATTTATCAGTTAAAGTTAGAATCAAAATTAAAATCTATAACTGCGTCAATTCCGAACAAATTAAATTACTCTTTTTTTAGGTTTTAATTTTTTCTACAAGTTCATTATGGAGTCATATATATAGTATTTACCATGTAGTAGTGGTGCTAGAATAACGATTACTCCAAATCGTCCCGTGGTTGATGTAATATGCCACAAAGGGAAATTGAGACGGATTAACAGCAGCGTCTTCTTAATAATGACTAAAAAAAAACTGCGGTTACTAACCTGCTTACTATAGCAAATATCCTCCTTATAAGACATTTTAAAGGGAGGTCCATGTTCAGCAGTGGAATTTGATAAGCTATTATGAATGAATGCGAAGTGGGGGACGAAGTTTTTAATGTAACTATTTAGACAATATTCTATAGTTACGTTCATATTTCTTAATCCACTTAATAGGTAAAAAAAGGAGAGGCAGCAGATAAGGACTGCCGACATCGACAGGCTAGCGATGTGTAATGGACATGCACGTGACGCATACATCACGAGCATGTCAAGGTTATCGGTGACGCGACCTCATAAGTTTTTCCCCTACCAAAATCGCTCGACGCGGCTAATGAAGTTTACATTTCAAGTAGACATGCACGTGACGTATGAGTCGTCGTATGGTCACGAGCATGTCAAGGTCATCGGTGACGTAACCCCATAAGATTTTCCCCTAGCAAAAACGCTCGCAAGTCTCATCCTCGATGTTTTCACTTGAAAAATTAAGTAAAGCCGACTTTAAAAAATAATTCAAGGAATAAAAAAATCTACAGTATAACTTCCTATGTCGAGGCTTTAATTCCTCTATCTTATATACGAGTACACTATGTCTTAGCACTGACATAAGAAAGTATAATGTGGAAATGAAAGTTTACCTCTGTTTTACTTTTCATCAAAAAGTTGTTTTTCGACTTTTTGTTTTTGGCTCTTCTTTATCGAAGTAGTGGAGAATTTTATTACGGTATTTTAAAAATATGTCACGTTTTCTTCTAACGTCTGTTTTGCGTTACGTTGCGTAAGTCTTATTTAACGTACTTATTTAAAATATAAAATTAAAGAAGAATTATATGTTGTGAGGAAGTTTCCCTTTGTACGTGTGTATTTTTAAGAAGTCAACATACCTTATCGAAAACGATATGATTATATTTTTATTACAAAACTGAAAAACAAACATACAGAACGTAAATCAACAGCTACGGCAGCCTATGGACATCTGTATTTAACTTCAAACAAAGAAGTTACAGTAGTCAACTTAATACAAACATGAGGAAAGCTTACTTATGTACCTATATACTGTAAACGTTGTCAACTCTGAAGATTAAAATGAAATTCCTACCAACTGTTAGTCTAAAAAAGAAGTTTAATTTTTTTTTACGATAACTTTCAAAATAAAGTTTAAGAAATTATGGTCACCATTTCTTAACTCTTATTTTACTGTGGTAGAACTCCTTTTTCTATCGACTTCAAACAGGGGGAGTTACTCAATTCGACTGTATGTTTTTTTTCGACGCAACAGTGGAAACCTGCGTGAAACGGTGTATAAAGAAAATATTATAGAATAGTTTCATTTCCTTGTTGTAGCACGAATGGTTCGATTTGTCCGGGGAATGATCACCCTCTCACAGAATACCAGCGTAAAATAGGAGCTTAATGCTACTGTGTTTCGTATGGTGAGTGTAGAGAACCGGAGACCCTTTTTATTGGAAACGAGGCATTCCATCTCAGTCCTCAGGTTCGACAACGCATCTGCAATTTCTACCTACTTCAAAAAGGAGAATGTACTCAATTCATCTGTATGTTCCTTTTATATGTGTAAGCTGGTGCTTCACATGTGGTCCCATATAAATTTGATCAAGGTTTGACAAATAGTTTTTGAGTTATTCTTAATAATTTATATTGAAGAGGGTTGCACAAAATTTTTAATTTTTAATTATTGCCTAGAAGTTCATCGTGTACTACCTATTTCTGCCACCAAATAGTAATAGACAATATAGTAATAGACCGGAACACAGCAGTGCAGGCACTGCTCCGGTCGGAATGATATACAGAGCCAGTACATTTACAGACTGTGAGGCATTCCATCTTATTCTCAAAGGTGACAACGTATCTGTAGCCTTCATTGTTTCAAGTTTCTTCAAGTTGGCTGTAGGTGTCCACGGACTGCAGTAGCAACTTACCATCGAACCAATTTACCAGGTGGACTTTAAGCTACGTTTGTCACTTCTGGTTTATAAAAGCAATCATTTATTTTATTAACAATAGTGACTGTGAACTCAAGAGAACTTATTTGTTTTCATACTCGTATTCAACGTAAATCAAATAGCATTATGCATTTTAAAGTACTTCAGCATAATTTTATAGTGAGCACGCCTCGTACTGTTCGTTGCTCTGGGGAACGCATTGTGAAGAAGTATAGAGTATGTGCTTCGCGGTGCCACAGTTGTCTTATTACTTATTCCAGAATATATGTGTATTTTTTTACCTTTAACAGTAACAGTCTATATGCGTCATACAAATGGGTGCATGCCTTCTCTCATTTCTGAGAGGTTTATGGAGTAATTGGTCCGTCACGCATATTCTGCATGTTATGTTGGGGGACTTCAAATACCTTCGAAATGTTTTATTCCTCAGACATGATTACATGATTTCCTCAAGATATTTTTCTTCACCACCGAGCAAGTGGTAAAACGCACTTAAAATTACAATAATGTTTCATTGGTACCGGCGGGATAGAACCAGGCTTGCAAAATTTACTACAGCTTATCAGTGTTTTGCATTGATGTAATACTAATAATATTTATATTTTAATTTGTTGCTCAATGGTTTTTGTAAGATTCTCTAAAGACTTAATAGGTTATAGTTTTTTAAAAAAATTTCTAAGATATCCAATAATAATTTGAGCAACAAAAATTTTGGGTCCTCATTGGGTTGACTAAGATCAATTTATATTTACGTGCGCAATATCAGGCTGACTGTTAGGTGATATTTTGCAGCTTTTATACGTGGTAGAGCCATGCTGTAGCTATATTAATAGTATAGTTGTAGCACGATTGGGTCGGCTCGACCAGGGAAGGACCACGTTCTCACAGAATACCAACATAAAATAGCAACTGAAAGTTGCTGTGTTTCGTATGGTGAGTGTAGAGAACCGGAGATCCTTTTTACTGGAAACGAGGCATTCCATCTTAGTCCTCACGGGTGACAACGCATCTGCATTTTGATTCGCAAACGTGGGTAGATGTAAATATCTATGGGCCACAGCAACCACTTACCATCAGGTGGACTGTGTGCTCGTTTGTGATCCTTATACTATAAAAAAAGCTTCAGCTAATATGTCATAGCATTATATAAGTATATTATAGCCGTATGGTTGCGGCAAAAAAGAAACCATCACGCCACACCATATCATGGGTATCGTACTTGAGCTCCAGAAAGTTAGATGGTACAGGTAATTTGTATTTATACCAGATATAAATTATCCAGGCCCGCACAAAAAAGCAACGTCAAAGTTACAGGACGTCTGTATCTTTGATGTTGCTTTTCAAGTACTGAGACCAACAATTCACTTAGATTGGCGGGTCCCAAGCGTGGTAATTAAGGAAAAATATCCCTGGTATGGGAAATAGCCATGTCTAGTAATAAAACGAAAGAGACTGAATAAACAATTGTTGAACTGTAAGCTCTTCTCGTAATATCAACTTTAACTATCGTAAAAATAAATGTGCTTTATTTTACACCTTTTTATATAACCTTGACGTATATATGGAAATATCATATTCTTCTTAACTTGATATGCTTTTATACAAGTGGTAAAATTTTAAATTTTGGACAACCGACTTCAATATAAATTATTAAAGATAACTCAAAAACTACTGGTCAAAAAAACCTTGATCAAATTTATATGCGATCACATGAGAAGCAACAGCTTGCAAAAAATAATCATCGAAATCAGTTCACCTGGAAAAAAGGTATGAGCACATAAAAGAAACATACGGTCGAATTTAGTACCTAATCCTTTTTGAAGTCGGTTAAAAGCTATTTGGTCAGTTCTCTTATGTATACTGGTTAAAGTATAGACAGAGAAATGCAGCCATTTATAACATTCATTCACAAGGAGCACACGTCCATTTCTTTGTAGGACGTGAAAGCAACTTGAGAGAATTGGATCATTGCATTCTTTGAAAAGGAATGGCGAATTTTATTTATGTATTATTGATGTATAGAAAATGAAATCTGTAACGTACTAAAATATAACTAATATGGAATACGAGGGTGACACTGAAAGTTCTTAGAAAATCAAAAGCTGAATAAACTAGCACGTTATTAGTTTTATTATACCTTTCAAAATAGTGTCCATTTACATCAATACATCGCTGCATCCGATGAAACCACTAGGAAAAGCACTCTGTCCACTCGTCCTTAGGGGTCTCTTCGACGGCATTTTGAAACGCAGCCACTGCTTCCTCGGCATCCATAAAACGTTTTCCTCGGAGTTATTCTTTTATTTTCGGAAATAAATACAAATCTCAATAGGTGCAAGGTCGGGGCTATAGGGCGGGTGACCCAGTAATTCCACGTCTGACGCCGCCAAGTAGTCGATTGTTTGCTTGGCAGTGTGCGACGAGGCGTTATCGTGGTGAAGGAGGATCCTACTGCGAGGTCGTTTCTCCCGAACATTTTCCAAGACAAATGGCAAATATTTAATAGTGTACCACTGTGCAGTAACTGTTTTTCGATCCTCCAAAACAATTGTTGCGTAATGACCTGTCCTTCCGAAGAACGAGGTCACTATTATTTTTCCCACGCTTCAACCTCTCTTCACTTGAGTTGGCAACTCCTCGGAAGGAAACACCCAGACAGCAGACTGTCTCTTAGTTTCAGGATCATAACAATAAATCCAGCTTTCGTCACCCGTAAGTATGTCGAACACAGCATTTGAGTCACCTCCGTTAAAACTTTGAACCATTTCATGACCCCAATCAACACGACGGATATTTTGGGCGTCTGTCAAATTATTAGGTATCCACCGGGCACAAAGCTTCCTGACCGCTAAATCTTCATGGAAGATTTTGCGCACTTGACTCATACCGATGCCTAAGTTTGTTAAATAAGTCTTTTGTCACTCTCTATCATACGCCGCACAACACTGATGTTATCTTCAGTCGTCGCCGCAGAAGGCCGTCACGCAGATCATCGATGAGATTTGTGCAACCACGTTTAAACTCATTAAGCCAGTTGTAAACAGTGGCACGAGATGGGGCTTCATCGTGCAAGGCCAATCGAAGTCTATCATAACTTTCTTGTTGATTTAAATGACATCGAAAGTCATGAAAAATCATTGTACGAAAATTTTCTCGCGTTGAATTCATGCTGACGTGACGTTTATATTTAAAATAGTAGTAATAAAAAATAAAGTGGATGAAACAAAACAAGTATGTAAGGATCGTAGCAAGTGGAAAGAACTGGTCTCTGCCTACCCCTACGGGAAAGAGGCGTGATCATATGTATGTATGTATGTAATCCCGCTGTGTTTCTTGCGGGTAAATAAAAAATTGACCTGAAATGGATATTGTTAATTAATTTGCCTCCTGCGTGAAATAATATTTAAAATGCTTGAAAATCGCAAGTTAATATTAAATGGACTCTGACATTAATTTTAATCGATATCATCCTAGAGAATTATTTTAAGATTGTGTATTTGTTCATTTTGACTGCAGCTGAATTGGGTTAGTAAATGCAAGGCATTATAATTAATACTTTCTTTTACAAATATATTAAATTCTAGTTGTAAATTTTAAATCATTTTATAACAGTCCTTTATTTATTTATGTATATAGAAATATCGGAGTTTTATTCCGAAAGCAAGAACCAATTAAAACTTTAATTACAGTTTTAAAGGGCTGGGTTACCTCATGATCAGGGTAAGGAAAGGAATGTTAGCAACATGTTTCGGCGCCATGTGGATTTCTATTACAACGCAGCGGGCTTTTCTCTTCTCCATACGCTCAGAATTTAGAGGAAGCCTTCCCTACGGTGAGATTAAAGACTATAACCATTTTTTATGTCCTTTTTAGCCATTATTTATTACAGCGCTGATTCAGCGAATAACATCAGAATATTATTGAATTTTTAAACAATGATTAGACAATAGATTGATTATCACAAATAAAATATACGAAATATATAAGAACATTAGGTATGAGATAAAAACGATTTACGAATTTTATACGTGGTAGAGACATGCTGCAGCTATATTAGTAGTATAGTTGTAGCACGAATGGGTCGGCTCGACCTGGGAAGGGCCACACTCTCACAGAATACCAGCGTAAAATAACAGCTTAACACTGCTGTGTTTCTTGTGGTGAGTGAAGAGAACCGGAGACCCTTTTTACTGGAAAAGAGGCATTCCATCTTAGTCGTCACGGCTGACAACGCATTTGCATTTTGATTCGCAAATGAGGATAGATGTAGATTTCTATGGGCCGCAGCAAACACCATCTGGTGGACTGTATGCTCGTTTGTCACCCTATGCTATAAAAAAAAATACTGATATTTCATGTACGAGTCATAAACTACTTATTGTCAGCTATGATACCTACGTATTAGTAAATTATAACTTTACATTTACAATTTGTTATCAGGTCCGATACGTCCTTTCTAAATTTTGGGGTATAAACAGTCTAATTTTTGTTTTAAAAGAAGATCTGTGTAAAGAATGATATTCTCTTAAAGACAATTTCATTCATCGCTTGATTTACCTGATTAGGTTTCCATTCAAATCGATTCAGTAGTTATGCTTCATTAAAAATCGTATTTTAAGTTCGTCACCAGATGGGAAGTTGATAGTGAGTGGAAACCTTATCGCACCCACGCCTATTTTAATAATATATCTAACTACCTTATACTTTCTAATAATTGAGCATGCAAAATAGTTATAACTGTTATTATTAGGTAGTAGGATCTTATACTACCAAGGAATCCGTTTGGATAGGTAAGCCTTCCTTCTGACCTATTACTACTGACCTAATAAACTGCAGTAGCAGTACGTAAACTGTTGTATACCCATCTATAGGGCATAGAGAGCCAGTACATTTAATAGCAGAAAAGATTGCGAAGCATTACTTCTTCGTTCTCAGAGTTGACAATTGTGGCCTTTATTTTGCAGATGTCCATGACCTACACTACTTACCGTCTCATGAACGGTTGGTTCGTTTATCACTTTCACGTTATAAACAAAATATATTATTAGAGCTGCAAAGTGCAAAGTCTCTAAGGGTCTGTGGCGCAGTGGCTTAGCTGATTAGCGGCCCTGAGGTCCACGAGTTCGAATGTCGCACGGAACAAGTAGGTATTTTTATTATATTTTATAGAGGTATTTTTTCTTGTTTTGGATGTTTGTCCTTGTGAAATTTATATATTAATTAAACTGCTTCCTGGAGACAGGTGAAAGTCCTAGTGGGTGGTAATGATTAAAGAAAAAAAAAAAAGAAAAGTTTGTACTGCTATAAAACTTAAAATAAAGTATTATATTTATGTTTGTGTAAATATGTAGAATTTTAGCGAATCCACTAAAGAATTCGTGTAGATGTAACATAGCGTTATTCATATCAGGAAAATGCATTACTGTGACACGCTTGTACATCAGCTTTGAAAAATGTTTTCAGTTTGAATTTACATTAAAATAGTGCATCAGGTGGACTGTACTGTACTGTAGTTGCAATTCTTATCCCATTTGTCATAATCGTTTTATCAATAACATCTCGTTACTACACTTCTCATGTATTTGAAAAATGAAAACTCTAAGAAGTACATGAAGTTTAATAGTATTCTATCTAGAGATAACTAGATGCTAAGTAAGATAGGATTAAAACAAGTATCAAATAGTATTTTTGTTTGCTTATTAAATACCTATATTATTACCATCGCGTCCCTTAACAAAACAATATTTTTTTCATGTTAACATCAAAAACGTTAAACGTTTTATTCATATTCCAATTATATTAAGATTTCATGATTCCCGTTAAATTTTAAAATAATCTGAAGTCCATTTACTATAATAAAATGATTTTTTCATGTGTAATACTACCGTTACCGTTGCAGCCTATTAAAGTCCACTGGTAAACATAGGCCTCTCCCATAGATTGCCTCATAGGGCGGACATTGTCCGTAGGTGCCACGCTTGGCAAGCGGCCTGGCAACAGCAGCTTTAGTTTTTTTTCAAGTCGTTATTAGGAAGACTGCTTATCTCCTGGTTCAGTTTTCCTCTGTCGCCTTTTACGAAACCCACGGGATGACATGGGATAGTGGATATTCTTACACTACCACTACACAGACGTAATAATAGCATACTGTTATAATTAATAAACGTAACCATTTGTATTGGGCCCACATAAGATTGTCTACTTTAACAGATTTAACAGATTTTTATGATTTGTCTACTTTAACAGATTCTTACGTGGTAGAGCCATGCTGCAGCTATATTATGGTTGCAGCACGAATGGGTCGGCTCGACCGGGGAAGGACCACGCTCTTACAGAATACCAGCGTAAAATAGCAGCTTAATGCTGCTGTGTTTCGTATGGTGAGTGTAGAGAAGCGGAGACCCTTTTTACTGGAAACGAGGCATTCCATCTTAGTCCTCACGGGTGACAACGCATCTGCATTTTGATTCTTAATCGAAGATAGAAGTAGATGTCTATGGGCCACAGCAACCACTTACCATCAGGTGGACTGTGTGCTCGTTTGTCACCCTTATCCTATAAAAAAAAAACGATTTTATTTATTTCTTATTAATCGTTTTCACTAGACTACTAGACGGAATATAAAAGTGATGTTAGTAAAATTAGCATATGTACTTGGTAAGCCTATATACGTCCCACCACTGAGCACATGCCTCAATATTAAAAGGATTATAAAGCAAGTAGTGATTTTTTTATAGGAAATTTTTCGATACTATGGCTTACTATATTAGAATTACCTTAGGGGTCCCTATTTAAGAACATATAGCCTATGTTAGTCACTTATCTTTATATCGATATTATTATTTCAGATACTTTGAAAATCTATAAAATTTAAATATATCACAATAAGCCTGAAGTAAATATTATAATCATCACCATCATTACAGTCCTTCACAAGTCTACTATTAAACATATGCCTGAAAACTGAACTAGGAGATGAGCAGTCTTCCTAATAACGACTTAAAATAAATACTAAAACTGCTGTTGCCAGCCCGCTTGCCAAGCGTGGCACCTACGGAAAATGTCCGCCCTATGAGGCAATCTATGGGGGAGGCCTATGTTTAGCAGTGGACTTTAATAGGCTGCAACGGTAATGGTATTGTTACACATAAAAACGAAATCATTTTACTATAGTAAATGGACTTAAGATTATTTGAAAATCTAACCGGAATCATAAAATCTTAATATAATTGCAATATGAAAAAAATGCGTGCAATGAATCGTTTTTGATGTTTATATGAAAAAAAAAATTGTTTTATTAAGGGACGCAGTGGTAATATTAGGCTTTTCATATAAAGAAGTCACAAAATACGCTCTTGAGCTACTTGTATTCATTGACTTCCTGCATGTCTTACTAGATCGTTACGCCATCTAGTGGTAGACCGCCCTACACTCCGCTTACTAGTACGAGGCTGCCGCTAGTGAAATTTTCTGCCTTATCGGTTGTCGATTCTTCGAGCTTTCTAGCCGGCCCATTTTACAGCTTACTGATCCGTTGGGCTGTTGTTAATCTGGTTCTACTGCGGATGTCCTCTTTTTTAACGCAAATAAACTCAAAGCATAACGTTCACCTTAGCTCGCTAATCGATATTAGGCTTCCGCATACGGTCAGTGGTGAAATAAATTATTCATTCATTCACATAAAAATTAATTCATTACCGCCTATCGAATTCAACTGCTAAACATCAGGTCTCACCATACAGTTGCTACGCTTGGTAGCCGGTTTGGTATCTCCAGTTTTTAATATTTAGTTCTTATTAGGAAGATGGTGCTTCCCATCGCCTGGTTTATTTACTTGTATCCCCTCTTTTGATACCCATAGGAAGATATGAGGTTGTGAATATCCTTACACAGCCACTACGCGGTCGTCGAAATAAATATATTCCTTTGAAATCAGTAAAGTAGGCCACATTAACGTTGCATTAAAGTTGCTTTGCTTCTATTTGTAGCTAAAAGGGGAACGAAAAGGAATGTAAAGTTGTTCTAAAGCCTCCGTGCTCCATGATATAAATTGAATAATCACAATTTCTATGAAGATCCATAGCATTATAAAAGAAGTGAGGCATAATATATATATACAAAGCAACCGAAACATCGGGAATATAAAATAAGTTAATTAAACGCGATAAAATCCGTAAAAATAGTTTTATTCAAGATATCCATATAGTTATTATTAAATTAAAAACTTTAATAAACATCCTTAAACTGCATTTAAAGTAAAAATTGCAATGTGTTAAAATTAAACTTTATTAAGAGAACTATCCCTCTCAGAAGTGAGAGGAGGCCTGTGCCCAGCTGTGGGACGTGTCGTGTGTATATACGCTGTAACATACTTTAAGAGAACTATCGTGAAATTGTGTAGTAGCGGTGTAAACATATACAATACCCCATATCACCCCGTTTAGTCTAAAGAGGAGACGGAGGGAAACAAACAAGTTGAGGGGCAGAAGCGTCTTCCTGATAAAAACTGAAATATAAAAAAGCTGCGTTTGCCAACCCGACTGCCATGCGTGGCAACTATGACAAATAATCTTCCTTATGATGCAATCAATGGGGAGGCCTACATTTCAGCAGTGGACTTTCTATAGAGTGTGTGTAATGAATTAATGAAAAAAGAGGACTAATGCATATTCAGGCGCATAAGGACGTATTTAATCTACAAGCTAGTTTACAGCGTTAGTTACATTATACATTCCCAGTGTTAGGTATAATATGCTTCCTTTTTTTATAAGTTCTTGGGGATAAAATATGTTCTAATTTAAAAGCACTGTCCACATCAATCACTCAAATATTTATAAATGATTCAAGCATACTAAGTTGCCATAGGATAATTTCCTTGTCCACAGAGGACGAGGTAAATCAGCAATCAAAATTGCGATTAATAATTTAGCTTGTTCCGGCGGGAATCAAACTTAGATTTCTCGTGTTCAGGTGGCTACTGACCTGCCTGCCGCAGGGGCAATCTAGGGTGTAGGAGTGGGGATGACCCTTAATTGACTCCTTAATTGTGATGTGTGTAGGCAAACAGGAGCAATTTTTTAAGTCGGCCCTGCGACCTTCGATATTGCTCCGATCGCTGTGCTCCCTAGATTGCCCCTGCGGCAGGCAGGTCAGTAGCCGCCTTTCCATGAAATTTAAAACTCCTGAGAACTATATTAACGATCGGAAAATTTCAAAGATATATTATAGCAATTTCTTAAATGGAAATACCTATCGCCACAGTACTTTATTACTATTATTATTTCTTTATTTTACGACGGAATAAATTGAAAATTTGGTCGTATTTTTTAAATATTCTACCGTCGCTCTTATCGGAAAATACATGGTAGAAAAAGTGCGAATAGTAGTCGAGTCCTGTGGTTTCCGTTTAATACATCCATACATAAACACCCATGCGTGTCACCTAGAAGGGTAGGCAGAAAATACGGACTTCCATTTGAAATAATAATAATAATAAAATATATACATAATTCAAAATAATATATATTATATTCTATAGATGTGCTTGTTTATGAGCCAATCATATACAAACACATCTATAGGATTTAGCCTGTGAGAGAATGAGATAGAATATTAAATTAGTGTGTAGAATATTAGTGTTTAGGCCATCTAGCATCAATTTTACGCACCATCTTGAGAGTTAATATTTTTTTTATAACTAAATGTTTTCCCTAACAGAATAATATACAAAGGTTAGTTTCTTACGCGCAAGTCCCCGGATCGAGGTAGTAAAACTAAAAAAGCTCAACAAAGCCTTTGTGCGCCGATCTACATGATTACACATCATTATCACTAAACCGACGCCTTACGACGTCCGTCTTCTAAGTACCTCTCGCAGTTATTTTTGTCAATGTAACTAACATTTATAAAAAGTTCTTAGAATAGTTAGTCATTTAAAAATTAAAATTCTTGTCTGTGTTCTGTTATTTAAACAATTACAAGAAAATTGTTAAATATCAATTGCTGTCAATATTTTTTTAAATATTTTACTAAGCCAGCGCTTGTTTACGATCCCACCTGATGGTAAGTGGTGATGTAGCCTAAGATGGTGAAGCGCACTGACTTAACAAAAGCCTATTCACTCTTGCGTTGAAGACACCCACAGTGTAATCGTCCTCGAATTATATTGTTTTGAATTTGAAAACATCATAATATGCATGCAAATGCATATTTTTGATATTTTATATTTTATTATTCGTGTCTCTTATAATAAATAAAAAAGTAATTAATTTAATTAGTTAATTAAAATCCAAGCAGTTCGAGTTTAATCGTAATTTGTTACAAATTACAAACGGACACACAATCAACTTGATGGTATATTGATGTGTGGCCCATAGACATCTAAATCTATTTTCGATTAAGAATCAAATGAAGATGCTTCGACGCCTTTAAGGGCTACGATAGAATGCCTCGCCATACGAAACACAACAGCATTAAGCTGCTATTTAACGCTGGTCGTCGGTTAGAGTGTGGTCCTTCCCCGGTTGATCCGACCCATTCGTACCGCAACCATAATAAAGCTGCATAATGAATAATGGCGCGTATAAAGTTTGTGCTTGGAATGGAACCGAAGGAAGATATCTTAAGAAAACCATCAAATAACCCATACATTCGCACAACAGCAAAACCGGTTGATTTTTTCTTTCCGATAAACTATCTCAGAAATGATCTTGTTACTTTGCGTTATTTTATTATTATTCAAGTATAAACCAATTCGTTTAAAAATCAGTCACCTCAAATTCACGTTTATTAACAACAGTTATCTTGCTGCGTATATATTTTTACAAGAGGTAAAATTTAAATTTTGTACAACCGACTTCAATATAAATATAATTTATTGTTGATTTTTTTTTAAAACCGCACGACCGATTTCGGTAAAATTTAAAAGGAATCACGTGGGAAGTATATACCCTTTGAAACATGTAAAGAATTTTTCAAATCGGTTCAGGTGTCTTCGAGTAATCGGTGAACATACATAAAAAAAGATTCCGACGAATTGTAAACCTTCTCCTTTTTGTAGTCGGTTGAAAATGCAATTCACATTCACCGTATAATAAAAGCAAGAAAGCTAGTTCCAAGTCAGAAATGAAGTTGTAAATCTAGCTCAAAGTATTAAAATCATTATTCTCACGTATAATAAGATGTTGAGAAAAATGGTATGAAAACAAACTTGCATTTAAATTAGCTTTTCTCGTTTTCTTTTCTCTTATTTAGTTAGTAACAAACTATGTAGTATACGTTGTACCTACGTACTATTTTTACGTGGTAGAGCAATGCTGCAGCTATATTGGTAGTATGGTTGTAGCACGAATGGGTCGCCTCGACCGGGGTGGGACCAAGTTCTCACAAAATAAAAGCGTAAAATAGCAGCTTAATGCTGCTGTGTTTCGCTTGGTGGGTTCCCGTGAACTGTAGCGGCCCAGCCAAACCTTTAGCCATTGCGCCACCAGTTGTTAGCTTGTCTAATTTCTATAACTTTTATTTAATTTCAACGTTTAGTATTAAAAATAATGGGTAGTAAATCACATTTCAATGGATTAAAAACTTACGGCCTTATTAAGGAAAATTGTAGTCATATTAAAAAGTGATTTATATTTCTAATATCTATTTCTCTCTCTTCAATATACGATAATAGAAAGGTTCCACTGCTCATACAAAAAGAGATATTTGATCAAATGATATATGATTAATTCGTATATTAAATAATAGTTGTAAAAAAAATAATAGCTCCAAAGATAGATGATATTCCAGCTAAATGTAAAGAAAAGATAGCTAAATCAACTGATCTTCCACCATGGGCAATACTAGATGATAAAGGGGGATAAACTGTTCATCCAGTTCCTAGAAATTAGTAAGATTAATAAGGGAGGTTAAAAGGGTCTAAAAGTACTTATAGAAATAACAAAAATATTTCAGTTAAGAGATCGTAAACGATTATATAAGTAAGGTAGTTGGAATCAGTATGTTAAATTGACTTTAAATAAATTGACGTTAAGAAATGTCTAAATAATGGCTATGTACTTTAGAAACAGGAATAATTATTTGCAGCTTATGGGCATCTGCAACCAACTGCATGAAAAAAATATATATATATGAGTTTTCGATGTTGTTGAACCGGAGTAAAGTAGAGAGTACTTTGTCTTAATAGCAAAAATAGGGTGATGTTTCCCCAAACTGGTTCTTAGGCAGTAAAAATTCAAACACCTAGAAAATAGTTTTCATAATTTTGGGTTACCTTGTCGAACTCTGTGTTTGAAAAAAAAATAGAAGCTGTTCTATGAGTAAGACCATATTGCCGTCTCTTGAACAATTACGTGATCTGACTTTAAAATACTGTAAATTCATTCCGCGTAGTACAGACTAAAACTTAATATTTAAAACATTCTGCTTGACTATCATGTAAAGACATACAACTCGGCCGTTCTCTATGACTACCATAAAAATATTAAAATTAACCGCAATAAAATCCGTAAATTGAATTTAATTTCACGTATGAAGTTCAAATATTCAAGATTAAATATTTGAATTTACCACCTTTATGCAACTTAAATCAACATGGCTCAGTGTAAGTTGTTTCGTGATGCACTTGTTTTAAAGTAAAGGGAAATAAAACGCATTAGCAAGACACATCAAGAGAATACGGAACTGTAAAAGGACCCATATAATGGCATCCTTTACGCGGCATTATCGTTAATGTAGGTATTTAAAACATCTATAAAGAAAAGGTTATAAAGAGTTGTCTCGTACTAATGTTCCCGGAACCAATATCAAACATGAATAAATGACTTAATTAAATTCATTAGCATGGTTAAAGTGCACTTTTTGCACGGGATTACATATTTTACTGTTAATTTTCTGCTTTGTTAAAAAATTCTTATGATCTCATAAGAATTTTTTCTTATATGTTATGATTTAAGATATTTTACGATGTGTGCGATTGTACCTATAGAGTACTTTTTATAAATCAGATTGTTCCGATGTATGAAATGATTGCAAAACTTAATCCTAAAATATTTTAATTATAGGAATACAAAGAAATAACGTCTGATGGAGATTATTTAATGTCGAATCTGGTACTGGTAATAATGATGATGCAATATTCTTGGTAATAAGGGAAAATAAATTATATGATTTAATCAAATAAACCACAGATCCAATGTGGAGCCTTCCCTGGTTTCTGCACCAAAAGCTGTGTTGTGTTCTTATAAAACTAAAATAAGTGCGGCTTAATCTAACTCTGGATCTGACTTTGAGGTCTGCAGTAATCTTAAAGAAAATATTTATAAGATTAACGATTTTGAAACAAACTGGCAGAATAGAAATTTGCGATTTACCTTGAAATACTAGGGTCACTAATGGGAGATTTATTCACGCACGAATGAAGCATGCCATGCAGCATAAATGAAGTACGAATATTATGTCATCTCTGAACACGTTCTTACAGAACACCAGAGTAAAAAAGTAGCTACAGTGCCGCAGTAAATCGTATGATGCTAGAAGAGAACTAGACTTTTTTCGTTCCTCGGGGATAACAACGCATCTGCTCATTGATGCTTAATCTAAAGGTGTTTAGTTTTTGTGGGCCACATCTTCTACTTAACTGTACTCTACTATACTCTACTTAATACAGATAAAAGATTTCCACATAGAGACGTAACAAGATTAAATTTTAGATTATGTAAATTTGCCTTTTTGCAGAAAAATTGTCCCATTATGTGCATAAAAGTATATAATAAACTTTCTGTTGAAATTCGAGAACTTTTCAAAAAAAACTAAAACTAAAGCTAATCCAAAATTGTTTTAATACTCTAGGGGATTTTTAATGTTATAAACCAAAATAATAAGTATTTTATAAGACATTTCGTGTAAAACTGTACATTTGGTTTGATATAATATAAATACGAGTATATATTTTTAATTTAAGACTCGATAAAACTTTGTACTTTTTTGTTTAATTAATTATTGAAATCCATCTTTACGTGTCTTATGAATTTTTATCCTTGAATTTATCATAAAATTATAACTAAACAAAATTTTCTTTTTTAATAGATACATCTAATTTTTTTACATAACTTAGTACTGAACTCATCTGAATAGGTACATAACTGAATACATTAGAATAATAAACATACCTACACGATGGATAAAAAAGCATGACACTAATCTTGTTAACATTTCATTTAAGTAAGCTTTTTTATTAGCGGGGAAATGAACCAGGTATTTGGTTTATTTACCCTGTGAATAAAGTGGCTAGGTGAAGACAACACAAGGGCAAAAAAGTAGGTTAAGTTGATAACTTAGGTATTTTGACAAGTGTTGTAAATTATTAGGCATTGTGGTACCATCACTAGCAGAGGGCCCCGCGAATTCGGCTTCCGCGCGTACATTGACCTCTAGTCAGATTGTAATTCCACTGCTGGTTTTATTATTAAGTATTTTTATGATTTTTTAAATGAATTTATCGTTTTATTTAGCTGTACTAATATGATGGATTCTGAATAAAGGTAATAAAACGTTGTGAAAAGATGATTTTTTTCCTCGGGATCGAATTTATTTGTGACCCATCATTGAAGTTATCCTTAGTACTATCATCTCTCTTCATTTTCGGGAGCGTTTCACTAACACGCGGTATATATAGACATACATACATATCAATAAAATAAAATAAATACATAAATAATTAAATAAAAACCCAACCAGATGGAAGCCCTCGGCAGGGCAGACCAAACGGCCGAGGGTTAGGGTGAAAGGGAAAGAAACCGGCGGACGATGCGGACGGTATCGAGTAGCATCGCCTTCTGCATTTGATTCCGGAGCGGTCCGTTACGAAGTCCCAGGCCCCTCAGATGACATGAGAGGCTGACCGGCTGAACGCACAAACGACCACAGAAATAATTTCGGTCGGCAGACCAACCCCACATGGCGGTCACCTCGTGAGCAAGGTACAGATATTTTATGTGCTTATCTGTTTCGGCTTTCACGAGGTTCTCATCATAAGGAATGGTAATTTCGTCCAAAAGTATCCTTGACTGTGCCCGGTCGATCAGCACATAATCAGGCTTATTCGCAAGAATAGTCCTGTCTGTGATGATGGCCCGGTCCCAGTAGAGCCTGGCGCGGTCATTTTCGAGCACGGCTTCTGGCAAGTACTTATAATACGGCAGTTTCCGATCCACGAGACCGTATTTCAGAGCGAGCTCCTGGTGCAGAATCCTAGCTACTAAGTTGTGCCTGTGCAAATACTCAGCGTTAGAAAGCGCCGAACAACCGGAAATGACATGCCTAAGTGACTCACCGGGATGGTGACAAGCTCGACAGACGTCGATGTTGCCATCCCTTAGGATGTATCTCCGATAGTTGTTAGTCTTAATAA
Source organism: Parnassius mnemosyne (assembly GCA_963668995.1). Taxonomy (NCBI): domain Eukaryota; kingdom Metazoa; phylum Arthropoda; class Insecta; order Lepidoptera; family Papilionidae; genus Parnassius; species Parnassius mnemosyne. Next base: position 39,648,043 of record CAVLGL010000035.1, on the reverse strand, counting down.
CCTGATCCTGTATTGCACAAACAAAACCCTCGGTTTCCCCGAAGAGGTCACCAAAACGTAGCCAGTGGAGGGACCCTTATTATCATTATTATTATGGGGTATCTATAAAGTTTTCTCATCTGGTTGGGCAATATAAATATATAATTGTAAATAAACACGGAAAACGTAAATAAATATCAATAAAATAAAATAAATACATAAAAAATACATAAATATATAAAAACCCAACTAGATGGAAGCCCTCGGCAGAGGAGACCAATCGGCCGAGGGTTAGGGGGAAAGGGAAAGAAACCGGCGGATGATACGGGCGGTATCGAGGAGCACCGTCTTTTGCATTTGAGCTTGGAGCGGTCCGTCACGGAGTCCCAGTCGCCTCAGATGACCCGAGAGGCTGACTGGAATTAACCCATTCTTAGAGACGACTACAGGTATAATTTCGGCCGGCAATCCACCCCACATGTCGGCCACCTCGTGAGCCAGGTCCAGATATTTTGTCAGCTTATCTGTTTTGGCTTTCACGAGGTTCTCGTCATAAGGAATGGTAATGTCGACCAAAAATATCCTTGACTGTGCCCGGTCCATCAGCACAATATCAGGCTTATTCGTAAGAATAGTCCTGTCTGTGATGATGGCCCGGTCCCAGTAGAGCCAGGCGCGGTCATTTTCGAGCACGGCTTCCGGCAAGTACTTATAATACGGCAGTTTCCGATCCACGAGACCGTATTTCAGAGCGAGCTCCTGGTGCAGAATCCTAGCTACTAAGTTGTGCATGTGCAAATACTCAACGTTAGAAAGCGCCGAACAACCGGAAATGACATGCCTAAGTGACTCACCGGGATGGTGACAAGCTCGACAGACGTCGATGGTGCCATCCCTTAGGATGTATCTCCGATAGTTGTTAGTCTTAATAACCTGATCCTGTATCGCACAGACAAAACCCTCGGTTTCCCCAAAGAGGTCATCGAAACGTAGCCAGTGGAGGGAGGCGTCTGTGTCTACGAAAGGCTCATGTAGAGCCTTGTAGAACCTCCCGTGAAGCTCCTTCTCCTTCCATACGGTCCCCCGGTCGGAAATGTTCTGTACTGCCATTACTTGTTGGCTAAGGATAGAGGGGTAAGTCCTTTATCAAAAGAAATAACGCCCCTATAGTATGGATCATCTGCTCTCGTCAGAAAATAATTACGGAGGCTGCACACTTCGCGATTATGCATGGTAAGCGTGCTTAAAAAGCCGCGCCCACCATGCTTCGGATGATGCATCCTGTGGGACGTCATTATAGTGCGGACTTTTCTGTCCAGAGCGTTCAGTTCGGTCTGAGTCCACCTGAGCATGCCAAAGGTATACATGAGAACAGGCATGATACCCACCGGTATATGCGTGCGTCTTATTCACACCGGACAAAAGGCTGTTAAGCACTTTGGTCAAGCGTGCATAAAACACATGCCAAACTGACTGTTTCATACCCGCCTCATCGACACCGATGTTCTGTGACATACCCAGGTATCGGTATGTTTCAGCCTCGGAAAGGGTCCTTATGTTGATGGGCATAGATAAGTCTATGCCCTCAGAGTTAGCAACCCTTCCCCTTTCAACATGGAGGACCGCACACTTATCCGTCCCCAGCTCCATTCTAATATAATTGCTAAAATCACAAGTGATGTTTAGCAATTCCATAAGGCGTTTATTATTATTATTAATTATACTTATCATCAGTTGATCTGGGGTTGTAACTCTATAAAAATAAAAAATACTGAGCAAAAATGTATTGATGTTTTTGCAGAAAAGTTTATCGTTCATAGAATTAAAGCGCGCCAAAAACCAGCATAGTAAGGAAATAGTTTTATATGATGAAACTAAGGAAAACGTTATTTTATTGTTATCGATTGTTTGTTTCACTTTCGGGTAGCTCAATTTGATATACCGGTTCTGCAATTCACAATTTTAAGGTGTCGTCGCAAAAAATACAAAATTATTTTAAGTATCTAACACAACAAATGCTAAAACGTTTAACTTAAAAAAAAAAAAGAAAGAAAAGAACATTTTTTCTGGACTAGTGTAGACAAATGAAAATCATTTAGCCGAGGTATTAGCGCTGCTGTTTAGCACTTTCAGCACTACGGTAGTCTTTATTATGAATCCTGGTCTTGTGCATGTCATCAATGCTTTGGCTAACAGTCATAAATGCGTTGAATTAATAATAGGATAAAAAACGAATATAACTTTGTGAGTGGATAGTTTCAAGTCAAGCTAAATAGAAATAAAGCAAACACAATGATAATTAAACATAAGATCTTTTGACAAAATAAACCAACAATTGACTCGAAGCATACTTCTATAGAATTGTAGTGTACTTGTATTTGTTTGTTCAGTGAGTATTTTATTCCGAAATATATTTTAATATTAGACAACCGCATACTTTTCAAATGGATTTAATGAATAGTTGTATATGAGTTTCTATGAATGATCTCAAAATGTAAGACACACCTCGTCACACAATCCTCAAAACCAAAAATCGAGAGAATACAACTAGTGCGTATTGTCAGATGACATACGGTTCTGAGACGTGGCATCGCTGGCCATATAGAATGCTTGCAGTTGCTCAACAATCCATGGAGATTGTTAACTAGGACCTTCTCTACGTGATAAAGTCTGTAACGATGATAATATCTGCAGTAGAAGTTACCGGTGGATCACTAAGCCGAGGTGGAAATAGCCAACCATATAGCTTGAAGAATTGATCTCTGATGGGGAAGATGGATACTTGGGTGGCAGCCACATCCTAATAAGCGAAGTGTAAGGTTTTCTACCAGATGGATCGACAACCTGTTAAAATATGCACGAAGTTGATGGTTGCTCAGGACCTTGTTTTGTGGTATTCTTATAGGGAAGCTCATTCTCAGCAGTGGTCTAATGACGGGATGTAATGATGATAGTTTTAACTATATGCTTTAAGTAATTTAAAATAATGCGTATAAACATTAAAATGTTTGTATTTTTGAGATAGCATAGGCTTAATTTAAACCATTAAAAATTATATGATACCCCCTTAACGTTTACGAATTAAGTTCTTTACATTTTAAACCATGTTTTACAAATGTTAAAATATTTTGTGTTATAGTAAAGTGTGTTTTTTTAGAGGTATAGAACTTTAAGTTGGCAACACTTTTTTAACTGGCGGCCATTTTGTCAGCTGTCAAGTGATTTATGTTTAGTTTGGTTTGGCATTTCAACATGAATAGACTGACGCCTGAACAACGCTTCCAAATTGTGCAAATTTATTTTGAAAATCATGGTTCTGTTCGAAATACGTATCGCGCATTACGTCCATTTTACGGTCAACATAATCGTCCATCAGAGCAATTAATTCGATTAACTATGGGACATTTGCGCGCCACGTTTACTCTAAATGATAATACGCATCCACAGAGATGTCGTACAGTGCGTACAGAAGAAGTCATTGCTGCTGTAGAGCGTAGCGTAGAGGAAGACCCGAATCAGTCTATCCGCCATCGTGCACAGGAATTGGATATGTGTCCATCCACTTTATGGAAGATTTTGCGGAAAGATCTTGGTTTGCGTGCTTGCAAAATCCAACTCGTGCAAGAATTAAAGCCTCGCGATCACTTAGCAAGGCGTAGATTCGGTGAATGGGCCCAAAATAAGATTGCCGACGATCCCAATTTTCATAAGCGAATTTTGTTTAGCGATGAAGCTCACTTTTGTTTGAATGGATATGTCAATAAACAAAACTTTCGTATTTGGAGTGATGATAATCCTCAAGTGTATGTTGAGACACCGTTACATCCAGAAAAACTGACTGTGTGGTGTGCTTTATGGGCTGGTGGAATAATTGGTCCGTACTTCTTTAAAAACGATGCTGGCCAGAACGGTACAGTCAATGGTGACCGCTATAGAACGATGATTACTGACTTTTTCGTTCATCAATTGAACAACCATGATGTGCAGAAGTTGTGGTTTCAACAAGATGGCGCAACATGTCACACAGCTCGTGCTACAATTGATTTATTGAAGGAAACGTTTTGTAACCGCATATTTTTATGTTTCGGACCCGTGAATTGGCCTCGAAGATCGTGCGATTTAACGCTGTTTGACTATTTTCTGTGGGGATATGTGAAGTCGCATGTCTACGCCGATAAGCCCGAAACGATTGACCACTTGGAGGACAACATTCGGCGCGTTATTGCCGATATACGGCCAAAAATGTTGGAAAAAGTAATCGAAAATTGGACCTCCAGATTAGACTACGTCCGAGCCAGCCGTGGCATATGGCCAGAAGTCATATTTAAATTATAATACCAGAAGATTGTCTTTCGAATAAAGTAAATTTCATGTCAATAAAAAAAATCATGTTTGTTTTATTCCATTTCAAAGTTCTATACCTCTAAAAAAACACCCATTATAATTTGTCCTTAAATTTAAGCCACCGTGTTCTGTTCTCCCTTTTAAATGTAATGTTTTACGAAATGTTTTTCTTAAGGAAATATTTTGTTCTTTACATTTAAAACAATGATGGACATTAGGAGAGTGTCTTAAAATAAACATTTAATAAAGTTTGTTTACTTTAAGTAATGTAAGGAGTCATCACCTTCATTTTCATACCAATACATTGACAAACGAGTTATGCTTTCATCTAATAGTAATTTCATATTTTTTCTTCTAACTTTAAACAAGGAATAAAGCGTTGGTAGAGTCTATTGTTGGAATGCCCTGTTCGCGCCACTTTGGCAATACTGCCTAACACGTATGTGATTCGTTAATTATTATTCAATAAGAGAGTGTACTGCAAAAATCCCATTTTCGGGTTTCCTATCTACCGCCTTTTGTGCCTTCAGCATGTGCACTCTGGTGTTAACGGGGTTCACATAAGTTCAGAAGACACGAAACCAACGGCATCGCTTCTATCTCGTGGAATCGCACCCGGCTTTGTGTCGTTTAGATATTAAACAATAACGTTATAAAATTTACAATAACGCTATATTTCGCGATTAGCCCGAATTTAGATATTTGCAGTATCGCGAAAGAGTAAATTCGCACCGCACCCTACAGTCCATTAATTTTCACATAATCAGCCTTGTAATAAATCTGAACCGAGTTAATAATTTAAATTAAGAAACCATTTTTGGCCCTTCGCCCGGGTTAGAACCATTTTTTGGTCACTTCGGCCGGTATAATTTTAACCAGCCCTCACAACCTTATATTAACCAAAAAACATGCGTGAGTGACGTAGAACACTCGGTTGGAAGTAAGTTCCTTCGTAGCATATTATTATTGATAAAGGTATTATATTATTGTTTAACAAATACAGATAAATGAATTGCTAGTGTCTATTAAAATGAAGCGTTATTCAAAATAATATTTCTGTTATGGCAAAATAAGGAAAAGTGCGAGGGAGTTGGATTATATTCCATCTCCCTCGCACTATAGAACACACTTTTTCTCGCCTAGCTCCCATCCGCCAAATTCGCACCGTGCGATAAAGAACTTCGTTCCAATTGTAGGCTTCCTCAACACTACTCGCGAAGTAGATCGAAGTTGGACGAGGCGAACAGTGTAGAAAGATACTTTGATTCGCTTCGTCCAACCTCGCTTCGCCTCGGGCGACTTCCGATCGTTTTCGTTTTTTTGTGCCAGAGTCAAAGGAGAAAGGACTTCGCGAAGTACCTCGAAGTTACACGAAGCGTCTCACTCTACTCGGTGTACGCCATTTATGAATATTTTTTTTTTATATATAAATATTAAATATGTAGCTTTCTACACATTTATTTATTTAGTTAACGCATTGACGTCGTACTGTTCACACAATTAGGTACCTATAGCAGTTGCCTCTTGAACGTTGTTCATGTTAAGGGTGCGGGAGACTCAAGATGACTGAGCTCTTCGCGAACTAGCACGAGTGTGTAGTCACGTTCTTCGGCCTACGATCGACTTCGACGAGAACTTCTTCGATGTTACTGCGCGAGCTGTGTAGAGGAGGCAGTAGAAATATTTGGTGCATACATTAATGATCATTTTACTTCTAAATGTTTTGAATAATTGAGGATATATATACACACTAGATTTTACGTTGAGAGTTGAGGCAATGGTTCATATTTTATGATAGGATCCGATAGGTGGTAGTTTAGAGAATCTATCAACAAATTTTATATTTTTGCATCAAAACGACTCATATACATAATATATTAGTGCCAAAAAAGAACATATCTTCATCATAACTACGAAAGGTTGCGCTACGGCCAAGTTATGAATAAATTTTATGTTTACTCTAATCTTAACACTTGAAACTTATAGCGTCACTAACTGGAAAGGGCAAAACAACGTCTGCCAGGCTAGCTCATTATAAATAGTTTTAACAGTGGTAGAGCCAGGCGGCAGCTTTTGCTGTCGCACGGATGGGCCGGCTCGAACCGGGGTGGTACCACGACCTCACAGAATAGCAGCGTGAAGTAGAGGTTTACCTCTGCGTTTCGCTTGGTGGTGCAGGTGGCCGGAGGCCCTTTTTACGGGAAATGAGGCATTCCATCCTAGTCCTCACGGGTGAAAACGCATCTGCATTTTGATCTGTAACAGAGGATAGATGTAGATGTCTATGGGCCGGAGCAACCACTTACTGTGGTTGGTAGGTTGGTAGGTGGACTGTGTGCTCGTTTTTCACCCTTATCCTATAAAACAAATATTATTAACCGTATACATTGCAATTTCGATTCCCTTAGTCTTTTTCATCACCTGTAAACAGTTATCGGTTAAATCACCTCGCTTCGCAGGTATCTTTGGCTGAAAATGTAATACACAATTAAACCCTACAATTTGTTATTTCTGTTCACCAATAAAATGCTAGTTAGCCTTGGGGGAGGCCTATATTCAGCAGTAGAGTTTTCAGTATCGTCATCATTATCATCATCCTTAGAGCATGACGATGAGCCGGTAGATCAGTAGATATTTAAATGAACTACTTTAATTATTTGCTTATGAACTGTATAAGCTATAACTATATAACTTGAAAAACCGACCACCGGTGGGGAAAAGAAAGGTTCTCGAGTGGTATCCTCGTAGCGGTAGGCGAAGTGTAGGGTTGCTACACGCTGGATGGAGTGACGTCCTGGGAAAGGACGTAGGAAGACGATGAATGCAGGTTGCTCAGAACCTTGCTTTGTGGCATTCCTTGTGGAGATGCTTATGTTCAGCAGGGCACTTGTGAAGGACTGTAATGATGATAATGACCTTATAAGAGCTCCGGTACAGCTAAAGCTACCTAATTTAAGTACCACGTGCTCTGCTGCGAAGAAAAACTTTGTGAGGAAACATGCATATTTAAGAAATGAAATGTTTCGATGACGTAAACGCCAACACTCAATGGACCAGTGCGGTGGACTCATTGCTATATAAGACTTTCAGAAATTATTGGTGTTGGAAGTGGGTAACGTAATTACGTTGTATTATTTGTCTATTTTTTTAATTGAATGCTGTTTCGAAAAAAACCTTAGAAGAATAAATGGAAATAAGGCACATGTCTACAAGACGAAACATACTGAATTTAATACGTTGTCTTCTGAATTTATTTCCATTTATTTCAGTTCTTACATTTATTTAAGAACCGGTCGTTGGATCGTTTTCTCTTGCAATTTCATTGAATAATAAATTGTTGCCAGCTGCCTCATTGCTCCTCACAGATGTTGATAACTTAATTTTATGGCATCTTGCTTCGTATTACCATAATGTTGTAATATAACAACAAGCGTTTTTTTTTTCCAAAAAAAAAACTTATGTAGCTATGAAGCCAGTAAATTATTAACATTAAAAAAGCCTAGTTCCTCTTGCCTAGAAGACACCCACTTTGTACATGAATGGAAACACTGATGCTGGCAAATTATTAGTAACTACATAACTTATGTATAGATTAAATTAACTGTCTATAAAAGTCCCACTGCTGGTCACATTATTGAGAGGGTAAAGAAAATCTATTATTGCAGATTTGCACACGACTTTAGAATTATAGTTTATTTCTCTGGGAATTCCTTATAATATTTTTCTTTATAACGAGGACGATGTAATTCAGCGCATAATATCACAATTATTTTATTCAGTAAGCCTTTACCTTTCGTTCTTTTCGTCTCACTATTATTGAGAATTCAATGGGTATGAGTTGGTTTATTCGTCTTTAAGAAATTTTATTGTAACGGAAAATATAAACTTAATACAATTGAATGTGTTTCTATATATCCGCTACCGTTGCAGCCTATCAAAAGTCCACTGTTGAACATAGGCCTCTTCCATAGATTACATCATAAGGGGGATATTTGCCATAGCTGCCATGCTTGGCTTGCGTGGTGACAACAGCAGATTTTTTAAATTTTGTTATTTATTAGGGACTACTGCCCATCTCTTGGTTCGTTTCCCTCTGTCGCCTCTTACGACATCTGTGGAACGATATGATTTTTCGTTATAAACGAGTAAATTATTATTAATTAAAAAAACAAAGATTTCTAAGATAGTGATTCCATCATAAGTCCAACATAAGTCTCCGGTACGAGGCTGTCATTGTAAAATATTTGTATGGGGCCATAATGATTAAGTAAAATTTGTATTAAGTAAATGACACGGTTGTGTGACTTGATGCATTACAAGTAACCACCTGTTTAATCTGGCCAGCATTATGCTGATATAGTTGTACGCATTGCCTAAGACTCTCCGGGGGTAAAATCTTGGTAACGGCATTTTGGACATCTCTTCCTTCAAAATTCTGAAGTCAAATAGATAGTAGATTTTTTGTAATTAAGTGATTACAGAAAAAAATGTGTTAACCACCTGTTGCCTTGTGGCTGTTGTGTCGAAAATGCATCCAAAAATTTTAAGGTCATAATACGACGTCACTACTGAGGACTGTGCTAGTGCTGCTTTGCTGATAATAGTAATGTCCTTCAGACTCAATTTTGGTAACGGCAGCCAGTCTTAAAGGAAACTAGCCATTTGCGCAGGACAGGATTATAGTGCCCAAGTGTATGCGTAAACACAGGTGCACTCTAATCGATGGTAAATGACGATAATCACACGTTTTTATTGTTTTCTTGCAATCCTGTCCATCCAAAGGTTGCCTGAAAGAGATCGCTCTTAGCGATAAGACCGCTCATTGTACCACATTTCTTATTCTCATTTTTTGTTAATATTTATGTTATTTTTTGGCGTACAATAAAGTGTTATGTATCTATCTATCTATCTATTATCTAATATCACCGAAGAAAGATCAAGCGCAAGGCCAACAGCTTTACGTTCTTTCCTAGGTATGGGGATGAAACACCACTAACTTCCTGACACCGGGCAGTTAATGCGAATTTATCGATAGAAAAACCTATTAACTAATTTTGGTTCGACCCGGGATTCGAAGACGGGACCTCATGATCAGTATACGCGTTTACGAACACTACAACAAAGAGGCAGTTATATCTATGCTGATACTTCATCATCATCATGACATTGGATAAAATTACAATGATGGGTATTTTTTTATAGAATAGGGTGACAAACGAGCACACAGTCCACCTGATGGTAAATGGTTGCAGTAACCCATAGACATCTACATCTATCCTCAATAAAGAATCAAAATGCAGATGCGTTGTCACCCTTGAGGACTAAGATGGAATGCCTCTTTTCCAGCAAAAAGGGTCTCCGGTTCTACCATTCGCAAAATATCAGTGTTAAGCTGCTATTTTACGCTGATATTCTGTGAGAGCGTAGTCCATCTCCGGTTGAGCCGACCCATTCGTGCTACAACTATGTATAATACTAATATAGCTGCAGCATGGCTCTACCACGTGAAAAAGTGTTCGTATAGGAAGGAATGCTTGAATTTTAAATAGATCCTTTTTATAAGAAACTAGACATCCTCTCTTTATACGCAGAGGTGACAACAAATTCACATTTTGTTTTTTAATGGAGTACGAGTATAAATGTAGATGCCTATGACCTATAGCATCCACTTACAATCAGGTGGACTGAGAGCTCGTTTGCTACCCTTATTCTATAAAAAAAAACCTTTCTGTTCCACTCATTTTTGCAAACTTAAAATAATGTTAATGTTAATTCTTTTGTTTGTTCTGTTTGATCGCCTTTATTAAAAAAAAAAAACTTCTGCAACTATGAACACTTTGTCCTTTGTCTTTCTTTCTTTTACTAACCGACTTCAAAAAAAGGAGGTGGTTCTCAAATCGTCGGAATCTTTTTTTATGTATGTTCACTGATTACTCAAAGACACCTGAACCGATTTGGAAAGTTTTTTTTTTATAGGAGAGGGGGCAAACGAGTATGCGGCTCACCTGATGGTAACTGACTACCGCCGCCCATGAACAACTGCAACACCAGGGGGCTTTTAGTTCTTTTTTGTTTCAAGAGGAATACTTTCCAGGTGGTCACATTTCAATTTTATCGAAATAGATCGAACGGTTTTAAAAAAATCAACAGTAAATTATATTTATATTGAAGTCGTTTGTACAACATTTTTAATTTTACCACTTGTAACTAAAACAAATACGAAGTTGATAATAAAATTTAACTTAGAGTGTAAGCATTTATAACGATTGTATACATAAAACAGTGTAACACCTTATTTTTGTGTACCTATTCAAGTTACAACAGAGTATTTTGATTTTCCCACGAACAGAAAATTAGCAGTATCAAAGGCTTATTCGGGGTCTCTTCGCCGCATAAAATAGACTTTAACGACATCAACGTTTGGTCTTTATTATTTGCTTTATAGGCCTAGAGCTTTATTTTAGGTCGATACTGCAAACAGTAATCCTCTAAAACCTCTCGTAGCCTGTAATCCCGACCAGCCGTAAATAATTTGGTATTTTTTTCTTTTCATCGGAAACAAACGGACGTACATATTGACAATATATTTTCTTTTGTAATTTATTTATTTCTTTTTCACTCAATAGCTGTAGTGAATAGTCAATTACAAAAAAAAATATGCATAGCAACAAATAACGATTTAAATCAATGTCTTACATTTAAATATATATTACCAATAATATTAAAATAAGAGAGAGTACGCCTTGCTATGCCGTGCCATTTGTGAGCGTAGGCTCTTAACCATTTATTTTATTTCCACAAATGCCGGTTTTCTTACGATGTTTGCTTTACCGTCGATTTCTTTATTAAACACCAATTACAATTGTGATATTAGTGATGCCACTGAGGTTGAACTGGGGTTACCTGTGTATATTATTGTTTATGGAGGTCAAGGCTATTTATTTAGTTATATTTAAAAAATATAAAATCATTATGGTAGCGTTGTCGTTTGAGAACGCGGAACAATTACCTAAACACGGCAGTGATTCTGCTAATTTTTGAAAGTAAACGTCAACACACCGGAATAGTGTAAATAACACTAACTAATTCGAGCTAATTTCGACCACCTCATAACTAAAAAACTATTAACCGTACATATGTACTTTTGCATTTTATACACAAATTTTATAAATTAAAGTAGTTCTTAAGTAATTAAGGTTAGAAAAGTGCTATTTTTATCACTTTCTGACTGATCCTCTGACTCACTAATTAAAAATCTAGCCCACTTCTAGGTTACTTAAAACTTGAATTTGAACATAAATAAAATAAAATATAAATCCTTCAGTCGGGCGGTAAAGTTTCATAAGGTTTTTAAGGTATGTTTGAACCAAGTTAAATACGTGAGCTCAGTTAAACATAATATCAGTTCATGAAGTAAAGTTGAAACTATATTTGTGCTAGTGTCGCCAGGTGTACAAACAAGCAACCGTGAACAACAAAATAGTGCCAGTTTATTTAGGACAAAAGGAACAAATACCAACTAAGCGACCGCTTTCATTGTTTTGATAAATTACTGGCAATAAGATTGAATTACGTTTACGCTACAAGAATATTTGCATTATTATGACGTAAAATAAGTTCAAACGTGTTTGCTGCACATAATCAGAAAACTTTATGTTTATGAGTTATTTACATATTTGGGACACATTTAAAAAAATGAGTAAAAGAGAACATCGATCAAATTGGCGATATACGGAAGGAGGGTTTAATGAAGACGACTTAACCGACGAGGTAGGTATATGGACCTGAAAGAGGCAAGGGAAGTGAGTATATATATATATATATAACGGAATCAAATGGAAGACAGGTTATATATATGTATTTATCGAAGGAGGGTAGCGAAATTCCCTTCAAGACGAAACCTGCTCAGGGCAAGCGGAGCAATAAGACCAAGGCGACCCCTGTCACGCTATCCGTGAATTTTTGCAATACAAACCTTAACACCGTCCACTACCATCTGGAGACGGCAAAGCTGGCCTTGCTCTTTTTAACCGAAACACAGGTGTCCTGTCCGGCTGATACTTCATATCTTGTTGCTGATTCTGTCGCTGATGTGGTACTTCAGGGAATGGAATTATTTATTCCATCATCAGTGGTGCCTATCGAAGGCAGAATTCAGCCATGGTTGGGTCACTCCTGTAAAATTGCATAACGCTACAAGCAGGAATGCTACCGGGCCTGTGCTGATGCATCAACCTCTCGGGATGTAAACACTAAAAAGAATTAAATAGAAGTATAATTTCGCCTCCAGGTCCATGACGCAAAGGAGAAAGCCGATCTGCTTGGCTCTCTTTTTGCTTCCAACTCGACTCTAGATGACGGGAGTAATACACCGCCGATCATCCCGCGATGTGAGTGCTCAACAATTCGAGTGGGCCTGATGGGGTCCAACCTATTCTGCTGAAGACGTGTGCTCCAGAGTTGGCACCGGTTTTAACGCGTCTTTTCCGGAACTCCTACTCCCTAGGCGTAGTATCGAACTCATGGTAGACAGCTTTGGTGCACCCGATCCCTAAAAAAGGCGACCGCTCAGATCCGTTCAACTACAGGCCTATCGCTATCACCTCCTTGTTCTCCAAAGTAATGTAAACCATTATTAACTGCCAGCTCATGCGGTACCTTGAGGATCACCAGCTGATCAGTCACCACCAGTACGGTTTCCTTCGAGGTCGCTCAGCTGGTGATCTTTTAGGTTACCTAACTCATAGATGGGCGGAGGCTGTGGAGTCCAAGTGGGAGGCGTTGGCAGTTAGTTTCGACATAGCGAAGGCCTTTGTTCGGGTTTGACACAAAGCGCTTCTTTTGAAGCTTCCATCATATGGGCTTCCCGAGAAATTGTACAATTGGATCACCAGTTTTCTTGGAGATCGAAGTATCAAGGTCATAGTAGACGGTGCATGCTCCAATTACAAGCCCAATAACGCTGGTGTTCCAAAAGGCTGCGTGCTATCACCAAAGCTGTTTCTTCTGCATATGAATTATATGTCGCTAGCCGGTAACATTCATTGCTATGCAGACGATAGCACTGGTGATGCTTTTTACACCGGCCGTGCCAATATTTCTCGGGAAAACGTCGCCGATTACCGGAAGAAACTTGTGTCTGAAGTCCAGACTTTGTTGAACAAAGTATCAAACTGAAGGCTACTAAATCTAGTCCCCAGAAGACACAAGTTTGCGCGTTTACCGCTAAAAAGAACCTCTTGTCGTATCTCCTCAGGTTCAAGGCACTCCCCTTGACCATTCTTTTCGATCGGCTTGACTCACTGGTACTGTCTAGAGATGTTGCATTTCTTTGCGTTTTTTATCGCGTTATCTATCACGGGGAGTGCTCTAAGGAACTGTTCGTACTAATTCCAGCCGCTCAATTTCACCATCGCACATCGCGACACATCTCGCGATACCATCCATACCACCTGGATGATTGGCGATCCACCACTGTGCGATTTAGAAGAAGTTTTCTTCCTCGCACAACTTTCCTCGCGAATCGATTACGGACCGATACGACTTGGGCACCTTCAAGAAAAGAGCCGACTCCTTTTTAAAAGGCCGGCATGCAATTACCCTGTTGTTGCAGCTGTTCGTGGGCGGCGGTACTCACTTACCATCAGGTGAGGCGCATGCCCATTTTCCCCCTTTCCTATAAAAAAAATATATAGTAATATAGGCAAATGACGAAGATAAATTAATTAAAAAAGAATCTCAAACATTCTGTCCTTTTCATCTTTTAAATTTAAAATGCGTGGTAATGTATTATTTTAACTGATTTTACTGCGCACGCACACATTTGTAAGGGTCGATTGGTAGGCAAAGACGTTGTTGCCTATAAATCACAATCAATTTGGGATAATTTCAAATAAAAGTAGAAGCCTTATATTTACTAGTATTTTAGAAAACTGCATTAACAATATATAAGCTTTATATATAAAAATTACGTGTCACGTTGTTTGTCCGCGATGAACTCCTAAACTACTGAACTGATTGCAATGAAATTTTGCACACTCTGTGCAGTTTGTCCTACTTGAAAGATAGAACAGTTTTTATCCTGCCGAGCGAAGGATCGCGAGGCAGCCTCAATATTATTGTCCGGAACTGAGAGGCATGCCTCGCGCGGCAGGTCGAGCCATCATAATTCCTCGAACATCCGAAATGGACAGTTGTGTAATTGCTGCAACTACCATAATACCACAGTACACACCAAACGAACAGCGAACATTAAGGAACCTTTGAGCGCGTCAAGTTTACCGACAACGTATGGCTCGCGGTCGAACGGTGCTCGGCCGAGGCAACGTGCGCCCGAGGCAGCCCGAGGCACGTCCACATCAGCCGAGGCATTGGCTGCCGCGCAAGTCTGTGCGCTAGGGGGTACCCGGCTAATTAAGTAGGCAACTAATGGAAGTTGTGTCCATGGGGATTTACAGACTGTCCGTGCACTCGAAAATTTTCCTCTATAAGCATACTCCTCTATTAACTTTAATACATTTGAGATAGCCGCGCAATAGACTATCCCGATTCATAACTATACCTGACCTGCTAGAAAATTAGTAAATTATTTATACAGTGACGGTATAAGAATATGATATGTGGTAGTGCCCCATATCATCCCGTGGGTTTTGTAGAAGGCGACATAGGAAAATTTAAACTCTACTCTACTCTAAAAATTATAAAAAATTGCGGCTGCCAACCCGCTTTTCAAGCGTGGTAACTATAGCAAAATCTCCCCTATAAGGCAATATATGGGAGAGGCCTATATAGAAGTGTGGAGTTATATTATATATGTTGTAATGTATGGAATATGCATTTTTTTTTATAGGAGAGGGACAAACGAGCATGCGGCTCACCTGATGGTAAGTGACTACCGCCGCCCATGAACAACCGCAACACCAGGGGAATTGCAGATGCATTGCCGGCCTTTTAAAAAGGAGTAAGCTCTTTTCTTGAAGGTCCCTAAGTCGTATCGGTCCGGAAAAATCGCTGATGGTAATCGATTCCACAAGGAAGTCGTGCGAGGAAGAAAACATCTTCTAAATCGCACAGTCGTGGACCGCCAATCATCCAGATGGTATGGATGGTATCGGGAGTTCTGCCGCGATGTGCGTTCATGAAAAATTCAGCAATAAACGCTTGAAATTCAGTAACGTTTTCACAATACTAATACAATATAATGTTTGACCTCTATAAAAATAATAGAATTAAAGCGGAGCAACCAACCAGGGCTGCCGTTAAATTTCATTTTATGCATTAAATAGATACTGAATAAGCATTTAATGTAGCTAATTTTAAACAATTTTGTAGATACGAGTATTTAAGCAACATTAATATGTGAAGTTTTATTAACTTTAATCTTACGATGGCAAATTTTTATTGATTTTGATTGAAGTAATTATTGTTATTGTTATTATAGACGGGATATGTGCCACGTTGCCACGCTTGGCAAGCGGGTTGGCAACCACAGCTTTGGACGAAAGTTTTTCAAATGGCAGCCTCGAACCGGAAAACGCAGTGTTGGTTGGTCCCAATAGATGAAGCAACGACCTGATGAATAACGCAGGCAGTCGATGGATGCAGGTGGCTCAGAACCATATCTTATGGGGTGGCCTATGTACAGCAGTAGTCTTTTCATGGCATGTAGTAGCAGTAGATTGAAATAATGTTTCGAAAACTCTTAATTATTAACAAAGCATCGTAGGATTTATAAAATACTAGCTGGCCAGGCAGACGTTGTTCTGGCCTTTCCGAAGACCCTTTCTATAAAAAAAATTCTTAAATTCGTAACAACAAAATATTGAGGGTCATATAGTCGAATTGAGTACCGTCTCCTTTTTGGTCGGCAGAAAAAATTGAGGGTCTTTTATCGGGATAAAAACTATCCTATCTCTCAAGTTGGACCAAACTGCACAGTTTGAAAAATTTCATTGAAATCAGTTCAGTAGTTTAGGAGTACATCGCGGACAAACAATGTGACACGATTTTCTTGAATGACATCTTAATTCGACTGTGCTTTTTTAATGTGTGTAACCTCAGAACTTTTTTCTATGTAAACCGATTTTGCGGATTCTTTTTTTATTTGAAAGCTGGTGCTTCTCATGTGCTCCCATGGATTGGTTGTATAAAAATTTAAACTTGTTTCCTTATTTAGTCCATAGATATAAGGTATCTGTTATGAGGGACAGATTTACAATATCGGATACGCTTGGCAAATATCATAAACGCCCTTTTTTATGTAGAATATATGATACTTAATCTAGGAAGGATGTAGATGTCTAAGGGCCACAGTATCCACTTTCTTTAGGTGGAATTTGTGCTGGTTTGTCTCCCTTATTCTTAAAACATATAAAATCCACAAGCATTAACGGTTACCTCATCTAAATATTGTTATGTGCATTCATGTGATAAAATATAATAAAATAAAAAAAGAAAATGTGAATATTAAAATAAACGCAATAACCTCGCATTTTCGCTGAGGTAGCCGGAAGGGACCACCGTTAAGAAAAATATCTATTTTAAAAACGAAACCGTGTATCTCCTTTGAGTTCCACTTTTATGCTAATTTACGACAGTACAAAAAATCTTTTGAAAGTAGAATGTGCTCTGTTTCATTCTTATTTCACCGTAGCTGTCATTTTTGTGGAAAAATTGCCTTACTTTTGTACAAAATAAAAATAACATCTACAATAAGAACCGTTGTAGCTCAGTTACCCTCACACTCGTCTTTAATTTCACAGTAAGCCTGGTTCGATCCTCAAGGACATTTATCAAGTTGTTGCTTTACAATTTTAAGTGCTGATTTCCCGTTTTTTTACGTACTCGACGTTGTAGGAAAACATCGACAGGAAATACAAGATGTCTGCATAATAAAATACTTAGGACATAATATGAAGTCCACGCCATTACTGTAGTGAAATAGCGGCTTAAGTTTGCTGTTTCGTATGCTGAGTGTAGAACCGGTGACCCTTTTTTCTGCTAAGAAGGAATTCCATTTTAGTCTTCAGGGGTAATCATCTGCATTTAATTCTTAATCAAGGAGAGATGTAAATGTCTACAGTCTACAGCATCCACTTATCATCAGGTGGACTGAGTGCTCGCGTGTCCTTTATTCTATAAAAATAGTCGGTTAACATGTACTAGAGTACACGTACTTATTACTCCGTACTGTTACCGTACAGCCTATTAAAGTCCACTGCTGAACATAGGTCTCCCCATAGATTATCTCATAGGGAAAAATTTCCAATATTTGCAAACATGGGCAAGCAGGTTGACAACCGCAGTTTTTTTTATTCGTTGTTAGGGAGACGCTGCTGTCCATCTCCTGATTAGTTGCCCTCTGTCGCCTCTTACGATACCCACGCGACGATATAGGGTAGTGGTTATCTTATATTATTACTTTATAAACCTCTGAGAAATGAGAGAAAGACTGTAACCTGCAGTGAGAAGTATATTATAGGCGGTGGTAACCTTACTGTTTCTTCTTCTTAATCTTCCCGTAAAAGTTAACAGCTCGAATTGAGCTTCTTCCGTTGTACAAAGGATTTGTCTTTATCGTCACTCTTAGCTAGAAGCGTCTCGGATTGGGGGCGACTAAATCTAGTCCAGTTTAATCCTCAGAAGACACAAGTTTGCGCGTTTACCGCTAAAAAGAACCCCTTTGTCGTATCTCCTCAGTTTCAAGGCACTCCCCTTCTTGCCTCAGCCAGTATCGGTATCCTCGGAGTCGACATATCGAGTGACGTGCAGTTTCGTGGTCACTTGGAAGAGAAGGCCAAATTGGCCTCTAAAAAACTTGGCGTGCTCAGCAGAGCGGGACAGTATTTCATGCCGGCACACCGCCTGCAACTTTACAAGGCGCAGGTTCGGCCTCACATGGAATACTGTTCCCATCTCTGGGCAGGGGCTCCCCAGTGCCAGCTCCTTCCACTTGACCGCATCCAGCGCAGAGCGGCTCGAATCGTCGACGACCGAGCCCTTTCCGATCGCCTCGATTCATTGGCACTGCGAAGAGATGTTGCATCTCTTTGCATTTTCTTTCGCATCTACCATGGGGAGTGCTCTGAGGAATTGTTCGGATTAATCCCAGCCGCCAAATTTCATGAACGCACATCGCGGCAGAACTCCCGATACCATCCACATCATCTGGATGATTGGCGGTCCACCACTGTGCGATTTAGAAGATGTTTTCTTCCTCGCACGACTTCCTTGTGGAATCGATTACCATCAGCGATTTTTCCGGACCGATACGACTTAGGGACCTTCAAGAAAAGAGCCTACTCCTTTTTAAAAGGCCGGCAACGCATCTGCAATTCCCCTGGTGTTGCGGTTGTTCATGGGCGGCGGTAGTCACTTACCATCAGGTGAGCCGCATGCTCGTTTGCCCCCTCTCCTATAAAAAAAAGTCGTAAGAGGTTACTTTGAGAAATGATAGATATATCAGTCCGTAGGTGTTGGGGTTAAATCTTAAAAACACTGAAAAATAAACTAACATATAATTTAAATTTAATAATGCATAATTTGACATGTAACAATAATTTAAGTTCTTCAAGAAAGGCGACAACGCTCTCTTGAAGAACTACAGACCGATTTCCCTTCTGAGCCGCGTCTACGTGCTATTTTCGAGAGTCATTACGAATCGTCTCGCGCGCAGACTTGACGACTTCCAGCCTCCCGAACAAGCCGGTATCCGAAAAGGCTTTAGCACCATAGACCACATACATACCCTTCGACAAATTGTACAGAAGTCAGAGGAGTACAATTTGCCACTATGACTGGCGTATGAGGACTATGAGAAAGCCTTTATTCCGTCGAAATTTGGGCAGTGCTGCAGTCCCTTCAGCGGTGCCAAGTTGACTGTCGGTATATCGAAGTTCTGAAGTTCTTGTACAGCAGGGCTACGATGGCTATCCGAGTACAGAACCAGAGTACGAAACCTATTTAATTGCAAAGAGGTGTAAGACAGGGTGACGTCATATCCCCGAAACTCTTCACCGCTGCATTGGAAGACGTTTTCAAGCTTCTGGACTGGAAAGGATACGGTATCAACATCAATGGCGAGTACATCACTCACCTTCGATTTGCCGACGATATAGTCCTTATGGCAGAATCGCTGGAGGACCTAAGCACTAAGCTCAATGACCTCGATAGTGTTTCCCAACGGATACGTCTTAAGATGAACATGGACAAAACAAACATCATGTTTAATGTCCATGTCACACCTATGCCGGTAGTTGTTGGGAACACTAAGCTCGAAGTTGTTGACGAGTATGTGTACCTGGGACAAATAGTCCAACTAGGTAAGTCCAACTTCGACCGAGAGGTCAATCGACGGATTCAACTCGGTTGGGCAGCGTTCGGGAAATTACGGCACATCTTCTCGTCAGGTATACCTCAAAACTTGAAATCGAGACTGTACAACCAGTGCGTGTTGCCAGTGATGACATACGGAACTGAGATGTGGTCCTTCACTGCTGGCCGGATGAGGAAGCTCAAGGTCGCTCAGCGAGCTATGGAGAGGGCTATGCTCGCGGTTTCTCTGCGTGATAAACTTAGAAATGAGTATATCCGCAGTAGAACCAGTGTAACCGACATAGCCCAACGGATTAGTAAGCTGAAGTGGCAGTGGGGAGGCCACATAGCTCGAAGAACCGACAACCGATGGGGAAGAAAGGTTCTTGAGTGGCAGCCTCGTACCGGTAGGCGAAGTGTAGGGCGACCCCCCACGAGATGGAGTGACGACCTGGTAAGACATGCAGGAAGTCGATGGATGCAGGTGGCTCAGGACCGTGATTTGTGGCATTCCTCGGGGGAGGCCTATGTTCAGCAGTGGACTTATGAAAGGCTCTAATGATGATGATTATGAATAATCTTTATTGAATAAAATTATTCTATTCTATGCAATTCTCATAAGATCTAAAGGACCCATTTAGACAAGTGTCTTATCGGCAAAGCTGGCAACTACGAACGTCGTTTGTACCGAATTTGGTCCTTTTTTATATTATTGTTCTAAGTGGAATATAATTAATTTTTGAATATATAATATGATTTATAATAATTAAATGATCAGTAAAGTTATTGATGTGGTTCGCTTCATGAGAGTCTTCAATAGCTTCGTGAACAACTTTTGACATCGAATAGAGATAATTTGTAGTTTTCAAATTTTTTACTTTGTAAACGGTTAATAATTCATAATTTTCCGTAAAGATAGATGTCCCTCAGGGCTCGATTCTTGGTCCTTTCCTATTTTTAGTGTATATTAATGACTTGCCTTCCCTTGTAGGGGATAATCATGATAAAGTACTATTTGCTGATGATACTTCCTTGATTTTTAAACTTAAACGTCGATCATTTAAATGTGACGAAGTGAATAATGCTATATCAAAGTTAGTGCATTGGTTTAACATTAATAATCTGCATTTAAACGTTAACAAAACTAAATACGAGTATATTAAATTTGCAACAACGAAAGTTAAAATCTGAATACCAATGTGTTTTAAAACGGGGGAGAACTGAGCCCTGTTAAATCCTCTGTTTTTCTTGGCATCACTGTCGACGCAAAGCTTCAGTGGGGCCCCCATATATCCAAATTGGCTTATGCTGTAAAGAATATGAAAGGTTACACTAGTGTCGAGACAGCTAGATTGGTTTATTTCAGTTATTTCCATATCATAATGTCTTATGGCATTTTGCTATGGGGAAATGCGGCTGATTAAGAAACTATTTTTGTTTTGCAGAAGAGGGTCATAAGAGCTATTTACAAGCTTCAACCGAGAGAGTCTCTTAGAGAAAAATTTAAAGAAATAAATATATTAGCTTTGGCCTCTCAGTATATTTAAGAAAATTTAATGTATGTTCACAAAAGCAAAGATAGTTTTAGTAACAAAAATTATATATATACTCTGTAAACACTAGGAACAAACACAAGCTAGTAAACCCGGTCTCTCGACTCCACAGAGTCAGTAATTCATTCTTGGGGCAATGTATACGCTATTAAAACAAAGTCCCAGAAAATATACAAGTCTACCAAGTTTAAACATTGAATTAAACAAAAGCTGTATAAAAAGGGTTATTATAATATAAATGAATACATGGTTGATAATAACCCCTGGGAATGAGGTGGTCGCTTCCAAGCTGTTTCTAAAATAAATTTTGTAAATAGTTTATAATCATTTGTATTGTAAAATTTATTTTAATAAAGTCCCGCTGGGTTTCATGTTGGTATTTCCCACGACAGATGATTTTTTCGAACCAGTGGTAAAATAAAAAATGACTTTCAGTAAGAATTGCTTGTATTCAATATTGAATAAAAAATATTCTATTCTATTCTATTCTATTCTAATATTCTTCAGGGTTTTGATGAGTGAGTCAGTGAATGACAAAAATGCCACTTTTCAGACCTTAATAATTCAAGAACAAGAATAAAGTTTCATTAGGTATGCAAAATTACAAATTTTGAGTTATGAAGTATGTAAATCCCATATCTTTTCCGACCTAAGCTAACAGCTAGATAAGTCTGTGCAGTCCACGCACAGTCAAGTTTCCAATGAATATCTATGGGCGACTTAACAAGTCGTCGTGATTAACATTGTTTCTTCTTTATAAAAATGTTACCCCCACACTATTATTTTCTCTTGTATCGTGGAGGCAGTTTACAAACATAAATTGTATAAAGACAAACATTCGGACCAATTATTTGTATTATACTTGTTCCGTGCGGGAGTCAAACCCGCGGCCCTTAGTGGCGCAACTCAATGCCAAGTCACTGCGCCATGGAGCCGTCGAATAATAATCTTAGTTATTAGTTTATTTTTTTATAATAAACATTTTATATTATTATACTACAGTAAATAAATACGATAAAACAATTATATCACTTTTCTTCTTTAACTGAAAAGTAAATATTTGAAATAAAATTGTTTGCTTACGTCCCTATCAAATATTTGTTTAAAAGACAATTGAGATTAAAGTGTCTGAAATTAAACTTAAAACATCCTCCAGGTTTGATCTCAAAGGACTGTTTACTTTGGAAAACATTTAATAATTGCATCATTCTGTTTTATATTTAATTGGTAGTTTTTTGTCAAGACATTTGTAATGCGATGTTACTTTTTTATTCATTAATAAATATGTATAAACGATTTTCTTTATTAGATTTTAGAACTGTTAGTTTTACTGTATGATGGTGTAGTAAAGGAAGCCATCGTCCCATTTATTCCCTTGGGTGTCGGAGGGGACGACTATTGGATATGCCTCAAAAATCTTAGAAGTTTATTAAAAACTAATCTAGAGAACCAATAAACTGTTAAAAAGTAATTCCATCTTAGTCCTTGCATGAGACCACGCATCTGAATTTTGGTTCTTAATCTACGATAAAGTTGTATGTTTACTTTTTTATATATGTGCCGCAGATTTCACATACCCGCCTAGTATTAGAATTTAAAATAATATTATTACAGTTTAAAAGAACTTAACAACAGTCATTGATAGCTGTGATGATTTCACTAATAATTCTAGGGCAACATCATGAAATTGTTGTATATTTTATTGTATTGTATTCAAGTTGGTGAAAAATTAATTATAACATTCCATTACATTCATACAACCAGTTACATACAGGTTAAGCTTATAAAAAGCATGTGACAACGTAGAAATCACGCATTTACCATGATTTGTGATGATCCTAGTGAAAATACTAAGTCATTATCTTGAAATTATTACGTCTGCAAAATTTCAAATTATTCAGTCGTCAAGAATTGGGTGAATACTGTATTATAAATCTATTACATACATTTCTCTGAGGACCAAGAGGGAATGCTTCGTTTCCAGTAAAAAGTGTCTCCGGTTCTCAACACTCACCATACTAAATACAGCGACATTAAGCTAATATTTCACGCTGGTATTACGTGAGAGCGTAGTCCTCCCCAGTCGAGGCGATATCTGCTTACCGTTTACCAATCCGCCTGCTCAGCGTGGTACATATGAACAAACTTTCCTAGTTATGCCTGCCAGCTGCCATATTCAAAAAAGCACGTACACCACAATTTACTCAATAGATAACGTTGTTTTTTTTTTAATAAAGTCTATTATTATGTACGACAAAGGGATCTATACAAGAATAGAATAGAATAGAATAATTTTTTATTCAATATAGATCACATGTGTAATTCTTATTGAAAGTAATTTTTACTTTACCACTGTACATGTAAAATAACCATTAAACAAATAATACTTGCCTCTTTAAAGTTATATCCTATACATAAAACTGCTCGGCCTACACAGGCCTTTCAATTCTGAGAACCACTGCTGAACATAGATCTCCCCCTTAGATTGTCTCGTATGGGGGTATTTGCCATAGTTGCCACGCTTGGCAAGCGAGTTGGCAATCGCAGTTTTCTAATTTTAGTCGTTATTAGGAAGACGCTGCTGCCCCTCTTCTGATTTGTTTCCCTCTATCGCCTCTTACGAAACCCAGGGTATGATATGGGGTAGTAGATGTTTTTACACCGGCATTATACGGTATTCTGAGAAGATTTTGGAGCAATTATTCCGCCGCAATACTCCAGTATGTGTTTGCGCACTTACCCGAATCATTTTATTCCTTAGAAATGCAGGTTTCCTCGTGATTTTTCCCTTCATCGCCGAGCACTTATTAGATCACTTAAAATTGTTTTTAACACTTTCGTTGGTGCCAGCGGATGTTGAACCCGGGTTGCGCGTACTGTGAAATTTACGATGAGCGCTTAACTTCTGAGCTACCACGGCTCTGCATGTGACGCTAAGTTTTTTAATTTATTATGCATTAAAATATTAAAATACAAATTTCCGTATTTATAACTAAATCTGGCGCTTTAACTAATAAATTCAATTTGTAGTTAACTGGGCTGTCGAAGCCTTATCTCTTGGAAGTATAGGTAAACATGCAAAATTACGTGCAGCCGGTGAATATAATTTCTGCAATATTTCCTTAAATTTGTTATCTTTTCATATTTATTTTTTGTTAGGTTGTTTTATAAAAAGTATTTTACCGTACTAACTAAAGAATTAGCGTTATTTTAATGTTATTTCAAGAGTAAAGGAAAATTTTTACAAACATTATTTTAACAATTATTCCATTTCTCAAAAAAATCGATGGTACAAGTTTTAGGATAAAATATGGCCTAGATCACTCCTTGATATTGTTCTCTATCTGTTAATGAACTTTATTACAATCGGTACAAAAATTTAAAATGGTTTTTCATGTCTTAATTCAATAAAAGCACTTATTTCGATATTACAGTATAGACACTTCGATTTCATTTATAGATTAGTTTTTTTCGTCCTCTATATGCATATATTAAAATGTAATATTTTAATTAATTAATTGATTAAATCTTAATTTTGAAGCTACACGTATTGCGGGGTGTAACTTAACTGTAACTTGTATTGATAATATTTTTACAGATTTTGTACCAATCCAGAAATTCATAATTCAAAACTTAGTTCAGATCACTGTGGGCAACTGGTCTCATTACCATATATGCACAAAAAACAGGAAATTGAGAAAATTGTGTTTGTTCCGATTAATGCAAAACGCCGGGAGAGATTTAGAAGTAATATGGTAAAGAAACCTCCCATCGCTTTCTTACAAGAACAATTCAGACTATTTATATGGAGTATTATTTACCCTTATAAGCAATAAATTTAATAAAACATTTACTTCGAAAAACTTCTCCAGTAACGGTCGGAAGGCATTTAATGAGTGGGTGACAGTAGGAATTCATAAGAGTAGACGAAGATTATATGAACCTTACCATGAAAGATCATATAATCTTTCCGACAATTTTAGATAATATATCAAAAATTATTCTAAAATGCTTAAAAGAGTGTGCTTCACAGCCAAATCTTTACATATTAGCAAAAAAATTAAGACTGCTAAAAATAAAATTAAAATGACGTGGAGTATAATTAATAGCGAAATCGGTAAAGACAAAGTTCGTAACACAAACTATCAATTGAAAATTAATAATGAATCGACTAGATCAAATCAAGAAGTCGCAGCGGTGTTTGAGAAGTATTTCACTGATATATGTACATATTTCGACAACAAAGTCATTGAATACTTCTCCAACTGTTGCCGATTTATTACTCAAACAGAATGTTAATACTTGTTTAAAAGAATTAAGATTTGAAAAAGTATTACGACAAGATATTGTAAAATATTTCAAAACCCTTGATGTTAAGAAAACCTCAGATTTATAGGTTATTGGGGACATCCGTTAGAACTATTGCGTCCGTAATATAGATTTAATTGCACCTCATCTTGCTGTTATTTGTAATACTAGTATCCTGGGGTGGTTCTGACTACTGTCTTCCCGGGACAGAGCTATTTTCCGAATCAGTGGTAAATATAAAAATGACTTTCAATAAGTATTATGTAATAATCTATATTGAATAAAAATTATTCTATTCTATTCAATTCTCATAACATCTAAAGGGCCCATTTAGGCAACTCTCCTATCGGCGAAGCTAGCAACTACGAACGTCCTTTGTAACCAACATGGCCCCTTTTTTATACTTATGTTTTAAGTGGAATATCATTTATTTTCTTAATTTTAATATGATTCATGAAACTAACCGCATCAATAAAGTTATTGATGCGGTTAGTTTCATGAGAGTAACCAATAGCTTCGTCAACACCTGTTGACAGCGAATGTAGATAATTTGTAGTTTTCAATTTTTTTACTTTGTAAACGGTTAAGAATTCATAATATTCTTCAGGGTTATGATGAGTGAGTCAGTGAGTGACAAAAATAGCACTTTTCATACCTTAATTATTCAAGAACTATAAACGTTTTATTAGGTGTGCATAATTACAAACTTGAGTTATGAAGGATGTAAATCCGTGACTTAAAAAATCTTCGTGATTAATATAATTTTTTCTTTATAAAAATGTTACCCCCAAACTAGGATTTTTTCTTGTATCGTGGAGGCAGTTTACAAACATAAATTGCATAAAGACAAATATCCAGACCAATTATTTGTAGGCTTAAAAATACTTGTTCCGTGCGGGATTCAAACCCGCGGTTCTTAGTGCCGCAACTCAATGCCAAGCCACTGCACCACGGAGCCGTCGAATAATAATCTTATTTATTAGTTTATTTTATTATAATAAATATTTTATTTTAATTTTATAGTAAATAAATAAGATAAGACAATTCTTTCTTAGCCGAAAAGTAAGAATTTGAAATAAAATTGTTTGCTTAAGTCCCTATCAAATATTTGTTTGAAAGACAATTGAGATTAAAGTGTCTGAAATTAAACTTAAAAAATCCTCCAGGTTTGATCTCAGAGGACTGTTTACTTAGGAAAGCATTTAATCATTGTATCATTCCGTTTTATATTTAATTGGAAGCTTTTTGTCAAGACATTTGTAATGCGATGTTACTTTTTTATTCATTATTAAATATGTATAAACGGTTTTCTTTGTTAGATGATTTTAGGACTGTTAGTTTTACTGTATGATGGTGTAGTAAAGGAAGCCATCGTCCCATTTATTCCCTTGGGTGTCGGAGGGGACGACTATTGGATATGCCTCAAAAATCTTAGAAGTTTATAAAAAAATAATCTAGAGAACCAATAAACTGTTAAAAAGTAATTCCATTTTAGTCCTTGCATGAGACCACGCATCTGAATTTTGGTTCTTAATCTACGATAATGTTGTATGTTTACTTATTTTTATATGTGCCGCAGATTTCACATACCCGCCTAATAATAAAATTTAAAATAATATTATTACAGTTTAAAAGAACTTAACAACAGACATTGATAGCTGTGATGATTTCACTAATAATTCTAGGTCAAAATCATGAAATTATTGTATATTTTACTGTATTGTAGTTTGGAAGTTGGTGAAAAATTAATTATAACATCCCATTACATTCATACAACCAGTTACATTACAGGTCAAGCTTATAAAAACCGTGTGATAATGTAGAAATCACGCATTGACCATGATTTGGGATGATCCTAGTGAGAATACTAGGTCATTGAAATTATTACGTCTGCTAAATTTCTGACAGTCGAGGGATACTCATCCCAATTTACCTGTCCGGTAGTTGTGGTATGGTATACGGGTATGCGACCCCGGCTTCCCTAGCTATTACTGTCCTATCCCGTGCCCTCCTGGACGGTAATATCCTACATTTCCTATTTCCTACCCTAACTTACCTTACTCTTCCTTTTCACACCACCTATCCTTCCCCTTTTCCTATTCCTACCCTCCGCCAATCCAACGTCTGCCGCGCGGATGGATGCATGGCTAGGGGCGAGCCTAGTCATTAGCGTGCCACACTGCCCTGGGACCTGGCGACCCCAGAATTAGGCTAGCCTTACCCTGGCATGCGGGGCTCTGCTGGGGGGGGACAAAGCTTTCCCTCGCTATTCGTGGGAACGCAATGGATAATCATAAAAATAATTTAATTAACCAAAATGGCGGCGATGTGGTTCGCCACCCATCACGTCTCGTTTCTCGCGGGGGCGAAAAGCGGCCCACGGAGAACCGCTTCGCAACGTTGAATGTAAGAGGAGGAATGGATGGTAAGGTAGATGAAGTATGTCAGATGATGGATGAACGTTGCATTGATATTCTGTGCGTGAACGAAACCAAGAGGAAAGGATGTGACACCACGGTTCATGGCCCCTACACGGCATACTGGTCGGGAGTCCCCCAAACCAGCAGAGGCTGTCAGGGAGTTGGTGTGATTCTTTCATCTCGAATGGTTGAATGTGTGATGGAACATGAATGTATAAGCCCAAGACTCCTCTGGATTAGGTTAAAAGTCGGGCTCACTCGCTTGTTTATCCTTGGGGTCTATGCACCAACGGATCTGCGTGGAGGTGGGTCATTAAAAACACAACAAGAGAGAGAGAGGAATTTTGGGATAGCATGAGAGAGGTCTTGAATAAATGCGGAGAAAATGAACGGATCGTGATGTTAGGGGATTTTAATGGATGGGTTGGAGTAAAGCGTGATGGGTATGAAGGAGTTCTGGGTACGTTTGGGGACGAGAGAGTGAATGACAATGGGAGAAGCCTGCTTGAAGTATGCATGGAATGGAATCTGTGCGTGGCCAACACAATGTTTGACCACAAAACGATCCATTTGTATACAAGAGATGAGGGTGAGTCTAGAAGTATGATTGATTTTGTAATTGTGGATGAAAGACTGAGGAAGAAAGTGCTAGACACTCGGGCATACCGTGGTGTAGGCCTCGACACAGACCACTTCCTGGTCATAGCCCGAATGCGTGGCCTCTTTAAACGGTGGCGACACCGAGTGGCCGAGCCTACGAGTGTTTTGGACAGAGTAAAAGTGGAAAATCTACAATAAAAAGAAAAGAAAGACGAGTATGTAGAGAAACTGAAAGAAAGTTTTAAAGGAATAGAAGAGATAGGAGTGAGTGAAGATTTGTGGGAGACATTTAAGAAAGGGGTCGTAAATGTTGCTATTGAGGTATGCGGGGTAGCTAAAAGAAGGAAAGGAAGAAAGAATGATAACGTGTGGATGGATAAAGATGTACAAAAGGTTGTGCAAGAAAAGAAGAAAGCGTGGTTGGATTGGTTAGCAACAAAAGCTAACCAAAAAGTTCAAAAGGCAACAGATGACGAGATAAAGGAAGCAAGAACGAAGTATAAAAGATTGAAAACAGCAGCGAAAGAAATTGTGTCTAGAAAGAAAGAAGAACGAAAGGATGATTTCGATAGGAGGCTCACTGAAGATTTCCAGTCAAACATTAAGTTTTTCTGGAAAACCATCAAAACAGCCAGAGGAAAAACTTCTACCTCTGAGCTGAGTACAATCAGGAGTCAAGATGGGAGCATTATAAAAGGAGAAGAATGTGTGTTAAAGAGATGGAAAGAGTATTTTGAAAGTTTGTTTGAAAGAGAGGACGTGCAGGTACAGCATCTGCCACCTTCCACGGAAACTAATATAAATGGTGATGAAAATGAGATAAGCATGGATGAAATAGTGAAAGCGTTGAAAAGTATGAGATTAGGTAAGGCTGCAGGGTATGACAGGATTACTGTCGAGATGCTGAGGGCTGGACAGGGCCTGGTGGCTAGTCAGCTGTACCGCCTTTTCAATCTGTGCTGGCGAAATGGGCAAGTACCGGGAGACTGGTGCAAAGCCGTAACCGTGCCATTGTATAAGGGAAAAGGGTCACGGCAGGACTGCATAAATTACCGCGGTATAAGCCTTCTCAGCGTCGTCGGTAAATTGTATGCGAAAGTGTTGATTGAAAGGATTGTGAATGAAACAGACAAGAAAGTTTGGGATGCACAAGCGGGATTTAGAAAGGGAATGGGATGTACGGATCAGGTCTTTTCCTTGCGGTGCATAGCCGAAAAGTATTTGGCTAAAAACAAGAAAGTCTACTGCGCGTTCGTAGATCTAGAAAAGGCCTATGATAGAGTGGTGAGGAATGAATTGTGGTCAGCACTGTCGGTGAACGGTGTGAGCAGTATCCTCATACGAGCAATGCAATATCTTTATAGGGATTCTAGTGTTTGTGTAAGGATAAACGGGGCATACACTGAATGGTTTAATATCGAAAAAGGTGTTAGACAGGGATGTGTAGCGTCAACGTGGCTGTTTAATCTGTTCATGGACAATTGTTTGACAGATTTAAAAGAGAATGAAAGTGGGTTGAGAATGAATGAGTTACTCGTCAAATATTTTCTCTATGCTGATGACCAAGTACTACTGGCGTCTTCGGCCGAGGAGTTGCAGGAGATTGTAACTGCTATGAGTGGAGCTTTTGTTAGAAAGGGAATGAAGATGAATGTAAGGAAGACGAAAGTGATGGTGTTTGAAAAAGATGAGGCAGTGACAGACTGCAACATTGTGATTGAAGATGAACAAATTGAACAGGTGAAAGAGTTTGTGTATCTGGGTTCAAAGTTTACAAGAGATGGAAAGTGTGAGAGTGATATCGAAAGAAGAGTGAATGCAGGAAACATGGTGAATGGAGCTTTGCACTCCTTTATGAGCAGTCGGAAGGTGTCTAACAAGGCTCGTTTGGCTGTGCATGAGGGGGTGTTGGTTCCGACACTCATGTACGGAAGTGAAACTTGGGTATGGCAGAAGAAACATGAAAGCAGAATAAATGCAGTTGAGACGAGAGCATTAAGAAGTATGATAGGAGTTAAACTAAGTGACAGGATAAGAAATAGTGAGATAAGGAAACGTGGTCTGAAAGAAGATGTAGTGACAAAAATTGAGAAAGGTATGCTGAGATGGTTTGGCCATGTCGAGAGAATGAATGAAGAACGATTGACGAAAAAAGTGTATAAGGCGAGTGTGAATGAAAGTGTTGGAAGGGGTAGACCTAGGCGGACATTTCTAGACCAAATCAGGGACGTCTTGAAAAAAGGCCAGGTCAAGAGTACCCTAAACCGTAGAGCATGTATGAAGGGAATAATGAAAGTGGACGAAGCAAAACAAGTATGTAAGGATCGTAGCAAGTGGAAAGAACTGGTCTCTGCCTACCCCTACGGGAAAGAGGCGTGATTATATGTATGTATGTATCTAAATTTCAAATTATTCAGTCTTCAAGAATTGGGTAAATACTGAATTATAAATTTATTACATACATTTTTCTGAGGACTAAGAAGGAATGCTTCGTTTCTAGTATAAAGGGTCTCCGGTTCCCAACACTTACCATACCAAATACAGCAGCATTAAGCTGATATTTCACGCTGGTATTATGTGAGAGCGTAGGCCTCCTCCGGTCGAGCCGATATCAGTTCACCGTTTACCAACCCGCCTGCTCAGCGTGGTACATATGAACAAACTTTCCTAGTTATGCCTGCTAAATGCCATATTCAAAAAGGCCTATACACCACAATTTATTTAAAAGATACGTTGTTTTCTTTAATAAAGTCTATTATTACGTAGGACAAAGAGATATAAAATAACTATTAAACAAATAATACTTTCCTCTTTGATGTAACTTTATCCTATATATCAAACTGCTCGGCCTACACAGGCCTTTCACTTCTGAGAATCCACTGCTGAACATAGGCCTCCCCCTTAGATTGTCTCGTACGGAGGCATTTGCCATAGTTGCCATGCTTGACAAGCGGGTTGGCAATCGCAGTTTTCTATTTTAAGTCGTTATTAGGAAAACGCTGCTGCCCCTCTTCTGACTTGTTTGCTTCTGTCGCCTCTTAAGAAACCCAGGGTATATGATATGGGGTAGTAGATATTCTCACACCTTCACTACACGGTATTCTGAGAAGGTTTTGGAGCAATTATTCCGGAGTGCAGCCCCAGTATGTGTTGGCGCACTTCCCTGAAATATTTTTCCTTAGACATGCAGGTTTCCTCGTGATGTTTCCCATCATCGCCGAATACTTGTTAGATCACATAAAATTGTTTTTAACACTTTCGTCGGTGCCAGCGGCAGTTGAACCCGGGTTGCACGTACTGTGAAATTTACGGTGAGAGCTTAACCTGTCAGTTACCACGGCTCTGCATTTTTGACGCGAATATTTTTTTTATTTTTTATGCATTAAAATATTAAAATAGAAATTTTCGTATTTATAACTAAAACTGGCGCTTTAACTAGTAAATTCAATTTGTAGTTAACTGGGCTGCCGAAGCCTTATCTCTTGGAAGTATAGGTAAACATGCAAAATTACGTGCAGCCGGTGAATATAATTTCTGCAATATTTCCTTAAATTTGGTATCTCTTCATATTTATTTTTTGTTAGCTTGTTTTATAAAAAGTATTTTACCGTACTAACTAAAGAATTAGCGTTATTTTAATGTTATTTCAAGAGTAAAGGAAAATCTTTAAAAATATTATTTTAACAATTATTCCATTTCTCAAAAAAATCGATGGTACAAGTTTTAGGATAAAATATGGCCTAGATCACTCCTTGATATTGTTCTCTATCTGTTAATGAACTTTGTTACAATCGGTACAAAAATTTAAAATGGTTTTTCATGTCTTAATTCAATAAAAGTGCTTATTTCGATACTACAGATAGACACTGCGATTTTATTTATAATCTATACATATAATAAATCTGTAGAAAAATTGTGTGTTCACGATTTATGCAAAAACTAGTATATAATATTTTAATGAATTCATTGCCTAAATCTTTATTTTATTTTAGCTGTAAGCTTAGCCCATTTGCTTCTATAGCTGTAAATTCTAATTTATATAATACCATGCCGTCATAATTTTAAGGAATATGGACAATAACTGTTCAAACAAACTATGCAAATACATATTCCTGTGACTTCATTCCTTTATTAAATTAATACTACATTTCAACAGGTGTCCTGTTTAATAGTCTGAGTCTTTAAGTATCTGAGTAATATTTTGGGTCATGATAGCGTTTGCTACTGACAAACTTTAATGTAAATTGTTTTTGAATAAATTTACCTTTACGGTTTTTATAGCGTTTAATCTGTATGTATTTGTATGTTATATAAGAGATTTTGACCGTTCCAATAGTTACCCCGGTGTACTTTCAGCATTTTGTTATATATTTTGGTCCGATCTACGTAGAATGAGCTTACAAAATCTTGAAACCTTTCGGTGGTATGCTTGGGTTTGCGATTTTGATAATTACAGCATTCTAAACAGATATTTTGTAAATATAAGAAATTGTTATTTTATTTTTAAATTAGCTGGCCCGGCAGACTGATTCTACCCTTACTGGTTGGTGACGCGATGAATTTCATTTTCACATTCACACTTTTCTATAGATTTATTATACGAACAGCTAAATTCTCTTTAGGACTAATAGAACCATCAGCAGTCATAATGACAATAAACTTAAAAAAACAGGAAGAGCATAACCCTTTTTTGTGCTTTGCCGTAAGCGGATAAAAAGTTGCCTATATGTTATACACGGTTATTTACTTCCTACATACAAAATTTATTGAACATTCGTTCGGTAGTTTTTGCGTAAATCGTGAACACACAATTTTTCTACAGATTTATCATATGTATAGATATATAGATAACATTTTAACATCTGACGTAAACTAGGTGGATGGCGGGACAAATGCTATCATAAACTGTAGGACGTATGTTAACTTTTATACGGGGTAGAGCTACGCCGCAGTGGTGTTATGAATGTAGCACGAACCGGCACGGTTTGACCGGGAAAAAGACACGCTCTCATAATACTATCGTCAAATAGCAGCGAAAGTTCTACTGTATTTCATTTGGCGAGTGTAGAGAGCCGAAGACCCTTTTAACTGGATAACGCATCTGCATTTTTATTCTTAATCGAGAATACATGTAATGTGCTGCAATGTGATGTGCTAGTTTGCATTATATTCTATGAAATAAATAAAATATTTAAGCTAAAACTATTTGTACACTGACAATGTTTGTAAGTAAACGTTCGACGGCTCCGTGGCGCAGTGGCTTAGCAATGAGTTGCTGCGCTGGGGGCCGCGAGTTCGAATCCCGCACTGAACAAATATTTGTATAACCTACAAATAATTGTTCCGGGTCTGGATGTTTGCCTTTGTGCAATTTGTGTTTGTAAACTGCTTCCACGACATAGGAGAAAATCCTAGTGTGGGGGTAACGTTTTTAAAAAAAGAACAAACGAAAAGAAATAGCGTAATAAAACGAACAGCAGAATTCCAGTAGTATTTTCGTGGGATAATTTTGTAAGAATACACCTAATGATAATTAACACTCTACT
Organism: Parnassius mnemosyne; assembly: GCA_963668995.1. Taxonomy (NCBI): domain Eukaryota; kingdom Metazoa; phylum Arthropoda; class Insecta; order Lepidoptera; family Papilionidae; genus Parnassius; species Parnassius mnemosyne. The sequence continues at coordinate 39,613,981 of CAVLGL010000035.1, read as the reverse complement.
TTCTCCTGTTTTTTTTATAGGATAAGGATGACAAACGAGCACACAGTCCACCTGATGTTAAGTGGTTGCTGCGGCCCATAGACATCTACATCTATCCTCTGTTACAAATCAAAATGTAGATGCGTTGTCACCCGTGAGAACTAAAATGGAATGCCTCATTTCCAGTAAAAAGGGCCTCCGGCCACCTGCACTCACCAAGCGAAACGCAGAGGTAAACCTCTACTTCACGCTGGTTTTCTGTGAGGTCGTGGTACCACCCCCCGTTCGAGCTGGCCCATCCGTGTGACAGCAAAAGCTGCCGCGTGGCTCTACCACTGTTAAGAATTATTGCTAATTGACGCTATTGTTACCTTTAAGGTTTATTGAGGGGTATCAAGTAAGCTGTTAATTTTTTTCTACGAATACGTGATATTATGATTTTGTATAAATATACACTATATTTATTTACATTACGAAGTAATATAAAATATTTTATAAAATAAAAGAAATATTTTTTTAAATATCAAACGCTGGCTGCCATTCCTCTTTAACAAAAACAACCAACCCTCTTTTCTCTAGTGGCGACGACCTGTTGCGGATACGGTTCCTTTATAAATTTTACAGCGTGTAGATCCCACAGACCGAAACATATAATAATAAATACATACAGCACAGATAATAATTAAGTAACTAATAAAGGAAGCACTGTCACACTTGCCTCATTGATGGGTAAGTGTGACATTATTCCACCTTAATTAGTTTTAATTACCTTAAGTTACAAAATGCTACTTATAGATACTAAAATACCTGTTCAAACAAACAACCACTAAATAATTGATGTTTTCAAACAAAATGTTCTATGTTAAATCCTTACAGAGTAGAAGTATTTCAATTTTCATTATAGTTTTAGTTAATTTATGTCACTCTTGCCTCGGGGTGCCTAATATTACAAATTACAATTCTGAAAACACTCTTGACAATTTTCCTTTAATGCCTCGTTGCTAGTACAAGGGTCTAACAATTATATTTTTTTATTTTAAACAAAAATGTAAAGAAAATTTCTTGCATTCGAAAGAATAAAAGATAAGGGAAATTTAGAAAAAAACAACTTAATAAAATAAAAAAAAAGAAATGTAACAAGAAGCTTAAGCAAAAATTATGCGCTTCACTGTGCTTAAAAATGTTGGTAAATTGAAAAATACATTTCAGCCTTGATTTGTTTTTTAAAGTTTAGAATAATTTAAGCAGTTATGAAGTAATTTATATTTTTCCTATTTATAGAATAAGGGTTTCAAACGAGCACACAGTCCACCGGATGGTAAGTGGATGCTGTGGCCCATAGATATCTTTATCTATCGTCGATTAAGAATCAAAATGCAGATGCGACGTCATCTTTTAGGAATAGGATGGAATTACTATCGAATACAATAACCATCAACAACATGTTACGTAACACAGCATGTTTTCCCCGGTCGAGCCAAATAATTCTTGTATTAACCATAATATTATAGCTCTGTAGCTATATACAGCCATGTATAGTATTATATTCAGTAGTTCAGTTCAGTAGTACACATAATGTACTAGCCCAAATAGACGTATATTTTTTTTTATCAAATACTAAAGTTTGTGGTCTTTTAGAGTTGTAAAAAAATCAAGTTTTTTATTCAACGCTATCAAAAGATACAGCCATTTATGTCACATATTTTGATACATACTCATCAAACCTATAAAATGCCTTCTTCCTGTTGACCTAGAATCATAAAATATGCCATAAAATATCGCAAAAATACGGGTTTTTATTTCGATTTTTTAATTTTTGTAATTAAAAACTTACACTTTAACTTAATGGTTGGAGCAAAGATTTTCTACTGCAAAATAAAATTAGTCCTTTCGATACTACTTTCCTTTATCTTTAGAGAGCAATGTCCGGCCACAAAATAAAGAGAGCGGTGACTAGATCTTACTTATGATTCTCAGGATGAATAATTTTTTAATAATATACATAATTAAGTTTACGCGAATTACGATCTCGAGGGGGATAAATAACTTTTTAAAAATAAAAAATATTTATTTATTTATTAAACGACATTACAATATGAGACACAACTTAGGTCTAATTGTCCGAGCTTCCCTGTAAGCTGCGTTGGAACGTGCTGAATTGCGGCGCGACCGCGATGCCGTGGCTTCGCTCTTGTGATAAGCCATCCATCTGTTGTAGAGTGTACATAGCACGCGGAGCTCTTAGGAAAAGAGTACCACTCGCTCTTGTCTGGTTTTGTTATAGAATTAGATTTCGTTGAACGAATGCTCTTTTACCATTTATTTTGGCCCTCTTTGTTCAAAGTTGGTTGCAGGTGCCCGTAGGCTGCAGTAGACGTACCATCAGGTGGACTGTAACTTAGTTTCATAGTTTCATTTTATAAAAAAAAAGAAAACATCAAGGAATGTACTGTTGTAAATTTATTACATGATTTTCTTTATTTCACATTAAAATATTTAATTACTTCTTTTCTTTTACCACTCCACTCCTGGTCATGAGCTTAAGACATTTATTGAGAAGTTAATTATTACTGTATTGGCGAGAGCTTTTTCAGACATCTCACATCTTTGATTAATCATGCCACGCTTGGTATGTCGTAGGTTGAAGAAATCAATTCAAATCTAACAAAAATTCTACATAAATTATAGTTAAGTAATTCCGATAGTTTTTTAACCAGTCTACCGAAATCTTCATAAAATCATTTATTTGGTTTTGGGATGTTTTTATTTCTAAAGCATAAAACTTTAGAATTCATAGTTCCATGAATTCTATAGTCCATTTGAACGATGTAGCGGACTCAACTTTGCTATAATAAAGTAAACATTCATTGAACAATTTTGCTGTTTTCGTTATTTAAATATTTACACTGAGATTATAATCAAATATATACACTGAGATTGACTTCATTATGACGACCAGACGACAACTGTTCAGTGATGTCTCCGTGATCGCGAGGGTGAAAACTGGTAGCGATCACCGAATGGTTAGAGGCACACTGAACCTAAACGTTAAGTTGGAGAGGTCTCGTCTAATGAAGTCAACGCTCCGTCCCCCTCGTGCTCTGTTTCAAAGTCCCGAAACCTTTCAGCTCGAGTTACAAAACCGTTTTCAGTGCCTAGAAGACTGCAATGAAGTGGACGATATGAATGACAAGCTCGTGGAAACTGTCCATGCGGTCGGAGCTAAGTTCTGCAAGACCCGCCGCAGAAGAACACAAAAACTCTCCGATCACACTCTTAATCTCATGGCTGTTAGACGGGAGATGAAGCTACATTCTTCAACAGACTTGACAGCATACAGGCATCTGAACAGACAGATCTCCAAATGCATGCGGCGGGACTTACGCAACTTCAATACAGCTCGTATTGAAGAAGCGATCGAGCGGAACCAAGGCTCCAAAGTCTTTGCCAGAGATCTGTCTGCCAGAAAGAGCCAACTGTCAAAGCTGAAGACGGAATGTGGCAGCATCGTTTCCGGGACACCTGAGATTTTGAGTGAGATTGAGAGGTTCTATGGGCAGCTGTACACATCATCGTTGGAGCCACACACAAGTGTGAGTAACGATCCAAGAGCGAGTCTCATCCGACACTATTCCGAAGATATCCCGGATGTGAGTCTGAGCGAGATTAGGATGGCTCTCCAGCACCTTAAAAACGGTAAGGCCCCAGGCGAGGATGGAATTACAGCGGAGCTTCTGAAAGCGGGTGGAAGACCGGTACTTGAAGTCCTTCAGAAGCTCTTTAATTCCGTCCTCCATGGTGGCATTACACCGGAGGCGTGGAGCAGAAGTGCGGTGGTCTTGTTCTTCAAGAAAGGTGACAACGCTCTCTTGAAGAACTACAGACCGATTTCCCTTCTGAGCCGCGTCTACGTGCTGTTTTCGAGAGTCATTACGAATCGTCTCGCGCGCAGACTTGACGACTTCCAGCCTCCCGAACAAGCCGGTTTCCGAAAGGGCTTTAGCACCATAGACCACATACATACCCTTCGGCAAGTTGTACAGAAGTCCGAAGAGTACAATTTGCCACTATGTCTGGCGTATGTGGACTATGAGAAAGCCTTTGATTCCGTCGAAATTTGGGCGGTGCTGCAGTCCCTTCAGCGGTGCCAAGTTGACTGTCGGTATATCGAAGTGTTGAAGTGCTTGTACAGTAGGGCTACGATGGCTATCCGAGTACAGAACCAGAGTACGAAACCTATCCAATTGCAGAGAGGTGTAAGACAGGGTGACGTCATATCCCCGAAACTCTTCACCGCTGCATTGGAAGATGTTTTCAAGCTTCTGGACTGGAAAGGATACGGTATCAACATCAATGGCGAGTACATCACTCACCTTCGATTTGCCGACGATATAGTCCTTATGGCAGAATCGCTGGAGGACCTAAGCACTATGCTCAATGACCTCAATAGTGTTTCCCAACGGATAGGTCTTAAGATGAACATGGACAAAACTAAGATCATGTTTAATGTCCATGTCACACCTATGCCGATAGTTGTTGGGAACACTAAGCTCGAAGTTGTTGACGAGTATGTTTACCTGGGACAAATAGTCCGACTGGGTAAGTCCAACTTCGACCGAGAGGTCAATCGACGGATTCAACTCGGCTGGGCAGCGTTCGGGAAGCTACGACACATCTTCTCGTCAGACATACCTCAAAACCTTAAAACGAAATTGTACAACCAGTGCGTGTTGCCAGTGATGACTTACGGAACTGAGACGTGGTCCTTCACTGCTGGCCGTATGAGGAAGCTCAAGGTCGCTCAGCGAGCTATGGAGAGGGCTATGCTCGGAGTTTCTCTGCGTGATAAACTTAGGAATGAGGATATCCGCAGTAGAACCAGAGTGACCGACATAGCCCAACGGATTAGTAAGCTGAAGTGGCAGTGGGCCGGCCATATAGCTCGAAGAACCGACAACCGATGGGGAAGAAAGGTTCTCGAGTGGCAGCCTCGTACCGGTAGGCGAAGTGTAGGGCGTCCCCCCACGAGATGGAGTGACGACCTGGTAAGACATGCAGGAAGTCGATGGATGCAGGTGGCTCAGGACCGTGTTTTGTGGCATTCTTTGGGGGAGGCCTATGTTCAGCAGTGGACTTGTGAAGGGCTGTAATGATGATAATGATGAAATATTTACACGTTTTTCGTAATCAATATTTTATTGTAAATTCTTGCGGTTCTTACGATATGCTTAAAACGTTATTGTTACATACGCTGTTTGAATCTATGTTTTAAAAGTGGAACAAAAAGATTGTCGCTGAGATGAACTTTTAATAAAAAGTAAAAGCGAACGAAGTAAAACCTATTTTATCATCATCATCATCATCATAATTACAGCCCTTCACAAGTCCACTGCTGGTTGCCACTCATGAACCTTTCTTCCCCATCGGTTGTCGGTTTTTCGAGGTAAATGGCCGCCGTTGCCACTTCAGCTTACTAATCCGTTGGGCTATGTCGGTTACTCTGACCGAATGAGGAAGCTCAAAGTCGCTCAGCGAGCTATGGAGAGAGCTATGCTCGGGGTTTCTCTGCGTCATAAACTTAAAACCTATTTAACAAAATTAAATATCAGATTTGTTTGACAATTTTTTTCTAATAGTAGCAATGCTATTAACATTACTAATTCCGTCAACTACTCCTGTAAAACTTAAAATGCTTTTGTTAGAAGTGGTTCCTACGACCTTTTGAGTTCGCGGTCCTGTCATTATTTTTGTCAAATGTTTGACAAAGATATCGCTTTAAATAATACAAAGAAAACCTACAATGAAATTGAAAACTTCAACTTTTTTAAATCTGCTAAAAAGTACTATTTTATTATTATATTTTTTGCAGGCGAATTTGATATTTATTCTTTGACCATAAGGTTAAAGTTACAGGCTGTACGTCCAACCGTTGGGCATAGGCCTCTCATTTCAGAGAGCGTTTTTGGAGTAAGGGAATTGAGGTTGGAGTGGGAAAAAAGAAGGTTGGTTAAGGAAGTTCGTGGCGCCAACACAAATCGAGGCCAAGAATATTTACTGCTGCTCCATCGCAATGCCAGACCTCTCGCATCTCTGATAACGCTGCCCGTCGCGAGTTTAGGTATTTTACATAATATAATTTAAACATAATTTAAATTTGGATTCCAAGACAATTTATCTTTCTTATGGATACATCGGAAGACATGTCCAATATAAAAAAAATTGTAGATGTTTCTAGACATGTGATATTAATGCAATTCTGAAAAACTTATTTATTCACGTGTTCCTCATTCATTTAGGTCTAATAGTCTTTGGGAATTCAAAAAAATTCTTTGATAAACTGACATAGATACACAGACACCGAAGTGACTCTAAAAGTGATCGAACTTTGCTAAATTTGGCGCGAAATAGCATTTAATGATGTCACTAAATTGAAGATCACGCGAGCGAAGCCGCAGGTAAAAACCTAGTATGTTATATGAGACTTCTTTTGATCTGTGACTAAGGTTTTTAACGACCAAATGTCATAGTTAACCCGGAGTACATTCAGCTTTATGTTATTAATTTTGGTCCGATCTATGCTTGGGTTTGGGGATGCAGGGATCGTTTAAGTATAAGAAATTATTATTGAAATTATACTTCTTTTGGGACGTTTGTGAAAAATTATGTAAGTGAAATTTTTACGATGCGCGCGCACACCCACATCTATAAACGACACCATGAAGTTGTTATTATGCGCGCGCAAACTATCACCTCAAAGCGACAACTTCATGGGGTAACTGTCTCAAGTTTTCGTGGGAACTGATATCTATATTTAAGGTAGTTGTTTTTAGTTATTTTTGTTTTGTTAAACTAAAGAAGTATTACTTCCTACGTGCGTACGTGTGTGCGTATGTTAAAATAATATTTTAACGTCTGAAGTAAACTAGGTGGATGGCGAGAGACGGGCTATTCTAAACTATGGGACGTATGTTGGCTTTTATACGGGGTAGAGCCACGCTGCAGCGATGTTATGGTTTTAGTACGAATGGGCACGGGTTGGACTGGAAAGGGACACACTCTGAGTGTAACGAACGGAAGACCCTTTTGACTGGAAACAGGGCGTTCCGCCATCGCTCCTAGGAGTGACAACTCATGTGCATTTTAATTCTTATTCGAGAATACATGTAATGTGCTGATGTGATGTGCTAGTTTGTCACCCTTATCAAATAAATAAAATGTTTTAACTCAAGCAATTTATACACTGACATATGTTTGTAGATATACGTAAATAAAACAGTATATTCGTGGGTTAATTTTGTAAGAATACACCTAATGATAGTTACCATTCTATTTTCTTCTGTTTTATGCCATTATTGCTAATGACGCTATTGCTACCTTTAACGTTTATTGAGAGTATCAAAGTGAGCTCCTAATTTTTTCTTCGAATATCACGTATTATGTTATGTTTTTTGTTTTTTATATTTTTTTTGTTAAATTATATTAATTAGAAATTGACACTATATTTATTTACATTCCAAAATGATATACTTAAATAAATAAATTTTTATAGGATAGGGTGACAAACGAGCACACAGTCTACCTGATGCTAAGTGGCTGCTGTGGCCCATAGACATCTACATCTATCCTCGTTTGCGAATCAAAATCCAGATGAGTTAGTTAGAGGACTAAGATGGAATGCCTCTTTTCCAGTAAAACGGGTCTCGGGTTCTCTACACTCACCATACGAAACACAGCAGTGTTAAGCTGCTATTTTACACTGATATTCTGTGAGAGCGTGGTACTTCCCCGGTCGAGCCGACCCACTCGTGCTACAACTATACTACTAATATAGCTGCAGCTCTCCACGTATGGCTCTACCACGTATAAAATTATATTACAATTAAAGAAACAAAATATAAATAACAAAACGCTGGCTGCCATTCTTCTTTGACTAAAACTACCTACCCTCTTTTCTCCAGTAGCGACGACGAGTTGCGGATAAGGCTTCTTTAGAAACTTTACAGCGCTTAGATCCCACACTGCGATACTGTACAATAAAGACATATATTAGTCACCTCTCAGAGACTCATAATTGTTCTCTTTATCTAGGTTATTTTTTCCTTTCTGCTCTAACATCATACGTTTTAAGGGCCTTTTTCATATTTCTTTCTATATCCATGTTAACGTAGACGTAATCTATACGTAGTAGCTCACGCTGCAGCAATACTCGTAATAAGGTATTGGTTCGGCCCGACTGGAGTCTTTACTTCTGTAGAATAGTTTTAATATTTGACATTTTGTGTATTACATATTTATTTCATCATCATCATCATTACGGCCCTTCACACGTCCACTGTTGAACATATGCCTCCCCAAGGAATGCCACAAAGAACGGTCCTGAGCCACCTGCATCCATCGACTTCCTGCATGTCTCACCAGGTCGTCACTCCATCTAGAGGGGGGTCGCCCTACACTTCACCTACCGGTACGAGGCTGCCACTCGAGAACCATTCTTCCCCATCTATTGTCGGTTCTTCGAGCTATATGGCCGGCCCACTGCCAATTCAGCTTACTAATCCGTTAAACTTTGTCGGTTACTCTGGTTCTACTGCGGATATCCTCATTTCTAAGTTTATCACGCAGAGACACCCCGAGCATAGCCCTCTACATAGCTCGCTGAGTGACCTTGAGTTTCCTCATACGGCCAGCGGTGAAGGACCACGTCTCAGATCCGTAAGTCATCACTGGATACACGCACTGGTTGTACAATTTCGTTTTAAGGTTTTGAGGTATGTCTGATGAGAAGATGTGTCGTTGTTTCTCGAACGCTGCCCAGCCGAGTTGAATCCATCGATTGACCTCTCGGTCGAAGTTGGACTTACCTAGTCGGACTATTTGTCCCAGGTAAACATACTCGTCAACAACTTCGAGCTTAGTGCTCCCAACAACTACCGGCATAGGTGTGATATGGACGTTAAACATGATTTTTGTTTTGTCCATGTTCATCTTAAGACCTATCCGTTGGGAGACACTATTGAGGTCATTGAGCATAGTGCCTAGGTTCCACTATGCTTAGGTCCTCCAGCGATTCTGCCATAAGGACTATATCGTCGGTAAATCTAAGGTGAGTGATGTACTCGCCATTGATGTTAATACCGTATCCTTTCCAGTCCAGTAGCTTGAAAACGTCTTCCAATGCAGCGGTGAAGAATTTCGGGGATATAACGTCACCCTGTCTTATACCTCTCTGCAGATGGATAGGTTTCGTACTCTGATTCTGTACTCGGATAGCCATCGTAGCTCTACTGTACAAACACTTCAGCACTTCGATATAACGACAGTCAACTTGGCACAGCGGAAGGGACTGCAGCACCGCCCAAATTTCGACGAAATCAAAGGCTTTCTCATAGTCCACATACGCAAGGCAAAGTGGCAGATTATACGATAATTAATAGAATCAGGCGTTACTTTGCGGCAGTCCATTATATTAAATTTGACAAAAAATTACTTTGCGTTCATCCACTAGATAAAATAAAATAATGTGTCTTTAAGCAGGGAGCGGTTGCGTCAGCGGTCTGTATAAAAAGCAGTTGTTTTGGCTCGCCGCTCACTTAACGGTTAACCACCGTAGAGTCTATATCACCTGAGAATGCCTGGTGTAGACGCGAAACACGTGTCTTATTTTCGCCAGTGGTGTGTCTTTCATAGTGTAGTGGTGTTGGGAGTAGTGGTGCTGGGATTAGTGGTGACGGGGATAGTGCACGCAATAGAGGGAAGGCGGGAGGTGCTCTTCAAACTAGGTAAGACACATCATTTTACTGTATCTAGCGGATGTACGCAAAGTAATTTTTTGTCAAATTTAGGTAGATTATACTCCTCTGTCTTCTGTACAAACTGCCGCAGGGTATGCATGTGGTCTATGGTACTAAAGCCTTTTCGGAAACCGGCTCTTTCGGGAGGCTGGAAGTCGTCAAGTCTGCGTGCGAGACGATTCATAATGACTCTTGAAAACAGCACGTAGACGTGGCTCAGAAGGGAAATCGGTCTGTAGTTTTTCAAGAGAGCGTTGTCGCCTTTCTTGAAGAACAAGACCACCGCACTTCTGCTCCACGCCTCCGGAGTTGTGCCACCATGGAGGACGGAATTAAAGAGCTTCAAGTACTGGTTTTCCACCCGCTTTCAAAAGCTCCGCTGTAATTCCATCCTCGCCCGGGGACTTGTCGTTTTTAAGGTGCTGGAGAGCCATTCTAATCTCGCTCAGACTGACGTCCGGTATATCTTCGGAATAGTGTCGGATAAGACTCGCTCTTGGATCGTTACTAACACTTGCGTGTGGCTCCAACGATGACGTGTACAGCTGCTCATAGAACCTCTCAATCTCACTCAAAATCTCAGGTGTCCCAGAATCTACGCTGCCACACTCGGTCTTTAGCCTTGACAGTTGGCTTTTTCTGGCAGACAGATCTCTGGCAAAGACTTTGGAGCCATGGTTCCGCTCGATCGCTTCTTCAATACAAGCTGTATTGAAGTTGCGTAAGTCCCGCCGCATATATTTAAAGATATGTCTGTTCAGTTGCCTGTATGCTGTCAAATCTGTTGAAGAGTGTAGCTTCATCTCCCGTCTAACAGCCATGAGATTAAGAGTGTGATCGGAGAGTTTATGTGTTCTTCTACGGCGGGTCTTGCAGAACTTAGCTCCGACCGCATGGACAGTTTCCACGAGCTTGTCATTCATATCGTCCACTTCATTGCAGTCTTCTAGGCACTGAAAACGGTTTTGTAACTCGAGCTGAAAGGTTTCGGGACTTTGGAACAGAGCATGAGAGGGACAGAGCGTTGACTTCATTAGACGAGACCTCTCCAACTTAACGTTTAGGTTCAGTGTGCCTCTAACCATTCGGTGATCGCTACCAGTTTTCACCCTCGCGATCACGGAGACATCACTGAACAGTTGTCGTCTGGTCCTTATAATGAAGTCAATCTCATTTTTTTTCGAACCGTCGGGGATCGACCAGGTCCACTTCCTCTGAGGCCGCTTCTGTAAGAAAGAGTTTATCATAAAGAGTTCCTCTTTGTCCCTGAACTCGGCCAGCTGCTGGCCCCTTGGGTTCCGTTGCCCTATTCCAAATTTCCCTACTTTCAGCTCACCATTCTTTCTTGTGCCTAGTTTTGCATTGAAGTCTCCCATTAACACCGTATAGTGGGTTTTGGAGGAATGCATGGCTCTAGAGATATCCTCATACATTTCCTCCACCTCCTGATCGGGGTGTGCCGAGGTTAGTGCGTAAACCTGTCTGACCTTTAGCGAATACCGTTTGGTGATTCTGAGTATAAGGTACGCAACCCTCGTCGACACACCCTCAATCTTTACAACGTTGTTAACGAGAGACTTGTGGACGATAAAACCAACCTCCTTGGGACAAATGGTTGCCCTCCCGGTGATAGAACAAGTTGCCGGATTCGAGGATTACTGTGTCCTCCCCCTCTCTTTGGACTTCGGATAATCCTATAATATGCCAGCGTAACTTTCCTTCTCTTCTTCCAGCTCCACGATCTTCTCGTCAGTCCTCAGGGTGCGTGCGTTGTATGTTGCCAGGTTGAGTGGTTTAAGGTGGCAACCGAACCTCCACCTCCACCTGATGGGTGCACCGGGCGCGCTTTCAACGTTGCTTCCCAACTTGGGGGGCCCGAGCGCCGCCTGTAGGCGGTTGTACGTGGGAATCGTGCGGTCCATGGCCCTGTATGGGGCCCCTGTGTGGGCGATGGACATGACGGCCATTACTCTCGCCATTCTGCGCAAACCGCAGAAGGCGATGGCCGTCAGAGTCGTCCGCGGGTATCGCACGATTTCCTACGAGGCAGCTTGCGTCCTGGCCGGATCCCCGCCCTGGGACCTAGAGGCGAAAGTACTCGCGTCATTATATCGATGGCGCGAGGAAGAGCAGGCACGGGGCTCGAGGCCGGTGCAGCAACAGATCGCGCTGCGCCGAGAAGAGCTCCGTCAGGTCTTGGTGGCGGAATGGCGGCAAAGGCTTCTGCGCCCTACCGCCGGCCTCGCTACCATCGAGGCGATCCAGCCAGTACTCGACGACTGGCTCGGGAGAAGGCACGGCTCCCTGTCGTTTAGGGTGACGCAGGTGCTGTCGGGGTACGGCTGCTTCAGCAAGTAGCTGTGCCGTATAGACAGGGAGCAGGATGCTCGGTGCCACCACTGCGTCTATTGCGGGGAGGACACTGTGCAACACACGCTCGCCGAGTGTGTAGCTTGGGAGGAGCAGCGCCGTGTCCTCACAAATGAAGTAGGAGGCGATCTGTCGCTGCCGGCCTTAGTGCGGAGGATGGTCGGTAGTACAGAGTCGTGGGACGCGGTGATATCCTTCTGCGAAGACGTGATGTCGCAGAAGGAAATTGCGGAACGGGAAAGGGAGATCTCGACTCCCTTCCCCGGCCGCAGAAGGCGCACCGGGCGCAGGAGAAGGGCGGACAACGCCCTTTTCCGGTCCCTATGAATGGGTCCAGGGGCGAGGGACTTGGGGAAGCCCCCGCCAGCCCTATTCGATGGACCTGAGGCGCCAACACCCGCGCGCGCCCCTGAGGCGATACACGGGGTAGTTGAACTCACTACCCCGTGCAGGAGACGAGGCCCGGACAGACCGGGCCAGCACTAGTGTGGGGCTGCGGAAGAATTTGGAATCCCGCGGCCCCGTGCGCACGTGCGAGGAGCCACCGGGGTGGTTTTAGCCGGTAAGAGTCCGGTACGCGACTCCGCCGTCCATGAGGATTTCCCCCCGTAAAAAAAAAGGTGGCAACCGAACCTCCACCGGAGATTCTTAGCACCCCCTGCCCCGCCGTTACCATGGTCGCCACCTTAGCCAGGAATAGCGGGAACGCCGGGGACTGGGGGCCGTCTCTTTGTTGCTCTCATCATTCGGGGGTATTTGCCATAGTTGCCACACTTGGCGAGCGGGTTGGCAACCGCAGTTCTTTTATTGTACTTTTGCTGTTATCAGGAAGATGCTGCTGCCCATCTCCTGCCTGTTTCCCTTTGTCGCCTTTTACGACACCCACGGGAAGATATGGGGTAGTGGATATTCTTAACCGCCACTACACGGTACATATTTATTTAATATACATTTGATTGAAGAAATACACATATATCCAATAATTCATTGTTAAAATAATCGGCTCTAGCTACGATTCCAAGAGCGGTGATTTCGTAGGCACGTTAGTTGATAACCAAACCACGCGTGGATAATAGAAATTTAGAATAACACAAATAATTATGTATAAAAGTTACTCTTAATTATTTATTTCTTAAGTCAAGTGTTATACTAGACATAAGTAATTTAACTACATCTCGAAGCTCATATCATCACAATCCGATATTAAAGAGCTTAAGTTTACTTGATTCTCACGTAACATATTTCAATATCAATTATCCACAAATTATGTTACGGTTATATTAACTTTTCATCACGTGTACTATATTTTACGTATACTTAACTTGGGCACTGAACTAAAAAACACTATTCATTCAATCCATCCATTACAGCCTATAAAAATAAACTGCTGAACATAAGCCTCCCCCATAAATTGCCCCATACGTGGGATTTTTCCTTAGTTACCACGCTTTGCAAGTGGGTTGGCAACCGCAGATTTTTTTAAAATTTTGAGTTGTTTTATTTACTCTTTTAGTTTCCCTCTGTCGTCTCTTACGTCACCCATGGAACAATATGGGGTAATGGATATTTTTACAAAAAATACTTAAAAATACTCTGTTAAAAAAACACAATCTTTGACTTGAAAATGTAGTGTTCATTTACTATAGACTAATTATAGTCTTCCCATCAAACCGTCAACAGTCATGTGCTGGGGAAACGTCCCTAATAATCCTCTTACATAATAAAGTTAATTTACTATATTCGCCCCAATATAGACGAGTACTGGCGATTTCCGTGCTAGAGGTGTAACAGTTTTGACGTTTCCCTCGTCACGTTATTGAATCTTATTTTTATTTTGTATAAGTGATGGTTAAATTACTATTACTAGGACTCCATTACCTTGGGTGAGGCCTATGTCCAGCAGTCGACTTATGAAGGCCTGTAATGATGGTGATGATCATAAATGGTTCATCATCAGCGATCACTAAAAAATTGATCATATGTTATTTATCGTTTTCAACTTATTTTTATTTTTAATGTTTTGTATGCCTAACAGCAGAAATTAAAAATAAACATTAATAAAATTAAAAGTGATTTTAAAACAGTTAAAACCGTAAAAGTGGATTTATTCATAAGTATTTTGTTATGCAAATAGTAATATTTGCTTTTAGTAATATATGCTGATATAGAATAAATAGAAACTTAGAAATATTGATAGCACCTGTCTCAAAGAACTGGTATTCCCATCTCAAACCGTCTACATAAGCTTTATAAAGGAAAAGACCGACCGCAAAGCGACTGCGGTTGCGGTAGAGTGCTGTTATAAATTAAACGTTTGCGAGACGATCAAGGAGTTATGGTTTACACAGATGAAAACATTTCAGGCTTGCCTTCAACTTGTAAAAAGTTCTTTAATTTAGGTTTTAGTAATAATATTCGTAAATGACGGATGAACAGATAGATTTTTATATTTGATAAATTGGTGCAATTATATCCACACTACAAACTCACCGGTAGAAAGTATATAAACTGGAAAATTTGGAATGTGATATAATTTGGAGAAAAATAGGATAGAATAAATCAATATTTATCTTCAGGTCATTTATTCGTGGCAGAAAGGTGATAGAACTAATTTTGATAAACTTCTCTGGGTTCGCTTTAAATTGGGACTGACGAAGTTATTCCTTTTGGCTGTTTATGCGCCGGTAGCTTCGTCGTCCAGGGCTGAGCTGAAGGAGTTTTGGGACAATGTAAGAGAAGTTCTAGATTTGGCTAGGGGAAACGAAAGAATTGTTGTATGTGGTGATTTGAATGGATGGGTTGGTACCGCTCGACCAGGGTACGAGTCGGTACTTGGAAAGTTTGGCGATAAAAGGGTTAATGATGCTGGCAAGCTTATACTGGCGGTGTGCAAGGAAAAGGGTCTTCTTGTAACAAACACTATGTTTAATCACAAGAAAATCCATATGCATACTAGAGAACGAAAGAATGAGAGAAGTATGATCGATTTGTTCCTGGTGGATGACCGACTGCGAAAACAGGTGATGGATACGCGAGTGTTCAGGGGTGCTGACCTGGGAACGGATCACTATCTAGTGATTACTAGATTTAGGGGTCTGTTCGCGGGTTGGCGCTACCGGACGGCAGTACCAGAACCACAGTCGGTCTGTCGCATCCGAAGCTGGAAGCTTCAGGAAGCGGATACTAGGGACAAATATCATGCGAGGGTGGCCGAAAAGCTTGACACCATCAATGGCAGAAAAGAATGTGTAGAAAGATCATGGCAGAACCTTAGGGATGGAATGGTAAGTGCAGCGGAAGAAGTGTGTGGAACAATAAAAAGAGGCAGTAGTAAAAGAAGAGATGCATGGTGGAATGATGAAGTGAAAGAAGCTGTAAAGAAGAAGAAGAAAGCATGGTTAGACTACTTGGCCTCTAGTAATGATAAGGATATGAGAGAGAAGATGAAAGAAAGATATAGGCTGCAGAAAGTTCCCACGAAAGCACTGATTGAGGAAGTGCGTGAAAGGTGTAGAATGGAAGCGGACGAAAGGCACAACTTTAAGGAGAACTCAAAACTCTTCTGGAAAGAGGTTGGAAGGGCCCGAAGTGGTGCGACGGCCTTAAGAATGAACAAAGTGCTTTCGGGAACTAATGACGTCCTCGCAGAAAAATCGGACGTCATGCAGCGATGGAGCGAATTTTATATAGAAATGTATGCGTGTGATGATCTTAGTGAGGGATCCGGAGAAGACGCCGTGACTGGTACGCCAGACCCGGACCTCAATGACACTGAGGTCATCAGTATGAAAGAGATTGAACGTGCGATTCGAAGTTTGAAATGTGGTAAGGCTGCGGGACTAGACAGAGTTACTGCTGAAATGGTCAAGTATGGTGGGCCTCGCGTCTGGGACAGCTTTCATCTGCTGTGCAATTTGTGCTGGCACACGGGGGATGTCCCGGATGATTGGCGATCCGCGGTCATTGTGCCTTTATATAAAGGTAAAGGTTCACATTTTGACTGCGGGTGCTATCGGGCGAACAGCTTGACCAGTTTAGCAAGTAAAGTTTACTCGAAGGTTTTGACACGTAGGATGCAAGAGAAATCGGAAAGATTTCTATGGGAGGCACAATGCGGATTTAGACCTGGAAGAGGATGCTCGGATCAAATTTTTTCTCTCCGCATGATCACGGAAAAGCTTCTGGCTGCTAACCAGAAGATTTTCTGTGCTTTTGTGGATCTTGAGAAAGCATTTGATAAGGTTGTAAGGAAGAAAATGTGGGAACTGTTGCCGGGGTATGGTGTGGATGGTCAATTGCTAAGGGCTGTGCAGTCTCTTTACTGTGACTGTAAAGCCTGTGTGCGGATAGGGCATTACCTGTCACCCATGTTTAACGTCCAAACGGGCGTAAAGCAGGGTTGTGTCATGTCTTCCTGGCTGTTCATACTGTATCTCGACAGCTGTTTACAGAAGCTGAAAGATAGTTGTTTGGGTGTGAAATTGGGTGACATTAAAGTAAATTGTCTGCTGTATGCTGATGATGCAGTGCTTATTGCACCATCAGAGGCAGAACTGCAGGCATTAGTCACGTGTATGAAAGAGGAATGTGAAATTAAAGGTCTCCGTTTGAATGCTAATAAAACTAAGGTTCTGGTATTTGAAAGGGACGAAGAGAGAACGAAGTGTGAAATATGGGTAAATCAGGACTGTCTAGAACAGGTAAATGAAATTGTATACTTAGGGAGTGCTTTTAGCCGGGATGGTAGATGTGGCATGGCCGACCGAAAGCGATACGAAGAGATTCGCAATATGGCAGGTTTGAAAGATGACCTTATCACAAAAATTGATAAGGGCGTGCTTCGGTGGTTTGGGCACGTTGAGCAAATGAGTGAAGACCGAATGGTGAAGAAAATATATAGCGCGAAAGTTAATATTAAAAGGTGTCGAGGTAGGCCGAGACTAACTTTCGAAGACCATGTGAGCAAATTGCTCGAAGAGGGTAGGGTCAAAAGTACTCGGATACTTAGACGTGCATGCATGAAGAAGATAATGAATCTGAAAGAAGCGAAAGAGGTTTGTAAGGATCGTGACACTTGGCGATCTGTTCTCTCTGGCTACCCCGTCAGGGATTGTGCGTGAAGATAAGTAAGTAAGTAAGATGCAGATGCTAATAACGTCATGTGCATTTGTGAACTTGCATGACCTTGAAAAGTGGAGACATGTCAAAATTTGGACATAGGAAAATCGTTGTTGGCCTTCATACTGGCTACATTATTCCATCATGGTCCATAGATTTGAAAGTTGTTGATTGTGACAGGAAGAGACGCTTACGATTCTTTTGGGCGGTAGCTCCCAAAGTTTTCTTCTTATTCTTCTAAAAATTTCTTGTATTTTTGTGATTTAATATGGTGAATTTTTTAATATCTTGATTACATCGCCATCGGATTCTATCATAGTGATCTCATCACTATGATAGAATCCGCGATCTCGCGATCAAGAAGAACGTTCTTGGTACGTGTGCTGTAGGGAGAGGGGAATGATAAAATTAAATTTGAAAATATAGTTTAGATTTCCCATTATAAACTGTAATATATTTTAAAAGCTTGTTTATTTTTTTAATAGGAGAGGGGGGCAAAGGAGCATACGTCTCACCTGATGGTTAGTGACTACCGCCGCCCATGAACAACTGCAACACCAGGGGCATTGCATGTGCGTTGCCGGCCTTTTAGAAAGGAATAAGCTCTTCTCTTGAAGGTTCCTAAGTCGTATCGGTCCGGAAAAATCGTCGGTGGTAAGCTATTCCACAGAGAGGTTGTTTGCGAAAGTGAAACGTACAGTGGTGGACTGCCAAGCATCCAGATGGTGTGTGATATCGAGAATTTTTCCGTGATGTGCGTTCGTGAAATTTGGCTGTTTTTTTATAACTAAAACGAAATGTTTTATGATACAGTGAAAATTAAATAAATGTCCACTTTTCACGGCTATCTGCGCACTCTATATAACAATATTTTCTCATGTAGCGATGTTTCAATGTTTATTTCACTGTACCGTATTTTATAATTTCCGGAGTAACAAATGACATTCGCAGCGATGAATCCGAAACCAACGCTAGTACATTTATTATTATAATATTACAATTTAACGTCTTTAAAAGTTTTACGAAATTAATTAAACATTACAGTTTAATATGTCTATAAGGTTATGTCGTGTAGTTGCGTATAGAGGGAATCGAAAAAGGAGATAAGCGGCAGCATCTTCCTTACTGCGCATGAAATATCTTAACTTTGTGTTAACCGAATACCCCATACTGCTTGGTGCTCTGTGTTTGGTTGCTGCCTTGGTGTTCTCACTGTGGTGCGCGAGACGTTGTCCCGGGAGACAGCAGTTTCACTGTGTTGTTGTGAAGTGTATGGGACGCTCATTGTGGTGCAAAGTGTGTTTGTGCGTAACTCTCCTTCCTGGCTACCTGGTTATGGTAACCGTAAGTAGAGCGAAACAATCCCGCCGCCTTAGAGGCGGTCATCGTTAACAGCTAGGTGCTCACCCTAGCGTACCAACGCGCTAAGTGTATCTATAGGTAATTGTTTTAGGCACACACCTCCCCCGCCGAAAGGTGGGGAAGCTTGGTATATATCTGTGCTTGTGTTAGCATAGTAAACAAGAGGGCGTCATTTACATTAGAGGGACAAAGCTGCTCGCATACGTAGGCATTACTTGAATCCTGATTCCCTACAGGTATCCCCTGGATAGTGCTAAAAGAGCTACTGCTCGTTTAGCACTATATACCACCAGTATGTAGTACTCTACATACTGGTGGTAGGTTGGTCCTCTACTAGTGAGAGGCCCGGCCAAGGGTTAGTTACCACCAACCTGGCAAAGACATCACCAAATTATGCAAATCGTGTTCTGGTATAACGTTAGGTGAAACCCAATTCCTAGGGAGAATGGGTCTGGACAGTTGCGTTGCGCATACGAACCGGTTGCGACGCGGCCGTTTCTTAGTGTCAGGTGCCTAGTTATGGAGGTTAGCGGGATCCGAAACATGGTTGCATCGCTGGCCGACCGTAGATAGTTGGGAGCCCAAATAATGAGCCAGCCAATCGTGAAAGGCTGCCCCGCAATCTTACGAAAAATCCTGGGATTACTCCACCATGCCCGTTGGCCATTGGAGGAGAGGGCCTGGTGGCGATTATCAGGGGTGTTCGGTCGTCCCCGCGATCTTCATGCTAGGTACCATCGATGCTGTGACTCTGTTTGCGCCCCTAGGGTTTATGTGTGACGTCTCGTCCAACTGCCATGCCCTCAACGTATTCACTCCCACCATTAATGAAAAAAAGGAAAAAGAATAGTAAGTTCATACAGTGGTTGCACTTCCTCTCCATCAAAGTGCACCTCACAAACATAAGAAGCCTGCACTGTAATCTGCAGTCCATTACCACCTTGAGACAAGCCGCACTACTATCTACAATCTGGGTATCTACGACCTGCTGAACTTAGGAAAAGCCCACCCGTCATAGTTCAAGACAAAACCAAATGGAATAACCTTTCCAATTGGTTAAACTGTCAGGGCATTCAAAATTGTGTAAATACGACTGACGATTTTCGCAATGTAATAAACCGCCTGCGCGCCCAACAACTCGCCTTTCATACGTACGCCCTCACTGAGGAATGTAACCTGCGCGTGGTCGTCGGAGGCATCCCCAAGAAGCTCGAGACTTTGCACATTCTAGACGATTTAAAGGTTCAAAATCTCCCGGTCCAGGAGGTGCATATAGTGCACCACCAGACCGATAAAAAACGATTTTTAGATCTGTGCCTTGTCGTCCTGGACCTGTTTCCGGAAGGCAAGGATTATTTTTAACTTCCGGCGCATCTGCAACCTCACGGGGATTGCAGTTGAAGCTCCCCAAAATAGAGGCATCGTTGGCCAGTGCCATCGGTGCCGACTGTACGGCCACTCGGCCAAAAATTGGTAGGCCAAGCCTAGGTGCGTCAAGTGCCTAGGTGACCACGGTACCACTGACTGCCCCCGCACGCCCGAGACGGTTGAACCCCCGAGCTGCGTCAATTGCCGCAAAGAGGGATACCCAGCGATTTATTGCGAGTGTTCCAAAGCTCTGCAAAGGAAGCAGCGTGGAGGTAGAAGCCGTCCCGAACGCGCAGGTCAAGCCAAAGAGTCTCGCTCTCGGCTGCCTACCCCCAAACCCGCACAGTCTTTGGTGCCTACATCCGCGCCCCAAGTCGCCACTAAGCCCACCCCAGTCGACGGGGTGGCCGAAAAAGGTTCCAGCTCTCCCGCACCTTCCCCGCTAAAACCCAACGCTTAGACGAAACCGCCGGCTCTTGTCACCTCACGGCCAATGCCTCCTCTCCAGGCCCCAAAATCGAAGCCCACCCCACAAGGCTCATTCTCCTTTGCCGCTGACTTCTCTCTGGTCTGTGGCTTCATCATCAATATCAACGTTGCCGAGTTATCTTCCTTGGCTCGCAAACTCCGTGGAGCCACCTCACCTCAGGACAAGCTCAACGCTGCGATTGAGCACATTGTAACTAACATTATCCAAAACAATTTTATAGTTTTGATAATATATTCTTTTGCTGTATTTATTTTACTTTCAACGTAATCTTTATATTTATACCTTTTCTGGCCTAATTTTCTTAACGTTATCTGTATGTCTTGTAATTGCTAATACATTAATTCTACATTGTCTAATAGAATAGAATAGAATGATTTTTATTCAATATGGATTATTACATAATACTTATTGAAAGTCATTATTTAATTTACCACTGGTTCGGAAAATACCTCTGTCCTGGGAAGAACCAGCAAGAAACCCAGCGGGACTTTTTTTTAAACATAATTTCACTTAACAATAATTTTGTTTATACAATTTTAAATGAATGAAAATAAAATTTTAAATGAATTTTCATAGAATCAGCATGGTGGCGATCACCTATTCCCAGGGGTTATTTTCATTCATGTATTCCTTGATATTATAATAAACCTTTTTGTACAGTTTTTCTTTAATAAAACTTTTAAACTTGTTTATTGACAAACTTTGAACATGTTCTGAGATTCTGTTGTAAAAGCGTATACATTGCCCCATAAATGAATTACTAATTCTGTGGAGTCTAGTAAGTGGCATTACAAGCTTATGTTTGTTCCTAGTGTTTAAGGTATGAACATCCTTATTCTTATTAAAGCTATTTATGTTTTTATGTACATACATTACATTTTCATAAATATATTGCGATGCCAAAGTTAATATGTTTATTTCTTTAAATTTTTCTCTAAGGGACTCTTTACAATTTAGATTATAAATCGCCCGTACGGCTCTCTTTTGCAAAACAAATATAGCTTCAATATCAGTCGCATTACCCCATAGCAAAATTCCATAAGACATTACGCTATGAAAGTAACTAAAATACACTAACCTAGCTGTCTCAACATCTGTGAGACTTCTAATCTTTCCTACAGCATATGCTGCATAACTAAGTCTGCTTTCTAATTTAGATATATGGGGGCCCCATTGAAGTTTCGCGTCAATAGTAATACCGAGAAAAACAGTGGTATCCAATAGCACTCATTATTAAAAACAAAACGAAAGATTATATATCTAGCTGGCACACGTAATGCACAATACAATTTAGCAATAAATTGTACCTTAATGTTGCACCATAATTTTAGTAGAAGACCGTCTCATCACATTAAAAAATTGCAGCAGGATCTCAGAGCTCACACGACTGATATAGCCCTGCCATCCTGGTCCCTGGCTGGATAATCTCAAACGCATCCTCCTGTATGTAGTATCCTCCAGCATGTATCTCTCTTTGAATTAAGTTTTTATAGCATCTTCTGTATTGCCGATAAGCTAACTATGCAAACGCTGCAACTAGTATTGCCGGCACCGTCGAGAGCCATATGTTGTTAATCCAGATGTGCTGAGCAGCCTGTGCACTATTGGTTCCCACGACACTGCGCGATAACAATGTCCATGAGCTCCGATTTTGATTGAGATTTGCCCGTTTTCGTAAACTTCACTTGCACTATTATTCTCCAAAACAAAATATAAAAAATTCCGTCGTACTTGCTCGCACCTTTGTTGGTAAAAAGACGCCGCCCCATTCACGCTTTGGCTAAAGTCTAGTTCGCAAAATGTGCATGCGCTGCAAATTGTGTCACATACGCAACCGCGGAGGCAAAACGTCCGCGCATGGCAGGGTCGCCATAAAGGTGCGGGGATTATCACATGATACGACAGCTTTGCAAAACGGCCTGTTTATTACTGTTCCACAACTTACAATTAATATTTATTTATATTAACCTTCTAACACCACTAAACTTATCGACGCAATCTGGTCTTTCCAGTGCGCCTAAACACCCTTCCTAAATACCAGAATGGCAGCTTAAAATCCCGCTCTCTAACTGACGCGTTCTTTAATTTGAACGGCCCCAGAGACCAAAAAGACGAGATCGCGCTCTTTCTACGCAACCACGATGTAGACGTAATGTTAGTGCCAGAGACTTTTTTGAAACTTAGCCATCGCGATCCTAAAATAGCAAACTACATCTTAGTTAGAAATGATAGGCTGACCAGCCCTAGAGGCGGCACCTTGATCTACTACAAAAGGTCCTTGCACTGCGAAACAATCGACGTTAACTAACATAGAAGTTTCCATATGTTTTCTACGTGGTAGAGCCATGCTGCAGCTATATTAGTAGTATAGTTGTAGTACGAATGGGTCGGCTCAACCGGGAAAGGACCACGCTCTCACAGAATACCAGCGTAAAATAGCAGCTTAATGCTGCTGTGCTTCGTATGGTGAGTGTAGAGAACTGGAGACCCTTTTACTGGAAATGAGGCATTCCATCTTGGTCCTCACGGGTGACAACGCATCTGCATTTTGTTTGATGTCAATTTCTATGGGCCACAGCAACCACTTACCATCAGGTGGGCTGTGTGCTCTTTTGTCACCCTTATTCTATATAAAAAAAATGTAAAGTAGCCCTCTCCGACCACTCGCCACTCACTATAATTTCAGCGTACCTAAAGCCACTCAAACGCGTAATCGAATCTGACATCGCAGATTTACTCAACCTAGGCTCTAGTGTTATAATAGCTGGAGATCTCCACCTGAGACTCCAACCCGCTACCCATTCGCTACCAATCATCAACTGGACGTCCTTGACGTAGCGATACTCAAAGATGTCCGTTTGTCGATAGCATCGATCGAAACTTTTTAAGAACTCAATTCGGATCACAAACCAGTTCTATTGCCACTGGAACAGCCCGCAGGTGAGGTCCTTCAGACCAAAACCATAGTGGACTGGCATAAGCTCGAGGTTAAACTCGAGTGTACGACCTCCCAGCACCTAGAGAAAATTCCCGATAAGATAGACTCGCCCAGGAAGGCCAATAAAGCGATTAGTGCCCTATCGGCCCACCTCAACACTACAGTTGAAGAATGCTCTCGTAGGGTTCGTGTGTTAAGCAAGTGCTTCAAAGTGATATTCGGCAGCTGATTAGGGCGAAGAACGCAGCGGCGGAAAGACATTACGATCACTATCGTGCTACAGATAACAAAATCTGACTGCGCAACCTCCAAAACGAGGTGAAACAGCGCATCAAAGAGTCTAGACATAACAAGTAGGATAATTTGCTGGAAGATATTGAGCCATCTCAAACTGCCTTCTGGTAGTTGACCCGAGCTCTGAAAGCAGAACAATCCTCACCTATATCACCTCTCATCGGGCCAGGAAATCCCGATCTCGCCTTTGACGTTTCTGAAAAGGCCAAATGCCTCGCGGACAGTTTAGAGAGAAATGTACTCCCTCTAGCAAACCGACAGATCCCACTCACCTTACAGAGGTCGAAGCGAAGATCGAGCGTGAGTCTGCACTACCACCTGCGGGCGACCCCTAAGATCCTGTGACTGCCAACGAAGTCACAGAAGTAATCAAAAGCCTTAAAAAGGAATCAGCACCCGGCCTCGATGGCATTAGCAACAGGGTACTGAAGTCTCTCTCCGCACCCCTCGTTTGCTTCCTAGTAGGCATATTCAACGCTCTTCTTTCCAGCTGCTCCTTCCCGGACGCATCGAAAGAAGCAGACGTAATAGTAAACCCGAAACCGTAGAAACCGCGCAACTTAGCATCTAGTTACAGACCAATTAGTCTCCTCAGCACACTGGGGAATTTTTACTAGCAACTCATATTGAATCGCCTTCCTAAATACGTCTTCACCAACAAACTTCTTCCACAAGAGCATTTCGGTTTCAAACCCGAACACTCATGCACCGACCAATTGCATCGCCTCACAGAATACATTCTGAAAGGATTCAACCAAATTTTATATTCTCACAAAGAAGTTCGAGAACCACCATGACCGGTGCCGTCTTCTTCGATGTCGCGAAAGCGTTTGACAAAGTCTGGCAAGACGCCTTGTTTTACAAGCTGTATAAACTCAACTGCCTGATAGGCTCACCCAAATCATCAGAGCCTTCCTTGCCAATCGCCACTTTTGCTATCGCATTTTTTTTATAGAAGAGGGGGCAAACGAGCATGCGGCTCATCTGATGGGAAGTGACTACCGCCGCTCATGAACAACCGCAACACCAGGGCAATTGCAGATCTCGCCGAGCTCCACAACTCTCTTGCAGAGCTGAGAGCAGTCGTCGTCGGAAGCTATCCCCTCCCCGTGCTTGTCCTCGGGGACTTCAAGGCCATGAACTTGGCTTGGGGTTCTCGTCGTACAGATGTGCGGGGTAGGATGGTGGAAGACTGGGCTCTGGAGACAGGCCTGGTCGTCCTAAATCGGGGTTCTGTCCCCACGTGTGTGCGGATGCGGGGCGAGTCAGTGGTGGACATTTCGTTCGCTAGCCCCGCTCTGTCGCCGCGTGCCATTGACTGGCGAGTCATGGAGGGGGTGGAGACCCACTCCGACCATCGGTACATCCGGTTTGACGTCTCCACCCAGCCCTCGAGCGCGCCAGTCCAACAGGCCCCGAGTGGTCCGCGTTGGGCGCTGAAGCAGCTGGACCGGGAGCTCCTCCTGGAAGCCTCGATCGTGCAGGCCTGGGTGTCATCACCGGATAGGCCTGCCGACGGCAATGATGAGGCAGGGTGGTTTCAGGAGGCCATGTCCGAGATATGTGACGTGGCAATGCCCCACGTCCGGCCAGGAAGCGCCCGGCGTCAGGTGTATTGGTGGTCGCATGAGCTGACGTCTCTGCGCGAGGCGTGTGTCGCCGCGCGGCACCTGTACGCCAGGCATCGCAGGCTCCGCATTCGTCCACCGAATGCCGCAGCCATTGAGGCGGAGCTGTACGAGGGATACAGAGCGGCGAAGACTGCCCTCCGGGAGGCTGTCATGCGGGCCCGGGATCGGGCCCGTGAGGAGATGCTGGAGACTCTCGACAGAGATCCGTGGGGGCGCCCTTACAAGATGGTGCGGGATAAACTCCGCACCTGGGCCCCCCCGCTGACGCAGAGTTTCCGGCCTCAACTCGTGGAGGACGTGGTGAGCGCTCTGTTTCCTGCGCGAGGGGAACATCCGCCCCCGCCTATGGCTCAGCCACCTGCGGTGCCGGAAGCGGACCACCAGGACGACGACGACGGCATCCCGGAAGGGACCGGGGTACACCTGAGAGTGGCGGTACGTATTCTCAAGGCCAGGAATACCGCCCCAGGACCCGATGGCTTGCCTGGCAAAGCCTGGGTCCTGGCCTTGGAGGCTCTCGAGCCCCGACTGGAGGGGCTCCTAAGCGCATGCTTGGAGAGAGGCCAATTCCCGCTTCGTTGGAAGACGGGGAAGCTGGTCCTCATTCGGAAGCCGGGGCGCCCTGCGGACTCTCCGTCTGCATACCGGCCCGTGGTGCTGCTCAGCGAGGTGGGCAAGCTCTTTGAAAGAGTCATTGCAAACCGCCTCGCCGAGCACCTTGCGGGGACGGGGCCGGATCTTGCGGAACACCAGTTTGGTTTCCGCAAGAGGCGTTCTACGGTGGACGCCACCATGCGCGTGAGAGCCCTCACGACGGGGGATGCAGTGGCCAGGGGGGGGGTTGTTTTGGCGGTGTCTCTCGACATCGCCAACGCCTTCAACTCCATGCCCTGGAGCTGCATTAGGGAGGCACTCCGGTATCACCGGGTGCCGACCTACCTCCGTCGTATAGTCGGGGACTATCTGACGGATAGGGCCGTCATCTACCCCGGTCGCAACGGTGAGTGGAACCGGCGAGAGATGTCGTGCGGTGTCCCACAGGGTTCGGTTCTGGGGCCGCCCCTGTGGAACATCGGTTACAACTGGGTGCTGCGCGCCGACCTCCCTACCGGCGTCAGCGTAGTTTGCTACGCTGACGACACGCTGGTACTGGCACAGGGGGGGGTCGTACGAGGCGGCGGCGGAAACTATGACACGCGGGGTTGCGATAATCGTTGAGAGGATCCGGCAGCTGGGTTTTGAGGTGGCTCTGCACAAGTCCGAGGCCATGCACTTCCATGGTCCTCGGAACAGGCCACCACCGGGATTCTCAGCGATGGTAGGAGGGGTATCCATCGGCGTCGAGTCGACGTTGAAGTACCTAGGACTCGTCCTCGACGGCCGATGGAACTTCGTTGAGCACTTCCGACGTTTGGCTCCCAAACTGGAACGGACCGGGGTTGCCTTCAGGCGGCTCCTGCCGAACCTGGGGGGGCCAAACGCCTCCTGCCGGAGGCTCTACGCGGGGATTGTGCGGTCCATGGCCCTTTACGAGGCCCCGGTGTGGGCGCGTGGTTTGGCGCGGCTTGCCGTCCACCACCTGAACGCGCCTCAAACGGTGGTTGCCGTGAGAATGGTTCGCAGCTACCGCACGATCTCCCGCGAGGCAGCGTGCCTCCTTGCCGGATTGCCGCCATGGGATCTGGAGGCGATAGTCCTCGCGCGCCTGCACGAATGGCGCGCGGAGGCACTATGCCGGGGGGAAACCCCGCTGCCGCGGCAAGTTGTCGTGCAGCGGACAGACTTCCGGCATGATCTCATGGCGACATGGAGAGAGCGACTGTCGCAACCCCGTGCTGGGCACGCCACTATAGCGGCGATAAGACCCCTCTTTGAGGAGTGGCTTGAGAGACGCCACGGCGTCCTTACCTTCCGCCTGACGCAGGTCCTCACCGGACACGGTGTGTTCGGGAGGTTCCTGCACCGAATCGGGCGGGAGGAAACGCCCGGGTGCTCCCACTGCGAGGATCGACCGGAGGACACGGTGGAGCACACCGTGGAGGTGTGCCCTGCCTGGGCGGGGCACCGCCGTGTCCTCGTAGCGGCGATAGGCGGCGGCGACCTCTCGCGTCCGGCCCTGGTCGAAGCCATGGTCCGGAGCGAGACGGAATGGGATGCCGTCACCACCTTCTGCAAAGCAGTGATGCTAGCGAAGGAGGTGGCGGAGTGGGAGAAGGAGAGAGCAGCAGCTTTCCTTCCCGGCCGCCGCGGGAGACGCCCCGGGCGTCGGGGGCTACGTCGTGGCCCCCGGCCACCGTAGGCGCGGGCCTGTGGACGGCGAGCAATGGGTAGTTTGCCGTCCGTCTGTCTAACGACGACAGGCCGTGTCGACGGCGCGTTTTGTTCCACGCGCGCCTCAAAGAGCTGTCAGCAGCGTGAAGGGGCCCGCAAGGGCCGACGCCTGCCGGGGCTACGGGCTGTTCGAAAGAGATACCGCGGCTCCGGAACGTAAGGGCACTGAAGGAACACGGATGGTTTTTAGTCAGTAAAAGTCTGACACTCCCTTCCGCTCCACCCAGAGCGAAAGGCGTCATTTGATGATTTTCCATCCGCAAAAAAAAAAGGGCAATTGCAGATGCATTGCCGGCCTTTTAGAAAGGTGTAAGCTCTTTTCTTGAAGGGTCCTAAGTCGTATCGGTACGGAAAATTCGCTGGTGGTAGGGGTAGCCGTGTAGTGGCGGTCAAGAATATCCACTACCCCATATCCTCCCGTGGGTGTCGTAAAAGGCGACGGGGGGAAACAGGCAGGAGATGGGCAGCAGCATCTTCCGGATAATAGCTAAATTACAATAAAAAAAACTGCGGTTGCCAACCCGCTCGCCAAGCGTGGCAACTATGGCAAATACCCCCTTATGAATGACAGCAACAAAGAAACGGCCCCCAGTCCCCGGCGGCCCCGCTATTCCTGGCTACGGTGGCGACCATGGTAACGGCGGGGCAGGGGGTGCTAAGAATCTCCGGTGGAGGTTCGGTGGCCACCTTAGACGACTCGACCTGGCAACGTACAACGCACGCACCCTGAGGACTGACGAGAAGATCGTGGAGCTGGAAGAAGAGATAGACAAGTTGCGCTGGCATATTATAGGATTATCCGAAGTCCGAAGAGAGGGGGAGGACACGGTAATCCTCGAATCCGGCAACTTGCTCTATCACCGGGAGGGCGACCATCTGTCCCAAGGAGGTGTCGGATTTATCGTCCACAAGTCTCTCGTTAACAACATTGTAAAGATCGGGAGTGTGTCGACGAGGGTTGCGTACCTTATACTCAGAATCACCAAACGGTATTCGCTGAAGGTCATACAGGTTTACGCACCAACCTCGGCACACCCCGATGAGGAGGTGGAGGAAATGTATGAGGATATCTCTAGAGCCATGCATTCCTCCAAAACCCAATATACGGTGTTAATGGGAGACTTCAATGCAAAACTAGGCACAAGAGAGAACGGTGAGCTGAAAGTAGGGAAATTTGGAACAGGGCAACGGAACCCAAGGGGCCAGCAGCTGGCCGACTTCATGGAGAAAGAGGGACTCTTTATGATGAACTCTTTCTTCCAGAAGCGGCCCCACAGGAAGTGGACCTGGTCGAGCCCCGACGGTTCCACAAAAAATGAGATTGACTTCATTATGACGACCAGACGACAACTGTTCAGTGATGTCTCCGTGATCGCGAGGGTGAAAACTGGTAGCGATCACCGAATGGTTAGAGGCACACTGAACCTAAACGTTAAGTTGGAGAGGTCTCGTCTAATGAAGTCAACGCTCCGTCCCCCTCGTGCTCTGTTCCAAAGTCCCGAAACCTTTCAGCTCGAGTTACAAAACCGTTTTCAGTGCCTGGAAGACTGCAATGAAGTGGACGATATGAATGACAAGCTCGTGGAAACTGTCCATGCGGTCGGAGCTAAGTTCTGCAAGACCCGCCGCAGAAGAACACAAAAACTCTCCGATCACACTCTTAATCTCATGGCTGTTAGACGGGAGATGAAGCTACATTCTTCAACAGACTTGACAGCATACAGGCATCTGAACAGACAGATCTCCAAATGCATGCGGCGGGACTTACGCAACTTCAATACAGCTCGTATTGAAGAAGCGATCGAGCGGAACCAAGGCTCCAAAGTCTTTGCCAGAGATCTGTCTGCCAGAAAGATCCAACTGTCAAAGCTGAAGACAGAATGTGGCAGCATCGTTTCCGGGACACCTGAGATTTTGAGTGAGATTGAGAGGTTCTATGGGCAGCTGTACACATCATCGTTGGAGCCACACGCAAGTGTGAGTAACGATCCAAGAGCGAGTCTCATCCGACACTATTCCGAAGATATCCCGGATGTCAGTCTGAGCGAGATTAGGATGGCTCTCCAGCACCTTAAAAACGGTAAGGCCCCAGGCGAGGATGGAATTACAGCGGAGCTTCTGAAAGCGGGTGGAAGACCGGTACTTGAAGTCCTTCAGAAGCTTTTTAATTCTGTCCTCCATGGTGGCATTACACCGGAGGCGTGGAGCAGAAGTGCGGTGGTCTTGTTCTTCAAGAAAGGTGACAACGCTCTCTTGAAGAACTACAGACCGATTTCCCTTCTGAGCCGCGTCTACGTGCTGTTTTCGAGAGTCATTACGAATCGTCTCGCACGCAGACTTGACGACTTCCAGCCTCCCGAACAAGCCGGTTTCCGAAAGGGCTTTAGCACCATAGACCACATACATACCCTTCGGCAAGTTGTACAGAAGTCCGAAGAGTACAATTTGCCACTATGTCTGGCGTATGTGGACTATGAGAAAGCCTTTGATTCCGTCGAAATTTGGGCGGTGCTGCAGTCCCTTCAGCGGTGCCAAGTTGACTGTCGGTATATCGAAGTGTTGAAGTGCTTGTACAGTAGGGCTACGATGGCTATCCGAGTACAGAACCAGAATACGAAACCTATCCAATTGCAGAGAGGTGTAAGACAGGGTGACGTCATATCCCCGAAACTCTTCACCGCTGCATTGGAAGACGTTTTCAAGCTTCTGGACTGGAAAGGATACGGTATCAACATCAATGGCGAGTACATCACTCACCTTCGATTTGCCGACGATATAGTCCTTATGGCAGAATCGCTGGAGGACCTAAGCACTATGCTCAATGACCTCAATAGTGTTTCCCAACGGATAGGTCTTAAGATGAACATGGACAAAACAAAGATCATGTTTAATGTCCATGTCACACCTATGCCGGTAGTTGTTGGGAGCACTAAGCTCGAAGTTGTTGACGAGTATGTTTACCTGGGACAAATAGTCCGACTAGGTAAGTCCAACTTCGACCGAGAGGTCAATCGACGGATTCAACTCGGCTGGGCAGCGTTTGGGAAGCTACGACACATCTTCTCGTCAGACATACCTCAAAACCTTAAAACGAAATTGTACAACCAGTGCGTGTTGCCAGTGATGACTTACGGAACTGAGACGTGGTCCTTCACTGCTGGCCGTATGAGGAAGCTCAAGGTCGCTCAGCGAGCTATGGAGAGGGCTATGCTCGGAGTTTCTCTGCGTGATAAACTTAGGAATGAGGATATCCGCAGTAGAACCAGAGTGACCGACATAGCCCAACGGATTAGTAAGCTGAAGTGGCAGTGGGCCGGCCATATAGCTCGAAGAACCGACAACCGATGGGGAAGAAAGGTTCTCGAGTGGCAGCCTCGTACCGGTAGGCGAAGTGTAGGGCGTCCCCCCACGAGATGGAGTGACGACCTGGTAAGACATGCAGGAAGTCGATGGATGCAGGTGGCTCAGGACCGTGCTTTGTGGCATTCTTTGGGGGAGGCCTATGTTCAGCAGTGGACTTGTGAAGGGCTGTAATGATGAGGGGTTCATAGAGGGTACTCGCTCCACAAAGCGCCCGATCAAGGTTGGAGTCCCACAAAGCTACGTTCTCTCCCCATTACTCGTCATACTCTTAACGAGTGACATCCCAAAAGAGCAAACTGGCCTTAAGACACAAGCTCCATCTTTATAAAGCATGCGTAAGACCTATTATGTCTTACTCAAGCGTAGTTTTCGTGCAAGAGGCCTATAGACGCTTGTACGATCTCCAAGTCGCTCAAGATAGATTCGTTCGCATAGCCACCGGAGCCCGGTGGTACCAGCGAACCTCTGACTTACACAGATATTGTCAACTTCAGACGATCTCTGAGTATCTCAAGGAAATGTCTCGGCGCTATTTCGAGACAGCCGAAATACATCCGAAGCCGCTAGTGGTAAACGCAGCCGAAAGTCACGGAAAGCCCCGTGACATTCTAATCGAACCCCGCGGTTCCGCGAGATGCCGATGACATTTCTGTCATCGGCCAACCACACTCAAACACTATGCAATCACATTGTGCCACAAGCACTGCTAAGCCAACAACGGATGGGACGCAGCGAGTCCGCAGACGGGCGCGCCGCACACCCCTACCACACACCGCGTACACACCGTACACCCGTATCCGTGGGAGGTTCCCACCGCCCAGAAAATCGGACGATAGGAGTTAGCCGTCAGAGCCGGGGCCCGTCATTCCCTGTTCGGACGGCCCTTAGATAATTGATTTACGTGCACTGTATAATGTCCTAGGAATCGTCGTTAGTTGCGTAACGACGAAGAATAATAAAAATTTATCCCTTTTTGCTGTAAAAACCAAAAGGCTAACAGCACAAACATCATCAGAAACCAGTATCTTTTTTTACTGATAACAACTAAAGATGGTAAGTGCTTGCTGTGGCCCATAAACATCTAGATCTATCCTCGTTTGCAGATCAAAATACAGATGCGTTGTCAGTCGTGAGGACTAAGATATATAGTATACTAGCTGACCAGGCAGACGTTGTTCTGCCCTTTCCGACGACCATTTGCTTTCCTAAAAAAAACTCCTGAGATTAGAAATTAAAAAATTGAGGGTCACTTATCGGGATAAAAACTATCCTATCTCTCAAGTTGGACCAAACTGCACACAGTGTGCAAAATTTCATTGAAATCAGTTCAGTAGTTTAGGAGTTCATCGCGGACAAACAATGTGACACGTAATTTTTATATATAAAGATAAGTATAATCTTCAGTGTTGAACACTGTATTAGTAATATTTTTCCAAAGATTTGAGAAAGAAAATAAAATCAGTCCAAACAATAGGAATAAAAAAAAATGTTTTAATAAAATGTTCCACCAATCTAGCAACGACCCAGAGTACAACAAAAACTATCCGACATATAATTTATGAAGCCGTTACGATATAGCTATTTGTTTAAACACGGCGCCAGGAGCAAGCCTCAACTAGGTTGATAGAGCTTGATAAGATTAGTACAAGATGAATTACCAAAAAGGGGAGGATGTCACCTAGCCTCAAGGTGACATCTCTCCTTTGAAATATATAAATACTTTCTATTTAAAACTTATAAATAGTGTTCTTCTATAGCAAGTGAGATAAAGCTTTAAGCGTTTTAACACGAAAGACAACATAGTAATGTTTAGATTTTTATAAAGGTAAATATTAAGTGATCTTAAAAATCCGATTAAAATATAGGCAAAATTATATACAAAAAATTTACCTGGCAAGCTGGTGGTATAGTGAGTCAGTATAATTGCAGGTATCTTTATCCTTGACTTGACAGTTATCTGACAACGCATTTGTAACCATCTTCATTTGAACTTCGTTGCAGCTGTCAATGTGCTGCAGTAGCCGCTTACCATCCGTCAGACTGTTTAAACGTTTGTCATTTTTATTTAAAAAAAATAAATGATTAAGTAATCCGTACCACCTCCTCCACTAGTCCGTTAACCTACGACCACTGCTATACATAGGGCTTTCTCGTTGTTTGTGGTTGAATCGGCAATAGAAGTCCATACCTTTCACGCTGCTCCCTATATATATACGTACGTACGTATATATGTATGTACACGTCTATGATAATGAGTAATATTTTATATCAATCAGTATTTAATTTGCATTCAAATATATTTGAATTCCATCTTTTTATATAAACGAGTACATTATGAGAAGTGTTTGTAATTTCTCCATTTGTGTATGTCAACCGCAGAGTTGCTCTGCGGTCAGATTATCTCACAATAGAAGCACAAGTCTTATAAGTAATGGTTCTTCGAGGTTAACTACAAGTCTCGCACCTTTGGCGCTGCTACCCGTCGCCCGTCTTATTTAACGAGCCTAATTGTACTTCTGGAGAAAAAAAGTACGTTACAGCCTATTCTGAGAGGGTTTTAGGGCAAGGAAATGTCCGCCGCGCTACCCCAATGCGTGTTGGCGAACTTCAAATGCCTTTGAATTTTTTTTTCTTATTTCTCAGACATGTCGGTTTCCTCACCATGTTTTCCTTCACCGCTGAGCACGTGGTAAATCAGCAATTAAAATTGCAATTAACAATTTCATTGCTGCCGGCGGCGATCAAACCCGGGTTGCTCGCGTACTGTGAAATTTAGCTATCCTCCACGACTATGACAGGGTCGGAAAAGCTAGTGCTTCCAAATACTCGTTTTTCCTGGCTCCATGGGCTTCCGCGTATCGGACTTTGGGAGTCCGTTTCGTAGTTGCAGTAAGAGACCGTGGAGGAACGCGCGCCTTGTGTTCCTGGTGCGCCTTATCTGAGAAGGAAGGACTGAAGGAGAAGTCTTTCCCGATGAGAGGATGCCATGGGGCAGCCGGCGCTGGTGGGGCCGCGGATGTGTGCGAAAGCGTTCCCGTGCCAATATGCGGAGAAAGTGGAACACCATGGGGTTTTAGTCAGTGCGAGTCCGACATAAACTGTCTTTGCCCCAGCGAGACGGGTATGCGTAGACATTTCCCCATGAAAAAAAAAGAAGGCCTCACCAATAAATTTTCGCATAGGGGGGATAGTTGACAACTTTGACAGGCGGCTTAGACACCGCAGTCTTTTATATTATTGAGTTGTTATCATTAATGTCTGCTACCCATCTCCTATTTCATTTCCCTCTGTTGCCTCTTGCCTCTTGCCCAAGGGTTAATAAAAGCGTAGTGTAATCCCTTACGCAGTTATTATACGGCAACGTCAATATATCTCCAATCCACACTTCAATCGCAGACGAGATGATATATATCTTTCGCAAGCCAAACTATATTGTACCCGATTTTTCTGGCATTACTTATAGTCGCCTCTTACTAGACGAAATAGAGAGATAGATTATTTTACGCCACTAACACACGGCTATCTCAGTTGTAAACATCGATCACTAATAAAGAACTAGATGCACAATCCCATGAAAAAGTTCTCTAAAAACTGTCGCCAATTGTTTTGACGTAATTCTAGTTGAAATAAATATACATTAATGTAAATTCAACCTTAAATGCATTGCCTAAAGTTGTATTCACAAAGCTACGCACAAATTAAAAGCGCACCTAAATGTTCGTTGGGCGCTCTTTCGGTATGGACATCTTTTTTCACCATTTGTCACCGATTGTGTATCTAGTTTTTTATTGGTGATCGATGATTGCAAATATTAATATTTCAAATATTTTGTTACATCTTGATTTACAAGTATACTGAACATAATTGTTGACACAGTAATATATATGTGAGGCTATAATAAATAAATATATAAATAATGATTCATTATTTTTCTTTGCAGACTTGTATTTTTAATATTACGATTAAAGAGCTTATTTTCTTAAAACCTTAAATTGTTATTCAACACATGGCAAACACTTTATTTACCTGAATTTATTACATACTTCTGACTGAAATTTTATAATTTTCTGCGAAAGAAAATTTCCCACATATTATGTATGATAAATTATTTGGAAATTAACTTAAAATTATTTTAAATTATTATTATCTATTGAATTATGGAAAAGTATTTATTTAAATGAAATGAAATGTACTTCCTGTATATAATGAATTGAGATTTATATCTGTGGAAATATACTACGTTAAGCTCTACTCATGAATCCAGCGAACGCAATTACTCATATGCGAACGCTCAATTGGTCGGTAATTTGCAATGCGCACACAGCTGCGGCGCACCGCAGGGTAAGTTGCTCGAAGGCTTTGTGGCGAAGTGACCATAGACCAACCATAAGACCTAAACCTAAGTGAGTTTTTGTATGAACATGTTATATACCGACGTTTTAAATTATGCAATTTTTTTTAATTACATTGTGGTGCCAAAATTATTAAAACCATTATCCTATGATAATAATAACGTTTAGTTTAATTGTTATATTGAACTGAGGTTCATCTAAACGGATATTTCGGCACACATGAAAAGCGATGTATTAACCAGAAAGATGGACAATTATAACGTTTTCTTTTATACATGATTTTTTTATTCGTATTTATATTATCTCGGTAATGTAAGACATATTAAATAACTTACTTCAATTTGCCGTTTTTAACGCATCTACATTTTTATATCATTAATCGAGGATAGATGTAGATATTTATAAGCCACAGCCAGGACCAAGACACCTGCCTCAAAAAAGGCCAAACATCAGACCGAGGCCTAGATGCCTTACTGCACTAGAGCTGGTTGTAGCTTATATGTTGCGTTATAATACTATGGTATACCTAATATGGGATACCCTCTACAGTACCCACAAAATGAGGGGATGAGGGAGGGGGTAACGTTTTTTTATCTTCTTAAAAAAACGTTACCCCCACACTAGGATTTTCTCCTGTGTCGTGGAGGCAGTTTACAAACATAAATTGCACAAGGACAAACATCCAGACCCGGAACAATTATTTGTAGGCCATACAAATACTTGTTCCGTGCGGGATTCGAACCCGCACGGAACAAGTATTTTAATTAAGTATTTTATTTTCTTCTTTTAAATTATTTCATGTGTGATGTTATATTCATGATATAGTTTATTTTATATTTATGCAGCCCAGCTAGAATACTATACTATTTAAATATATATAATAATAATATTTATATAATGTATATAATAATATTTCAGAAATAGGCAATTTTTGCATTTGCGAATCGTCTTGAAACTATTATTTACATGCGAGATAATAAATATATCTAGAAAAGTTTTTTTTTTTCAAATAATGTCCACCAGACCAAATTTCGGTCATGGCGGCCAGTCTCAAATGATACTAGCTATCTGCGCAGAACATTACAGTGAGCGAGTGTGGGCGCAGGCACAGGTGCACTCTCTTTTTTCCTCACTCTCATAGGCAATCAGACACGACCGGAACGGAGCTGGACCTTTATCTGCGTTCCGAGGCACGGGCGTGAAATACCGCCTTTAGTTTCCTGACTCCGGCCTGCTAGAGATATTTTTTTTGTTTTTGACAAAAAATAATCTCAATAGCTGTTCGAAGACGGAACCTCTACGTTTCTGTACTACACTAGTGAATAGAGGCATGGCTGTTTATAGTTGCAAATCTAAATTATAGTTGATGCTGGAATGGGTCTGCTCGACTGAGGAAAACAATGTTCTCATAGAATACCAACGGGAAATAGCAGCTTAATGCTATATATAATGTTTCGTATAGTAAGTGTAATACCCTTTTGACTGGAAACAAGGCATTTAATTGAGGATAGATGTATATAGATCTCTCTAAATAAAATAATGACTTTCAATAAGTATTATGTAATAATCCATATTGAATAAAAATCATTCTATTCTATTCTATTCTATTCTAGGCCACAGGATCCACTTATCATCAGGTGGACTGTGTGCTCGTTTGTCACACTTATTCTTAAAAAAAAGAAAAAATATATTACTTCATGATTAAGTCAGTTAGTTACAGCCTATATATATATATATATATATATATATATATATACGTCCCACTGATAGGCACAGGCCTCTCATTTCTTAGAGGTTTTCCAGAGCAAAGAAGTGTCCGCCGCGTTGCTCCAATGCGTGTTAGCGAACTTAATATGTCTTCGAAACATATTTTTTTCTTATTTCTTAGCCATGAAGGTTTTCTCACGATGTTTTCCTTCACCGCCGAGCACGTGGTAAATCAGCACTTAAAATTGCAATTAACAATTTCATTAGTGTCGGCGGGGATCGAACCCGGGTTGCTCGCATACTATGAAACTTACAGCGAGCGTTAACTATCTGAACTACCACGACTCTTCATCATTATTATAGCTTAAATTATGCCAGCCTTTCTTTTCTATTTTCTTAATTTTAAAATACAAATTTAAAACATTGCTGAAATAAATCTTTCAATTTTCCAACATTTTCAAGCTCCGTGAAGCATATAATTTTTGCTTAAGGTGCTAGTCACAACGCTTCTTAAATAGAAGGTAAATTTCTTGCTTTTTTGCTAAGTTTTATTTCGAATTTTCCTTCATTTATGATTGTTTCGAATGCAAGCAATTTCCACTTCCCAACTTACGCTTAAGAATTAAATAAAAATATTATATTTACTAGCAAACAAGGCATTTAAGAATAATTGTCAAGAGTATTTTCAGAATAATTGTAATTTGTAATACTTTAAATTTGAACAAGTGTTATTAATTTTGTACAACCGACTTCAGTATAAATATAATTTATTGTTGATTTCTTTTTAAATTTAAATGGGACCACCTGGGAAGTATACCCTTTGAAACAAAAAAAAAAGAATTTTCCAAATCGGTTCAGACGTCTTCGAGTAATCGGTATACATACATAAAAAAAAGATTCCGACGAATTGCAAACCACTCCCCTTTTTTGAAGTCTTTGGAAAAGTTACTCAACATAGAATGAAGCTACTTTAACGAATTTTATCGCATAAAGTTTAAATCAGTTTAAATTCCAACCTTTTGATGGTTTGTTATATTTATATGTTATGTTATATGTATTCACGTAAATTGTGAACCGTACACGGACAAACATCCGTCTCGAGACAATTATTTGTGGACAATTCAAAATTATTTCCCGGTATACTGGAGTAGAACTGGCGTCATTCAGCAATGCTACTGATTTTTAGCCAAGGTGTTAAAGGGGTGATGAATCTGCATTACCCAGTACCCATTTACTATCATGTAGACCCCAAGCTCATTTGTTACTATTTCTTGTATTAAAAACGTAAAATCTAACGATTCCACGTGTGTACCTACAAACATACATACACAGCATAGAAGAGCCGTGGTAGCTTAGGGGCAAATCGAGGTGCCCCTGAGCTAAAATGAAAACATTTCTTCCATTTGTAAAACGAAATAAATTTTTGATATCCTTCTTTGGGACCATATTATTTCTTAATTTCAACATTTCTTCTGTCGATCATAACTGATTCTTCGATTTGCTACAAAGTTGAATAACTTGAAACAAATTGTTACACTTTGTAAATCATGCGTACATAATATAAGATCTTTCGAATCAGCGCGCTATTAAATAAAGATAAGGCATGTAATGTATAATTCATGGGATTGCTTCTTGATCGAAATAAATGTACGAAATGTAGGTACGCATCGTTTTTACATAACTGATTGCCCGTTTTAAGAATAATAGTAAACAAAGCGAAATTTTATTGGTTCCAATAAGTAAATCGTTATTTGTCTGTAGTTATCGCCACTGATTATTCAGATTATTAACTTCCGTAATTTTAAAAATTACAAAATTTTAAAAAACATTATAAAATCATTTTCTTACTACCCGACTTCAAAATAAGGAGGTTCTCAATTGGACTGGTGTAATTTATTAGGATTCCGTACCCGAAGGCATTACTATTTTGCCGCTATAACAACAAATAATATAAATAAAAATAAATTAAAAATTAAATTACCTACTTGAAACCTGTATTACAAGGTTACGGAACACTTTATGCGCGATTGGATCGGTTGTATGTTTGTTACGCAATATTTTCACCAAGGCAGTGTGAATTCGTTTTTAAATAATTTTTTTGAAACAAGTTATACTTTAGTGGTGGTCCCATGTAAATTTGGAGAATAGGTAAATAAAGTTACAAATATAACTATTAAGACGACATTCCAGTTGTTTTATACCTTAGCCCACTCAAGAAGGTTTAAAAAATAATAAATAATTTAAAATTTAGTACAATCGACTTCATTATAAATTAATAAGAATATCTCAAAAACTATTAGTCAACCCTTGATCAAATTTATATGTGACCATATGAGAAGGACCAGCTTTCAAATAAAAAAGAGTCATCCAAATCGGTTCACGCAGAAAAAAGTTATGATGATGTGTGTTACACACATAAAAAAGAACATACAGTCGAATTGAGTACCTCCTCCTTTTTGAAGTCGGTAGAAAAGTAATGGTAAGTGGATACAGAGCCCAGCCTAGATTAAGAATCACAATGTAGATGCGTTATTATCCCCAAGGACTAAGATGTGTCTTCAGTTCTCTACACTCAAGAAACACACCAGCATTAAGCTGCTATTGTATACTGGTATCCGAGAGCACATAGTCCTTCCCCGGTCGATCCAACCCATGCGTGTTACAACCATAATATAGCTGCAGCGTGGCTATCTCACGCAGATAATTTATTCTTACACAAATAATTTAAATTTAAATATTTTGTAGAACCGACTTCAATATAAGTTATTAAGAATAACTCAAAAACTATAGGCCTTACCTTGATCAAATTCATCACATGAGACCACACGAGAAGTATCAGCTTTAATATAAAAAAATCATCGAAATCGGTTCACCGATTAAAAAGTTATAACGTAACACACATAAAAAAATATACAGTCGAATTGAGTACCGTCTCCTTTATGAAGTCGGCAGATCGGCGGTCCGTAGGCATCTTACATCTATCAACGATTAAAAATTTAAATCCATAAACATTTTCAGCTCTAAGACAGAAATGAAATGTAACTGTAAATATTGTTCTCGGATCTCTACAGCATTGTGCTGTAACGTTCGATTTCTCTCGGTCGAGCCAACATATTGGTGATTCGGCCGTTATACAGGTTCAGCGCGGCTCTAACACGTAAAACGTTCTAAAAGTCTTGTAAACGTTCTAAAATTTTATTTCATTGAGAATTAATATTTAATTTAATTATTATGTTGCGATACTAAGTATTTGAACTTCTCTGTGTAATAGATATTGACGGATGAACAGACAGAAGGCATACAACGGAATAACAGATAAGTAAGCTGATTTGGCAATGGGCTGGCTACATATATGTGGTAGAGCCATGCTGCATCTACTCGTATATTAGTAGTATATAGTTGTAGCACTAATGGGTCGGCTCGACCGGGGAAGGACAAAGTTCTCACAGAATACCAGCGTAAAATAGCTTAACACTGCTGTGTTTCATATGGTGAGTGTAGAGAACCGGCGACCCTTTTTCATTCAAAAAAGGAGAGCACGAGAAAAATGCATTCCGTCTTAGTCCTTACGGATGACAACGCGTCTGCATTTTTATTTTTTATTGAGGATAGATGTAGAAGTCTCACATCACAGTCTCAGGTCACAGCAACCACTTACCATCAGGTGGGCTGTGTGCTCGTTTGTCACCCTATCCTATAAAAAATGTAGGTCTCGAACGGTTGGTCGAGAACTAGGACAAATTAACCCAAAAACGGACGACGACTATGTAGTTGGCTCAGGACAACGTGATAGGATGTATGTAATGGTGATGATGATGACGAATATTCGCACTCTTAATCTAAAGAACAGCTGGGCACTTGTTTTAAAATTCCACGATGTGCGACAAACTCGCATTCGATTTAATATTTAATCGTATTTCAGCCTTTTGTCCTGCAGTCTAATTAGAAAGACTGTGGATGTACCTATAATGTGAATTTTTAATTCTGTTTTAATATGCTCTTAGTGGTAGAAAATTGAAAACCACAACGTTCTATAGTATTTCAAGTGATATCAAACAAAAATTCTAAAAATACACATTGTAAGAAATTTAATTCAAAAATTATATTATTATACTTTAGTATTCTATAACACATTGATACGAGAAGAAAAAAACTTCGCACCCATTTTTAAACATATCTAGCGCGAATGTGAGATTTGGAATGGTTCAAGCTAATGTGGAGGAAGAGTGCAGAATTTTAATACTGCATTAATGTCAAACACATAATTATCATTTGAACAAATTTAAATTCCTGTCGTTTGTTGACGTTTCTACTGCCAACGTCTCAAATCCACTGCTGAACAGAGGCCTCACCCTAAGAATGCTACAAAACATGGTTCTGAGTCACCTAAGTTAATATAATTGTATGTACGTTGTTACTCTAAGGCCAATGTCAAACATTTATTAGTCTGTGGACAAACAGTCGCAGATACCGGAGATGGTCGCCAAACTTACTTATTTTTAAAATGTTTCCAACAAAAAGCAGAAAATTTGTGTTTGATTTCAAATGTTTCTTTTTAAATAGTGCGAAAGATAAAAAGCGGTTATTTTATATACTAGCTTATTATCCGCGGCTTCGCTCGCGTGGGCTTCAATTTGGGAACATTATTAATACTACTCCGAGCCAAAATTTGCTAAATTGGATCTCTATGTTCCTTCGTCACAGGTATTTTATTTTTATTTTCAGAGAATATTGTACATAGAAGATTGAAGTTAGGCATAGATATAATATGCTACAGGGACACGTGATTATGTAGGTATTCTACAATTGCATTAATATTATACGTCTACCAACTCCAACCACTTGTTTATATCGAGTAAGTCTGAGAGTAGACTTCAAATTTTTTTACGTGGTAGAGTCATGCTGCAGCTATATTTCTGGTATAGTTGTAGCACGAATGGGTCGGCTCGACCGGGGAAGGACCACGCTCTCACAGAATACCACCGTAAAATAGCAGCTTGATGCAGCTGTGTTTCGTATGGTGAGTGTAGAGAACCGGAGACCCTTTTTACTGGAAACGAGGCATTCCATCTTAGTCCTCACGGGTGACAACGCATCTGCATTTTGATTCGTAATCGAGGATAAATGTAGATTTCAATGGGCCACAGAAACCACTTAACATCAGGTGGACTGTGTGCTCATTTGTCACCCTTATCCTATAAAAAAAAGTTCTATTCATGGTGAACGTGACAAGAACTATATTCATGAACGGGAGTAGAAATATGTAATTGTAGCGGCGGCGCGAGAGAATCCCCTACCCCATATTGTTGTGTTGTGTGAGTGTTGTGGGAGTCGTAACAGGTTAAGAAGGAAAACTAAAACAGGAGATGGGTAGAGGGGCTCTTCTTGAAAACAGTTCAAAATAATAAAAAGCTTCAGTTGCGGACCCGCCTACTCTTCTA
The DNA here is from genome assembly GCA_963668995.1 of Parnassius mnemosyne. NCBI lineage: Eukaryota > Metazoa > Arthropoda > Insecta > Lepidoptera > Papilionidae > Parnassius > Parnassius mnemosyne. Next base: position 39,571,446 of record CAVLGL010000035.1, on the reverse strand, counting down.
ATATCTAGCATATATGGCACCTCTTTTTTCGGTAGGCCTATTTTCATCAGTGGACTTTTGATACACAGTAAAGATGACGATGATAAGATCTTCTCATTTTCGCTACTCTTCATATTAATGGTAGAATGAAAATAATGAAACATTTATAAAAATATGAATGAAATAAAAATTACATAAGTAAAAGTAAAAAAGTAGGAGCCAACATAAGTTCCACGACTGGGCACAGGTCGCAGATAGTATTGGGATTAACTAGTCAGACATGCGGGTTTCCCCTCGATGATTTCCTTCACCGCCGAGAACGTGGTAAATCGACGTATGGTATGAGTGTGCTTGGCGTGAATCGAATTAGGGTTGCTTATGTACTACGAAACAAGCGGTCCGCCCCGGCTTCGCACGGGCGATTTCTGGATCTCAACAACAGCGCCACTTACCGGGTCCAATTGTGAATCTAATCCATCTAGAGACCCATACAACACACATACAAAAATCAATTCAGCGGTTTTTGAGTTTTATCAAGACTAACAGATAGCAAATAATTTGTATATATAGATATTTATTTATATTTTTAAAAGTTTCATACCTATAATGGTTATAGTTTCAAAATGTGATTTTTTTAAAATAACGCCCTCACACCCCTCCCCCCCTTTTTGACTTTCAAACTTTCAAAATTCTGTTTATGCAGTTTTACTCATAGTTAAAATTAAAATAAACCTGTGTTTAAGTTAAATTTGGTTTATTTGACATAATATAATTTTCCCAAGAGCCTGTTAGCTATGAAACCGGGACTGTCTCAAAAATCTCTATTGTCTGAAAATATGAAAGTAATCAAATATATGATAAACTATTTTTTAAGTCTCATTAAAAGTAAATAAGTAATATAGAAGATAACAGGGCTCCTCATTACCTATAGTGTTATGTGGACAGGAATGAGTTCGCCGCAATTCTGCAATGAGTATTGGTGGTCTTTACGTATCAACAATTTTTTTAATTAATTTGACATTTAGGCTTACGCACGAAATTATTCGCACTATCATTATTCCACTTCACTGTGCATGTGATAAATCAGCACATAAAATTACCTATACCAGTTTTATTAGTCCTCGCGGGAACCGTAAACGTTGTTTCCGTGCCCTGAAATCTTACTGCGAGCTACATAACTCTTGTATTTGTTTAAATAAAATTCATAAAAACTGAAAAGAAGCTTCTGCAAGATTTTTAACCACATTTACTTAATAATTAGTTATCTAACGATCATTACAATCATCATTATTACAGCTCTTCACAAGGCAACTGTTGAACATAGGCCTCCCACAAGAAATGTCTCAAAGCACAGCCCCAGGATATCTTACCACGAACTATTCCATCAAAAAAAGAAAAAAATCTCACAATGCACTCCATTTTCAATTATTTATATGAGATGACTTAACTATATATTATATCTGTGTTTTATATAATGTAATGTTGTAAGTTAAAATACAGCTTGCTGATTAAACACACTTAAAAATCTAGTATGAGTAATAGTATTTTATTATTTGCATAAGTAGATATTGAGTAATTAAACATAAACTGTGCATTCTATATTGCCAACACACCAAGCCACATAAAATCCTATGTAATATATGACTTGTTTTTACTCTTTTTAAGCGTTTATTTTCCACGCAGTCAGGTTTTTGTTTTTGATAATTTAATTTATTTAAATTGTTTTAATTGTTCACAAGGTAAACCTCATTTTTATTAAAGACTGATATGTAACAAGAACAAAGAACACCCGCATCGGCCACTTTGCAATAAATTATTACTGTAATTTATACTCTCCGAGTTACCTAATTACATTTTCCATGTGTAGGAGGGGAATGGTGATTTTCTACGTAACTTATGAGGTGACTTTATTTTGTTGAGGTAAAGCCTGCCAAGAGTGATAACATTTTTGAAATGTCATGGGTAAATGAATGAATATTTATTTATTTACTAGCTGTTCCCCGCGACTCCGTCTGTGTCGAAATTATTACGATTTGATTTCAGAGGTTTGGGATGAAAAGGAAGAGGAAGGGATAATATCTCAGCTATTATTTCAAATTTCAATCCCTCTTTTGCGTGGTACTATATATGTTTTTTTTATAACAACTGTAACGCACGCACATTAAGGAAAAAAAGTGTGTGTGTGTGTGTTTACTTATGTACGCACGTAGCAAAACAAAAAACTTGAGAGACAATTACCCACTGCAGTTGTCGCTTTTAGGTGACAGTGTACGCGCGCATCGTAATAACTTCATGGTGTCGTTTTTAACAGTCGGTGTGCGCGCGCTTCTTAAAACTTCATTCTCATCATTTTTACCAAACGCCCCAAAAGAAGTATAACTTCAAAAATATATAAATAAATATACGCTGTGTATATCTAAGTACGGACTGTAGGTGTATCTAATTACAGATTATGAGACACTCCATCTTAGTCCTCAGAGGTGACAACTGACAACGCATCTGTAGCCTATTTGTTTGAAGATGGCTGGAAGTGTCCATGGATTGCAATAGCCACTTCACACAACTATCAAGTTTAAGTTCATTTGTCACCTAATTTATAGGGTAGAGCCATGCTGCAGCTGTTTCATGATAGTAACACGACTGTGTCAACTCGACAGGGACTCGTGGTACCACGCTCTTACAGAACATCAGCGTAAAATAACAACTTAATGCTGCTGTGTTTCGTATGTTGATTGTAGAGAACCGGAGACCCTTTTTACTGGAAAATAGGCATTCCATCTCAGTCCTCAGGAGTGCCAACCCATCTGCATTTTGATTTTCAATCAAGGATAGATGAAGGTGTCTATGGGCCACAGCATCCACTTACTATCAGATGTACTGTGTGCTAGTTTGTCACCCTTTATCTTTAAACAAATTTACAAAAACACAGTGCACACTTATGGGTGATATACAGCTGGGGATCGAATAGTTGCCGAAAATCCATCCTTCATCCTTTTTAGAAGAAAATATAAAATATAAAATAAAACCCACACCTTATAGAATAATATAAAGGAGTATGAAAGGGGGAGGTTATTATTTCAAGTGGCAATCTCACCTACTGCCTTCTAATTGACGAGGGTCTAGCTAACGGAGCCATGCTAAAGCTATATTACTTGTATAGTTGCTGCACGAATGGATCGGGTCGACCGGGGAAGGACTACGCTCTCACAGAATACCAGTGTAAAATAGCAGCTTAACGCTGCTGTATTTCGTTTTGTGAGTGTAGAGAACCGGAGACCCTATTTTCTGGAAACGAGGCATTCCCTCTTAGTCCTCACCGGTGACTACGCATATGCATTTTAATTCATATTTGAGGATAGATGTAGATGTCTATAGGCCACAGCAACAACTTACCATCAGGTGGACTGTGTGCTCGTTTGTTACCATTATCCTATAAAAAAAAATGGCGGACCTGCTGCACCCACCAAGCTACTTAATCAATGTATATAGAATGAGCAAATCTTCCAAGGAGTGTTTGACAGTCTCCGTAACTTAATAAGGAAACTGAACTTGACTATTTTTCCAAACGCTAACCAAGAGAAGTACATGCGCAAACATAAGTTTCATGCCTAATTCTCATTCTATATTCTATCAAATATGGTTGGTTAAACATTAGGGAAATCTCTATCTATCTCAACCGGAAGAGATTTTGTAAAGTAAAGAAATGTGCGCCGCACTGCCCCAATGTAAATATAAAAAAAATGTAACAGATTTAGAATTTCAAACGATAAGGAAAATTCAAAAAGAAAAGTTTGAAATAATACAAGCATTTCTCTGCACATATTTTATTTTTCTTATCAAATGAAGTGAGCTATAATCAGTTTTTTTTTTAAATAAATGAATCGTTTTTTTTAACATTGATTCTATAAATAATATTATATAAAGCACAAACAGTTCATTAACAAAAACTAGTTGTGAATATTATAACTAATTGTAATTCATCCATTGATCCATTACAATCTGTAAAAGTCCACTGTTGAAAATAGACCATAGATTGCCTCGGATATTGTTATAGTTGCCATGCTTGGCAGGCTAGTTAGCAACCGCAGTTTTATATAATTTTGAGTAGTTATCAAAAAAATTATAAGAAAATGTTTCATTTAATTAAATTTAGAATTAAGACAAATGATACCAGCTAATCTGTAATAAGTATTCCAAACTTAGTTTAGAAACGCACATTGAAACTATCGTATATAAATACCAGTTCCACCAGTTCAATTAAATATTCCGAGTTTAATTTTCCTACGCGTGTTACAATTACGGCTTGGTTCAGGTGAGCAATAACTTCGTAAATGTGGGGTTACCTAACTATCAAACTTCTACCATTTGAAAGTAAGCCACTTGTTGAATGAAAATTTGGAATTTAACCGAACAAACTGACTGATCTAACTGTTTGCTTGACAAATGTAGCTTTCAAAGATTTTGTCAGCTGGGTATCATTAGAAATATTGCATCAATATGTTTGTCATGGAAATCTCAATTAAAGGTTTTGTGTAAAAGAGAGTGAGCATTTAAGTTTAGGCTCCGAGATTTTTCTTCTCCCTTTTGTAATATTTTAATAATATAAAAACTTGACAGTTTAAACAAAAAGTAATCGCGGTAAAAGTACACAAAAATAAAGAAAACTATTTTTTTTTTCACACAAGTGGATGACTAACATACTCGTAGTTAAACAGAGTAAGAAGGGCGTGGCCTATGTATACTTACATACTCAATTAAGAATGAAATTGCAGATGCGATGTCCTCATTACATAAAAGGGGTCTTTGGTTCTCGACAGTCACTAAACACGACACTGGTTATTGCACGCTGGTTCACTACATAGCGCAGTCCTTCTTCAGTCGAGTCAACCCATTCATGTTCCAGAGTGTTTGTACTATGTACTACGACAATTCAGAAAATATGAAAAAAAAAATGTTTACATGGCCGTAATTTTTCTTCGATAGGATTCAAACTAAGAATTATAAATCAGTAATGACACAGACAATAAAAATTACACTACACGATCGTTGTTATATCATTTAAAAATGTGTAAAGTAAAAATATATTACAAGAAATTTCAGGAAACATGATGCGTCACTTTCGGCAGCGTTTTATCAATTCATTTCAAGAAGATTTTCTTTTACTTAAAATTATCTTTAGCAATTGGCTCGGGTGAATGTCTAATGAATATTCCAGCACCAAGTTATACTAAATACGGGGATTTTTCCGCAGGTTTTTCTTATTCATGACGAATAAAGCGCATTTCGACCGTTTTGTATTTTGATGATAGATACCGTAAAATTTTCCTGGCATAATATAATTTTGGTAAGATATTTTTATAAATAAAATTATTTATATTTTTTAATTTTTGAACATTTTAAGCAAGTAGACAATGATTTCCTTTATTTCAAGACTGTATATTCTCAAAAAAAGAAAACGGTAATTAATGTAATATAATTTCTCATTTTTGTATGGCGTGATCAAAACGGATGTGGAAGCTAAGTCTTACTGTGGCGAGAAGCGAACCAATCGTTTAAACTATTCGTATCACTCCGTACCCGTTCATAAGATTGCCCATCTTCGCACTCAACTCGCACGGCTCGGCTCCTGTCTAGTCAGCACTCGTCTCCACTCTACGGTGGAACACCCTGGTTGATAAGCCTTTTTTTCTCCTCTCTCTCCACCCATCTTTGCCTGGTCTAAGCGTGCAATGCCAGACTACCAATCAATAATTTTCGGCACAGCATTAGTTAAATGATTCGCTACGTATCCTTGCATTGCTCAGCTACCTTTTATAGTTTTGGGGTAATATGTTTAATATGTATGGATAATATGTTTAAAATTTACGGGATGAGGGAAATACATACGGCTGCTATTTTACACAGTTTTATTCTTTATTTTTTATTCTTTTTAATTTCTTCTCAACCATTTTGACAAAGTACTGGTTAAAAATGAATGAAATCGATTTTAAATTACGTAGTGAAAACAAATTAGGCAACATCAAGTTGATCAAGAACTGCGGAGACGTAAATTTATTGCTGAATAAACGACACTCGTCTTGAACTCAACTCAAGTGAAGTTCCTTAATGAAACAATAACAGTCCGTTGATATAAGGTATATTTACTCCAAATTTTCACTCGCAATAATAATTAAAAAAATTACATCATCAAAAATAATAAAAAAGAAAGTATAAATCGATGTAATGACAGGTTAATCGATATATTATGTATTGGCTGCGACTCCATTCCAAACATGCATAACATAACATTTGGCGCACAAATATTCCAAAAAATTGTTATGGGGTTATATGGTTGGAGAATTTTGGTGATCCGCTTCTACACTGATTCATTTATATCATGTATGTATGTATGTACCAGAGAATTGACGCTCAGTCACGAACTGTCATCATCATAACGTCAAATTCAAATATTTTTATTCAAAATTGGCTTTCACAAAGCAATTTTTGAAAGTCAAATGCTACATCATCACGCTAAATAAGTCCCTAATGCAGTGAGACCTTACAAGTAGAGTAGTACTATTTTTCTTCCAACAGTTACAATTTATAATTATTAAATAAATAAGCGCCATTATTATTATTAGTCATAATCTTCATCATAATTAAAAGTCCTCCTTTAAAATATAACAGCACTAACATCACAAAATATATATATTGGTATTGTTGCTCCACATCATCAGTCTCCGAAATTTGGGTTCAGTATTTTAGATCGTTTATCTACGCTCGGTGTCAATCACCAGGTGCACCAAGTGCATGTAGAGTTAGTATATATTACGAGTACCTTTTACAATACTTTTTATGAATTGTACCACCTTATAGAGTTAGGCTCATTATAGGGCGTTTAAAAAGGTTATTGATGAAAGGTTGTTGAAAACATTCTTGTCAGCTTCGAGTACAGGCGCAGAGTAGTTAGTCTCTCAGTTCTATAGAATACATGACGGGAATTTTGTGCAGGAATTACATGATTTAATTCCTGCTTCTCCTTTCTACCATCAAACAACCAGACGACCAGCGGGTCTCCACTACCTTGTTGTCGATATTTCACGCATTCAAACCTTACGAGTAACCTTAACCTAACCTATACTTTTAGCAGCGTCTCTCTTTGCATCCGATTACAATTTAGGACTTTACAAAGCAAGAGCGAATAGGCTCTTGTTACGTTAAGACAGTGCGAGGCTTCTTTGCCGCTTACCATCAAGTGGGATTGTAGCAAGTATATATATATATTAGCTGAATACTAGCTTGTTCTGCCCTTGCCTGAGATGACCCTTTCTCCAATAAAAAAATGTTAAGGGTCACTTATCGGGATAAAACTATCCTGTCTCTCAAGTTGGACCAAACTGCACACAGTGTGCAAAATTTCATTGGAATCAGTTCAATAGTTTAGGAGTTCATCGCGGACAAAAAATGTTACACGTAATTTTTATATATATACTAGCTGACCAGGCAGACGTTGTTCTGTCTTTTCCAATGACCATTTGCTTTCCTAAAAATCTCCTGAGAATAACAATAATAATTTATAATTAAAAATTTTGTACAGCCGACTTCAATATATAAGTTATTAAAAATAACTCAAAAACTATTGGTCTGACCTTGATCAAATTCATGCGGGACTAAATGAGAAGTACCAGCTTTCAAATAAAAATCATCGAAATCGGTTCACCCAGTAAAAAGTTATGAGGTAACACACATTAAAAAAAGATACAGTGGAATTGAGTACCGTCTCCTTTTTGGTCGGCAGAAAAAATTGAGGGTCTTTTATCGGGATAAAAACTATCCTATCTCTAAGTTGGACCAAACTGCATACAGTGTGCAAAATTTTATTGAAATCAGTTCAATAGTTTAGGAGTTCATCGCGGACAAACAACGTGAACGTAATTTTTATATATAAAGATATATTAAGTAAAACAAATCTATACTTTTTCACCACAAAAATATAATTTTACACTTCGTCTCCTTTATCAGCGTGGGTCTAGGGACTTTCAATCCCACAAATTATAATTAAGGGCTTACTTATAATAAAGGCTTACTATATAAGTAAAAACGAGATATTGCACAGCTCTGTAATGTTGTTATTAGCAAGTTTTGCTTCGAATCACATAATGACTTTTAAAGTTGTTAATGTGCTGAACTCGATAGATTACCGTTTCTCAATAGTAAGAAAACCTAACAGCTGCTTCTGCAGATCATTAATAAAGTGTCTGAGTCTAAATTAATAGTTTTGGGGATCCCTAGAGGAAAAACTCTTGTAACACACTTTGTAAAATCTTACAACTAATGTCGTTTTGTGTCAATTATGATTATGTGAATAAATACACGGACAATGGTATACTGGTTTAATATATTTTCATTTATTTTTATACAAAATTGTGACAAACTTGCTCACAGTTCACAGAATGATAAGTAGATGCTGTGGCCTATTGACAACTACATCCATCCTGAGCCCAATACCTCGTTTCCATTAAAAAAGGTTTCCGGCTCTCAACACTCACCACACGAAAATAAGCTGCTATTTGACGCTGGTATTCTGTGAAAGCGTGGTCCTCCCCAGTTAAGCCGACCCATTCATGCTAGGACTATAATACAGCTACAGCGTGGCTCTACCACGTAAATATATATATATATATATATATATATATATATAATTCAGTAACTTATGAAACTAAAATCGTATTATGTTGTGTTAACAAATACATCTACCGTAAGCGTTACAAATAATCTTTTATAGCAGTGTCTATTCGTTTTAAATACCCAAATGGAAAAAACCTGGCACTGTTTCTGCACCATACAGATACTTAATGAATTGGGCATCGAAAGCACGGTTCGCAACGACGCAGTAAAATATAGTTACAGAAAAATCTAGATTTTTGAATATATAAATTCTTTGTTTGACGCTTTCACACTTGAAACCTAAGTAATCGCGATCTGTCAAGGCGCTGTATGTAGATTTATAAGCAATTTCAGGCTCCAGGGGAAAAGGTAGATAAGACACGTATCGCCTTGCAACCCAATCTTGGTTATAAAAGGGATATAAAATATCTCTTTTATAATCACTGTATACCTTAAAGAGTGGTAGGGTTTAATGAACCATTCAAGTATATATATTTGTACATAAAGAATGCTTCGATGGTTTAGACACGTAGAAAGAATTAAGAGTAGTGAATTAATGAAAGTTTATGCAGCAGAAGTGAGTGGCAGAGTCGGAAAGGAATGCCCTATCTAGATGGAAGTTTATAGATCAAAGTGGCGATATATAATTTTTAATTTATTATTAAATTGAGGGTACTCATAACAAACAAGCATTTATGCAAGCAGCAAGAACCGTTTAGAGGTGGTGTAACAATATCCACTAACCTACATCAGTGTTTGTCTTAAGAGGGCGACAGAGGGAAACAAAGCAGGAAATGGGCAGCAACGTCTTCCTAATAACGACTAAAAAATAGCAAACTGCGTTTGACAACCTGCTTCTCAAGCGTGCAACTATGGCAAATATTTTCCCTATGAGGCAATTTATGGGGAAGGCTTTTAATAGGCTGTAATGGTAATAAGCGAGAAATGTGTATCAGTATCGTGCAAAATGGAAGTCCGTAGCCTTTGCCTACACCTCTAAGTGACAGGCCTATGTATATAAATACTAAATACATAGAATTATTGAGTTTTTAAATTTGTATAGCATAAGAAACACGCAGAATGTAACTAGATATAGTCGGTTGCGAACAGTACTGCCAATTCTTTGGGCGTATCAATGTATGTACACGCGTATTACCACCCCTATTTATATTTTCAAGGCTTTTTCAATTTTATGACAACGAGTGAAGATTGAAGTGCCTCATAGCACTTAAAAGACAGTAATGTTGTTAGAGATACAGCTATAAAGTGTGAATAAAAATATAATTGACTCGATAAGAGTGAATAGTCATCAACCTGTAATAGTCCTTGTCGTTTGCTTTAGTAGGTACGTTGAGCTGAGTAAGTGAATACCTTCTCATACTCTATAAGTGAGCTACCCAGTACAGGGGCTTAGCGCTCATCTTACAATATCTTTGTATACGAGAAACCTGAATTAATACGTGAGGAAAATTGCATCCCTGAAAAAATATTTCAAAGACACGTAAAATCTTCCAATTTAAAGTGAAAAATATATATACTTAAAAATAGTTTTAATTTCTTCTTTACAATCAAACCTAAAATCCACTGCCTAGACATGGGCCTCTCCCGTTATATGGAGCATTGGCCTTAAACACCTCGCTTGACAGGCGGTTTATCGATAGCACTTTCTCACTCTCGCACCTTCAACGATGCTCGCTATCGCCGGTTTGGGTGTTTTACGTTTGGTCTTAATTGACCGTTTTTTTTATAGGCTAAGGGTGACAAACGAGCACACAGTCCACCTGATGGTAAGTGGTTACTGTGGTCCATAGATATCTTAATTTATCCTCGATTACGAATCAAAATGCAGATGCGTTGTCACCCGTGAGGACTAAGATGGAATGCCTCGTTTTCAGTAAAAAGGGTCTCCGGTTCTCTACACTCACCATACGAAGCACAGTAGCATTAAGCTGCTATTTTACGCTGGTATTCTGTGAGAGCATGGTCCTTCCCCGGTCGAGCCGACCCCTTCGTGCTACAACTATACCTACTACCGATATAGCTACAGCAAGGCTTTACCACGTATACCGTGTGTGGGTATTTAAAAATATCCACTAGCCCATATAGGTATCTCAAGAAGACAGCGCAGCAGCATCTTCCTAATAACAATTAGAATAAAAACTGTAGTTGCCAACCCACCTGCCAAGCTTGGCAACTGCGAAAAATATACCCAATGAGGCAATCTATAGGGGAGGCCTACGTTCAGCAATAGACTTTTTATAGGCTTGTTGAACACCTGGCGTAAAGAGTTTCACCGCAATCTATAGGAGCCACTGGATCTTTTTGGCGTTTCTCGTAGTTGCCGAAATGGGGTGAAATATTCTCGAACGCTGCCACCACACACTTTTATTCGCTATTAGTGTGTAACGTTATACTAACATATGCATTTAAAACCATATATCATGTTCTGTCATCAAATAATCGTCGTTGACGCCGCAAAGGGGCGAACCTCAATTTTTCAAAAAATTACAGGAGAGCAATAAAACATTTATTACACCCCGATTACTAGCTTTTTTCATCAGAAAATTAAATATATTAGACTTAATGGAAAACTTTAAAAGAGGTTAATTTTCTTTTTAATCAAAAAAGCTAGTAATCGAGGGAATTAGAAATGTTTTCTTGCTCTCCTGTATTTTTTTGAAAAATTGAGGTTCGCCCCTTTGCGACGTCAACGACGAATTACTTAAACCCTAACTAAAAAATTCCTAGATACATTTAGAAGTTATTTTTATTATCCTTCATATTTTATTTTGTCATCCATAGAAGCTACAATATATTCTCCAAATTTATATGTGAAAGTATAAACTATCTAATGAAAAAAGAATCATTAAAATTAGATTTTTTTCGCTAGTCTTTTCCAATTTTACTTGGTGTTAATTGTTTGACGGAATAGAAATTATTCTACTACGTGGCTTTACAGGCTACTGTTTTATCATGTCAACGAGTAAGTCTCTTTACAGCATCTTACACAGTTTTATTCTCTAAAATAAACAAATCTGCTGATACGTGTTTCATTGTCGTAAGACGCGCTAACAACGCTAGAGCACGCCGTAAAAGAGTTGTCCGTATAGATGCTGGTGGACAGTTGTTTCAAAAGATTTTATGATAAAAACTTTTTCTAGTTTCGCATAACTTTCTGGGCGGTGAAAGAAATGCACATAGTATCTTATAAAGTTTCAATACAATTACATACATAAACACTCACGCCTGTCACCCAGAGGGGTAGGCAGAGATTATGGACTTCCATTTGGCACGATCCTGACACACCTCTCTCGCTTCCTCCACATCCATATACCTACGCATACACGCTCGTCGGTTAAAGGTACTCTTGATTTGGCCCATTTTTAATATATCGCCAATTTGGTCGATAAACTTTCGTCTAGGGCGACCCTTCCCGACTATGCCGTTCACCTCTGCAACATAAATTTGCTTTGTCACTCTTTCCTCATTCATTCTTAATAAATTAATATATTTTCAATACAATTAATAATGTTAATTTACAGAAAGATATACTTACTCAGCTTTGCGCTTGAGGCTATAGGAATAACAAGCAGAAGTATGGAACATTACTTCGAAATTTAAATTTCAAGTCTTATACATTTCAAGAGCTCGTTGCTAATACTTTGAACAAGCACATTGGTTGTGTTCAGTAGGCTAATTATTTTGTAAAACAGATGATGGTTGAAGATATTGCGTATTTTACATTAAAATACTTTTTAAACCTGAGTCGCAGGTTGTCAGAAACAGATTTTTTTTTATTCGATATAGATTATAAATAATACTTATAGAAAGTCACTCTTTTGTTTAATTACCACTGGTTCGGTAAAAATAAAACTTCTGTCCTGGGGAGAACCAGTAGAAACCCAGCGGACTTTTTTAAATAACGGCTTACATAACGATTTTATATATTTACGCAAACACTACACATTGAATAAAACTACTTTTATGGATTTTTTCGCGTTTAATAAACTTATTTATCTTATTTTTATTTATTCCCGACGAGAAACTTATTTATCTTATTTCGTGGTCACGGGGGACTGAGGTGATTGACGTCCCAATGTCAGAGTTAACCCGGAATACCTTCAGCTTTTTTAACTATTAATTTTGGTCCGATCTACGCAGAATGAACTTACTGTGTCTTGAAGTCTTGCAGTGGTATGCTTGGGTTTAGTTTTAATTATATTAATTAGAGGATCCCAAGCAGGTGGTAGTACCCAGCCTCCCACTCTATTGAAATTAGGATGTTTTTTAATTTAAATAGCCTCGCATATCATCCTTGGCAGGAATCGATGTTCTTTCGCGAGAATTTGTGGTTTATCGAATCTAATGTAATGGCGGGGGCCGTCTAAGATATGCTCACAAACTGCAGACTTCCCGGAACGTTGGTGCTTCACGTCAGCTATGTGTTCTTTTACGCGGGTTTTTATTGATCGTTTTGTTTGCGCTATATATGAGAGACCACATTCACAATCAAGCTTTTACACTCCTGCATCTTGTAGAGGAATATTGCACTTGACGGATGGAGAACTGACTAATCTTCTTCAGCGGCTTGAAGAATGTTCTAATAGAAGCTCGCTTCAAGATGTAGCCAATCTTGTCTGTGACGCCTCTGACATATGGTAGTACAGCAGGCACACGCTCGACTGTGGCCGGCTTCACTCGGTCACTGTGACGCAGGCGCGGGGCCCGAAGCTTGTTGTCGTGCAGAACCTGCTTGACGTGCTGAAGCTCGGTGGTCAGGTGTTTACTGTCACAGATATCTCGTGCTCTCTATAACAAAGATTTGCCCAAGGTAGCTAACTGTAAAGGATGATGGTGAGATTCACCGTTTAAATATCGGTTTGTAACAGATTACAATCATGTATGTTACACAGTTAACAACATAACAAATTAGAAATAGCTTGCTAGCGATCACCTCATTTCCAGGGGTTATTGTCATCCGTAAATTCCTTAATATTATAATAAACCTTTTTATACAAACTTAGTTTAATAAAGTTTTAGTACTTTGAGCAGGTCAAATTTTGTATATTTTCTGGAATTTTGTTGTAAAAGCGATCATCGCCCCAAGAATTCTGTGTTCAATTACTGGCTCGATGGAGTCGAGTAACTGGTACTACTAGCTTAAGCTAGTGTTTACAGAGTGAATATCACTTATTTTTGTTACTTGGTTGTACATTACATTTTCATAAATGTATTGAGAGGCCATAGTTAATATATTAATTTCCTTAAATTTTTGTCGTAGCGACTCGTAAGACTTTAATTCATCAATTGCTCTTATGGCCTTCTTCTATAAAACAAATATAATTTCAGTGTCAGCTGCGTATCCCCATATCAAATTACCATACGACATTATGCTATGGAAATAGCTAAAGTAAACTAGTCTAGCTGTTTCAACCTTGTAATATTTCTATTATTTTTTACAGCATATGCTACAGAACTAAGACTGCTTGCTAGTTTTGATATATGGGGCTCCATTTCCACCACCTTCTTTGACAGCGTTTTTTTAATACACTAAAATAATTACTTATACTGAGTAGACATAATGTTGTCGCACCATATAACTTGACGTCAGCCATTGTTGATGAGTGAGTTGATCAATAAAGAAGTATGAAGGCTGAGTGTAAATACCCACTCGCGTCGTTATTGCCGCAGAAGTAGTTAGGGAAATATTTCCGGCAGCCACAGGAGCAGTGGCAGTGGCTAATTGTAAATGTGGCATAAGAGTAACGACGCTGCAGTTCGTTATTTGCGCGATATTTACTCGGCAAGCACGGCGTATCCATAAGGACGTCTAGGTGACCACCACACCACAGACCATCGTTTATTTATTAATCTAATAATTAATCTATGTCAGATTAATAAATAAGCATCATCGCTTATTTTTATTAATATTTAAAAGATTTTATCAAACTTTAGTCACATACCAAATTGTCTATTCGTAACATACAGGATCACCTATAACGTAATACTCGTTTAGAATGCAAGTGCAACAGTAAATAGAAATCGACGTCTGTATGAAATATAGATGTTTCTTTAAATATATTTGTAAATGGTATAATTAAATTTAAATTTCTAAAAATATTAAATAACATGATCATCAGGACACAGCGCCTAAGAAGCTAATCTAAAAAAGCTAAAATAAAAAAGTCTTTTCTTACTAATTTATTAGCTGTGCTGTCAGTTGTTTAATTATAAATTCGTAAAATCTGTTTCATGAAGTAAGAAATAAATCAACATTTAATTTTAATAAACTTACTTTGTAAGGAAATCCATCAACATATCCATGTTCATTAAATTGAAATGTGATTTAAAAATTGAATAAGAAATTAGAGTGTTGTAAAATTGAATAAGGAAGAAAAAGTTTTTTTCGGGTCTTGTTTATATCTTACTAGCTCGGAAATATCCCCAAGCTTAATAGAAGCCAGTTGTTTCGATATTGCAGACAGATATTTTAATTTTGTTTAATATGTAATTAGTTATATTATTGAATTACCTACTAAACTCAAAATTTAAATTTTCATACATTACCTACTTGTATCTAATTTAAGCGGCTTGTCTCATACGAGTAAGGCTGAGTGAGTAATATACGGCAAGTTTCGTAATCACTTGGCGCTCATTACTATGTGCTGACGTGAGGGAAATTGATTCAGCGACTGCTCTGTGACGTGTCGTGACGTTTAGAGTTGAAGATTCACTTTAATTATGGAATCGAAATTCTATTTATTTTGAGCTCAAGGCTGTTAGAATAACAATAACATAACAGGAAATTAATATAGATTAGATATGTGACGAAAAAGCAAAAAGTTTATTACTTGTTATAATAGTCAAAAAATCAACACTAATTAATTATAGTCTATGGCTAGGAAAATAAAATAACGGTCATGGGAGGATAATGGGTACTACAAAGCGATAAATGATTTAATCATATAATCAGCATCATCATTACAGCCCCTCTCCAGTACACTGATGAAATTAGAACACCGATGAAATGGACCCTCCCTCAAGGAATAAAACAAAGTCCGGTACTGAGGCCACCTGCATCCATCGATACCCTATATCTCCAGGTCCACTACCAGGTCGTTACTTTATCTAGTGCAGGTCCACTTTTCATGAGACTACTTCTCGAGAATCTTTCTTCTCCATCAGTTTTCATTTCTTCGCGCTATATGTTCGGCGCATTTCAATTAGTAAGCTTGTAGTATAATATTCTCATTACGAAGTCTATCACGCGCAGAAACTCCGAGCCTACAAAGTTTCTTTCCGTTTAACATGTCATCACTAGTAATACTCGTTGATTGTACACTTTTGTTTTTAAGTTTAGATCGCAGTGCTCCCAGCAACTACCGGCAAATGTGTGACATTCAAAGATTGTAAAATATCCTCCGCCAAATTTGTTTTTAAGATTTAAATTAAATTATGTAGTAAAAATTATACTGGCTTATTATAGTAAAAAAAAAAACTGACTATGCAATTAATATCGTGAACCGTGATATATTTCCTTATCGTCCATAACTTTGTGATTTGCTTATCTCCGATTTTTTTTAGTCACATTGTCCCAAGAAGAATATCCCATCATCCTTCCAACCATAAACACGTAATGGCCAACCAAAATACAAGATTTCGGATTTTTTTATAGGATAAACTTAATAAAATTTTAAACGACATAATTTGTGATATTTAACAATAAATGCGCTGTAAATCAGAGTTAAATAGGGAAATAAGCACCAATGTATGAAATATATTTTCTTTTTAGAACTGAAGTACACTTGATGTGGTGAGTGGCTAAGGCAGCTCATGGTTACCTCACCATATGAAACACAGCAGCACCAAGTTGCTATTTTACACAGGTATTCTGTGAGAGCTAAGTCCCTCCCCGGCCAAGCCGATCCATTCGTGCTACAACTGTAACATAGCTGCAGTGTGGCTGTTCCTCCTACAAAATTATTGTGTTAGAGAATCCATCACTCTACCACTCTAATCTCTACCACAAATAATATCGAAGTTTCGGAGGTCTTTCACCATCACGTTGTTCACATAGTCGCCTCTCAATATGGGGTAATGGCCACTACACCATTTACTTATAACATTAAATTTAACAGAAAGTATTTAAAAATGTCCTTCAAAACAAGAAAATATTCTCATTACAACGATTCCCGTACAAAATAATTTGAAGGAACGCTTTTGACACTTGTTTTAATTGCTATCAATACGCATACCACCTTGTCTTGATCTAACTGAGTTATTGATGTATTGGAGCCTTTTTTATAAATCGTTTTAACTTCGAATTATGTAACGGAATTTCGTGAAAGAATCTAATATCGCGTAAGAGATTCTACAAGTGACTTTAAATGTTCATGAATTTCTTTTCTAACATTACTTTTTTAAATGGTGTTTCGTGCGCGTTCAATACTTAGGTATTTCGGTTTTTAAAGTGTGCCGCCCTATATTGGACATTAATATCATAGGATATTAGAATAAATAAATTTTTCATCTCAGGAATCGTATTAGGTCGAAGCGATATCTGAGACGGCTGAACTTAGTAAATGTCGAGTGGCACGCTGTGATTAATATAATTTTAAAAAAAAAACGAACTAAAAAGAGCTGATGATCTTCAAACGACTGAATAGATTTTCTTGAGACATAGCTAAGGACACTCTCGATTAAGACATGTTTGAAATGAAAAAAAATTAATAAAAATCGGTTCATCCGTTCAGGAGGTATGATGCCACAGACAGAACTTTACGTGGTAGAGCCATGCTGCATCTATATTACTAGTATATAGTTGTATCACGAATGGGTCTTCTCGACCGGGGAAGAACCATGCTCTCACAGAATGCCAGCAAAAAATAGCAGTATAACGCAGCTATGTTTCGTATGGTGAGTGTAGAGAACCGGAGACCCTTTTTACTGGAAAAGAGGCATTTAATCTTAGTCCTTACGGGTGACAACGCATCTGCATTTTGATTCGTAATTGAGGATAGATGTAGATGTCTATGGGCCACAGCAACCACTTACCATCAGGTGGACTGTGTATTCATCTGTATGGGATCTCCGGTTGTCTACACTCACCATACGAAACACAGCAGCATTGAGATTCTCTTTTGCGCTGGTATTCTGTTAAAGCGTGTTTCTTCCCCGGTCGAGCCGACCCATTTATGCTACAACCATACCAATAATATAGCTGCAGTATGACTCTACCACGTATAAAAAATATATACTTATTAAGTTGAGTTTTGAATGCATTGAAAGAGTGCAAATTTCTTATACTAGAGGGTATTCTATTATAAAACTGTGCTCCTTCAAAAGTTAGCATTTTTTGCCATAGTTAGTTCTAGTTTTGGGTAAGACTACTAAGCTAGTTCGTCGTGTGCTACGTTGGCTGATTTGTTTATATTGTGTGAGTGTTACCTTTGTGTGAATACTTTTAGTAAGAATTTTTTTCATGATAACACATATGTGGTAAATATATAGTTGTTATATTCATTATTTTTGTATCTTTATACATTTTACAGGTTGATGTTAAATATGGGTAGTTGAATAGTATTTTTATCAGTTTATTTTGGGCAATATGAATTTCTGCCAGTTTTGTTTTTGCAGCACTGCCCCAAATTAAATAACGTAGATGCGGCTAGTGAATACTCTACACCGCCTCTACATGGCTTACAAATAAAAATACTATTACAAAATATGGAACGAACAGAATACACTCGTTAAGCGTGTTATTGTGTTGCAACAATGAACAATGAAGACTATTACATACAATCGTATTAAATTTTACAATATAAATTATACATAACAAAACAATCAAAGAGGCATGAGCATCTCAATTATTTATTTATGTAACAAACATGGCAGAATTAGGAGTCTCTGAGAGATGACTGGTACATATTAATAGTGTAATTTACCGTAGAGTCCACGTATGGTGAATTGCCTAAAGAAACTTTATCCGCGAATAGTATAGCCATATAACGATGAAATGCAGCCAGCCATTTTGGAGCTTTAAAGCTGAAAGTAGGACTGTATGATATTTTAGTTTTTTTTTATATCTCTACTTCAATACATCTCTACACATAAATACAATTAAAGTGTCTGTTATGTGCATTGTGTGGTACGAGTAATTTTTATACTATTTTTAAGTTTTTGTTTCTCTTTCTGTCTAACTGTCAGCCTATCTGTCCGAAATGATCTTCCGAATGATTTAGCTATTCATTGTGATGAAACTTCATGAACAGTTTAAAAGCAACGCCAGGAGTGAATAAAATAAATGGTAATCCTATAAGTGTTACAAAAGTGCACATAAAACAATGTTGTTTTTGGTGCAGCACAATTTTACACAAAATAGTTAATTTTAAATATGTAAAAGTATTGAAGGAAATCGATTTTTACATATTTAAAAATTCTTCTCTCTGCAAAACTCTTTAAGTGATAAATCCAAACTCCTGTAAGTTCTACGCGGATGAATTAGGCGGTAAAAGCTAGTTGTGTATAAAATATGTATATTATTATGAATTGTAAAGAAAAAAAAGGGATATATTGAATAAGAATTGCTTGAAAGTACAAAGTTACAAAGCCAAATAAATTTTCTGGCCCTATTTGCCACTACCTCAGTTTGCGGGGACCAGAGAAAATGTTTTTAAGTAGAATTCCTAAATATTTAGTTGAAAGTGGTTCTTTCTAGCTTGAGATTTGCTTTTTTTCTAAGTTGTAATTTTCACCCATGTATGAGCTACCAGAGTTTGGTATTTTTTTAGGCTACATAGAATCATAGATGAAAAAAATTATATGGTTAGACTTTCATTTATTGAATGTAGTACTCAATGTTAGCAAGTTAAGGTGAATCCAATTAGGATATAATAGGATAACCTGTTATCAGCATTTTGTAATAAATCATGCCAGTTTTTCCGTGAAAGAGTAGCACATTATCACCTACGTTAAGTTCTATTAAGGCCTTAAGAAGCCTGAATGACCTTGAAAAACGGTAACCGCAGAGATTTTAGCCGACGTCAACTCCGTCTAGCGGCTACGTTCTGAATTACTTAGAAAAGTGCAAAGATTAACATACTGCAGAGGTGACAAGTATATAAGTCATATACTGCCTATTACACTTGCGCATCACTGAGATTCATGTCGCGGGCGCAGTGTTATGCATCTTCAATTACATTATACGGTGTGTTGCTGTAGCTCCGTCTGGTGGGCATAACGAGCTATCAAGTGTTTAAGTTTTAAGTACGTAAGAAAAGAGAACTACAGACCGATAACCTTTCTGAGCCAAATCTACGTGCTGTTTTCGAGAGTCATTACGAATCGTCTCGCACGCAGACTCGACAACTTCCAGCCTCCCGAACAAGCCGGTCTCCGAAAAGGCTTGAGCACCATATACCACATACATACCCTTCGGCAAATTGTACAGAAGTCAGAGGAGTACAATTTGCCACTATGTCTGGCGTATGTGGACTATGAAAAAGCCTTTGATTCCGTCGAAATTTGGGCGGTGAGCAGTCCCTTCAGCGGTGCCAAGTTGACTGTCGGTATATAGAAGTGCTGAAGTGTTTGTACAGTAGAGCTACAATGGCTATCCGAGTACAGAATCAGAGTACGAAACCTATCCAACTGCAGAGAGGTGTAAGACAGGGTGACGTTATATCCCTGAAACTTTTTACCGCTGCATTGGAAGACGTTTTAAAGCTACTGGACTTGAAAGGATACGGTATTAACATCAGTAGCGAGTACATCACTCACTTTCGATTTACCGACGATATAGTCCTTATGGCAGAATCGCTGGAGGACCTAAGCACTATGCTCAATGACCTCAATAGTGTCTCCCAACGGATATTTCTTAAGATGAACATGGACAAAACAAAAATCATGTTTAACGTCCGTGTCACACCTATGCCGGTAGTTGTTGGGAGTACTAAGCTCGAAGTTGTTGACGAGTATGTTTACCTGGGACAAATCGTCCGACTAGGTAAGTCCAACTTTGACCGAGAGGTCAATCGACGGATTCAACTCGGCTGGCCAGCGTTCGGGAAACTACGACACATCTTCTCGTTAGACTTACCTCAAAACCTGAAAACGAAATTGTACAACCAGTGCGTGTTGGAAGTGATGACTTACGGATCTGAGACGTGGTTTTTTTTTTTTTTATAGGATAAGGGTGACAAACGAGCACACAGTCCACCTGATGGTAAGTTGTTGCTGCGGCCCATAGACATCTACATCTATCCTCTATTAGAAATCAAAATGTAGATGCGTTGTCACCCGTGAGGACTAAGATGGAATGCCTCATTTCCAGTAAAAATGGCCTCCGGCCACCTGCACTCACCAAGCGAAACGCAGAGGTAAACCTCTACTTCACGCTGGTTTTCTGTGAGGTCGTGGTACCACCCCGGTTCGAGCCGGCCCATCCGTGCGACAGCAAAAGCTGCCGCGTGGCTCTACCACTGTTAAAAAGTGGTGCTTCACTGCTGGCCGTATGAGGAAGCTCAAGGTCGCTCAGCGAGCTATGGAGAGGGCTATGCTCGGGGTGTCTCTGCGTGATAAACTTAGAAATAAGCATATCCGCAGAAGAACCAGAATAACCGACATTGCCCAACCGATTAGTAAGCTGAAGTGGCAGTAGGCCGGCCATATAGCTCGAAGAACCGACAACCGATGGGGAAGAAAGGTTCTTGAGTGGCGACCTTGTACCGGCGGACGAAGTGTGGGGCGTCCCCCCACTATATAGAGTGACGACCTGGTGAGACATGCAGGAAGTCGATGGATGCAGGTGGCTCAAGAACGTGCTTTGTGGCATTCCTTGGAGGAGGCCTATGTTCAGCAGTGGAATTTTGACTTCACTGGTTAAAAAAATCAAATATATATTATTATAATTGTTGACAAAAATAAGTTTCTATACGTAGTAGAGACATGCTGCAGCTATATTAGTAGTGTAGTAGTAGCACGAATGGGTCGGCTCGACCGGGGAAAGACCACGCTCTCACAGAATACCAGCGTAAAATAGCAGCTTAACACTGCTGTGTTTTGTACCTATTTATACATCGCAGCCCACCAAGAATTTCTAATGTAAGTTAACTGTGATAATAGATGTACGCATTTGAATAACAAAATAATGAAAAGATTTGTAAATACTTGCATTACAACACTCAACCGTAATAAAATAGATGGATAGTCTTAGAAATAGATAATCGTACTTTTACGTGGTGGAGCCATGATGCAGCCATATTAGTAGTAGGTATAGTTGTAACACGAATGGGTCGGCTTGACCGGGGAAGGCCCAAGCTCTCACAGAAAACCTACATAAAATATCAGCTTAACGCTGCTGTGTTTCTTATGGTGAGTGTAGAGTACCGGATACCCTTTTTACTGGAAACAAGGCATTACATCTTAGTCCTCACAGGCGACAACGCATTAGCATTTTGATTCGTAATCGTGAAAAGATGTAGATATCTACGGGCTGCAGCAACCACTTAACATCAGGTGGCTTGTGTGCTCCTTTGTCACCCTTATCCTATAAAAAAAGATAGATTCACTTACTTCTGAAGACGCTGAATTTCAGCGAGCACTGTCGAATTTAATAGGAGTGACAGAAAAAACGACTGACTTAACAAAAACCTATTCTTAGTAAGTAGTAGTAAGTAGTAAGTATATTTGGCTTCATTACCATCATGATAACAGCTCTTCACAAGGCCACTGCTGAGCATAGGCCTTCCCCAAGGAATGCTACAAAGCATGGTCCTAAGTCTTGCATCTATCGAATTCCTGCATATCTTACCATGTCATCCCTCCAAATAGTGGAGGGCTGACATGATGCACTTCGCTTACCGGTACAAGGTTGCCGAATCTTTCTTTCTATCTTTTATCTGTTTTCCAACATTTTGGCCAGCCAATTGCCTTTTCACTTTAATAATCCAATGGACTATATCAGTTACTCTAGTTCTGCTTGTGCTATGTCAGTTACTCTGGTTCTGCTTGAGCTATGTCAGTTACTCTGGTTCTTCATTTGTAACTTTATCACGCAGAGAAACTCTTACGGGAACGGGGAATAAAAATAAAACTCTCAATTAAAAATATTGATATTTTTTAGACCTTTTTTAGTGTAAAAACTATTTAACTAGCTTTTGCCGTTTTGGAGAAATTTTGCAATATATGACAAAGATAGGACTCAATGGGGATTTTTTTTCTAATAAGGGGTTGAAAAAAAATACAGTTTTATTTAATTAAAAACATTTATTTTAGCCTGATCTGTTACCCTATATATTTTCTTTGCGGATTAAATTAACAGTTATTGTGATTTTTTTACCTAAATATCCAAGAATTTGACATTTTACCAGTTCTTAGCGCCTTAATTCAGTCAAGTCACACAAACCATGCAAAGTAAACAGACTTTTAGCTTCATAAAACTTACTATAAACTATCTAAAACCACCTCTAAAATATTATTTACTCTGTGAATTTTCCACTTCGCCTCTTGAGTGACCTCGATTGCTTGTAGGAAATAACACGTTCCTAATGAAATGTAAGCACTCGTTAAATGTAGGTGTCAAAATACCATAATTACTAATTGTTTCGTTCTGGTACTTTACAGGAAATTTTGTAAATTCTTAAATTAACGTTGCACTTACATTAATTATTAGAATATAGGAAGAACAAGTTCATAGCTTTTAGTTGATAAAGGTTCATCATCAAATCTTACTTTTTTTAATACCGAAAGTTCAGATTTTTTTTATATACTTCGTTTTTAAAACAGATAAAAGCATAGAATAATTTTATCATCATGATTACAAGTCCACTGTTGAACATAGGTTTCTCCCAAATAATGCCACAAAGCACGCTACTTAGCCACCTACATCCATCAACTTCCTGCATGTCTTACCAGCTCAACACTCCATTAGTCTCATATAGATTTACAAATTCATACAGCACCCAGGCAATAAATAAATTGAAGTATGAATAGTTCATTCAGGTCACTAACATTGCACTGATATTATGAACTGCGGGTTTAGTCAAAATGACTTTCTATGATCAATAAAGCTATAGAAAACTATAAAAAGGAATGGAAACTACATATCTGAACGCCAAGTCACGTGATAGTCACGTCTTAGAGTTGATTTCATTCTTTTTGTAGTTTTCTATAGAGTTAATGATCGTAGAATATCATCTTGGCTAACCCCGCTGGTATGTTAGTTTTCTCAACGACAAGCTGCCAAGCTCTCTACCCTAAACTCCTTGTTATTATCTTTCGCATATTCCTACGTATTCTTTTATCGAGTTAGTTAGTTTATTTGGGTTACAAGTTTGTACAGAACAGGCAAGTGGACCAGAAATCAAGATAATAATAAGTTGTTATTAAAAAAATAGCACCGTTACACGATTAATAAAACTAAACAAGAAAATTCTACTATATTTAACTTTAGTTACACAAAAAACTAACAAATTTTCTTTATACTAATTAATAAAACAAAACAAGAAAATTATACTATTTAATTTTAGCAAAAAAAAATTATCTTTATAATATTATATTTTTTATTTCCTTATTGAATCATTGTTATTTTAAAAAAAGAGTAAAAGCACAGTTGCAGATTATTTACGTCCCAATCTCGATCTTCTCTTTCTAACTAGTAATTATTTCGTATATTATATACAAGAAGTATTCTTAAATTATTATACTCATAAATGGAACATAAAATATACATAACACACACTTATGTTATCGTTTAAAAACTTATCGTTTAAAAACTGGTTACTTAAAAATCTTTATAAAAAATCGAGCGAGGAGTTAGGCTGGGTCAGGATCTTGGTGTTGCTTTAAATTTCATAGAATACGATAGAATATTTTTATTTGCTTTTAAATATGTATATTAAGGTTATAAAGTTACAAATTAAAATGTCACCAGCCAGTTGCACTGCAAATATTAAGGTATGGCAGAACACAAGTACCCTTTGACTTTGGTGTTAATAACCGCCGAAATTTCAATAGCTATTTTAACCCTTTCGCTGTTCCGTGCACTACATATAGATCATTGCTATTGTCTTACTATTGTGTCTCAAAACCGGACAGTGAAAGAGTTAAGAAACTATAATGTCAAATAAAACTAAAAGGCTAGAGACACGTGAATTTTGCAAGCGCACACTTGTCCCACCACCGACGAGGAAGCGATTAGCTATCAACTATTTTCTCGCTCAAGAAACGATCAATAGACAAGAGATACATATATTAATAGTTGATAGCTGGCTGTTCACACTGCCGGCGAAAAATCTCTCTCCATTAGTTTGTTGCAGTGGTAAGAGCCAACAACGGTAAAACTCGCTCAGCGATACTCGCTTGGCTGTCAGTCACGCCAATAGGGACCTACTAGGAGTTATTTTACACTACAATGCAGATCTGAGTGCACTCGCTTATAGCCTAGCGACAAAACAATCAGAATTATACACTCGCTTCTCACTGCTTGCCAACTTTTATTTAGTTTCTAGCTCTACTCGCTTCTCGTTCAGAGTGTTGGACACTTCCCAACTCTAAAAACTTCTCAGAATGTATGTAGGTTGTTACTGTAAAAGTTAAACGGTATCAAAAGTCCACTTCTGAACATAGCCCCCCCCCCCTTTATAGATTAGATACCATGCTTTACAAACTGGTTGGCAACCGCAGTTTGTTTTATTAGAGTGACGCTGCTGCCCATCTCCTGGTTTGATTCCCTCTGTTGCTTCTTACGACACCCATGGGGCGATATGTAGTAGTGGATATTCTTACACCGCTACTACACGATGAATAGGCTGTAGTTCGGTCTGTAGGTCATTAATTTGCTCAAAATAATGAGCTAAAATAGCTTAGATACAGATCAAATTAGACCCTTATAACAATAACGATAAATTGCCTAATTAGCAACAGAAGTTAAAATTACACAGTGAGTTACCGTAGCGTCGCGAGCCATTTATCGTCTGTCACTTTGTTAATTATATATTTAGCCATACGTGATGATGATATATTACATCATAACTTACAACAAAATATATCGACGTTATCTTAGGACTCTGGTATCTATAAACAGTCCCTAGGTTTTAGACCCTTGTAGAATATTCAAAGATAATGACAGGAGATCCGATAGTATGACTCTGGGCCTTTGGAAGAGTAGAAAACTCTTGTATGAGATCCTACATGTGTAGATATATCTGCTTTGGCACCCTTTATTTGAAGATATCTTGTTAAGAGTCGGAGCCTCATCAGGAGTGGCTGAGTAAATTGCGCATGAGTTTCTGAGAAGTGACATAGAGCCGATAGATGTTGTAAAAACTATCGACTCATATAGTGCACGTGCGGTAAAGTTTCTAAAGGAACACTATCCGTGAATGTTCATTCAAGAAGACTGATTCTTTTTTCGCGCGTATACCAAATAGTAATTTAGCAAAGAATCGTAGCCACCGTTTTTGACACTTAACTGTAGTGAGTAGGACGGTATCATAATTTTAGTATTTAATGTTTTAAATATTGTATAGATTACATACGAATATAGTTTATTAGTAGTTTTTAACAGTGGTAGAGCCACGCGGCAGCTTTTGCTGTCGCATGAATGGGCCGGCTCGAACCGGGGTGGTACCACGACCTCACAGAATACCAGCGTGAAGTAGAGGTTTACCTCTGCGTTTCGCTTGGTGAGTGCAGGTGGCCGGAGGCCCTTTTTACTGGATATGAGGCATTCCATCTTAGTCCTCACGGGTGACAACGCATCTGCATTTTGATTCGCAAACGAGGATAGATGTAGATGTCTATGGGCCGCAGCAACCACTTACCATCAGGTGGACTGTGTGCTCGTTTGTCACCCTTATCCTATAAAAAACAGTGCTGTTTGGAGAATGGGAACACCGTTCTTACTAAGACCTCTTACAAATGGTGTTTTTTACTTACTTTGATGTGAGTAAAATCAATTTTGAGGAGTTGCATTAATGTTTGCAAATTTAAAAGGTAATATAATTTTACACCCCTTATATATATAAGGGCGATATAATTATATCATCATCATTACATCCCTTCACAAATCCACTGCTAAACATTGGCCAAGGAATGCCACAATGCACTGGTCCGAGCCACCTGCATCCATCGACTTCCTGCATGTCTTACCAGGTCGTCACTCCATCTAGTGGAGGGACGCCCTACACTTCGCCTGCCGGTACGAGGCTGCCACTCGAGAACCTTTCTTCCCCATCGGTTGTCGGTTTCTCGAGCTATATGGCCGGCCCATTGCCACTTCAGCATACTGATTCTTTGGGATATGTCGGTTAATGTGGTTCTACTGCGGATATCTTTGTTTTAAGTCCAATTTTTTGGTCATCCAGAAGTTTATATTTTAATTTTACCCGGATTCGGAATAATCTTTCATATTATTTCACAAGAAAGTGGGGAAAAAAGAAACTTTTGGATGTTTAGGAATAATTTATGCTATAATGGTAATTGGTTTATTAGGATTTATTGTTTGTGTGAGATTTATATTTACAGCAGGAATAGACATAGATACTCGAGCTTATTTTACTTCTGTAGCTATAATGATTGCTGTATAAACATACAACAATAATTCGATTAATTCATATATATACCTATATATGAATTAATCGACTATTTGATCGATTATTTGTATTAATCGACACCAAACTTTAATCTTTACTTTTATTGTTTTTTTTTTAAATGAAGCTACATAAAAGACATTCCAAAGTTTAAAAAAAACATAACGTGGAAATTTGGTATAGTATAGGCCCACGTCCGGATCAGATTACAGCGCTCCCGCTACAAAATATCCACTATCTTTGACTAGAAATAAATGTAGAGCCCGCAATCCAACTATTTGTCGTAACTTAGTCCCGATACCGGTACCGCACCGCAGTCTCTGTGTGAGAGAATCTATTAAACTCTAATTGCAAAAATTCCTACTAATCTACCGGGACGCTTAAGTGGCCGCCTCTGTATGGCCTAACCTTTAATTATTTAGGAAGATTAAACACCGTTTAGTGTGATTTATAATGTACATAGCCTCATCTAGGTACGAATTTCGTAAAATACAAATATAATGTTGCCCAAACGAAATATACAATATTAATGATTTAAAAACCAAAACTCGCCACGATACAGAGGTCCATTTGATAAGTAGTTGTGATCCTACTTATGACTACCAAAAGATGCGTCCAAAATAATTCCAAGATTTTTTATCTACACAAAGAAAAAGTGGTGATGACTTTATTGAGGATATTGGTAAGAATTCGTTGGTATTTTTTGATAGTTCTATCTATACCTATTATTAAACATTTTACGCAGCGCATATTTCATTCGTATTCTTTAAACTATAATTTAGGATGGAATAAAAGTAAAACTTTTGTTTCCAAAAAATATAGCTTGTATAATGTTCTGGTTTATAATCTATGTTATTTCCAAGTTTCGTCAAATTGCTTTCAGTCTTTTTTGTGTGATTGCGACATAAAAATATAAAAGCCAAATAAACTTTCACATTTTAATATTAGTTTATTAATTTCCTAAGATTTGTCTGTGACTCATAGTCACTTTATTTTTCGAAATGTACATATATGCTGTTGGCACTGCTGCCTTTATATCATCATCAAAATAGACTCCTAGCGGGGACTTACGACCTATTGAGTGCAACGGTTCTGTCAGCAGCAAGGTCTGTCGAGGCTCTTCGAGCTAGTTGGAGGGGGGAGGGCTATCCTTGTGATTCAAGGGCCCCTCAGAAGGAGGTATGTACTTTGGCTACTGAAACACTATCTGAATGAGTGAAACGAGTCGAAAAACTAAAAACGTCCCTCATCACGGGTATTGCACCGAGTTTATGGGCCTGTGACCTCTTGTTCGCCGGCGAACGCGGTGTGCCCTAATGTTCTGTACTAGTATTGTGTTGTGAAAGTGTGTGTGTGTGTGTGTGTGTGTGTGTGTGTGTAGGTGTCGCGCGACGCGTCCACCAAGATACCTTATTTATATCCGTGATCGAATTTTCTCATTGTTTTAATTGAACTCGATTTCTATAAAATGGCCATCTAGCTTAGTTAAAAGTTTCATGGCATCTGCTGCCAATCACAGGGAAGTTCTGAAATAAGATCCAATTATGCCTTTATCTGTAAATTTCGGCCTGGTTGAAATAATTTAGGAAGTTATAATTATCTTTCGGAATTAAAATATGGTATTAAGCAATTAGGTAAAAATATGGTATTAGGCAATTAGTCAGTTGAAATACTTTTTAAGGCATAACAAAACAATCATTTCTGTAGAAATTATATAAGAATATAGTGGAATGACGTCATAGTTTTTATCAAATTATGTAATCTTTTATGACGATTATCATCCAATGTAAATCCAAAAAAATACCAATGTTTTTTTTTTAAATGGGGAGGAATTGAGCCCTGTTGTATCCACTGTTTTTCTTGGCATCACTCTCGACGCTAAGCTTCAGTGGGGCCCCTATATATTCAAATTAGCAAGCAGACTAAGTTCTGCAGCCTATGCTGTAAAAAAGATTAGAGGTCTCACTAGTGTCGAGACAGGTAGATTACTTTATTTCAGTTATTTCCATAGCATAACGTCTTATGGGATTTTGCTATGGGGAAATGCGGCTGATTCAGAAACTATTTTTGTTTTACAGAAGAGGGCCATTAGAGCAATTTACAATCTAAAACCGAGAGAGTCTCTTAGAGATAAATTTAAAGAAATAATTTTATTAATTTGGGCCTCTCAGTATATTTACGAAAATTTAATGTATGTTCACAAAAACAAAGATAGTTTTAGTAAAAAAAGTGATATACATTCTGTAAACACTAGGAACAAACACAAGCTATTGATGCCAGTATCTCGACTCCACAGAGTCAGTAATTCATTCTTGGGGCAATGTATACGCTATTACAACAAGGTCCCGGAAAGTGTACAGGTTCTCTCTATTACCAAGTTTAAATGTTTTATCAAGCTGAAACTGTATATAAAGGGTTATTATAGTATAAATGAATACATGGTTGATAATAACCCCTGGGAATGAGGTGGTCGCTTCCAAGCAGTTTCTAAAATAAATTTTGTAAATAGTTCGTAATCATTTATATTGTAAAATTTATTTTAAAAAAAAAGTCCCGCTGGGTTTCTTGCTGATTCTTCCCAAGACAGAGGGTTTTTTTTCGAAGCAGTGGTAAAGTAAAAAATGACTTTCAGTAAGAATTACACATGTAATGTATATTGAATAAAAATTATTCTATTCTATCCTATTCTATTCTATCATTGGACCACGGCAGTCCGCTGCTGAACATAGACCTCTTCCAAGGCGCGCCACAGCCTGCTTCACGCATCCAGTTACTGCCAGATGCTGACTCCGGGTTGTTTTGAGTATTTTTTGACAGAAACTCTAATAACTGATTTTGGCCCGACTCGGTAATCGAATCGAGGACCTCATGAAAGCCTGAGACCTCAGCGACCGTGCTTGTGACTACTAGACCAATGAGGCAGTAATTTTGCTACATACTGCGAGGATTAGCGGTGTAACATACCTATTTGTTTTTTAATAATTGTAAAAATTGTGATCAATAGTTATATTATTTAGATAACTATAAATTCTATTTTAATTGTGTTATTAAAAGCGAATCAACTACCTCGTATCATCCGGTGGGTGATGTAAGGGACAACAGAGGGAAACTAAAACAGGAGATGGGCAGCAGCATATTCCTGATAAACAAAATAATAGTTAAAAATAATAAAACACTTTCTGTTGTCCACCCGCCTATTCGCCCCCATAACTAAGTATAAGGCCTATTTGTAGCAGAGGACTTTTGACAGGCAGTAACGAATTATGATACGAAGCGGAAAATTTATTTTTAATCCTTTATAATCAAACGAATTTCATTACACGGCACACTCATAATTTGTCTACACTCCTAAGCGTCCGTAGTAGGCGCGTGTAATCGTTTCACATTCACTACCTAGTGATTACGTTGGCGTGTCAAGTTGATTCATGAACTCTTATTGACGTCAAATTTAATTGTGATCGTCTTGCGTACGGTGTGTGCAAACTAAACGGTTTCAGTTTTCAATTACGCAAATTCGCATCGTCATAATTTTTTAGCAAATTCAAATTAAAAATATTTGTTGTAAGTTAAGTGTCGTTATACATTAAGTGTAAATTTATATATGACGTGTCTAACAACTTAACCATCCTTTTCAGGCTTTACAATATTTATTATATTTAATAGACAGAATATTAATGGAAATCAGTAATTGGTAATTACTGAAGAATGCCATAGAAATAATACAGAAAAGTAAAAAAAAATTATAGGAATAGGGTGACAAACAAGCACACAGTCCACCTGATGGTAAATAGTTGCTGTGGCTCATAGACATCTACATCTATACTCGTTTGCAAGATGCGTTATCAGCCTTGAGGACTAAGATGGTATGCCTCTTTTCCAATAAAAAGTGTCTCCGGTTCTCTACACTCAACATACAAAACACATCAGCATTAAGCTACTATTTTACGCTGGTATTTTGTGAGAGCGTGGTCCTTCCCCGTTTAAGCTGAGCTATACGTGCTACAACTATATTATAAATATTGGTACAGCTTGGCTCTACCACGTTAAAGTTACAGCCTATATACGTCCCACTGCTGGGCACAGGCCTCCTCTCATTTCTGAGAGGGTTTTAGGGCAAGGGAGTGTCCGCCGCGCTGCCCTAATGCGTGTTGGCAAACTTCACATGTCTTCGAAATACTTTTTTTCTTATTTCTCAGACATGCAGGTATCCTCACGATGTTTTCCTTCACCGCCGAGAGCACGTGGTATATCAGCACTTAAAATTGCAATTAACGATTTCATTGGTGCCGGCGGGGTTCGAACTCGGGTTGCTCGCGTATTGTGAAATTTACCGCGAACGCCAACCCTCAGAGCTACCACGGCTCTATGGCTCTACCACGTAGATTATATTATTATTATTAACTCTATTTCATCTTAATTATCTACGAAACGAAGACTTCGAATAAAACCTTTAAACCACTCTCTACCTAGGAGCCCTTCTGGGTAAAATAGCAGTGCCAGCACAGCTGTTTCCGGTTCAAAGTGTATATGTAGAAAGCCAATATAAATATAGGCTGTGAGGCATTAACAGTTTAGTCCTACGAAATAGACGAAGCAACTGTAGCTTTCGTTATTTGAAGTTAGCTGCGGGTGTCTATGGATTGCAATAGTCATTGACTAACAGGGGTACTTTAAAAATTTGTTTGTCACTTCAGGTTTTTTTAAATACTGCATATTTCCGAGTTACTCCCATCCATCGCCTCATATACATCACATGAAGTCATCACGCTACCTATTACGAGAGAACCTCCTCTCCCCATCGGTTGATGACGATTTCTCGAGTTATACAGCTGACCCATTACCACTTGAACCTGTTTATCCGTAAGGCTATTTTAGTTACTCCAATTCTCCTGCAGTACTTTACATGGTAGAGGAACACTGCAATGTATTATATGGCGTGATCGCGGAGCAGGAAGAATTTAAATGATTGCAATTCATACAAATGTGAACTTTAATCTTTTGAGAAAAAACTCTGTTTTCGAATCACAAATACTGGTCATAAAGTCCTAAAACTATCTTAGTTGCAATAGAAATAAAACTTATTTATGACGGGAATTAAGTTTAAAAATGTAAAGCAATAAAAAATTCCTGCTCCGCGACCGTGCTTTAATAAGCATGAATGAGTGGGCTTATCCGGGCAAGGACCATGTACGCGTTTTCGCTCACGGCTCGGCCGGAAAAATATAATAATATTTTTTTTATATTAAGTGTCAAAAGTATAAAGCCATTTATTTCCTTAACAAAATTATTAAAATACATTTCATTTATTATTAATTTCATTAAATATAAAAGAAGTTATATATCACGTCGTTAAAACATGAGATATAAAGAGGGAATTCAATAAATGACGACTTTGGTTTTGACTTTTTGACGTTTATTTATCAGTCAAATCTCATTATCAACCCATTCAAAATGCATACACACAAATCCTTTGAATATTGTTAATTTAATCGTACCATATCTTACTTTTCATAGCGTTTCTCTTACACTTAAGAAAGTAATATGTATCTGTGAATACGGGCATGACCCAGAGATCCATTTATTGGATTATTTTTGTTTGATATTTGACATTGCATTTTACAAATGAGTTATTCATTTTTTATTTTTGTTATTTAAATCTTATTATTCATTTGATTACTAAGGTAACAAAGGGCGAATTTAAATATTTTACGACTTTTTCTGTCAGTCGTATGTCTTACAAATTAAAACAAAAGTTTTGTAACGTAATAAAATACATTTTGAGTTTGTTCGTGTTCCGTAATAAGGTACATTATCAAACCAGGCTAATACATAGTTAAATACTTAAATTACTTACCGAATAACCCGGTAATGTTGCTAAATAGCGTAAAGCCAGGTTTTTCTTCAGGATTATTGATCGTTAGTCCGCAAATCATCCCTTTTAAAGAAGGGTCTGCTAATGGCGACCTGTTTCAATGAAAATCGGACGAAATGTGAAAATATTTCGTCAGAAAGTACACATCGTTGAGGTTGTGTAGTTTCGCCATTTTTGCTAAAAATTAGAGTAAAGTTACAGCCTATATACGTCCCACTGCTGGGCACAGGTCTACCTTACTTCTTAGAGCGCAGGCGGACACTTCCTTGCCTTAAGCAAGGAAGTGTCCGCCGCCTTAAGCAAGGAAGTGTCCGCCGCGCTTCACATGTCCTCGAATTTTTTTTTTATTATTTGGAAATTTTATTTCCTCGCGATGTTTTCCTTCACAGCGGTGAACACGTGGTAAAGTACTTAAAATTGCAATTAACAATTTCATTTGTGCCGGCGGGGGTCCGACCCCGGTTTGTTCGCATACTGTGAAATTTACAGCGACATCTGAGCTACTCAAATAATTACGCGCTCTGTAATACGAAAAGAGTACACTATAATCTCAACTAAAAATTTTAATTGCTGTTGTTGCAAAGATCTAACAGATTTCCTCATTTTTTTGTTTGTAAAAACAATGCGTTTGTAACATGTTTAGAATTTAATACGCATCGCTCAGAGCAATCGATCATCAAACCTGGTTAAATACGTTTGTGGTTCGTCTATTAATTTTATCTATTTTCAATTTATTTTATCTATTTTAATATTTATTCATTTAATCAATTAGCGGCATTCAGTTCTTTAAATTAAATTTGAATACAAATATAGTTTTAGACTTGGTAACATTAAAACTATATGATTAAAGATTACCTAATTGCTAAACTTTAGGTAACCCTTATCAATGACAAAAAGTGTCATCATCATCATTATCATCATCATTACAGCCCTCCATAAGTCCACCGTTGGAAATAGGCCTCCCCCATGGAATGCCACAAAGCACTGTCTTGAGCCACCTGCCGCCATAGATTTCCTGCATGGCTTACAGATCGCCCTACACTTCGCCTACCGGTACGAGGCTGACACTCGAGAACCTTTTTCTCCATCAATTGTCATGGCAACAAATGTAGTCCACACTATTTAATTTAGAGTCTAAATTAAATAGTGTGGACGTCTAAATTTTAGACGAAAATTCGATTATGATTACTCATTCAATAGTAATTTAATTGCGAATATATTTGTTACTACGTACAAAACCGCAGCGTATATTATTGCAGAACGAATGGGTCAGCTCGACTGGGGAAGAACCACGTATAGTACAGTTAAAGCATAAAATAATAACACTGCTCTGTTTCGTGTGATAAGTGACGAGAGATATAATTTTTACTAATAACGAAGCACTCCATCACAGTCCTTAGGAGTGAAAAAGCATCTGCATTTTGATTATTAATAGATGATAAATGTAGGTGATTATGTGCCATAACATACTTTTACTATGGTGTAATCTATGTGCTCGCTAATCATATTCCTTCTATAAAAACGCACATGATATATTTTTTTTATTATTTAATTAGGCATTACATACAACCTTCTCATACTAGTAAGCAATACAATAACATAAATTAAAATTTTTAAAAAACTTCGAAACAAAACAAACTGATGATCTTCAAACGGCTGAACAGATTTTCTTGAATCACAGCTAAGAACACTCTCGATCATGTTACCTACCAACCAACGTTTCTAACGTATCGAGTGCTTTACAGCACTCATAGTCACTGGAGGGACTGAGATGAATTCATCCAATTTAAAACAAGTAAATTGAATGCGATAAAATACGTAAAATAGTTTAATTAAATGTGCAAATTCGGCTCGTCCGTTTGGACGCTACGATGTAACGACAGACGCACAGATAGGTACATAGATATACACGTTAAACTTGTAACACCCCTCTGTTTTTGTCTTGGGTTAAAAATAAAAATAAAAATAGGACCAAATGACAATTCTAGAAAATATCTTACTTCTTACATATAACCTCGTATAACTGGTTAAATTAGTTAGCGGTCCGTGGCATACAATCTATCCTAGCGAACGCTCAATCGGCTGGTAATTGCCAATACGCATGCGACTGCACCTTACCGCAATCATTCCGCTGTACGGTGGTTTGAAAATTAGCTCAAACTAGAACTAACTAAAAATTAGAATTACTTTAAACGAATTTAAACAAGATTGGTTCGATTAAATTAATTTAAGAGTGAAGAATAGAAGTCTTAGAAGATAATGTAGTAATACTTATTCCACTTCACCATCCCACTGCTGGACATGGGAAGCGGGGATATGCCTTAATTATCGCTCGTGGCACACGGTTTTTTTATAAAATAAGTGTGACAAACGAGCACACAGCCCACCTGATGGTAAGGGAATGTTAGGGCCCATAGACCTCTAGGTTTTCCTCGTTTATGAATCAAAATGTAGATGCATCGTCACCCCTGAGAACTAAGAAGAGATGCCTAGTTTCCAGTAAAATGGGTCTACGGTTCTTTTTACTTACCATCAGGTGAGCCGCATGCTCGTTTGCCCCCTCTCCTATAAAAAAAAAAAAAAAAAAAAAAAAACTTACCATCCGAAACATAGCAGCATTAAGCTATTATTTTACGCTGGTATTCTGTGAGAACGTGGTCCTACTACGGTCGAGCCGACGCATTCGTGCTACAACCATAATATAGCTGCAACGTAGCTCTACCACGTATACGATTGACAATCATATTACAAGACGTCTCGCACCTTTTGCGCTGTTGACCAGCGCCGATCTAGATTTCTATGCCTGACGTAAAGAGATATATATCCATTAAAAACTCATAAGTTTTTCACAGGTATTAGGACCTTTTAAGCTGTCTTTAAAAAAGAAGGAGGTTCACAATTCGACTGTATGTTTTTTTGTATGTATGTTTCGCGATATCTTCGTTGATTTTGCAGACAGATGATAATGTTAATGAAAACGTTGTATTCTAAGTACGTTGCAAAGCTTGCGATTTACAAATACTATATAAGGTTTTATTACACAAAAATATGCATTAATTGGCCGTCGTTAAATGAAATGGATTGGGAAAATTAACTTCTTTTGAAATATAGACAGGAATAGTTTTATTATCGACTGCGACATTTGATGGAATTGGGTTTTTCATTAAAACATATGAAAAAAACACACTTAATTATTACGTATTTTCGACCAAAATTTTAGTTACATTGAATTCTTGCATAACTCCGTCCAATTTCCGTTCCGTAAATTAACATTGTTAATGTTTTATATTCTCAATGTCATGAAATCTTAGATCGGCATAATATTCAAAATTCACAAATAATTAATTAAGAGTTATTCAAATACTAATCCTGACAAAACCTCAGTTGTCTTCATTAATTGAATGGACAGTTTACAAGAGATAACGATTTACAATTTTCGAGTCCGATTTCGTTTGAATAATATTTGCAGGCTTCATCATTTATCAGGGTTTTGTTAGTAGTCAATTATTTATATTTAAGCGAACCGCCTCGGTTTAATTCAAAAAAAAAATCTTAAAAGTTTTCAGATAAAATATAGCCTTCATTATCCCTCCTGGCACTAACTATCTGTTCGTGAAGTTTCACCACAATCGGTTCAGCCGTTCCGAAGATTAGCCCAGATAGACCAACAGACAGAGAGATAGGCATACAAACAAAAGACTTCTAGCCAGTTATTTAGTTAAAAATAAATCGTACTACTATCACAAACTGCCTACATCAGACAATCTTTTTATTTCAACAAATTCGAACAATTCGAACAAGGGTGACAAAAGAGGACATAGTCCACCTGATGGTAAGTGGATGATGTGGCAGATGGAATACATGTATGCTCAATTATAAATCAAAATGCAAAAGCGTTGTCACCCCTGAGGACTGAGATGAAATGCCTCGTTTCCAGTAAAAAAGGTCTCCGGTTCTTTACACTGACCATATGAAACACAGCAACATTAAACTGCTATTTTACGCTGTTATTCTGTGAGAGCGTAGTCCTACCCCGGTCGAGCCAACCCTTTCGCGCTACAACCGTATTATATCCTCAGCTTGGCATATAAGTCAGTGACTGTAAAAAGTAGAAATTAAAGTAAATATTTAAATAGTGAGAAAAAGTGAGTAATTAATTAAACAACGAATGTTTGGACGTAAAGAAGGTGCTAAGATAATATTTAGTTTTTTTTTTTTATAGGATAAGGTTGACAAACTAGCACTCAGTCCACCTGATGGTAAGTGGTTACTGCGGCCCATAGACATCTACATCTATCCTCTGTTACAAACCAAAATGTAGATGCGTTGTCACCCGTGAGGACTAAGATGGAATGCCTCATTTCAAGTAAAAAGGGCCTCCGGCCACGTGCACTCACCAAGCGAAACGCAGAGGTAAACCTCTACTTCACGCTGGTTTTCTGTGAGGTCGTGGTACTACCCCGGTTCGAGCCGGCCCATTCGTGCGACAGCAAAAGCTGCCACGTGGCTCTACCACTGTTAAATTAATTATACTAATTACTATTAATGTTTAATTAATTATACTAAAATAATTATTTATACTAAGATAGATTTTTATTACACAGCTATTAACATTGATAAACAAATTGCAGGTAGATTTACTACCGTAAATGTATACAGCATAATATTATAATACGTGTTATATTAAATATTTGAGCGAAACTAAAACAGCATATTTACAATTTTTCAATTTGTAGAAAAAGAAAGGGTCAGTAATATAAGTATAATTGTACATAGTTATTTTGCAATAACCGGCCAAAGGACATTGCTCTGCGCCCATCCATTGTTCGCCCTGGAACCAAGAGCATTGGAAAATTATGTGTTTTATTGTCGATCATTAATAAATTCCTATATGATCTTATTTTTATAGCGGACTAGCTGCGTAATAGATATATTTCAAAAAAAGTAGGTATCAGATTTTGAGGTTATAAATCAATGTTATAATCGAACCACGGATATTACTGTTTTACATAGCTCCGAATGATTTTTAACAAAATGAAAAACGATGTCTTAAAACATTTAGCTATTTTAGCACCTATCTAGATAATCAGGTATGCAGTTTTTGTTTCTATACAATTACTTGTATTTTGAGTAAATTATCGTCAACAATGTTCTGTGTCTATATCAGGCATGTTTGTAAATGTCGCGATTGATCGAAAATAGATCTGTTAATGCTTGATTTGATCGAGAATCGATTCTAGTATGTTCGATTTGAATTGATTTGGAGATCGTATTTCTTTCATGAGAGACTGAGAAGTGACAAGTGACCATTTAGTGACATCAAAAATGGAAGCGCCAAATACGATACGATTTATGGATATATCCTAAGATTTATTACAGCCATACGTTCCAAACAGTATTACATACATCATCTTTTGTCATACGATAATATTAATTCCATAACAAGTATGACAGTATCCCACTTTACTTATAAATAAATTATTTATTTATTTATAAGTTTAAAATTTGGCTACACTTTAAAAATTTTGCCTGTATAATGTAGTGAAAAAAAAATTATTTAGACTTGCCACGTCTAAATTCACAACACACAACACAACACACCGATAGAGTGTCGGTTTTCACCAAGTTGACTGTTAGCTTGTATTTTTTTTCTTTAAATTAAAAAAAGCCCTCAATGTAGGAATCTATTCTACTCCAAAACCTAATAAATAATTCAATACTGAACACAATTAGTGTACATGTAATTTAATATGACTCCTTGTCATACTTGTAAGAGCAACGTGACGGTGCTATATCTAATAAAAGAAAAGATAAGATCAAAAAAAGAAAAGATAAAAGAAAAGATCATCCTTTGTTATTATATTTTGATTTCAAATTTACTAGCACTTACCTAGTAAATTACTTATCTTGTAAAACATTGTAAAAATATATTGAGTATTGTGTATATTTAACTCGAGATTTCTGCATCTCTCGTCTAAGTGATTAGGAATCAAAATTCAATACGTTTTCACCTGTGAATAATAAAATTCAAAGTATTTCCGCGTTAGTAGTAAAATGTGTCTGCGATTCTCTACAACACTCCCCATATTAAACAGCAGCTTTATGATGCCATTTTACGCTGATGGTCTGTGAGTGAGTGTTCTCTCCTTCGTGCTCTCTCATTCATGCTGCGGCCCTAATACGGCTACCGTGTCTCCACACCACCACATAAAAAACATATTAAAAAATCTTTATATCGAATACGCATAAAACGATCGAGAATCTGTATAGGTCGCTCAGCAACTTGAATGTCTGAAATGCCGTACTCCGGAACTCCTTGTTCCATCATCTGCGATACCCATCGGAGACAGATCCCAGCCTTGGTTTGGTTGCTTATGTAAAAATGTTAAGTTACAGCTTATATACGTCCTCCTGCTTAGCACAGGCCTCCGCTCATTTCTGAGAGGGTTTTTAGGACAAGGAAGCCTTAAGCAAGGAAGTGTCCGAACTTCACGTCTTCGAATAATGTGGCCCAGTTTGCACCGGCGTTGCTATTGCATATTTGAACATGAAAAAGTAGTTATTGTGACATAACTGTAATAGTCAGACATATGGTATTGCAGACTTTTTTGTAGATATTGCATATTACATTGATGATTACAATTGATGTTCTCTATAAAACTGTAGTAAATTACTTTGCTCTATTGTCAATAGTTACCGCAGCGTACGCGATATAAGGATTTTATTTGGTATTTTTTCACACCTTGGGTTACATTGACGAAGTTTTCATACGGACCCCTAACTTTTATGAAAATATTCTATCACCTATGTTCATCAAGGATAATGTAGGATTCTAATGGGGAAAGAATTTTTCAAATCGGTTCAGTAATTTCAAACCCTATTCAATTCAAACAAACAAATATTTCCTCTTTATAATATTATTATATTATATCATATTATACTAGCTGGCCAGGCAGACGTTTCTCTGCCCTTTCCGATGACCCTTCCTATGAAAAAATCCTTAAATCCGCAATAAAAAATTTTGAGTGTCATTTATCGGGATAAAAACTATCCTATCTCTCAAGCTGGACAAAACTGCACGCAGTGTGCAAAATTTCATTGAAATTAGTTCAATAGTTTAGGAGTTTATCGCGGACAAACAACGTGACACGTAATTTTTATGTATAAAGATTATAGTGTAGACATTTAATTGAATATAAAAATAAGAATAAAAAATTTTAAAATCTTATCTAGTTAGTAAGTAATAAGTAAGCTTGTTAGTTTTTTTTTGTGTATTATTTTTATTTTAGGAACCACTTATTGAACAAACAAAGAAGATACGCTGTCTGCGTGATAACGAGTCTGTTGTAAGATGCGTTATCATCACCAGGTATTAAGTCTCTAAACTCTTTACTCACCACGCAGTACCTACATGTATTTATATACCATTTAGAATATACTACTTATATTCTTAGTCTATGATATAAGCTAATTATTATTATTACTGAGGTTTATAATAAACCTAAATATACAGTAATTATTACTACAAATTTAGGTTTATTGACGGACAACCCTACTCGGAATTTTTTTAAATAATTAGATGGAGGTAAGGCTATTACGTCTTTCGTCGAGTTAGGGCTATATTTACATTCATAAGGCCCTCTTGAATGATATGAAAACGTTTCCTTGCTCCCTGTAATTGTCAAGCGAATAAGTAATATAGGGAGGAGAGTGTGTATGTAATGTGTATGTATGTAATATGTAAGTAATATTTTTTTGTAATTTATTTATTGTTATAATATTACAAAAAGAGTGGTATGGTCATGAAGAAAGAATGAATGAGGAAAGAGTGACAAAACAAATTTATGTTGCAAAGGTGAACGGCAGAGTCGGGAAGGGCCGCCCTACGCGAAAGTTTATCGACCAAATTGGCGATATATTGAAAATGGGCCAAATTAAGAGTACCTTTAAGAGCGTGTATGCGTAGGTATATTGGTGTGGAGGAAGCGAGAGAGGTGTGTCAGGATTGTGCCAAATGGAAGTCCATAGTCTCTGCCTACCCCTCTGGTTGACAGGCGAGAGTGTTTATGTTATGTTATGTTACAAAACAACACCTGTTTGTTATGCGATGTAAGCCTTAGTCATAGACTACTAAGAAGTATGAAATACACATAAAAAATATAAACATATCCATAATCCAATAAAATAAACCATTAACGATAACGAGTTATAGTATATAGTTGGCATATCAACAATTCATAATCTTATTTAAAAATAGACTTTTATCGATTTTTTGTCGTAAGTCAGTGGGTTCTTTTAACCGTGCATTATATTATAATATATTACATTTTTTTTATAGAATAAAGGTGACAAACGAGCACACAGTCCACCTGATGGTAAGTGGTTGCTATGGCCCATATACATCTACATCTATCCTCAAATACGAATCAAGATGCAGATGCGTTGTCAATAGCATTAAGCTGCTATTTTACGCTGGTATTCTGTGAGAGCGTGGTCCTACCCCGGTCGAGCCGTACCATTAGTGCAACAACTATACAACTAATATAGCTGCAGCATGACTCTACCATGCCTACATGCATACATTACGCATAGCCGTTTTGTAACTATCGCTTATGTGTAGGTATAAAAAATGCTGATCTCATACCGACGGCTATCAGATTTCCGTTAATACTCTTTTTGGCTCTTCGGACTACTGACAGATCGGACTCCGGAACTCCTTGTTCCATCATCTGCGATACCCATCGGAGACAGATCCCAGCCTTGGTTTGGTTGCTCATGTAAAAATGTTAAGTTACAGCCTATATACGTCCTCCTGCTTAGCACAGGCCTCCGCTCATTTCTGAGAGGGTTTTTAGGACAAGGAAGCGCGGCGGTCACTTCCTTGCCTTAAGCAAGGAAGTATCCGCTAAGCGAGGAAGTGTCCGCCGCGCTGCACCTAACCTAACATTCCGAATCCTACATTAGGCCCAATGCGTGTTGGCGAACTTCACGTCTTCTAAATATTTTTTTCCTGTTTCTTAGACATCCAGGTTTCCTCTGGATGTTTTCCTTCATCGCTGAGCACGTGGTAAATCAACCCTTAAAATTGCAATTAACAATTGCATTGGTGCCGACGGGGATTGAACCCGGGTTGCTTGCGTACTGTGAAACTTACACCGAGCGCTAACCATCTGAGCTACCACGGCACCTGTAAAAATGTTGCACGTCATAATCAAGAGATATCGTGGGATGAATACACCAGTGCTCTTAAAAATAAGTATAATTCTGCCTCCAGGTCTTTCAAAAGAGTTATTGACAAAGCACAGTCGTGGCATAAAGGCAGAATTGACGATAAAATAGCTCGTCTTCTTTCGAGAACCCGTGCATTCTAGTATCTCGCTAAGGCTGTCATTATGTCAGCATGGATATTCTGTAAGTATATACAGAATTCATTGGACCATTCCGGAAAGGAAAAAGTTGGTGGGAATACACCGCCGACCATCCCGTAGTGTGAGTGTTCCATCCGGGATGTGCCTTTTACACAGCGCTCAATGCTCAAAGCACTCCTCTCCCTCGATGTTAACAAGTCGATTGGGTTTGATTAAGTCTCTTCTATTATGCTGGAGACGTATCCTTTGGAGTTGGTATCGGTTCTAATGCATCTTCTCCGGTACTCCTACTCCCTAGGCGTAGTCCCGAACTCAGGAAGATAGCGTTAATGCACCCAATAAAAAGGCGATCGCTCAGACCCGTCCAACTACAGATCTATCGCCATCACCTTGTTCTCCTTAATAATCAAGTCCATAATAAACGAATAGCTCATGAGGTACTTTGAGCACCACCAGTTCATTTGTGACCGCCAATACAGTTTCTGTCGGGTTCGCTCAGCTAGTGATCTCGATATTACCAGACTCATAGAGGCCTTGGAGGTTAGTTCGAACATATCGAAAGTTTTTTAGGCTGCTGATAATATACCTCCTTTCATTGATTAAAAACGAAATTTTTATGGTATTTTACTTTACATATTTTAAAAAACAGCGCTTTTTATAGCGGTTTAGGAGCCTATGAAAACACTTAAAAGGTAAGGTATTGGCAACATCTACTTTATAACTTCTCTATCGTGGTCTGTGATAAATATTTTGTATATTTTTTATGTTTGTTTAATAATTATATTGTGTTTTAGAAGTTTGTGTGTTTAATATGTGTGTTACTGTTTTATTATTATAATCCTCTTTAGTTTAAAAAATATAAATCTTACTTCGTTGCACAAAAATGTACAAAGGCGAACTTAAGCAACACGAGAACACTACTTTGGATGTGCAATATGATTTGTAAGAGAAATAATTAAGGATCAATAGAATATCTATATGAAAATTAACTAAGTATACATTATGTATTACTTAAACAATTATATATTCATAAACATATATACATATGTATTAGTTCATATAAAATAAATTAATGAATAGATAAATACTTAGCAATATTCATACTATAACACTTCGATCAACAACGATCGAAGCTATAACATATAACATAATATAAATACCGTAAGCAATTATTTAAAAACAATAAGACATATAAAACCGGGATTAAACTTGAAGGTGTCAAGAAAAAAGTCAGTGAACGTTGTGAGTGTAAAGAACCGGAGACAGTTTTTCTGGAAATGAAGCATTCCATAATCGAAGACAGATATAGACTTTGTGTTCGTTTGTCGCTCTTGGACGTGGA
The DNA here is from genome assembly GCA_963668995.1 of Parnassius mnemosyne. Lineage (NCBI taxonomy): Eukaryota > Metazoa > Arthropoda > Insecta > Lepidoptera > Papilionidae > Parnassius > Parnassius mnemosyne. Next base: position 39,527,649 of record CAVLGL010000035.1, on the reverse strand, counting down.
GGGACTCGGGTCTCGATCCCCACGGAACAAGTGTTAGTAGGGCTTACAAATAATTGTTGCGAACCTGGACGTTTAGCCATAAGCAACTATATAAACACGCCAATACGATGCTACAGAAAATCCTACTGTAGGTGATAACGTTTAAAAAAAACTTTACATCATAAATTTAAATTAAAAATTTTGTATAACCGAAATCAATATAAATTATTAAGAATAACTTAAAAACTATTGGTCAGACCTTTATCAAATTTATATGGGACCATACGAAAAGCACCAGCTTTCAAATAAAGTAAGAATTATTGAAATCGGTTTACCTATAAAAAAGTTATGAGGTAACACACATAAAAAAAACATACAGTCGAATTGACTACCGTCTGCTTTTTGAACTCTGTAGAAAATGTATAAAATAAGGGTTGTCCGTGTTCTGAATAAGAAAATGTAATCAACACGTGTTATTACGCTACATACGGGATAATTTATAGATAACTGTAACCTTTTTGTTAAACCTCCAAACTCTTATCCCGCTATAGCTGGTCGTATTTTACAAGCCGCGGGTGGCAACCAAGTAAATTAGTTCTTAGTTAGTTCCTGTTTATTTATTTGCGTGTTTTGAACAAATAAATATGCAATTATTTATAACAGGTTGACATTTATACGTTTTTATTAAATAATCAGTCATATTATTAAATCTAAAATATAAAAAATTATGTTTGTTTGTTCGTATCTTATGCGCTGTCGTACCGTTCATCAGATTGTAATAAAACTTTGTCAAATTATTGCTTGCACTTGCGCAAAGGTTATTGGCATAGTACAATTAACTTATATTAGGTGGCGCGAGGATAGTACCGACTTTATTTGAAAGTTATATATCATTCAACTTCAATGAATGTATTATCACTCCTAATGAAACAATACATCTCTTCCAAATTTTAAACGATATTTCCACAATTATTTCTTCTGCGGTTGCAACGCGCCGGGTATCAGCTAGTAAATTATAAAAAAAATAGATGATGTCAAAGGTGCGGAACACCTGGTACTGCAACAAACAATCAAAACTCTCAAGTGTCACGCTGCTCATATTATAGACCAATGCGTTATTTAGTTAGATATTGCGATCACATGTTTAGGAAACACGTTTGCATACATAAATCATTACTTAAATAATAATATGCAAGGCCATTGTTTATATATTGTCCATAGCGGCACATGACTTGATACTGTGACAGCTCACATGATTGATAACGAAAATCAGTAAATAATAACAATATCATGACGACAAGGGGATTAAAATTATTTTTAAATAGATTATTAAAAAACAATAATCCGACATAACTAAACTTATTAAACGCAGATAATAGGTTTTATTTCTATGGCGTTTTTAAAATTTATTTGTCAATTTTTACTTATACACTATATTATATTTGTTTTATTATTTTTCATCGCCATCTTCACAATCACCAGCCCTTTAAGGGGCGCCGCTCCTCACCTCATCACTGCTTTGGGTTTTGAACAGCTGGCAAATATATATATATATATATATATATATATATATATATATATATATATATATATATGACTTATCTGAAACATTCTTAACTCTATAAAAATGTGCCGTATGAAATGACTGACAATCAACAGAACGTTTATTGCCAGTCATGTCATATATATATCATAGTTTTTGTGCTATTCATAGGCCTCCCCATATATTGCGGGGAATAAGTGCCATGGTTGCAACCCTTGGCTGGCGGGTTAGTGAAAGTAGTTTTATATTATTTTGAGTTTTTTATCACGAAAATATTGTTAAATATTTATACTAGGGTTTGGGCCCCAAGACGTCTCGTGTCTCGAAGTCCCGGGTTTTTTCGTAATTTTAGTTGTCTGGAGTCCCGGGACTCGGGGTCGGGACACGAGAGGAGACAAGATTGTCGAAATTGTTATGTAATAATTTTTATTTTCAAATAATTAAAGGAACCTAGTGCCATGTGTTAGTTTAATGAATAATTACTTTGTCTACTACGTAACTACTGAGTACACAACACAATAAATTAAACAAATATGTGATTATGACAATTAACAATGAGATATGAACAATGATAAGATATTAGAATTACTAGATAATAGTAAAGTTATTAATAATTAGTATGATTTTTAACTATGTTCGTTTCATAACTATAAGATTTAACTGTTTAGAAGTGCATCTGTGTTTGACGAAGAGTAATAAACAAAGCAATTATTAAGACTGAAATTAACGTTAAAGTTATTAAATTTTCTGTTTAATTGTTTCATAAATGTTGATTTTTACAAAAAAATGCCTCTTTTTAATACGTTTCACCAGAACTTAAAAAAAAAAGCGAGAGAGACTTTTGTACCGAGACTTTGAAATTTTCAGCAATTCCCAAACCATAATATTTACCTCTGATATAAAATGACACCCTGATGATGGATTATTGAACGCGGCCACTACACACCGAAGTATTTAAGAGGCTGCGCCCCCTTTTTCCTAAAGAGGGCAGTTTCACAGGTAGTATTTAGTGGGTAGGCACTTAGGTTTCGTAGTGAGTCCCACATAACCACGTAGCCGGCTGTCGTTGTATGCTTAGAGCATTCACCACCTTCCTTCCCCGCTTCGCGGAGGGTAGCCCTTTTCATTACTTCTAGGCGCAAAAAAAAACAAATTTAACATAAAGGTAGCCCGGTTTAGGGTATGAGATTTTAATGATGCATACTCGTAGTTACCAATTATGACGGTTCCTTTCAAGGTGGTTCAAAGATAAATGAGGCGCTTGAATTTTATGGCGCCCTTCGATTTTAATTAAGACTAACCGAGCTACATAAAAATTTATATGCCGCCCAAATAAGAATTACGTAGCTTTTTATTTAATTAATTTAAGTAATTATTACATAAACTACGGTGAAAAAATTGCTTTCGGTTCTGAAATTAGAACTGAAACCCCAGACTATCTCTCGCACACCTTATTATAAACTTTTAATTTACCAGATAATACCACTATTGATCAAATACTATACACCGAATCGATGAATATATTCGTATGTGTATGTTTGTCCTTACAAATACTAGTACATAAAAATATATTACATAAAATTGCTAATTTAAAGTAGGTAAGGTACGTTGGGGTAAGATCGGTGATGGGGCAAGACCGTAGGATTCAAATTCCCGGCGAATTATGCTATATTTTGAAAAGCTAACAATATGCTACACGACGCCATTGCATCCTGCCCCGACCCTCAGTTCGCCCCAGTCACTCCGGCAAGTGGGACCTGTGCTGCGTGGCATTTTATAAAACAATGTAATTTTTGTATTATTTTTGTCCATCCGATCTTTCCCTATCACTTTTATTTACGATTTTTAGCGAGAACATGGCTTCTTTTGTTATTACTTTGTGTGGATACTAATTTTTATGAAGTTATAGCTAAATAAAGCAGGTTCATGCCGGGGTAAGATCGCTGTAGGCCGAGATCCGATGTTTCCCCTCGTGAGTGAAGATCGAATGAATATTATCCGATCTTTGCCTGTTACAAATATGGCAGTGGTTGTTAAACTTTCATTGGTCGTGTATATTTTTTCGTTGATTACTCAAGTGAGTATGGGACTCAGTCTCGTTAGCAAGTCTGTATATTTAAAAGTAATAAAACAATACGATGGTTTTATTACTTTTAAGTACACATTAAAATACATTTTTTTATAGGATAAGGGTGACAAAGGAGCACACAGTCCACCTGATGTTAAGTGATTGCTGCGGCCCATAGACATCTATATCTATCCTCTATTACAAATCAAAATGTAATTTATAATAATTATTTAAAAAATAATTTATAATAATAAATGTTGCTTTTTTTTATATTTATATCTTCCTTAACTCCTGCATTATCCCAGGGCATTTCGCTAGTCCTTACTGTTATTTTTTTTTCCCATATAAAATCAAATGCATCCGATCTTTCTCTTATATTGAGTAATTCCATCTTATGTCATAACAAAGTTTGAGAAACATAAAATTACAATTTCTTTATATCAGGGATAAGATCGGATGGCAAGAAACAAAAAAAGACAAAATCGTTTGGAACATTTATGTTTCTAGTAATTTATAGATCATATTGAAATATGTTTTTGAGCGTTAAAGATAGGACAAATCTCTTTTATGAACTTTTTTCTCTAAGCAGTAGAAGTGGATTTAAATTTAAGTCCGGTCTTACCCCTTAATGGCCAATTTTTCATTATGCATATTAAAAAGTATGTCTAGTTTTCGCACACCTTTAAAGCAGAAACCGTTGAGTTTACACAAGCAAAAGATTCTCAGAGCTAAACAACGTTTAACGATTAACGGTTTGCTCCATGTTCCATAAATCTGACTTATACGAATGTCGAGAAATTAAAGTTTTTGGCAGAGTCTTCCAACTATTCGAAAATCCGTCCGGTATTACCCCAACGTACCTTACTAATTCACCACGTACTCGGTGGTGAAATTAAACATCGTGAGAAGTCCTGCATAAATTTATTTATTTATTTGTATGGATCTCCAACAGTTGTACATATTAAATTACTTCTAATACATGCCTTACATCTACAAATTACTATGTACTACCAATTATAGGAGAACACATCTTTCTAAAACAGTGTTTATAATTTTCCCTTTTTTAATGGTAGTTGTAACAAAAATAACAAAAATAAGTTTAACGAACAAAAGATAGATAATAATTTTTGTAACATAAATAAAAGTTAAGTTTAGCATAAAGTTAGTGACTAATTAATTAATTAATTAATTCGAGGGCATGTAATGTCCGCCAGATAAGTGAACCCTAAAGAAATAAGAGGAGGCCTTTGTGCAGGAGTGGGACGGATATAGGCTGTAATTTTACTTTACTTAACATTTTGTATTTATAAAAATGACTAGAAATTAGTCACACATCTTAATTATTGTAATAGGTGATCACATTATCACCAGAATAAATTTTACTCAAAGTAAAAAAAAAAAAATTACACAAACCTCTCTATTTTAGAGTTTTATGAAGGAATTACCCATTAGTTACGAAATACTTTATGCAGGTGTCCTCACGCTGCCTGTCACTTCGACTGAGAATCGAATTAGGGCGCGTTCCCACGACACGCATCCGCTACGCGCACGCCACGCGCATCAGCACCCGCGTCTAACTCGTTTCGAAATTTGTTGCATATAATTTGAGTCTTATGACAAATCAATAAATCTGAAATTGCATAAAAAGCGCGTGAGTGGGGTGAGCGAGGCGGGCGCGTGTCGTGCGCGTGGCGGGCGCGTGGCGTGTGTGGTTGAACGTCGATAAATGCAATTTCAGATATATTAATTTGTCATAAGACTCAAATTATATGCAACAAATTTCAAAGCGAGTTATATATATAGGCCTATTTATTTGGCGAATTAGACATGCGAACCGTGATCGATTACTCTGACCATCACGCATTCTTCGTCATCATCATCAATACGTGAAAATTCAGTGCTAGGCACGGGTCCTCTCATTGTAAGATTATTTGCTTTAATCCTCATGCTTGGTAGAACCCTGACGCTGGTCTGGATATTTTTTGATGTAAACCGGACTCTACATAGCAATTCCCATAATCACCTCTTACGACAGTAAAATATCCAAGAGACAATATGTGGTGATAAATACGGTAACGTCACTACCACGCGGCAATCTAGTTGTTTTTTTTTTATTTTTACACACCAAATTCATGAATAAGATAAGAGGCATTTCATAATATCTTAACGAAGTAAATAAACGTTATATACGTGGTACTCGTAGAGCCATGCTGCAGCTATATTAGTAGTATAGTTGTAGCACGAATGGGTCGGCTGTCGGTTCGACCGGGGTAGGGCCACGCTCTCACAGAATACCAGCGTAAAACAGCAGCTTAACACTACTGAGTTTCGTATGGCGAGTGTAGAGAACCGGAGACCCTTTTTACTGGTAAAGAGGCGTTTCATCTTAGTCCTCACGGGTGACAACGTATCTGCATTTTGATTTGCAAACGAGGATAGATATAGATGTCTGTGGGCCACAGCAACCACTTACCATCAGGTGGACTGTGTGCTCGTTTGTCACCCTATTTATAAAAGAATATATAAAATAATAGTCAAAAAATCACATCATGTTATACAAATATGTCAACAATGACATGTGGTAAACTAACCGCGACTATCGTGATATGTATGTGGTGGAGGCACATCAATATTACCTAAAGATTTTTGAGATTGCGCTATCATACAAAGAAGCCTTATAATTTTGTTATATCTGTCATAATGTCACAAAAAATTCTTCGGAAGTTTTAACTGAGTAAGATAAAAATAGTCTTTCAAGTCGTTAAAGCCGACTTGTGGAGTGGTCTTTACCACTGCTGAACATAGGCTTCCCCCATAGATTGCCTCATATTTGCCATAGTTGCCACGCTTGGCAAACGGTTTTCAAACACAGTTTTTCATTTTTAGTCGTTATAAGACGCTGCTACCAATCTCCTGGTTTGTTTCCCTTTGTCGCCTCTCACGACATCCACATCCACGGGATGATATGGGGTAGTAGATATTCTTACACCTATTCTACTCGTTTAAATATAAAGAATAGAATTATATTTTTCATGTACTTTCTCTATAATAAGTAGAGGCGATGAGATTTTTTTTTTCAAATCTCCATCAAGTTACAGTCCATTACTGACCGTATTCCTCCCTTTTGCAGTCGTAGCGTGGTAGCTATGTCAATTATCTCAAATAATTGAGATAATTGACATAGCTACCACGCTTGGCGGGCAAATCGGTAAAATTGATTTTAGGAAGACGTGGCAGTACGTCTCTCCTAGTTCTTAAGTAAAGATTTTTTTTAAATAAAGTTTTGATTTTGAACTGAAACTGAACAATAATTATTACCAACGACATTAAAATTAAACTTCGCCTTTCTTTGCTTTTTGTCCTTTATTATTAAAAAAAATTAAGAAATTGTTTTCAAATTATTAACAAAATGTTTTCTGAACGTATGATTCTACATAATAACTGTCATGTCTCCACCTTCTTACGTAGTGGCCAATTTTATATTTGTTTTATATTTGTCATTATTTGTGACTTCATCAAGTTCTACTTTTTCAAACGTATACGCAAAGTTACTCACGTAAATTTATATATTTACTAATACTTAAAATGTTGCTGGTTCTACACACATGATAAAACTGTTATAAATACACCGGCAGTTCATTCTTGCGAATAGTGCGCCTGTGATTGTGGTTGCGCCTCTTTTCTTATTAAAACACCTTAATTAAAATTTCATTAAATTTAATATGGGCCCCGGTGTAATTCAAAACACGGACAATATTCTAAACAGTTCGCAGAAACCAATTTCTGTTGATGGTGGTAGTTTTTTAAATCAACTTGTTGCAAGTAATCGCTATAGCGTTGGTAGTACAGAGCTTGTTGTAAATAGAACAATTTCTGATATTAATCTGGATGGTAGAAAAGAAAAATATGTAGAGCTCGGTGCGGGAGACTTTAAAATTGAAAAAACGAAGCTGGATAAAAAGATGCTTCATCAAGTGACACGCCCAAAAGTCCTGAAAAACCACGAGTCCAGGGAATATTTGTATGATCGACTGTACGACACCACCGGCCCGAGAATAGTAAGTCAATAAGTTTGTTAAGAAAAACTATTAAATATTTAAATGTAACGTAGGTAAATTATTTATTATTTTATTTACATACAGACACCGATAAATAAACTACACACTTAATATAATAGGTGGCCTAATTGCTAGACAGCGATTTTTTCAAGGCAAAGCTAAGTGAAAAGATTATTTTAATTATTATTTAATATATATATATATATATATTCTATGAAAAATGGTAAAATTACACGTGATTTCTATTGAAAAATATATAAAATACATTTAATTTAAAATGGGCATAAATCAAAGGAATTCTTGTTAAGTATGTTACAAATTAATACAGATTAAAAATTATATATCAATAAATAGAAATATATTGTATTTTGTCAATAATATTCTAAAATCCACCAGGAGAAATTCTGACACTAATATCTTTTAATGTGAAGTTTAAGGCTGTGATAACATAATTTTAAGGATATTGCTCTATAAGGTAGAGTCTTGGCGTAAACTGTAAGAAATTCGTTAGGATCATAGTCATAAAAAACTGTAAACTTTAAATTTTAGGTATAATATAAAATTTCAAAAAGTTAAATAAATTCTATATCACTATTTAGATCAACAAACTAGGATAAAAGGTCTTCGTAGTTTAAAGCAATAACTAAATTATTTTAAGCAATAAAATATAATAATTATTGTTGTATTTTGGTTGTTCACATATTTCATTTTTATTAAAAGGAACGATTATCATCTGTTATTAACTTTAAAAATATAAAAAATCAAAACACTACATAATAAATACAGTTCCATTACTTCTTAAAAGTAATCTTATTGCTTAACACCAAGTTCCCGCACTAACGGCGATACGAAACACCGTCACGCCTAGCCTTTAATTTTATTATTTAAAGATTGTGTGTGTCCAAGCCGTTAAGTTTTGTTTGTTTTAAAACAAAGCAGAATTTGTATAAAAATCAAATATTTGTTCCAAGGCCTTGACCAAAATGTTAAACAAACATCTTTTTAGGGTTCCGTACCCCAAGTGTAACCAACGGGACCCTATTACTCCGCAATCCGTCCTTCTGTCTGTCAGCTGGCTGTATCTCTAATCCCTAATAGGTAGATAGTAGATGTATGTATTTCTATTGCCAACAAATAATAAACATAAAAACAAAACAAAAATTTAAAGCAGACTCCCCTACTAGAGACGTGTTTTATAATGGTACGGAACCCTTCAAAATCGGTCCGGCAGTTTAGGTGAAGTTCAGTCACATACATCCTAGCAGAAAAATTATATATATGTCGGAGCGTCTCCGGTTGGGTCGAGGTGCGATGGAGGGTATATCGAGAAACTCCCGCTTGTTTGTGCAGTATAAAGTTCACTGTAGGTGCCGTGCGCGAGAGATTCCGCTTAAGTCATTCAACGAGTGTGGTTATTCGACTAGTGCTAAGATAGTGTCGTGGTTCTGTTCGTTGTTGTAATTCTTCTAGTGCAGGCAAGGAGAATTGGTGTTGCTGAGAGGCTGCCCAGTGTTACATTGAGATAAGTAGTGTTGCTGTTGGTTCACATATTTTGGTGTTATCATGTAATTACGTACCTCACGTTACACTGGTGTGTGATTGTGGCAGAGACGTGTTACGGTGTGGTCGAACTGTAATTTCACTATACTGGATGTATAGTGCGTTACGTTGTCTTATTACTGATAATGATTAAACTGCGTAAGCAAGAGAGCAAGTTGAACATCCGCTCTCACACTTTTATTATTTTTAACAATTAACGCTATCCTGATGTATTTCCAAGATCACAAGTGGAATACTCTGTTGAATAATTCTCTGACATCAGAAGTGGGATCTCCTGTTGTCATTTCCGATATCAGAAGTGGGATAAAGTCCCTGTTACTGCCCACCTGCTATAAACTTTGAATAGTGTGAGGGTTATTACGTTGGTGAAATACTATGATACGCCTCGCGTTTTGTTTTTGTGTTTAATTTCTTAAATCAAGTTTGTTGTCGTATTTACGACACTGACGAATCATTAAAGTGTAGAGTAAAAGTTTAAAGTGAAATGTTTTAAGCCAAAAGTTAAATCTTTTTGTTCGATTAATGACAAAAAGTACCCGCAAGTACTTTCATTATTTCAAAACGTACCCAAACGTGATAACAAATGTCGAAAGAAATGTTGGAGGTATTCTAAATGAGTTATAGTTCGCATTCAGTGGAAGTTTAACTTGCTCAAGTTATGTTATAATTTGATACACGAGGTGTGATTTACATGGGCTAGTTTTAAAATTCAAAATGTTTAAACGATGTACCGAAAAAAGGAACATGTTTACTTTAACGTGCTATGAATTAAAAACATCAAGTAGTATTTTTCTGTTCTAATGTGTTGATAAGTGTTACAGTTTACTGCGAGTATTACGTAGTCGATAAAATTGGGATTTGATGTTGAGGATTTAGTGGAAGGCGTGGTGCTGTGGCGCTCGCTCTTGAGTGGAAATATGCTGTCGGCTTATGACGCCGCGACCACGTTATTTGCCGCTGCTACCGATCACCATTTGATACATGAGGAAAGCAAATCTATTCCTAACATTGTCTTAAAAAATATTTTGTAAGAATAAGTGTTTACATTTTTAATCGGTTGCGAAAAATGCCGGAAAACCAAAGTATAACTGATGAAAGCTAAGAACAGCAAATTAGTTCTGACATTGAAGAGAGTATTTAAGTTTACATGAGGATCGGACCATACCAGAGGTTGTCGTGTAGCTGCAGCTCAGTATATGGTGCCCTGGAAAGATTAGTGTCTTGAGAGTACTGCTGCATTTTTTTAAAAAAGTTCCTACTGAATCTTTTTAATGTTTTCTTTTGTGTTACAGTAGCACGTGTCATGTGACTACATGTGCGCGAGTTTGAGATCACGATGACTTCAACCTCGACGATGCCTGTGAACCCTCAGGTGCTCCTGCTGCTCCCGTTGACGCTTGGAGTGCGTGGTACGGTGCAGCGTCTCGCTGGCGCTGGTGAGATGCGACGGCTCGCTGTGCGAGTGCGGCACGCCCTGTGCTGTTGTTTTGACCATGTGAGCTTGCTTCATGGCAGCTAACTATGGCGTGTGCTGGTTTGTTTTAATAGCCACGTGCGCTTGCCTTACGCCTGCCGCAGAGGCGAGCAGTGAGCGACGTGTTGATGTTTACTATGTGAGTAATCCCAGCAGTGTGCTGATGAATACTGGTAGTCGTACCCATTTATTATGATTCTGGGCCGAATGCCCTATCATCAAAGATTGTGTTGTGGCAAAAGTGTAAGTAATTTTGTAAATTTAACCGGAATCTGTCAAAGTTTAGTGTGCAAAGTCACAAATACCCCCATGATCATGTGAGGAAGATCCCCGATCACCAAGTTCCTCGAGAGTTAGATGTCATAGTTGATGACAGTGGTAGTGAGACCAAATTTGATTAAGAATGCTTGTATACTCATACTCTAAACTTTAGACCGCACCTCATGAGTAACATGTGGCGATGGGTCTGTAGGAAATCGTTGGTGCGATTTCTGTCTGTGTTGGTGCATATTTGGCGGCAGATATGTAGGGAATCGTTGGTGCGATTCTGGCATATGTGGCAGCAGATGTGTTGTAGCATATTTGGCAGTGGATATGTGGAGAATCGTTGGTGCGATTCTGGCATATGTAACGGCAGATATGTAAAGAATCGTTGGTGCGATTCTGGCCTGTGTTGGTGCACAGAGCCTCTTGTGTAATGTAGCATATGTGACGGCAGATATGTGGGGAATCGTTGGTGCGATTCTGGCATATGTGACGGCGGATATGTAAAGAATCGTTGGTGCGATTCTGGTCTGTGTTGGTGCACAGATTTCAATGAAAGTTTCACGAGTTGAATATGCATTGCTTATGAATTGTAAAGAGTAAAAAAGTGTTAAAATTACTGTGTTGGAACTTGTTGATCGGACCTTCCACGACAAATCATGTTGTGCAGGAAGCACTGTGTAAGAAGCCTTAATAACAAGGCATTGTCAATTATGACAGTTAGCTATTGTACTTAGACTTAGGAGAAGTAAAGTACCATTTGGAATCGATCTTGTTTCGATTGGCAGGATAGCCGAGCTAGATTAATCTCTGAGCATATTTCTGTCCACAGGCACTACCGAGGACGGATGCTAGTCAGGAGTGGCCGTGTTGTGGATTGACGGCGCCATAGTGCAACAAGCAGCGCCATCTAACAATTAATTTTGCGAACTAATAATATGTACCTGCTCATGTCAGGACGGACGAGCGGATGAATTGGTGGACTAATAGTGTTGGTTACAGGAATGCATGAAAATACACGCCCGAGGACGGTCGTACGTCAGGATGGCCGTGTCGGAGCGTCTCCGGTTGGGTCGAGGTGCGATGGAGGGTATATCGAGAAACTCCCGCTTGTTTGTGCAGTATAAAGTTCACTGTAGGTGCCGTGCGCGAGAGATTCCGCTTAAGTCATTCAACGAGTGTGGTTATTCGACTAGTGCTAAGATAGTGTCGTGGTTCTGTTCGTTGTTGTAATTCTTCTAGTGCAGGCAAGGAGAATTGGTGTTGCTGAGAGGCTGCCCAGTGTTACATTGAGATAAGTAGTGTTGCTGTTGGTTCACATATTTTGGTGTTATCATGTAATTACGTACCTCACGTTACACTGGTGTGTGATTGTGGCAGAGACGTGTTACGGTGTGGTCGAACTGTAATTTCACTATACTGGATGTATAGTGCGTTACGTTGTCTTATTACTGATAATGATTAAACTGCGTAAGCAAGAGAGCAAGTTGAACATCCGCTCTCACACTTTTATTATTTTTAACAATTAACGCTATCCTGGTGTATTTCCAAGATCACAAGTGGAATACTCTGTTGAATAATTCTCTGACATCAGAAGTGGGATCTCCTGTTGTCATTTCCGATATATATATATAAAGATTCGTAAGAAAAACGATCTTATACTCCACCTGATGATAACCATATCCTCTAATAAGGTATATATAGAATTTAGGTCTTCAACGCTCTAATAACCCTGAAAAAGAAACTCATATATAGCGAAATCATGCGTGGTTTCAAATCACGTTTGCCCCAGATTAAGCAATGTAAGCGTTAAACAAAACTGCCCCAAGGATACTATTCTTAGTTAAACTTTATCCTCTGCATAACGTCGGAGCGGATATAGGGGATTTAAAAGTTTTTTGCATGCTACATATCTCTTAAGCCTCGGTAAGGTTATGCAAACCACTGTCGACATTTAGGGATGAATGTTGCTGTATTTGCTGGTTTAGAATGTTTTATTTAATTTCTCATTCCTTTGACCTTTTTACGGATCCGTGGAAACTTAGAGCGTAGAGGAACGAGCTAAGTTTGGGTGTAAATTTAGTTCGATCACTTTTGGCACCACATTTTTTAATCACTCAGTTGAATGTTATTTTTTTGACTCTTATAAACGTTACAATCTACGTCCAATTAGATAGAATTTTGTTTATCGTTAATTTAAGGTACGGTCTGTATCACGAAAAGATCGGTAAATATAAAAATACTAGCTGTGCCTCCCGGTTTCATTCGCGTATATCAAACGTGTGAGCCGCGCGATATGACACCTCGCTTAAAGTCAAAGTATAGTAAGGTTCAAAAGTTTCTAAATCTCAAACCACTATAATTATTTTAAGATGTAGTTTCCTTGAATTTGAATACTCTTTACACATCGCTTTACTAACTATTCTATACGCTTAAAAAATTGATTGACATTATGCCCTCAAATGTGACAAAACTGCTGACTTCACCTCATCGTCGGATTTTAATTTTAAGAATAAATAATATAATAGGGCCAAGTCGCGACTGTAGATGGTCAAGTTCAGTGAAATCGCATTCCTTAAGGCAGCCTTGGAAACACCCGATGTATGAACCGGAGCATTGTCATGAAACAACAACCTTTCTCGGGACAATTTCTCTGAATGTTTTTCTTTAATAGCATCTCGCAATTCATGTAGATAGAAAGCATTGTAATCGCCTGTTACTGTTGTGTTACAATCATTAAAATCCACCAGTAAAATTCCTTCGGAATCCAAAAATATTGTAGCCATAACCTTTTTCTGACATTGCGTCACTTTTTGGCCTCGTTGAGCTCGGACGACGCTTCTCCATCGATTCCTTTTTTGATAGGGGATTATGATAAAAAACCACGGTTTTATCACCCGTAACAATCGAATCCAAAACTTCTTTCTGTCGGCCTTCACAAAGTGATAAAAACTGAGTACAACCCTTCACTCGTTCTTGTTCTTGAATACCTGAAAGAAGTTTTGGGACTCACCTTGCACTGACCTTATTCATACCCAAATGTTCGTGTAGGATTCTAAGCACTGTTGTTTTTGAAAATCCCGTCAAAACAGCTAATTCTTTAGTCTTTAGCCGTCTATCTTCCCGTACTGTCTTTTCGAAAAATTTTGTGTTTTCATCCGTAATGGCCTCGGATGGTCGTCCTGGGCGCGATTAATCCTCAATTGATTCTTTTTCCAAATGAAATTGTTTCGCCCATTTTTTACGGTTGAGTACGAAGGGTAAGAATGGCCGTACACAACAACCAATCGTTGTTTGATAAACGCCGGTGTCTTCCCTTCTTTTGTCAAAATTTTTATCACAGCTTGATACTCGCTTGTATGCATTTCAAAATTTCCTATCGTCAATTTCACTTTACTAGGCTATATCACTATAACAAAATGAAATAATTTTATAATTTTTTGTGGGTAGGTAATGAAAATTCCAGTAATTTAATGATATAAAAGTTTTGTATCATTGATTAATATAATGTAGGTAGGGCAGAAACTTTTGAACCTTATCTAATACGTCCCACTGCTGGGTACAGGCATGCTCTCACTTCAGAGAGGATTTTAGGGAAAGGAAATGTCCGCCGCGCTGCCTTAATGCGAGTTTGCGGACCTCGCATGTCTTCGAAATATTTTTTCATTTCTCAGACATGCAAATTTCCTCACGATGTCTTCCTTCACCACCGAGCAATGTAATGGCACGTGGACACGTCGCTTATGCTTATAATATGTTATGACATCTCGCGCACTGGCGTTCACTGCGGGTTTCGTTAGGCTCAACGGTCGCTTGCGCGTCGAGGCGAGTTTTGAGTAATTTTAATTTTCCATTATCTCTTAAACCACGCGTCCAAATAACAAGCTATAAGAAGCAAAGTTTATCTCCTTAAAATTGTCTTGACGGTGGATTAACTATTGTTCGTAAGGATTAATGATATATTAATATGCTGTGCCTAATAATAACGCTCATAAAATACTTTAATTTTAAATAATTTTTGTCATAAAATACCTTATTATGGCTTATATTATATAACAGATACATATGGTGCCGCGCGCTTTTTTATAGATGGAGTAAAGGATACATTTTTGTAGAGCATTGTATTCACGTATCACTGACCATTACCCCAGCGCACGCGGATAAAGCAGTTCGGGGGCGCTTTTTCTTCTGATTTGATTAACAAAAATCAATATTTAAGGCTAGCTGTAAGGTGTAGCCTATACTATTCTCATGAATCTGGATATACTATACAAAAAGAAATTTTAAAATCGAACTGATAGTTCCAGATATTAGTGTTTAAACAAACAAAAAAAAAACAAGAAACTCTTCCGCTTTATTATATTAGTATAGATGAATTATTATAAAATAAATGACATATTATTACTCCACTAAATGTTATATTTACACAGGACCATGTTTTGTGACATTCCTTAGGGGAGACCTATATTCAAAGGTGCACTGGATGTATTAAAAAACAAATATTAAAAAACCGACAAAGTGCGAGTCGGACTCGTGCACCGAGGGTTCCGAACAAATAAGTTGAAAATTATTAAAATATTTTTATTACATGATGTTACTAAAAATTTATGCTTATCGCAATTTTTCCTTTATCTTGTAAAAAACGTTGCTTCGTATCAAATTTCAAGATTCTGAGTTCACGGGAAGTACCCTGTAGGTTTTGATTCCCTTGCGAATGTCGAAAATTTACGGCATAAACGACTGTATCTTTTGATTGCGTTGGCTTACAAGTTTGATTTTTTCACAGCTCTAAGGGACAGTAGATTTGAGTATTTGATATGAATTTCAGCTTGATACCTCCACGCGTTCCTGAGAAAAAGGGTCTTGACAGACAGACAGACAGACGGACAATAAAGTGATCCTATAATGGTTCCGGTTTTTCCTTTTGAGGTACGGAACCCTAAAAAATAAAGTAGGTAATCCACAATTATTGAATTACTAAGCCCCTCCACCCCGGCTTTTCTCGGTGATATCTGGATCTCGACAACAGCTCCACCCACCCGGTCCAATTGTAAATCTAAACCTCAACTCAAATCTAAATTCAAACACACAAAAAAAATCATCGGAATCGGTCAATCCATATTCGAGTTTTCGCAAGACTAACGCACGGAAATTAATTTTTATATAAATAAATTTACATTGCTAAACAAAGTAGGGTTTCTAAATTAACGTACAAGACACAACTGTGATACGTGCGTAAATATTTGAACGAAAGATTAAGTGTATGCTGTAATATTACGAATAACATATCATAGCGTTGTTTATATTATGATTTAGTAAACTTGATTTATTTATTTAAATAATTAGAAATAATTTAATTTTTTTCTATTTCTACGCTGATACCGGTAAGACACGTTAATGATTCTAAAAGCTATAATGCATCAACTAATTGTAGGTACCATGTTTTCGCAATAAATAAGTAAATAAAAAAGTTTAGTTATAATAACCTTCATTCGTTGCACAGCTTTTGTTTGTAGGGTTTTGGAGTAGAGAAAGGTTCGCCGCGGTGCCCTAATAAGTGTTGCCGATCTTTACATGTCTTCGAAATATTTATAACTAGCGACCGCAAGCGACTTTGATCGCGTGGAATTGGAAATACAGAAATTTTGTTTATAGTATACTTTTTGAGGATAGTTGTACCGTAGCTGTACAGTGTGTGCTATTACTGGACACAGACTACCCGTGTATCGAATAGAATTATTATATTACTGCGCCTACTTACATGCCAAATTTGTAAGCTTCTTAAATATATATAAATATTTATACATAATATATATATATATATACATATATATATATATATATATATATATATATATATATATATATATATGTGTGTGTGTGTGTGTGTGTGTGTGTGTGTTTGTGTGTGTGTATGTGTCTATATATATAGAGAGAGATCCTCCCTATTCCCTATGTCGAAGGAATTTTAAAAAATTTAAAAATAATAATTACGACTATATAGTAACTTTAAAGCAAAAAGATATATCCTCTTTATTTGGTATCTCGTCCGGATTTTTAAAAAATCCTAAAAATATTTATTAGTAGTAAAAATTTTTAGAAATTATAATAACGATAATATAGCAACTTTAAAGCAAAAAGATACATCCTCTTTATTCGGTATCTCGTCAGGATTTTAAAAAATTCCTAAAAAATTTATTAGTAATTAATAAGTTTTAAAAATTATAATTACGATAATATAGCAACTTTAAAGCAAAAAGATAAATCCTTTTTACTCACTATCTCGTCATGATTTAAAAAAAAACTTTAATTTTTTTTAGTAATTAAAAAGTTTTAAAAATTATAATTACGATAATATAGCAACTTTAAAGCAAAAAGATAAATCCTTTTTACTCGCTATCACGTCGAGTTTAAAAAAAAATCCTAAAAATATTTATTAGTAATTAAATGTTTTAAAAATTATAATTACGATAATATAGCAACTTTATAGCAAAAAGATAAATCCTCTTTATTCGCTAATCGCTATCCCGTCGGGATTTAAAAAAATCCTCAAAATATTTATTGGTAATTTAAAAGTTTTAAAAATAATAATTACGATAATATAGCAACTTTAAAGCAAAAAGATAAATCCTTTTTACTCGTTATCTCGTCGGGATTTTCAAAAAAAACTTTTAATTTTTTTTTTAGTTATTAAAAAGTTTTAAAAATTATAATTACGATAATATAGCAACTTTAAAGCAAAAAGATAAATCCTCTTTATTCGCTAATCGCTATCCCGTTGGGATTTAAAAAAAAGCCTCAAAATATTTATTAGTAACTAAAAAGTTTTAAAAATAATAATTAGGATAATATAGCAACTTCAAAGCAAAAAGATAAATCCTCTTTATTCGCTAATCGCTATCCCATTGGGATTTAAAAAAAAATCCTAAAAATATTTATTAGTAACTAAAAAGTTTTAAAAATAATAATTAGGATAATATAGCAACTTCAAAGCAAAAAGATAAATCCTCTTTATTTCCGATACCGTAGGAATTTCGAAAAATCCTTAGTTATTCCTTGTCTATATTATATTATGTTTTTTGTATGTATAACAAACAAGTAACAACTTGGTATCTTCGCCAGTTGTAAACTGATTTTGCTGATTCTTTCCACAGTGGTAGTCGCATATAAATTTGGAGACAAAATTCTACCACTAAGGGTGGCAAAATAACATTGTAGTATTGCTTAGTCCACTTAAAAGGGTAAACAAATATTTTTGTTAAAATTCATAATTTCACATTCTGAAATCAGTGCTAATGTCAAAATATGAAATTATTATATTGTTTTTATTCCTTTTAAAACGGCTTTTCTATTCTAATTTTTTTTTCAGTCATGCACGTTTTCTCACTAAATTTTATCTTCATTGCCTTTGCTTTTTATAGGATCAGGGTAACAAGCGAGCACACAGTTGATCTGATAATAAGTGGTTGCTGTGGCCCATAGACATCTAAGTATATCCTTGTTTGCGAACCAAAATGCAGATGCGTTGTCAGCCGTGAGGGCTAAGATAGATTGCCTCTTTTCCAGGAAAAAGGGTTTCTGGTTCTCTACACTCACCATACGAAACACAGAAGCAATTAAGCTGCTATTTTAGGCTGGTATTCTGTAACAGCGTGGTCCTCCCCTGGTCAAGCTGACCCATTCGTGCCACAACTATACCATTATTATAGCTGCAGTATGGCTCTACCACGTAATAAATCAGTACATGAAATTGCAATCAAATAGTTTTAAATTTTACGTGCTAATTTATTACGCTAGGCTGCACTACCGTTTCTCTTAAATCTGTAGTTAGTGCACATTAAAATAATTAGATTAGTAATACATACTTACATTATTACTACTAGGCTTGTTGTACAGACTCATATGATTAACATAACGTAGTAGTAGTAACGTAGCAGTATCGATCATTTCGCTACAAGATACTGTATAAAGAATAGTAGTTATTAATTTGACTTTTATAGCTCCAGTTACTGCCTTTATTGCCTATACGAGTTTGAAATGTAAGCTCTAAAAGATAGATAAGTTCTCATTTCGAAGTCCTTTCAAATAAAATGAACATTCACTGCTTACTTATGTTCCCTGTTGACTTTACTTTTATCGATAAAATAATCTAGTTAAAGATATGTATACATTCTGAAAATCACAATTTAAACGAGTCTATTATCATTCGATTTATCAATCGATAGTTCGACAGTTTGCTAAATCTATACAAATAAATAAAATTGAAGTGTATGTTTGTAATGTCAAAATAACGACTTTTTACTAAACATATATGAAAGTATTAACGGTACTTATAACAAAAAAAAACAATTTTTAAATTTTTTGTCTGTCTGTCTGCCTGTTTGTTCCGGCTAATCTCCGAAACGGCTGGACCGATTTTGGCGGGATTTTCACTGGCACATAGCAAATGTTATGAGCAATAATAACTTAGGCTACTTTTATTCTAGTAAAATAATTATAGTTCCGCGCAAAAATTATAACCCATGAAATCCAATCGTAACAAATTCTACGCGGGCGAAGTCGCGTGGAACAGCTAGTATTTTATGCAAGTAGAGTGACAAATGATCAATCACTCTGTCATCTGATGGTAAGGCAATGCTACCTACATCTGTCCTTGATTACTGCCAAATTTCCTCATTACTAGTAAAAAAGGTATCCGGTTCTTGTCACTAACCGAGTCTCGTTACTATATGAAATACTGAAGTATTATGTCATTGGTATTCTGTAAGAGTGTGGTCCTTCCACATGCGTGTCACATCTATAGCGAGGCTTTATCACGTCGTAAACTTTACTTGTTTACCTGGCATTTTTTTTTTGCATTAATAACACCATAATTTTTTTTGAATTCGCGTTAGTATTTTAGAATTTTAGAATACAAGAATCGTCGATAACCAATGTAAACTACACGACACAATATATGACAAACGAAACGTTTATTTCTTACTAGCTGGTACCCGGCGCGTTGTTGCTGCAGAAGAAATAATTGTAGAAATATCGTTTTAAATTTAGGAGGGTTATATTGTTTCCCCCCATTGACCCATATCATCATCATCATCATTACAGCCTTTCACAAGTCCACTGCTGAACATAGGCCTCCCCCAAGAAATGCCACAAAGCACGGTCCTGAGCCACCTGCATCTATCGACTTCCTGCATGTCTTATCAGGCCGTCACTCCATATCGTAGGGGGTCGCCCTACACTTCGCCTACTGGTACGAGGCTGCCACTCGAGAACCTTTCTTCCCCATCGGTTGTCGGTTCTTCGAGCTGTATGGCCGGCCCACTGCCACTTCAGCTTACTAATCCGTTGGGCTATGTCGGTTACTCTGGTTCTACTGCGGATATCCTCATTTCTAAGTTTATCGCGTAGAGAAACCCCGAGCATAGCCCTCTCCATGCTCGCTGAGCGACCTTGAGCTTCCTCTTACGGCCAGCAGTGAAGGACCACGTCTCAGATCCGTAAGTTATCACTGGCAACACGCACTGGTTGTACAATTTCGTTTTAAGGTTTTGAGGTATGTCTGACGAGAAGATGTGTCGTAGTTTCCCGAACGCTGCCCAGCCGAGTTAAATCCGTCGATTTACCTCTCGGTCGAAGTTGGACTTACCTAGTCGGACTATTTGTCCCAGGTAAACATACTCGTCAACAACTTCGAGCTTAGTGCTTCCAACAACTACCGGAATAGGTGTGACATGGACATTAAACATGATCTTCGTTTTGTCCATGTTCATCTTAAGACCTATCCGTTGGGAGACACTATTGAGGTTATTGAGCAGTTTAGTTCCTCCAGCGATTCTGCCATACGGACTATATCGTCGGCAAATCGAAGGTGAGTAATGTACTCGCCATTGATGTTAATACCGTATCCTTTCCAGTCCAGAAGCTTAAAAACGTCTTCCAATGCAGCGGTGAAGAGTTTCGGGGATATAACATCACCCTGTCTTACACCTCTCTGCAATTAGATAGGTTTCGTACTCTGGTTCTGTACTCGGATAGCCATCGCAACCCTACTGTACAAGCACTTCAGCACTTCGATATACCGACAGTCAACTTGCTGCTGAAGGCACTGCAGCACCGCCCAAATTTCGACGGAATCAAAGGCTTTCTCATAGTCCACATACGCCAGGCATAGTGGCAAATTGTACTCCTCGGACTTCTGTACAACTTGCCGAAAGGTACGTATGTGGTCTATGGTGCTAACAACAACCCGATGCCGAATGCCGAACAAGCCGGTGCCCTTTCGGAAACCGGCTTGTTCGGGAGCCTTGAAATCGTCAAGTATGCGCGCGAGACGATTTGTAATGACTCTTGAAAACAGCACGTAGACGCGGCTCAGAACGGAAACCGCTCTGTAGTTCTTCAAGAGAACGTTGTTACCTTTCTTGAAGAACAAGACCACCGCACTTCTGCTCCACGCCTCCGGTGTAATGCCACCATGGAGGACGGAATTAAAGAGCTTCTGAAGGACTTCAAGTACCGGTTTTCCACTCGCTTTCAGAAGCTCCGCTGTAATTCCATCCTCGCCTGAGGCCTTGCCGTTTTTAAGGTGCTGGAGAGCCATTCTAATCTCGCTCAGACTGACTTCCAGGATATCTTCGGATAGTGTCGGATAAGACTCTTGGATCGTTACTCACACTTGCGTGTGGCTCCAATGATGACGTGTACAGCTGCCCATAGAACCTCTCAATCTTACTCAAAATCTCAGGTGCCGCGGAAACGATGCTGCCATACTCGGTCTTTAGCTTTGACAGTTGGCTCTTTCTGGCAGACAGATCTCTGGCAAAAACTTTGGAGCCTTGATTCCGCTCGATTGCTTCTTCAATACAAGCTGTATTGAAGTTGCGTAAGTCCCGCCGCATGCATTTGGAGATCTGTCTGTTCAGTTGCATGTATGCTGTCCCATATTGGGTCCCCCAATTAGATGGAGTGACGACTTGGTAAAACATGCAGGAAGTCGATGGATGCAGGTGGCTCAAGACCGTACTTTGTGGCATTTCTTGGGGGAGGCCTATATTCAGCAGTGGACTTGTGAAGGACTGTAATGATGTAATGATATATTGTTTAATCAGTAATAATTATACCTAGGTATTATTATTACTGATTACATATTACAGTAAGACAGAAAGACAGACAGATAGACAGACAAAAATTCTAAAAACCACTAATTTGGCTTCAGAACCCTTTATTTATTCCCCTGGACTTGTTTTTTCAAGAATATATTATAATGACAGACATACAGACATGACTTTTCTACAGATTTATTATACCTAGTCAGGTCATAAATTCTGTCACATGAGAAATATAAAATAATTGAAACAAGTTTATTCATTATGTAACCATTTATATACCAAAATGAACTTAACAAAACATAGATTCTTATGACACTAAAGTTAATTCAAAATGACCTCCGTGATTTTGAATACAGGCCTTCAATCTGCGCGGCTAGTCGTCTATCGCAGCACGAACGAGGTCCATGTCAATATCGGCGGCTGCCTTGATCAAGGATGTCTTGAGTGACTCCAAATTGTGATGAGGCTTTGAGCACGCCTTTTCCTCCAAGTGTTGCCATATCTTGTAATCTAACGGATTCAAATCTGGACTGGAGGAGGGCCAGTCTTGACCTGACTAGGTACATCTCTAATATATACATAATATATAATAATCTAGGTAATACATTCACCTACAATTTTTCAATTTTAATTATATATGTCTTTCAAATAAATTTGTCGGTACGATACGCGCACCACCTATTATACGTTAATTGTAAACACATAAAAACGAACAAACAAATATAAATTTTATATTTTCTTATGTACGTAGAAAATGTTTTTTTCATATTTCATTTAATATAAATGACGTGCAAGGGCCAGTGATTGTAACCACAATTCAGCCTCTCATTAATTATTTTATATATGATTAAAGAACGACGTATATTAATCTTATTTTTACTTATTATTGAGAACCATGGCAGGTCTGCTCAGCCAGCTCGCCTTAAATTTCACAATACGAGAACAACTTAAAAAAAATAAAGGAACAAATTATTCGCTCGTGTCAGTTGGAGGTAATAAAAAACCACATAGAATTTGCAAATTAATTATTTTTAATTAAAATTATTTTTATTTAATGAGGAGCGCGGTGGTAGATACAAGGGTTTACCGGGGCTCTAACGTAGGGACGGATCATTACTTGGTCTTATGCCGAATTAATGGTCTTTTCAGACGTTGGAGGCATCGGACATCTGTGTCTACCACAGCGTTACAGCGTATAAGAACAGAGAGGTTACAAGATGAAGGTGTGAAAGAGAAGTTAGTAGAAGAAGTAGATTGAGAGAAAATATAAGTGGTATGGCTGAATTATGTATGAATGATCTAGACTTGGAGACTGTGTGGTATAATGTCAAGAAAGGTTTAGTGGATGCAGCTACCAAAGTATGTGGTGTAAGTAAGAGAACGAATGAAAGGAAAAATAACACGTTATGGTGGGATGATGAGTTACGGATGGAAGTTGAAGCAAAGAAGAAAGCATGGCTAGATTTACTAGCAACCAAGGCTAGTAATTCTAGCAGTATGAATGATGATATTGAAAGGAAAAAGGCAGTTTTTAGACACCTAAATAAGAGAGTAAAAGAAGTAGTTGAAAGGAAAAAGCAAGAAAGAACGGATAAGAATGATAGAGGAATATCGGATAACTTCCAGGCAAACATTAAAATGTTCTGGAAACTCGTAAGAACTACCAGGGGACATTCACAACAGCCTAGGATGAATGCTATACGAGACCAGAATGGCTGTATTCTGAATGACGAAGTTTTGAGTTTAAGGAGATGGAAGGAATACTTTGAAAGCGTGTTTATGAGTGATGAGACGTTTGAATTAAATGAAATAGAAATTCCGAAAGAAGAGGAAATAGATAGAGATATAAGTATAGATGAAATAATAAAAGCAATGAAAAGTATGAAAGCAGGTAAGGCAGCCGGTTATGATAGAGTATCTCTCGAAATGCTAAGGGCTGGAGAAGGAATGGTGGCAGACCTGCTGTACACCTTGTTTAATTTATGTTGGGTACTTAAGGGGGTACCGGGAGACTGGTGCAAAGCCGTGATAGTCCCAATATATAAGGGAAAAGGATCACAGCAGGACTGTAAAAACTACCGTGGTATCAGCCTTCTTAGCATTGTGGGAAAACTGTATGCTAAGGTACTAATTGAAAGAGTTATGAAAGAAACTGACGGAAAAATTTGGGATGTGCAAGCGGGATTTAAAAAGGGAATGGGATGTACGGATCAGGTCTTTTCCATGCGCATGATCGCGGAGAAGTTTTTGGCCAAAAACCAAAAAGTTTTTTGTGCGTTCATAGACATGGAGAAGGCTTATGATAGAGTGGACAGGGATGTGTTATGGCAAACACTGAACTCATTTGGGTTGACCGCTGGTCTGATACAGGCATTGAAGTCTCTATATAGGGATTCTAGTGCTTGTGTCAGGATCAACGGGGCCTACTCGGACTGGTTTGGCATCCATAAAGGTGTCAGACAGGGCTGTGTGGCTTCCCCGTGGTTGTTCAACCTATTTATGGACAGTTGTTTGGAAAATTTGAAAGTAGAAGAATGTGGGTTAAGAATGGGTGAGTTAACCTTCAAATGCCTTTTGTACGCCGATGATCAAGTCATACTTGCATCGTCGGCAGCCGAGTTGCAAATGATGGTTACATTAATGAACAGGACATTAAAAGAAAAGGGAATGAAAGTGAACGCAAGTAAGACGAAAGCTATGGTTTTTGAAAGAGAAGAAAGTAAAACGATATGTGAAATAAGAATAGAAGGGGAGTTGGTAGAGCAAGTAGATGAGTTTGTATATTTGGGATGTGTGTTTAGCAGGGATGGTAGATATGATAAGGATATAGAACGACGAGTGAATGCAGGAAATAGAGTGAATGGGGCTCTACACTCTATTGTGAAAAGTCAGAATGTGTCCAAAAAGGCACGTATGGCAATTCACAATGCTGTGTTAGTACCTACTTTAATGTATGGTAGTGAAAGTTGGGTGTGGCAGAAGAAGCATGAGAGTAGAATAAATGCTGTAGAAATGCGGTCATTAAGGAGTATGTTAGGGATGAAGCTGAATGACAGAGTGAGAAATTGTTTAATAAGAGAAGAGTGTGGTTTGCAAGATGATGTTGTGACCAGGATTAAGAAAGGAATGCTTCGGTGGTTTGGCCATGTAGAAAGAATGAATGAGGAAAGAGTGACAAAGTAAATTTATATTGCAGAGGTGAACGGCATAGTCGGGAAGGGTCGCCCTAGGCGAAAGTTTATCGACCAAATTGGCGATATATTAAAAATAGGCCAAATCAAGAGTACCTTTAACCGACGAGCGTGTATGCGTAGGTATATGGTTGTGGAGGAAGCGAGAGAGGTGTGTCAGGATCGTGCCAAATGGAAGTCCATAATCTCTGCCTACCCCTCTGGGTGACAGGCGTGAGTGTTTATGTTATGTTATGTTATGTTATGTTTATGTTATTTTTATTTTTTATTCATGTTTATTGAATAAAAGTTATTTATTTACGTTGGAATACTGACTCTGATAACGCACTTAACGGGAACCACAGGGTTTATGTTACATGTGGTATATATATATATATATATATATATATATATATATATATATATATATATATATATATATATTATATGTACTCGTATATAGGATTGTAAAGCACGTCAACACGTACTAAAGCAGCGTAGCGGCCTAATTGTTTTATAATCCTCTGAGTAAATAAGAGGTAGCATTAGTTTGGACTGATGTTACCTCTTATTTACTCAGAGGGTTGTTCAGTAAGACGTATACAGACGGTGTGTTTGTGTGTACTTTACTTAATTATATCAAATAAAAAGATAATCACCAATCTCACCTACATGTATTATAAACACGCTGAATGAGTGTATTGGATTATGATTAGGAAACTAAAATGAAAAAAAATGAAATAGATTTCATATAAAGTTCATGTAAAGGAAGTAACTATATAAGTAACCACCATCTACCGGAAGTCATAAAATTTTTTTTGAATTTTTCATAGTTACCCCTTATTATACAATACTTATCAAGCCCTGCGCATCTAGTTTTAGTCTCACTGCCACCATAATGTACAATAATTTAAAATTTAAAACTTTGTACAACCGACTTCAATATATATTATTAAGGAAAACTCAAAAACTATTTTGGTCAGACCTTGATCAAGTTTATCTGGGATTACTTGAGAAGCAAGTTTATGTTAGTTTTCTAATAAAAAAAAATCATCGAAATCGGTTTACGTAGAACAAAGTTATGAGGTAACACACATAAAAAACAGACAGTCAAATTGAGTACCTCCTCCTTTTTGAAGTCGGTAGAAAAATAATAGCAATTTGGTAAATCTAAACTATATAAACACTAATATAAACTGTTTGTAAAAGTGTTGCCTATTTTGTATGCAATTAAATTAAAGTACTTTTTGTTTTGGACATGAAAAAGGTAAATTTTAACACTTCAAAACAATCTTAAATACGTAGTTTAAAGTGCAATATCCGTATTACAGATTTCTAGGAGAGAAAATAACATTTGCGTATACACGAATACGATCTAATTGAATTAAATGTTCACGGCGCTTTCAGAAGCTTATTGGGAGTATCAGACTTGTTAAAGTGTCTTTTTTTCAACCGACTTCAAAAAAGAGGAGGTTCTCAATTCAACGGTTTTTGTTTGTTACCTCAGAACTTTTTTGTAGGTAAACCGATTTTGATGATTCTTTTTTTAAATGAAAGCTGGTGCTTTTCATGTGGTTCCATATACATTTGATCAAGATCTGACAATTAGTCTTTGAGTTCTCCTTAATAATGCGTATTTAATTGACTTCGACTACATTGATGATGTTCTCATTTTATTTACATTGAAGTCGGTTGAACAAAAATTGTTGATCAATTTTATTCATTAAAAAACAATGAAAATTTATTTTAAAAGCGAAATATTATTTGAAGTATTATTTTATTTTAAGTTTTTTTTAAGTAGTATAAATTATAAAGAATATTGGAATTTCATTATTTGCGCGCGGCTACAGAATATAACATAATAATATTGCAGATACTCGTAACATTCTATAACGTAAAATTTTAATTCTTTTTAGGGTTCCGAAAAGGGTTAGGAAAAATTGTACCCTAGAATCAATTTTTTGTGTCCGTCCGTCTGTCAAGACCCTTCTACTAACGTCTACGATTCCTTGACTTGGAGTATGGAATGTAGAGTAGAAGAAGAACCATCTTATAAGGTGCGAAAGTTGAAAAAGTGTCCCACTATATACTGAAAATAGAGGTTCCAAAACCTACCACAATAGCGCTGGCGTCTGAAAAACTACGATATGAATATAGCTGTTGTAGACGGAGTGAAGTCAGCTGAATTCAAATATTTAAAAAACTTCATGACTAGAGTAGTTGGTAGAATGCCAGTATACAAAACCTCAACTATTTACGTTGTACAAAACCAAGCGGATTGCTCGGTCCTTGTTTATTTCTCCATCTTATTCTAATTAATTTTGGCGCTTTTTTTTAATTTATCCTATACTACTTCAGCGCTACCCTTATTCGACGCCTTTTTAGGGACACTTTGCATATACAGAGATGATCCTCCTTCTACTTTACACTCCATAGCTTGGAGTAATAATAAACATATTGGAGGTGTCAAAAATTGAGGCTTCCCAGTCAATGGAATGAGAAGATACGGTCTTTTATGTCACATGCGGACATTCGCAAATACACTCATTATAAACTTTATGGTACTTCCATTTTCGTTAAAGCAATGTAATGTTCTGTGCTTACATTACCTACAATTCCCAAGATAGATGAACTATCTACATAATTAAGTTTATACAGAACCCTCAGAGTGCAAGTCCTACGAGGGTTTTTAGTTCTCATATAATAATATTAATAAAGCCTCTTTAGTCCTTATCCCTACATTTCTACATTTTTACATTCCGATGTTGTTTAGTACTTATTGTAAGTATTATTAGCTTATTTTATATTAGTTGTTGTTAGTACGGTTAACTATATATATTTTCAGAGCTATGGATTTCATTTTGAGTAAAGGCCTCCTCCATCTGCTTCCACAATTCTCTATTTTTACTTTTACTCATCCAGTCTTTTCCTGCATACTGTATTATGTTATCAGCCCACCGTTTGTGTGGTCTTCCAACTTTCCTTTTGCCAGATACCGGTCCCTTCCATCGTGTGGTTTGTATTGTCCACCTATTATCTGGGTATCGTGAGACGTGTCCTGCCCATTTCCACTTTAACGTTAAAGCTTGCGTGAGTGCATCTGTTATTTTTGTTCTTTGTCTTATTATATTGTTTTTTACTTTATGTATTTTATTTATATTTAAGATGCTCCTTTCCATTGCTCTCTGTGTTGTATTTATATTATTTTATTTGGCAGCCGTATAGTAGACTAGGCAAGAGGCAGGTGTCCATTACAGTACTCTTTATTTTCATACTGTATTTTCCTTTTAGAATTTCTTTTAGTGACCAAAACTTTCTCCATGCAATATTTTTTCTTCTTTCTACTTCATCTTCGTTATTAGTTTTCATGAAGGATATTTGTTTCCCCAGGTAAATGTAGTTTTTTACGTATTCTATATTGTTTCCTTTTATGTTGATGGGTACGTTGAGACTGTTGGTCATCTTAGTCTTGCTAACATTCATGTCCAAACCAACTTTTGAACTTTCTTGGTCTAGTGAATATAGCATATCATTAAGTTGTTTAGCTGTTTCAGCAAATATGACTAAGTCATCTGCAAACCTAAGATGATTTAAACGACGCCGTTTAAATATATTTTCCAACACAGCAATGAAAAGTTTCGGCGACAAGGGATCGCCTTGCCTCACTCCTCTTTCTATTTTATTTGTATTTGGTCACCTCTCCTTTCAAGTTTAACCCTACTTGTACTATTTAAGTACATATATATATTTTATGATTTTTATGTATTTATCGTTTACATTTGATGTTTTCAATGCATTCCAGATGAAATGATGGTTGATACTGTCAAAAGCTTTGCTGTAGTCGATAAAGCCGAAATATAGAGATTTATTAAATTCATTGTATTTTTCTATAACTTATTCTACAGTTTGTATGTGGTCAATTGTGCTGAATCCTGAGCGGAAACCTGCTTGTTCTATTGCCTGAGAAGCGTCAATTTCTTTTGTGATTCGTTTCAGTTAACTTATGGGTCTGTAGATTCCGATATCTAACGGGTTTCCTTTTTTATAAATTAATATAATGTCAGATGTACACCATTGCTTTGGTACCATTTCTGTGTCTAATATCATATTAAAGAGGTGTGTTCAGTGTTTAAGTAAAATAGTGGCACCTAATTTAATGGCTTCGTTTGTTAGCCCATCAGGCCCTGGACTTTTTTCATTTTTGAGTATTTTTATCATCATCATCATCATTACAGCCCTTCACAAGTCCACTGCTGAACATAGGCCTCCCCCAAAGAATGCCACAAAGCACGGTCCTGAGCCACCTGCATCCATCGACTTCCTGCATGTCTTACCAGGTCGTCACTCCATCTCGTGGGGGGACGCCCTACACTTCGCCTACCGGTACGAGGCTGCCACTCGAGAACCTTTCTTCCCCATCGGTTGTCGGTTCTTCGAGCTATATGGCCGGCCCATTGCCACTTCAGCTTACTAATCCGTTGGGCTATGTCGGTTACTCTGGTTCTACTGCGGATATCCTCATTCCTAAGTTTATCACGCAGAGAAACTCCGAGCATAGCCCTCTCCATAGCTCGCTGAGCGACCTTGAGCTTCCTCATCCGGCCAGCAGTGAAGGACCACGTCTCAGTTCCGTATGTCAGCACTGGCAACACGCACTGGGTGTACAGTCTCGTTTTCAAGGTTTGAGGTATACCTGACAAGAAGATGTGCCGTAATTTCCCGAACGCTGCCCAACCGAGTTGAATCCGTCGATTGACCTCTCGGTCGAAGTTGGACTTACCTAATCGGACTATTTGTCCCAGGTAAACATACTCGTCAACAACTTCGAGCTTAGTGTTCCCAACAACTACCGGCATAGGTGTGACATGGACATTAAACATGATCTTTGTTTTGTCCATGTTCATCTTAAGACCTATCCGTTGGGAAACACTATTGAGGTCATTAAGCATAGTGCTTAGGTCCTCCAGCGATTCTGCCATAAGGACTATTTTTATATGCGAGAGTATTTCTTCTTCTTCAATTGGTTTAACTGTATTTACTCTAGACTTATTATCAATTTCTTCTTCCAATGCATTCTCGTATTCCTTCATTTTGTATAGTTGTTTATAAAACTTGGTAGCATGTTCTATCACATCTTTTCTTGACTTAGTCTCTGCAGAATTGTATTCCAGTTTTTGTATCCATTTCGTTTGAAGAGTTAGTTCCTTGAAGGCTCTCTTAGTGCTTCTAAAGCTATTTACCTAGTCAGGTCTTAAGTATTGTCACACAGTAAAAACTTTTCTTTTAGAATGCTGACCACATAAAAGTTTATTGAATTCGAATTTCGAATTGTTCATGAAAATAAAACTGTATACTTTTTAGAATTTTACTCATTTTTAAATATGGAGTGGACGCTTAAAGAAGACCGTGTTGCAGTTATTGCATTGCATCGTTGCGGTTACGCGCCAATTCAAATTTTTGACATACTGAAATAATGTGAATATAACCAAAAGATTCGTTTATCGTACCATCAAACGATACAATGAAGGCTCGAGTGTAGATGACAGGTCAAGAAGTGGTCGCTCTCGGTCTGTTAGGACTCCAGCAGTGATAAAAGCTGTGAAGGCGCGAATTGAAAGAAATCCCAAACGTAAGCAGAAACTGTTGGCCCTTTAGATGGGGTTAAGCAGAACCACGGTGAAAAGGGTGTTAAATTAAGACTTAGGGCTTCGGGCATATCGAAGAAAAACAGGACATCGTTTGAATGCTCGTCTAATGGACCTGAGACTGAAGAGATGCCGCGCTTTGTTGAAGCGGTACGCGGGAAAAAATATCGGGAAATTCTTTTTTCGGATGAAAAATTTTTACCGTAGAAGAGAGCTACAACAAACAAAATCATAAGGTGTACGCACACAGTAGTGAAGAAGCAAGCAACCGTATTCTGCGTGTCCAACGAGGTCATTTTCCATCCTCGCTCATGGTATGGTTGGGAGTATCTTATTGGGGCTTAACAGAGGTACATTTTTGTGAGAAAGGTGTAAAAACGAATGCAGTTGTGTATCAAAATACAGTCCTGACGAACCTTGTGGAACCTGTT
This sequence comes from Parnassius mnemosyne, assembly GCA_963668995.1. Classification (NCBI taxonomy): domain Eukaryota; kingdom Metazoa; phylum Arthropoda; class Insecta; order Lepidoptera; family Papilionidae; genus Parnassius; species Parnassius mnemosyne. The sequence continues at coordinate 39,496,349 of CAVLGL010000035.1, read as the reverse complement.
TCTCATACCATGTTCAATAACAGGCACTGGGTATTCCAACAAGATTCGGCGCCAGCTCATAGACCGAAGAGCACACAAGACTGGCTGGCGGCGCGAGAAATCGACTTCATCCGGCACGAAGACTGGCCCTCCTCCAGTCCAGATTTGAATCAGTTAGATTACAAGATATGGCAACACTTGGAGGAAAAGGCGTGCTCAAAGCCTCATCCCAATTTGGAGTCACTCAAGACATCCTTGATTAAGGCAGCCGCCGATATTGACATGGACCTCGTTCGTGCTGCGATAGATGACTGGCCGCGCAGATTGAAGGCCTTTATTCAAAATCACGGAGGTTCTTGTGAATAAAATTTAGTGTCATAAGAATCTATGTTTTATTAAGTTCATTTTGGTATATAAATGGTTAGATAATGAATAAACTTGTTTCAATTATTTTATATTAAACATGTGACAGAATTTATGACCTGACTAGGTATATTTTTTGTTATTATCAGTTCTCTATGTTTAAAGTAGTCGTATTTTATTGATTTATTAGTGATTTTAAAGAGTTTGATAAGTTCCTTTTCTTTGTTTTTATTCTTTGTGTTTATTAATTCTGTGCGTTTCTTAATTAGTTGTTTTGTATGTTCGCTAAGTATTGAATTTCGTTTCTTTTGAGTGACCTTATTATTTTTTAAACTGGATATTATGTTATCTTCAAGTAAGTCATGGAAGATTTGAACATTCTCTGGTATAGTAGTTATATTGATTTCAAGATTGGATTTCAGGCTTTCAGTGTATTTATTAATTTCGTAATCTGTTGTTGGGTTTTTTATTGAATTTTGAAATGTTTTTCTGCTTTTTTTGGTTGGTATAAATGAAATGTTGTTCGTAGTAATCTGTGGTCCGAAGCAAATTTGACTTGATTTAGAACTTCAATGTTACTTACCATGTTAGGTTTATCAGTTAAAATAAAGTCAATTTCATTTTTAATCTTTTCATTTGGTGACATCCAGGTCCAGGTTTTAGTTCTCATATATCTTGATATATATATTCCTTATGTACGTGTGTATGTGACTGAACTCCGGAATGGCTGGACCGATTTTGATGATAGCTTTGTGTGTGTGTGTGTGTGTGTGTGTGTGTGATTAAGTTGATTCGTGAATGGTTTAGATTCACAATTCTGTTACCTACCAGGTGGTGGTGGCGCAGTTGTAAGATTCAGAAATCAACTTTGCGAAGAGATCGCCAATCTAAATATAGTTTTTCATATGGTATTCTATTATATTAATCAATATTAATGTAATACATGGTAGATCCACGCAACAGCTATATTACGACTGCAGTCCAAATGGGTCAGCTCGACCGCCACGCTCATACAGAATGACAGTGTAATGCAGCAACTAGCAGTATACTCGTAATGCTGCTGTACTTCATATGGTTTTATACGAGAACTAAGTGCCCCGTTCAAGGTTAACGAGGCATTTTATCTTAGCTCTCAGGCATATTGGGAATGTTAGATCAATACACAAGATTTGATCTCCTCAAAGTTCAAAAACTTTATTAAACAAATTTTGGATAAAAAGGATTATTAAAATATTAAGGAATTTATGAATTATAATAATATAGTATTGTTAATTGTGTAACATCGATCACTAATAAAAAGCTAGATACACAATCCCATGCAAAATTTCTCTAAAAACTGTCGCCAATCGTTTTGACGTATTACTAGTTGAAATAAATATACATTAATGTAAATTCAACCTTAAATGCATTGCCTAAAGTTGTATTCACAAAGCTAGTACAAATTAAAAGCGCACCCAAATGTTCGAGTGGGCACTCATTCGGTAAGAACATTTTTGTCACTGATAGTGTATTTGTGTAACTTAAGATAATAAGCTATTATTTTTTGTCAAAAAAAAGTTCCGCTGGGTTTCTTGCTGGTTCTTCCCAGGACAGAGGTTTTTTTTTCCGAAGCAGTAATAAATGAAACTAAAGAATAACTTTCAATGAGTAATATTTATAATCAAAATTGAATAAAAAAGTTTCTGTTTTTGTTAGGGTGTGTTAGGTATATGAGAATCAATTATACATCCGTGCCTCTCTCCGTTCTTATTGCATAGGCTATTCCGTTTTTGGGAGGATAGTTAGAATAGAATAGAATAGAATAGAATATAATATTTTTTATTCAATATACATTACATGTGTAATTCTTATTGAAAGTCATTTTTTACTTTACCACTGGTTCGAAAAAAACCCTCTGTCCTGGGAAGGACCAGCAAGAAACCCAGCGGGACTTTTTTTAAAAATAAATTTTACAATATAAATGATTACGAACTATTTACAAAATTTATTTTAGAAACTGCTTGGAAGCGATCACCTCATTCCCAGGGGTTATTATCAACCATGTATTCATTTATACTATAATAACCCTTTTTATACAGTTTCAGCTTAATAAAACATTTAAACTTGGTAATAGAGAGAACCTGTACACTTTCCGGGACCTTGTTGTAATAGCGTATACATTGCCCCAAGAATGAATTACTGACTCTGTAAAGTCGAGAAACTGGTATCACTAGCTTGTGTTTGTTCCTAGTGTTTACAGAATGTATATCACTTCTTTTACTAAAACTATCTTTGTTTTTGTGAACATACATTAAATTTTCGTAAAAATACTGAGAGGCCAAAGTTAATATATTAATTTCTTTAAATTTATCTCTAAGAGACTCTCTCGGTTTTAGATTGTAAATAGCTCTAATGGCCCTCTTCTGTAAAACAAAAATAGTTTCTGAATCAACCGCATTTCCCCATAGCAAAATCTCATAAGACATTATGCTATGAAAATAACTAAAATAAACTAATCTAGCTGTCTCGACACTAGTGAGACCTCTAATCTTTTTTACAGCATAGGCTGCAGAACTTAGTCTGCTTGCTAATTTGGATATATGGGGGCCCCACTGGAGTTGATAATATACAGTTGTTGGATTGATTTTAGTCAACCAGAAAAAATACATTAGTACTAAAATTTTACGTAAAATAAGTTCAAAAACTAAAACACGACTACTAAAAAATCATACTCTCAAAAGTAGATATAGCTCTATAAAATATTCTCATCTAAAATTGTTATGTAACAACAATTTACACATATTTTAATGTATTTAATACGTGTTCATAGTGATGTTCAGTGGATAGCAGTGGTCGTGACGTCACATAGCATATGACCAGTGGACAACCAAGATGACTAAAACGATCCTCATTCGTCAAAATATGAGAATTTTTTTTTATAGTAGGCAAATATCCTTGAGTTAATTCTTATTTTATGTCTTTGTTCTCAGCCCACACTATGCAACGAGAGGGCATGTCTTGGAAGTTTGATGGCGATTCCGGGTCGCGGTGACGTGGCAAGAGACCCTGAAGAGGTGCTTAACGATGCTAAGGACTTTCTTGGACAGTATTTTGCATCTATACGCAGGTAAGATAAAAAATATAATCCACATACTTAAGCAGCGATATTAAAATTTTATAACACTCGTAACTTAGATATGACAGTAAAACGTTTCTGCTTAAACTATTAAATGTTCTCAATTTTTCTTGCTAGAAACCATAAAATAATTAATTAAGAGTGTCAAGGAACGATTTATGTTACTGAAATAAAGTTTTTTTTTTTAAACTTACCGTTTGGTGGCCTCGTCAGGGTGTCCGTCACCCCATCACTACACTACACACGTGGATTTTGTAGAGGCGATTATAGGAAATAGCTGGAAAATCTCATGGAGTTCTATGGATTGTGATATAGCTATCTCGTTTACGCTGATCCAGATCGGTGACAGCAACAGCGTCAAAGATGCAAGACGTCTCGTCCTGCGATCATCAGTGCGCTTGCCATGCGTGACGGTTAAAGCAAATCCTCTGCAACGAAATAGGACCATGAACAGCAGTGGACTTTTACGGACTGCTGAGATTGCAATTGGTGAAATTAAATGTTTTGTAAAAGCGACTTTATTATAAAAAATAATTTCTTGTTGATTGTTTAAAAACCGCTCGACCGATTTTGATAAAATTTTATTGGAACCACCTGGGAAGTATAATCTTTGAAATAAACCAGTTCCAAATCAGTTCAGGAGTCTTCGAGTAATCGGTGAACATACATTAAAAAAAAAGATCCGACAAATTGAGTGCCTCCTCATTTTTTGAAGGCGATTAAAAAAGAGAACCGACATAATCATGAGTGATTTCCGTGACACATAGACATCTACATACATTTAGCCTCGATGAGAAACCAAATTGCAGATGCGTTTGTGCAGACATATTTGCGTGCCTGCGTGCATGCGTGCGAGCGTGCATGCGTGTGTGCGTGTGTGCGTGTGTGCGTGTGTGTGTGCGCATGTGTGTATGTGTTAGACTTGTTAACAAAACTTTTAATGTACTAAATTTATATCACAACTCGTATTTTGTTATTTAGTAAATTTAATTTCAGATCGTTTTAAAATAACCATAAATATTTTCGATTGCCTAGGGCCAATACACCAGCTCATGAAGCAAGATGGAAAGCAGTCCAAGAAGAAGTTGCAAAGACAGGAACGTATCAGTTCACCACCACTGAATTAGTCTTTGGAGCTAAGCTTGCATGGAGAAATGCTAGCAGATGTATCGGCAGAATACAGTGGTCCAAGTTACAGGTATATTTTTATCTAGACCTTAAATATTTGACTTCGCTATTGGGGCGTTTAATTCGACATGCTGTTATACAGGGTTATTTTGCAATAACCGGCCAAATTTGCAGAGAAGGTTGAGAATGAGTAATATAGGCAAATGGTGAAGAAAAATTAATTTGAAAAAATCTCAAACATTCTGTCCTTTTTATCTTTTAAGTTCAAAATGCATAATAATGCATTATTTTAACTGATTTTACTGCGCACTCACAGATTCGGAAGGGTAGATCGGTAGACAAAAACGTTGTTGCCCATAAATCACATTCAATTTGGGATAATTTCAAAGAAAAGTAGAAACCTTATTTACTCGTTATTCCAAAAACTGAAATTCCGGTATATTTTTGAATGAGAATGAATTGAATGAACTTAAGTTTAAAATTTGTCTACTCTTTGAAAAATAACCCTGTATATAATAATAAAATAACAGTTAATATATGTCTTGTTCTTGGGAACAGGTTTCCTTTACAATTTCATAGAACTTTGAAGCAACAAACTCTGTTTTATATGAAATTGAGGAAACAATAGAATCTTAGAGACCACCTGATGACCAGTGGCAACTGAAGCCTATAGTTATCTGCAACCGACTTCAAACAAAGAAGGTCACAGATGCGTTGTCAATTCTGAGGACTAAGATGTTAAACTTCACGTTCTACAATTATACTGGCCATCTATACCCTTCAGGGCGCAAAACTTTTTTTGAGATATTTACTGGCATCGTTTAAAAAGTTAAGGCGAAGGGAAGCTGACTTTTTATTTTTAAAAGACAACCTAAGTACTTTATTTTATTTTTACACTTCTTTACTTTATCTTAAGTAATAATATACACGTTACACAAACGGATTTTAATATTATAGAAAGAAAGTTAAACTGCATTAAATTATCTACTAACATTTAGAAGCTAAACAGCAATACAGTTACCGGTTTCGTTTTGCAGAAATTGAACGTCGAAATTAAGGTGAAGACGGTAACGATGACTAATGGAAAAACTTCAATTTTTTGTTGCAGCAAAAAAGTTATTCCTCGATAGTTTTTCCTCATTAATACCCTTTTACGCTTCCCTTTCTACGCTAAATTACGAAAAACGATAATTACACTTTTGCCTTTAGTTTTATGTTTTCTTACGTACTGAAGATATTTTATTATAAGCGACAGTATTTAATGGTTGGGTGCGGATCTCGAACTCAAGAGGACGTGGGTTAGAATCCTCCATTCGACTACTGTCGTGAACCATTCTTAACACAAACATTTTATGCTTACCAGGAGTGATTAAAGGGAAATAAGAAATGTTAATAGCATTAAAAGTGTTTTAATAATTAAAAAAAAATATTTCATACCGTGGGTTTCGTAAGTATCGACGATGAGAAACTGAAACGCAAGAGAAATCTAAAGGATTCCTATAAACAGGGCCAAAACAAAACTAAAAGGACTTCATATTCATAGTGGCCTTTTACGAGCCAATATAAAGAATAATTCAACCATTTGCTGTCCCGTGCACTACATATAGGTCATTGCTGTTGTCTTACTATTGTGTCCGAAAACCGCACAGTATACTATTTAAATAATGTACGAAATTAATACATAACTTGCTGTTTTACGATAATTTTGTTTTGATGGATATTCGACGTCCTATGGTAAATTGAATGTTTTTATCTCAAATGGCTGATTTATACTACCTTGATGCCTTGAAGAGTACATTAGTAACACATTCCTTAATTATCTGGTTTTGACTAATTTGTTGAAGGATATAGGAATTTAAATATTGCAGTTGACTCCTACACTGTTCTCAAAATATTTTTACAACTAGATTATCCTGCATTGACATAATATACAATACAGCAAAAATACATAATATGTTGCTTAAAAATCGGCGATGGCAGGCATGTGCATACTTATGAGACGTTGCTGCTTGTGTTGGATGGTTTGCTCGGGCTTACAATAATACATCTAGATATAAGCTAAAACAGTTGTTTAGATCAAAATAATAAAATATACGAAAGCCATAAAATTAACGAGCGATACTAGCAAAAAGAATACCAAATAGCGAAGTAAGCGAGCTTATCTCTAACCATGGTAAAAAAAAATCGATTATTTCATGATGAGATCATTTTTATTTCTCATTAATTATCTTGAGAGAGTACAAAAAATAAGAAAATCAAATGGGATATCTGCACTTTATTTTCACTGTTTCTTCTTCGATCAGAAGACCATCAATTTGAAATCATAAAAAATGTTGAACAACAAATAATGATCTTTTCATGTAACATAATTGGAAGTCAGTCAGAATTAAACAAGAGGCCAATTGATTCGTATTGGCCTTCGAATTGGCCTTCGTATTGACGCCAATTGGTTCATAATTTAGGTTACGTTGAGGCTACCTAAAGGGACACACTTTCAAGTACATCGTAAGTACCTTCAACATACATACACCTGCAAAAACTTCTGGGATAGTTATTTTATAATATTGCACAATTAGATTGTATAATGCTACTTGTAGAAGAAAACTTCATGGTTTATTTATATTCAGCCATTATGTTATTGTCTCTAACGTTGAAACAAAAATAATTATCTTCACAGATGTCATCTATTTGTTTAAATACAATGTGTCAATATTAAAACAAGATGTTGAAACAATGTAAGCATATTTTTACTAATTACGTCGTATTATGTATTTACTTAACATTATAGTCTGTTTTGTAAGTTTTTTAAGCAATTGGCGTTAAGAAACTTGATATTAAGTGACGATTTTGAATTGATGTTTTGCTTCACTTTGTCGCTGAGCCCCAAGTTACAACTCTAATCTTGGTGGGATACTTCCCATCTAAAGCGTCGTTATGAATGTTAATGTGGAACAATTTAAATCATGGGGAAGTCTACACGAACAAGAACTTCGGTAGTATTTGTTTTTTCCTCAAGTTGATTGGCCAGACTAGATTAGACTACAGAACGTCACTGCTTTTGGCGCTGCGCTATGATTTACCAGTAGTCAGTACAGAGGTACTCCATTCGTTACTCGGTGGGATCTTATTTGTAGCCTACAAATATTTTCTAACCTAGCTACATAGCTTGTGCAATAAATTACATCATCAAAAGTAAAATAAAACCGTTCACTCAAAGGTTTTTACTATCGCCTTTATTTTATATTTCACTACTGCTATGTTTTATATAATTATAAGAATTCTTATACTCGATGTCGATTTCGATCACCTACATGGCTCAGTACCATGTTTTGTGGCATTTCTTGGGAGAGGCCAATGTTCAGCAGTGGACTTGTGATGGCCTATATGACGACGATGAAGAGTACACGACATTTATCATTTTAAATGTCTCTAAACATTTTTATTTATCTCATTTCTTGTATCAGGCGCATCAAAATTTTATAATTTTTTATTTTACAAATGTTTTTCAAATTATGCCTATTAAATGCACAAAAATTTTAATTGCACTTACAAAAACTTATGTAAAACAATTTCACGTAGTAGGTAGATTATTTTTCCCATAAAGATATCCACCCAAAAGGGTAGAAAATAAATAACTTCTTTTTTAGCAATTTGAAGTCGGTTTTTACTTTTTGTTAAAAGTTATAATTATTTATATTTACAGACATTATCTCAATACTAATTCGTCCCATGTCGGTCTGTGAAGTGATGGCTTAGGACTTATAAGTCCAATATATGTGACTTATAACACAAAGAATATGAGAACTGTTTTACTTGCCTGGCATATCGTAAAAGGCGACTAATGGGATACTGGATTTGTAATTCAATAGGTGGTGGGCTGGTCACCTATCAATCTTTTCACAATTTTCAAACTTAACCCATAATTTGTGGCTAAACGTGGTCTGAGTAGCTAGCTGTTATATGGACTCTGCGCAACCTTGGTATTTCAGGTGTGACGTTATTCTATGATTATTATTTTCGTTTCAAAATAAAAATGTTTGTTGACTCTATTCACATAATTGAGCTACAGTATATTACTTTTTTAAGGTTCCGTGCCCAAAGGGTAACCAACGGGACTCTATTACTAAGCCTCCGCTGTCCATTCTTCCGTCTGTCTGTCAGAGGGCTGTATCTCATGATACTTAATAGGTAGACAGTTGAAATTTTCACAGAACGTGTATTTAAAAAATAATAAAAAGTTAAATGAATTAAAAATTAACGTGTATAACAATGGTACGGAACCCTTCATACGCGAGTCCGACTCGCACTTGGCCGGTTATTTATTATTATTTTGCATTAAAAAATATGTTAAGTTATCTTGTACGAAGAAAAGGGGCGTCGTTTTATTATTAAGCGCATCTATTGCTCAAAGTGGTTTTGCATTTCATTAACTTTGCATCCGATGGAGAATACAAAAAAGGAGCTAAATGTTGTTTCTAATTAGGCAGCTTGATTGAGTTGCGGGCGACATAACGACATTACGAGTAATTTATTCGTTCGCTTCCATTCAGTTTTCTCAGCGGTTGGCAGGGATCAGCGGGATTTAAATCGGTATTACCAGACCACTTTTAAGTCCTTCTGATGTTCACGAGTATTTTCATTATCGCGTTCCTTAAATGGATTGAGGTTAATCAGAATGAGAGATTTAGACTGGTTTATCGTGTTTGGAGAAATTCCTAAAGTGATTCAATTTAAAATCTACTCGTCTATAACAAACTCATGTCATTAAATTAATTAATTTACCATACAAAAAATAAATTGATTTAACTCATAATAACGTTACACTACAAAATGGTATATATGTTATCGCCAATCTATATAATCCGGTATTCTGTAGAATACCTATAACATACAGGCAATGTATAAAATATTATTTATTTCATACTTTACCTAGACATTCTTTACAATACCGAATGTTAAACCGGCATTGTATTGAATAAGAGGTAACGGTATAGTGGGAATGCAAGATATTTATTTATGAAAATGTCGTCCCCGGTCAAGATATGACTAAATCTAATCTAACCTAAAGAAAACTAACCTTTTTTTACGGGGGAAAATCCTCATGGACTGCCTTCGCCTGGGAAAAGGTTTTCTGCACGGGGTAGTGAGGTGTTCAACTACCCCGTGCATCGCCTCAGAGGCGCGCGCCGACACCTGCGCCGCCTCCACCTCGGGTTCATTGAATAGGGGGGGGTGGCTTCCCCAAGTCCCTCGTCCCTGGACCTATTCATGGGGGCTGGAAAAGGGCGTTTTCCGCCCTTCTCCTGCACCCGGTGCGCCTTCTGCGGCCGGAGAAGGGAGTCGAGATCTCGGCATCCAGCTCCCTGTCTATGCGGTACAGGTATTTGCCGAAGCAGCCGCGCCCCGACAGCACTTGCATTACCCTAAACGACAGGGAGCCGTGCCTTCTCCCGAGCCAGTCCTCGAGTACTGGCCGGATCGCCTCGACGGTAGCGAGGCCGGCGGTAAGGCGCAGAAGCCTTTGCCGCCATTCCGCCACCAAGACCTGACGGAGCTCCTCTCGGCGCAGCGCGATCTGCCGCTGCACCGGCCTCGAGCCCCGTGCCCGCTCTTCCTCGCGCCATCGATATAATGACGCGAGTACTTTCGCCTCTAGGTCCCAGGGCGGGGATCCGGCCAGAATGTAACCTTACCTAAACTAACCTAACTAAATTAAGTTTTCATGGTTAATATTGCTTAGTATTATTTTAATTAATTAATACACATTCAGCATAAGCAAATGCTTTTTTATGAATGATTAACATCTAATATTTGTTTGCAACTAATTCCTTTATGTTACCTTTATAAATAATTTATAGTCAAATCTGCCTTTAATTCTTAGTAAAGTTGATTTTCAGTAAAGAAAAATGTTTTATTTGTTCACATTTTATACTTTACCTGATCTTCTCATGGCAATCTATACCTTATCTAGGTATTACATACAGTACTTATTAAAGGTGCGTGATGGTATACGATAGATTACATATTTTATACATTGCCTAAGCAAACCCGGCATTACATGAAACGACTAGGTTCTATACAATGACTTAATTATATGCATTGCCAGTAACATATATAGGTATTATTCTATGAATCCTTCAAGGCCTTCCCCACGGATTGCCTCATTGGAGATATTTGTCATAGCTGTGACGCTTTGTAGGCGGGTCGGTAACCTTTCCTTTTAATAGTTTGAAGTTGTTATCAGAATGATATCTGTTGCTGCCATCTCCTGTTTCAGTTTTCCGCTACTTACGAAACCCACGGGACGATGTGGGGTAGTGGATATTCTTACACCGCCTCCACACGGTAGCGGTGAAACCAACACTCACTATAAAAATATTTTTTGGTGATAAAAGCGATCTGAAGAGTTATCATCCTCTTAAATTGTGAATTTTGTTTAAGGTCTTCGATTGTAGACAGGTGACCACAACCAGCGGAATGTTTGAAGCTCTTTGCAATCATATTAAATATAGCACAAACAAAGGAAATATAAGGTTAGTAAATTGTTTAAAACAATAAAACTGGCAGTTTTAAAATCAATATTTTTTTTTTATTTCAACCACAAAATAATCTTAAGAACCTTTTTAATTAATAAAATACTGCTGAATCTCGAATACTACTAGATCTACTTTTAAAAGAAATTTCACTTTTCGGGTGTTCTTTTTTTTATAGAATAATGGTGACAAACGAGCACACAGTCCACCTGATGGTAAGTGGATGCTATGGTCCAAAGACATCTACATTTATCCTCAATTAAGAATCAAAATGCAGATGCGTTGTCACCCCTGAGGACTGAGATGGAATGCCTCGTTTCCAGTAAAAAGGGTCTCCGGTTCTCTACACTCACCATACGAAACACAGCAACATTAAACTGCTATTTTACGATGGTATTCTGCGAGAGCATGGTCCTACCCCGGACTAGCCGACCCATTCGTGCTACAACCATAATATAGCGGCAGCATAGCTCTACCACCTTCAAAATCAATTTAAGAAAAATAATTGAGCGAAACAAGAATAGCCATTGAAAGATAACAATAAAAGTCTACGTCTTCCTAATGTTTACAAAAACGTAATGAGTATATTCTATGTGATGATTACAATACTTAGGTACCTAAGATTGCAGTTATAAGCAATAATATTCAGAAATAGTATTTTTTTTGAAAATTACCGTTCAGCTTCGATGTTATCAGCATTTTATCTAAACTAATAAATTTTCTTTTAGGTCCGCTATTACAGTATTCCCTCAACGTACGGACGGTAAGCACGACTACAGGATATGGAACAGCCAGTTAATAAGCTATGCCGGCTACAAGCAACCGGATGGCACTGTACTGGGAGATCCAATGCATTGCGAATTCACAGAGGTTAGTTGGCTAAAGATAAAAAAATGTAGCAGCAATAAATATTTTAACAAAGGTGACAAATATTAAACAGAGGTATAAAAGTAAGTAAATATCAAAATTAGAATAGGTTAAGAAATATACAAAAATACTACAATACAGTAAGTCATATATATTCTGACATGTAAGCCACACACAAATAAATCGTTATATGAATATTTTCAATTAAGAAGACCTAGAAGATATTATGTCTTTTGACAGGCTACTATTATCATTAACATCCACTGCTGAATAAAACTATGTAACTACTAACTACGGAGTTCAATGCGTTTAATTCACTTATTTTTAATCACGATTTTTCGGGTGCTTTGCAGCACCCATGGTCGCGGGTGAAACTGAGATGATTAACATCTCGATGTCAAAGTTAACCCGGAGTACCTTCAGCTTTTTAATCATTATTTTTGCGTCAATCTACACAGAATACTGCGATAATATTTGTAAAAATTGTTTTATTCAATTTGTAGTGTATGCGTAAACATAACAAATAATCATCCAGTACTGTACATAGACCTTTCATATTATTAGTCGCTGTCCTTCTATGCGCTTGCCAGTACAAAACTGTCACTCGAGAAGCTTACTTCCCAATTTCCAGATTCGTTTTCATATGTATTCCAGATATCAAATGCTACTTTTCGCTTTTGATTGATTTCTACTCCATCTCAAACATCATCCTAACACATTTTCTACTGACTTCAAAAAGGAGGAGATACTCAATTCGACTGTATGTTTTTATGTGTGTTACCTTATAACTTTTTTCTGGGTGAACCGATTTCGATGATTGCTTTTTCTTGTTTGAAAGCTGGTGCTGCTCATGTGGTCCCATATAAATTTGATCAAGGTCTGACCAATAGTTTGAGTTATTAATAATTTATATTGAAGTCGGTTGTACAACATTTTTAATTTTAAATTATATCAAAAAAATGTCAATGAAAAAGATCAACCCCTTTCTGCTTTATCATCATCATCATCATCATCATTACAGCCTTTCATAAGTCCACTGCTGAACATAGGCCTCCCCCAATAAATGACACAAAGCATGGTCCTAAGCCACCTGCATCCATCGACTTCCTGCATGTCTTACCAGGTCGTCACTCCATCTCTTGGGCGGTCGCCCTACACTTAGCCTACCGGTACGCTACGGTACGAGGCTGCCACTCGAGAACCTTTCTTCCCCATCGATTGTCGGTTCTTCGAGCTATATGGCTGGCCCACTGCCACTTCAGCTTACTAATCCGTTGGGCTATGTCGGTTACTCTGGTTCTACTGCGGATATACTCATTTCTAAGTTTATCACGCAAAGAAACCACGAGCATAGCCCTCTCCATAGCTCGCTGAGCGACCTTGAGCTTCCTCATATGGCCAGCAGTGAAGGACGAACTACGTCTCAGATCCGTAAGTCATCACTGGCAACACGCACTGGTTGTACAATTTCGTTTTAAGGTTTTGAGGTATGTCGGACGAAAAGATGTGTCGTAGTTTCCCGAACGCTGCCCAGCCGAGTTGAATCCGTCGATTGACCTCTCGGTCGAAGTTGGACTTACCTAGTCGGACTATTTGTCCCAGGTAAACATACTCGTCAACAACTTCGAGCTCAGTGCTCCCAACAACTACTGGCATAGGTTTGACATGGACATTAAACATGATCTTTGTTTTGTCCATGTTCATCCTAAGACCTATTCGTTGGGGGACACTATTGAGGTCATTGAGCATGGTGCTTAGGTCCTCCGGCGATTCTGCCATAAGGACTATATCGTCGGCAAATCGAAGGTGAGTGATGTACTCGCCATTGATGTTAATACCGTATCCTTTCCAGTCCAGAAGCTTGAAAACGTCTTCCAATGCAGCGGTGAAGATTTTCGGGGATATAACATCACCCTGTCTTACACCCCTCTACAATTGGATAGGTTTCGTACTCTGGTTCTATACTCGGATAGCCATCGTAGCTCTACTGTACAAACACTTCAGTACTTCGATATACCGACAGTAAACTTGGCACCGCTGAAGGGACTTCAGCACCGCCCGAATTTCGACGGAATCAAAGGCTTTCTCATAGTCCACATACGCCAGACATAGTGGCAAATTGTACTCCTCGGACGTCTGTACAATTTGCCGAAGGGTATGTATGTGGTCCATGGTGCTAAAGCCCTTTCGGAAACCGGCTTGTTCGGGAGGCTGAAAGTCGTCAAGTCTGCGCGCGAGACGATTCGTAATGACTCTCAGAAACAACACGTAGACGCGGCTCAGAAGGGAAATCGCTCTGTAGTTCTTCAAGAGAGCGTTGTTACCTTTCTTGAAGAACAAGACCACCGCACTTCTGCTCCACGCCTCCGGTGTAATGCCACCATCGAGGACGGAATTAAAGAGCTTCTGAAGGACTTCAGGTACCGGTCTTCCACCCACATTCAGAAGCTCCGCTGTAATTCCATTCTCGCCTGGGGCCTTGCCGTTTTTGAGGTGCTGGAGAGCCATTCTAATCTCTCTCAGACTGACGTCCGGGATATCTTCGGAATAGTGTCGGATAAGACTCGCTCTTGGATCGTTACTCACACCTACGTGTGGCTCCAACGATGACGTGTACAGCTGCCCATAGAACCTCTCAATCTCACTCAAAATCTCAGGTGCCCCGGAAACGATACTGCCACACTCGATCTTCAGCTTTGACAGTTGGCTCTTTCTGGCAGACAGATCTCTGGCGAAGACTTTGGAGCCTTGGTTCCGCTCGATCGCTTCTTCAATACAAGCTGTATTGTGGCTCCAACGATGACGTGTACAGCTGCCCACAAGCTGTATTGTGTTCTTCTGCGGCGGGTCTTGCAGAACTTAGCTCCGACCGCATGGACAGTTTCCACGAGCTTGTCATTCATATCGTCCACTTCATTGTAGTCTTCTAGGTACTGAAAACGGTTTTGTAACTCGAGCTGATTGGTTTCGGACTTTGGAACAGAGCACGAGGGGGACGGAGCGTTGACTTCATTAGACGAGACCTCTATAACTTAACGTTTAGGTTCAGTGTGCCTCTAACCATTCGCTGATCGCTACCAGTTTTCACGCTCGCGATCACGGAGACATCACTGAACAGTTGTCGTCTGGTCGTCATAATGAAGTCAATCTCATTTTTTTGGAACCGTCGGGGCTCGACCAGATCCACTTCGAAAGAAGAGTTCCACAGAAGAAAGAGTTCATCATAAAGAGTCCCTCTTTCTCCATGAAGTCGGCCAGCTGCTGGCCCCTTGGGTTCCGTTGCCCTATTCCAAATTTCCCTACTTTCAGCTCACCGTTCTCTCTTGTGCCTAGTTTTGCATTGAAGTCTCCCATTAACACCGTATAGTGGATTTTGGAGGAATTAATGGCTCTAGAGATATCCTCATACATTTCCTCCACCTCCTCGTCGGGGTGTGCCGAGGTTGGTGCGTAAACCTGTATGACCTTCAGCGAATACCGTTTGGTGATTCTGAGTATACGGTACGCATCCCTCGTCGACACACTCTCAATCTTTACAACGTTGTTAACGAGAGACTTGTGGACGATAAATTCGACACCTCCTTGGGACAGATGTTCGCCCTCCTGGTGATATACCAAGCTGCGGGATTCAAGGATTACCGTGTCCTCCCTCTCTCTTCGGACTTCGGATAATCCTATAATATGCTAGCGTAACTTGTCTATCTCTTCTTCCAGCTCCACGATCTTCTCGTCAGTCCTCAGGGTGCGTGCGTTGTATGTTGCCAGGTCGAGTCATCTTAGGTGGCAACCGAACCTCCACCGGAGATTTTTAGCACCCCCTGCCCCGCCGTTACCATGGTCGCCACCGTAGCCGGGAATAGCGGGGAAACCGGGGACTGGGGGCCGTTTCTTTGATACTCTCATTCATAGGGGGGTATTTGCCATAGTTGCCACGCTTAGCGTGCGGGTTGGCAGCAGCAGTTTTATTATTGTAAGTTTGTTGTTATCAGGAAGATGCTGCTGCCCATCTCCTGCCTGTTTCCCTTTGTCACCTTTTACGACACCCACGGGAAGATATGGGGTATTGGATATTCTTAACCGCCACTACATGGCAAATTCTGCTTTATAATAGTACAGAATATAATATTAGTATAGTGGTTGTTAATCAAAATGAGCTTACATTCAACCCGATATTAATTTGCTACATCAAAGTACAGTAAAGAGATAAAAATTACAAACGTTATTATAGCGAAAATGAAAAAGAAAATATTATGGCACTTAGAGCTGGATTTTTCGATCATTAGATTAAATAAATTAACATTAAAAGTTATTCATTGTATAAAATACAACATTTCTGTATATACTCGTAAAATCAATTGCTGCCCGGTAGTCTCGCAAACTAGAAAATGGCTAGACCGATATTGATGAATTTTTTGTGTGTGTTGGAATGCGTTTCTGGATGGTTTAAATTTACAATTGGTCCCGGTAGGTGGCGCTGTTATCGCGGTCCTGATATCACCCGTGCGAAGCTGTGCCGGATCTCTAGTAAAAAAATATAAAATTATAGTTGTATGAAGAAATTAGTTCATTTCACTTTTATATTCAATCAGGCTAATAATTTGATAGATAATATTTATCTAACCATTGACAAATTAAATTAAAATAAATAATTATTTATTGTTAACTGTTACACATTTCAGAAGAGTTGTAAATATGCTGTTGCGCTGAAAATGAAAAATTTCAATTTACTTACTGTAGGCCATTAATCACTCAAAATTGACTATTCGAAATCGGCTGCACCTGGCTCGTTATATTTACAACAACTTCAATCTGCCATTTTGATTTTATGAATATTTATTGGTCTATGAATCTTAAACTATATTACGCTTAACGTTAAAAGCATTTTTGTAAAAACAAATAATTTTGCAATCAGTGGTGTTATGGCGTATAGCTCAAATATGTAATAGTATTTTATTGTTTCAATGCTTATACCATTTGCTATGCAATTGACATTATTCATTCATTCCTTCATTACAGCCCTTCACAAGTCCACAGCTGAACATAGGCCTCTTCCAAAGAACGCCACAAAGCACGGTCCTGAGTCACCTGCATCCATCGACTTGCTGGATCCTTACAAGGTCTTCACTCAATCTAGTGGGGGCCACACACTTCGCTTATCGGTGCGAGGCTGTCACTCGGCACCCTTTCTTTTTCAGCAGTTCAGCAGTGGGCTTGTCAGGTTTTAATGCTGATGATAAAATGCAACAATAATGCAGTATTAATTATAGACAATTAGAATAATAATATAAATAGATAATAATAAAGGGCATTAGAATAGCACAAAATAATTTCATTATTCAATATAAGCCACAAAAATACTTATTAAATGTTAAGTCATCAGTAAGAAATGCGATTATCATTGATTTGAAAAAAATACCTCTGTCTTAGGAAGAACTTGCAAGAAACCCAGCGGTACTTTTTTAAATATTTATTCACAAAATGTTATGTTGTATAATTGCAGCATGATAACTATCACTTGATAGTAACGTCTCAATATGGTAGTCTCTGGTATAAATTTTAACTTTCTCTTCATCTTGCACAATGGACTGCTTAAGAGGTCGTGTCTCTTAAGCATTAACCAGCCAGACATAAATCTTTGTCATAGTATGGTTATTATTATTCCACGATGCAATCAAAATTAAGAAAGCTATAAATTTTTTTAAGTAGTTTGTAGATTTATTTAACAATAAATAAAATTTATTACCGCAAATATATTTCGCCCATTTAGGAAGATCAGGTGCATTCTAACTTAGCTCATAGGTGATTTTACAGTAATCTAAATAGTCAATAATATTGCAGTTGTGTCTCAAACTGGGATGGAAGCCGCCCCGAACCGCCTGGGACATATTGCCTCTGGTGTTGTCTGCTAATGGAAAGGATCCGGACTACTTTGAGATCCCTCGGGACCTTGTCATGGAAATACATATGACCCATCCGACGTAAGTGTTTCGAGGAGTTGTATCTTTTATCGAACTTTATTACGTTTCCGTAACTGAGAAGTTTTTAAAATTGTGTTATACAAAAAAGAAATGTGGATACATTTGCAATATTTTACTTTACATGTTCATTCCTTGCTTGCGTGTTAGAAACATTATTTGTATTGTAGTTATTTTTATCATATAGGCACTGGTAATAAAATAACCCTTTTACTGGTAATGAGGCATTACATTTTTGTATTCAAGGGTGATAACGCTTATCTGATAATAAACCGATGATAGATATGAATGTCTATGGGTCACGGCATTCACTCACCAATGCGTGGACTGCGTGCTTATTTAGCATACTTCTTTTATGAAAATGGATGCCTTTTTGGGAATACTTTTTAGGTATTGTCATCATCTTCTTCATTATCAGTCCATAAAAGTCCACTGCATGTTGGAAGAATTTTTCATTATTAATTCGAGAATTTCAAATCCACGCTTGGATTGGTGATCGTATTTAAACTATAATATTATAACGCCTTGCATCTTTGACCCTCCTCCCCGTCGCCAGACGTGATATTATACATCTAGTATAATTGAGGTGATTATACCGACGTCTTTCGGAAGTCATGGGTAGCCATGGGTCTTAAGACACGCCACCCACGAAATATGGTAATACATTGTCTTACGCCGCCAGCTTAAGGCAAATTAACATTTATATTTATCCAATCACCTTATTTTTCAACCGACTTCATTTAATTAGTTAGGTTGATTAAGGTGTGACCAGTAGTTTTTGAGTTATTTAAGTATAACGTAAAAACTACTGGTCAGACCAATTTATATTGAAGTCAGTTGTAAAAAAATTTTAATTTTACCACATGTTGTCGTATTATTAAAATAACTTGTGATAAACTAGTAACTTAATATAATATAAAACTTTCTATTAAAATTGCTTTATGAAAAATGTAATACGATAAAGTGTAAGAAAGATTATATATTGCAATCATCGTTATCAATATAAGACGTCAACAATGTATTACATGGCTACTTATGAACAACACGTTAACCGCTTTCCATCAAGAATTTATGCCCACATAAAAAGGCGGAGAATGCATGTTGTGCCACGTAGAGGTAAACGTCGCAAAAAGACGACTACAATCCGCCCATACGGAGTAGATTGCTTATCGTAAAACTGTGGTCCAGTGATCGCCAATCTACGTTTATGGTCTATAAATCCAAGCCCATTCAATAATGTATCGCCATTGATAATGTTAACAGGCGTTAATGGGTTATAAAAAGGTGTGATAAATTTGATTGAGAGGGACGATATCTTTCTGGCCAGAAAATACATCGATAATACGGGCATAAAAATTCAATTATAATAACAATGAAATTTTATTAAAAATAGATCCGTTTGTACTATTTTTCTTTGAAATATTATTTATTATTACAGCCTATTAAAGTCCACTGCTAAACATAGGCCTATATTACGGGGTATTATTATTAGTTGCCACGCTTGGTAGGCAAGATGGCAACCGCATTTTTTTTATTTTCTAGTTGTTATTAGGATGACCTGCTCAAAGTTCAAAAACTTTGTTAAACTAAGTTTGTATAAAAAGGGTTATTATAATATTAAGGAATTTCTGGATGATAATAACCCCTGGGAATGAAGTGATCGCTACCAAGCCATTTCTTTTACCATTTGCTATTTCTTTTAAACGTGGTAGAGCCATGCTGCAGCTGCAGTAGTATAGTTGTAGCACGAATGGGTCGGCTCGACCGGGAAAGGACCACGAATACCGACCAGAATACCAGCGTAAAATAGCAGTTTAAGATTGCTGTGTTTAGTATGGTGAGTGTAGAGAACCGGAGACCCTTTTTACTGGAAAAGAGGCATTCTATGTTTAATCCTCACGAGTGACAACGCATCCGCATTTTGATTCGCAAACGAGGATAAATGTAGATGTCTATGGGTTACAGCTACCACTCACCATCAATTGGACTATGTGTTCGTTTGTCACTCGATACTATGAAAATATTCTAATTTGTTGTGTTGTTAATTGTGTAACATACATGATTGTAAGCTGTTATTTAAAAAAAAGTCCCGCTGGATTTCTTGCTGGTTCTTCCCAGGATAGAGTTTTTTTTTCGAACCAGTGGTAATTAAACAAAAGAATACTCCTGCGCATGTCCTGGTTCGTTTCCTTCGGTCACCTCTTACGACACCACAGTTCGATATGGGGTAGTGGCTATTCTTACACTCACATTACACGGTTAAGGATCCTTGTGAGTCAGTTGTATTAACATATCTAAAAAAGTATTTCGAAGCAGATTTATCAATCATAAATATGTTTGTTATTTGCTTGAGATAAATTGTAATATTCTTATTATACCTGAAAGAGAACGGTGTTTATGAACGTTCAGCAAAGACATTCAGAATATAAGAAACAAATTATCAGTATGCGAGAATTGACTTCAATGTAACTAATAGTATTATACTTATACCAAAACACAGCATTTAATCGACGTTTCTTGTAAAGTCTGCTCGGTAAGCAAATTCATGAGAGACAGTCCTTCCGTTATTTTTTTTTTTTTTGAACTTTGACTTCCGTCTTACATATATATCTCTTAATTTGAAAGAACTATGTTCAACATCGACGATTGACCATTTACAAAGATTACAAATATGATGCAGGTCGTTTCGTATCTCACAAATGAGTGATACTTCTGTTAATTTTTTCTAGGCAGTAATTACTCACATTTTTGAACATAAATAATCGCACTAGATTTGCTTTATATTTGAACGTCGATTTTGTAAAATCTCACTTACACAATAAGTAAACAAATAGTCTTTGTTCGGTTCGCTGTGTTGAGTGTTGTTATTGTGTAATGCGAATCGGAAAAATAATATAAACTAAGTTACACCAGAATTTTTACAGAATAAACGCAGTAGCGTCTTAACAGATTTTAATTTGACCTATTAAAACCAAAGTGAGAAGAGTGTCAATAATAGGAAACAAAGATATAAGAGTATCTACATCGTTTTAGTTATTACTTATTTACGAAAAGACTTCAGTCAGATCGACATTATTCAAGCAAGTGATGAGCAATTTCTACTTCATTCAAATGAGTTCAGATATCTTCAGAATTTGTTACAAGGATTTTGAATGTATATTAAAACTCCACATAAAAATACTGCATTCTTCATTAGGATGGCAGAATTGCACTCATAGTTTTATACAAAATAATCACAAATTAATTAATTTTGATTTACTTTTCTTCTTCATCAAGCAACGGTAAAAGTCACTGCTGGACTCTAGCCTCTCCCGTTGTAGGGAATATTTACCATATTCATCATGTTTGCCAGGTGGAATAACGATACCAGTACTAGTCGTCTCGCAACTTGGACGTCTGTCTGAAGTAAACGAAACGATTCCGAGAGAGGCTAATAAGATCTTTCTGACGGTTTCCAATAGTCACCTCTTACGCCGGCCACGCGGCAGTTTTACTCAAAACCACACTCATTTTATATATTTTTTATAGGATAGAGTGACAAACGAGCACACAGTCCACGTGATGGTAAGTGGTTGCTGTGACCCATAGACATCCACATTTATCCTCAATAAAGAATCAAAATGCAGATGCCTGAGGACTAAGATGGAATGCCTCTTTGGCAGTAAAATGGGTCTCCGATTCTCAACACTCACCATACGAAACACAGCGGCGCTAAGCTGGTATCTTAGGCTGGTATTCTGTGCGAGCGTGGTCCTTCCCCGGTCGGGCCGACTCATTCGTGCTATAACTATACTACTAATATAGCTGCAGCATGGCTCTACCACGTCTAAATTATATTTAAGTAGTTTTGTACTATTTTATTAAGAAATATAGATTTTTCTTCATTAGCGGTATCTCCTCGAAATCCACTGCTAGATGCCTTTTTAAGAATAAAATCCTTTAATTAAAATGTTTATCCATATTCATCATGCTTAGCACGCTGAGCAATTTAATAAATGCAAAACCAATACCCTCATACCGGTAATGAAATTAAATTAAATTAAACATAAATTCTGTCTTTTAAAGGAAAATTAAATGCTAAAATAATGTTTCCTATTCTCTGTATGTGATTATGCTGGTCACTGAAGCAATTTTTCCTTAATAAGCAGTGTGCACAGCATGCACGTCGGCGAGATTAGCATTTAGAGAAGTTGTACAGTCTACTTTACTCAAATAGTTAAAGATAAATACGGAAAAGAGGATGTATACTTGTACGTTTTGGACGTGCAGGATTCCTTAAGATATTTCACGCCCAAGCTCTATGTAAATTGCAAAAAATACTGCGTTGCAACAAATTACTTGTTTAACGTAACATCGCTATACGTGAATCATCTATAATTTCCGATTTCGCATTATTAACTCAGCGGTGAATATTTATTGCAGAGCAAGCTCGGAAAACTGTTGCGGAAAAAGTGAGAGAGAAATCTTTCTTCATGTAAAGTAAAAAAATTTTTTACGAAAAAATATTCAGATTTAGACATATACTGGTTGTCCATCAGTGAGAATGAGAAATAGTGTTTTATGCTGTGAATATATTATATTTCCAAAAAAATCACCGTTTGTAACAAATTTTTATTTGCCTGCTCTTTTTACACTTCACCCTGAATATCATATTGATATTTTAACGTGTAGGAATGAGATTATGGTCTTTTCGACCAATTTAATTTTTTCGGATTCGGATCCACTGATCGGCGAATTTTATTTCCTACTAGCTGGTATCCGGCGCGTTGCTGCCGTAGATGAAGTAGTTATGGAAATATTGTTTTAAATTTGGAAGAGTTTAATAGTTTAATAAAGAATGATAATACATTTATTGAAGTTGAATGATACATAACTTTCAAATTAATGGCCTGCTGCTGTCTTTTTGTTTGTTGAAAATAATAAATTCCTTAAAATTTGTTTTATTTAATGTCTAGTAAATCTGAAATCCTTCCAAAACATCAGATATCAAAATATAACTACGCTTCTAAGTAACGAGACATTTTACACTACGATCGCCGTCAACCTCTGACGGCTCCGTGTCTCCGTGGCTTAGCAATGAGTTGCTGCGCTGGGGGCCGCGGGTTCGGATCCCGCACGGAACAAGTATTTGTATGGCCTGCAAATAATTGTTCCGGGTCTGGATGTTTATCCTTGTGCAATTTATGTTTGTAAACTGCCTCCACAATCCTAGTGTGGGGGTAACGTTTTCTAAGAGAAAAAAAAAAAGCCTGACGAAATAGTGTGATGTTTCTTTTTACAATGGGCGATGTTCATGTCCTTTCGTGGATTGCTACGCGCTGATGATGAAAAAAATAAAATGATATCTCAATTTAGAATTTCTTTGCAGATACGAGTGGTTCGAAGAACTGGAACTACGTTGGTATGCCTTACCCGCGGTCTCCAATATGCGATTCGATTGCGGGGGTATCGAGTTCACTGCGAACGCTTTCAACGGCTGGTATATGAGCACTGAAATAGGATGTCGTAACTTTTGCGACAATAATCGTCTTAATATGCTGGAAGTGAGTATCAGTTTAATGCTATCGAAATACAAAGGGGCACCAAGCAGGTATAGCGATCTGCGCTGATAGTTTTTATTCCTGGAGAAATATAATGGAAATTTTGAATTAAAGTATCTCTGTTAGAACTAGATAAATTATTGGAAATAAATATTTCACATTTATTGCTATCAACGGTTATTTGCTGGGTCAAGTTTTAGTTGAGATCTCTTAATTAATATACATAAAAATTCCAATTACTTTAACCGTGGCAAAGCACAAAACGTACAAGGACTAGACATGAATATTTATATGAATATTTAATTTACAAAATAAAAGAAAAGTAAAAGTAAATAAATAAAAGCATAAAAAAATAAAAAAATATTATTGACAGATAGTTGACAAATGTCATGGTCATTGTCATGGTCATTGTCATGGTCATTGTCATGGTCATTGTCATGGTCATTGTCATGGTCATTGTCATGGTCATTGTCATGGTCATCGTCATCGTCATCGTCATTACCATAGTAATCGTCATCATCATCGTCGTCGTCATTGTCGTTGTCGTTATTGTCCTCGTCATGATTCAATCAAAGGTTATCGTCATGGTAATCGTCAAGATTATCATAATTGGTCATCTTCATCGTCATCGTTATGGGCATTGTCATGGTCATCATCATCGCCATGGTCATCGTCATCGTCATCGCCGTTGTCATCACCATCACCATGGTCATGGACATGGTCATCGTCATGGTCATCGCCATGGTACTTGTCATAGTCATCGTCATGTTCATCGTCATGGTTATCGTCATCGTCATGTTCATCGTCATGGTTATCGTCATCGTCATGGTCATCGTCATGATCATCGTCATGGTCATGGTCATCGTTATGGTCATCACCATGGTACTTGTCATAGTCATCATCACGTTCATCGTCATGGTTATCGTCATCGTCATGGCTATCGTCATGGTCATCGCCATGGTACTTGCCATAGTCATCGTCATGTTCATCGTCATAGTTATCGTCATCGTCATGTTCATCGTCATGGTTATCGTCATCGTCATGGTCATCGTCATGATCATCGTCATGGTCATGGTCATCAACATGGTCATCGCCATGGTACTTGTCATAGTCATCGTCATGTTCATCGTCATGGTTATCGTCATCGTCATGGCCATCGTCATGGTACTTGTCATAGTCATCGTCATGCTCATCGTCATGGTTATCACCATCGTCATGGCCATCGTCATGGTTATCGTCATCGTCATGGTCATCGTAATGATCATCGTCATGGTCATGGTCATCGCCATGGTACTTGTCATAGTCATCGTCATGGTCATCGTCATGGTTATCGTCATCGTCATAGCCATCGTCATTGGTCGTTGTCATGATCGTCGCCATGGTAATCGTTATTGTCATTGTCATCGTCATGGTTATCGTCATGGCCATTGTAATCGTCATGGATATCGTCATGGCCATCATCACAAGTAGATGTAGATGGTTTACTTGGTGTTCTCCTTTTTGCCCAAGGATCCGTCTGGATAGCTTCTCTTACCTACTTCTGCCGCCAAATAGTTTATACTTATTACTTGCACTGCAGTGTTCTTGTCCGAAGGGTATCACCTATCGGCTCTTATCTAATTAGCGGTATTTGGGCCAAATAGTCTCTTTCCAGATAAGACAAGACAAAGAAGTTTTGTATGACGCACCGAAAACACCTGGAAGAGTTACTAGTCTATGAAGGATCTTATGAAGAGTGGTCTTCCTTTATCCCTGAAAAGGAAATTCATGGACGTGTGCATACTTCCCATCCTCACCTATGGTGTCCAGACATGGTCTTTGACAGTTCAGCAGAGGTCCACACTTGAGGTTTGTCAAAGAGCAATGGAACGGAGCATTATCGGCATTAAGCTTGTAGACCGGATTAGGAATGACGAAATCCGTTCCAAATCAAAAATTACTGATGTCACACAAAAAGCTGCATACTAAAATGGGACTGGGCTGGACACATCTGCCGAATGCCAAATGAACAATGGGAAAAAGTGACACCTTAATGGGCTCCTATAAGAAGTAGACGTCAGCTGGGCAGATCCAGGCGGAGATGGCGGGATGAACTAGACTCCTTCATGAAGGACTGGTCTATGGTGGCTCTGGAGAGATAGAAGTGGAAAGGGAGTAGAGAGGCCTTTGCCCTGCAGTGGGATATTTTAGGCTAGTAATAATAATAAGTAATAATAACTGCGTAGAATGACTTAAACGGACTCAATCGCGCACGGCACCTACAGTGAACTTTATGCACAAACGAGTGGGTGGTTTCTCGATATACCCAATTCCACCTCGCCACCATTGATATGACGCTGCGCTAGAGTTGCCCACTCTCGGTCCAATATTTCGGATTCGGTATTTTATAGATGCACCGACAAATGTATATATAAACCGTATCTATCTATCTAAGATAACGGAGAAAGAATTTTGTGCGGGTAACGTTATTTAAAACTAAAGAAAATATAAAAGAAAAAAATATATATGCTTACGTTTATACTAAACGTCCACATGATTTATTTCCCTGAATTTTAATTTCAATTATGTTTTATCCCAGGCAAATTATCATTAAAGGAACTTGAATTTAACATTCTAAATTTTAGAGTAAACATTTGTTTCGCGCAAGGAGATGAACAAGCGCAAAGAATTTAAAATTCTTTTCAAGAACGGAAAAACTCGGATTAAATTTCCAACGACTGAGATAAACTTCAATTTACATGAGCTGCATACCAGAGCTGAAATTTAAGGAACTAAGATCTCAGTGATATTTTTATAAGGTTCAGATTTTTAAAATGAAGTTTTGTTTTACTATTTTATTCCATTTGAATGTCATAAGAGACAATTACAGTAAATTCAGAAAGACTTCTTGGCATTCGATAGTTTATATAGTATACCTATACCATCCACTACAGCCACTTTGGTCTAGTGGTCGGTAGCAAAACGAGGCATTCCATCTCAGTTTTCACGGCTGACGACGCATTTGCATTTTGATTCTTAGTCGTAGATAAATGTAGATGTCTATGGGCTGCAGCATCCACTTCCTATTAGGTGGACTGTGATTTTGTTTGTCACCCTTATTCTATAAAAAAAATAGACACAGTTTCGATGAAGAAATAACCTAATCTTTACTATATACAGGGTTAATTTTCAAAGAGTAGCCAATTTTTACAGTAAAAAGATTTGGGAAGAAGTAAAAAGTGTAACACATCTGAATAAGCATAGACTAGAGGCAAACGACTTGCTGGAAAAATACTCCACTCGGATAGAATCTGTTAATGAAGTTAATAAATATTATATTAACGTCGGTGCGAAATTAGCCAAAAAAATCCTAATAAGCAATTACAGTAAACCTGATATAAACCAAACTACGAACAAATCATTTGTTATGCTAGATACTGATCACGATGAGATACATAATCTCATTATGTCATTAAAAAATAGTTGTACTACAGGATGAGATGGTATATCAAGTGATTTACTAAAGACCTACAAAGATATACTTGTTCCCCCGATAACATACCTGTGCAACATTTGTCTTTCTACTGGCATCTTTCCTCGTGCTTTTAAGAAAAGTATTATTCGCCCAATTTACAAAAGTGGTGACAGAGGCATTGTCTCCAATTACCGACCCATATCAATTTTAACATCGCTATCAAAAATTCTGGAACACGTGATCAATAAAAGACTTGTTAACTACCTAGAAACAAACAAGCTTCTTTCGGAGCAACAATATTGTTTTCGTGCAGACAGGTCCACAGATGATGCGGTTCACGAGCTCATAGATCGTATAATTCGGGGAATGGATGACGGTAAAAAGTGCCTTGCAATATTCCTAGACTTAGCGAAGGCGTTAGACACTGTCTGTGTCCCGCTTCTAGTAAATAAGCTTGAGAGACTAGGGTCAGGAATTTGCAGCTAGATCTGTTTATAAGTTACCTTACAGGTAGAACATAGTGTGTTCAAATTGGAGAGCACATCGGCGAGGAAGAAACAATAACGTACGGAATAACATACGCCAAGGCAGTATATTGGGCCCGACCTTATTTTTGATTTACATCAATGATTTGTGTTCATTGAAGGTATCTAGTGGGACTTTCTGTCCTTTGCGGATGATACAGCATTAGTTTTTAGCGGCGATAATTGGAAAGATACGTTTGCTTATGCACAATCTGGATTAAATAGAGTTCTTAAGTGGTTAAATGGGAATCTACTAACGATTAATATCGACAAAATCAAATTTGTTACATTTGCCATACGTAATGTCTCTCTCCATTTAGATAAAAACCTTTCACTCATAGCCCATACCTGCGATCTCGTAAATATATGTAGCTGTACCAGATTAGAAACTGTTACCAAAATTAAATACCTGGGCATAATCATTGACCAGAACTTATCTTTTAGCCCTCATATTGAACAACTTACGGCTCGTGCACGTAAGCTCATATACGTTTTTAGAACACTTCGTCAAATTGCTGACTTCAAAATTATACGCAGCGTTTATTTTGCTCTTTGTCAATCCATATTCTCATATTGTATTTCTGTATGGGGAGGTGCAGCTAAATCCTATTTAAGATCTCTGGAGGTGGCCCAAAGAGCAATCTTAAAGGTTGCAAAGTTTCACCATTTCCCTAATCCGACTAGAGATTTATATAATTAATGGAATGTACTAACAGTTCATCAACTCTTTATACTGTATATTGTCTTAAAACAACATTCTAAAACTTCGTACGACCCTTCGACACAACGCTTAAGGAGAAAAGATATTGTCTGTGTCCACCAAAGATTTAGAACAGCATTTGCAAAGAGAGTTTTTTGTTTTATTGGACCGTTACTATATAATAAGTTAAAGCGTATACTGGCTATATAGCCAAACTGTAAACTGTAAATATACTTTAAATACAGCAAACTGTAAATATACTTTAAAAACATGGTTACTGACGAAAGACTATGATGAAAATGAGGCACTTATCAAAACAATGTGATCCACTTGAACACGCTCTCACACCCACACCATCGTACAAACACACACACACACACACACACACGCACGCACGCACGCACGCACGCACACACGCACACACGCACGCACGCACGCACGCACGCACGCACGCACGCACGCACGCACGCACGCACGCACTCACGCACGCACGCACGCACGCACGCACGCACTCACGCACGCACTCACGCACGCACGCAAGCACGCACGCACGCACGCACGCACGCACGCACGCACGCACGCACGCACACACGCACGCATAACGCACGCACGCACGCACGCACGCACGCACGCACGCACGCACGCACGCCCTCACACACACACACACACACACACACACACACACACACACACCTCCTTTTTTGCTTATTTGCTTATTTGTCTCTTTTGAAATATATATTATATTTCCTTTTATATACATTCTTCATCCGAATATACATTACACGTGAGTTATTGTCCGGTGGTGGAGGCCTGGTGGCTGTAGCACAGGGAATCCTAGTATCGTCACCAGTCTCTATTAAATGTAATGATATTTTATAAATGTTATTTTGTAGAGAGAAATAAAGTTTATTATTATCTGGGGTATTTGTATATTTTTCTCATCTGGTTGGGCTGTATAAATATATAATTGAAAATGAAAATGATAAACTTACATAAATATCAATAAAATAAAATAAATACATAAAAATTACATAAATATATAAAAACCCAACCAGATGGAAGCCCTCGGCAGGGGAGACCAAACGGCCGAGGGTTAGGGGGAAAGGGAAAGAAACCGGCGGACGATGCGGGCGGTATCGAGGAGCACCGCCTTTTGCATTTGAGCTTGGAGCGATCCGTCACGAAGTCCCAGTCGCCTCAGGTGACCCGAGAGGCTGACTGGGATTAACCCGTTCGCAGAGACGACCACAGGAATAATTTCGGCCGGCAGACCACCCCACATGTCGGTCACCTCGTGAGCCAGGTCCAGATATTTTGTCACCTTATCTGTTTCGGCTTTCACGAGGTTTTCGTCATAAGGAATGGTAATGTCGACCAAAAATATCCTTGACTGTGCCCGGTCCATCAGCGCAATATCAGGCTTATTCGCAAGAATAGTCCTGTCTGTGATGATGGCCCGGTCCCAGTAGAGCCTGGCGCGGTCATTTTCGAGTACGGCTTCCGGCAAGTACTTATAATACGGCAGTTTCCGATCCACGAGACCGTATTTCAGAGCGAGCTCCTGGTGTAGAATCCTGGCTACTAAGTTGTGTCTGTGCAAATACTCAGAGTTAGAAAGCGCCGAACAACCGGAGATGACATGCCTAAGTGACTCACCGGGATGGCGACAAGCTCGACAGACGTCAACGGTGCCATCCTTTAGGATGTATCTCCGATAATTGTTGGTCTTAATAACCTGGTCCTGTATCGCACAGACAAAACCCTCGGTTTCCCCAAAGAGGTCACCGAAACGTAGCCAGTGGAGGGAGGCGACTGTGTCTACGAAAGGCTCGTGTAGAGCCTTGTAGAACCTCCCGTGGAGCTCCTTCTCCTTCCATACGGTCTCCCGGTCGGAAATGCTCTGTACTGCCGGGTCCCGCCATTGCTCGTTGGCTAAGGATATAGGGGTAAGTCCTTTATCACAAGAAATAACGTCTCTATAGTATGGATCATCCGCTCTCGTCAGAAAGTAATTACGGAGGCTGCACACTTCGAGATTATGCATGGTAAGCGCACTTAAAAAGCCGCGCCCACCATGCTTCCGCGGCAAGTACAGCCTCATTACTGACGATCTCGGATGATGCATCCTGTGGGACGTCATTATAGTGCGGACTTTTCTGTCCAGAGCGTTTAGTTCGGTCTGAGTCCACCTAAGTATGCCAAAGGTATACATGAGAATAGGCATGACCCAACCGTTATATGCGTGCGTCTTATTCACACCGGACAAAAGGCTGTTAAGCACTTTGGTCAAGCGTGCATAAAACACATCGCAAACTGACTGTTTCATACCCGCCTCATCTACACCGATGTTCTGTGACATACCCAGGTATCGGTATGTTTCAGCCCCGGAAAGGGTCCTTATGTTGATGGGCATAGATAAATCTATGCCCTCAGAGTTAGCAACCCTTCCCCTTTCAACATGGAGGACCGCACACTTATCCGTCCCCAGCTCCATTCTAATAGAATTGCTAAAATCACAAGTGATGTTTAGCAATTCCATAAGATGAGAGCGACTGGAGGCGAATAACTTGAGATCATCCATAAAGAAAAGGTGGGTCACTTTTGTACCTCCTCTCCGAAGCTGAAATCCCCTCCCGGAGCCCTCCAGTAAGGTACTGAGAGGGTTCAGAGAGAGGCAGAACCAGATTGGACTCAAACAATCGCCCTGGAAGATACCCCTTCTTATCTTTATGTGGTTCTCCGCAGCCGTCATCCGCTCACCTAGATGACAAAGGATCGTACTCCACTGCCCCATACACTGCCCGAGGAAGTCTCTAACTGTACAGTCAATCTTGTACAGCTCGAGGACCCTCTTAAGCCATGCATGAGGCACCGAGTCGAATGCCTTTTTGTAGTCTATCCAGGTGGCGGAGAGGTTCCGACGGTTGCGTTTAACCACCTTGCCAATGACCGCGTCAATGAGGAGTGGTTCCTTGGTTCCACGACCACCGCCCCTACATCCATTCTGAGCGCGCGACATCACCTGATTTGAGTTCAGGTGACGACTGATTCTAGCGCTCAAAATGGATGTTAGTGTCTTGTATATCGTGGGTAGACACGTGATGGGGCGGTATTTGCTCGGGTCTGTGGTGTCCTAATCTTTAGGAACCAAATGAGTGATCCCAGTAGTGAAGAGGCTCGGGAGCGACTTCTGGTCGAGAGCCTCTTGAAACTGTCGGGCGAGCACAGCGTGACACACCACGAACCCCTTCAGCCAGTAGTGATGCAGACCGTCGAGCCCCGGACTTTTCCAGTTCGGGGCCCTACGGACCGCCTCAACTACATCATCCGGCGTTATGATGACGGGGTCCATGGGCGTAATATTCGCACACTGACTCGCCACAACTTCCGTCCAAGGGCCCTCGCTGTGGTTTACGGGCTCTGACCACAGGCCGCGCCAGAATGCGATAGTGTCGGCCTGATTCGGTGCTGGGCCCGTTCCACGTACCATTGGTCGCTCCAATGATTCATAGAGCCTCTTCTGATCACTCTGAAAGAGACGATTCTGGTTGAACCGTGTCGACCTCTCGGTATATCGCCGAATCCGCTTCCCCCAAGCAGCGATTCTCTGCTTCAGGTCGTCTATGCGCTCCGTCAGTTTTTGCGTTATATCCGGCTGGGACAAACTGATATTTGTCCCAGCAAACGCCATCCTGACGGTGCGCACAATTCTCGGCCTATTATTGCCCGACCTGAAGCTTATCAGCCTGCCGATGAGGGCCCTTGCCTTTACAATACGGTCCTCAATCCTTCTTCTCCAGGCTGGGATGGCGCTGCTTTGTCTAGTAGCGCGTCCAGCCGTGGGAAGTTTGGCGCCAACAATACGGCAAACTGCCAGTGCGGCGCCAAAAAGAATTGAGTCCGTCTCGCAAAGGTCCCGGCTGGCTTCCAAATAGGTCACCAGCATTGGGTTGAGAGCCCTCACGACAGCCCGATTTCGCTTGCTTAGGGGTATGCGCGGGAGTCGCGGTCGATTTTCGAGAGGCGTACTGCGCGTTTCCACAATCGCCTCCTCCAATTTACTCCTCATCTGCTCTAGTTCTTGGGTGACCATTCCATCATCGCCTGAATCAACTAGATTTATTATATTATTAATATTATTATTTTTAAACTTTTGTTATTGCAGTTTTTGAAAATACAAGTAAATAAGGCTTCTTCATTTATTTGAAATTATCCTAAACTGAATTTCATTTATAGGCTACGAGTACTATGATTACGCCCGTTCCTCTGTTTGTGTTTCAATTCACACCGATCGACCCTTACGAATGTGTGCGTGTGCAGTAAAATCAATTAAAATAATGCATTACTAGATTACCACCCATTTTAAATTTAAAAGATAATAAAGACAGAATGTTTGAGATTTATTTGTAATTAATGTTTCCGAATTACTTATTCTGAATCTTCTCTGCAAATTTGGCCGTTTATTGCAAAATAACCCTCTATAAAAACATTCAAACTTGTACAAAAATAAATTAATCTTATCAGAGAAATTCATAATAAAATATATTAAATGAAATTACCATTTCGAATAAAATGCGGTTATATTGTAAATACTCTAATTGCTCGCTTTATGTGATAATTCACTAAAATAATTTACTTTAATAAAATACACCTTTTCGACTCTAGTTGAAAGCTACATGTAATATTTTGCTATACTCTGAATATTTTGTTTGCTTTTAATTTATGTTATGGTATTACACCTTTTCAAATGTATAAATTTTAAAAAACCATACCGATACAATACCATGATAAAAACATTTATTTATTATTTATTGAACCTTACACAATCTATAGGAAAAAATCCTAATAGAAATATCTGCCAGTCAACCTTAGTTTGGTTACTTTAGTAATAAAGTGGATACATTGGCTTATATTATGTTAAAAATATTATATGTATTATATAATCCTAATAACTTCTACCCCCTAAATACTCTACTGATGGTCAATGACCTTGATCAGCTGGATCGGTAATTTCGCATTGCCAAGCACGTACGCACCTTTAACATGGTTTACATTTATAATATATGGCAGAGATAAAATATTTTTGTTGCATTTCTTGGGGGAGGTATATGCTCAGCGCTTTATAATTTTAAAGTTACAAACGAACTTCTGCAGCCCATGGACACCTATAACCACGAAAACACACTTTATACAAAAAAGTCTGCGATGCATTGCCATATACTAATTGGAATGCCACAGTCTGTATAATACTAGTAGACTAAATACGTTCCGACCGAATTACAACAACGCATAGATAGGTAAAAGGGTGGTAACTACCTTGACGGACTTCCAGGCAGACAAGGAGCTTTACCAACTAGAAAAAAATGTGATGGACTGTAATGATATCTGATGTACTGAAATGGTTATAACCTTTCTAAGAAGAACACATGATCGTCGATACTTTCTTTGGTCGACTCTCGTGACACCCACAAGATTCAGTGTTAATGGTGATAGATTTTTTGACGTAACCATTTAACAACCGTTATCAGGCCACTGTTTATAAGACATTTTATGTTTATATCTATAAGAACATATACCTATTTTAAAAATGCTTTGTAATAGAAAGTCGCACAGAAAATGGGTCTGGATACAAGAACGCCGGTAAATCTATGGAAAGATAAGGCTCTGGTGGAGGTGAATGTTGCGGTCCTCCATAGCTTCCAACAACAAAATGCTACAATTGTTGACCACCACACAGCTTCGGAGAGTTTTATCAAGCACTTGGACAATGAGAATAGATTGCGGTAAGTCCTTTTAATTGTATCCCAATTAAAAAAAGGAAAAGGTTGTCAATTAAGCTTTAATACATGTAACATGAAGTATCAATTAGTACCGGTGTCCATCACCCCACATCGTATATGGGTGTCGTAAAGGGTGACTAAGGAAAACAATATAGGAGATAAGCCAGCGTTTTACTAATAACTACTAAAAGAAGAAAATTCCTGCTTATCGTGGCAACTATGACACAAAAAATACCCCATAAGACCAATCTAAAGGGAGGCGTATGTTCAGCAGTGGACTTTGATATGTTGAAAATTTAATTAATTAACAGAAATCTCCGAGGTAAGTTACTGAACTCATTTATGCACCATTATAATAATATACTTTTAAACGGTTCTTATATAAATTTTAATCAGACTTGCACAGAATACCAGCGTAAAATAGCAGCTTAAGCTGCTGTGTTTTGCATAGTAATTGTAGAGAATCGTAAACTCTTTTTACTGGAAACGAGGCACTCCATCTTAGTCCTCAGGGATGGCAACGCATCTGCATCCAAATTCTTAATACAGGATAGGTGGTCTATAAGCCACAGCATCCACTTACCATCAGGTCCACTGATGTCACCCTAATTCTATAAAGAAACAGATCCAATGATAAGTAAATTTTTTTGTAAATATCTAATTATTTAGTCTATAGGTCATGCATCGTAATGTTGCGTTGTAAATCGGTTAATTTGTACATACGTGTAATGTATGTCAATTTATATAAGTACTTCTCAAACCTTCGATATCAATAACATAGAAACGTTTAGCGGTCGTTTACTCCTTAAATTAACATTTCGTGCTTCACTCGTGTCGACGCCTAGAGGCTAAATTCACACAACATTTTCAAAGTACTCAAGCAACAAAGTTCGATCCCCATAGGTGTCAC
The DNA here is from genome assembly GCA_963668995.1 of Parnassius mnemosyne. Lineage (NCBI taxonomy): Eukaryota > Metazoa > Arthropoda > Insecta > Lepidoptera > Papilionidae > Parnassius > Parnassius mnemosyne. Next base: position 39,461,481 of record CAVLGL010000035.1, on the reverse strand, counting down.
TGAAATTGTTAATTACAATTTAAAGTGCTACTTTACTATGTATTCAGGAAGGTATGTGTAGCATAGAGGTCAAATTCACAAATTTTTTATTATGCTAGCAACAAATTTCGATCTGCAGAGATACTACTGAAGTTGTTATAAATTTGAAAAGCTGGCTTATCACGTGTTCTGGAAGGAAAACGTCGTGAAGAAACCTTAATATGATACAAAAATTGGCTCATCCTCATTATCATCAACAACGTCGTTATTATCATCATCATTATTTCAGTCCATGAAAGTCTTTGCCACTGTTGCCACACTTGGCATACCTGCCATCCACCTGATAACCGCAGCTTTTATTGTTTTTTTCCGAACCAATGGTTTTTTTTATAGGATTAGGGTGACAAACGAACACACAGTCCACCTGATGGTAAGTGGTTGCTGTGACCCATAGACATATACATTTCCCGCACGGAACAAGTATTTGTATGGCTTACAAATAATTGTTCCGGGTGTCGATGTTTGTCCTTGTGTAATTTATGTTTGTAAACTGCCTCCACGACACAGGAGAAAATCTTAGTGTGGGGGTAACGTTTTTTTTATAAAAAAAAAACGTTTATCCTCGTTCGCAAATCAAAATGCAGATGCGTTGTCACCCGTGAGGACTAAGTTTGAATGCCTCTTTTCCAGTAAAAAGGGTCTCCGGTTCTTTACACTCACCATAAGAAACACAGCAGTGTTAAACTGCTATTTTACGCTGGTACTCTGTGAGAGCGTGGTCCTTCCCTGGTCGAGCCGACCCATTCGTGCTACAACTATACTACTAATATAGCTGCAGCATGGCTCTACCACGTATGAAAAGTGGTAAAGTAAAAAATGACTTTCAATAAGAATTAGATACGTGTGATCTAAATTAAATAAAAAGTTATTCTATTCTTTCGATTTTTTATAAGGAAGGTGCTACTACCCATCCCCTATTTAAGTTTTCTTCTGTCATTACTTACGATACCCACGTGATGGTACAGGACACTAACGAAACTATAAACTATATTTATATTATTTATGTGAAAGATTCAAGAGACTATTGCGAATTTGGATAAAACTTGATGTTTTCAACATGGTAGAGCCATGCTACAGCTATAATAGTAGTATAGTTGTAGTACGAATAAAGAAAAAGACCACGCTCTCAGAGAATACCAGCGTAAAATAGCAGCTTAACACTGTTGTGTTTCGTATGGTGAATGTAGAGAATCGGAGCCCCTTTTACTGGAAAAGAGGCATTCCATCTTAGTCCTCATGGGTGAGAACGCATCCGCATTTTGATTTTTTATCAAGGATAGATTTAGATATCTATGGGTCACAGCAACAACTTACCATCAGGTGGATTGTGTACTCGTTCGTCACCCTATCCTATAAAAATATACATAATATTGATGCTAACACATGAGTAATTTTTAAGGGAAAATAAAAATTACCGCCACAGAAAAAACACGAAAGAGTTTCAAAACACGAAAGAGTCTGTGATACGAGGGTGGATTGAAAAGTACTCGGCCTAACCAAGAAAATAAACACATACTAAATCAGTTATATTTTTATTTTTCTACATAATCACCATCAAGTTCAATACACTTTTGCCACCTCCCCTTCCAAGCATTTAGACCGTTGAAAAAAAATGATTCTTCCTTAGAGTCAAAATATGCGTCTACAGCTGCTTTGACCTCGTCGTTTGTCGAAAATCTTTGACCTCCCAAGTGCTTTTTTAGGTTAGGGAACAGAAAGAAGTCTGATGGTGCCAGATCAGGTGAATACGGCGGATGCGGTAACAGTTCAAAGCCACAGTTGTGAATTTCAGCCATTGACTGTACTGACGTGTGAACACGGGCGTTATCTTGATGAAACAGGACTTTTCTTCTGAGCATTCCTCGACGTTTTTCTTTTATTTCCTCTCGTAAACGACGTAGTAAGGTGCAGTAGTAATCAGAGTTTATATTCTGACCCCTTTCAAGATAATCAATCATAATCACACCTTTCGAGTCCCAGAATACTGAAGCCATCACCTTATTTGCCGACAAAATCGACTTAGCCTTTTTAGGGGGTGGTGAACCAGGTCTTCTCCACTGTTTTGATTGTTGTTTTGTTTCCGGTGTACAGTAATGAACCCATGTTTCGTCCATAGTAACAAAACGATTCAAAAAATCATCTGCATCGGCTTCAAATAACTCCAAACAGTCGCGTGAAATAGTCAATCGCGTCCTTTTTTGTTCAACTGAAAGCAGTCGCGGAACCCACCTCGCAGACACCTTGTGGAAACCCAACTCGTTGACAATTATGTTTTGAGTTCGTTCATAAGAGATGCCTATAATCTCGGCTATCTCTCTAATTTTTAATCTGCGGTCTCCCGTTATTAAATCAAGTAATTTTTTAATATTTTCGTCAGTAGTTGACGTCGAAGGCCTTCCAGAGCGGGGTTCATCTTTCACACTCTCTCTACCACGCTTAAATTCTGCTATCCATTTTTTGACGGATGAATATGACAGAGCACAATCGCCTAATGTACTGACCATGTCATCATGGATGGCTTTTGATGATAGCCCCTTCTTATGGAGGTACTTAATGACGGCACGCTGCTCGATTTGCTCCATTCGCGGAAATTATGTCCCGATTACTTTGTTAATAAATTTATAGAATCACAACTAATTATCGCACACGTTTCGAACTTCACACAATGAACTAGTCTGAACTGAACTAAATAATGTGGGTAGATTTGATTTTTAGAATTGAATGGATCTGTGTTAGGCCGAGTACTTTTCAATCCACCCTCGTATTTGTAATCTAAGCCAAGCTTTTACGGCTTCTTTGAATTCAAAGCTCAAATGTTAACCTTATGTAATTAATGATAATATAACTAGCTACGTATACTAAAGATACGTGACATACCCCTTTCGCTTCATCATAAACAGATAAACGGGAAGGCGTGTATCAAATAATAAGTAACTTGAATATATTTTGCAAATGAATCCACACCGTGTAATTATACGGTTATTCCGTATCTATCTTAATTTAGGTTTGGATGCTCAACTTAATTTTCATATATAAATAAGCAAGCAACCGAAGCTCGTCACCCGATACCTTAAAATTGTAAATTATTGTTGTGCTACTTTACAAAACACTTTGCACTTAAGAAGAAAATGGAAAATTTATACGTTGCGGACCAGCAACTCACTCCGAAAATGTTCACTTGAGTTCCAGTTCCATAATTTAATGTCACAAACAATCATATATTATATTAATAAAAAAGTAATCTTTGTATATACAATTCTGGTGTGTGTGTTCGTAATTCTTGGCTTGGTCGATTTTTATGAGGTACTTATGAGGTCACCTGGATGATTCTTGGCTATAGTTATACTCAGTAGGTGGCACTACTGTTGAGATCCAGAAGTCACTCGTGCGAATATGTCGCGGAACTGAATATTTTTTTATATAATACTAGTTGTATTATATAAAAAAAATATTCAGTTCAATTCTGTCACAAGTAAATTATTATTAATATATTGGACAATAAATGTGATTATTGGATTAGCTGGACGCAGAACTGGTATCATGTTTAAGAACAAGGAAAATAGTCACAGCGTTGTCTCAATGCGTGTTGGCAGACTGACAGATATGTTTTCGCAATATTTTAATTTCTCAGACATGCAGGATTCTTTGAATTGTTTTCTTTTAACGCTGAACCCGCGGTTATATTCATATAATAACTACATACGCGGGGTACACTGAACGTTTTACGTAACTAAACAATTTATATATTAAACTAATATATTTGTTGCTTTTCAAAGTACTTTGTATTATATTTTGGACACATTTTGTCATTCGTTCAAACCATTTTTTTTAATATAAGGGATAGAGTTGGTCTGGTCTGGTCTCCATCAGTCTGAGGCCATAATTTTCACGTGCTGGTCCTTCTTCAAAACCTTCCATCAAATCATCGGTTTTTAGAAAATAAAGAAATTCATTCAGAAGACAAAATTGACTTTTTTTGTTAATTCCATTTTTGCAACGGATGGCGAACTTAACTGATAAAGAACAATTGATTCGCGACCTCTCGCTAAAATTATTTCAAACAATTTAAGTATTTCTTATGTTTAAAAAAAATATAACATTCGAAATTCAAACTTATACAAGCGGCAAGAAGCACAGAACTTTCAGTGTGCCCTATGCATAATTACGTTAAACGATTTTAGTGGTATGAGCGAGCATCGAAATTGAGTTGCTCACGTACTATGAAATTTAAAGCGATCGCCCAGCACCTGCTTACTTTTCTTCGAACAGTGATCCACATCAGACGTTTTTAAGTCATTTACCGAAAAACTGGTTTACATTTAGATTAACTATCTAAAGTTAGCTTTCAAACTTGACTTAACTTTCAAATGGCCAATGTTCGAAAGATATAATTTTTTAACATACAAACAAACAACACAGGCACAAATATATGATATTTTTTTTAATTATAAAAACAAAAACAAAAAGTGGTAGGGAGTGCTCTCTTCCGATTTCTATAGTAAAGGGTAGATAGATAAATAGATAGAAATAACACTTTATTGTACGCCAAAAAATAACAAAAATATCAACAAAAAAATGAGAAAAAGAAATGTGGTACAATGGGCGGTCTTATCGCTAAGAGCTATCTCTTCCAGACAACCTTTGGATGGACAGCATTGCAAGAAAACAATAAAAACGTGTGTGGTTTGCTGACAAAATAACATTATTTTTATTAAAGCCATAAAATAAAACTATATAATGGTATATAAGTAACTACATAGATAAGATAAATACATATATACTTATTAATATATATGTATAAATATACAAATAAATATATATTTTTATAAATATAAATATATAAAAGTACAATATATACTTTAAAACTATTACATATGACATAAAAGTGCCATACATATAAACAAATATTTTAACTAAATAAAGGAGAATAATTATATACAAATGAACTAAATAGAATCAAAGTTGAAAAAAGTAATCATGTACATGCTTCTTAAAAACCGGTAGGGATTGAGCGCGTCTTGCTGATAACGGCAAGTCATTCCATAATCGAACAGCTTGTATTGTGAACGATCTGTCCAAAAATTTGGTAGTGTGGGCTGGCATTTTTAACATCAAATTTTCTTATGATCTCAAATGTCTCAAATGTGATTCATTGAGGAATTCAAACCGATTTTTAGGTAAGAAGGATAGAAAGGATTAAAAAGAATATTATAAATAAGTAAAAGAATATGAGCATTCCGGCGAAGGCGAATTGGCAACCACTTGAGCCTGTTACGAAAATCTGACACATGATCATATTTACGCAAACCAAATATGAATCTTATACAAAAACTTTGAAGTCGCCCAAGTTCATCAAGTTGCATTTCAGTGAGATCAAGATAGCTGACATCTGCAAAATCGAGTATTGGAAGCAGAAGAGTTTGCGCAAGCGCAATCTTAGTGGCAGTTGGTAAAAAGTTTCGTAGTCTTCTCAAAGAATGAGCAGCTGCAAAAATTTTACGACTAACTTCCTGTAACTGAGGACCCCAAGATAAAGTTTTATCGATGAATACACCCAAGTTTTTGACAGTGTCACTGGTCAGGATTATATTACGATCAAATACAACTTTGGTTACTTGTGGTAAATTGCATTTTGTAAGCATATGCGGAGAATCTATAATAATTAGTTGTGTCTTCAGTTGGTTAATTTGGAACCATAATATCTGCTCCATTCCGAAATGATTGCTAAGTCACTGTTTATAGTGTTAATAGCTACAGCTAAGTCACTAGGAGTAGCTTGTGAATATAAATTTTAAAAATCTAAGGCCCGTATGGTTTGTAATCTACAATACAACAAAAAGCTATAAAACCATCAACGCAACAACCTCGAACTTCAAAGTCTGACGTATGGATCAAATAAACAATGATACACATGTGTCGGAATGGTTAAACATACAAATAATATTGCTCATATCGTGTGATTGTTTGTGTCGAACGACTTACAGAATCTTTAAGCATATCCAACTTTAGTCGTAGATATAGCCTACTAGTACCTCCAAAGTTACAAAGTCCTTTAATCATACCTCATTGATAATGAGGGATGATCAAAGAAAATCTTAACATATTTTCATTGGTTCATTAATACTCTTTTTTAAAGTTTAAGGGTGACAAACGAACACAGTCCATCTGATGGTAATAGATGCTGTGGTCCATACACATCTACATCTGTCTCCGATTAAGAATCAAAATTCAGACTCGTTGTTACTCCTGAGAACTAAGATGGAATGCCTCGTTCCGTTTAAAATTTGTCTCCAGTCCACACTTCTACATATACACTTACCATACGAAACACAGAAGCGTTAGCTTCTATATCACGCTGGTATTCTATTAGAGCTTAGTCGTTCCCCGATCGAGCCGACCAATTCCTGCCAACCATAATATAGTTAAATCGTAGCTCTACCACGTGTAAGTTTATTAATTTTTATCAAATGATACGATAGTTCATGGTCCAAGGATTTAATTCACGGCATAATAATTACTGGTTGTATTTGATCCATATAATTGGCTCTATTGATTAAAATTACGCAGGCTCTTAATGTTTCACGTTTTAGTCGGTTCGATTCTTTGCTCTGACAAGCGATTTTTAAAATTAATTATTATATTTGTAAACTATTGTAAATAGTTTTTACATAAATATATTACTATCACATATATTAAATTTTCATTTTATTAAAATCAAATTAAAATTTATCTATTTTCATAGCTCTGGTTGTCCGGCGGACTGGATTTGGATTGTACCGCCAATGTCATCATCAATTACACCCGTATTCCATCAAGAGATGGCACTGTATTACTTACGACCCGCCTATGAATATCAGGTAAGCTGTTTTAATAATTTTGTTGAATTAAAAGCATTTCTTTGCAGAAATCTTAATCAACTATAGTCTAATGTATCGAGCAAATAGACTACCTGATGGTAAATGAATACCATACTATTCATTTACCATCAAGTGATAAATGAATAACCAACTTCAAGCAAAGGTTATATCTATCTATATGTGCGATATTACCTCTGAAGAGTAAGATCAAAGTTTCAAGTTTAAATCAAAGAAAAAAATTTTACGTTATATAACAATGGATTTACTTTTGTTTGGGGGCAGAAATATCTAAGTCAATATGCAATACACAGAACGCCTCCTAGGCAGAACAGTTCTACCACCTAAAGACGATAGACATACATATAAAGATTATTCTTCTATAAGTTATAGTCCTGAATTAATTTGTGGTTGTGTTCTGCATATTGTGTTACTGTTTTTTAAAATGAAATGAAGGTAATTTCCTTCTTACTTGGATTATCTCCGCACTGCGATACGTTTAATGGTGGTGTAAGAATATCCACTACCCCATATCATCCCGTGGGTGTCGTAAGAGGCGACAGAGGGACACAAATCAGGAGATTAACACCAGTGTCTTCCTAATAACAACTAATAATAATAAACTACGGTAACCCGCTTGCCAAGCGTGGCAGCTAAGGCAAATATCCCCGCTATGAGGCAATCTACGGGAGGTCTATGTTCACCAGTGAACTTTAATAGGCTGTAACAGTAACCGGTGAATTATCTTATTTTTCGTGGAGGCGTCTTACATACGTAAATTTCATATTGACAAATATCTTGTCTTGTAAATGTAATCTATCTATACTTGTTTCGGTTGGGAATTTTACCGAAATTAAGTCAAGTCGCAAATACAGTCTTAGCCATTTCGCTTCAAAGCAAATATAACAAAAATTTGGAAAACCCAAAATTGCACGCCCCATGAGCGTTTCATTTAATTTTGAAGAAAAAAATAAAAATAGTGATTAAATTTTTATAAAAAAAAAACAGAATCTGATCGACTTTCATTAATAACTTTTAAACGGTATAGAGTTCAATAACAAAAATCAATAGGGATCCTCCTAAGAATATATGGAATCTTATTTCATATACTATATATCTCAATCTATAGATTAAATTTCTAGCGGGAAGACTCACCGACTCACAGACCAACGGACGGCAGTCCATATATTTTTTCAATTACATGTTTTGTTATGTAATCTAAAGGGAATCAAATAGAAAATAAACTTATAATTCAATGTCCATTGATATTTTTACGTTAATAATAATACGGATTTGATATCCAGCTAAAAGTATAAGAACGATTTTATGTAGCGGAATTGAGGTATGCCCATACATCGAGTGTACAGTACTTTCTCTTTACTCACGTTGTAAAACTAAAGTATGCTATATAAAACACGTAAAACATATTGACCAGGAACCAGCTTGGAAGACGCATCAGTGGCAAAAATCGAAGCCGATTAGTGGAAAGCGGGCTATTAATAGAAAATTTCACTTCAAGCAAATTGCACGCGCCGTCAAATTTACATCGAAATTATTTGGCAGAGCTCTCTCTAAGAGGATTAAAGCAACGGTTCTCTATGCCACCGAGACTGGAAAGTCCGAGCAATACGCTAAGGAGCTAGGGGTCATTTTTGGCCACGCTTTCAATGCTCAGGTATTTAAGAAACATACAATGGAAGTGTAATTTATCATGTTATATTGGTTAATTACGCTATTAGAATCAGAAGTAACAGTATATATTATTCTACTGTTAAAAGTGAGTCAAATATGTAAGATTATTTTTCAACTTATAGGTACACTGTATGGCGGATTATGATATAACATCTATAGAACACGAAGCATTATTACTTGTTGTCACCTCAACATTTGGGAATGGTGATCCACCAGAAAACGGCGTGGTAAGAAATCTTTCGCTGTAGCATTTTCATATTAAGTAGCCACCTATAGTCTTTAACAAATATATAAATACTATAGGATAAGGTATGGGCAAAATTGCTTGTCTTAATTAAGTTATTTATACTTATTTTTAAGTACTTATTAATAAAACATCCTTTTAGTAACATTTAAAGTAATAAAAGACGACGTCGTGTAATGGCGACGTAAAAGAATCCACTACCCCATATAGAGGGTATATCTCTTGGGTGATGTAAGAGGTGACAGAAAGAAACTGAAACAAACGACGGGCTGGATCGTTTTTCAACAAAAAAAAAAACCAAAAATAAAAATAAACAAAATACGGTTGTAACTACGAAAAATGTCCCCCCTATGAGCAATCTATGACGTTGGTTTAGTATTGAAATGAAAATTAATTAATTAACATAAGATTGATGCCTATGGCTCAGAACCGTGCTTTGCCGCATTCTGCGGGGGAGGCGTATGTTCAACAGTGAACTTGCGAAGATCTGTAACGATAATAATGATAAACGTAAAGTAGCTACCTTAACTGCCATACGGCCAGTGATTATAATAATTATCTTTTCCTTTAAAGTGGACCTTATTAGTAGATGTTCTGCTACTTTACGAAAGAAACCAAAAGGCTGGCCAACGGAGCTCTATTAGCTAGAAAATACACATATTTCGGCAAAAGCTTAATATAATTTATGACACAGCTTTAAATATTACTTAAAAAAACACAACGTTTTTATCTTTTTAGGCTTTTGGTGAACACCTATGCGAAATTTTATATGCTGATCAAGTTGCAGGAGAAGAATCCACTGGGTAAGTTTTATATTTACACTTTTTAAAAGATAATTTTAGTTATATCATTAATGTTAAAATTAAAATATATTTTAAGGAGCTCACATGTGTTGACACCAAAGTCTTTTATAAAAGTTAACAGTCAACTTGAACTTCAACGTTTTGCCTCTGGTAATCCAAAACAACTGAGCAGATTGGAATCACTAAAAGGTAAAATAATAATTAACTTTGTTTGATTAAGTAATAAAAACTGTCGTCTAACCAAATTACAATTTTATAGGAAGTACAAATGATGCCACTTCAATTGATAATTTTGGTCCACTAAGCAATGTGCGTTTTGCCGTATTTGCTCTTGGGTCAAGCGCTTATCCAAACTTTTGCAACTTTGGCAAGTACGTGAACAAGTTACTCGGAGATCTTGGCGGTGAGCGTATTCATGAAATTGCCACTGGAGATGAAATGTGTGGTCAAGATCAAGCTTTCCGGAAATGGGCCTCTAGCGTATTTAACGTATGTAATACCTATGATTGTTTGCGACATTTTTCTCTTAAAATTTTTTTATAGCATTTTAATTAATCAATATTTATTTTAAATGACAAATAATATTTAAATGCAATATATTGTTCCATCTGGATTCTAAAATAAACGAAATTTCGCAATCGTTATAATCATTTCTCATAACTTTTAATTCAGGTGGCGTGTGAAACATTCTGTTTAGACGATGATGAAACTCTGCAAGAGGCAAAAAGAGCTTTAGGCTCTGTTACATTAAGTGAAGAAACAGTAAGATTTACTCGTCCAGCTGGTCGCCCTCCAACATTGCCAGCAGCGTTACAATCTGCATTGAACCGACAACTAGTAATTTGCGTTGTCAAAGCTAACAAGGATTTGGGTGACTCTACGGCGGAAAGATCTACAATATTTATAGATCTGGAACCAAAGGTAAGTAAAACTGAAAAAGTTGATAAAAATAATGTACCTAATGCCATAATCGTGTTTATTGCATAAACCTTCATTTTACAGAATGAAATCAAATACGATCCGGGAGACCACGTTGGTATTATTGCTTGTAATCGTAAAGAGTTAGTTGATAATTTGTTGACGCGATTGAAAGACGTCAGCGATTATGATGAGCCCGTGCAATTACAACTGATGAAAGAGACTCATACTTCAAGTGGTAAGCGCTCTTTTACATTAAACTTCTTTGTTAACTGGGTTGACTGGTAGAGAATTCCGACTGGCATTAAGTCCGTCCTTTATTACAAACGTATTGGGCATGATCTGAATACAATAAAGTTTTGAAAAAACTAAGAATTTGTTTTTTGTAATATATATTATGACTTATTTTTACAAAAAAATATTCCCTTAGGACCTGTTAAGTCTTGGGAGCCACATGAAAAACTACCAGCTGTAAGCGTACGAGAACTGTTTACCAGATTCTTAGATATAACTACTCCACCAACCACAATTCTTTTGCAATATTTAGCAAAGACTTGTGAAAATGAAGATGAACGAAGGCAACTAAACCTTTTGGCAACAGTAAGTGTAATATTATAAAATGTAATGATGTTAATCCTTCAAGATAATATTTATATTTTTTCTTACTAGGACCCCGCTGCGTACGAAGATTGGCGTCATTTTCATTTCCCGACACTTTCTGAAGTATTAGATCAATTTCCATCGGCCATGCCAAGTGCATCCTTGTTGGCTGCCTTGTTATCTCCATTGCAGCCAAGGTTCTATTCAATCTCATCTTCTCCTATTGCTCATCCAAAACGATTGCATCTTACCGTTGCTGTGGTTACGTACAGAACACAAGGTAAGCAATAAAGGCCACATAAAAATACTTCATCATTATATATAATGCAATATATAGCTAATAAAGTATCGTAGATATGTCTTAATTTATTGCCGTCGATGTGGAATGGAATGTCGCGATTAATAAAAGTAAAAACAAGGTCGACATTTTGTTTTCAAGTTTTTTCACTAAAAAACTAAAATTCATACTTAAGGCAATAAAAATAAGTTGATATTAGATAAATAAACGAATGACCACGGTTTTTGTTAGACTAGTGAACATAAAAAATCACGATTGTATCATGTTCAAACAGATGGTGAAGGTCCTGTCCATTATGGTGTTTGCTCAAATTATCTTATGGATCGTAAAACCGGCGATGAGATTTATCTATTCATACGAAGGTGAATATTCATTTTTGATAATTATTATCAGTCTTCTTTATTCCAATTTTACTTTTATTTTAACGTCTAATTTAATTTTCAGTGCTCCAAATTTCCATCTACCACAAGATTTATCAGTACCTCTAATACTCATTGGCCCTGGAACTGGCATTGCACCATTCCGAGGATTTTGGCACCACCGTAAAGCTCAATTAAACTCTCGAACACGTCCCTCCGCCGGTCCTGTCTGGTTGTTTTTTGGTTGCCGAACAAGAACAATGGATTTGTACAGAGAAGAAAAAGAACAAGCACTTAAAGAAGGTGTACTGTCAAAAGTTTTTCTCGCATTATCACGAGAGAAAAATATTCCGAAAGTAAGCGTTATTTACCCTTCTAATATTATTAATCAATTTATTAATTATTTCCGAAGTTATATTGAAGTAGTATACTTAGATGCTTTGTAGTCACTACATAACCTTCTTACAAATCAGAGGAGCCCTATGTTCAGCATTGAAACGTATAATATAGGCTGTAACTTTGATAGCTGATTCTTCATTAACAGTCTCTTAAATCGAACACGGGATATATGTATTGCGTCAATTGGCATCTAGGACTTCATAGATTTGCCAAATTTTGCACATATAAATTTCACATATGAACCTCCGAAATGTAGGCGTAAATTAAGATATTTCATTTAGTTATAGGATTTAGGAACCATTCATTATTCATTAAGCATTCATATTTTGACAGATAGAAAGCGTTATTTACCCTTGTAATATTATTAATCAATCTATTAATTATTTCCGAAGTAATATTGAAGTAGTATGCTTAGATGCTTTGTAGTCACTACATAACCTTCTTAAAAATCAGAGGAGCCCTATATACAGCATTGGAACGTATATAGGCTGTAACTTTGATAGCTGATTCTTCATTAACAGTCTCTTAAATCGAACACGGGATATATGTATTGCGTCAATTGGCATCTAGGACTTCATAGATTTGCCAAATTTTTCACATATAAATTTCACATATGAACCTCCAAAATGTAGGCGTAAATTAAGATATTTCATTTAGTTATAGGATTTAGGAACCATTCATTATTCATTAAGCATTCATATTTTGACAAATAGAATTTTAAAATTTGTTTGCAGATGTATGTACAAGAACTGGCAGAAAATGAAGGTTTTGAAATTTACGATCTGCTGGTTAATCGAGGCGCGCATTTCTATGTCTGTGGTGATTGCAAGATGGCCGAGGACGTTCATCAGAAGTTAAAAGGAATAATCAAAAAGCATGGCGGAATGACAGATGAACAAGTTCAGAGTTTTATGTTTTTACTTAAGGTATTTTTATTTTTAATCTTAATAAGTAAACATTAAACAAAACATTATATATTACATAAAACAGAAACGGTTAACTTAGAAAACAGTAAATAATTTAATTAGCTTCCTTCTTATTTTATCACAGTAGGTCAATAACAAGAGGATATAGTGCACGTTTATACTATTTGACTACAATGTTGCTGCAATTAAAATAACTTTGTTTATGCATATAATGCGATTTATTACTTAGTAAATTAAGCATATTATATTTTTCCTTACAATTGACTTGAGGCGATTCCTGCACGTCGATGCAAAGATAACGTACATATACGCGCACTCTTATTAAAATATCACAGTGTAATGTTATATCATCAACATCATTACGTACGGCACAAGTCCACCGCTGAACAATGACCTCCCTCCAAGAAATGCCATAAAGCTACCTACATCCATCGACTTTTTGCATCTCTTACCAGGTTGTCACTATCTAGTGGAGGGTCTTCCTATATTACGGTTACCGTTACAATGCTGCTAATTTTAATCTTTCTTTCCCTTATGTTGTCCACTCTTCGAACTATATGTCCAACCCATTTTCATTTCAGCTTACTTATCCATTAGGCTATGGTGGTAACTCTGGTTCGGTCGTTTCTACTTCCTTATGAAGTCTATCACGCAGATAAATTCCTAGCATAGACCTCTCCATAACTTGCTGAGCGGCCTTAAGTGGAAAAACCTTTGATTTTCTCTTTGACCTTTGACGGAATCAAAGGCTTTCTCATATTCCACATATTGTACTCCTCGGTCTTCTTTACAATTTTCCGAAGGGTATGTACGGGGTCTATTGTAGTAAACTGCCCTGTCTGCCTTGTTGGTCCGGTAATCATAAATTCATCTGCTGATAATGTAGTTCTGGCTTCAAATCCCGGGTCGGATCAAAAACCGGTTATTAAGTTTGGCTGGGGGTGGAAAGTTGACGATGTTTCACCCCCGTGCCTAAGAAAGCACGTAAATTTGTTGCTCTGGCGCCTCATCCCTCTCCGGTTGTGCCGGATATCCTTCACATTTGACTATGAGAGTGAGAGGGAATAGAGAGTGCACTTGTGTTTGCGTATACACTCCTGCATTATTATCCTTATATATGTCTTGAGAAAGACCGCCATTGCCGAAATTTAGCCTTGAGGGCATTATTACGAGTACCATAGACTAAAACTACTAGTAATCATTTTTTCATACTTTGTTAATGCAATTTAAACGCTTTGACACTTTCCCGGGACGCATTAATGTGATTACATTAATTCATAACAGAATTTTTAAATGACTCGCGAACAGAACGTAGATGCAGTTCAGAAGGAAAATTTCAAGAATTCCCGGAAGACAGATCTCTGACAGAGACTTTAGATCCTTTGTTCAAAGCAATTGCTTCTTCATTACATGATGTGTTGAAGTTGCGTACGTTTCTCCACATGAATTTGGGTATTTGTCTATTCAGTTGCCTGTATGCTATCATATCTGTTGAAGACTGCAACTTAATTTCCCGGCATACAGCCATGAGATTGAGAGTATAACGGATAATTTTTGGGTCCTTCTGGGATGGATCTAGTAGAACTTAGACCGTATGAAAAGTTTCCACGAGCTTACCATTTATAGTGTTCACTGTTTCTAATTACTGAAAACGACTTTAAAAGTATTTTGTTGTTTAAAAATATCTGGATTATGATTATATCCTGCAATATAATTATAATCAATTTGATATACATATTAACTCTTTACTAAGACTTGTTTTGTATGGAAAATATTTTTATTTTTGTTATATAGGAAGAAAATCGTTACCACGAGGACATATTCGGCATCACACTACGCACTGCTGAAGTACACAGCGCTTCTCGAGAATCAGCTCGAAGGAACCGCGTGGCTGCCCAACCATGACGCCGGTCCTCGCGCTTCCGTCCTAATTCAATTTGCTCCGCATAAATTGATGTCGCTTACTACCCTTTAAATATATTGAATTAATTAAATTTAATGATACGTTACGTAACGTACGTCAATAATCGAAATCTAATAAATATTTCTATTATCTATTTCAAAATCTTGAATTTTTTAGGGAATTGTAGTATTAATTCCGGAAATAATATTTATTGACACAAAATTATTAACTTTATTTACGGAAGAAATAAAATATATTTATTTTAAAATCTATTGTTTTGTTTGTATAAGTATATTATTTTGAACTATTTTCTAAGGAGGTTGTGCATATTTATGAGTATTATTTTCGATATGATTCATTAAACAGAAATAATAAAATTAACATTAAATTGTTAAGTACATTTAAGAAAATACTTTAATTAATCTATTTAATTATTCAAATAAGTATATTATGCAGGGATTCACAATCATTATACGCACAAGCATTTATTATAGCGTGCTTTTAAATTTTGTGTTTCGTTTGTCTTAATGCAAAAAGATAAGAATGAACAACAAAAGACAAGAAAGTAATTTTATTTCATAATTTCATGTTCATTAGCTTGAAAATTATAAAAGAAAATTTTCTTGCTATATTATGATATAGGTAGGATAAACTTTTCATGATATATTGATACCAATGTTTTTCGGTTATTAGTCTATTGCTTAAACAACTACATTATATTGTTTTAAAAAAATAACATAATGTTAGACAGAACACGTCATGTTCTTTAATTTTAGTAAAACTTGTACATATTTTATGCTTGCATCTTCTATTTTCGAGGATTTAAATTATAATTACATGCACGTACATACGTCATTAACTAAATCAACTCCTTATTAGATCATAAAATACATGTGCACTGCATTTTGCGCTCTAAGTTTAAAGTCTATTAAAATAACAAAACTATATAATGGTTACTTTTATTACATGAAATAATTGAAAACACTAATTCTTTTACTGTAGAGATTGGGAAAATATCTCCAAATGCTGCAATTTTACGTGAATGTCAACTTTGTGATCTGTGTGAACTTAGCTAGTCGTAAGAAATGTATTCATATTTTCTATTATCGATATTTAAAAATTAATACAACAACCCTACTAACAAATGTTTCTGTGTTACTATAAATAAATTTTGTAATCAATAATCATCTCTTGTAATTTTAATAATAATATTATATACATTTTATCGAACGAAAATTCCTCAAAAATTTATTCAAATACACATTTAAAACTTATATTTAAATTATATTCATGTCCAAAATAAAGTCACAAGCTACATCTTATTACGTATTTGCACCACTTTTACTATTAATGGAAGCTATTTGGCTGTGCTACAATATCAGACGATTGCATGTTGCTGGATTTTATTAATATTTGTCTGTTATTTATCAATTAAAGTTCCTTCGAATTCATTAAAAATCTTTTTATTTTTTTTCCTACTGCTGAAAAATCCTAACCAATACAAAGCGACAGAGATATAATAACTGATATAAATCAATAAAGTTCTAGTTAGTATTTTTGTCCTAATACTAATTTAGTAATAAACAAAATTGTTCTTTTTAAAAGCTTTTATTTTACTTGTAATGTGTTTTAAAGCAGTTATACGCAACCGATTGAGCTGAAATTTTGCATAAATATTTTGCGTATAATACATGGTTAGCTAATCGACGTCATTCTAAATCCAATATGGTGGACTCCCAAAGATGACGGACTATGTTTATTTTATGCACCCTCATGATATGGATATTAAATTAAAGAGTTTGCTGAGAAGAATACGAATAGAATGATGTCCGCGTTCAGCTCTTCGAGGAGATGGTGTACTACTGCCCGGCTAAACGGTAAGACTTACCGTGGTCGTGTCTTCACTAATATCGACTTATACCTTGGGCAAATTCTGGCGATTTGCCTAATTTTAAAGAGTCATAGCTCGGCAAAGCTTAGGATAGTTTGATGGTACTCGAACAAATGTTGTAGGGACCGACAAAGATCAACTGCTGGCGATAAAAAATCAAGATGGCGGATCTGAGATAGCGACCAATATTAACAATGTCGCATTAAATGACATAAACAGACTTAGAAACATGTCCAGCGATAACTAAAAAATAAATTAATAGTAAATTAACCTTTTTAATAATAAGTATTTATTGAATTGCTCTAAAAAGAATAAAATAAACTTTAAATTAAATCAAACCCATTAATTTATTACATCTCACAATTTATATGATATATAAGCATGTCGCGAGATTTACTCGTGTACATAAATAAGAATACAATATGTAACTCGACATATATGTATGTATGTAAATCTACGAAAAATATAAATACCTATTTTATGTAAATTGTGTAATGTAATAAATAAATGGGTTTGAATTAATTTAAAGTTTATTTTCTTCTAAAAAAGCTTGTTTTTGTAAATGTTCTTGTACTACTAAATTATTACATAGCCTGACAAATGCAGTTGCAACAGAAAAATAGATATACTTCTTACATAACTTACACTTCTTACATAAAGTAAGAAGCATTTTTGACATAAGAACTTTTCTTACATAAAATAATAAAATAACAAGAAGATTTATTTATACACGTCACAATTACTGTATTAGGCCACTGACATTTTACTTTTTAAATGAATAGCTTATCCTCCTCCTGCTTCTAAGCGGGTTTTGTGCAAGAAAGGATATTCTGTATTACCCTGCTGCCATTGGCAGATGTCATAATATATTCTCAAAATTTATTTTAATTTCTTAGACATAAAGTTGCCTCCACGATACAAGAGAAATTTCTAATGGTGGCTGGCATTAAAAAAATGAACGACTATAAGCCAGTGCTTGACTAATATCCCACCTGATGGTAAGTGGCAACAAGCGTAACAAAAGCCTATGGTCTTGAATAGAAAGATAGAATCAAATAGAAGGAAAATGCTGCGAAATGACTCCACTCCTTTGCTGTGCGCATTACGGACGATATAGCAAGCCGTTTGGTTCGAATGCGAGAAATATCGACAACAAAGGTGCGGAGACCAACAGAGCGTCTGGTAGTTCGATGATAAAACAGATACGGAGCAGTTAAGTCATACATGGCCACATCTTTCGAAATGTATCCTTTTGAATCAGAGTTTTAGACTATAGACTGAAAGTCACTCGCCAACACGCATTTTTTATATTTCTTTTTTTCCGTATTATATTTCCTTACCCTCTCAGAAATGAGTATTGCCTGTGCTCAGCAGTGGGACCCATTTAGGCTGTAACTGTTCTATAGAAAATATCAAATAAACACCTTTCGCCTTGATATATAATTGAAAAAGGAACATTTGAAATCACACAAAATTCACAGCTCTTTGTTGGCAACATTTTAAAATTCTTTGGCGCCAGTGTTTGACATTAATAAATATACATATGCTTATTTACTCTGATACATTGGCAGTATGCACAAACGACATAACTTGCCGAAGCGATAAATCTTAGAGTAACATTTGTATGCGACAATTATTCGTTTGACATTGATAGTATGAACATATAAAAAATATATGTTTAATTTTATTTAATGTATTTGTAACACATATGTAATATAAAAAAATAATGTTTGTTTGTTCATGTTTTTGCGCTGCCATACCGTTCATCAGATTGCGGTAAAACTTTGTCAACTTATTGCAGGTATAGTATAGTTAATTTACAGTAGGTGGCGCGCGTATCGTACCGACCAATTTATTTTAAAGTCGTATATCATTCAACTTCTTTGAATTATGAACTCCTAACTAAACAATATTATAACTCTTCCAAATTTAAAGTGATATTTCTACATTTATAACTCCAGCTGCTGCAATACGCCTGGTACTGCTGGTTATGTAAATTTTAGCTGTATGCACTCCTTCTCCATATTATAAAAATTGACTGCGAAATTTCACACTCTTAACTTAGAAATGAGTTGCGATGCTGAGTGTCACGGGTCTCAATCCACGGAACAAGTATTTTATATGATTGACAAATAATTGTTTCGGGTCTGGTTATATGTCCTTGTAAAATTGTTGTTTGTAAATGTTTGCAAACTGCCTCCACGATCAAGAGAAAACGTGTGAGGGTAACGGTATTAAAAAAATGTGCGATGTAGTAGTAAGGAGAATAAACGTTTATTTTAAAAATTTCCTAGTTCGTGAGCAAAACGAATTCAGTTTCCACTGGTATCAAAGAAATTATCAATTGCAATTTTAATTGTTGAAGCTACTGATTCCCGTATTGCATAGGCGGTGGATTCTTTCATTCCACAAAACCCTCTCAGAAATGAGTCAAAGATTAATTTTGTAATTTTTCTATCTTAAATTGTTTTGTTTGCGTATAATTAATTATGTTATGTTATTAATTATGTTAATTACCTTTTGGAATTAGGGACCAGTTTTCTTAACTGTTTTTAATAAAATCAATCCGGTCAACTGTGATATCTTCCAATAATAATGTTTAAGTTGAATTGTATCTTGAAGATCTTTATGTATATAATATGTATTATGTATAACCTTAAAATACTTTAATAACCTGACGTATTATTAAATTTTAAAGTTTTAACAGTTTATTATGTCCCCTGAATTTCGATCTCAGCGATCATTTCAGATTAATTATTATTATACTAGTGATTTGCCCCGGCTTTGCACGGGTGTTTTATGGATATCGACAACAGCGCTACCTGCCGCCTCCAATTGCGAGTCCAAACCATTCTGGAATCAACTTAATCACCCACACAAAACTTCATCAAAATCGGTCCAGACGTTTAAGGGGAGATCAGTTATATACATAAAGAAGCTGACAGTGGCTTAGCAATTAGTTGTTGCGCTGGGGGCCGCGGGTTCGAATCCCACACGGAACAAGTATTTGTATGGCCTACAAATAATTGTTCCGGGTCTGGATGTTTGTCCTCGTGCAATTTATGTTTGTAACCTGTCTCCACGATACAGGAGCAAAATCCTAGTGTGGAGGTAACGTTTTTTTAAACAAAAAAAAAGAAGACAGAAGAATTATTAGACGTCGTACTGCCCTCTCCGACTTTGTCCTTTAAAAAGCCTTTAATTACCATAAAATATTGAGGGTCACTTAACGGGATAAGAACTATGCTATCTCTCAAGTTGGACCAAACTGCACACAGTGTGCAAAAGTTCATAGTAATCAGTTCAGTAGTTTAAGAGTTCATCGCCGACAAACAATGTGACACGTAATTTTTATACATAAAGATTAGAATAATAAATTAACTAATATTCATCGTGTTATTATTTAGTTAATTTTGTTCTACGCGATTTCATCCGCGTGGAACTTAAAAAAAAAACACCTGCAGATCTTTAATAGTGGTCTTTAAGCAAGTCATTCAATTATCGAAAAACTACTTTAAACTCAGTTTTTTTGTCATTATCTAAAAAACTATGCGATAATATGAGAAAGTATTTAAAATAACAATTTAAGATCTATTATTTTACGTAATAAGCTTGTTTGAAAGTTTGTTTTTAAATCTACAAAACCATTTCTCAACTATTCTTCAACAAATTAGACAGACAAATTTTTTTTAATTGGTTATTCATGTCTTAATAAAATGCAATGTCTTTATTTATTTATTTTATTTAATATTCTTTATTGCACACCATACATAAATTACAGAAATTCTATATATAAAAGAAGTATGCAATGGGCGGTCTTATTGCTGATAGCAATTTCTTCCAGACAACCAATGAATGGACAGGATTGCACGAATATGACAAGGGCAGGGCAAATTGGTGTGTTAGAGAAAAAAGAAAAGAGATAGAAAAGAATAAACACATATACATACTATACATACACATACTATAAACATATATACATACAAAACATATATATATATATATATATATATATATGTATTAATATATATATATATATATATATATATATGTATTAATTTAATAATTCAATATATATATATATATATATTGAATTATTAAATTAATTAAATGAAATTGATATGATACATATAATATATTATTTAATGGCTAGTGTGGAAGTGAAGTTATAATTTAAAGTGCGAGGTAGTGATTCTTAATTAGTTTTTTAAATACCGGTAGGGATGGTGCGCGTTTTACTGACAATGGGAGTTCATTCCATAAATGAACGGCCTGTACAGTAAAAGACTTGTTCATAAATTTTCTAGTGTATAGTGGCAAATTCAACTTCAAACTCTCTGCTGATCTCAAGTTACGCGAAAGGGAATCATGAAGAAATTCAAAACGATTTTTGAGGTAAGAAGGGTAAGAAGGATTAAAGAGAACACTATAGAGAAGATGAAGTGTGTGAGCATTCCGATGAAGTCGTATTGGCAACCACTTGAGCTTAGTACGAAAAAGAGATACATGGTCATATTTGCGCAGTCCAAATATAAACCTTATGCAAAAATTCTGAATTCGCTCAAGTTTATCGAGGTGAGCTTCGGTGAGATCTAGATAGCTGACGTCTGCGTAGTCAAAAATAGGGAAGAGAAGGGACTTGGCAAGCATAGTTTTGGTGGAAATGGGAAGAAAGTTACGTAATCTACGCAAGGAGGCTGCCGAGGCATAAACTTTGCGATTAATTTCTTTGATGTGCTGTCCCCACGACAGATTCTTATCTATGTGGATACCTAAGTTCTTTACTGAATCTGCGTAAGGAATAATAGTTTTACCAAATACTAGAGGCAGGTAATCTAGGCTCGACTTAGCCAACATTTGCGCGCTGCCCATGATAATGGCTTGCGATTTTGCTGGGTTAACGTGAAGGCCGTATGCATTACTCCACTCAAGAATTCGATTGAGATCTGCATTAACGACATTGATAGCATTGGGGAGATCGTTGGGACAAGCTTTTGTATATATTTGTAGATCATCTGCATAAAGGTGGTAGGAAGAAGTTAAATTATTGGATATTGAGTTTATAAAAACTGCAAAAAGCAAAGGAGATAAAACGCCTCCCTGTGGTACACCAACATGTACGTTACACCAAGATGATAATGTATCGTCGATACGTATACGTTGCTGGCGACCAGACAGGTAACTCTGAAACCAACCAATCGCCGTTGGAGATACGTTAAGAGAGCGCATTATGCCGAGTAGGACATCATGGTCAACGGTATTAAAAGCATTACTGAAATCTAATAAACAAAGAACAGTTACTTCACAGTTTTCCATTCCTAATCGGATATCATCGGTGATGTTCACCAATGCTGTGGTAGTACTGTGTCCAGGTCGAAATCCTGACTGTAAAGGATTAAGAAGAGCATTCGCACAAAGAAAACTGTTGAACTGGGTGTAAACAAGGCGTTCAAGGACTTTAGATAAGAAGGGCAGTAAAGAGATAGGACGATATTCAGAAAAGGATGTAGGATTACTTTTCTTTGGAATAGGAATAATTTCAGCATTTTTCCAAGATGATGGAAAACTACTTGTAGAAATGGAGAAGTTAAGGATATGACAAATAATAGGAAGAATAATATCGAGAATGGGAAGAATCATGTTACGACTGACACAGTCACTTCCCACTGCATTGGAAGTAATAGATAGAACGCTCTTCTTAACGTCACAAGCAGAGAATGGTTTGAAAACAAAAGAAGAATGATTGGGAGTGGGAATAGTTGAAAGATATGTTAGTGTATTAGCCTTAGTAGTGTTATCTAAACAGGACGAGGAAGAAAAATGTTTATTTAAACCATTAACGTTTAAATCTTTTGTCGTTGGATTATTCTTAGATTTCCCAACACCCAATGATTTGAGAAATTTCCAGACCTTTGCCGTATCACAATTTTCCACTGACTTATGAATATGAAGGCGTTGAGCATCCCTACACACCTTATTGCAGTGATTGCGAATGTTAATATATTTTTCCCTATTAAACGCATTCGGCTTACGTTTAAACTTAGCCTTAGCTATCGCTTTTTTATTGATTATAGATTTAATATCATCAGTAAGCCAAGGTGATGGACGATGCTTAATTTTGACTAAGCGTGCAGGTGCATGCACATCAAAGATTTTTATAAGGGCAGAAGTAAAGATTGAGACCTTATTATCCAGATTATCCGCGCTATAAAGACTTGACCAATCCCAAAGCAACGCATCCTTACGAAGACTATCTATATCCATGCCACCAAAATTACGCTGCAGTAACATTTTTGGTTTAAATTTGGGAGATCGAGTTTTATAAGATAGAAAGATTAGGTCATGAAATGAAAATGCATCGGCCGTATATTGACCGTGCTTCGTGACAAAATTACAAGAGGAAACAAAAATAAGGTCAAGGAGAGAGGGCGTCGAGTTTGGAAAATGATGCGTGGCATTTAACGGTAAAATAGAGAGATTACTAGAATGTAAAATTGACTTAAGAGAAGAAGCCCTGGCAATGTCCTAAATAGAAGCTAGTTATTTCGGAATAACAGAAAGATACTTAAATTTTATTTAGATGATGACTAACCGAAGAATAACTACACTTAAACAAAAATGTATCTTCATATAGTTGCGCGCTGGCACTTGTGAGTTAGTTGACATCTTTCACTGTCTGTAGAAAGTGTAGCAGTGCGCAGTGGCTTAGCAACTGAGTTGCGGCCCTATGGGCCGCGGGTTCCAATCCCGCACGGAACAAGTATTTGTATGGCCTACAATAATTGTTCCAGCTCTGGATGTTTGTCCTTGTTCAATTTATGTTTGTAAACTGCCCCCACGATACAGGAGAAAATGCTAGTGTGGAGGTTACGTTTTGTAAAAAAAACGAATAAGAGTATGTCTGTATGAGTGGGTATGTGCCACCCTGTTACCTATACTTGCTGCGAAATAGCAGTGTTACAATGTTGTGTTGTGTTTCGATCTAAAGGTTATAGAAAGCCAGAATAATTGCAGGCTGTGAGACATTCCAATTGTTCCTTATATTTCCTCAGATTTCCTCAAAGGTGATTATTGTCAATCATCTATGGCTTTCTTTGTTTGAAGTTGGTGACAGATCCATATAGGACTGCAGTAGTCACTTTCCATCATGTAGACTTTAAGTTCGTTTGGCACTACAGTTCTATAAACCGTCCCGTTCGTCGCCGGTCTCGGTAGTCGGCTCTTACGACACCCATGGGACGAAATGGGGTGATAGATTATTTTACACCATTACGACATGGTAAACACTGCCACCACAGGGTAGTTATGTACTTTACACAATATAAAACGTATGAAGTGACTTAATTGAAATGTGGATTTATTATTTCTTACTTACTAGCTGGTACCTGGCGTATTACTGCCGCAGAAGAAATAATTGTGGAAATTTAAAAAAATATTAAAATGATTTTTTTGGTGCGATACGCGCATATTTTTAATTGCACTATGCCTATAACTTTCGTGCAAGTGCAAGAAATAAGTTGACATGGTTTTAGCGCAATCTGATGAACGGTATGGCAGCGCGTAAAATAAGACAAACAAATATCAATTTTTATATATTAGATTAATATAAACAAGCATCGTTTAAAGAATAATCGATTGCCCTAAAATACTTTTATTTTATTGCTTTCATACTACGCGGGAAATTGACACCAATGAAATTTTCAATTGTAATGTCAAGTGACGATTGTGCACGGAACTTAAAAGAATACAGGCGGGAAACAAAAGGAAGTAAAAAAACGTTTCAAAGAGATAGTATGAAGTCAGAAAGAAGCATTGGGACAACGCACTGCGATTGCACTTAAGCTACCACCGCTCTAACCAATTACAAGATCCATAGCAAAATATCAGATACGGATGTGGAAGCAACACAAAATCCCTTCTATTATTTACAGTGACGTAATATCATATCTGTTGCTGTTACCTAAACACGAAATGTCAGGAAATGACAACTTTTTACTGCCGCTAATGTTACCTTGATCAGGGGTACTGGCATCCGGTTCGTTCGATTAATGTGTCGACGCTGCTCGAGTGACGTGAATTTGTTGATTGTTATTTGCGGTCCAATGTTTAGAAGCCCGGCCAGTTGCCGAGACAACCGCATAGTCTCAGTTCAACTCCAGACACACCGGAGTATACATATATATTATGCTGCTTCTGTTATTCCAAGCAGTCCGCGGCAAAACAATTTCAGTGATCGCATTACGGATGCTCTAATTTACTGTCCTTTTTTTTCAAACGTGAAATGTTTAAGAACTGTTGCGTTAAGGAAGAAACAGAGAGCACTGGGAAGATGGATCGCGTTAACGGTGATTACAAAAACTCGGCATGTCTGTTCCAAAATGAAGTGAAAGCTGAAAATGGTCAAAAAGCGGTAAAACCTAATTTACGTCTAAAAGTGCCAACTCCAATGAGACTCAAAAACCATTTGGTTTCCGAGGAAAATTTTGATGTTCTTCATTCACATATTGATGAAGTTTCCAGCTTTGTAAGTAATATATATAATTATTTATTTATTTACACTTTATTTAAAAAGGATTGCAAAGGGCGGACTTAATGCCTTTTGGCATTTTATCCCAGTCATCTCGGGACGTGTGGAAAATAATGTGATAGGTGCCAAAAATAAAATGAACATTATAGTATATCATCAATCAATTGGGAAAAGACTTTAAATTTTTAAGTTTAAGACATTATAAGTTCAAATTACCATATTAGTATGTAAACAAAGGCAAAAAACATCTTAAAATACAACAAATCATCAAAATATTGATTATGTCAATACCATTTTTTATATTGAATCCAAAGTTAATTATATTTAATTTAAACTTATAATTAACTTATTTAATTGAAATGCTTCCTGTGTATGTGACAAAAGGAAGAACTTAATATATTTAGAAGCATTAATCAATATATTGTATTTAAAATATCAGACAACAAACAAAAGCGAATTGACTTCGAAATAATATTATTTGCATGTGTACGTTGTCATTTTTAATATAAATTCTATTAATAATTATTAAACTTAACATATTATAATATTTTAATTGAAGTATTAAATAGTAGTGTTTAATGAAAATGTCATATTTTACTGAACAGTATTACACGTTTTAAATGTACTAACGCACACTAGGATCGTATTTTAAAATAATATTAAGATTTAATAAAACGCATAAGCTGTGACGATTTTAATGAGAAATACATATTTTTTTTTATTCTTATGATTCTGAAAACGTCTGCGTAATTTCATATTATTCAGACGCCTGTAAAAGGGGGAAAACCGAATTACAAGATTCCATTTCATTCATACGTGTGTACGTATATATGTTTACGTGCGTATATATTTATTATTAAATTTAATAAACAAGTACATATATCATGTAAGTATAATCATGATTTTTTTTAAATTAGCTTGAAACAATACGATTACATATTTTGATATTATTCGATAATAATTGTTTATAAAGCATTGTTACCACGTTTGCACACTTAGTTATAATTAGAAATGATGTGTATTGAAGCTAAATTTTACGTTCATCGCTTTTAATAATGATCTTAATTTTATTGGTGTAATTTTTCTGCGTTTCATGTACGATCTGCGTTAAAATGTTTACAGATGTACGCACGTTTCTACGCTATGTTGGCTAAATTTTCAGTTTCGCTTTTAGACAGTAATTTTTCGAATTCACAGTTTTGATTTTGCAAACAAATTAACAAGGCTCCTGCTTTTATAATCACCGATATAAAGATATATTCACAAGTTACTGTTTCTTTCATGAGATTTATTTTGTTTCATTTTTCGATTTTTGATAGATTGTAAGTATGTCCGAAAACCAATAGGGAATAAAGGTTCTATGAAATAAGATAGACTGGTACCAGTAAAAGTGTGGAGCGACCCCGCTAGATAGAGAGACGAGCTGGTAAGACATGCAGGAAATCGATGGATGCAGGTGGTTTAGGACTGGTTCTAGATTCATTTATTGGGAGAGATCTATGTTCAACAGTAGTCTTATGAAAGGCTGTAATGATGATAATTATGATGATAGTATTGAGTGACGTTCGATAGAATACAGGTAAAATTAAAAATTTAGTAAAACCGAATTCAATAAATTTAATAAATTTAATTTATAACAATAAATGTTAAAAATCTCAATACCAATGTGTTTTTAAAATGGGGAAGAACTGAGTTCTGTTGAATCCTCTGTTTTTATTGGCATCACTCTCGACGCAAAGCTTCAGTGGCGCTCCTATTTATCCGAACTAGCAAGCAGACTAAGCTCTGCAGTTTATGCTGTAAAAATATTAGAGATCTCACTAGTGTCGAGACAGCTAGATTAATTTGTTTTAGTTATTTCCATAGCATAATGTCTTATGGGATTTTGCTATGGGGTAATGAGGCTGATTTAGAAACTATTTTGGTTTTGCAGAAGAGGGTCATAAGAGCTATCTATATATCTATATATAACCTTAACCCGAGAGAGTCACTTAGAGAAAATTTAATAAAAAAAAATATATTAACTTTGGCCTCTCAATATATTTACGAAAATTTGATGTATGTTCACAAAAACAAAGGTAGTTTTAGTAAAAAAAAGTGATATACACTCTGTAAACACTAGGAACAAACACGAGCTAGTGATACCTCTACTCTCTCGTCTCTCAACTCCACAGAGTCAGTAATTCATTCTTGGGGCAATGTATACGTTATTAGAAAAAAGTCTCAGAAGATATAAAAGGTCTGTCTATTACCAAGTTTTACATTTAATTAAACAGAAACTGTATAGAAAGGGTTATTATTATATAAATGAATACATGGTTGATAATAACCTCTGGAAACGAGGTTAATCGCTTCCAAGCTGTTGTTTCTAAAATAAATTATGTGAATAGTTTATAACAATTTATACTGTAAAATTTATTTAAAAAAAGTCCCGCCGGGTTTCTTGCTGGTTCTTCCCAGAACAGAGGTTTTTATCCGAAACAGTGGTAAAGTAAAAAAAAATTACTTCCAATAAGAATTACTACTTATTAATCAATATTTAATAAAAATTATTCTAATCTATTTTATTCTATTCTAATACAAATATAATAAGAACATCATCAATGAAGTCGAAGTCAATTAAATAAGCATTATTAAGGATAACAAAAGCTACTGGTCAGATCTTGACCAAATTTATATGGGACCATATGAGAAGCACTAGCTTTCAAATAAAAAAATCATCAACAAAATCAGTTCACCTAGAAAACAGTTCTGAGGTAACACACATTAAAAAATACAGTGGAATTGAGAATCTACTCCTTTTTTGAAGTCGGTTGAAAAGGTTTAAGACTGTTTAAATTTTTTCGGGTTTCCTAAACTTAGAAATCAGTAAGGACAAAAGAATACATATCTTGATTATTTGTTGATTATTTAGTAACGATTACGTGAGAAACTTGGATAAAAAATTGGACGGTAAAACTTACTGTAACTTTACTTACTAAACTTACACAAACCTAATAAAGGTATTGAATCCTGACAAGAATGACAGTTTTTAGTTTCAAGGAAATACAGGTTCTAACTAATATATAAACTACTTATCTCTAAGCCAAGCGGTAACTGGGTCACATGTATGGTCACACGAAATTGTCCGTAGGAGTCATCATGGCCATAATGTTTCAAAGTAGCAATTACTGTATCAGCTTATGAGATATTGCAATTTAGATCAAGACACGGCGCACAACAGAGATCATAGTTTACCAGAACGGAGATTACATGGTTGGTCATTTTCATCATTTGTTCTGTTGATAATAACGGATCTTTTTTTATACTCGTACAAGAGGGGACAAACGAGCATGCGACTCACCTGATGGTAAATGTCCACCGCCGCCCACGAACAACTGCAACACCAGGGTAATCGTAGGTGCGTTGCCGGTCTTTTAAAAAAGATTATTTCACAATATATAACTCTTTTCTTCAGAGTTATATATTGTGAAGGTACAGCAAGTAGAACATCACTTTGAGATCGGTACATATATGTAGGTACAGACCTTGTAGCAAAGTAATCCCCAATCTTACTTTAAAGATGCGTCTCTTTCTCCATTATGATCCGTTTTATTTTCAACATAATAAACGAAAAAAAAAACCACTTATATCGTTTACTATTCGTTTGACAACTAAAGATCATTTAAGATGAAACAACAAGTCGTCGTTATTTTGGAACCGGTATTTGGTACTTAAGTGATTTTTTATGCACTTTCTGCATTATAGAACGAGTCATACGGGAAAACCAAACATTTTTAAAGGTTAGGTAAGGGTAGGTAAATGGTAGGTAGGTAGAAACCTATATGGGAATCCGATGTATTACGTTGATCGATATGGTGCTTTTCTTTAGTCTATTTTTCTTGCCCAAAAACATAAAAATTCATTTAGGAAAAATATTCTTTAGACTGTGTCGTCGACACAGCATTGGGAACTTACGTGAAATGGTATATAAATAAAATATTATAAAATAGTTTTATTACCTTATTGTAGCACGAACGGGTCGGTTTAACCGGGATATGACCACTCTCACACATAATACCAGCGTAAAATAGGAGCTTAATGCTGCTGTGTTTTGTATGGTGAGTGTAGAGAATCGGAGACCCTTTTTACTGGAAACGAGGCATTCCATCTCAGTCCTCAAGGTAACTTTTTCTGCGTGAACCAATTTCGATGATTCAGTTTTTATTTGAAAACTGGATTTTCCTGTGGTTCCATATAAATTTGATCAAGGTTTGACCAAAAGTTTTTGAGTTATTCTTAATAATTTATATTGAAGTCGGTTGTACAACATTTTTAATTTAAAATTATGATTCTTAATTGAGGATAAAGGTACTATGTCTATGGGTCACAGCACCCACTTACATCAGGTTGAATGTGTGCTCGTTTGTCACCCTTATTCTCTAAAAAAAACTAATTTTATACTTGTATTTTAAATACATATGTACGTCATCGTGGTAAGCATAATTATACTGTCTAATTACACAACCTGGTTAATTGCAGAAACGCGAAATTATGGCTTTAACCTATGCTTCAATAAAAGTCTTTTCCACGAAAGAAGTCCCTTAGAAATTTAGATCTGCTGTCACATTTCAAATTATACATTTTAATTTGCATATATTCCACTAGACTTTGTTAATGAAACAGAGTTAAGTTTAGACTTGAAAAAATAAACTGCGTTTTGTTATAAGACGGTTTAAGTCCAGAGGATATAGGCATGTGCATAGGTTGAATATAGTCATTTTCATGAATGCGTCAGAAAGTATGCATTTCTTAAAAAAGTTTTCCTCATAACACACTGGCAGGTGGATTAGCTCACCGACCGGCCGATCTGACTACCCGTGGTCAAGACAGTGGTCAACAATTTGCAGAATTTGAGCTTGGAATTTTTCGCATGAATTTTCCAGTAGTAGGTGCAGGTGACGTCTAAGTTTAAATAAATATATTTTATTCGTTTTTTCCTCATTGTAGTGTAATGCCGACGTTAAACCCATTACCCTATTTTGCCCCGAGTGTCGTAAGCCCTCCTCTTGTCTGGATTCCAAATAATGATAGTACAAAAATCTCGTATTTCTCAGACGTAAAATACTCAGACCGGAGACGAGGAGCAGCGCCAAAGGTGCTAGATATGTATTGTATCAAGAGTTGAGAGTATTTTCTATCAATTTTCTACAACAGAGGAGGCGTGAACTTAAGTTGACTTTAACGGGCTGGTGAAGATATTCTTACATACACCGCAATTTAGTCATTGTATTTTGATTCTTAATCTACCATCGATATAGATCAGGTTCAGGTTTTTTACCGTGTACCAAAAAATACTTAGGATCATAATATCAGGTTCAGGTTTGTCATCGTATGCCCAAAAAATACAGCACGAAAACAAATCGTGTAAAAAATAGAGCACCATCATGCAGCTGTTTCACTTTGGTATTGTGGGCGAGCGTCATATTCTGCCGGTCGAGACGACAGACGACCCATTCATGTTGTAGCCATATCATACCATGAGTTACGTTTATCATTTTTTACAATCCCTTTTCAATCTTTCAGTTACTGTTACTACCTACGTGAAGAATTAGTAGCAATTGTTCCTAATTTTCTTGGCATTTAGTCTCGATTAATATTTGTGGTAGGAGCCGTGGGATGGCTAAACTCAAACTATCTGAAACGGTGAAAGAATAATTATTTTTTTTACAATCCCTTATATTCATTATTTCACTTACTAGCTACGTGAAGAGTTATATGAAAATAGCAATTTTTCTTAATTTTCTTAGCATTTAGTCTTCATTAATATTTGTGATATGATCGTTGGGTGACTAAACCCGAAGTATCTGTAACGGTGCCGGAGTAATTACGGACAAAGTGGATAACACAACCTCGGAAAAAACCAACTATAACAGTATTCACGACTTGATTAAGATCTAAGCGGCTGTTTTAAATCATTGTCTGCGAAATATATTTTTCTAATAATGTAGTAACAGACAGTTGACCTTCATAAGGTGAATTGTGGCCAGGCCAAATGGTAATCAGACTATGGGAAGATTTCTTAAACACAATGTAGGTACACTAAACACAAGTAGGTAATCAAACATATGGTAACAATCTGCTCCATATTTATATTATTATAAACTAGTTTTAAAAGTTATTAGGTGCCATAAGCCATAACACACGTCATCCTCCATCCAAACAAAAGATCATTACAAAAAAACATGGACGACCGCTTTACGATTTTTAGGGGCCACAAAACAGTTAATGTCATTTATAAATTACTCATTGATTTGTTTTTGGTAAAAAGCAAAATATAAGTTTCCTTATATTTTGCTTGCCACCGTGTAGTTACGGGTAAGAATACTCACTACCCCATACCTTCCCGTGGGTGTCGTAAGAGGCAACAGAGGGAAACAGAGGCAGAGGATGGGCAGCAGCATCTTTCTGACAACAGAAAAACAACAATAAAAAAACTGCGGTTGCCAACCCGCTCGCCAAGCGTGGCAACTATGGCAATCATAGCAGCCAAGAGACGGCCCCCAGTCCCCGGAGGCCCCGCTATTCCTGGCTACCGTGGCGACCATGGTAACGGCGGGGCAGGGGGTGCTAAGAATCTCCGGTGGAAGTTCGGTTGCTACCTACGACGACTCGACCTGGCAACTTATAACGCACGCCCCCTGAGGACTGACGAGAAGATCCTGGAGCTGAAAGAAGAGATAGACAAGTTGCGCTGGAATATTATAGGATTATCCGAGGTTCGAAGAGAGGGGGTGTACACGGTAATCCTCGAATCCGATAACTTGTTCTATCACCGGGACGGCGACCATCTGTCCCAAGGAGGTGTCGGATTTATCGTCCACAAGTCTCTCGTTAACAACGTTGTAAACATTGGGAGTGTGTCGACAAGGGTGGCGTACCTTATACTCAGAATCAGGTTTACGCAACAACCTCGGCGCACCCCGATGAGGAGGTGGAGGAAATGTATGAGAATATCTCTAGAGCAATGGATTCCTCCAAAACCTACTATACGGTGTTAATGGGGGACTTCAATGCAAAACTAGGCACAAGAGAGAACGGTGAGCTGAAAGTATGGTAGTTCGGAATAGGGCAACGGAACACAAGGGCCAGCTGGCCGACTTCATGGAGAAAGAGGGACTCTTTATGATAAACTCTTCCTTCGGAAAGCGGCCCCACAGGAAGTGGACCTGGTCGAGCCCTGAGGGTTCAACAAAAAATGAGATTGACTTCATTATGACGACCAGAAGACAACTGTTCAGTGATGTCTCAGTGATCGCGAAGGTGAAAACCGGCAGCGATCACCGAATGCCTCTAGCACACTGAACCTAAACGTTAAGTTGGAGAGGTCACGTCTAATGAAGTCAACGCTCCGTTCCCCTCGTGCTCTAATCCAAAGTTCCGAAACCTTTCAGCTCGATCTACGAAACCGTTTTCAGTGCCTAGAAGATTGCAATGCAGAGGACGATATGAATGACAAGCTCGTGGAAACTGTCCAAGCGGTCGGAACTAAGTTCTGCAAGACCCGCCGCAGAAGAACACAAACACTCTCCGATCACACTCTTAATCTCATGGCTGTTAGACGGGATATGAAGCTACAGTCTTCATTAGATTTGACAGCAACATTTTACAGGCAACTGAATAGACAGATCTCCAAATGCATGCGGCGGGACTTACACAACTTAAATACTGCTCGTATGGAGGAAGCAATCGAGCGGAACCAGCGCTCCAAAGTCTTTGCTAGAGATCTGTCTGCCAGAAAGAGCCAACTATCGAAGCTGAAGACCGAGTGTGGCAGCGTCGTTTCCGAGACAACTGAGATTTTAAGTGAGATTGAGAGATTCTATGGGCAGGTGTGTACAGCTGCCCATAGAATCTCTCATGCTGTACACGTCATCGTTGGAGCCACACGTAAGTGTGAGTAACGATCCAAGAGCGAGTCTTATCCGACACTATTCCGATGATATCCCGGACGTCAGTCCGAGCGAGATTAGAATGGCTCTCCAGCACCTTAAAAATGGCAAGGCCCCAGGTGAGGAATTACGGCGGAGCTTCTGAAACCGGGTGGAAAACCGGTACTTGAAGTCCTTTAGAAGCTCTTTAATTCCGTCCTCCATGGTGGCATTGCACCGGAGGCGTGGAGCAGAAGTGCGGTGGTCTTGTTCTTCAAGAAAGGTGACAACGCTCTCTTGAAGAACTACAGTCCGATTCCCCCCCTGAGCCGCGTCGACGGGTTTTCAATGGTCTGCGCGCGAATCGTCTCGCGCGCAGACTTGACGACTTCCAGCCTCCTGACCAAGCCACTTTTCGAAAAGGCTTTAGCACCATAAACCACATACATACCCTTCGAAAATTGTGCAGAAGTCTAAGGAGTACAATTTGCCCCGTCTGTCTGTCTCTCTACATGTCTGGCGTATCTTGACTATGAGAAAGCCTTTGCTTCCGTCGAAATTTGGGCGGTGCTGCAGTCCCTTCAGCGGTGCTAAGGTGACTGTCGGTATAACTAAGTGCTGAAGTGCTTGTACAGTAGGGCTACGATGGCTATCCGAGTACAGAACCAGAGTACGAAACCTATCCAATTGCAGAGAAGTGTAAGACAGGGTGACGTTATATCCCCGAAACTCTTCACCGCTGCATTGGAAGACGTTTTCAAGCTTCTGGACTGGAAAGGATACGGTATTAACATCAATGGCGAGTACATCACTCACCTTCGATTTACCGACGATATAGTCCTTATGGCATAATCGCTGGAGGACCTAACCACTATGCTCAATGACCTCAATAGTGTTGTCAGTGATGACATATGGAACTGAGACGTGGTCCTTCGCTGCTGGCCGGATGAGGAATCTCAAGGTCACTCAGGGAGCTAAAAATGTGGATATCCGCAGTAGAACCAGAGTAACATAACCCAACGGATTAGTAAGCTGAAGTGGCAATGGGCCGGCCATATAGCTCGAAGAACGGACAACCGTTGGGAAAGAAAGATTCTGGAGTGGCGGCCTCGTACCGGCGGACGAAGTGTAGGACGTCCCCCCACTAGATGGAGTAACGATGCAGGTGGCTCAGGACTGTGCTTCGTGGCATTCCTTGGGGGAGGCATATGTTCAGCAGTGGACTTGTGAAGGGCTGTAATGATGAAGGAGGAATTTTGCCTCACATTATTAATTATATTTACAGTACGACCGCATTTCGTGTAGTATGCATCTTTAATGCTACTGCTTTATGTGTACTCATACTGCAGAAACGAGAAAGTAAAATGTTTGGGTTATACAACATTGAGCCAGTATGAGACACTCACCCGAAAATCTTTCTTCCCCATCGGTTGTCAATTCATTGAGCTGTATGGCTGGTCTATTGCGAATTCCGGCTACTGATGCTGTCTGACAGTTATTCTTGTTCTTCTGCGGATATGCATTAACATTAAGGATAAAAAAGCATAAAAATAATTTTGAAAATAATAATCACGATGCACGAGTGATGGAAAAATTCTCCAATTACATCTTGTTTTAAAGTGATAGTGTATTACACTTTTTTAAACACAATAAAACTTATTTTTTTATATAATAAGGTTGACTAACGAGCACACAGTCCACTTGCTGGAAAGTGAATACTGTTGCCCATAGACATTTACATTTATCTTCGATTAAGGATCAAGATACAGATGCATCGTCACACGACTAAGATGGTATGCCTCGTTTCCAGGAAAAAGGGTCTCCGGTTCTCTACACTCACCATACGAAACACAGCAGTATTAATCTCCCATTTTACCCTAGTATTATGTGAACGTGTTTTCCTTCCCCTATAAAGCCGATTCATTCGTGCTACAACTACAATATAGCTGCAGCATGGCTCTGCCGCGCATAATGTGATGTGGTTAATATATAAAATATTTTAATCAAATTGGTTGCCTTTGGCTTCAATAGGGGCAGGCCTATTAGCCCCATCACGAAGCTACAAATCTATGCACTGTCACTAAATTTATCCACTGCTCGATTTTAAGATTTTTGTGCGACTCAATTATGAGGTAATCTTTTGAGCAGGTCATGCCCTTAATTTGCAGTCCATCAACAGGATTGATATCTGGACTGGATCCAAATTTGAATCGTTCGTGTCTTATGACCAGGAAAACAGTGTCAGCAGTGAAAGTCATTATTTTAAAGTGTATAACTCAGCAGTGAGTTCAATTATACAACAACCATTGATGCCTAGCTTTAGGAAGCG
This sequence comes from Parnassius mnemosyne, assembly GCA_963668995.1. NCBI lineage: Eukaryota > Metazoa > Arthropoda > Insecta > Lepidoptera > Papilionidae > Parnassius > Parnassius mnemosyne. Next base: position 39,425,789 of record CAVLGL010000035.1, on the reverse strand, counting down.
TATTTAAAAAGTGACGTCCATACCCACTATATGTGCAAAGCATTTTTTTAAATGTTAATCCACAGTAGGATTTTCTCCTATATCGTGGAGGTGGTTTACAAGTACACACAAAATTGCGCAAGGACACACATCCAGACTGGACCATTATTTGATGGCCATGTACTTGTTCCGCGTGGGGTTTTAACCCGCGGTCCTGCAGCCTGCGACTACGCTTTACCATTGCGCTTACAGCCATCAATCACAATTCTGTTTTCTGTAACGCCGCAATCTATACAAATAATAAAATTGAAGTGTCTATTTGTAATATTAAAATAACTGCATTTTACTAAATGCTCATGAAAGTATGTACCAATAACGACAAAAAAAAAATTAAAATTTTTGTCTGTCTATCTGTCTGTTTGTTCCGGCTAATCTCCGAAACCGCTGAACTGATTTTGACGGTACTTTCACTGGCAGATATCTGATGTTATAAGGAGTAACTTAGGATACTTTTATTTCAGAAATCGAATTAGGGTTCCGCGCAAAAAGCATTAAAAGCTATAAAATTGTAGTTAATACCACGCGGGCGGCGGGGAACAGCTAGTTCTTAATAAAATTTAACAATAACTTTGAAAAAAAAAGAAATGACAGAAGTTGGAAGTTTAATACAAATTCCTTTTAAATTCGTCTAAACACCAATGGGGTTGCTCGATCGAAGGGACTACGCTTACACAGAATACCAGCGTAAAATAGTAGCTTAATGGTGTTGTGTCCTTTACTGAGCGTAGAGAACCGAAGAACGTTTTTGCTTGTAACGAGGCGTTCTATCTTAGCCATCAGGGGTATCTACCCGTTTATTTTTAACCAAGGATAGATTTTTTATAGTCTATGGACCGTGTTATCCACTTCCCATCAAGTGGTACTTTGTGATCTTTTGTGCTTATTACTTTAAAAATATTTATGGCCAGAGAAGTTATATAATTTAATGGAATATTTCATGTATATCAATGAATTGTTTCGGTCTGATAAAGATCTCATGTTTAAGGCGTACATCACAAGAATGAGTATACATCGTAAAAATCTTTTTGGGGACGAGTTGTAAAGATTGTCTATACGTAAAAACCCAACAATTGTCTAGACGGCGCGAGTCGATCTGCTGTCAATTATGTATAATACTTTTTATGAGCCTATATTAATATCTTTTTCCTACAGAGTCTTTTTTATTGCATATCCCAATGCTTACTTTTTTATTTTATATTTTTTTTCTAAAATTGAGAAGAAAATTTGCAGTATTCTTCCATCATTTTCGTGCTCATCATCAAATTCCTTGAAATATACTCGTTCATGATATGCTGTTTTACGGTGTTTATAATTACAAAATTATTTTAATATTTATTGTACACCTTGTAATATGAGGTATAAAAAGCGGACTTATTTTCTTGTGGCATTCCCTTCCAGTCAACACTGAATGATTTGAGAAACTGTGGCAGGTGAAACAAATTACTTAATAAAATGAGTAATGAAAACATAAAGTACAATAAAATGTTTATATAAATATAAAATAAAGTTAGTATTAATAAATATAATAATGCATAAATAGTAAATTTATTAACGGGCGCTTATGTATACCTGTTATTACAAAATACAGTTCTTTTCGCAAGTATTAAATAGAAATTTATATCCGTGTATAAAAGTGTCCATGACTTTGAGCTTTTGACCGAATTGGAAAAAAAATTAAAGAATTTTCTTCTAACGTATATGTAATAGTTAAACATATATTACAAAAAAAAAATTTTAATACTTACGATATTAATGGACGATAAAAATATAATTTATAAAAATACTACCTGGCCAGGTAGACGTTTTTCTGCCCTTTTCGACGACCCTTTATATAAAAATCCTTAAATTCGTAATAAAAAAATATTGAGTGTCACTTATCAGGATAAAAACTATCCTATCTCTCAAGTTGCACCAAACTGCACAGAGTGTGCAAATTTCATTGAAATCAGTTCCGTAGATTAGGGAGTTCAGCGCGGACAAACAACGTGACACGTAGTTTTTATATATAACGATTATTGATTTGCGTTGCAGCCAGTCCGAATATCTTCTACATATCTTTACCTAAAAAGCTATCTTCATGTTTTTGTATTTTCTAAGCTCTTTAATGTTTCGTCTGATAAGGATTCATCGACATCATCTTTTTAAAACAAATTACAAATAAGACTTACATTAACACTCAATGGACACATATTCAATTACCTGACATACAATAGCAGTTATAGTAGCTATAGTTCACGATATGAACCGATATATGAGAAAAAAGCTCCGCACTAAGACACAAGATAAAAATAAAATTAAATATTTTTTTTTAATTTCATAATAAAAAAAATTAAAAGCTAAGATTAGAAATGCTTCGTCAGCTTTCAGCTACACAATACACAGTCCATAAACACACAGAAGTTTTGTTTTTTCATTTAACAGGAAATATTTGCGTAGCTATAATATAAATTTTTCTACGTGGTAGAGCCATGCTGCAGCTATATTATGGTTGTAGCACGAATGGGTCGGCTCGTCCGGGGAAGGACCACGCTCTCACAGAAAACCAGCGTAAAATAGCAGCTTAACGCTGCTGTGTTTCGTATGGTGAGTGTAGAGAACCGGAGACCCTTTTTACTGGCAAAGAGGCATTCCATCTTTGTCCTCACGGGTGACAACGCATCTGCATCTTGAGTCTTTATTGAGGATAGATGTAGATGTCTATGGGTCACAGTAACCACTTACCATCAGGTGGACTGTGTGCTCGTTTGTCACCCGATCCTATAAAAAAAAAATATATGAAGATGAAAAAACATACTCGACAAATCCATAACGCAGATATCCGTTACAGAACAAGGATAACTGTCATATTTCAACGCATCAGTAAGCAGAAGCGGCCTTTTTCTAAAGGAACCGATAACAGATAGGGAAGAATGGTTCCCGAGTTGCCCCTTCGTAGCGTAGTGACCAGACCTAACACAACGCTGTGGTTTTTTTACATAAGATAGGGTGACAAATGAGCACACAGTCCGCTTGATGGTAAGTGGTTGCTGTGACCCATAGACATCTACATTTATCCTCAATAAAGAATCAAAATGCAGATGCGCCGTCACCCGTGAGGATTAAGATGGAATGCCTCTTTTCCAGTAAAATGGGTCTCCAGTTCTCTACAGTCACCATACGAAACACAGCTGTGTCAGGCTGCCATTCTAAGCTGGTATTCTGTGAGAGCGTGGTACTTCCCCGGTCGAGCCGACCCATTAGTGCTACAACTATACTACTAATATAGCTGCAGCATGGCTTTACCACGTATAATTACCACGTTAAATTATGAGGTAGCTCATCAATGATCTTGTAATGAGCTGCAATAATAATGATGGTGATGAAATTGTTTAAAGATAAATACTTTTGATTGCATATCTTATTCAGTGAGGCAGGTTACTTGTAATATAATAATACCAGCTGAGCCTTGGCAACGCTTTATGTTTTTTTTTTTTGTAAATTATAAGCTGTCAAAACTTCGTTAAGGATAGGATTTATCATGATTAAAAATCTAATTACCTTTAACAATACCCACGATTGATGATCCGTATATTCGACGACTAGTCAATTATACAACTTAAACAACACAATAAAACAAAATTAGAAAAAAATGAGTAATATACTTGTCTATGTGCAACAATTTATTTTAGTCTATTTTTGTAAGCCTTCATTGTATCGAAGCGTCTAAAAAGAATTAGATAACTGATAAGGCTAGATAAAGATAGGGAATAATTTCATCCATATAAATTGTCTATATATTTTATTGAGCTGATTCAAGATTATTGTAAATAATATTTTCTTTTTATTTTATTATATTTTTATTTTTAATAAAATACTAACCAATACGAAACCAAACGTTTTAATTGCAAAATTAATGGCATGTTATATTATATAATATAACCTTTTGTCATAATAATAATAAGAAGAATAATAATATCCTATAAAAATATTATATTATTGATTGACCCTTTTTAAAATTAATATTGTAAAAGTTAATAAGCTAAGAAAATATAATACATGTATTAAAATATATCTTTAAAAATAAATATTAATATATTTTAATTTTAAAATATTTATACGTGGTAGAGCCATGCTTCTGCTAAATTAATTGTATAGTTGTAACACGAACGGTCGACACGACCGGGGGATGACCACGCTCTCACCGTATACCAGCGTAAAATAGCAGCTTAATGCTGCTGTGTTTCGTATAGTGAGTGTAGAAAACCGGAGAACCTTTTTAGTGGAAAAGAGGCATTCCATCTTAGTCCTCACGGCTGACAACGCATCTGCATTTTGATTCGCAAACGAGGATAGTGATGTCTATGGGCCACAGCAACCATTTGCCATCACGTGGACTGTGTGGTCGCTTGTTACCCTTATCCTATAAAAAAATATTTTTATTAATAAGTGTTCATTATATTTTTATTATTTAACATATAATATCTATAGTAAAACAAGTTTTCGCAAAGTTACACATGACTCTATTAATTATATAGCTTTAAACATATTTATTTATTTAATCTGATTGAAGTATTGAAGCAATCACACACAATTGAACGTTACAATTATTAATTTGTAACAGATTGCACAACAATTCAGTTTGGTCACATAACTCCTACTTATATTTTACCAAAAGACTTGTGTCGGCCGTGGGAAAAATACCCATAAGATGTGTTGTGCTAATTTTGTAACAAAGATTCTCTTGTCAAAATAGGTGTTTGCATTAAATAGTACCGAACGAGTTTCCCTAACACCTTGTTAGTGAGTTATTATTAATTCTTATTCTACAGAATACACGTGTGTGCGGCTGTCAGGGCGTAAATTCCTCCATTTTAATAATAAGATAAGCAAATTATGTCGGCTAACTTGACTAACAACAAACAGCCAATGCAGATATCGCTTAATAATTATAACTTAATTATAATAAACTCTATGCACGGCCAATATACAGTAAACGTGACATGTTTCGATTCATGATTATTATAGAATAGAATAATTAGGGTATATTAATTATTATGCTCTAAATTTCAGACGTCAGAATACCTAAACAATCGCTTTCTTTTCTCATGTGCCAATACGTTGCAGGTTGTACACATACGTAGTTGACACTTTTTGAGGGGTATTTGGAAACTGTTCAAATTGACTAGAATGGTATCATCGTCAATTGATCTTAAAATTGTTCACATAATGAGATTGGTGGATCATATTCTACCACAAAAGGCTTAAAATAAAGCCGTTCATTGATCGTGATTAGTTGGTAACAAACTTTTTAATTTTTATTTCCTTTTTTTTAATATAAAAATAACTCTTAAACCAGGAATAGTTTCCTTATCGTGGATGTATTTACATGGACAAATATCCGTACGGAAGAATTACTTGTAGCTTATAGGCCATAAAAATATTTTTGTTTTGTTTGGGGATCGAAATCGCGGCTCGCAGCGTTACTGTTTCAATGCTATCTGCTAGCCGTTAAAGTGATATTTTTTTATAGTATACAACAGGTGACAGGTGACAAACGAGCATACAGTCCACGTGATGATAAGTTGTTGCTGTGGCCCATAGACATCTACATCTAGACACGTTTGCGAATCAAAATGTAGATGCGTTGTCACCCGTGAGGACTAAGATGGAATGCCTCGTTTCCAGTAAAAAGGGTCGCCGGTTCTCTACACTCACCATACGAAACACAGCAGCTTGAAGTTGCTATTTTACGCTGGTATTCTGTGAGAGCGTGGTCGTTCCCCGGTCGAGCCGATCCATTCGTGCTACAACTATACTATTAATATAGCTGCAGCATGGCTCTACCACGTGTAGCCGTTAAAGTTCTCGACAATTACTGTATATCTCACAAATGATTCTTCTTAAATAAAGGTAAATAATATTATTTAAACCTGTCTGTCGCGGACATTAAAGATAGCGTTACTAAATTGTCTCGAGAGGCAAAACAAGCCTTAAAAAAATAGATACAATATTAAGTAATTCTTATCAGAGTCACTGAGAGATGACGAAACAGATTGTCGCTGTTTTAATAAGACACACCGCGCTAGTGCGTGACGAATCACGTCGATTGAAGCGGATACGGGAAATACCCTGCTCAAGGCATTATCAAGCGTCTATTGCCTCCGGCAATTTAACAACGTTTGAAATGGTTCCTGTGATAAATAATAATATTAATATTAATAATAATAATATTTGATAATATTTACGAAAAAAGTACCAAGCTTATTGTATTATGATAAAATTTTATCAATTATTAAGGTGCGAATTAATTATTAAAACGAATTATTTTGAAACACATACACGTCATAAAAGAGAATATTTATTTACTTTTCACTTCTTTTACTTTCTTGCGTGGCAACTATGGCAAAATCCTCCCTTTTATAGACTGTAACGGAAAGTAATACTATTTTTTATTAATTTGACAAAGTTAATGAATTGTAAATTAACAATTTCTTTAGAGTGTAAGCTAAATAGCTTCGAACGACGAAAAACGAACGCCAAATATAGCCCAACGTGTGAAAATACCTGATTTGGATTTGCACGCTTCATTTCCAGTCTGAATTGACTTTTAATCGCCGCGTGTGAATGAAGCCGTGTACTCTGACGATTTGTTTCGTCATTGAATTTCTATTCGACTTGATGGAAAACAATTTCCTCTCTGAGTACGTAAAGTTATGATATATGTAGAAAATTTTGTTAAAATTAAACGCTTTCTTAAATTTTAGAATAGAATAGAAAAAAAATCAATTTAGATTACAAAAATATTAAATCCGCGTAAGAGATTGTGTTAAGTGAAGACCTCGTGAGACATGCACGGATTCGACCGTCAGGTTCAACGTTGCTTGCTTGGTAGAATTATGCTACAGCTATATTATGGATCGGCTCGGAAGGAGAAAAACCACGCATTCCAGAGATTACCAGAGTAAAATATTAGCTTAATGCTGTTGAGTTTCGTATAGTGAGACACCGGAGACCTGTTTTACTGGACACGAGGCATTCCATTTTAGTCCTCAGGGGCGACAACGCATTAGCATTTTCTATCTATACGATCTACATTTTAATTCTTAATCGAGAATAAATGTAAACATCTATGGTGCACAATGCACATGCAACAGGTGCACTGTGTGCTCGGTTGTCACACTTATTCTGTAAATAAACGAGCACTTGTGATGAAACGCGACGGTGACGATGATTAACAATGATGAATGAGAGAACAAAAAAAACAGTTGTTCATGTTTTATTACATGCGTTACTTAATCTTATAACTTTTATTACGTCGGTATTATTAGATTTCATCTTGAGTATCTAGATGACTGAGCTTTGCTCGGCTCAGGGATAACACATTATCTATGTACGTAATTTTAGCATTTTTTTTTAAGTTAGAGCCGTTTTCGAGAAACCGGTTACATATAAAGTACACATATATAATATAATATTTATTTTTTCTTATATTTCAATTATTCAATATTAGGTTTGATTGTATATGGAAATAAACAATGATTATCTATAAAATTACTGTAATCAGATAGTTAACGACCAAAGCTGACATCTCGGTTAAAAAGTATGCACACTCCGCATACATAATATTTTATTACTATTTAATAGTTGATTTAGTCCAGCTGTGGGACCGCATGGGCGAAAATACTAAAGAACAAATAATAAAAACTAAATTAGTCTGACCATTTATGACGAGGTCCAAACTTGCGCTTTCTGACGTGGTAAACGCTCAAACCATAGGAATATTATGGGATGACCTATGCGGATGACTTAATATGTTATTTAAAAAAAAAGTCTTGCTGGGTTTCTTGCTGGTTCTTCCCAGGACAGAGGTTTTTTCCGAACCAGTGGTAATCAAACAAAACAGTGACTTTCAATAAGTATTATTTATAATCTATATTGAATAAAAAAGTTTCTGTTTCGCATAGAAAACACACAATAAAGTAATTTTCCCAGAAATGAGAGCCAACGAGATCCATTTATTGCACTATATTGTGAATTCAATCAAAATCTCTAGATCCGTTTTCCATAATGCGATTACAAATAAATATATATAAATTGCTCGTTTAATACTATACGGTTAGTGACTTTAAAGACCTGTTTATTGTCGCAAGGAATAATTTATCTGTAAGGCTCTCTTAGCAAAAAATATGATAAGACGTTTCTTGATATCGATTAAAACGTTTCCATTTAATAACTAATTGCAACGACATTTTTCTAGGTAATCTTAGAAGCCTATGTCACTTTAAAGAAGTTTATATGATTTATATTATATAATGTAATTTTAATAAAATGTATGGATATTATGTTTTTATACTGGTATACTATATTATAATATGCTCATTTTATGTTAGTTTTATAGAACTATTTTAAACATATTCTTGATTAATATGTTTAATACTGGCAATTTATGGGATTACGTAGCAAGACAATTTTATTTTAAAAAAAACATTCATATGTGCTAGAGCTATGCTGCTGCTCTGTGTTATGTTGCAGCACGAATGGGTTAGCTCGACCGGGGAAGGACGACGCTCTCACAAAATATCAGCGTGTAACAGCAGAATAATGCTGCTGTCTTTCGTATGGTGAGTGCAGAGGACCGGAGACCCTTTTTACGCTTTTTACGCAACAGCATTTTGTTTCTTAATCGAGGATAGATGTCCATATGTATGGGCCACAGCATCTACTTACTGCTCTGTTCGCTTTTTACGCAACAGCATTTTGTTTCTTAATCGAGGATAGATGTCCATATGTATGGGCCACAGCATCTACTTACTGCTCTGTTGACATCTGCATCTACTGACTGTGTGCTCGTTTTTTACCATTATTCTATAAAAAAATATTTAAAAAATAGTTCCTTTATTGTAGCATTTTTGTGGGTGTCGTAGGGGGCGATAGGGGGAATTAAATCAGGAGATGGGCAGCAGCGTCTTCATAATAAGGATCAAAAATCAAAAACTGCGGTTGGCAACCCTATTAAGCAATCTATGGAGTAGGCCTATGTTCAGCAGTGGCCTTTTAAAGTCTGTTGCGGTAACGATGACATTGATAATGATTATAGTTTAAGTCACTTTAAAATGAATATACTTTAATAATAATAAAACTATTATAACAAAAACTATTTAATAAACAACCTTCACACTTTAATGTAATGTAATAAATCACTACATTATCTATAAAAAGTAAAAAAATAAATAAAAAGTAACACCATCGTTGACTCAACGCTAACGTTCAAAATCGAAAGAATTATAAGTTTCCGAAGGTTATGTAAAAGTTAAAAATATGAATACCAATGTGTTTTTAAATAGGGAAGAACTGAGCCCAGTTGAATCCTCTGTTTTTCTTGGAATCAATCTCGACGCAAAGCTTCAGTGGGGCTCCCGTTTATCCAAACTAGCAAGCAGACTAAGCTCTGCAGTTTATGCTGTAAAAAAGATTAGAGATCTTACTAGTCGTGAGACAGATAGATTAGTTTATTTTAGTTATTTCCATAGCATAATGTCTTATGGGATTTTACTATGGGGAAATGAGGCTGATTTAGAAACTATTTTGGTTTTGCAGGACCTTCACTGTTGGATCTTCTGCTGACCTCTCATCCGGACGGATATCAGGTTTCCGTCGATGCCCCTCTTGGCTCTTCGGACCATTGTCTGATTCGGAGTGTGGTGCCACTCACGCTCCCCTCGTGATTGCGTTCTACAGGTTGCCGCCGTGTTTGGCATTACAGGTGCCGACCTGTAATGCCAAACACGGCGGCAACCTGTAGAACGCAATCACGAGGGGAGCGTGATTGGGACGGAATGCGGTCTTACTTTGCTTCCTACCCATGGGTTTGCTTCTCGCCGAATGATCCCAGCGCTGTTGCTGACTCAGTCACTGATGATACAGGGAATGGAACTATTTATTCCATCATCTGTGGCACCCATCGGAGGCAGATCTCAGCCTTGGTTTGGTCGCTCCTGTAAGACTGCATTACGCAGTAAGCAGGAGTGTTATCAAGCCTGGGCTGCGGCTTCGGCGACTCGGGATGTAAACACCAGCATATTTAAAAAGAAGTATAACTTCGCCTCCAGGTCCTTCAAAAGAGTTATTGCCAAGGCAAAGTCAGAGCACATAGGCAGAATTGGCGAGAAACTGGTTCGCCTTCCTTCGGGAACCCGCGCATTCTGGTCTCTCGCCAAGGCTGTCCAAGGGAATTTCTGTAAACCATCACTACCATCTCTGCACAGGGAGGACGACTCACTGGCCCACGACGTAAAAGGGAAAGCCGACCTTTTAGGCTCCCTTTTTGCGTCCAACTCGACTGTTGATGACGGGGGGATCACTCCGCCGACCATCCCGCGATGTGAGTGCTCCATGCCGGATGTGCTGTTCTCACAGCGCTCGGTTCACAGAGCACTCCTCTTCCTGGACATCCATAAGTCGAGTGGGCATGACGGAATTCTCCCAATTGTGCTGAGGACGTGTGCTCCGGAGTTGGCACCGGTTCTAACGCGTCTTTTCCGGAACTCCTACTCCCTAGGTGTAGTCCTGAAATCATGGAAGACTGCTTTTGTCCACCCGATCCCTAAAAAGGTGACTGCTCAGACCCGTCCAACTACAGGCTTATCGCCATCACCCCCTTGTTCTCCAAAATAATGGAATCCGTTATATACTGCCACCTCATGCGGTACCTTGAGGATCACCAGCTGATTAGTGACCGCCAATACGGTTTTCGTCGGGGTCAATCAGCTGGTGATCTTCTGGTCTACTTAACTCATAGATAGGCGGAGGCAGTAGAGTCCAAAGGGGAGGCATTGGCCGTTAGTTTGGACATTGCGAAGGCCTTCGATCGGGTTTGGCACAAAGCGCTTCTTTCAAAGCTCCCTTCCTATGGGCTTCCCGAGAAATTATGCAATTGGATCAACAGCTTTCTTGCAGATCGGAGCATCAAGGTGGTTGTAGACGGTGCATGCTCCGATTACAAGCCTATTAATGCTGATGTTCCACAAGACTGCGTGCTATCACTAACGCTGTTTCTTCTGCATATCAATGATATGTTTCAAACCGGTAGCATTAATTGCTATGCGGATGACAGCACTGGTGATGCTCTATACACCGGCCGTGCCAATGTTTCTCGGGAAAATGTCGCCGAGTACCGGGACAAACTTGTGTCTGAAGTCGAGTCTTGACAAAGTCTTGCTGGACAAAGTCTCGGATTGGGTGCGACTAAATCTAGTCCAGTTTAATCCTCAGAAGACACAAGTTTGCGCGTTTACCGCTAAAAAGAACCCCTTTGTCGTATTTCCTCAGTTTCAAGGTACTCCCCTTGTTGCCTCAGCCAGTATCGGAATCCTCGGCGTCGACAAATCGAGTGACGTGCAGTTTCGTGGTCACTTGGAAGAGAAGGCCAAATTTGCCTCTAAAAAGCTTGGCTTGCTCAGTAGAGCGGGACAGTGTTTCATGCAACTTTACAAGGCGCAGGTTCGGCCTCACATGGAATACTGTTCCCATCTCTGGGCTGGGGCTCCCCAGTGCCAGCTCTTTCCACTTGACCGCATCCAGCGCAGAGCGGCTCGAATCGTCGACGACCGTGTCCTTTCCGATTGGCTCGACTCATTGGCGCTGCGAAGAGATATTGCATCTCTTTGCATTTTCTTTCGCATTTACCACGGGGAGTGCTCTGAGGAATTGTTCGGATTAATCCCTGCCGCCAAATTTCACGAACGCACATCGCGGCAGAACTCTCGATACCATCCACACCATCTCGATGATTGCCGGTCCACCACTGTGCGATTTAGAAGATGTTTTCTTCCTCGCACAACTTCCTTGTGGAATAGTTTACCACCAGCGATTTTTCCGGACCGATACGACTTAGGGACCTTCAAGAAAAGAGCCTACTCCTTTTTAAAAGGCCGGCAACGCATCTGCAATTCCCCTGGTGTTGCGGTTGTTCATGGGCGGCGGTAGTCACTTACCATCAGGTGAGCCGCATGCTCGTTTGTCCCATCTCCTATAAAAAAAAATATTGTAAAATTTATTTTAAAAAAACTCCCGCTGGGTTTCTTGCTGGTTTTTCCCAGGACAGAGGTTTTTTTTCCGAACCACTGGTAAAGTAAAATAATGACTTTTAATAAGAATGATTACTTATTAATCAATATTGAATAAAAATTATTCTATTTTATTCTAAAATATTTTTTTTTAATTAGCGGAATAGTAACTTAATAAGACTTATTACATATAAAACTTCCTTATCAAAAAAATCAAATGTATTATAAACGCAAATTATTTCCGAGACTAATATATTATAATCATAAGTTTCAAAAGCATACCTATAAAAAGTTAACTGATAAATAAATAGATCGAATAGATAATTTGAGCAAACATAATAACTTTTATTTGGTTTCCTTGTATCGAATAATGATGCGGCAATCATTGGCCGTATATGTATTATCATAATGATGTAATCATGTTTTTATATCTTATCACATAGTCTCTGTGTACAATGACTAAGTAACCAATGCATAATACAAGCTTTTTTATGGAGATATTAGTACCCGGACACTTACGGAGAGTGTTTTTATTCTGATTAAAATGATTCACTTTATGTATGTATATATTATATATTATGTATGTAATAATACATATAATACAAATAAATAAGTACATTACATACATAATATTTTATATTATGTATGTAATGTACTCGGTATACATACACATAAATAATATAATTCAAATGTAATGATTTTATTCACTATAATCAAACTAAAATTCAGGTCCCTCTCAATAGTAGCCAACTCCTTTTTAAAAGGCCGGCAACGCACCTGCAAATCCCCTGGTGTTGCCGTTGTTCACGGGAAGCGATAGTCACGTACAATCAGGTGAGCCGCATGCTTGTTTGGCCCCTCTCCTATAAAAAAAAAACGAAAATAACCATAAAAGAAAGCTTTTAATAATTCGCAAGTTTAAAACAATATCTTCGCAAGTTTATCAGCCTGTTGCAATCCACTGATGGACATAGATTTTTTTTTTAGAATAGGGTGACAAACGAGCACACAGCCCACCTGATGGTAAGTGGTTGCTGTGACCCACAGACACCTACATTTATCCTCAATAAAGAATCAAAATGCAAATGCGTCGTCACCCTTGAGAACTAAGATGGAATGCCTCTTTTCCAGTAAAATGGGTTTCCGGTTCTCTACACTCACCATATGAAACACAAAAGTGTCAAGCTGCCATTTTACGCTTGTATTATTTGAGAGCGTGGTCCTTACCGGTCGAGCCGACCCATTTGTGCTACAACTATACCACTAATATAGCTGCAGCATGACTCTAGCACGTGATAAAATCTTTATCAGAACTCTTCTACAATAAGAATTCAAAATATATTTGTAATAATTAGAACCTTCTATCAATAAAACTAACAACTTTCATTAAAAACAATTCAGAAACTGAGCATGAATCTAAAACTTACCCACAGTTTAAGCCAGCGATATAAAATAGTATACGGCTTTGAATGAGCTCTGTTGGATATTAATTCAAAGGACTTGAAATTGATGTATTTGCGCTGCAGATTACTATTATATATAATGAATTCATAATCCATTAATATATCAAATACATATCACGTCTACGTACGTACTTATATATTTTACTTCGAGCAACTAAATTCACCGACTTCAAAAATAGAGCTTACAATTTGATAGAAAGGCAGACGGTGGGTATGACGTTTACGCGCTGCAATGCTGCTGGCTGCATTTACTCAGTAGATAGGTAGGTACTTTAATCGTGTGGAAAGGTCACTTAAATTAGACAATACACGAACAGCACGATTTTGGAATGTTAATGAACTTCTAGTCCTTCTCCAGAAATTACGAGACGTCTGTAGAAGTGGGTCACGACAGTCTCAAAACAGAGCAAAACAAATTAAACTTCCAACGCGTTTCCGTTAAGAATTAAAGTCGTAATAATGAATGAGTTTATACAACTAATATATCTAATTATCTTTGTTTTTGCACAAACGTTGAATAAATTTTACCTATTATACAGGTTTTAAACTTATATAAAATAATTTTTTATTTTTGGCAGTCTACAGAGCAGAGAAGTTATAACTTAATTACTCAGTATCAGTAAAAACTAAACAATATTTTGTTTATAATCTTACCTTTTATATTGCTTTTTGAAACGGTTAAACAATTTTTAATGTCTGAATTAGTTCTTCCAGGAATATTCTGGAAAGATATCAAGTTTGTTTATAACTATATTTCCATAGAACTTCAATAACATGTTGGTTTTGTTGATAAATGTTTCTTGCGAATTGCAGCGGTTAAATCAGTATTGTGGCTAGGTAATGTGTAGTAATAATTTTGATTTTAAAATGCATAAGGCACATGTTTCACTATATAGCCCAAATATAGCCCTTAGCATGTTCACTAAGTTCTTATTACCGACAGTAAGGCTCTTCTTAGTGAAAATGAAAAAAAAGAGTTTCAGCTGATTTGCTAGTGACGATGAGATTAAAAGTGCAATTTTGGTATATATTAAGGAGAAAGAAATATTTAAAAAGGCATATATAAGTTAATTAATGATTAATACGTGTCAAAGGAGAATATATTGAGAAGAAAGATAAATTTTAAAACATTATCTTATTTTCAATATGAATTTTTAATATTGTCTTTTTTCAAATCGCAAATTATCTGAATAAAATTAAAAAAAAAACATTTAATGTTAAATAAAACCGTCGAAACAAAATTTATCTCTTTATATCGCTTCAACGATAATGTAAAACAAAAATATATTTTTTTAATTTTTGATAATTTTATATATTAAAAAGTGGCAGTAAAAGCAATAACACATAAACTTGAAAACACATAAAGTTCACCCTATCTAAAAGAACGTTCTAAATTTCTCAATTACTGTCGTAAACCTTTTCTTTCCATTGGAGAACTACACTAAAACCTTGGAAATCCCTAAACATATCCCTCCCAATACTTTAAAATTTTTATTAAGCAAAAACTGTATTATAGGGATTGTTATACTACTCTTTGTACTGAAACAGAAACAGAAACTTTTTTATTCAACATATCTTATAAATAATACTTATTGAAAGTCACTCTTTTGTTTAGTTACCACTGGTTCGAAGAAAACCTCTGTCCTGGGAAGAACCAGCAAGACATCCAGCGGGACATTTTTTAAATAACAGCTTACAATCATGTAATCACAATTAACCACACAAAACAAATTAGAAATAGCTTGGTAGCGATCACCTCATTCCCAGGAGTTATTATCATCCATAAATTCCTTAATATTATAATAACCCTTTTTATAAAATCCTTGTTTTTGAACTTTGAGCAGGTTAAATTTTGTATACTGGTTTATTTCTTGTTCTTACCAAAATCTGTATTATTTGCGAACAAGAGACTTTCAATAAGTGTTCTTGTCAACTATATTGAATAAAAATTATTCTATCCTATTATCTATATCGATTTAACGGGCTCAATTCTTACATTCAAACAAGAAACAGGTTAAGGAACGTTATTTGTCTCTGTAATGCCTCTCTTTTCCACCTTTCATTTATGGTCACTGATCAATCGCAGTCTGTTGTCTTTTTAGTACATAAGTGGCTATCGTGTATTATTATAGTGCACCCTACCCGCTAATCTTTCTCCTACTTTTTTTTTATTTTTTTGGTTGGCTGGACGAATTTGTTGCGTAACAATAAGACCGCTCTTTTTCCCCTCAATATTTGTATATAACAAAGAGTATTGTATTGTATCGTATTGTAATGTATGAATACTCTTTGGAGTATTCCTTAAGTAGGTTAAGTATAGGCATTTGAAGGTGAATATTTTTAACAGGCTAAGTATTTCCTTGATAAAATTATCTTCAATATTTCTATTATTCATCATCATCACACCCCTTTACAAGTCTACTGTTGAACCTAGGCCTCTCCCAAGGAATAGCACAAAGTACGGTCCTGAGCTGCCTGCATTCATCGACTTCCTGCATGTCTCACTAGGTCGTCACTCCAGCCATTAGTCACACTACACTTCGCCTACCGATACGAGGCTGCTACTCGAGAACATTTTTCCCCATCAGTTGTCAGAATCTCGTTTTCAAGTTTTGAGGTATACCTGACGAGATGTGTCGTAATTTCCAGAACGCTGCCATGCACAGTTACTGAGTAGCAATTACATGCACTGCAGCAAAAATTTAAAATTCCTGATAAATATATCCACTAATTTTGTTCTTTATTGAGATCCATATCAAATTGTAAAAAAGTTGGGTAAAGGGACTTTCATTTTCATCGGCCCGCAAAATCATTACATATATAGTGATTTCTTATTCCATCCATAATATAATTAAATATCGAAACGATATTCATGTATATTTAAATAAAACTACTTTTACGGATTTTATCGCGTATATTAACTTATTTTATATTCCCGACGTTTCGAGCACTTTACAGCATCCACGGTCACGGGGGGGACTGAAGTTTATGACGTTCTAATGTCATAGTTAACCATAGTTTTTTGTTCTACGCAGTATGAACTTAAGGTATCTTAATTCTTGCAACTGTATGCTTGGGTTGGGATTAAATTTTATTAATTATGGGATACTAAGCAGATGGTGATAGTGGAAGAACCCAGCCATTTTCTCTATTGAAATTAGGATGTTTTTTGATTTCAATAGCCTCGCGAATTATCCTTGGAAGGAATCGGTGTTCTTTAGCGAGGATTTGTGGTCTATCAAATCTAATATAGTGACAGGGGCGATACGTGTTCACAGACTGCAGACTTCCCGGAACGTCGACTCTTCACATCAGCTATGTGTTCATTCAATTAGTCCGAACAATTCCTCTAAGAAATCCCCGTGGTAGATATGATAGAATACGCAAAGAGATGCAACATCTCTTCGTAGCGCCAGTGATTCCAGCCGATCTGAAAGAGCTCGGTCACTGACAATTCCAATCGCTTTGCGCTGGATGCGACCAAATGGAAGGATTCCATGTGAAGAGATGGTAACAGTAATTCATGTGACGCCGAACCAGCGCCTTTTAAAGTTGCAGGCGGTGTGCCGACATGAAATACTATCCCGCTCTGCTGAGCCCGCCAAGCTTTTAGAGGCCAACTTGGCCTCCTCTTCCAAGACCTTCTCGACCACGAAACTACATCTCATTCGATATGTCGAAGTCGAGGATTCCGATACTGGCTAAGGCAACAAGTGGAGTGCCCTGAAACTGAGGAAATACGACAAAATGGTTCTTTTTAGCGGTAAACGCGCAAACTTGTGTCTTCTGGGGATTGAACTGAATTAGATTTAGTCGTCCCAATCCGATACTTTGTTGGACTAAAAATGGAATTATGGAGAACATTGTGCAGGATATAATAGATGAGGATAAGTTGTTAGTTTTTTAATGGTATCGCGTTTATGGTTTAAGTAATACTTAGTTTACAAAGTTATATCAACAGCAATAAATACAAACAATAATCAGAATTACAATCGTGACAGCGTTAAAGTGATAAGGGAACTAGTTTTTATTAACAATTCAAATGATCAAACGTACCACAAAAGGACCTTTGCAATCAAGTAATTAGTTGTTGCAATATATAGGTATATATATATATAATAGCATACGGAATGATAATATCAATAGCAAAAAAGATTTGTTGTCGTTCATTGAAGAGATTGACTGAAAAAAAATAATGTTATGTTAACCACAGTGCGTTATGAATAACACATGGTTACTACCCACACCCACACACACGTTACTACGCCGCAATGGTTTCTTGATTATGAGTTATAAATCATTCCTCAATTGGTGTTTAAACAAGTCAATAACAACTTCAGTTTATTAGCAAATGTTACATTTATATCACTTTATGTTACGGTGTAATAAATAATTATTTTATCATGAAACCCATTCAGAAACACGCGGAAAGTATACAATAAGAGACAAACATTTTATAAAGTTATTATCACGTGAAAGACTGAACGAGATAAAAATAATAAATAAATAAAAAATTAGAAAAATACTGATGAAATTTAGTATACTTGTTCTGTAGCCGAGTGCAAGCGTATAGTCTATCGTTCACGAAGCTATCGTTAGTCTTATAATTTAAAAATACATTGTAAGACTCTCCGTACGTATTATGTGTATTTTCTGTTACAAGCGTAATGGCGGCGTAATCAAAATCCACTCAATACCCCATACTATTCCTTGGATAGAATAGTATGGGGTATTGAGTGGATGGACTTAAGAAAGTGGCGACAGTAAATGAGCACAGTGATCTCAGATCTTAAGGCGCTGAAGACACATTATCTTGAGGTTCACTTTATGCAAATTTTTTACATGCGCAATCATTTAATACACAAAATCGCATGACTTAAATGAATCAAAATCAATTTAAAACCAATAAATATACAATAACTATCGATCCACCCCGGCTTCGCACGGGTGATTATTGAATCTCGATAACAGCGCCACCTACGACGGGGTCCAATTGAAATGTGTTTAAACCATTTAGATACCCAATCAAACATACACAAATAATTTTAGACGTGGTAGAGCCATGCTGCAGCTATGTTATGGTTGTAGCACGGATGGGTCGGCTCGGCCGAGGAAGGACCACACTCTCACAGAATACCAGCGTAAAATAGCAGCTTAACGCTGCTGTGTTTCGTACGGTGAGTGTAGAGAAGCGGAGACCCTTTTTACTGGAATAGAATAGAATAGAATAGAATAATTTTATATTCAATATTGATTATTACATAATACTTATTGAAAGTCATTTTTTATTTATCACTGGTTCGGAAAATACCTCTGTCCTGGGAAGAACCAGCAAGAAACCCAGCGGCACTTTTATTTTCAAACATATTTCACTTAACAATAATTTCGTTTATACAATTTTTAAATGATTTATCATGGAACCAGCATGGTTGCGATCACCTTATTCCCAGGGGTTATTTTCATTCATGTATTCCTTGATATTATAATAACCCTTTTTGTACAGTCTTTCTTTAATAAAACTTTTAATCTTGTTTATTGACAAACTTGAATATGTTCTGGGATTTTGTTGTAAAAGCGGTATACATTGCCCCATAAATGAATTACTGATTCTGTGGAGTCTAGTAACTGGTATTACAAGCTTATGTTTGTTCCTAGTGTTTAAAGTATGCACATGCTTATTCTGGAAACGAGGCATTCAGTCTTAGTCCTCACGGGTGACAACGCATCTGCATTTTGATTCGTAATCGAAGATAGATGTACATGTGTATGGGCCACAGCAACCACTTACCATCAGGTGGACTGTGTGCTCGTTTGTCACCCTTATCCTACAAAAAAAAATATTTCATCCGTTTCGAGTTTTTGCAAGACTAACGGACAGCAATTGATTTTTATATTACAAAAGCAGCAATCCGATGGCGGCCAAGCTCCTGCCAAAACGCCAACATTCAAAAAGTTTTATTTTACGAAAATAAATTATCAATGGAATATTCGTATAGTTTTTCAGTAATCGCATTTGCAAAATAAATTATAACTGGCCAGCTCACATTATACTGACAGGTGTCTGATCCAAAAAACAAACTTTTTTTTTTGTTAAACTTTCTGCGTGGCCTGACGTATTTAGTGACTAAAGCAGACCAAATAATTAACATCATGATATTAAACCAAAATATTAAAGCAATATTTCTCTTTTCAGAGTACAAAATGCACAGAAAAAGTATGCCAAACAAGCATTATGGACATACCCAACCGGGGAGATACGCCGCGAACATCTGAAGAAATTTACAAAGAAGCACAAACGTTTTTAATGGAATATTACGCATCCATTCGCAGGTTAAAAATAAATTTGTTTTCCATATTCCTTCATATCATGTTTTAATTGCATTGCTATCATAAACTTCTCATTATCATTATTACAGCTCATTTGCTGCTAAAATCCCACGTCCAATGCCGAACACACGCCTTCCCCAAGGTACTCCCCAAAGCACGGACCTGAGATACCTGCATCCATTGTCTTCCTAGACTTCTTATTTTAAAATTTTAGTAATAGGTGCGATATTTAAATATCCGAATTTCACAATATTGTATCTAATTTTTACGTCCATCTACTGTCCGATATCCGAGTCGATGTCCGTGGTCCGAATCTAATAGTCACAAAACATTTATTATGAACATATCAACTCCACAGAATTAGTTTTATTCGACAATTAATCACATAATGATTGAGTTTTTATTGAAATAGATTCTATAGTGTTGTTTTTTTTTTCATACAAATAAAATTGACTTTACTATTAAAAGAAGTTACAACGTAATATGTCGCACAGAACTTTAATTTCTGGGTGGGGGGCATAGAGCAGTTAGCAGTTTGCCGCACTGCTGAAGTGAGTGGTGGCGGACTCCGAATATTTTGTTTCTCAGATATGCAGGTGTCCTCATTCGATTAGAAGAGCTTTGATTGCTCGAGTAAACTAATAATTAAGGCGATTAACTGACACATAGCTACCACTGTTGCAGTACCAATGTTGCAAACATTTAAAGTAAAACTGAACGTTTTCCTAGTAATTGTCGAAAATTGCTTCCTAAAAGGGATTACTTACGTAACTTCTTTGTTGTAACATAATTAAAATTCAAGAAAGACACCGTCAATTTATTCGAATTTAAACATACTTAATATCTATTCACTAAAAAAGCCTATTCATCATCATCATCAGCCCTTCACAAGTCCACTGCTGAACATAGGCCTCCCCCAAGGAATGCCACAAAGCACGGTCCTGAGCCACCTGCATCCATCGACTTCCTGCATGTCTCGCCAGGTCGTCACTCCATCTAGTGGGGGATCGCCCTACACTTCGCCTACCGGTACGAGGCTGCCACTCGAGAACCTTTCTTTCCCATCGGTTGTCGGTTCTTCGAGCTATATGGCCGGCCCACTGCCACTTCAGCTTACTAATCCGTTGGGCTATGTCGGTTGTTACTCTGGTTCTACTGCGGATATCCTCATTTCTAAGTTTATCACGCAGAGACGCCCCGAGCATAGCTGAAGATCTCTAACTACACGGGTAATGTCATTTCTACAAATACTTCTACTTGACTGTATTTTTATATTTACATATCTAATAATATTATTTTTGTTTTGTTAATATGTTTCAATTTCAATTTATTACGATTTGCAGAGAAAACTCTGACTCACATATAGCGAGGCTAAAAGAAATCCAGAAGGAGTTGGCATTTAAAGGGACTTATGATTTAAAAACTTCAGAATTATTTTTTGGTGCGAAGTTGGCTTGGCGTAACGCAACAAGATGTATTGGCCGAATACAATGGAAGAAATTACAGGCATGCTAATTTATATGATAATTTTACTACCTGGTTGAAATATTAGAGGTATCTTAAAACAAAATATGTCATGAGTACTGCAAAAAAATTCATTATATTTGCAATTAATTTTCCACTATACAATATTTATTTTATACGTGGTAGAGACATGCTGCAGCTATATTAGTAGTATAGTTGTAGCACGAATGGGTCGGTTCGACCGGGGAAGGACCACGCTCTCACAGAATACCAGCGTCAAATAGCAGCTTAACACTGCTGTGTTTCATATGGTGAGTGCAGAGAACCGGAGACCCTTTTTACTGGAAAAGAGGCATTCCATCTTAGTCCTCACGGGTGACAACGCAACGCATTTTGATTCGCAAACCAGGATGGATGTAGATGTCTATGGACCACAGCAACCACTTACCATCAGTGTGTGCTCGTTTGTCACCCTATCCTATAAAAAAAAATTGCAAAAATACTTAAGAGGAACGAACACTGAACTTCAAAAAAAGAAAGGATTTTAATAATTTTTCGTCACGTTTTTTTTTAAAGTATTTCTTACTAAGAAACCTTCAAATATTAATAACAGATGTATATTGACGTACACTTTACTTAATATTTAAGAAGATACTTGATCCTTGCGAAACTCAAGACTAGACATCTAGACCTGCAACTTAGATTTATAATTTAAAATAATTACCACGGAAGTATAAAAGGAATTTTCTCTTTACGTAAAATTAGTGACCTTTCTCTTAAAGTTGTTACTTTTTTTAATTTAGTAAATAACATAAGTACATTTGTATGGAACTCACAAGTTAAACTTGTAACTTATGTAGTACAAATATGTGTAAAAATATGTATATTCTTATTCTTTCATAATAATTCTAATGGAAATTGAGAAATATATAGGTACGTATAACATTTCTTAACCCACCGTCGTAAAATATTACGGCTTTTAAAACTAAATGGTCTTGTTTTGCTTTATTATCAAAAATTATTAGAAAAAAACTAATTGTGAATATCTGATTAACACTCGTCCGCGACCTAAAACGATTTAATAAAATTTCTAATTATCGATTGTAGATTTCTTTATTTGCCACCATCCCCTCAAAATGCGGAAAAATATAAAAATATATGAAATTAAATGATTGTTTTAAACTTTATTTTTTTAAACAATCATTTAATTTCATATTTATTTAAGTTTTAATCATTTGTAAATTTAGGGCCGATCTTTTATCCTCAGATAAAAGTTATTCATAGAATAAAATATAAGTAACATAAACAAATAAAAAGTGGCAGTTGAATGATTAAAACAGTTGTATGAATATAATTTATCAAATGAATAATTCAACGCTTTTATATTCAGTCAGTTTATAATTTATTTGATGGATAACTATTTATCTAACAATTGTAAAATCGCCCCTTCCAAAAATAAGGTTTTGAATTGGAAAATCGATTTAAATACACTATTCGAAAATATAAGAGTTATAACATTTTATATTCTATGTAATACGATGCCATGTAATATCAGACAAGT
Organism: Parnassius mnemosyne; assembly: GCA_963668995.1. Taxonomy (NCBI): domain Eukaryota; kingdom Metazoa; phylum Arthropoda; class Insecta; order Lepidoptera; family Papilionidae; genus Parnassius; species Parnassius mnemosyne. The sequence goes on along the minus strand of CAVLGL010000035.1, from coordinate 39,402,891 downwards.
GAATGACAAATATGATTACATATTTCGACAGATATTCGACTGTAGAGAGGTAACGACTGCCAGTGGGATGTTTGAAGCCCTCTGTAATCATATCAAGTACGCCACAAATAAAGGAAATATAAGGTAAAATTTACGCTATTCTCTTATAAGAAACGTGTCTTCGTTCTTATTTTATTTGAAAGGATATTTTTTAATAAACGGAGTATTGTTTTAAATTTAAACGGAAATAGACAAATGGTTAAGGGTATGAAACTTAAATATATTCGTGGATTTGAATCCGCCATTTGTGTCGTGTACCGCACCTAACAAAAGTATATTAAGCTTACTTAAACTATATTAAATTAACTAAAAAAGTAATATTAATTTATTTTTAAAAATGTAATTTGTTAGGCACAAGATTTGATAGAAAAATGGCCAAACACTCATACGCAACAATTTTAATACTTGTGATGTCACAGTCACTTTGATATAAAGTGATAGAGACAGCACGGGAGTTAACAGCATCTTAAAATAGACCAGCGTTTGAAATTTGAACAAAAATATATCAAAGAATTAACATCCTGATTTTAGAAGCTTTAAAGTTCCTTTAAACATTTGCTGTTTTGGATGCCGAACCAGAATATCTCACTGTTCACTATTATTGCATCTGTATATTATATATTTTCAGGTCAGCGATTACAATATTTGCTCAACGCGTAGAAGGTAAACATGACTACAGGATTTGGAATCCGCAACTTATCAGCTACGCGGGTTATGTTGAACCAGATGGCTCTATATTGGGGGATCCAGCTCGTGTTGAATTTACAGAAGTATGTGGACTCAATTAACTAATAAACTGATGACACACCTACACACATCCCACCGCATTGCAAAGGTTTATTACTTCAGAGGGAGTTATTGAGCAGGGAAGAGTTTAATATCATTCATCATCATCATTACAGCCCTTCACAAGTCCACTGCTGAACATAGGCCTCCCCCAAAGAATGCCACAAAGCACGGTCCTGAGCCACCTGCATCCATCGACTTCCTGCATGTCTTACCAGGTCGTCACTCCATCTCGTGGGGGGACGCCCTACACTTCGCCTACCGGTACGAGGCTGCCACTCGAGAACCTTTCTTCCCCATCGGTTGTCGGTTCTTCGAGCTATATGGCCGGCCCACTGCCACTTCAGCTTACTAATCCGTTGGGCTATGTCGGTCACTCTGGTTCTACTGCGGATATCCTCATTCCTAAGTTTATCACGCAGAGAAACTCCGAGCATAGCCCTCTCCATAGCTCGCTGAGCGACCTTGAGCTTCCTCATACGGCCACCAATGAAGGACCACGTCTCAGTTCCGTAAGTCATCACTGGCAACACGCACTGGTTGTACAATTTCGTTTTAAGGTTTTGAGGTATGTCTGACGAGAAGATGTGTCGTAGCTTCCCGAACGCTGCCCAGCCGAGTTGAATCCGTCGATTAACCTCTCGGTCGAAGTTGGACTTACCTAGTCGGACTATTTGTCCCAGGTAAACATACTCATCAACAACTTCGAGCTTAGTGCTCCCAACAACTACCGGCATAGGTGTGACATGGACATTAAACATGATCTTTGTTTTGTCCATGTTCATCTTAAGACCTATCCGTTGGGAAACACTATTGAGGTCATTGAGCATAGTGCTTAGGTCCTCCAGCGATTCTGCCATAAAGACTATATCGTCGGCAAATCGAAGGTGAGTGATGTACTCGCCATTGATGTTGATACCGTATCCTTTCCAGTCCAGAAGCTTGAAAACGTCTTCCAATGCAGCGGTGAAGAGTTTCGGGGATATGACGTCACCCTGTCTTACACCTCTCTGCAATTGGATAGGTTTCGTATTCTGGTTCTGTACTCGGATAGCCATCGTAGCCCTACTGTACAAGCACTTCAACACTTCGATATACCGACAGTCAACTTGGCACCGCTGAAGGGACTGCAGCACCGCCCAAATTTCGACGGAATCAAAGGCTTTCTCATAGTCCACATACGCCAGACATAGTGGCAAATTGTACTCTTCGGACTTCTGTACAACTTGCCGAAGGGTATGTATGTGGTCTATGGTGCTAAAGCCCTTTCGGAAACCGGCTTGTTCGGGAGGCTGGAAGTCGTCAAGTCTGCGCGCGAGACGATTCGTAATGACTCTCGAAAACAGCACGTAGACGCGGCTCAGAAGGGAAATCGGTCTGTAGTTCTTCAAGAGAGCGTTGTCACCTTTTTTGAAGAACAAGACCACCGCACTTCTGCTCCACGCCTCCGGTGTAATGCCACCATGGAGGACAGAATTAAAGAGCTTCTGAAGGACTTCAAGTACCGGTCTTCCACCCGCTTTCAGAAGCTCCGCTGTAATTCCATCCTCGCCTGGGGCCTTACCGTTTTTAAGGTGCTGGAGAGCCATCCTAATCTCGCTCAGACTGACATCCGGGATATCTTCGGTATTGTGTCGGATGAGACTCGCTCTTGGATCGTTACTCACACTTGCGTGTGGCTCCAACGATGATGTGTACAGCTGCCCATAGAACCTCTCAATCTCACTCAAAATCTCAGGTGTCCCGGAAACGATGCTGCCACATTCTGTCTTCAGCTTTGACAGTTGGCTCTTTCTGGCAGACAGATCTCTGGCAAAGACTTTGGAGCCTTGGTTCCGCTCGATCGCTTCTTCAATACGAGCTGTATTGAAGTTGCGTAAGTCCCGCCGCATGCATTTGGAGATCTGTCTGTTCAGATGCCTGTATGCTGTCAAGTCTGTTGAAGAATGTAGCTTCATCTCCCGTCTAACAGCCATGAGATTAAGAGTGTGATCGGAGAGTTTTTGTGTTCTTCTGCGGCGGGTTTTGCAGAACTTAGCTCCGACCGCATGGACAGTTTCCACGAGCTTGTCATTCATATCGTCCACTTCATTGCAGTCTTCCAGGCACTGAAAACGGTTTTGTAACTCGAGCTGAAAGATTTCGGGACTTTGGAACAGAGCACGAGGGGGACGGAGCGTTGACTTCATTAGACGAGACCTCTCCAACTTAACGTTTAGGTTCAGTGTGCCTCTAACCATTCGGTGATCGCTACCAGTTTTCACCCTCGCGATCACGGAGACATCACTGAACAGTTGTCGTCTGGTCGTCATAATGAAGTCAATCTCATTTTTTGTGGAACCGTCGGGGCTCGACCAGGTCCACTTCCTGTGGGGCCGCTTCTGGAAGAAAGAGTTCATCATAAAGAGTCCCTCTTTCTCCATGAAGTCGGCCAGCTGCTGGCCCCTTGGGTTCCGTTGCCCTATTCCAAATTTCCCTACTTTCAGCTCACCGTTCTCTCTTGTGCCTAGTTTTGCATTGAAGTCTCCCATTAACACCGTATATTGGGTTTTGGAGGAATGCATGGCTCTAGAGATATCCTCATACATTTCCTCCACCTCCTCATCGGGGTGTGCCGAGGTTGGTGCGTAAACCTGTATGACCTTCAGCGAATACCGTTTGGTGATTCTGAGTATAAGGTACGCAACCCTCGTCGACACACTCCCGATCTTTACAACGTTGTTAACGAGAGACTTGTGGACGATAAATCCGACACCTCCTTGGGACAGATGGTCGCCCTCCCGGTGATAGAGCAAGTTGCCGGATTCGAGGATTACCGTGTCCTCCCCCTCTCTTCGGACTTCGGATAATCCTATAATATGCCAGCGCAACTTGTCTATCTCTTCTTCCAGCTCCACGATCTTCTCGTCAGTCCTCAGGGTGCGTGCGTTGTACGTTGCCAGGTCGAGTCGTCTAAGGTGGCAACCGAACCTCCACCGGAGATTCTTAGCACCCCCTGCCCCGCCGTTACCATGGTCGCCACCGTAGCCAGGAATAGCGGGGCCGCCGGGGACTGGGGGCCGTTTCTTTGTTACTGTCATTCATAGGGGGGGTATTTGCCATAGTTGCCACGCTTGGCGAGCGGGTTGGCAACCGCAGTTTTTTATTGTAATTTGGCTATTATCAGGAAGATGCTGCTGCCCATCTCCTGCCTGTTTCCCTTTGTCGCCTTTTACGACACCCACGGGAAGATATGGGGTAGTGGATATTCTTGACCGCCACTACACGGATAGAGTTTAATAATTAATAAGCAATTAATTAGGTACTAGAATTACTGTGTCTATTTGGCAAAAATAAATTTTTCTTTTAGACCGATCATTAGAATTCTTACCTATTATTTTTAAGCCAAAATAACAAAGTTAAGTAATGAAATATCACATACAAAATAAATTTTCCGTTTAATAAATACTTACAGACAAATGCCTAATTCGTAACAGAGAAGATTGAGAAATCACTAATCGCATTAGCACTCGTAGTACCGGATTTCTTAACCCTCAAATTCAACTTTCCTACACAAATACCGGCTTATATCTTCTTGACTCGTCTCGTTTTCCATTTCTTAACTTTTGCCCCACCTCGTATCTTATATCTGGTAGTTTATACTTTTGAGACATGAATAATTCGTAATTATGGTTGTCTGTGATCAATAAACACTTAGTACATTATTACTTAAGATTGCTTTTAACCATTTTTAAAGATCACAGATATAAATCTCAGGTCGTGTACTACAAAATTAATATGAAATTTTTTACTTTTTAAAATCATTGACTATAAATGCTGACGGAGATCAATCTCAGGTTGTGTACTACAAAATTTAATATGAAACTTTTTACTTTTTAAAATCATTGACTATAAATGCTGTGCCGTTAACAATATTGGATATACAAGTAATAACTGAACGAACCAGTGATTGAACAAATGAGAATGTAAGATATTATCTCATCAACATAAATTTTGAATTAACGAAATGTGAAAATTAAATTCTTAATGCTGCTTAGGTCTGTATCAAACTTGGCTGGAAGCCACCTCGTACAGCGTGGGATATATTACCATTGGTTTTATCTGCCGACGGTAAAGACCCAGAGTTCTTTGAGATTCCACGTGAGATAATAATGGAAGTACAAATAGAACACCCCCGGTAAGCTCAATTTTTACACGTTATGAATAAGGTACTACCTAAATCTACAGCATGCATGTTCAATATTAACACTATGTATATATGTAAATACTACGTATACCTAACTATATGTTGTTGTTCTTCTACTCATTAGCTTAGACCATTCCCATAGTAATGTCCTCCAGACCGAATTTCGGTCACGGCGACCAGTCTCAATGAAAACCATCCCCATCTACGCAGTACAGGATTATAGTGCCCGAGAGTATACGCAAGCACACGTGCTCTCTCTAGTTTCTCACTATCATAGTCAGATGGGGCGCTAATAGGACGCGACCGCAGAGAGTTCACAGTGGGCACAGAGTAAAGGAGTAAGGAATCTTCACTCTGGTGGTGACCCAGGACCAATGTCTTTACGTGCATGTAGTTTACAGTTCTAACTTTATAATATCTGACTAATACTAAGAAATACCACCTAAATATGAAGAATATATCATTAAAAATGTTTTTTGGGGTTAGTTCTAAGGAAATCTCCTCCAATATTGTAGTATTTTTTGTAACATCGTGGTAACACAGAAAATAATCGCTTGGGTAAAATTTTATAGTGTGTAAGCAAATCGAATTCTATCTTTTAAATAAAACTAATTTTACGGATTTTTTCGCGTATATTAACTTATTTTACTTTCCCGACGTTTCAAGCACTTTACAGCACCCATCACGGGGGGGACTGAGGTGTATGACGTCCCAATGTCATAGTTAACCACGGCTACCTCCAGATTAAAAATTATTAATTTTTGTTCCGATCTACGCAGTATGAACTTACAGTATCATGCAGTCTTGCAGTTGTATGCTTGGGTTGGGATTTAATTTTATTAATTATGGGATCCCAAGCAGATGGTAGCACCCAGCCATCTTCTCTATTGAAATTAGGATGTTTTTTGATTTCAATAGCCTCGCGAATCATCCTTGGAAGGAATCGGTGTTCTTTAGCGAGGATTTGTGGTCTATCAAATCTAATGTAGTGACGGGGGCGATCCTGTACATGTTCACAGACTGCAGACATCCCGGAGCGTCTATTCTTCACATCAGCTATGTGTTCTTTAACGCGGGTTTTTATGGATCTTTTAGTTTGTCCTATATAAGAGAAACCACATTCACAATCCAGCTTGTACACTCCTGCATCTTGCAGAGGAATATTACACTTGACTGATGGTAAAAACTGACTAATCTTCTTCGGCGGCTTGAAATATGTTTTAATGGAAGCACGCTTCAAGATGTAGCCAATCTTGTCAGTGACACCTCTGACATATGGCAGTACAGCAGGCACTCGCTCGACTGTGGCCGGCTTCACTCGTTCACTGTGACGTAGGCGCGGGACCCGAAGCTTATTGTCGTGCAAAACTTGCTTGACGTGTTGGAGCTCGGCGGCCAGGTGTTTACTGTCACAGATCCCTCGTGCTCTCTGAAACAAAGATTTACCCACGGTAGCTAACTGTGAAGGATGGTGGTGAGAATCACCGTTTAAATATCTATATGTATGGGTCTTTTTTCTATACACAGTGTGGCTCAAGGTGTTATCAGGATTCCGAATTACTAACACATCTAGAAAAGCTAAAGAATTGTTTGCCTCTAACTCCATTGTGAACTGAATTTTAGAATTTAAGGAGTTAAGATGGTCTAAAAATGCAGTTACTTTATCTAAAGGTAGAATTGTGAAAGTGTCGTCTACGTACCGCTTGTAGAATCTTGGCTTTATGGGAGAAGTAAGCAGGGCTTTCTCCTCAAAGTCCTCCATGAATATATCGGCAACAATGGGAGATACAGGTGAGCTCATCGCCACACCATCTACTTGCTTGTAGAACTCCTCCTTCCACAATAGGTAGCCAGATGTAAGGCAGTGTCTGAGTAATACTGCATATTCTACGGGCATGTTGTTTTCCTCTAGCCTTCTAGTAACAATTGAGATGCAGTCTTCAACAGGTAGGCATGTGAACAGAGACTGCACATCAAAACTCACCATAGTTTCATTGTCTGCCAGATGTAGGTCTTTAATCTCGCTGACAAAATGGTAGGAATCCTTTGTGTGTGCTCTTGTATGTCCCTTGAGCGGTGAGAGTATATTCGCTAAGTGTTGAGCCAATCTGTAAGTTGGTGAATCGATTTGGCTCACTATAGGACGTAGTGGAGCATTGGGCTTGTGTATTTTTGGTAACCCATACAACTTCGGTGGTTTAGCACACGTAGGTATTATCGATTTTACGTCTAGATTTAATTTTTCGGAGTGTTTCTTTATGAGATCACTAGTTGTTTTAAGTGTGTTATTTGTTGGGTCATTTTTAACCTTTTTATACGTACTTGCATCCGACAAAAGTTCTTGTATTTTAGAATTATAATCTGACGTATCCATAACTACCGTGGCATTTCCCTTATCTGCGCGGAGAATCGTGAGTTCTGGTTTATTGCGTAGGTTAGTCAACGCTTTGAATTCGTCTTTAGGTAGATTCGGTTTTGGCGCTGAACTTCGACGTAACATAGACGAAATGTCTTGACGTATCGCTTCCAAATTCTCCTTTTGCATATTGTTTTTATTTAGTCGAGGACTGTTTATTTAAAAACAATATGCAAAAGGAGGATTTGGAAGCGATACGTCAAGACATTTCGTCTATGTTACGTCGAAGTTCAGCGCCAAAACTGAATCTACCTAAAGACGAATTCAAAGCGTTGACTAACCTACGCAATAAACCAGAACTCACGATTCTCCGCGCAGATAAGGGAAATGCCACGGTAGTTATGGATACGTCAGATTATAATTCTAAAATACAAGAACTTTTGTCGGATGCAAGTACGTATAAAAAGGTTAAAAATGACCCAACAAATAACACACTTAAAACAACTAGTGATCTCATAAAGAAACACTCCGAAAAATTAAATCTAGACGTAAAATCGATAATACCTACGTGTGCTAAACCACCGAAGTTGTATGGGTTACCAAAAATACACAAGCCCAATGCTCCACTACGTCCTATAGTGAGCCAAATCGATTCACCAACTTACAGATTGGCTCAACACTTAGCGAATATACTCTCACCGCTCAAGGGACATACAAGAGCACACACAAAGGATTCCTACCATTTTGTCAGCGAGATTAAAGACCTACATCTGGCAGACAATGAAACTATGGTGAGTTTTGATGTGCAGTCTCTGTTCACATGCCTACCTGTTGAAGACTGCATCTCAATTGTTACTAGAAGGCTAGAGGAAAACAACATGCCCGTAGAATATGCAGTATTACTCAGACACTGCCTTACATCTGGCTACCTATTGTGGAAGGAGGAGTTCTACAAGCAAGTAGATGGTGTGGCGATGAGCTCACCTGTATCTCCCATTGTTGCCGATATATTCATGGAGGACTTTGAGGAGAAAGCCCTGCTTACTTCTCCCATAAAGCCAAGATTCTACAAGCGGTACGTAGACGACACTTTCACAATTCTACCTTTAGATAAAGTAACTGCATTTTTAGACCATCTTAACTCCTTAAATTCTAAAATTCAGTTCACAATGGAGTTAGAGGCAAACAATTCTTTAGCTTTTCTAGATGTGTTAGTAATTCGGAATCCTGATAACACCTTGAGCCACACTGTGTATAGAAAAAAGACCCATACAGATAGATATTTAAACGGTGATTCTCACCACCATCCTTCACAGTTAGCTACCGTGGGTAAATCTTTGTTTCAGAGAGCACGAGGGATCTGTGACAGTAAACACCTGGCCGCCGAGCTCCAACACGTCAAGCAAGTTTTGCACGACAATAAGCTTCGGGTCCCGCGCCTACGTCACAGTGAACGAGTGAAGCCGGCCACAGTCGAGCGAGTGCCTGCTGTACTGCCATATGTCAGAGGTGTCACTGACAAGATTGGCTACATCTTGAAGCGTGCTTCCATTAAAACATATTTCAAGCCGCCGAAGAAGATTAGTCAGTTTTTACCATCAGTCAAGTGTAATATTCCTCTGCAAGATGCAGGAGTGTACAAGCTGGATTGTGAATGTGGTCTCTCTTATATAGGACAAACTAAAAGATCCATAAAAACCCGCGTTAAAGAACACATAGCTGATGTGAAGAATAGACGCTCCGGGATGTCTGCAGTCTGTGAACATGTACAGGATCGCCCCCGTCACTACATTAGATTTGATAGACCACAAATCCTCGCTAAAGAACACCGATTCCTTCCAAGGATGATTCGCGAGGCTATTGAAATCAAAAAACATCCTAATTTCAATAGAGAAGATGGCTGGGTGCTACCATCTGCTTGGGATCCCATAATTAATAAAATTAAATCCCAACCCAAGCATACAACTGCAAGACTGCATGATACTGTAAGTTCATACTGCGTAGATCGGAACAAAAATTAATAATTTTTAATCTGGAGGTAGCCGTGGTTAACTATGACATTGGGACGTCATACACCTCAGTCCCCCCCGTGACCATGGGTGCTGTAAAGTGCTTGAAACGTCGGGAAAGTAAAATAAGTTAATATACGCGAAAAAATCCGTAAAATTAGTTTTATTTAAATGTGTAGTGTTCGCGTAAATATAAGAAATCATTACGAATTCTATCTATTTGTCTTCCTCACGTACTTTAGTAACGATCAGGCTTATAGAGAACAGATGTATTTCTAAAGCAAAAATAATATTTTATTTAAATTTTCACAGTTTCGATTGGTTTAAAGACTTAGGATTGCGTTGGTATGCCTTGCCGGCAGTTTCGAACATGAGATTGGACTGTGGCGGATTAGAATTCACTGGTACAGCCTTCAACGGTTGGTACATGGGTACAGAAATTGGCTGCCGCAACTTCTGTGATATCAATCGACTTAACATTGTTGAGGCAAGTGACATAAAAATATTTAAATAAAAATTATATTATTTGAATTCTTATAAGTCAGATAGATGACTTTAGATGTTTTCGGAAATTCATTGCAGGCCGTAGCCTTAAAAATGGGCCTCGACACAAACTCATACGCATCATTGTGGAAGGACCAAGCGCTGGTCGAGATCAACATTGCCGTACTTCACAGTTTTCACAGAGATAATGCGTCAATTGTTGATCACCACTCAGCTTCTGAACAATTTATAAAACATCTAGAAAATGAAAATAAAAGCAGGTAACATTTTCTTAGAAATATTTAACTGTATACGAAACAGTGGAAGACTAAAATTAAATAACAATATGTACTTCAATTTTTTTATAGAATAACGGTAGCAATCGAGCACACAGCCCACCTGATGGTAAGTGGTCGCTGTGGCACATTGACATATACATCTATCCTCGTTTGTGAATCAAAATGCATATGCGTTGTCACCCCTGAGAACTAGAATGTAATGCCTCCAGTATCCGTATCCTGTAAAAAGAGTCTCCGGATATCTAAACTCACCATACGAAACACAGCAGCATTAAGCTGCTTTTTTACGCTGGTATTCTCTAAGACAGTGCGATATTCCCATTCGGCCTATTCGTGCTACAACCACAATATAGCTGCAGCATGGCTCTACCGCGTCACACGATATAGAATATTTTTTCGGGAAGGAATTTGTTCTCACAGAATACGAGCGTAAAATAGTAGTTTAATGCTGCTGTGCTTCGTATGCTGAATGTAGAAATGGAATGAAATGAAATAAAAGTTTATTCTTTCAAAAATATTATTAAATTAGTACAAGTTTTAATACTTCTTTTAAGTATAAAGATACTTGTGGTAAAAGGTCCTCGCCCTCCCTGAACTAAGTACATTCAACAAAAGAAAACCAGGGTGGGTGTGTGTGTGTGTGTGTGCGTGTGCGGGGGAATGCGCGTGCGCGTGTGCGTGTGGTTGTGTGTGAGTGGGTGCCTGCATGTGCGTGTGCGCGTGCGTGTGCGTGTGCGTATGCGTGTGCGGGTGCGTGTGTGTGTGTGTGTGTGTGTGTGTGTGTGTGTGTGTGTGTGTGTGTGCGTGCGAGTGCGTTTGTGTGTGCGTACGTGTCCGCGTGTGCGTGCGCGTGCGGTTTTGCGCTTGTGCGTATGCAAGTGGGTGTGCGTGTGCGTGTGCATGTGCGTGTGTGTGTGTGTGTGTGTGTGTGTGTGTGGGCGTGAGCATGTGCGTGTGCGTGTGCGTGTGCGTGTGCGTGTGCGTGTGCGTTTGCGTGTGCATGGGCGTGGGTGTGTGCGTGTGTGTGGGTGTGGGCGGGGGTGGCAGCGTGCGCGTGTGCGTGTGCGTGCATGCGTGCGTGCGTGCGCGTGTGTTTGTGTGCGTGTATGTGTGTATGCGCGCGCTTGTGCGTGTGCGTGTGCGTGTGCGTGTGCGTGTGCGTGTGCGTGTGCGTGTGCGTGTGCGTGTGCGTGTGCGTGTGCGTGTGCGTGTGCGTGTGCGTGTGCGTGTGCGTGTGCGTGTGCGTGTGCGTGTGCGTGTGCGTGTGCGTGTGCGTGTGCGTGTGCGTGTGCGTGTGCGTGTGCGTGTGCGTGTGCGTGTGCGTGTGCGTGTGCGTGTGCGAGAGCGTGTGCGTGTGCGTGTGAGCGTGCGCTTGCGTGTGTGTGTGTGTGTGTGTGTGTGTGCGTGCGTGTGCGTGTGCGTGTGCGTGTGCGTGTGCGAGTGCGTGTGCGCGTGCTCATGCGCGTGCGCGTGGGCGTGCGTGTGCGTGTATGTATGTGTGTGTGTGTGTGTGTGTGTGTGTGTGTGTGTGTGTGTGTGTGTGTGTGTGTGCGTGCGCGCGAAAAAAAGACAGTGAGTGAATGTGTTTATAGGATAAATTCTTGTGTCTTAAGTGTCTTAAGCCAATGCATTATTTTTTCTTACAGTCATATGTCTTTAATGGATATATTTGCAACATTTTATTAATCTGATTGTATAATTGTTCTGATTGTTTGTCATATTGATGTTTCGCAAAGGTGGTTTTTGTTCTCCAAATAGGATATACGCTATAATTTCTTATTTTACTACTGTAAGTAGGATTAAAAGCCAAAGACTTATGTTTTTTCAATAATGTGTGTAATACGTACAACTGCCTCACCGAAACCAGCCCACATGATGAATATAAAAAGATTTAAAATGCATAACTTTAGTAGACATTTGTGAGCTATCTCAACTTCAATAAATTTACTTTTGTAAGTAAAATTAATATCTCCTGTTATTACCATATTTGAATGTTTTTAACGAGGCCAGATGTTCACTAAGAGAACTGATGAATCGTTATCGTTAGCAAGGCATATCACCATATTTACCAGCGTTTCCTTCGTTTTCTTTTTGTCTAGGTACTATTTTTATTGCCAAGCTTGATTTTCGGGAGTCTTTTTGAAGATCTTCAAGTTTGTTCTTTAATAGAGTAATTTATTTTTGTCTTCTTTTGCTTGCGATTCTAATGACTGTATTTTCTTCTTAAATTCTTCGTTTTCGGCCGCGAGAAAGGCGATAGATTTCTCAATATTTAAAGTAGTTTCTTGTATAGTTCTCTGAGTAGCGGATATATTTTGAAGTTCCCTTTTTTGTGAGGAAAATAATTCAGTCATTATCTTTTTGATTTCGGCCTTGAAATCTTCCATATCTACCTTATAACCATTCTCCTTCCGTCTTTTGTTACGATAGCAAATATTATAATTTGGGGGTGTCACAACATCAATTTCCATATTACTATTACATACGTCTCCGAAAGGGACTTGTTTATAGTTATATCCATTTTAGATTTCGCTATTAGGGAACAATAACCAGTAAAGAGTTGTTATCTCCCACCACAAGGGGTAGGTAGGTAGTTTAACGAAGTCAAATAGGTACGTCACCACCGAGAAGTTATCTGTGACGCCTATTTCTAATCAGGTGGCGTTAAATGATCCAATCATACAAATTTTAATAAGCCCAGTGGGGGTGGAGACTCGCCTTGAATATGGTGGGTGCTGCTCAAGCGCAATGTTTGAGTACCAGGGTGTAAGAAGTTTATAAGGCAACAGATGTACTCACGCGAAGGTATACTATTGGTTGTTTATGCGTTCCTATTTTTTGCGCACTATTTAATTTGAATAAATTTGATTTAAACATTAATTTGACAAACGGGAAAAAATACTTGTATCACACAACTGCAACCTTGCGGCGGTCCGAAGTGAAGGGAGGAGGTCTCCGATTCTCTAGAACCTGTTTACTGTGACGAGGTATTCTATCTTTGTGGTCAAAGGGGCTCACCACCATCCGGCAGACTGTGTGCTGGTTTTTCTTAGTTTTAAATGATACAAACCCATAATGTAAAATTATTGAAATTCTACGCAGAGGCGGCTGTCCAGCTGATTGGATCTGGATCGTTCCACCGATGTCATCTTCGTTGACTTCCGTGTTCCACCAAGAAATGGCCTTGTATTACTTACGACCCTCGTATGACTATCAGGTATATCATAAAAAAATATAATTAATAGAATCAGGCGTTACTTTGCGCAAATCCATTACATAAAAGTTAGTAAAAATTACCTCGCATACATCCGCTCGTTAAAAAAAAAATGATGTGTCTTAACTAGTTTGAAGAGCATCGCGCGTCCTCCCTCAATTGCGTGTACTATCCCCGTCACCACTAATTCCAACACCACTACTCCTAACACCACTACACTAGGAAAGACACACCACTGACGACAATACGACACGTGTTTCGCCTCTACACGAGGCATCTTTAGGTGATGTAGACTCTGCGGTGGCTGACCACTTAGCGGGAGTAGGGGTGCTGGGATTAGTGGTGAGGGGGATAGTGCACGCATTTGAAGGAGGGCGGGAGGTGCTCTTCAAACTAGCTAAGACACATCATTTTATTTTATCGAGCGGATGTACGCGAGGTAATTTTTATCAACTTTTATAAAAAAGATATTTTCCACGTACGAAAGGATTTACAACAAAAACAAAAATCTTATTATACTTGAAGATGTATACAGCCTTTTTTTGTAAGTAGTTTAAAATGGACGTCTACAATTTCATCTCCATATATAAAAATTAATTGGTGTCTGTTAGTCACGCAGAAACTCGAAAATGGCTGAACCGATTTTGATGAATTTTTTTTGTGTGTTTGTTTGGGTTCCTGGGTGGCTTAGATTCACAATAGGTGGAGCTCAAGACCCAGAAATCACGCGTGCAAAGCCGAGGCGTATCGTTAGTAAATATAAAAATGGAATTCAATAAACGTAGACCGCTAAACAGAAATAGAATGGAACCTAATAAATGGATATTAAACGCAATAAAATTATATTCAATATGTTTATTAATTTATTCATTCTTTACAGCCTATCAAAAGCCTGACTGCTGAACATAGGCTTCCTCTAAAGATTGCCTCATTGGATTGCCATTTGCCATAGTTGCCACGCTTGGCAAGCGGGTTGGCAACCGCAGTTTATTTTTTATTTTTAGACGTTATTAGGAAGACACTGCTGCCCATCTCCAGATCTGTTTCCCTCTGTCGCCTCTTACGACACCCACGGGATGATATTATGGTGCAAGGTCAACGTATATTAATAGAGGACTTTATTTTAAATATAATATATGTATAATGTATCATCAGTAATTAATATATCTCCACTAATTGTATTGTAAATAGCGGCCGAGAAGTAGCTACCTTCTAAACACAATAGTTTTACCTAAAAAAAATTAATATTATTGTACCGCGCTACTATTAATGTCTTGTACATGGCAACACTAGTTACCACTAGCGCCCTCTAGTGTCGAGTAGCAGAACTAGGAGAGTCAAGATCCTTCTAGAAATTTCGGGACCGATATGTACTCGAACATTCTAGATGTTTCTACAGTAAAAGGTTCTGGAAACTATCTGAGGCCCTATATAAGGCCGGTATAGACCACGACCGGGTCTGTATTGAATTGGCGATATAAGCAAATACTTCGAAGCGAAATAACTGCGAATTAAAGTGATCAGTAAAACAATTGCGTTTTATTATTAGTGTGGTTTTAAGTTTGTAATTAGTGTTTTATAATTAAAGTGTCAATATTGGTAATTCAATCGGCAGCTTTTAATTGTGACGAACCCCAAGCTCGTAACATTATCAAGGTCGAAAGAACATTACCTACCCATTTCGAAAAGGGATTCGGTTACAAATTCGACTGTATCATTTTTAATGTGTGCAAAGTAATAATCTCAAAGTCAGTTATCCAATTTGAATTTTACATATCATAATGAATGCAGGTGGCTCAGGACCGTGCTTTGTGGCATTACTATGATAATTCCTATGATCAGCCGTGGACTGGTGAAGGGCTGTAATGATGTAATGATAACATATTACAATAAAATGTTTTATACAAATAAAAGAAAATTGAAGCTAAAATTTTAAAATAATCTCTATTCCCGTGGTATAGTACTATGAACGTTAGCTGAGTTTCCTCGCTGAATGGCTATACTTAGCCTTTAGGCGAGAAAAAACCCAACGGTCTTGTCTCCTGCGGCGAAAATCAGTTGCGGATATACTTCCAAATTACACAAATACATTTAAAAATTGCTGTCCGTTAGTCTTGATAAAACTGAAAAATGGCTAGACTGATTTTTAATGAAATTTTTTGTGTGTGTTTGAAAGCGCTGTTGTCGAAATCCAGTTTTAAATTTTTTTCTACTCTGAAAACTTCTAATAATTGAAACTGGAAATCGAAACAGATTACATAATTTGGATCTCTAATTGCATTGCGTGTTTATTTTTAAATGTTATTATTTATTGTATTTACAATTTATAAGACATTCGTAACCATAGGAGCCGGCGTGGAAAACACATCAGTGGTCGAAGTCCGAAAACAAAAGCAATGGACACAGAAAGTTCCACTTCAAGCAAATAGGCCGAGCTGTAAAGTTCACGTCGAAGCTATACGGCCAGGCTCTTTCTAAACGTATAAAAGCGACTATTTTGTATGCTACAGAAACTGGAAAATCTGAACAATACGCTAAAGAATTAGGAGTTATATTCGGACACGCATTTAATGCACAGGTACATTTTCATACAGTTCATTAAGTATTATAATCAATAATAAATATATGAATAATGATATACTTCATACCGGCCAGACTCAACGTATATTAGCCATCCACGCTGCAGAGTATTATTATAGTGCACTAGTGTTAACGCAAACACAGGTGCATTCTCTATTCGAGCTATTCGATGAGACGGCAATACGGTACCACTGGGGAAAGATTAGGCGTAGGACCAACAGATCTTACCGAGAACCGGGAGTGAAACAAAGGTAACTTTCTGACTCCGGGCTGCTACTGATAACTTCTCGACAGTAAATCCCAATAACTAATTTCGACCTGACCCGATATTCGAACCAGGGACCACATAATCAGCAGTGGTGCTGACGACTACTAGACTAACGGGGCTATACTTGCCCTTTTTCATTTTTCATTTTTAAAATGAGTAATAATAACCTAATAAAAGTTTTTAAATAAAACTATTTTTCAAAAGGTACATTGCATGTCAGAATACGATATGTTCTCAATAGAACATGAAACTCTCCTGTTGATCGTAACGTCCACATTTGGCAACGGAGAACCACCTGCAAATGGCGTTGTAAGTACCGTTTATTTCTTATAGCTCACGGAATTTTCGTTGCTCTTTATAATAACATTTCAAAATCGGTAAGTACATAAATATTAAAACTTATTCTCTTTACATTATATTAAATGATTTCTATATTTTAACACATATTTTACAGGAATTTGCTGAATATCTTTTTCAAATGCTTTACAATGAAAAAAAGAACCAAGGTGATCAGACGGGGGATATTGCCGGGTTAGTTTATATATATTATCTGTAGAGTCGTAAGACTATTGTATACTATGAAATTGATGTAAAGTAAAGACGTTCGTATATTTTTTAATTCAAAATATTATACTCCTTACAGAAACTTCAAGATTCCAACTCCAAAAGCGCTGATGAGAACAAACAGTATGTTGACTTCAAGTAATGAAATAGTGTATAAAAAACAACTGTCACGATTAGAGTCCAACAAGAGTAAGTTTCATTAATAACAATATAAACACTTGAGCTGTTCATAATAAATCTTGGTAAACTGTAATATTAATTCACAGGCAGTGTAGCAGGAACATCATCAATAGAAAATATAGGACCGTTAAGTAATGTTTGTTACGCGGTTTTCGCACTTGGGTCTAGTGCGTACCCAAAGTTCTGCAATTTCGGAAAGGCCGTAGATAAAGTACTTGAAGATTTAGGAGGCGAAAGGCTTCTTGAATTAGCCTGTGGAGACGAAATGTGCGGACAAGAGCAAAAGTTTCGTAACTGGTCATCTAATATTTATCAAGTAAGCTATTTATATTATTAATATACAACAATTTTATAAGATACTCGTCTGGTTGGAATATATTCAAATTCAAAATACTTTATTCCTAGACTTAGTCTAGTTTTTACAGTATTTTATGGTTGGAGCTTCCATATATATGAATAAATATTATAAATACAGTTTGATAAGTATAAATAAAACACAATTACATAAATATATTGACTACTAAATACCCTATATAATGATGTGTTTTGTTATAAATTAATAAATAAAATTCAACCAAACAAAATCTCTCGACAGGGAAATAAAAAAGCCAAAAGTTGGCGCGACAGGCAAACATATTAATATCATTAACTTTATTTTTTTAATACATATAAAGAAGTTTAATTTTTAGGTAGCTTGTGAAACATTTTGTTTAGACGAAAATGAAATGGTAAAAGATGGTAAAAAAGCTCTAGGTATGATGCCTCTCAGCGAAGACACAGTAAGATTTGGAAAACCTGATGCAATCATGGACATGAAATGCGCCCTTGGAATAGGATTTAGAAAGCAGTTATTGACGTGTATTGTAAAAGAAAATAAACATTTAGGTGATGTTACTGCCGACCGTGCTACAATTTTTATTGATATGGAGTCCCAAGTAAGTCTTACTGCGGTAAATACATACTTGATGCACCAAATTGAACAACGTCGTATGTTAAAATGTAATTAATTTTTAGAGTGAATTAAGATACGACCCGGGTGACCATGTTGGTGTTCTCGCCTGTAACCGGAAAGAGATTGTAGATACTATATTAAGTAGATTAAAAGATTTGGACAATTACGATAAGCCTGTTCAGCTACAAGTTTTAAAAGAGACACTTACACCAACAGGTAAAAACATCGACTTACATTAAATTTAAATAGGAATAAAGTTAAAAAGCACATTACATTTTATACTATTTCATATAAGGTGCAATGAAAAATTGGGAAAAACATGAACGTATGCCAGCAGTCTCTGTACGGGATATTTTTACACGGTTTTTAGACATAACTACACCGCCTTCTACAAAAGTTTTAAAATACCTAGCAACAGCATGTAGCGAACAAAAGGATATTGATTTTATTAACGAACTAGTTGAGGTAATTTATGTTATACGTCATAATATGTAAACAAAACTTATGCATTCCAAATTACTGATGAGACTATATATATGTTTTAATTAATAAAGTGTGAATTTTTTTCCAGGATTCTAACAAATATGACGACTGGAGGCATCACCATTATCCACATTTGGCAGAAGTACTTAATCTTATTCCTTCATGTAAACCGCAAGCATCCTTACTTGCTATGTTACTTCCTCATTTGCAGCCAAGATTTTACTCCATTTCATCAACACCATTAGCACATCCTCAAAGAATTCATATCACTGTAGCTGTTGTTATTTACAAAACACAAGGTATGTTCAGATTAACACTTAATTAAAATTATGTTTCGATAAATTGTCAATTACAAGCTTGTGATTTAAGGTGGACAAGGTTCAACACATTATGGCGTTTGTTCTACATACCTGCAGAGCCTAAAGCCAGGCGACGAAGTAACCGTTTTTATACGACAGTAAGTCCCGTATATAATGCAAATAAAATTAAATTAATTTCTACAATTAAATAAATATTCTTTCGCAGTGCACCAAACTTCCATTTGCCTCAAGACATATCAGTCCCACTTATTTTGGTCGGACCTGGGTCGGGTATTGCTCCATTTAGAGGTTTCTGGCATCATAGAAAATGTCAAATAAAGGATTCAAAGGCAACCAAGATAGGACCGATTTGGTTATTTTTTGGTTGTCGTTACAAAAGTATGGATTTATACAAAGAAGAAAAAGAAGAAGCATTAGCTCTCGGAATTCTTAACAAAGTAATGTTAGCACTTTCAAGGGAAGAGGGAATAAATAAGGTAAATTTAGATTTTAACAAAATCGTTAATTTCACGTTCACATGTTGTAATAATGAAATATTTTCTACAGAAACACGTGCAAGCTCTTCTGGAAGATGAAGGCGCAAATATTATGCACATGCTATTAGAAGAGAGAGGTCATATTTATGTGTGTGGTGATTGTAAAATGGCCGAAGAAGTCAAACAGAAATTAAAACAAATAATAAGTACCCACGCGAACATGACAGAAGAGGAGGCTGAAGATTTCATTATGGATTTAATGGTAATATAATTGAACATATAGTAAATATTTCGAGTCATAACAATGTAACATTTTCCTCGAAATTAGTTAACACCTCAGTACTCATATAGAGTAAAATAATACAAATGGCCCTTCCTCTAGTCTCGTATTAAACGATGGAATAGAAAATTTCATTTAATGTAAAATATTTACAATATTTTATAAAAGTCAGTTTAACTTTTACCCACTGGTTTGGAAATAAGCCTCAAACATTTTTGTTTATTTATTTATTATATATCCACATTTTAATATTGTCTTAATTTTATTAAACCAAGAGTAAATCTAAATAACACATCACTACAACCCTTCAAGTTCACTGTTAAACATAAACCTCTCCAAGGCATGCCCCAAAGCATGGTCTGAGCTACCTGCATCCATCGAAGTCCAGCATCTCTTACCTGGTCTTTACTTCATCTAGTGGAGGGCCACTCTACACTTTGCTTACCGGTACGAGGCTGCCACTCGAGGGCCTTTCTTCCCTATCTGTAGCTGGTTCTTCGAGCTATAATTGTCGTCATCATTACAGCTCTTCATACGTCCACTGCTGAACAAAGGCCTCCCGCAAGGAATGCCACAAAATACGGTCCTGAGCCACTTGCATCCATCGACTTCCTGTATGTCTTACCAGGTCGTCACACCATGTAGCGGCGGTCGCCGTACGCTTCGTCTATGGGTACGAGGCTGCTACTCGAGAACCTTTTTCCCTATCGGTTGTCGATTCTTCGAGCTATCTGGCCGCTTCAGATTACTAATCCGTTAGGCTATGTTGGTCACTCTGATTCCACTTTGGATATCCTCATTTCTAAATTTCTCACAGAGAAGCTCCAAGCATAGCCCTCTCCATAGCTCGCTGAGCGACCTTGAAGTGAAGGACTACGTCTCAGATCCATAAGTCAGCAACACGTACTGGTTGTACAACACGTACTGGTTGTTTTCAAGTTTTGAGGTATACTTGACGAGAAGATGTGTAGTGAGTTCCCGAACGCGGTCCAGACGAGTTGAGTCCATCGATTGACCCCTCGGTCAAAGTTGGATTTACCTAGTCGGCCTATTTGTCCCAGGTACAACTCATCATCAAACATACTCTTCAACAACTTTGAGCTTAGTGTTCCCAACAACTACCGGCATAGGTATATTTTTATGGGATTTGTGTGACAAACGAGCACACAGTCTACCTTATGGTAAGTGGTCGCTGTGGCCCATAGACGTCTACATCTATCTTCGATTACGTATCAAATTGCAGAGGCGTTGTCACCCGTGAGGACTAAGATGGAATGCCTCATTTCCAGTAAAAAGGGTATCCGGTTCTCTACACTCAACATACGAAACACAGTAGCGTTAAGCTGCTAATTTACGCTGGTATTCTGTGAGAGCGTGGTCTTTCTCCGGTCGAGCCGACCCATTCGTGTTACAACTATACCAGTAATATAGCTGCAGCGTAGCTCTACCACGTAAAATAACATGTTCATCTTAAAACTTATCCGTTGAGAGGAACTATTGAGGTCATTGATCATAGTGTTTTGATTTTCATTGATCTTAGGTCTTCCAGCAATTCTGCCATAAGCACTATATCGTCGGCAAATCGAAGGTGAGTGATGTACTCACCATGGATGTTAACACCGTATCCTTTCCAGTCCAGTAGCTTCAAAACGTCTTCCAATGCAGCGGTGAAGAGTTTCGGGGATATACACCCCTCTGCAGTTCGATGGGTTTTGTGCTCTGTTTCTGTACTCGTTTAGTAATCGTAACCTTACTGTAAAAACACTTCAGCACTTCGATATACCGACAGTCTTCGAGCAATATGGCCATATTAATATTCACAACGTCATTATTCATATGTGCTTAACACACGAATCCTTTTACTTGATATTACTTATTCTAACTTTTCTTTGCAGGATGAGAATAGGTATCATGAAGACATTTTCGGAATTACACTTCGCACATCGCTAGTACACTCTGCATCACGAGAATCAGCGAAACGAACGCGACTTGAATCAATACCCAGTTACTTAACATAATAATTTAATATTATGAATACTTACTTATTTACATTTTATAGATAGTTATATCTGATAAATATAGGTTTAACATTATGAAGCGATTTAATATTTAGTTAGCATAGTATTTTAAGTATTAGTAAAGTTTTGTTCTTTCGATGAGTATTCATCAATTAATTTTCAGAAACAAATTTATTTATAAAAGTTTAAAAATTTATCACCGTTGTTTTATTTTTCAAAATATTAAAATATAACATTTGTATTTTAACTTACTTAACTTATGCATGTAAGAGTAAGTTCTTGATAAAAAAAAATTGTTATGTACACGTAATTTGGTGGTTACAGCAATGCTAATTAAAGTTTATATTTCAAAATTAAACTTTAATTAGGTCAGATGTGTAGACATGCTAGAATATTACTAATCATAAATTAAGGAATAAATATTGAAAGAACTTGAACGTTTAGTGAAATAGGTATTTAAGATACTGTAACCACCAAATTACGTGTACATAATGACATTTGGGGAAATAAATAGAACAACGTAAACAAACGTCTATTAATCAAATTTAGCGAACATAATATAGACGTATCTATATCATGTTCACTAAATTTAGGCGTGACGTCCACTGACAAAACGGCACTTCAAGGGATTTTCAGGTGATGAATAGT
Source organism: Parnassius mnemosyne (assembly GCA_963668995.1). NCBI lineage: Eukaryota > Metazoa > Arthropoda > Insecta > Lepidoptera > Papilionidae > Parnassius > Parnassius mnemosyne. Next base: position 39,380,750 of record CAVLGL010000035.1, on the reverse strand, counting down.
AATATAATATATCTTAATATTGAGACATTATAGTTGAAAATTTTAATGATAATGGTCGAAGCAACAGAAACAACGCTGCAGTAATTATCTAGATACCATGTCGACAGCCTCTATAATGCCGTGATAGCTCTCGTGTTGCTTCGGCAGCCGTCGGAATGCCAGTAGTATTGACTTCAGTAAACGAGTGGATTAACTTGCCAGCATTTCTCTTTCTATCCGATCACAAATCGGGTGTCTTCATGGCAAGAGCGAATAGGCTTATGTTACGCTAAGACAGTGCAATTTGCCATCTAGGAATTCATTACCGCTTACATCAGGTGGGATTAAAACACTGGCTTATAATAAGAAAAAAAAATATTCAAACAATGCTTGCAGGTTCAGAATTGTTTTTAAAGTTGTAATGATAACTACTTAATATTCCTATAACACTAATATTAAAGAAAAAATAAATTTATTTTATTTTTTAATGTTAATCATATACCTTAACTATATATAATAAACCTCTTAGTATCGTAATGTTTGAGTAATAAGAGATATTTAATTTTAAAACGTGTTTTATTGATTATTATGAAAGCAATTTTAAAAACCTAGGTCCATCACAAATTGCATAAAATGTATGTTTTTAATTTCAGTCAAAGTGAATTCTTATTTATGTCTTTTTTCTCACCACGTGATCATAAATTTCGATTTGAGTGTACATAGGAGAGTACACGCGTTTCTTTGTAGTATTTTGTCCGGGATCTTGTTCAGGATTCGGAAAAATTATTTTATGATCGTGACGATTTTGAAACAACAATCCATCATCAGGATCCATTAAAGGCTAAAATCAAATAAAGCACTAATAAACCACAAAGTCAAACGTCCAGTTTAAATTCATTTATACGTATTCAGCCCGTTGAATGAGGGCTAATAATCTTCCACCAGATGTCGCTAGCTGGTACTGAGGTGGTGTTTTTTGTTACACAATATCCATAATTGGTTTTAAAAATTCAATTTTTGTTTCCAACCCATCTATTTTTAGTTGTTGTTATCAGGATGATGCTGCCGCCCATTTCCCATTTCAGTTTCCTTTTTTGCCTCTTACGGCAACCACGATCTAATATTGGGTAGTAGATTATCTTTTAGAAACGAGGCATTCCATCTCAGTCTTTACGGGTGACAACGCATCTGTGTTTTGATTCTTAAGCGAGGATAAATGTAGATGTTTATGGGCCACAGCATCGACTTACCATCGGGTGGTCTGTGAGCTCGTTTGTCACCCTTATTCTGTAAAAAAAAAACAACGACTACCACGCGTTACTAAAATATATCACGAATCTTATGCGAATCATATGTCATTATCTACCTTACCGTAGTGTTTGGATGATTCAAATTCGTGCTAATGCGAATAAGCGGTAAAAATATTCAAATAATGGAATATTTACGAGTACATTTTTTAATTTATTATTTATTATTATTCGGTCACATCCTGCACCTATAGATTCCGGGGTTCTTCATCCGTTGGTGGGTGCAATTGGGGTACTATAGACAAGCGACCAATAAGAATGCGCGGATTAACGGTACGAATAGAAAATCTGAGGCCAGCGGTTCGACTGCTTCGTTCGGCGGAAATCTTCTGACAAGCGGTTGTCGACTATCTCTATCAACTATTAGTTGTTCACTATTTTTTTAAAGATTAAAAAAATATTGATATTCTTTTGCTGATCACATACCTTGTAATTACGGCTGATGTTGCTCCTCACCGTTCCATGTCGCCAATGGTAATAACCAAGGTCACTATCTTTGGGCCAAAGCATCTTTTTTGTTTTAAAAAACGGCCCCCAATCTTCGGTAATCAACCGATGGGCGTAATCAATGTATCCAGATATTTCAAAACCGCTTTTCGTAAAATGACGTATGAAAATAATTGACTGCAATTATAGTGAAATGGAACAATAGGTAAGAAAATAAGTTACTTTTAAACTTTGCTCATCAGTATGATGTTATGATTACACAACAAGCGACAAACTTGAATGTAATTTTTTTTTATAGAATTAGCGTGACAAAGGAGCACACAATCCACCTGATGGTAAGTGGATGCGGTGGCCCATAGACACCTACATTTATCCTCAATTAAGAAGCAAAATGCTAATGCGTTGTCGCCCCTGAGGTCTAAAATGGAATGCCTCGTTTCAAGTAAAAAGGGGCTCCGGTTCTCTATACTCACCTAACACAATAGCATTAAGCTGCTATTTTACGATGGTATTCTGTGAGAGCGTAGTCCCTTAGATCGAGCATCCATACCATAAAATAGCTACAGTGTGGCTCTACCACGTATAATATTTATATATGCGACATCAATTTTAGACTGTTACATCTGAGTTTCAACCCTAAGGCCCGCTGCACAGCATCCATTACTTAATATTGTGGCATTATGTGTAAATTTTATAGGTAATGATCATACCTACAAAAACAACTCTGCGGGAAGATTATGGATCCCAGATCGGCAGTTTTCTGAATACGTTGTGAGTTCTCGGGATGTTTCGGTATCATTCGGGATGCTCGGTATGCCGATCTAGGTAGAGCTGCTTTACCCCCGTACGGGTTCCCGCCTTGTCGTGGCGGGTGTGGGGGGCGGCGGGTTGTAGGCGTGGCTTGGTCACCCGCGGTGAACAAAGAGGAACCCACATGACTGGCCCGAGGTGGCCACTCCGAGTGAGCTTTGCGAGCCCACTTCGGCTGTGTGTTGGTGGGCTATGGCGAGAGGGGTGTCCTCTTCCCCTACCGCTACAGCCGAGGTGGAGTCGCGGAGGAAAAGGATTGTTGGTAAGGCGTTGCGCTACTCGCCATATGCTCCGCGAATCTGATGGGGCCGCATTGTTGATTAATGTGGTGGTGGTGGTGCAGCAGGGGTAGAAGTGTCTCAGTATTGCGAGGCGCCGCTCTCCCTACCCTCCGCAGCCGAATCTTGGTTGTCGGTGGAGCCATAGACCAGATCCGCCGCTGGGGTCAGGAATGCAAGTGTTTCTGAGTGCTCGTTTTTCCTGGCCGTATGGTCTTCGCGCATCAGACACGAGGGCGTCCTTTGCGTATTTGGAGGCCGTGGAGGAATGCACGCCATATGTTCTGGTGCACCTTACTTGAGAAGGAGATGAAGGACGAGTCCTTTTGCGAGGAGGAGCCCCTATTCGGTTGCCGGCGCTGGTGAGGCCTAGGATGTGTGCGAAAGCCAATATGCGATGAAGTTGGAACACCCTGCAGTTTTAGTCGGTGCGAGTCCGACATAACCCGTCCTTGGCCCCGCGAGACGGGTATACGTAGGCATTCTCTCCTTCGCTAAGAACTGCTCTGAGCACTAGGTCACAATTGTAAATACACACATACCTGTTTATTTAACTTGCAACGCTTTTTTTGGCAGCTCCGCGGCGCGGAGGCTTAGCAATGATTTGCAGCGCTAAAGGCCGCGGGTTCGAGTCCCGTAAGGAGCAAGTATTTGTATGGCCTAGATATAACTGTTCCGGGTCGCATTGTTACTCCTTGTGAAATTTATGTATATAAACCGCCCCCACAATACAGGAAAAAATCCTAGTGTGTAGGTAACATATTAAAGAAAAAGAAAAAAAGTAGTACGCAACAATCGTTCTAAAAAGCGTTAGCTCTTCAGAACAATTGTAGCGTTCTCTTCTTCGATTGTGTTTTCTCGTATATAGTACGCGGCCGTGAAAACATAATCGTGCCTTAGAAAGAGACTACTAGTCACAATCAGCTGGCTTCTACGTTGTAGCATGTACTTGCTGTTATCTGTCCGCGTCGGTAGACGTAATTGAAACTCAAGTAACAATTGTTATTAAAAGTTCAAATTATATTTCGAATTTCATTAGAATCCGTTTAACAATTTTAGTGTGATTGAAAAGTGTGGTTAAACATCATAGTCGGAGAGCTGGCGACAAATTTTGAGAAGGTCCTTTTGGGTAGTTCAAATTGTGAAAAAATATAATTTCGTCAATTGGCGAATCCAGTCCCGCGAGTCTGGCAAAGCGTTTGCGGTTATTTCATTACTGCGCAGCATACAACATTTGCATAAAAAATGATTTTTTGGCAACATGATTTCTTTTATATCTTTTAAATTAGTTTTTATGTAATTCAAAAAAAATAATCCCTGGCCTTTTTGTCGGTTTTAAAATATTATGAGACCTTTCTAAAAAATATTTTATTAAAATCAAGATTTTTCTTACATCATCATCCGATTCTCAGCTATATTCAAAATTTCAAGTCACTAGCTCATCGAAAAGTTAGTTTAAAATCAATTACTAAATTCGACCCGAACAGACATACACAAAAGCGAGTTAATAAACACGAGGTAAAAAGTTTCTAAATATCAAAACATTATAAGTATAGGAAAGTGTAGTATCATAATATCATATTTTCTTCGCACCTGCAATATGCCAATTCTGTTCGCACGTTCCCTTATCGCCATTTCCCTTTTAAACGGGTCTTGTAAATCAGCTCCTTCACTCACGAGAACATATGGCCTTATTACTGGGTACACAATGTTGTGAATAACAGCGCGTCTAGCGTAAAATTCCTTCTCAGATAGAGTATCACCTGTGGCTCTGTAAAAATCAGTTATAGAAATTATTATCAATTTAACCTCGGTCTTAAAGCTCAAATAATCTGTGTTTATTTTATTAGTCACTTATTGAAATCAATTATATTATTATTTGCACATTTGTCGTGTTTTAATCAAAGATTTTCAATAGGCGGACTTAGCCTTGTAACAAATTCCGTCGGTCAAAATAAATCGAAAAATAATACAAAAAATTTCGCAAATAATACCTATAACCGAGTGCAGCGATAATCCGAGCGGATGCAATACTCCTCAGATTTCGCAAATCAGCAATTTCTATAAGTGAATCTAAATAGTCCTCCCATGTTTCGAATGGTAGCAGTCGTCTGTCGGCTTCCACTCCCGGGGGATATTCGTTTTTCTTTTCAGCCATAGCCATGATTTCTGTGATAAATATGCTTTCCTAACATAGGAGATAAACTACAGATAAATTTTATAATACCGATATGGTTTACTATGTTTACAAATTTGACAATGACATAATTTAAAACTTGTTATCAAAGAGTATAAAATCACGTCGTTTTACTCATTATTTCAATTAGAAGTCCAATGTCAATACAATACAAAATCAAAACTCAATTGTACGACCAAAGAGTAAAAAGTATGTTTTACGAAAACTCGCACATAATTTTCCGTTTAAATAACACAGATTTATTTTATTTATAATAAAGAAAAGTTTTTCGTAAGTGCGCCAACTTGCAGACATTATTTAGAAGATTAGGTGATAGGACTACTCTACTGCTTAGGACTATGTCTAGGTAGGTAGGCCAAAATGGTGGCCAACTGACCCAGACATACCTCTTTCTGCCGACAAGCAGCAGTTCATGCAGAGCTTCTTTTTGGGGACCCAGTTCTAGATTTAAACAAATTTATTTCATTAGCTTCGATTCCCTCCAATTTATATAGTTATCTTTTTTTTTTTTATAGGATAAGGGTGACAAACGAGCACACAGTCCACCTGATGGTAAGTGGTCGCTGTGGCCCATAGACATCTACATCTATCTTCGATTAAGAGTCAAAATGCAGATGCGTTGTCACCCGTGAGGACTAAGATGGAATGCCTCGTTTCCAGTAAAAAGGGTCTCCGATTCTATACACTCACCATACGAAACACAGCAGCGTTAAGCTGCTATTTTACGCTGGTATTCTGTGAGAGCGTGGTCCTTCCCCGGTCGAGCCGACCCATTCGTGCTACAACCATAATATAGATGCAGCATGGCTCTACCACGTATAAATCTTAAATTATCTTATAAAATATTTACATAAAATATAATTAAAATGCTATTGTGATAATATTATATATTATCATATTAATTTACCTCATATCATGCAAAATAAATGACAAATTATTAAAAATTGAACTCGTTTTAATAAATTAATTAACAATATATGTGCTCTAAATAAACAATAATTAAATACCTACTGATCATTCTACCTACGCATAATCTATTATGATAAAAAAAACCGCGCATGCGCGGTAAGACTGTTTACGGCGCATGCGCAACGACATAGATTAGCGCACAGTTTTTGTTTGTAATAGCTGTTCTGGTAGGTAAGTAAGTACATTATACTTCAATGGGCCAAGTGCGTGTGCGTGCCCGACACGCACTTGGCCAATTTTTTTATATATGTTGTATAGATAATGTTTGCGACAGAATTCTCCTATAATATACGCAGAACATTTCAAAATACTATTGCATGCCTTAGGCGAAAGCGCAAGGTATTGCATGCCTTAAGCGAAAGCGCAAGGTATTTCATGCCTTAAGCGAAAGCGCAAGGTATGTTCTACTATAGCCTAAAAATTAAGATTCCAACGTTTTATCGAATAAAATCGTATCTAGCAATCATATTATACATATAAATGATATAAAAAGCACATTGTTAGAAAGATAAATGATAGTTATTATTAATATTTTTTTTTAAATCGATTTATTGCTATTTTTAAATAAAAAAGGGGTTTTAGTGGCTTATGGTGTGGATTTATCATGTCCCCAATGCTTGTAAACACGATAACTTTTGAAAATATAAATTTTTTAACTCAATCTGTTTTTTAATCTCTAAATCTATTATGTGGGAAGCCACTGAATGTAAATGGCAGTGTAATTTTGTTTTGTTTAGCTATAATTAATTTTTTTCGGCTCCAAAATGGCGAAATTTTCGTTGATTTGGTAGCCTTGTATGTAAATTATTTCTGTAAATGGGGAGCTACAGCCACAGAGTAGTTTACTCACACTCTCAGTAATCTGTGGCCGTCGTGAGTGGACATTGTTTCGGTTGTTTGCAGCGGCTCAAAAAGATCGCTGTATAAATACACAATATTCGAATAACCAAATTTCTTAAATACTTGATTATAATAATAATAAGAGATTTTTTTATTACAATATTTTAAAAGCACAGAATAAATAATAGTAGTACGTACTAAAAGTAAGTAGTACCAATTTTTTTGTCATGGGTGACATTTTCATGGTTTTCGAGGGTGTTGAAGCCGATAGTGCTGTCGAAATGTAAATCCAAGGTGGCGGCTGCAATAGGTATAAATTTTTTCATCATGTGTGTCATTTTCATGGTTTTCAAGGGTGTTGAAGCCAATAATGTTGTCGAAATGTAAATCCAAGATGGCGGCTGTAATAGACATCAATTTTTTCATCTTGGGTGTCATTTTCATGGATTTCGAGGGTGTTGAAGCCGATAATGCTGTCGAAATGTAAGTCCAAGATGGCGGCTGCAATAGGTATCAATTTTTTCATCATAGGTGTCATTTTCATGGTTTTCAAGGGTGTTGAAACCGATAGAGTTGTCGAAATGTAAATCCAAGATGGCGGCTGCAATAGGTGTTTCATGGTTTTCGAGGGTGCTGAAGCAGATAGTGCTGTGGAAATGTAAATCCTAGGTGGCGGCTGCAATAGGTATCAATTTTTTCATCTCGGGTGTCATTTTCATGGTTTTCGAGGGTGTTGAAGCCGATAGTTCTGTCGAAATGTAAATCCAGGATGGCGGATGAATTAGGTACCAATTTTTTCATCATGGGTGTCGTTTTCATGGTTTTCGAGGGTGTTGAAGCCGATAGTACTGTCGAAATGTAAATCCAAGATGGCGGCTGCAAAAGATATCAATTTTTTCATCTTGGGTAGCATTTTCATGGTTTTCGAGGGTGTTGAAGCCGATAGTGCTGACGAAATGTAAATCCAAGATGGCGCCTACAATAGATATCAATTTTTCATCATGGGTGTCATTCTTATGGTTTTCGCGGGTGTTGAATCCAATAGTGCTTTCGAAATGTAAATCCAAGGTGGCGGCTGCAATAGGTATCAATTTTTTCATCATGGGTGTAATTTTCATGGGTTTCGAGGGTGATGAAGCCGATAGTGCTGTCGAAATGTAAATCCAAGATAGCGGCTGCAATAGATATCAATTTTTTCATCATGGGTGTCAATTTTTTCATCATGGGTGTCATTTTCATGGTTTTCGAGGGTGCTGAAGCAGATAGTGCTGTCGAAATGTAAATCCTAGGTGGCGGTTGCAATACATATCAATTTGTTCATCTTGGGTGTCATTATCATGGTTTTCGAGGGTGTTAAACCCGATAGTTCTGTCGAAATGTAAATCCAGGATGCTGGCTGAATTAGGTACCAATTTTTTCATCATGGGTGTCATTTTCATGGTTTTCGAGGGTGCTGAAGCAGATAGTGCTGTGGAAATGTAAATCCTAGGTGGCGGCTGCAATACATATCAATTTTTTCATCTTGGGTGTCATTTTCATGGTTGTCGAGGGTGTTGAAGCCGATAGTTCTGTCGAAATGTAAATCTAGGATGGCGGCTGAATTAGGTACAAATTTTTTCATCATGGGTGTCATTTTCATGGTTTTCGAGGGTGTTGAAGCCGATAGTGCTGTCGAAATGTAAATCCAAGATGGCGGCTGCAATAGGTATTAATTTTTCATCATGGGTGTCATCTTCATGGTTTTCGATAGAGTTGAAGCCGATAGGGTTGTCGAAATGTAAATCCAAGGTGGCGGCTGCAATAGATCTCAATTTTTCGTCATGGGTGTCATTCTCATGGTTTTCGCGGGTGTTGAAGCCACTAGTGCTGTCGAAATGTAAATCCAAGATGGCGGCTGTAATAGATATCAATTTTTTCATCATGGTTGTCATTTTCATGGCTTTCGAGGGTGTTGAAGCCGATAGTGCTGTCGAAATGTAAATCCAAGATGGCGGCTGCAATAGGTATTAATTTTTTCATCATGGGTGTCATTCTCATGGTTTTCGCGGGTGTTGAAGCCGATAGTGCTGTCGAAATGTAAATCCAAGATGGCGGCAGAAGTAGGTACCAATTTTTTCATCATGGGTGTCATTTTCGTGGTTTTCGAGGGTGTTGAAGCCCATAGTGCTGTCGAAATGTATTTAAACTACTTTAAAAAATTCCGTATAATCATGTTATACGTAATTTTTTTAGTGCGCTTAAGGCATGCCCAATTGGATTTACCAATTTTTTTATTTTATTGCTTGAATTTCGAATTATAAATACTAACTAATCGGGTGGGCTATTATCATTTCAACTTACTCGGGTTACTCTGATTTCACAGCATTGGCCTGGACGGATTTTATTTATATCTATCTATAACTATCTATAATTCAGGTCGTTCAAAATGTGGAAAGTAAGAAGACACGTCGTGTGGTGCCCAAAAAATAATTCCACTGTCGTCGGAAGTTTGTGTATTGTATCTTTGTATCTTCGATTCTTAACTTAATTTTTTTTATTTTTTGTTATTTCGTTGTTTTTTGTCATTATCAGTTATCATACCTACATCGCAATATATTGAATACGTCTTTATTATTACGTAAGTATTATAATAAAAAAGAAACATTTATTTCAACCACATACTCTGGTTACATAAACTTATAATTTACATTTCTCTAAATATTTCTATTTGCAAAAGCTTTTACAAAAATTTACTTCGCAAATATCCGCGTTATAAAATAAAATGATGTGTCTTACCTAGTATGAAGAAGCACCTCCCGCCCTCCCTCAATTGACTCTACGGTGGCTAACCGCACTTAGCGGTTAGCCACCGTAGAGTCTATATCACCTGAGGATGCCTCGTGTAGAGGCGAAACACGTGTCGTATTATTGTCAGTGGTGTGTCTTGCCTAGTGTAGTGGTGTTGGAAGTAGCGGTGCTGGGATTAGTGGTGACGGGGTTAGTGCACGCAATTGAGGGAGGGCGGGAGGTGCTTCTTCATACTAGGTAAGACACATCATTTTATTTTATAACGCGGATATTTGCGAAGTAAATTTTTGTAAAAGCTTTTATATAATGGATTTCCGCAAAGTAACGCCTGATTCTATTAATTATATTTCTATTTGCTTTTTTTTCTTTTTTGTTATTTAGTTGTTTTTTGTCATTATCAGTTATCATTAGTTGAAGGTAATTGTATTATTTACGTTTAGCTGATTACACACAAGTTCTACAATAGAGTAGATATATAATATGCAATAATGTAATACTGTTTATGTCAAATGTCAACAAAAGCAAAGGGTGCAAAATCAACTGAAGATCTGACAGCACAGAGTGTTTTCTTTTATAATTGGCTTTACAGCTCTGGGTTCTAGCCCTTCTTAGTCTGAAGTTACAGTGTATAATAATTATCATTCATCGTACACTGCTTCACAATAATATTAATCTTGTCTGTCGAAACTTAATAATTTTTGTATTCCTTTTTGTATTGCACCTACTTGCTGCATTGTTAGCAACTTTTTTTTTGCTTTTTTTGTGTCACACTGTAAAAATACTTTAAGGTTTTTTTTTGCAATACTGTTTACAACTGGTTAATTTCGTTGATAAATAATTCCATTAAATTATCTTGTTAATTTAGTCACTAAACAACCTAGATTAACTTTTAAACGTCTGTAGTCTTGTTATGCCTGATCAAGTAGGCTTAGTTTGTGTAGATTGCCTTTTGTTATTATTATTATCTTTGTATATTTTATTCATTATGCTTTTTGCAATCAGTCAACTGTTGGGTGATATATTTTAATTGAGTCATATTTTTATTAGTTAGTTTAAGTAATTTATATTCTGTGTTATATAAGTATTTTTTAACATATTGTTTTATATTTATCATATACATATTATTATTATATCAGCTACGTCGGATGATGAATCTTTTTATTCTGCACATGATTCAGATGTCTCGTTCGAGTCTTGTAATTATACTAATAGCTTGCCCTCCCTCCGCGATGAGCTTATTAATTTACTTACTCCTTGTAAAAATTTTCTAAATGTATGTCATGTTAATGCTCAGAGCATACCGGGTCATTACTCTTATTTTGAAGAAGTTTTTTATATAGATTGTGTTCATGCAATCTTAGTATCAGAAAGTTGGCTAAAGCCTTCATTAATGTCGAGCATGTATCCCTTAAATAACTTTATTCTTGTGCGTAACGACCGGACTGAAAAAGGAGGTGGAGGTGTCGCCATATACCTGAGAGCAAATATTCCTTATAAAACAATTTTAGCTTCACCATCTACTTATTCTGCCTCATTGGAGTTTCTGTTTCTGGAAATCGATATCAAAGGTGTAAAGGCAATTCTTGGGGTAGTATACTGCCCACCTGCTATTAACTTTTTCAACGCTTTTGAAAGCGCTCTCTCTACCATTTCATCTGAGTACACGCACTGCATAATAATGGGTGATTTCAATACTGATTTGTTGAGAAATTCTTGTCGGTCTCAAAAATTTCGGTCAGTCATAGAGTCAGTCGATCTCCACATTCTCCCCTTAGAGGCAACTCACCACAACATTGACACTGATGACTCATGGATTGATCATATTATCACAGCTTCTCCCAATTATGTTATTAAGCACGGACAACTATCGGCTCCTGCTTTTTCACGACATGACCTTACTTATATATCATATAAGCTTGTTTCTCCTAAACACAATCCCGCAGTACTACATATTCGTAATTTCGCTAAAATGGATTCTGATAAACTTAAAAGTGACGCATATCGTATGGACTTAACCCCTGTTTTTAAATCAACTTCTATTGACGATAAAGTCTCCGTGCTTAATAATATAGTTCTTAGTCTGTACAACAATCATGCTCCTAAACATCAAGTAAGAGTAAAGCGTCCACCAGCCCCGTGGATGACTAGGGCCGTAAAGGTGGCAATGACCAGGCGAGATCGAGCATTTGTCAAATTTAAGAAGCATCGTACTCAGGAGAGCTGGGATTGCTACAAAATGCTGAGGAACAGATGCAATCAGATGGTACGAAATGCTAAACGCCGTTATATCCATAGCAATATTACAAATTCTTCGACCGCCGATGTGTGGAAATTTCTTAAAACACTTGGTATTAGTAAGTCTGTTACATCTGATCATGGTCCATCAATCACTCTGGATGAAATAAATCATCATTTTATCTCTACTCCTCCTTTGGATCCCACAGTTCGTTCTACAACAATAGCTTCCATTCAATCCATGCCTTCTCCTCCTATCCCTTTTTTTTCACTTTTTACCTGTGACTGAAGATGAGATCCAGAAATCAGTATTAGCTATTAAATCCAAGGCTGTGGGTTGCGATGAGGTTAGTAAGGTTATGATATCCATGATCCTTGAGTGCCTTTTGCCTGCAATCACACATATCGTAAACTTTTCCCTTGACTCAGGACAATATCCTACTCAGTGGAAAAAAGCATTTGTGCGACCACTTCCTAAAATACCCAATCCCTTATTACCAACCCATTTTAGACCAATTTCAATTTTGCCGTACCTATCTAAAGTTCTGGAAGCCTGTGTTCACAAGCAAATCTCTATGTTCATAACCAAAGATAACCTGCTGAATAAATATCAGTCAGGCTTTCGAGCAGGTCATAGTACTACCACTGCCTTGATAAAAGTCACAGATGACATTCGAATGGGAATGGATGAGCAGAAGCTTACAGTAGTAGTACTTGTTGATTTTTCAAATGCTTTTAACACAGTCGACCACGATATCCTTATAGCCTTCCTAGCTAATCTTAGATTCTCAATCCCAGCTTTGGAATGGTTTTCATCCTATCTTCGCGGCCGCCAGCAATCAGTTCGATTAGGACAACAGTCTTCAACATGGGCTGACATTGAAACAGGCGTGCCGCAAGGCGGAATACTTTCTCCTATAATGTTTTCTCTATTTATAAATTCTATTACTTCAGTTCTCAACTGTTCGTACCATCTGTATGCAGATGATCTTCAGCTCTATGTGCAATCTAGTTTTAATGACCTTAACCATAATATCCACAAAATCAACCACAACCTTGATGCCATAAGAGATTGGTCGTACAGACATGGTGTTTCGGTTAACCCTTCCAAATGTAAGGTAATGGTTATAGGTAGTAGCAGAATATTAGCCAAAATTAATAAAAATGATCTTTCTCCCGTATTTTACAATGGAACAATGCTGCCATTTTGTAAATCTGTTAAAAATCTTGGCTTACATATAGACCATACCTTGAGCTGGGGAGTTCAAGTTGCTGAAATAAGCCGTAAAGTTACTGCCACCTTACGATCTCTTTGCCGTCTCAAAAACTTTCTGCCTTTTAAAACTAAACTTCTACTTGTCCAGACTTTGATATTACCCATTATTGATTATGCGGATGTGTGTTACCCAGATCTATCTCAATATCTTCTCGATAAGTTGGAGCGCCTTCTCAACAATTGCATTAGGTTCATTTACGGCTTACGTAAGTATGACCATGTTTCTCAGTACCGTTCTAAGCTTAAATGGCTTTCTATTCATCAAAGGCGTAGCTCCCGAATTTTACAAGTACTATATTCAATTTTAAATGACCCAAATTCTCCTTCTTACCTTAAGGATAACTTTCAGTACCAATATTCTACTCATGATAGAGTTCCCCGTTCCCAAAATAGTCTTAAAATTCGTATTCCACCACATAAGAGTGGTTTCTTTAATTCCTCTTTTACTGTGCAGTCCATACTGCTCTGGAATGCTTTGCCTGTTCATATAAAAAAAAAACCAGTAACAAACAATATTTTAAAAGACTTGTTCGAGAATTCTTTAACAAGAATAATACCACCTGATTTATCCGATTTTCGTTTTTCTCACTCTTTCGCTTTGTAATTGATATTTTGTATAATATGTATTTTAATATGCATCATGTTATTTTATTTTTGTGTTATATTATTTTATATTTATTTAGAGATTTTGTATATATATGTATATTATATCCGTTTATATATTTTTTTATATACGTAAGTATATTATATCCGTTTATATTTTGTATATATAACTATATTTTATCCGTTTATATATTTACTATTAATTTTTTTTCTGTTTATTACTAAGTAGATAATATTAAGTTTGTATAGTTTAAAAATATTTTATTTATTTGCTTTTTGTTATAAGATATAATGTTTTTACTTATTTATTAATTAATGAGTGGTGTTGCACCTACCACAGCTTCTCAAATCATCCAGGGTTGACTGGTAGAGAATGCCACAAGGCATTAAGTCCGTCCTTTATATCCCTTGTTATAAGGTAGATGTAAAAAAGAATAAATAAATAAATAAATAAATAAAATATATACAAAACAAAATATAACAAGATTAAAACCTACATTAATTGGAAAAAGTCTTGTTATAGGTAGAAGAGCCACGCAGCAGCTATATTTTAGTTACACCATGAATGGGCCGGCTCGACTGGCAAAGGACATCGCTCTCAGGACTAGTAGCTTGAAATAGATGCTGGTGTTTCATATAGTGAGTGTAGAGAACTGGAGACCTATTTTACTGGAAACCAGACATTCCATCTTAGTTCTCAATGGTGACAACCATTCTGCATTTTGATTATTAATCGAGGAGAGATGTGGACGTCTATGGGCCATAGCATCCACTGAAAATCAGGGGAACTGTGTACAAATTTATCATGCTTATTCTATAAAAATAATCTTTCTTCTTGTATCTTTTTTGATCGAAACTAAAATGTACGACAACTATTTATAGGCATATTGCACGGTGCTTTTGCTTACTGACATAATTACGCAGTCAGTGATACAGAAATGATCACGATAAACGTATTAGCTTTAGTTTATATACACATAAAAAGTTTAAAAATTATTCTATTGTCGCTTAAAGTGAGATAATAGATTTTCTCTTTGATTGATTTTCTCTTCAGAAAGAAGTCCGCAATAATCTGGATAAAATGCGTCTCATCTTTTTCACCATTACTTGTATTAAATAAATTAAGTAAGAAATTTAATTGACGAATAATAAACGAATATAATTGCATAACTTAGTTTGAAGAGCACTTCCAATAGTCGTGTGAACAACCATTGCCACTACTAAGCCCAACTTCTCTATCCCCAATACCACTCTAACCTCTACAGTAGAAGTGCATAGCACACTCAGTGGAGAAATAGACACTTCAATAGCCATCTCATCTATTTAATTATTTTACGTGGTAGAGCCATGCTGCAGCTATATTTCTGGTATAGTTGTAACACGAATGGGTCGGCTCGACCGGGGAATGACCACGCTCTCACAGAATACCAGCGTAAAATAGCAGCTTAATGCTGCTGTGTTTCGTATGGTGAGTGTAGAGAACCGGAGACCCTTTTTACTGGAAACTGGTTAGTCCTCATGGGTAACAATGAATTTGCATTTTGTTTCGTAATCGAAGCTAAATTAGATGTCTATGGGCCACAGCAACCACTTACCTTCAGGTGGACTGTATGCTCGTTTGTCACCCTTATCCTATAAAAAAATTGCATTAAATTTAATGTACTATCGAAATATTTGTTGAATAGTTTTATTATGTTATCTGTATGCGTAGAGGCAGGTTCATTTTCATAATAAAAATAATGCATGTGATTTACGTGGGTAAGGGTCAGAGGTCGGCATACATTAGATTTTATTTAGCAAATCGGGCAGATATACATCTGTCTATTTACTAGAAAAGCCATATTATCTACATATTCTAAATTAATAATTAAAAATATTACAGTTCTGTTATATTATTTCTATATGTTTACATAGGTACTCGTAATTCTCTTATAATCAAGTTGAAGTAAGTCATAAGAAAAGCGCCCGCCAAATATTTGACAATAAGTAAGCAAGCCGGTTTCGACTATGCCGATAAAGAAAATTTTAAAGTAAAGTTATTTAGTCTTTTAGTTATTTATAGTTAGGAAACCTGCATGATTTTTTATAGAATAAGGGTGACAAACGAGTACACAGTCCACCTGATGGTAAGTGGATGCTGTGTCCCATACACATCTAGATTTATCCTCAATTAAGAATCAGAATGCAGATACGTTGTCACTCCTGAGGACTGAGATGGAATGCCTCGTTTCCAGTAAAAAGGGTCTCCGGTTCTCAACACTCATAATACGAAACACAGCAGCAGTGAGCTGATATTTTACGCTGTTATTCTGTGAGAGCGTGGTCCTTCCCCGAACGAGCCGACCCATTCGTGCTGCAACCACAATATAGCTGCAGCATGGCTCTACTACGTAATAAAATGTATGAGAAATTAAATAAAACATCGAGGACAGTCCGAAATATATACATAATAACATGAAGTCTTTTACTTTGCTTTTGATAAAGTTAAGCAATATTTCTTTTAAATGACACATTTGGCTGTTTACTCTGTATTACCGAGAGCAAAATGATCAACTCTCTGCTTTATCTTAAGTCGGACAATGGAAGGTTTATGCAAGTGCCTGTATAGTTGTGCCATTTCCCTCTGTCATATATCTTAATATAAGAAAATAGCACAACGTGCACTTATTAAAGTTGTGTGTACTTTTAAAATATTAGATCCCCACGGAAAGACTTTATCTCGATAGTGGGTTACTTTCGGTGCTAGTACACAACACAATATGAGTTCGGATCAAATCTATACAAATAAATAAAATTGAAGTGTCTGTTAGTAATGTCAAAATAACAGTTTTTTACTAAATGCATATGAAAGTATGTATGGTACTCATTATCAAGGAAACTCACCTATTGTGTCGGGCAACTACGGAACCCTACCTCCACGCCTTTTTTTATATGTTGTATAGATAATGTTTGCGATGGAACTCTCCTATGATATACGCAGAATATAATATACAAAGACAGAGTGTATAACAAAAACACAATTTTGAAAATTTTGTCGATCTGTCTGTCTGTCTGTTTGTTCCGGCTAATCTCCGAAACGGCTGGACCGATTTTGATGGGACTTTCACTAGTAGATAGCTGATGCCATAAGGAGTAACTAAGGCTACTTTTATTTTAGAAAAAGAATTAGGGTTCCGTGCAAAAAAATTAAAACCCTAAATAACACGCGGGGGAAGTCGCAGGAAATAGCTAGTCTACAATAAAATCAATAAAAAATTAAACATTTCCTTCAAACAATATATTGAATATAAAGGTGTTACATCATTGGTTAGAGTCACTTAATTTTGAAAACACCGACTTTCTTTTACATCCAGTAAAATACTACGCATACATACACACATGTACACACATGCACGCACACACACAGACACACACACATACACATACGCGCGCGCGCGCACGCACACGCACACACACGCACGCACACGCATGCGCGCACGAATATAATAAACAGAGGGAAAAACTGTAAATTCTGTCTTTTAGTCTTTAAGATATTCTTTGTAATACATATTTATTATGTATACAAAATGTAGATATGGATATGGAAGAGCGGAGTCTTTTGTTACAGGCAGTATTTGCATAAAAGAAGACTCCGGCCACTAATGATTATAAACCAACTATTTGTACTGAAATATATTTTATTATTATTATATAATTATAAATTTAATGTTGGAGTATTTTGTATACATTGTATGCACAACATCTTCCTTAACAGCGGCATCATCTGTTGAATGGCAATATCTTCCTGATTACAACTCAAATAATTAAAAAACCGCAGTTTCCAACCCGGCCTGCCAAGCATAACAACTATGGCAAATAATTCCCCTATGAGGAAATCTATGGGCGGTCTATGTTCACCAGTGGACTAATAATATGGAAAACACAGGCCAAGCAAGTAAATTGAGTATTTGGATCATTTTTGACCACTATTCAAAATATGTATGTCCATACATACATATTAAAAGAGTCATTTATTTTTGAACTGCATTATACATAAAAATATCGCTGTGTAATCTGCAAATTTCCAATTAAAATTTATAATTATAATACCAATTAAGTTTCGATTTAATTGGTCAATGTTCCCGCTGACGATTTCACAAATATTTGTAGACAAGATTTACTTTGGTCTAAGTGTTCTGGTAGAATAAAGGCAAAGATTTATTTATTAAATAGATACAATTATTATCAACACCGCATACTTTTTCTGCTTCTAAATATGTCTTTTTAATTCGGAGATATGCAGGTTTCCTCACGACGCTTACCTTCACCGCAAATGAATATAAATAGAGTATTAATAACTTTAAACATGTTTTTTTAATATTTTTTTTATAGAAGAGGGGCAAACGAACATGCAGCTCACCTGATGGTAAGTGACTACCGCCACCCATGAACTACTGCAACACCAGGGGAACCAGGGAAATTGCAGATGCGTTGCCGGCCTTTTACGACGTATATATACAAGTAATGTCTCACTAAAAAGTAATTTATAGGGAGAAAGGGCTAAAAATTCTAATAAATCAATATATTTCGTCCGTGACTTATCTAGTGCACGAATTATTTAAAAAAAATGTGCTCTGAAGCTTTCCTAGATGCTCCTACTGCTATCATCGCGTGATTTTTGGTTTTTAAGCGACTTAGAAGTTTCCAGTCAGATATAAAGAACAGATTGTTTCTTAATTGGCAACCATTTGGAACATATAACAACTACACCGACGACGCAGGCTTTCAGTTTTTAACTCCTTTTTTTAATTATACTGGTTATGCACAATATTCTTATTTAGTCTGCGTCTGTATTCTGCAGTCTGTTAGAAACACTGACTTAGATAGGTATATTTACATATATCTCTATGGTTAGAAATGAGCCTCTCTTTACAGTAACTCTTCCAATTAATATGCCACTGTGATTTTCTTGAAAACAAAACAGATTTTTCAGATTTATGTACGTGGTAGAGCCATGCTGAAGCTATATTTGTAGTATATTTGTAGCACGAATGGCTCGGCTCGACCGGGGAAGGACCACGCTCTCACAGGTACTAGCGTAAAATAGCATCTTAACGCTGCTGTGTTTCGTATGGTGAGTGTAGAGAACCGGAGACCCTTTTTACTGGAAACGAGGCATTCCATCTTAGTCCTCACGGGTGGCAACGCATCTGCATTTTGATTTGTAATCGAGGATAGATGTAGATGTCTATTGGCCGCAGCAATCACTTACTATCAGGTGGACTGTGTGCTCGTTTGTCACCCTTACCCTATTAAAAAAAACCAAATAAATCATTTAAATAAATTTACTTTCTCGTCATTTCAAAATATTTAAATTAATTTCATCAATGACTGAGACTGCCGACATAGTAATCAAAACATACTATACTAATAATAATATATAATAATATATAAATATACTATATCTTTTCTATATTAAAACTAATTAGCTACTCGTCCATTTGCATATAAACTACAACTTAGGCGATGTTAATAAACAACCCAGTGCAGTATTAGCACATGAATACCCCGAGTTAAACCTGATAATAATCCCTACACAGCAATACGCCTCACAAAGGAATACATTAACACAAACATACCTATGCGAATGCTTTTTAAACATTCATGTGATATATTCTACATTTGGAATCAGGATTTACGGTTAATATGTATAAAATTATATAAAAGCCAGTAACCAGTTACGTAGCCATCATACTGGTATCGATACATTATGAAGACTTTTAATATTAATTTTACGCCAAGTAAAAGCACTGCTATAAAGGATAAGAATTTTTTTTTCACGGAAGTATGGGTGATAATTCACTAGGTTAATGATTATTCTCATTTATTTAGTTAATTAGTTAATATAAATTTATCTATATAATATATCATCATATTATATCACATATCACCCCGTGGGTGTCGTAAGAGTCGACAAAGAAAAATGGAACTGGAGATAGAAACATATTTCTGATAACAACCAAAATACAATTTCAACAGTGGTAGAGCCACGTGGCGGGTTTTGCTGTCGCACGGATGGGCCGGCTCGAACCGGGGTGGTACCGCGACCTCACAGAATACCAGCGTGAAATAGAGGTTTGCCTCTGCGTTTTGCTTGGTGAGTGCAGGTGGCCGGAGGCCCTTTTTACTGGAAATGAGGCATTCCATCTTAGTCCTCACGGGTGACAACGCATCTGCATTTTGATTTGTAATAGAGGATAGATGTAGATGTCTATTGGCCGCAGCAACCACTTACCTTCAGGTGGACTGTGTGCTCGTTTGTCACACTTATCCTATAAAAAGAAATACAAAACTACTAAAACCAACTCGTTCACCCGGCGTGGAAATTACGGCAAATATATGTCATATAGGGCAATGTATGGAAGGCTTAGTGAAATTTTGATAGGCTAATGGATGGATAAACATTGCTGCATTTATGCTATTTATAACAAGCATATGCTGCTAGTCATCTCCTGTTTCAGTTTCCCTATGTCGCCTCCTACGATAACCCAAGGGATATACGGCATTAATAAAAAACTTCTAAAAAAGATTAATTTTTTTATTCTTATTTTAAACGTTGCGTTAAATAAGGTTATTTATAATATATTCTGACCCCTGTCCGTATCAATAATGTTAGCATTTTGTAATAATGGGCAAAAATAAAATTAGTACTTATATAAAATATGTATAAAATATATTAGTCTCGCTAAAACTCGAAAACGGCCCGAACGATTTTTATGAATTTTTTTTTTGTGTGCGTTTGAGTAGGTCCTTGGATGGATTAGATTTCCAATTGGTTCCGGTAGGTGGCGCTATTGTCGAGATCCAGAAACCATCCGTGCGAAACTGGGGCGGATCGCTAGTTCTATAATAAAATATAGATATAATAACTTAATTTTTTTTTTTAGCCAAAAACCTTGAGTAATATTTTATATTTTACAATAACACATGTTTTAAATGTTGCAATCTGGCGAATGTTACGATTCATATCATTAAGTCTCTAGCATACAAACTTAAGGTACAAAAGTTTGAATTATTCGTGTTTGGTACGAAGTTCTAAGTTATACTTGCACTTGCACACACAACTCCTGAAAACCTGTCATTACTTGTATATAACTAAAGGTTACTTCCACATTTAGAAGTTAACCGTAACTTCATTCTAGTAGATACTAGAATTACAGTAACATAATTAATCAAGTGATTCTTGTTAAAGTACTAACTTGATTGTAAAGACAGTTACACATTGTCATGACAGTTACACATTGTCATGACAGTTACACATTGTCATGACTGCAATTTATTGTGCACATATTCACGTTAGAAAGATTCTCCAGTGGCATTGGATGGAGTGACGACTTGGTAAGTCATGCAGGTGGCTTAGGACAGTGTTTTGTGGCATTGTCTGAGAAAGTTCTAAGTTATCTTGTCTATGAAATAAAATCAGATTCTGACGATGATGATGTTGAAATGTAAATAGATATTTTCATATTAAATTTTGTCGTAATCATAACTTTATTTATTCGTCTCGTATAGCCAAAATCCTTTTTAATTGAAGTAGATACTGTTTTGTACTTAGGATACTTCTTAACCGCAAATTGACGTAGTTATATTCCACATTATGAACATATTGTTAAGAAAGCGCCGATAATACTTGGATTTATTATAACCAACGGCAATTTTTTTTATGGATACCACACAAACAAAATACCCTTATTCATATCAATCTTGATTATTGTAGCGTAATATGTAATATGGAGACTGCCTTATACTACTTATTATTTGCTGTTAGAAAGGAAACAGATACAAAAAGATTCTTATTAGGACAGCTAAAGAACTTTTATATGGGAAAACTTGTGAAACGTGGTGGTTATGAAATTCACTTTTATTTAAAAAAAAATTAAGAATGAAAATTTAAAGTTATGAACTCCCATTCATTCACCTAAATCTAGGAATTTCGGAACAGTAGTTGGTTATAATTTTCCTGTAACTAAGTAAGTACTGGTAAATTAAATATTACAATAAAAAAGTGGTAGAGCCACGCGGCAGCTTCTGCTATTGCACGGATGAGCGAACTCGAACCGGGGAAGTACCACGACCTCACAGAATACCAGCGTAAAGTAGAAGCTCTGCTTCCGCGTTTTGCTTAGTTAGTGCAGGTGGCCGGAACCCTCCACCTCCATCTCCCATAACATGGTAACGGAATTTAAAAAGAACAAACTACCCCAGGAGGGTACCAGCACCCCTGGTAATGGAGAATCCCTCACTGAGCATCCAAGCCCAAGGTACCCTCTTCTTCCTGAACGTGGGTGATTAGGCTGCCCTGTGTATTCTGAGGGGGGAGGGGGGAGGCAAAATTTCGCTCACTACTAACACTGCACGGGGCAAACAGAGCGATAAAACCATGGCGACCCCTACCACGCTATTCGTGGACTTCTGCAACATCAGGGGACTTCACTCGAACCTTAAAGCCATCCACTACCATCTGTAGACGCAGGTGTCCTCTTCAGCTGATACTTCGTTCCTGTGTTACCCGGGGTACAAATTAGTATTATTAGTTATAATAGACTTCTTCGTGCCCCGGGCTGGAGTTTGCGTATACGTCAGAGAGGATTTCTGTTCTCGGCCTGAGCTAACGCTTTGGAGGTTACTTTGGACATAGCGATCGGGTTCGGCACAAAGCGCTTCTTTCGAAGCTTCGTTCCTATAGGCTTACCGCGAAATTGTGCAATTAGATCACCAGGCGTTTCTGGCCGATCGGAGCATCAAGGTCGTAGTAGACGATGCATGCTCCGATTATAAGCCCTTTAACGCTGGTGTTCCACAAGACTGCGTACTATCACTAACGCTGTTTCTTCTGCATATCTATATGTTGCAAACCGGTAACATGCAAATATTTCTCGGGAAAACGTCGCCGGTTACCGGAACAAACTTGTGTCTGAAGTTGATACTTGTTGAACAAAATCATCAAGAAAAAAGTTTGCGCGTTTACCGCTAAAAAGAATCCCTTTGTCGTATCTCCTCAGGGGGCACTTGTTGCCTCAGCTAGTATCGGAATCCTCGGTTTCGACATATCGAATGACGTGCAGTTAAGCATCTAAATTTTGATTCTTAATCGAGGATAGATGTAGGTGCCTACTGAATACAGCGTCCCCTTACCATCAGGTAAACTGTATGCTGGATTTTCACTCTTATTCTATAAAAAAGTAATTTTTAATGGGTTGAGTATCCCAACTGATATACATTTTGTTTCCTCGTACTATTACAGATTTCCGAAATATTTGTCAGATACAATACCAAACTAAATTGATCTTTTTTTTATTTATCTCAATAGCTTTGTTTTAAATAATTGTTTTGATGTTTATCTGTAAGTAATTGTACAAGTAGAATATATAGTTTTATACAATATTTTTATTTTACAGTTTTGTATTTCTACATAATAATGAGCCAATTCAGTTTAGACAGAGCTATAAGAGCGGTCCAATTTTCCACACCATGAACTTGAGAACTGTTGGGTAATTTAGGTGCTAGTTTACCTTGGCATCTTAATGTATTTTTTTTCCTTAGCACAAAGAATTGTTTATCCCCAATATAAGTTTCAACATCATACTGCTTATTATTGCTATTCTGTATACAAATTAGTAAGTTAAACTAATTTATTTGAATATCAGCTGAAATTCTCTATTTCGGTTTAGAGTTATTTGGATTTCGGTAAGAACATATGTTTTTTTTTTATTGACAGTGTGTTGGAGTATGTAGTGAAAATGTATGACATTTAGGAAGGTGTCTTTGTTATAAATTTCTAGAAAATTCCACACATTTCTGGAAAAACATTGTAATATTCGTGGTGCAGTGTCAATGCGGAATCTCCACCACAAATGTTGCATTTTTGCTTTCCACTCCCACCTATGGCTAGTTATCAAAACTAGCATCGGTAAGCAAGCCGATATACTCTAATAAACCGGCTTGTGGGACAATAAATTAGATCTAAACTAAATGATAAGACAAACACGCCCAAAGGGCTTTTGATATCTTCAATAACAAAAAGTATATCAAATATTATAGAAAAATCTTTTACATTAACCAGGACTTAAAAACATCTATACTACTGCATCAATCAAGTGTGTAGTTAGTTCTATGTAATAAGTTTCAACTCCAAATAGTTAAAAAAAATTATTCATTTATTCATTTATAGCCCATCAAAAGTCTCTTCCTACTGAGCATACGTCTCCAAAGAACGTTTCACAAGTATTCCCCTCTTTGTCTTAATTGCCACGCATGGCAAGCGAATCAGTAACTAGTTTTCGAAAAGAACACTTCTTTATAATTCTTGTGATTCGAAACTCGATGAAATGAAAAGC
The DNA here is from genome assembly GCA_963668995.1 of Parnassius mnemosyne. Lineage (NCBI taxonomy): Eukaryota > Metazoa > Arthropoda > Insecta > Lepidoptera > Papilionidae > Parnassius > Parnassius mnemosyne. The sequence continues at coordinate 39,356,646 of CAVLGL010000035.1, read as the reverse complement.
TACACTAAAAAGAGACAAACATATACCTCTATAGGATTTAGCCTGCGAGAGAATGAGATAGAATACAGTATACAGCGTTTCCTTTTACCTCGGTCTCCTTTTATGAAGGGTTCAATTCTACCGCGTGTGAACTTCACACATGTTTTTTTTTATTAATTTGAGGTGTTATCACGAAGATGCTGCTGCCTATCTTATGTTTCGTTTCCCTCAGTCGCCACTTACGACAGCGGGATGATATGGTATTGGAGGTATTGGATTCTCTTGCGCTGTCACTGCATGGTTTCAAAATCCGTATCCTTAATCTACCTACCATAGCCTACTGTCGCTACATAATGACAAGTGTTAAAATTAAACATTTTGTACAACCGACTTCAACATAAATGATTGAGGATAAATCAAAAACTACTAGTCAGACCTTGATGAAATGTATGTGAGACCACATAAAAAGTACCAGTTTTCAATTAAAAAAAAGAATCATCGAAATTGCTTCACCGAGAAAAAAATTATGAGGTAACACATATAAAAAAAACATACACTCAAATTGAGTACCTCCTCCTTTTTGAAGTTGGTTGAAAATGAAACGAGAGGTTTCATTTAACAGTAATAACAGAACAGTTTCATATCATGTAATAAAGCAAAACACAAGCGCCATGTCAGTTTCATATCATGTAATAAAGCAAAACACAAGCGCCATGTCAGTTTCATATCATGTAATAAAGCAAAACACAAGCGCCATGTCAGTTTCATATCATGTAATAAAGCAAAACACAAGCGCCATGTCAGTTTCATATCATGTAATAAAGCAAAACACAAGCAAGATTAACACTGTTTAAAAAAACCCGACTGCGTGAAAAATACTAACAATACCCATTACACGATTATATAAAAACTTTATCACAGCTTTAATAAAGTTTGAAAATTTAAGCGAGAATGGTAGGTAACCACCTTTAAATCGTTATAGATGCTAAATGGTCATTCAAAATAAAACATGATTTGAGAAACCTAAATATGATTTTCAAAGACCTAATTCATTATCTCACTTGACATAGTTCGTAAACTTTCATTATTTACGGTTCCGTACCAAAGGGTAACCAACGGGACCCTATTACTAAGCCTCCGCTGTCCGCTCGTCCGTCCGTCCGGTCCGGTCCGTCCGTCCGTCCGTCTGTCTGTCAGTGGGCTGTATCACATAATCCGTAATAAGTAGACAGTTGAAATTTTCACACAATGTGTATTTCTGTTGCCGCTATAACAACAAATAATAAAAATAAAAATAAATTAAAAATTAAAGGGTGCTCCCCTACTAGAAACGTGTTTTACGATGGCACGGTAGGCTTCATGCGCGAGTCCGACTCGCACTTGGCCAGCTTTTTTAAGCAATAGGCGTCTGGCTTTCGCCATATGGAATTTTAATAAAACATGACATAGTGACGACAAATCGATGGAAGTTGTGGAGCGCCAAAAAGGATCAAACACACTCACATGCATAAACATATGTATGTAGGCTGATAAACACATCACCCTCCGCAGTCGGGTAAAATAGATTCCCTTTTTCTAAATGTTTTTCTCCACACTAGAACTTATTGCTGTACCTTGGAGGCATTTTACAAACATAAATTGCAGAAGGACAAACATCCAGACTTGTAACAATTATTTTTAGGTCAAACAATTACTTGTTCCGTGCGGGAATCGAACACGCGGCCCTTAGCGCCGCAACACAATGCTAAGCCACTGCAACATGGAGCTGTCATTTCAATCGTCAAGGTAAAAGGCAACTACCGTCTTGTTTATGTAAATAATTAATTATCCATTATAATCATAAAAGTGTACATATTATCTCAATCATTATTTATTTATTTATTTATTTATTTAACTTTTTTGAACCTTATAAAATATATAAGTACAAAAGGCGGACATAATGCTTAAAGCATTCTCTGCCTGTCAACCTTGAGGAGTGGAAAAACATCGAAGGCGGTTATTATAATACATAACAGTATAGAATAAGAAATATAATGAATTTAGGAATTATAGCATATAAACATAAAAATAAAAAATACAAATACCATACATACATATACATATATATATATATATATATATATATATATATATATATATATATATATATATATATACAAACCACATACACACATATATATATACACAAATTCTTTAAAAATTATAGTAGCTAACTGTAATCTAATCATTAATGACATTTCGTAGTAACATGACATAATCGGAACCTACGTTTATTCCATTTTTTTTGTATGAAACTGTAATCAATACGTTTCGTTTGTACTATTTGGCTTCTTTTATGGCCATTACAAGTTGACCCTTTAAAAAAGTGGACAAAGAAAATGTTACTGGCCATTTTCGTATTAAAAAAAAATGAGTTCGATTACAAAAATACAAAAGTCCTACACAAGTCACTGAAAAATAAAATACTTAGTTGTGCGGCTTATAAACAAAATGCAAGGACAGTAATATATATAATATGACCTATTCATGGTAAACTTTAATATGCAACATTGTACCAATATTGTTCAATAGCAACTTCATATTTTTCTAAGATCTCGCCAAGAAAGTTTTAACAGTGGTAGAGCCACGCGGCAGCTTTTGCTGTCGCACGGATAGGCCGGCTCAAACCGGGGTGGTACCACGACCTCACAGAATACCAGCGTGAAGTAGAGGTTTACCTCTGCGTTCTGCTTGGTGAGTGCAGGTGGCCGGAGGCCCAATCCCCTCCCCCCCCCATCAAAATGGTAGTGGAATTGAACAGAAGACTACCCCAGGAGGGTACCGGCACCCTTGGAGAATCCCTCGCTGAGCATCCACGACCAAACTACTCCACTCCCGGGCGTGGGTGCTCAGGCTGCCCCGCGTATTCTGGAAGGGGGGCAAACTTCCGCTCGCGACTGATACTGCTCGGAGCAAGCGGAGCAATAAGACCAAGGCGACCCTTTTCACGATATCCGTGAATTTTTGCAATATCAGGGGACTTCATTCCAACCTTAACGCTGTCCATTACCATCTAGAGATGGCGAAGCCGGCCTTGCTCTTTTTAACCGAGACTCAGGTGTCCTCTCCGGCTGATAGTTCATATCTCTCCTACTCGGGGTACAAATTTCAACACTCCTTTGTGCCCCGGGCTGGAGTTTGCGTATACGTCAGAGAGGACATCTGTTTTCGACGCCTCGGCAGTCTTGAAGGTACGGACCTGTCCATCCTATGGCTGCGCGTAGACAGCGACGACCATCCCCGCGTCTACGGGTGCCTCTATAGGTCCCATAGCGGTTATGCCGACACAGACCGACTCATCGACCACGTCCAACTGGCTGCAGACTCCGTGCTACAACAGGTCCCATCCGCAGAGATCGTGATACTCGGTGATTTTAACGCCCACCACGCTGAAAGGCTTGGTTCTCGTTTAAGCGATCATGCGGGTCTTTGACTTTGCCTTGGCATATGGTCTAACATAACTGGTTACTTCGCCTACGCGGATCCCAGATGTGGAGGATCATGTACCTTCCCTGTTGGACCTTCTGCTGACCTCTCATCCGGACGGATATCAGGTCTCCGTCGATGCCCCTCTGGGTTCTTCGGACCAGTGTCTGATCCGGAGTACAGTGCCACTCACGCTCCTATCGCAGTTGCAATCTGCAGCTTACCGCCGTGTTTGACAATATAGGTCAGCCGATTGGGACAGGATGCGGTCTTTTTTTGCATCCTACCCTTGGGGGCGGGTTTGCTTCTCGCCGGTAGATCCCAGCGTTGTTGCGGATTCTGTTGCTGATGTGGTAATTCAGGGTATGGAACTTTTTATTCCATCCTCTGTGGTGCCCATTGGACGCAGATCCCAGCCATGGTTTGGTCGCTCCTATAAAATAGCATCACGCTACAAGTAGGAGTGCTACCAGGCCTGGGCTGACGCATCAACGTTCCGGGATGTAAACACCAGCGCTCTAAAAAAAAAGTATAATTCCGCCTCCAGGTCCTTCAAAGTGTCATTGCCAAGGCACAATCAGAGCAAATCGGAAGAATTGGCGAGAAACTAGTTCGCCTCCCTTCATGAACATGTGCATTCTGGTCTCTCGCCAAGGCTGTCCACGGGAACTTCTGTCAGCCATCTCTACCATCTCTGCACAGGGTGGACGACTCACTGGCCCATGATGCAAAGGAGAAAGCCGATCTGCTAGGCTCTCTTTTTGCTTCCAACTCGAACTCGAACTCCAATCCCGCGGTGTGAGTGCTCCATGTGGGAAGTGTTGTTTACACAGCGCTTGGTGCGTAAAGCACTCCTCTCCCTGGACGTCAACAAGTCGATTGAGCCTAATGGAGTCCCGCCTATTGTGCTGAAGACATGTGCTCCGGAGTTGGCACCGGTTTTAACGTGTTTTTTTCGGTACTCCTACTCCCTAGGCGTAGTCCCGAACTCATGGAAGACAGCTTTGGTGCACCCGATCCCTAAAAAAGGCGACCGCTCAGATCCGTCCAACTACAGGCCTATCACTATCACCTCCTTGTTCTCCAAAGTAATGGAAACGATTATTAACAGCCAGCTCTTGCGTTACCTTGAGGATCACCAGCTGATTAGTGACCGCCAGTACGGTTTCCGTCGAGGTCGCTCAGCTGGTGATCTTTTAGGTTACCTAACTCATAGATGGGCGGAGGCAGTAAAGTCCAAGGGGGAGGCATTGGCCGTTAATTTGGACATTGGGAAGGCCTTCGATCAGGATTGGCACAAGGTGCTTCTTTCGAAGCTCCCTTCCTATGGGCTTCCCGAGAAATTTTGCAATTGGATCACCAGCTTTCTTGCAGATCGGAGCATCAAGGTCGTTGTAGACGGTGCATGTTCCGACTACAAGCATATTAACGGTGGTTTTCCACAAGGCTGCGTGCTATCACCAACGCTGTTTCTTCTGCATATCAATGATATGGTACAAACCAGTAACATTCATTGCTGCAACTGCTTCTAAAACATATATAGATAACCTTAAAGCCTCCCAGACTCAAAGCCTGTTCTGTGAGCTTGTGCAATGTGATACTTCAAGAATGTTACAGCAATCTGCAACAATAGACTTGACTGGTGACTACTCTTCCACTTCAGGAAACACAGAAAGGATTAATTGCAGTAAAACCAAATTGAAGAAGTATATAAAAGTTAATAAATACATAAGGAAAGTACAAAAATTAATAAGAAATAAGATTAATACCAAAAATTATGTTAATGTATGTAAAGAAAAGCAAGCATTGTTATGTGAACTTAAGTTGTATTCAATTGAGGTGGATAACATAAAAAAATGTTATGAGACTGAAGTAGAGTGCCTTAAATCAGAAATATTATCACTTATGAACTCCCTTCAAACTGTGTCCAATAAATATAAATCAGCCCAAAATGAAATAAAAGAACACATTGGCTATGGATAATGTGGTAAAGACTTGTAAATATAATGAGGAGCGGTTTGACTCCTTAGTTAAATATCAATGTGAGTGTCAGCGCTCAATGCCAGATTCTTCAAAGTCGGTGTGTGCTGATAATATTATACCACCACCAAAACTCTATGACAGTGCCATAGCAGAGGATCTTAAAATAATAAATAACTCAAATATTACTAAAAATAATATAATTGTTTTTAGCGATGACATGGGAAAAAATCTAGACATAACTTTAAATAACTCTTTAAAGGGACAAAAAGTTACAAATTGCTGCATGCCTGGAGCATCTTTTGGTGACATTCTAAATAAAATTATTGTTACTAAATTTTGCCCAAAATAGTACAATAATAATTTTTGTTGGTAGAAGAGGCAGTGTCAACAACAAACAGTTATTAAGATATATTGAACAACTTAATAACTTAAATGTACACAAAATTGTCTTGTTCACACTGCCTTATATACAGGGATTGCCACAAGAAAATAATTTAAGACATAATTTAAATATACAAATGCATAATTTAATATGTAATAATAATTTAAATTTGACTTATAATTGTAATGATAATAATCATAAATTTCATGTAATTGACATAAATAATTTAAGGCTTTAACTAGCCTGAATGACCTTGACGAAACGGCGATCGCAGAGATTTTAGCCGATGTCAACACCGTCTAGCAACTACGTTCTGTATTACTTATAAAAGTGCAAAGATTAATTAACTGCAGAGATGACAATTATATAAGTGACATACTGCCTGTTATGCTTGCGCATCACTGAGAATTATGTCGCGGTTACGCATCTTCAATTACATTGCACGGTGTGGTGCTGTAGCTTTGTCCGGTAGGTATCACGAGCTATCAAGTGTTCAAGTTTCAAGTACGTAAGAATTTTTATTATATATGCTAAATCGTATTTATTTGTGTCGTATTAAAAATATGTCGTCAAAGCGTTCGCTGTAAATTTTTCCGGGTTTGATGCACGACAGCACGAATGAAATTTGTAATTGCAATTTTCGTCAACACGCATTGGGGAAGCACAGTGGGCATTTCCTTGCCCTAAAACCCTCTCAGAAATAAAAAAAGAGTCCTGTGCCCAGTAGAGGGACTTGTATAGCCTATTACTTTACTTTGTAGCAATATTTATATTCGTTTCAGATATAGAAGGGTACCCTATGCTGACAAAAATATCATGTGGAGGCGACGAAAACGTAAAACATCTTTGTACCTAGATAATACGTTCGAAAGATTGTCAGTCATGTCATACGCCACATTTTCTATAGAGCGTAGAACACTGCAGATAGGGCAAAATAAAAAATAATCCAATATATTATGGGAACTATTTATTAATAATATATACATTTATAGGTATTTATAAGAAAAATAATCAACAAGCTGCAAGGTTCAACTAATAATGTTTTTGTAAACACAATCGTAAAATTCCTGTTTTAATTTTTACCAATGGTTAATTGATGAAACGTAATCAAGATCACTTCATATAAAATATATTTAATTAAAATTGACACGTGACCTATTTGGCCTTCTAATACAACTGGGCGGAAATTTGAAAAGAAGATTTTGTCTTTTCGCACAAGTATTGTTTACAACTGGCGTGGTTTCGAAAAGCGTGATTAAGTGTCAGCGGTATATAATCAATTAAATACTGAACTTTATTGAAATTTATTTTTTTATTTATTTTTGTTCTATCTTCTTAAAAACTGACGCCATCTCACTATTTTATTATTTGTTTTTTTTTTGTACGCATAAGGATAAATTAGACTAAGTTACATTAACTTGGATAAGTTTATATTTTTTTTAATTTTATCACAAAATTTCCGCAAGAAATTATTACCTTTTCTACAGTGATTCTCTCCTCTTAGTTTCGGCGTGACTGTAGGATGTTATAGTGAGTCACCGTCAGTTATTAGGCGGCCATATATCATTATACGTATGTATAGACATACATATATACATTTATTGATTTTAATATTTATGTTTTTTGAATTTTGATTGATATGTTGAAGCCTGGTAAAATTACTTTTTTCCATACCAATTGATGGGCCTGAGTATAATGCCAGTTATGCTCTTTGGCTGAAGTTATTTTTTATTATATGCTCAATTGCAGACAAAACAATATTGATTGCGCATTTCTAAAACAAAATTTTACCTCTTCTTCTTCTAATAATAGCTCCTGCACCTAACACGGCGGAATAGTTATTATTATCTATAAGACCATTTGGGAAAACAGTTTTGTTAACAGTTATGAGTGTAACATTTTATCAGCTGCTTCGTTTACAGTGCCTTGAGCAACACTTTGCCGGTTTCTGTACAGAAAATGATGTTCGCTTTGCAAATACGGATGGCCGCTACCATTGAATATAATTCCCGCTACACTACGCTACACTTATTTACATAGAAACTTTAATTATCATTTGCATAAAATTATAAATAGCACTTTTTACACAAGAAAGTAAACTTTTAGATCAGTCCATTTTGTTTTTTACTTTTTTTTTTTTTCAAAAAAGAACGTTACCCCCACACTAGGATTTTCTCCTGTATCGTGGAGGCAGTTTACAAACACAAATTTCACATGGACAAACATCCAGACCCGGAACAATCATTTGTAAGCCATACAAATACTTGTTCCGTGCGGGATCCGAATCCGCGCCCCCCAGCGCAGCAACTCATTGCTAAGCCACTGCGCTACGGAGCCGTCAATCACTAATTAAGTAAAAAGTAAAACAAACCAATAGGGCCGGGAATTTAAATTTCTTGCAACTTTTTATAGAAAAGCATGACCTTATCATAATATAAAAGTCAATCATTTAGCCATGTGATAAAACTTTTAAGTGTGCCAGTCAAACATTAATGATGATATTCGGGTCATTATACTGGAAATAGTCTTTTAAATATTTTGTAGTACAATTAATAATCTTCAGTATGATTGACCATGTATATGCCTTTTATAAGTCTATGTTATTTTTGATGAAAATTATTATTGCAGATAAAAGCCCTTTCACATTTATTTTAGTCTCGAATTAAATTATTCAAAATGAAAATAATAACATTGGCTCTTTATAACTGATCTTTAAATGTAAAACACTGACTTGAAATTATATAATTATTGGCATTTTTTAATTCATTGAACTTTTTAAGATTTTGTTGCAACTCTACTGGTAAAAAAAAAAACAAATAAATACATATATACGTATATATATATATATTATAGTTCTTGATGAAAATAATGTATGCGCGTTACATCGCATCCCATCATGAATTTCTAATGTAATTCTTGGTGTAAAGCTAAGACGTGATAATAACTGTAAACAGTAGAATAACCAAATAATGAAAACATTTACATTTCCATACAAAACATTTACAAAAATACTTGCTTTATAACCTTATAAATATTATTTGACCGTAATAAAATAAAACAAGGTAGTCTTGGGCAAGTAAAAATAAATATTTTCGATTATTTTTGCAATATCTTACACCCGGATCAGCGGGCGATTCTGATCCATCTAAAGATGCTAAATTTCAGCAAGCACTGTCAAATTCAATAGGAGTGACAGAAAAACGGTTCTTAATATAGAAAGGTAAATAAATTATTTAACCTATAAAGTAAAATCACTTTATTACAAATCAAAAAAGCCCAATAGCTTTATTAACATGAGACATAATTCTACTTAACATTATTTTACTGAAATCTCAGAAAGTTTTTTTTAAATAGAATAAGGGTAACAAACGAGCACACAGTCCACCTGATGGTAAGTGGTTGCTACGGCCCATACACATCTACATCTATCCTCGATTACGTATCAAAATGTAGATGCGTTGTCACCCGTGAGGACTAAGATGTTAATGCCTCGTTTCCAGTAAAAAGGTCCTCCGGTTCCCTACACTCACCATACGAAACACAGCAGGGTTAAACTGCTATTTTACATGTTATTCTATGAAAGCGTGAAAGCCCTTCCCCGGTCGAGCCGACCCATTCGTGCTACAACTATACCTAATAAATATAGCTGTAGCATGGCTCTACCACGTAAAAAAAAATGACGTTGAAAATTTAAGTATTTTTAGAAGCAACTTTGCAAATATTTTCTATTGAGTTAATTTTTGTGGAATCGTGTTTTGCAAACCGCCACCTGAAATACGTACAATTTTTTTTCGATAATGACGTGAAATTACAAAACTTCCCCATGCATTTCAATGTGGCTCTATTCAGCCTCTTAATATGAACATACCTCGGATTTCAGAGATAAGGGAAGATATAATATTATATTATTACTGTTCCGTGTGAGGCAACCTTTATACTTATATACATATTCTCATCATATTTTTATGGTTGGTTAGAAAAATTATATCTAAATGCAAACTTTCACAGGGTAAATTTTTTTTACTATTTTTACCCAGCAAGTAGTAAAGCAACTACAATCCCATCGGTAAGTGGTTATGTAGTCTAAGATGGTGAATTGCACTGACTTAACAAAAACCTATTCTCTCTTGCCTAATAGTAGTAGGTAAGTATTATTTGCGACCTATTGTGTGTGTGTGTGTGTGTGTGTGTGTGTGTGTGCGTGCTTGCGCGCGTGTGCGTGTGTGTGTGTGTGTGTGTGTGTGTGTGTATGTGTGAAGAAAAGCGTATGAGAATACGTGAAGAGGAATAAAGGCTGAGTACTAATTCGCTTACCTGTACGAGGTTGCCACTCGAGGACCTTTCTTCCTATTTTTTATGTTTTCCAAGTTATATAGCTAGCCCATTGCCATTTCACTACAATATTCCGTTGAGCTATGTCAGTTACTCTGGTTCTAATGCAAATACCTTCATTTCTAACTTTATCACGTAGAGAAACCCCACTCCAATTTAAAATTTTTACATTTTTTAGATGATAGTTTGTCTAACAAAAAAAAACCATAAACCCAAGAATGTCTTTATATAGTTATTTATACTTAGGTAAGCACCATTCTTTTATTTATTTAAATTGTTTGATTTAATTTGATAACAGTGTACCTAAATGTAAGTATCTGTATCTTTATTTCTCTCCCCAATAATATTTTATAGTCATACTTATAAAAACAGCGTTTTATTGTAATACATAATTATAAAATTCATTATCAAGTAATTAATAAAAATATGCAATAATAAAATTACATAGGTATTAAAAACTATCGCAATCTAAGTAACGAGAGCATGTTCGTCGTTCCACATCTAAATTATATAAAAATGCATTTTTCAATTTCACTAAACAACGTCGCCGCAAAAATTTTTTCTTCTTTGGGCACTTTAAAAATTCATTTATTTAGAAAATAATATTTACAGTTTCCAGTGTACTAGATATTAACTAAATTAAGTATTTCTAGTCATAAAAATATTTATAATTGAGTATAAACTTTTAAAAAACTAATATATATTTGAACGAAGTCGCTCCAACACCGACGTGCGGTCCACCCTCGACGATGTCCGAAAACGGACTGTGACAGAGCTTACATGGCGACGGAGCATGCGCGCTCGCGTAAATATATTCAATTTCAGGGAAAAATGATATATTCTCTTATAAAACGGGTAATAAAAATAAAACTCTCAATTAAAAATATTAGTATTTTTAAGACCTTTTTTTTAGTGTAAGATCTATTTAAAAAGCTTGTGCCGTTTTGGAGAAATTTTGCAAATTATGACAAACATAGGTACTCTTGGGGATTTTTTTTCTAATAAGGGGTTGACAAAAATACAATTTTGTTAAATTAAAAACATTTTCCAAATCTTCTTCTGTTACCCTGTATTTTTTGTTTGTGGATTAAATGAACAGTTATTGAGATTTTTTTACTTAAATATCCTAGATTTAGGCATTTCAACCACTGTTAAGGCCTTAATAAAAAAGTTTTGGACAGAAGATAGGTATTACCTATCCAAATATAATTTAAGACTGATAACAAATGTGCTATCTTATTATTTACTTTTTAACTCAGCCAAGTTTTTGGCTACCAAGACTGCTTTTATTGAGCATAATCATTTGACATTTAATTTGGAATCAGTTCCAACTAATTTAAATTAGTGAATGTGACAATAGAGGCAATCTCTAGCAATAATAAGAGTTTAATTAATTTTGAATACAGCCCACAAATAAGTAATAAAATTGTTTACACCTGGTGCATCAAAATATACAAGGCATATTGGGCAAAGAATTGGAACTTGAATTGTTTTTAAATAGTAACAATATACACATCCTTTGTATTACTGAACATTGGCTAAAAGATTATAATTTCATGTTTAATTTCAGAAATCACCAGGTGGTCAGTTCCTTCAATAGAGAAAAAAGTTTACGTGGAGGCTCCTTAATATTAGCATATATTAGCAGATTAGCTATGCAGATGACAGCACTGGTGATACTTTATACACCGGCCGTGCCAATATTTCTCGGGAAAACGTCGCCGAGTACCGGAACAAACTTGTGTCTGAAGTCGAGACTTTGTTGAACAAAACTTCAGACTGGGGCGACTAAATCTCTCCTCTAAAAGGGCCTCTAAAAAGCTTGGCGTGCTCAGCAGAGCGGGACAGTATTTCATACGGGCGCACCGCTTGCAACTTTACAAGGCGCAGGTTTGGCCTAACGTTGAATACTGTTCCCATCTCTGGGCAGGGGCTCCCCAGTGCCAGCTCCTTCCACTTGACCGCATCCAGCGCAGCGCGGTTCGAATCGTCGACAACCGAGTTCTTTCCGATCGGCTTGACTCACTGGCACTGCGTAGAGATGTTGCATTTCTTTGCGTATTTTATCGCATCTACCACGGGGAGTGCTCTGAGGAATTGTTTGGACTAATTCCAGCCGCTCAATTGCACTATCGCACATCGCGACAAAACTCGCGATACCATCCATATCATCTGGATGATTGGCGGTCCACCACTGTGCGATTCAGAAGAAGTTTTCTCCCTCGCACAACTTCCTTGTGGAATCGATTACCACCAGCGATTTTTCCGGACCGATACGACTTAGGGACCTTTGAGAAAAGAGCCTACTCCTTTTTAAAAGACCGGCGACGCATCTGCGAATCCCCTGGTGCTGCAGTTGTTCATGGGCGGCGGTAGTCACTTACCATCAGGTGAGCCGCATGCTCGTTTGCCCCCTCTCCTATAAAAAAGTAGTTAGTTTTTTTTTTAATTAAAGCCGGACAAGTGCGAGTAAGACTTGCGCCCTAAAAGTACAACTGCAAATGTAAGGTTGTTATCGCAAATATGTTATGTGATATACCTAAACATTAGCCATTTTTGGATTTTTTTTTATTTACTCGTGCTGTGAGACCTGCCTTTTTCCAAATTTCATGATTCTAGGTCAACTGAAGTACTCTGGTTTTGACGAGTGAGTAAAAGGGTTATCTCTATCTAGAGCACACCACTGCTATCAATATTGTCCATGGGGTAACGTAAGGACTGGCACTGTCATACAATATTCGTGCCATTAGCACATGCACATGCATAATATTTGCGTGTCACTACAATACCAATATTGGTAGAGTCATACTGCAGCTATATTAGAAGTATAGTTGTAGCACGAATGGGTCGGCTCGACCGGGGAAGGACCACGCTCTCACAGAATACCACCGTAAAATAGCAGCTTAATATTGCTGTGTTTCGTATGGTGAGTGTAGAGAGTCGGAGACCCTGTTTACTGGAAAAGAGGCATTCTATCTTAGTCGTCACGGGTGACAAGGCATCTGCATTTTGATTCGCAAACGGGGATAGATGTAGATGCCTATGAGCCACAGCAACCACTTACTATCAGGTGGACTGTGTGCTCGTTTGTCACCCTATCGTATAAAAAAAATATTAATATATTGTTGGTAATTCTAAGATAAATGTAAAGTCAATGTTGAACTCTTACGTATATATTATCATAATTTTATATACGTACTAGCGATAGCGGCTTCGGCTGCGGCTGGCTGAGTAGGATCAATAATTAATCAATGAAGCATTATTTAGATTTAAAATAATCAAAGACTATTTATTTTATATATTTTTTAAAAAAACGTCCAACTTTTTCGGATAAAATATAGCTTAGATCACTCCTAGCATTGCTTTCTATCTGTTCGTGGAGTTTTATTACAATCGGTTCAGCCGTTCTGAATATTATCCCGGACAGATATATAGATGATATAGGCACAGATAATTTTGTTTTTAAATTAGCAATCATGTCTTAATGTCGTGCAAAAAACCCCTTAGTTCTAAAATGGCAGTAGTAAAATATTAGAGACAAACACTTCAATTTTATGTATTTTTTCCACCGACTTCAAAAAGGAGCCGGTACTCAATTCGACTGTATGTTATTTTATGTGTGTTACCTCATAACTACTTACTGGGTGAACCGATTTCGATGATTCTATTTTATTTAAAAGCTGGTGCTTCCCATGTGGTCCCATATAAATTTGATTAAGGTCTGACCAATAGTTTTTGAGTTATTCTTAATAATTTATATTGAAGTCGGTTGTACAAAGTTTTTAATTTTATTTTTTTTAGTTTCTTAACATTTTTTTACATAACATTGAAATACATACATTATTCAAAAACTATAATAAAAAAAACTAAAAAATTACATTAGTCAGTAATTTTTTTATGTATAATATATGATACCCATAATATGTGGTAACGGCACAATATAAGGCAGTTATTTCAAGCTCATTGGTATTGATAAATCAATTAAAACTTTAAATATTGTGTATTATATTTACAATAAACCTACTTTATGTACGTGGCAGAGCCAGCTGCAGCTATATTAGTAGTATAGTTTTAGCACGAATGGGTTGGCTCGACCGGGGAAGGACCACGCTCTCACAGAATACCAGCTTAACGCTGCTGTGTTTCGTATGGTGCTTAGTTCTCACGAGTGACAACGCATCTGCATTTTGATTCGTAATCGAAGATTGATGAAGATGTCCTATGGGCCACATCAACCTCTTAGCCATCAGATGGACTCTGTGATCATTCCTATAAACAAAATGTTTTTACAATAAAAAAATATGTAAACATCGAGAGACTATACGAACGTAAGCTAGGTAAAAGTTTAAACTTGCTAAGAATTAAAATTAATGAAAAAATTGTTAAAAGTTGATTTATATGCACGAAATATTTTAATATTTGAGAATGAAATTATTTTGGGTATGCAAATGTAAAAAAAGATTACCAGGCTAAATGATATTCGACAATAATTTTAAATTCTCCCCAGTAACAAGCTTTTCCGTGCTTTTAAATTACCTTAAGTTCGAGCAACCAACTTTTAAAAAGTAAACATAAACTAAACCATCTTCGGATAAAAACCTTGAGCAACTTTTAAGATTTAAAGCAGCTGTTGTGTTTGCATTTTAAATTGAGCTCAAAGTAGCATTTTTATACATATATTGAAAGAAAACTATCATGTTACAGTTTTCTCGATTAAAATTAAACAATGGTTTCTGAAAAAGGGGAATATCTACACGTCATTTCACTAACTTATCGCACTCACGGTATCATCATTCTTCACATTATTGATATTGCACAATGCGTCCGTATGTAATGTTGGACTTAACTTCGTCATAGTAAAAAATTAATTAAAACTACGGAACACCAATCAAATGATATAAGCGATGATAAATTCGCATTACTAGGGGTTAGCAAACAGAGAATCAGTCGTCCTCTATCTTAATAGAATTAATGGCATGTCATATTGTTGTATGAACTTCAAAACTTATATTTTTTAATTTATAAGAGAGGGTGCAAACGAGCATGCGGCTCACCTGATGGTAAGTGACTACCGCCGCCCATGAACAACCGTGCCCATGGGGAACCAGGGAAATCGCAGATGCGTTGCCGGCCTTTTAAAAAGGAGCAGGCTCCCCTCTAAAAGGTCCCTAAGTCGTATGGGTCCGGAAAAATCGCTGGTGGTAATCGATTCCACAAGGAAGTTGTGCGAGGAAGAAAACATCTTCTAAATCGCACAGTGGTGTACCGCTAATCATTCAAATAGTGAGTTCTGCCGCGATATGGGTCCCTGAAATTAATCCGAACAATTTCTCAGAGCACCCGTGGTAAATACGAAAGAAAATGCAAAGGGATGCAACATCTCTTCGCAGCGGCAATGAATCTAGCCGATTGGAAAAGAGTCGGTCGTTGACGATTCGAGCCGCTCTGTGCTGGATGTGGTCGGAAGGAGCTGGCACTTGGGAGCCCCAGCGCAGAAATGGGAACAGTATTCCACGCGAGGTCGAATCTGCGCCTTGTAAAATTGCGGGTGTTGTGCCGGTATGAAATACTGTCCCGGTCTGCTTAGTTGATCTGAGCACGCCAAGCTTGTTAGAGGCCAATTTGGCCTTCTCTTCCAAGTGACCACATAACTGCACGTCACTTGATATGTCGACGCCGAGGATTCCGATACTGGCTGAGGCAACAAAGGGAGTGCCTTGAAACTGAGGAGATACGACAAACGGGTTCTTTTTAGCGGTAAACGCGCAAACTTGTGTCTTCTGAGGATTAAACTGGACTAGATTTAGTCGCCACAATCTGAGACTTTGTTCAGCAAAGACTCGACTTCAGACACAAGTGCAGTCATCCGTATGACAATGAATGTTACCGGTTTGCAAAATATTATTGATATACAGAAGAAACAGCGTTGGTGATAGCAAGCAGCCTTGTGAAACACCAGCGTTAATATGCTTATAGTCGGAGCATGCACCGTCTACAACGACCTTGATGCTCCGATCTGCAAGAAAGCTGGTGATCCAATTGCACAATTTCTCGGGAAGCCCATAGGAAGGGAGCTTCGAAAGAAGCACTTTATGCCAAACTTGATCGAAGGCCTTCCCAGTGTCCAAACTAACGGCCAATGTTTCCCCCTTGGACTCTACTGCGCCCACTCATCTATGAGTCAGGTAGACCAGGAGATCACCAGCTGATGGAGCCAGACGAAAACCGCATTGGTGATATCTAATCAGCTAGTGACCTTTAAGGTACCGCATGAGCTGGCAGTTTATAATGGATTCCATTATTTTGGAGAACAAGGAGGTGATGGCGATAGGCCTGTAGTTGGACGCGTCTGAACGGTCGCCTTTTTTTGGGATTGGGTGGACAAAAGCTGTCTTCCATGATTTCGGAAATCATGGAAGACAGAGAAGACAGCTCCCTAGTAGGAGTACCGGAAAAGACGCGTTAGAACCGGTGCTAACTCTGGAGCACACGTCCTCGCCACAATTGGGGGGATTCCGTCAGGCCCACTCGACTTGTGGATGTCCAGGGAGACGAGTGCTTTGCGAACCGAGCGCTGTGAGAACCGCACATCCGGCATGGAGCACTCACACCGCGGGGTGGTCGGCGTTGTGTTCCCCCCGTCATCAAGAGACGAGTGGACGCAAAAAGCCTAAAAGGTGGACTTTCTCTTTTGCGAAGTGAGCCAGTGAGTCGTCCTCCCTGTGTAGAGATGGTAGTAATGGCTTACAGAAATTCCCTTGGACAGCCTTGGCGAGAAACCAGAATGCACGGGTTCCCGATGAAAGACGAACTAGTTTCTCGCCAATTCTGCCTATGTGCTCTGACTTTGCCTTAGCAATAACTCTTTTGAAGGACCTGGAGGCGAAGTTATACTTCTTTTTAAGCACGCTGGTGTTAACATCCCGAGCCGCCAAAGCCCCAGTCCACGCTTGTTAACACTCCTGCTTACTGCGTAATGCAGTCTTATAGGGGCGACCAAACCAAGGCTGAGATCTGCCTCCGATGGGTACCACAGATGATGAATTAAATAGCACCACATCAGCGACAGAGTCAGCAACAGCGCTGGGATCATCCGGCGAGAAGCAAGTCCTCCCAAGGGTAGGATGCAAAGAAAGACCGCATTCCGTCCCAATCCACCGACCTGTAATGTCAAACACGGCGGCAACCTTTAGAACGCAACCGCGAGGGGAGCGTGAGTTTTTCACAATGGTCCAAAGAGCCGAGAAGGGCATCGACGGAAACCTGATATCCGTCCGGATGATAGGTCAGCAGAAGGTCTGGAATCCGCGTAGGCGAAGTAACCAGTTGTATCAGACCATATGCCAAGGAAAAGTCATGAACTGATCCGTGATGATGACGGCTCCGTTGCGCAGTGGCTTGGCAATCAGTTGTTGCGCTGGGAGCCGCGGGTTCGAATCCCGCACGTAATAAGTATTTGTATGGCCTACAAATAATTGTTCCGGGTCTTGATGTTTGTCCTTGTGCAATTTATGTTTGTAAACTGCCTCCACGACACAGGAAAAAATCCTAGTGTGGGGGTGACGTTTAAAAAAAAAAGAAGAAAAAGAAGAAAGATCTCCCCGTATGATCGGTTAAACGTGAACGGAGCTATTCGGCGTGGTGGGCGTTGAAATTACCAAAGATCACGATCTCTGCGGATGGGACATGTTTTTATCCTTTCAAAACCAAAAAAATATTAAAACGTTTTTATCTTTTAAAGATATTTGATAGTTATAGATATTAGATAGTTCGACATTGCGTTTTTTTTTACTAAAACAATATGGGAGAGGTGTACTACGAGCAAAATGGAAACTATTAAATACCATCACAATGGGAGCACTTACTGATTGTACACACTTGTTTTAAGTTTTGAGGAATGACCAGGTGTGTTGTAATCTCCTGAACGCTCAGCCGAGTTTGATCCTTGGCTTTGGCCACCGGTTTGTCAGGACGAAGTGTTTGATTTACCTAGACGTACAACTTATCTTTGATAAACATAATAGGCAATATCTTCGGGTGACTTTCGAAGAAACGGGTAATATTACATAAAAAAATATTTTTGAAAAGACTGGAGCGTGGAAAAATTCGATTAGTTAAACTTTTGTCCATTTTGTTCATTTCTAGATTAATTTATATAATAAAGTTTTTTTTTACTATTACATGAAACTTTAAGTGTTTAATTTTATTTCTTTAAAAAATAAACATGCGTTAGTGTCGAAGAAAACTCGGTTAGAACGATTTCCATGTCGGCTCCGCATAGCCGTCATGGAGCTCCGCGATGTTAGCACCTCATGTGCGGAATTTCGATTTACCAATTATACCATCTGAAAGGTCATAAAAGGTCAGTTGTTCTTATTAATTGGTCAGCGTTAGAAACATTTTTATTAAGGGTTAAAGTTTTTCAAGGTCATTGAGAAATTTTAGCACCTCATTTGCGAAAAAAATAAAAAATAAAAAATATGCGTGATCGAGAAGCATTCGCTGATCATTGGTCAGCTTATATAAAAATTTGGTCAGTTTAATTTAATATTAAAAAAAATTAAATAAGTTGGCATTGTCGTAACGCGCATGCTTTGGGATTGTTAATTGTATCAGGACAGTGAGCACTTACGCACAGCTCTTTACTATGAACGAGTCGGGGGGGGGGGGGGGGGGGGATATTTTTTTATATTTTTTTGAGAAATAAAAGTTTAGACATTTTGTACTATCAAATATATAATAGTGGAGAAAGAAATAGGATATTTTTTAAACTACGTGCAGGTGAAAGTGCATGCATGGGATTTGGGGGATGATAGTTAACTAGCTTATTTTATAATAATTTTATATAAACATGATTTTTAGAGATCCGTACCTCAAAAAGAAAAAACGGAACCCTTATAGGATCAGTTTGTTGTTCCTCTGTCTGTCTGTCAAGACCCTTTTTCTCAGGAAAAAAAGTTTTTTAACTGCCCACATGCGACCCAGCTCAAGTCTTCTCTCATTTCTTAAAGAATTTTGAGGCATATAAGAGTCAACTGGCTGCCTTTTCAGTGTTAGCGGACTCATGCCTTAAACATATTTTAATTTCTTTGACATGCAGATTTCCTCAGAGTTTTTTCTCCAGCACCGAGCATGTGGTAAATCTAGACTTAAAATTGCCCAAAGCAGTTTCAGTGGTAACGGCGGGATATGAACACTAGTTGCTCGCGTACTATAAAATTTAAGCAAAGCTTATCCTATGTAGTTTCAAAAATATACACAAATTGACTAGATATATTAATTTACATGTACAAATATAGCAACAAAAAAATGTCTTGATGGCCACTCACGGTCAGTTAAACTGATCAGTTTTACTGACATACATCCAAAAACTGACCGTGAATTCTATTCTTTCTGAAGACAACACACGGATTTTTCCAGGCGCACCGTAATCCGCAGACTTCCGTTCGTTTCCATTATTGGTACTTTCTTAGTAGCTTTTATTTATATTTTATATTTTTTTATAACATTAATTGTATGCTGTTTAGATTTTATATTATTTTATATATTTAGAGAAGTTGGTTTGACAGAGGATGGAGACCAAGGTGATTGTAATGATGTCACCTTCCTTATGGTGGACTCAGAAGGTGGGTAAAGGGTCTCAGTGATGCTACTACGTAGAACCATCGTGTTCGAACTCATTTTCAAATAAGTTAATGGAGACCTAGATGACTGTTATGATATCACCTTTATGTTGGTGCAATCCAAAGGCGAGTATAGGATCTCCGTGATGACACTAGATAGAAGGATCGTGTTTGAACTCATTTGAAAGGGCTCATAAAGATCTAGGTGGCTGTTATGACCTCACGTTTCTGATAGTGCAATCCGAAGGTGGGTATAGGATCTCAGTGGTGGCACTAGATAGAACGATCGTGTTTGAACTCATTTGAAAGGGCTCATAAAGACCTAGGTGACTGTTATGACCTCACGTTTCTGATGGTGCAATCCGAAGATTGGTACAGAATCTCAGTGGCGGCACTAGATAAAACGATCGTGTTTAAACTAATTTGAAAGAGGTCATAAAGACCTAGGTGACTGTTATGACCTCACGTTTCTGATAGTGCAATCCGAAGGTGGGTATAGGATCTCAGTGGTGGCGCTAGATAGAACGATCGTGTTTGAACTCATTTGAAAGGGCTCATAAAGACCAAGGTTACTGTTATGATTTCACCTTTCTGATGGTGCAATCTGAAGGTGGGTATAGGATCTCAGCGGCAGCAATAGATAGAACGATCGTGTTTGAACTCATTTGAAAGGGCTCATAAAGATCTAGGTGACTGTTATGACCTCACCTTTCTGATGGTGCAATCCGAAGGTGGACGGCACTAAGTAGAATGATCGTGTTTGAACTCATTTGAAAGGGTTTATAAAGACCTAGTTCATTGTGATTATAATACCTTTATGATAGTGAACTAAAGGTGGGGTGAAAGATCTCAGTTATGCCACCACGAAACACCGTCCTGTTTGGGCTCATTTGAAAGGGCTCAAGAACTAACTACACAAATAATATAAATATAATAAATAGTACAAGCAGTATTATTACTCACTTTATAATGTTTTCAGGCAATTAAGAAAGCAGCAAAACTCCCAAGTAGGTACAAAATTATAAATCGACCATATATTTTGCAGGCAATAAAAAACAAGGCAGAACGGAAAAAGCATAACCAACTACAAACAGAAGACGAATATATCTGCGTACTTCAAGAAAACCTACAAGCACCATTAACACCAATTCCTATAAATAACCAAGTTGCCTGTACTCAGTATTTAGAATCCAATGATTTTTGACTGATTTATTAAACGAATACTTACACATTTAATAAAACTAACTTTTCGGATTTTATTTTGTTTAACTTATTTCAACTTTATTTTAGTATGTAACACGTCGAGAGCTCAATTAGATAAATATAGAAAGCTAGGCCATCCTAACTATTTCCGTTACTGAAAAGCGATAAGCATTATCTGGTCATCATAAGACCTTCAGAATGTACCCATGCCCACGGATTTTTTTAGGCTCACCGTAACCGGAGTGCAAGTTAGTATCAGTGGGGTATCGCCCGCTCTACAGATAGGTAATTTAATAAACAGATAAAAATAAATAATACATTTATTAACTAAATAAAATTTACCATAATGTATAAAATTAAGTAAGATAGGGTGATGTTATATCCCCGAAACTCTTTACCGCTGCATTGGAAGACCTTTTCAAGCTTCTGGACTGGAAAGGATACGGTATTAACATCAATGGCGAGTGGTAAGACATGCAGGAAGTCGATGGATGCATATGGCTCAGGACCGTGGTTTGTGGCATTCCTTGGGGGAGGCCTATGATCAGCAGTGGATTTATGAAAGGATGTAATGATGATGATGATGAATAAAATTATCGTAATATCTGACCCATTTCTTAAAAGTGTCTTAATACTGACCTTATCATAAATAAAAATATCTTTTGAAGTGTTAATATATAGGAAACAATATTTATATATATATACAGAACGTATTTCATTTCTCGATCGACGGAGCCGCTGCCGTGCGCGTTTAGTTGGCGTGACTCCTATAAATTAAAAATATCATTTCCTATCTATTAACTAGTTGTTCCCCGCAAATTCGCCGGCGTGTAATTTATTACGATTGGATTTCATGAGTTTTAATGTTTTTGCGCGGAACTCTATTTCTTTTTCTAAATTAAAAGTAGCCTAAGTTCCTCCTTATAATATCAGCTATCTGCCACTGAAAGTCTCGTCAAAATTGGTTCAGCTGATTCGGAGATTAGCCGGAACAAACAGACAGACAGACAGAAAGACAGACAAAAATTTTAAAAATTGTGTTTTTGTTATAAGTACCGTATGTACTTTCATATGTATTTAGTAAAAAACTGTTATTTTGACATTACAAACAGACACTTCAATTTTATTTATTTGTATAGATATATATTAATAGACAGGAAATTATATTAAATAAGATTAAGATATTATTAAATATCATTTAATTTATCTATATATATATATATATATATATATATATATATATATATATATATATATGATATTTTATACGAGTCATGCAAACCAAACGCCCACGGCCAAGCCCCACGTTTGAACTAAGACTGTTGATAAAATATCGATACATCGAAAAATCTATTTTATTATTTAGAAATATCGATATTTATTTCTAATATTTTTGGACGACATATGTTGAAATATAAGTTTAATATTGAAATATAATATCTAATACGACAGTCGATTTTTTTTTTAAATAATTTAATATTTTATATTTTTCACGTAAATCATTTAATCTACAACACCATCGTAAACTTATATTCTAATCCTTGATGGACCCAATCTACTATACTTTATTTACACTATATTATGTTTTTAATTTTTCCGCAGTTTATTTATTTGCTTATTATCTTAAAAAGAAATGTAATTTTGTATAAACTCTGTGATATTAAAATCACTATAATCTATGAAACTTAGTACTACTTTACTTATTGTGAGTTTTGGCAGGAACTTGACCATCAACGGATGGTTACTCCTGTTTTATCGTTTAAATAATCGTTTGAAGTGGATTTTTATCAAAGTGATGGGATTATGAGTATTAAGTGTCTGCGCATGTGAACTATTAGAGAAAACGGCGAACTAACAGTGGTAGAGCCACGCGGCAGCTTTTGCTGTCACACGGTTGGGCCGGCTCGAACCGGGGTGGTACCACGACCTCACAGAAAACCAGCGTGAAGTAGAGGTTTACCTCTGCGTTTCGCTTGGTAAGTGCAGGTGGCCGGAGGCCCTTTTTACTGGAAATGAGGCATTCCATCTTAGTCCTCACGGGTGACAACGCATCTACATTTTGATTTGTAATAGAGGATAGATGTAGATGTCTATGGGCCGCAGCAACCACTTACCATCAGGTGGACTGTGTGCTCTTTTGTCACCCTTATCATATAAAAAAAAAAACAAAATAAAAACGGCGAAATAAGTGCTTCGATGTTGGTACAGCCTCAAGTTATTTTGATTGCTTAGGCGTCTTATGATTTACATCCGTGCTATCAGAAATAGCTGTTAAATATTTGATTTCTTCAGCTGCATCCGTAGCATCTGAACGAATGACTTCTACAATCAATCTTTTAGTGCCCAATAATCGCAGTATTGAAACAGCTGAACTTATTATAAACAACGAGTATTTTTGAAAACTCTTACTGAAAAATATTGGTAAACATTTGTTTGTTTTGTTTTTTTTTTGTTTTTTTTTAAATGTTACCCCCACACTAGGATTTTCTCCTGTGTCGTGGAGGCAGTTTACAAACACAATTTGCACAAGGACAAACATATTGGTAAACATAATTGTCTTATTTAAATTAAACAATAATTAAAGTTAAAGTTACAGCCTATATTCGTCCCAATGCTGGGCACAGGCCTCTCCTCATTTCTGAAAAGGAAACGTCCGCCACGCTGCCCCAATACGTGTTTGCGAACTTCACGTTTTCGAATTTTTTATTTTATTTCTCAGAAATGCAGGTTTCCTCACGATGTTTTCCTTCATCGCCGAGCACGTGGTAAATCAGCACTTAAAATTGCAATTAACAATTATATTGGTGCCGGCGGGGATCGAACCCGGGTTGCTCGCGTACTGTGAAATTTACAGCGAGCGCTAACCATCTGAGCTACCATGGATCATTAATAATTACTAAGAACTAACTTAACCTAACATTTTCGTACATTTATAATTTAATTTGTTTAATAAATATACTAAATTATAAGCTGTGTAAATCATTTTTAAGCAATATGCATCGATATATCGCTTATGTTTTCGACATATAAAACTTCTATATTGATATATTTATAATTATCGATATATTGAAAATCCGATATTTTAAAAATATCAGCAATCCTAGTTTGAACTGATCAGTTGGAATGATCAACTGAACTGACCGTGTGTGTCGAACTTGTTTTGGATTAAATCCGTTTGAAATGATCAGTTGAACTGATGTCAGTTTAACTGATCGTGTGTGGGGAACATTTAGGAAAATACAAATACCAAAATCGTATGTGAAACCTGAACAAACTGAACAAGTGAGCCAGTATCTTTCGCAACAATCCTATAAAGGTTTAAATTCTTTGCATTGGAAACAGATACGTGAACAGATTTATCACGAATGCGCAATATGTAAGAAAGTATTGGAAGACAAACCGCACACTGAAGAATATCATACTTTCATATGAATTGCTCAAAGATATACCCATATTTGTTGGATTTTTCATTACAATATTTCATAGGTTAAATAGAACGTGCTAAAAACTTAAAAGAAAAATGAAAAGCAGAATAAAGAACCGCATATTCCACATTTAAATAATTTGTTGTGTTTTTTTCTCTTTTATGTTTTTCTGGTGTACAATAAATTATATTTCATTCATTCATTCAAGAAATAACTATGCTTATATTTAAAAGAGAATTGAGGTTCATTTCTGATAGTTTGTCATTTACCGCCACATTCCATTGTTCGATGTTTTATAAGCCGATGCATTTAAGGCGCAGGTTGAGCAAAATGTCGCGCTAGTCGTTATTTGTGCGGTATTTAGGAGCTATCTACTTTTTATTTAAAAGATATATCAACAAATAAAAAACACATTATATTTCTACATAATCTTGATTCCATAAGAGCTATATCCAATTTTTTTAAAGGAATAAATATTAATATATTCTCCTTACAACGAAACCACATAAATGTGAAATAATTATTGATAACATGCATCTCCTCGTAAAGTAAGTATTATTTTATTTTGCGATTTACACCAATGGATAGGCAATTTATTAATGAACATTTCTATTAGAAATTTTTTTTCAAAAGACCAAAATTTGATTTTATTAAGAAATTATTTTAAAATCTGGGCGTATTCACTGCCCACGGGCTTGCTGGAGTCAGTGAGCGCTGAACGTAAAACCTGTGTCGTTAGTCAGAGCGTCGGCCAGCACACACGCTCACGTCATCTTATCAGTCGATAATATTATAATATTATTACTTATTAGGTTATTTATAGGTAGTATTATTTGTTTGTTTTGGGTATAATTTTTCGTATTACATTCGTTGTGTTTTTTACTGCGCGATGAAGTTTTTTGAGTGTATTTTCTTTGAAGTAAATGCAAATATAAAAATTAAGCACCATTAGCATGTAAGGTTTGGTTTGAATTGGGCGTTTAATTCTATGGTCGTCTAATAAGGCCCGATCGGGTAAGTCGGCCTATAGGCGACTAATTCGGCCTGGGCGTCTAAGTTGGCCTATCTGCGGCTTTGCGGGTTGTTACTCGTCTCTCTAACTAAACTGACCATTTATTTTTTTAAATTAAAAACGGGACATGGGTTTATTTATACTCTAAAAACTATAACTTTATACAAATAGTTTTCACTATAAAATTATATTCAGTATAGACGGTAATTATTAAATGCAATATATTTTTTTTATTATTAATTACATTTGTCAGTGGATTAAATTTGCTTTAATAAAGTTGGTGATGATTTTAATAAGAATAAAATTCTGGGTAAGTTTTTTTATTGTTACCTTTGTTAACAATATCGCCTTTAGAACTGGAACCGTAAGTGTTTTTTTCAGACGTCCACAATTTATTCAAAATAGAAAAATACTCTTTCTACTGGAGCATTTGTCCCAGGTAGACATAAAATTTAATAATAATTTTTTACTTAAATAATTTTTTACTTAAATAATAAGTATAATTTGATAATAATAGAAATTAGATTGCAACTTATTGTGAAAAACACTATTTATATATAAATAAATATATATTTTTCTCATGAATAAATAGATTAGTTTTTTTATAAGTACTATTTATGGTTGGCAAGAAAAAAAATTGTGGCTCTTTAAAAACTGAAATTTTGTAAATTGTAATTTTTGACTCTTCCGACTCAAAAGGTTGCCGACCCCTGTCCTAGACGAAAGATTATTGGCCAAATTGGCGGTATATTTATTGAGGATGGAAGATGGGCCAGATTAAGAGTACTCTTAACCGACGAGTATATAGATGTAAAGGAAGAGAGGTGTGTTAGGATCATGCCAAAAGGTAGTCCGTAGTCTCTGCCTATCACTCTAGGTTACAAGCGTGAACATATTCAGACCCTTACCTATTGCTATATATAAATTACAATTAAAATTAAAATAATTTTATATGTAGTCATACATATCGCGGTTTCATTTTGAACTTTTCATTGTTGTTTAGGGAATAAAAAGAAAAGTGTATGTTTATTTTAGGGTAGTTAGTTTTAAGAATCGGAGTACTGCAAGTGTCAAGTACCTACATCATTGTGCTATGTTGCTCTCTCTCTCGGATTAAACCGCTAAGCTGAACAGACGTGTGTTATTTTGCTCCAGTAATAATATATATGTGTGGTGGTCGAATCCCCGGTAAACACTACAAAAAGAAATAAAAAATATATAAACAAAAGTTGTTAAATGTATATTTTCGTTCAAAGAGAACAATTTATTGTAAAAATTGTTGTGAGCTCTCCTTAAAGATATTTTGCAATTTTGTTACATACTTTATTCTAATAATAAAATCAATTTCAATGGTTAATTTTATCATTAAGTATTTATGATTGTAATTTTCCCTTAGTGCACCTCTATGAGAAAAACATTTTTCTACAAATTGTTTGCTGTATATAGTCGAATATTTTGTTTTCGGAACTCATTCTTCTGTATTTATTATTTTCAACCATTTTTATTGAACATCAATATGTTGTGAAAATCGATTTGTGAATTACGAAGAATATTTAGCTACGGAACCCTCAAAATAAAAAATAAAATTACAAAGTTATATAAAGCTTAAGGCTGAATGCAAGGCATACCTTTACCAGTTAAAGACTTATCGATAATATCTTATTCATTAGTGTTAATCTCTCTTGCAAAACGCTTGGCTGTACCTATTATAAATGATGCTTCGACGTTCAATGTTATAATTATTATCTAAAATTAATTAAAATTTTCAATATATTTTTTACCTAGAGGCACATTTGCCGGTGTTTGAGGCTTAGTAGCTTCGACATATACTAAGTACAGTAAGGGTATCTACTAAGACTTCACTTTATTGAGTCTACAACTTCTAATGTTGCTTTTTTAATTTAAATATATACTCTTAAATTTGATATAGCGTTTGCGCAAAAATTCGTGTGCAATTTCTTCTTAGCCAGTGCTTATACAGCAAATGTTAGAGAAAAAAGGATTTTGCAGTAGTAAGCGGTAAAAATAAGCTTATTGATTAAGTTATTCGCAATGATGTATACTAATCTGAATTAGAGAATGAAGGACGAGGAAAGGCCACTTTTCTCATCCTGCAATCCAACTCTTACAGTCTTGAGAGTGTTTTTGCCCATCTTACACAACATTTTTACATACTGTACCAATATTTAAACGTAATCTCTTCAGAGCAAACTAGTATCATGTTGTAGCTTTCACCACACCACCTTTAAAGAAGACCAAATAAAATGCTTAAACATCAGTTATAGCCTGCTTGAGGCATATTATGTCACTTTCGTTGGAAGGGTTACGCCGAAAGCCAAATTGCGCTATTGAAAACTTCAGTTGTTTACTAAACTATTTACTAAGCAGACTGCACAACTCTAACAGTGGCAATTGGCCTTTACCTAGTTATGTACATCTAAAGAATCTCTAGTTTTATTTTTCATGATGAGTAAAAGAATCCCTTCTTATTATTTTTCCAGGGGGATAGCCATGAGCGACTCCCATGTGGTGTACCCCAACATACTGCAAGTGCTCGATACTGAACATTGTCGTGCCCCGGAGATTTTTTTGCCAATCTTTTTACATTGACTAAAGACTGAGGCAACGTCAATAAAATTAGGTTGGTAGAAAAATCTCAAAACATTCATTCGTGGTCCATTCGTCGCGTCGTTCAAGTCTAACACTCAGCACCGGGGCACGGAGCTCTGCAGTTTCCACCTGCGACCGAGTGTGTATAAAGGTAACTCTGAAACATCGCTGAAACAAGTCGGCCTGTGGCTCCATTTATTTATTGTACTCCTGAATAATCTTAATTATTTCGTGAAGGATATCCCGCGATGATGTCCATTTTATCTGTTCTATATAGTAAAGTTATTAAAAAGTAAAACAGAACAATTGTAATTTTTTGAACATGCTGATCGATTCGCTAAAGATAATACGTAAAAAGGAAAAACAAAAAAAAACAAAAATTAACTCCTGACGCTATCGATTTCGTGCACACCGACATAATATTTTAATGCCGTTTTAAATAAAACAAATCCAATACAAAAAATAAAATTTTGTAAAATAACCCTATTTTTATTATATCATCATCCCATCGAGTTCAAGTTTTATTGAATTGCTAACACTCAGTAATACCAAAGACGGATGTCGTATTGACGATACATCAAAAATATAAGTTATGCCGACGATTTGGGGTTGTCGAGCCCATTTTATTTTTTATAGGAGAGGGTGCAAACGAGCTTACAGCTGATGGTAAGTGACTACCGCCGCCCATGAACAACTGCAACACCAGGGGGATTGGGTTTGGGAGTCCTACGCTCATCCTCCACCTATAGTGTACATGGACTCAAGTACAACGTACAGAAAAATGGGCTTTAAAAGTTAGGTTCTAAAACAAGCAGCAAGTGTTATTCAGTATCAAATCTAACACTTTGTAGTACTACCCTAAAGAAATTATGTACTTGGAACCACTTAATCTCTGATAACCTAAGTGACGAACACTGATGGGGAGCGGAAGCACAGGTTACAGGCTATTGTCGAATATAATATGGCGTCCTCCATGCTTGCGCGATGTACAGGATTAAGGATCAGGTTAAGGTCACGTGTTTTAAAACTTATTGAGTCTTTTTATAAGCTTTTTTTTAAAACGAGCACGCATTCCTGTAGGTGTACGCTGTGACCCATAGGCCCCTACACCTATACTCATATAGGAATCAAAATTTTGATATGTTTTCACCCTCGGAGGAGTAATATAGAACGCCTCACCAAGCCTCACTAGAATACTCACCATACGAAACACAGCGTGAGCGCGAGGCGCTACCGCGGTCGAACATATCAATCAAACAAAACCAAAACAGAGCAATCATAATATAGATCATCATATCATATATAAACTTTGGCATTAAAGTAATTCCAGCTACAATACTGTAATTCAGATAACTTTACTAAAACATTAGATTATCTATCTATTATAATGTATAAGTTTCTTTGGAAGTGGCAATGTCCTATTGCCTCAAGGTACAAAAGATCTTGACAAAAGGTTCTGTGTCCTAAAGCGAAAGAACTTTGAAAAAGTTTCGCTAAACCTTTTCGCTTCAGGTCATTTCATTTTAACATTTTTGATCTAAGGTAGAATTCAAGTAAAATGTTTAATAGAAACTAACAGGGGCCGTGTGAGAGAAGCATAAGAGTATCCATCACATTTGTCTCGTCGGTGTTCTAAGACACGACTATGGAAAATGCCAAAAACGTCAGATAGATGGCGGTTAAACTATTTCGCTTACACCGGTCACGTCACACACACGTCAGTGGTGTAGAAATCGTGCACTACAAAGCTATTAAGTTAAAAGCAAGAGCTCAATTTTAGAAGTACTATGATACCTTGTATTTAATAGAAATCGTTATAAACATATTACGAGGGGCACACTGAAATGATCGGGAATAGAATATTTCGGATTGAGTTACAACAAAACCTTTTTAGAATTTGAATACTGGCCTCTTAAAATCTTAATGACATTCAAACCATTAAAAAAAATGTTTAAAAACAGAAACTATATTGAGTTAAATTTGACACGTCGTTAACAGAAATGGAGTTCACGCGTGAACATTTCCGTGCCATAATTTATCACAATTTTCGTCGCGGCTTATCTCAAGATAAATGTCTCAGCGAACTTGTTTCGATTTATGATGTTTAAGCACCGAGTCAAACGACAATATACCGCTGGTATGCCGAGTTCCGACGGGATCGTGTGTCGCTCAGCACTGTTTCTTCTGCAGGTCGACCAAGAACAGCGGTCACACCTAAAAACATCGCAGCTGTGCAAACTATTATATTAGATGACCGTCATGTGACATACAAGCAGATTTGGGCTGTTATCAGTATCGGAATGACTGCAATTCAGTCGATGTTACATAATGAGCTGTGTGTAAGAAAGCTAGTTTCCCGCCGGGTTCCCCACAATTTGTCCGAAGGGCAAAAGGCGGCTCGTGTAGATTGGAATATTCTGCAACGCTTCAACGGAGGGAAGTCAAATGCCGTTTATAATATCATCTCAGGTGACGAATCATGGATTTATTCATACGAATCTGAAAAAAAAACATCACTCAGCAGTTTAGGTCTTCGAAGTCGAGGTCAAACCAACGAAAGTAGTTCGCTCCCGCAGCGTGTCAAAGAAAATGGTCGCTACGTTTGTCTCGAAAAAGGGGCATGTTGCTACAATTCCTTTACAGGAACGTAGAACGGTTACCGCTGAGTAACATCATGGTTTGTTTGCCAGAAATGATAGCCGAACTCCGAAAAAATACCCCGATACGTCACATCATCTTAAATCACGATAATGCGAGCTCCCATACGGCTCGGAAGACAAATGAATTTTTGAAGCAGGAAAACGTTGAGCTGATGAGCTATCCTCCGTACAGTCCTGACCTGAGCCCAAATGATTTCTTTACATTCCCTAGAATGAAAGATTTATAACGCGGTCAACGGTTTGAAGACCCCGAAGCAGCTGTGGAAGCGTACAAATCAGCCATTTTGTCAACATCAACTTCAGACTGGAATTACTGTTTTAATGATTGGTTTGCACAAATGGGAAAGTGCATTAAGTTGAACGGAGAATACTTCGAAAAACAATAAAATACAATTTAGCTATACCGTGCATGTGGTTTTTCTTATTCCAAATCATTTCAGTGTGCCCCTCGTAAACGTATATCATAATAAATAACTCCACGCCACTTTTGCCCGGAACACGGACATAACTAAAATGTACAATAAATAGTTGTACAATATTTTCGTGTACGCAAAAATCTTATTTTATTGCAGTGGATATTCTAGCTGATTTACATGGGTAAAGGTTAAAGGGTCGGAATAAATTACGTATATAATTTAAACAAGTCTAAAGCAAACTAGCTCAAGACATGTATAAAAATGTTTACTGTTTTTGTCACCAAATACTTTGCTTAAATTTTTTTGTTGACGTATGAGACATTTAATTCCTTGGATGTTGTAAAAATCCACCAATGGGTATTTCAGTATATTGTTATGACCTTGAACAGATGGTGACTTAGTCAACGCGATCGTACGAAACCTAAAACAACACCTAGATTAATGCTAAGCGCCTGCCTTTTGTTTTTTTTTTAAGTATTAGTAAATTTCAGCACCATATATTTTTTTAAATAACTACATCTTTTTAAGTTAACAGAAGATACAAGTTTGCGCGCTTACCGCTAAAAATAACTGTTGTCGTACTCGTATCTCCTTAGTTTCATGGCACTCCCCTTGTTGCCTCAGTCAGCATCGGCTTCGACATATGGAATAATGTGCAGTGTCGTGGTCACTCGGAGGCTAAATTGCCCTCTAAAAAGCTTGGGTTGCTCAGCAGAGCGGGACAGTATCTCATGCCGGCACACTGCTAGTAAATTAGCAAGGTGCAGTTTAGGAATACTGTTCTCCTCTCTGGGCCGGGGCGTGCCAGTGCCAGCTGCTTTCACTTGAGTTCTCCCTGATTGCTCAGATTCACTGGCACTGCGAAGAGATGTTGCATCCCTTTGCATTTTTTAATCGCATTTACTACTTAAAAAATTGCATTCCGAATTAATTTCAGCCGCCAAAGCATCTTTTTGCATTTCGCTTCTAGGTCCTTCAAAAGATTAATTGCCAAGGCACGGTCTGAGCACATCGGCAGAATTGGCGAGAAGATATTTCCCTTCCTTCGGGAACCCGTGCATTCAGGTCTCTCGCCAAAGCTGTCCAAGGGAACTTCTGTCAGCCATCTCTTGCATCTCTGCACAGAGAGCACGACTCAATGGCCCATGCCACAAAGGAGGAAGCCGAGCTGTTACCTGTTAGGCTCTCTCTTTGCGTCCAACTCGACTATTGATGACGGGGGTAATAGACCGCGAGTTTCGTGGTCACTTGGAAGTGAAGGCCAAATTGGCCTCTAAAAAGCTTGGCGTGCTCAGTAGAGCGAGACAGTATTTCATGCCGGCACATTCCTTGCAAATTTATAAAGCGTAAATGCGGCCTCACATGGAATACTGTTCACATCTCTGGGCCGGAGCACCCCAGTCCTAACTCCTTTCACTGGACCGCATCCAGCGCAGAGCGGTTCGAATCGTCGACGACCAAGTTCTTTCTGATTGGCTCGATTTACTGGCGCTATGTAGGGATGCACCCCTTTGCATTTTTATCGAATCTACCACGGGGAGTGCTCTGAGGAATTGTTCGGATTAACTCCAGCCGGCAAATTTCACGAACGCACATCGCGTCAAAATTTACGATACCATCCTCATCATCTGGATGCTGGGCGGTCCCCCACTGTGCGTTTTACTAGGAGTTTACTTCCTCGAACAACTGTGGAATTGTTTACCACAGGAGATTTTTCCGAATAGATCCTTCCGACTCCTTTCTAAAAGACTGGCAACGCACCTGCACTTCCACTAGTGTTGCGGTTGTTCATGAGCGGCGGTAATCACTTACCACCAGGTAAGCCGCATGCTTGTTTGCCCCCTCTTCTATAAAAAAAAATAATAAATAATTTCACACGCAAACTGACTTTAAGTAAAATCAAGTTATGTAAAAAATATAACTTCAAATGGTAAGCTATATATAAAAGTCCCAATAAATAGATCGATAAGGTTTTTAAATTGCCTTTTTAGTGTATGAGAAAATCTGTATGATTTACGTAGATAAGGGTCAAGGGTAGAAATAAATTACCTATTTTATTTAGCTAAGCAAGTCAGCAAGTGAGACCTTTGTATAGAAAAATAAAGGTTTATGTTATAGTTAACAAAGATTATATTTACGTACTAGCTGACTCGGTAGACGTTGTTCTGCCTTTTATGTTTATTAATTTGTCGACCACAGCGCCATCTATTGGTTCTAGATTTTGTTATTTTCTTTATTGACACTAAACTAACATATTTTATATTGTTAATATGATCTCTGGAATCTGCTTATTTTGGTTCATTAATATATTTTTTACTACCTATGAACCATCCTCAGTCGGTTAAACCCTTTGAAGTTACATGATTAATAACAGACGCAGCAACGGTTATAATATATAAAAAGGTTTTACGTACCTGTTTAAATAAAATTTATAAGCTTTATAGCTAAGTAGCTGGTGACAGAAACTTTTAAAAGATTCCATGGTTTGGCAATTGGTCATTATGACTACATTATGTAATACATGTTTTATTTATATACAATATAACAATGGTTATAATTAATATATACGACGTGTAAGAAAAACCCTGTGGTTCTCGTTAACTGCGTTATCAGAGTCAGTATTCAAACGTAAAGAAAAATTTTTTTTTAAAAAACTTGAAAATCAAAATAAAATATTTTAATTAAAAAAAATAATTTGCGAATTATATGTAGTTTTATTACCTATGCATCATCCGGAGGATAAGAGGATTATGAAAGAGCCCCTTCACCGATGCTCGTGTTAATTAGTGGTAATAAAACCACACACAATTTGTAATTTTTTTTTCAAATTAAAATTATTGTTTCTTATGTTCAAGTTTTTTGAACTAAAGTTATTTCTTTACATTTGAATACCGACTCTGAGAACGCACTTAAAGGGAACAACAGGGTTTTTGTTACACGTTGTATATAATGGTTATAAAGGTATGAATCGCTTTAATTTAATTTAATTTTTTTAATAACAGAAATCTAAGCTACCACCACCACCTAGTTCTCTATAATCTTTATTCTTTCCCTCGGTTACTATCCCTAATTATTATTATTTTGGCCATTTTCCCATTAAAGGAAAAATTTACCTAACAAACCCACCACACGGAAGTTAAATAATTTATTATGTTTTATTTTATTTTCTACCCCTTCACTTGTATCTACATCAGGAATATACAACTTTATTTGTAATACAGCTACACTATACTAATATAATAAAGCGGAAGAGTTTTTTTTGTTTGTTTAAACGCGCTAATCTCTGGAAGTACCAGTCCGATTTGAAAAATTATTTTTGTATTTTATAGCCAGATTCATGTGGAATAGTATAGCTTATCTAGCATTAAGCTACATCATTACTTCTGATACCTCACAACATGCTGTTATGTTAGAGCATCGAATCGAGTCGAATTGCGTACGCGTACAGTATGACCTCGCGGCGTATGTTGAACCAGACTTGTGTTTAAGTTATTCTAAATTTAGTTTAATTTAATAGGTAAAGTGTAAAACTACAAGTGAACTGTTGACGGAATCTACTAAATTTGCAATGGATTTACTATTTTGTCATAAATTACGAAAATGAACGAATAATTAACAATATTTGATAATTAACAGCTTTTGTTAACCAAGAAACAATTAAATCCCATTCGAACAGCTTTGTTATAATATCTCTTTTAAGATAAGAACAAACAAAAAACGTGGAAATAAGCGATAATAAAAAACAAAAACATACTTACATATTTCTAATTTGTAAAAAATACTTTCTTACCTTCTTTCTGTGCCAATCTAAAACTTCGTTTACACACACAATACCTTCAATAAGCAGTAAAAAACTTGGACGACGTATTTCCAAATTATACTTTACCTAATAAACAAACATCGCTCTTCGTAACGTACGTTTTTAAATTCACCGAATAAGTGTGCGCATGCGTAAAACATACGATCAGCAAATTAATGTTACAATACACGCATCACGTATTATCGGTACTTGCGTGAACTGAAACAGTGTAGGTACCCATACTACGAAAAATGCGAGTAACGAAAGACATTCATGTGTAACGTTTCGTTACTCGGTACTAGATGGCGCACCCGTTACTCAGTAGCGAATACATACCGTTTGCTACAGCTTTACTATATACGTCTCGCACCTTTGACACTCCCGCTCCATGCCTGCGCAACGCCAACGTCTAGCGTGAGCGATATGAGCAACTCCAGTTTTGATATTTTACGTCTAGCGTAAGCGGTACAAGCAACGACAGTTGAGGTATTTTACGTTTGCGTAAGCGATATGAGCAATGTTCTTTGGTTTTTTTTTTGGTATGTTTTTAATGTTTTTTATTTTTTATGTTTTTTTTTATTTTAATGTTTTTTATTTTTTATGTCTAGCTTAGGAGATATAAGGTCATCAGAAGCCATAATATATATGGGCGCAAATCGCCATCTATCGGCAATAATTGGCAAATTTGATATTTATGTTTTAGTTTATCGTTTAAGTGAATATATTAGTATAGAAATATCTGAAATATGTAAGATTTAAATTTATATAGTTATTTATAAACATAAAATCGTTATTTATTAAGCTCTGATATTTAGTAGACACTGTTTTGACTGTTTGAGCATTTTGAAGACGTTTGATGCTTCATTTATTGTTAAAATACTCATTTTACTGTGTAAATGTTCAAATTAATATCTATTAGAATTAATATCATTACTTTGTATCAAATTTTATTATTTTATGTAATAAGTCTTGTTTAATTTCACTTGAATCTTGCTTGCAGCGCCACCTCTTAACAGTATTAGAGCCCGGATTTTGACTGACTATGAAAAACTAATGTCTATTTAAATTAAATGAACAAAGATTTATATAATATAAATCATTTGAAGTTATTTAAATTATTAAAATATTTGTTATGAATAATGAGCTCTATTTTAAGAATTATTTTGTAGTACTTAATTTTATTTGTTTGATTTAAAAGAAGTTGTATTTGCTATATCCATGTTTGTAAGGAAACTATAAAGGCGATTGATTTTTGTAAAGACTGTTCTGTTCTGTACCCGCAATTGTGCGAAAATAAACTACTTAATATTTGGCGTGCTATTTCATTGTGATGGACTCCGAGCGTGAAAACCCTGGCATGTCGCCGACATATACGAAATGGTGTGATGAATTTTCTTACGCCGACGCCCACGACAACGCACAAAGTAATTCAATTAATTTTATTAGATAAATTACGTGTGACAAAATTTAAATACGCCTATATAAATACAAGTCTTTTATTATACTGAACTCAATAACGTTGAACAAATTTACCTAAATTTCCCAAGATAATTAATTTCAAATCGCTTATTAACACAGTGTTCACAGTACGTTAATTGAAAATTTTCAAGATTTTCTTAAAATCGTCTCGTTGTTTTTTTTTTTATAACATTAGAATGTAAAAGTCCAGCACAAGTCCACAAGTGATGCAAAGTGGCCACATTTAATGAAAACTCGCAATCCGGCTACCAAGTATTCCTCATGCTGCCTATAAATATTGTTTCTGCAAACTTTTAAATATTGTTTCTGCATCACGAAACTACACAATTTTCTGCTTTTTCTAATCCTGTTCATTCAAAGGTTGTCTGGAAGAAATCGCTTTTAGCGATAAGACCACCCATTGTGTCACTATTTTTTTTTCTTTCGTTTATGTATTGATTTGGTGTACAATAAAGAATTATCTATCTATCTATCCATCTATCTATAACTTCTTACATCGACTCGACTCGTAATATAAAAATTAAGCCCTCCCATATTATGAACAATGAACAGTTTTTCATGCTAATATTAATTGGTCTGCCACGTGGCGCTAGCACTGTTATGTTTATCAAGGCACGTGAACACAATTCAACTTTTTTACAATTTAAAAATTAAACAAATAAAATGATAATTTACCAACAATATTCACTGTTCTCCTTAAAATATAAACTTTTGCATGCAAAAAGTTAGGTCTAGTTGTCACTGCAACCTTCGCAGTTCGTTAAAATACTTGTGTAGACAATGAAAATTACGTAGATCTTGTAAAGCGAACAAAGTATTCAATTAGAATATTTACTACGTATTCTCCCTCTCTCTCTTAGATGTTGGTAGTACAAGTTACAATTAGAAAACTCTGCCAATGGGTTCTCAGTTCCTTTTTTTTCTCTTGATTATGAACTCGCACGGACACACTTTTGCCAGTGTCATGTTATAAGAAATTATCTTTTAAAATATTTTGTTTCAAAAATTTCTTAACAATATGCTGAAACGTCACATTGCGAAGTTCTTTTGAGATTTTGACGACATAAGCTATCGTCACACGGCACTCAGTGGACAGGCGATGACGACAGTTTCATAAGTTCTTAAGGCGCCTAAGCGGACAAAATAACTCAAGGTTTATATCTACATCGGAACACTTCTTTTGTCGTTTTCATTTATAGTTTACATATACAATGAGATAATATACATTAATTGTTCATTGTTTCTAGAACTATTATAATTTTCTTAAGAAAACATACTAACAACCATTTTAGTAACACCTGCCAATTTAGTATATGCTATATCTATGGTATTATCACTTAATATTGTATCACCTCCAGCTTCAATTATAAATAAAAAATGAGATAATATACATTAACTGTTCATTGTTTCTAGAACTATTATAATTTTCTTAAGAAAACATACTAACAACCATTTTAGTAACAACTGCCAATTTAGTACATTTTCTTTATTTTTTTTTTTTGAATTTTTTTTTTTAATTTTCTTAAGAAAACATACTAACTATGCTATTAACATTACTAATGTTCCTGCTAACTTCTCCTTGTAAGCTTGAAATACTTGTGTTAGGATTAGGAGTTCTTCTCGACAGTGGTCAATGGCGGATTCAAACCAACGACTTTTCTCAATTCGCACTCAGGCTGCTGTCGCTTAAATACATCGGTTTATAAAACATCGAACAATAGTAGAATATGGCGGTAAATGACAAACTATCAGAAATGAACCTCAATTCTGTTTTAAGTTAATAGGTATAGTTATTTCTAGAATAAATGAATGAATATACTTTATTGTATACCAGAAAAACATAAAAGAGAAAAAACATAACAAATTATTTAAATGTGGAACAGGCGGTTCTTTATTCTTTTTTCCATTTTTCTTTTATGTTTTAGTATTAGTTTTATTTAACCATTGAAATATTGCAATGAAAAATCCAACAAATATATCTCTTCGAGCACTCCATATGAAAGTATGATATTCTTCAGTGTGCGGTTTATCTTGCAATATTTTCTTACATTTTGCGCATTCGTGTAAGTCTATTCTCGTACGAGTATCTGTTTCCAATGCAAATAATTTAAACCTTTATAGGATTGTTACGAAAGCTACTGGCTCACTAGTTCAGTTTGCTCAGGTCTTACATACGATTTTACTATTTGTATTTTCCTAATCTAGACATTTTTCTTTGCTATATTTCTACCTGTATAACTAATATGTCCATTACATTTGTGTATATTTTGAAACTATAATGGATAGGCCTTGATTTTAATTTCACAGTATGCTAGCTACTCGATTCCATATCCCACCGGCACCACTTATATTGCTTATGACTAGTTTAAGCTCAGGTATACGTGCTCGTTGTTGGAAGAAAACCCCGTGAGGAAATTTCATGTCTGAGAGATTTAAAAAAATTAATGACATGAGTCCGCTAAAACCGAAGAGGCAGCCGGCTATAAAATTCTTTCAAGAATGAGAGAAGATATGAGCTGGGTCGTATTTACGCAATTAATTAACTTTTTTTATAAGTCAATCGATATTTTAGACAATAAATACTGCATAAATAAAAAATATAGTCACTACTCATAAGAACGAGTATTACGATTATGGTGTAATTTTTTTTAATTTATACATTGTGTTTCTTTTAATATGGCCAACTTGTGGAAGTAGCCATTGTAGATCAGGAAACTTACTTAAATATTAAGTTTATTTAAGTGAAAAAATTGACACTTAAAATTTCGTTCATAGTAAAAACGTAATCTAGAAATGAACAAAATGGACAAAAAGTTTCAACCAATCGAATTTGTTTCACGCTAGGACTATTTCTGTCCTTGAAAAATATTTTTTATAACAATATTAGTCATATTATGGAAAGTGAAGACATTGCGGAATATGTTTATCTATGACAAGTTGTATGACCAAGTAATTCCAACTTCGGGGAGAGGCGAGAGCTTCTGACGAGCCAGAGGCCCAAGCCAAAAGATCTCACGAATCAAACTCGAACTGGCAGTGTTCGGGAGATCACTACACATATTCTTGGTCTCGTCCCGTATTCCTCAAAACTTTAAATCAAGAGAGTATATATAGTGCGTGTTACCATTATGATCTGAAACACAGTCCTTCACTGGTGGTGGTATAAGGAAGCTTTAGGCCACTCCGCAAGCTAAGAAGAGGATTATGCACGGCATTGCTCAACGTGAGAGAAATCACGATGAAGATATTATTAGTGGAACCAGAGCAAATGACATTAGTCGGAACTAACGGATCAGTAATCTGATATGGCAACGGACAGATCAATTGAGACGAAAAAACGGCCATCGATGGAGAAAAATGGTTCTGACAGATTTTCAAGGAGGAATAACTTCCTGCTTGAAAATCTGAATGGATGCATGTGGCTCACGAATGTGTTTTTGGCATGCCTTGTTCAGCAGTGGATTTGTAACGATGATGATCATAAGTTATTTTATAGTAACGTAAATTTTCATCGATGATTAATCAAATATTATCCAAAGCATTACTCAATGACCAAAAAATATATAGGTACGATTATGTGACCAAAATTTATTATTTTCAACCATTTTTGTCGATCATCAATATTATGTGAAAATCGATTTGTGAGTTACGAAGAATGATTAGCTACGGAAATTTTATTCAATGAAAAATCGAACACTTTGTGGTACTACCTTCTCTTCAGAGAGAGTTGAGAAATTTAAGTACTTGGACCACACTGATGGTGAGCGATGATCACTGACTTTTGTCGAATATAATATGGCATATTATTATACATATATATAAAGTTACTATATATATATAAAGTTTGGTACGAAAGTAATCCCAGCTACCATACTGTAATTCAAATAACTTTACTAAAACATTTGATCGTCTATCTATATTATATTAACTTTATTGTAAGATTTTGCTTCACAATATTTCGTTTTAACGTTTCTGAACTAAGGATAGCAAAGTGAAATAAAAAAACTACTTAAACCCAGAAACTAACGGGGTCCGTGTTAAGGTGGCACAAGAGAATTAACAATCACCCCATTTTGTCTTGTCGGTTTGCTCTCAATTTTGGAAGTGATATCTTGTATTTAATAGGAATTGCTATAAATATATTAAACGTATATCATAATAAATAACTCCGCGACACTTTTGCCCGGAACACGGACGTAACCAAATATAGAATAAATAGTTGTATAATATTTTCGTGTACGCAAAAATCTTATTTTATTGCAGTGGATATTCTAGCTGATTTACATGAGTAAAGGTTAAAGGGTCGGTATAAATTACGTATATAATTTAAACAAGCTCAAGACACGTATAAAAATGTTTAGGTACTGTTTTTGTCACCACATATTTGGCTTAAAATAATTGTTATGAACATCATCAATTTATGTAAAAAATTAAACTTTAAATGGTAAGCTATAAATAAAATTCCAAACAAATAGATCGATAAGGTTTTTAAATTGCCTTTTTAGTGTACGAGAAAATCTGTATGATTTACTTAGACAAGGGTCAAGGGTAGAAATAAATTACCCATTTTATTTAGCTAAGCAAGTCAGCAAGCCAGACCTTCGCATAGAAAAATAAAGGTTTCTATTGGAGTTACCAAATATTTAAATAAAACTTTCACAATTCTACCTTTAGATAAAGTAACTGCATTTTTAGACCATCTTAACTCCTTAAATTCTAAAGTTCAGTTCACAATGGAGTTAGAGGCAAACAATTCTTTAGCTTTTCTAGATGTGTTAGTAATTCGGAATCCTGATAACACCTTGAGCCACACTATGTATAGAAAAAAGACCCATACAGATAGATATTTAAACGGTGATTCTCACCACCATCCTTCACAGTTAGCTACCCTGGGTAAATCTTTGTTTCAGAGAGCACGAGGGATCTGTGACAGTAAACACCTGGCCGCCGAGCTCCAACACATCAAGCAAGTTTTGCACGACAATAAGCTTCGGGTCCCGTGCCTACGTCACAGTGAACGAGTGAAGCCGGCCACAGTCGAGCGAGTGCCTGCTGTACTGCCATATGTCAAAGGTGTCACTGACAAGATTGGCTACATCTTGAAGCGTGCTTCCATTAAAACATATTTCAAGGCGCCGAAGAAGATTAGTCAGTTTTTACCATCGGTCAAGTGTAATATTCCTCTGCAAGATGCAGGAGTGTACAAGCTCGATTGTGAATGTGGTCTCTCTTATATAGGACAAACTAAAATATCCATAAAAACCCGCGTTAAAGAACACATAGCTGATGTGAAGAATAGACGCTCCGGGAAGTTTGCAGTCTGTGAACATGTACAGGATCGCCCCCGTCACTACATTAGATTTGATAGACCACAAATCCTCGCTAAAGAACACAGATTCCTTCCAAGGATGATTCGCGAGGCTATTGAAATCAAAAAACATCCTAATTTCAATAGAGAAGATGGCTGGGTGCTACCATCTGCTTGGGATCCCATAATTAATAAAATTAAATCCCAACCCAAGCATACAACGGCAAGACTTCATGATACTGTAAGTTCATACTGCGTAGATCGGAACAAAAATTAATAATTTTTAATCTGGAGGTAGCCGTGGTTAACTATGACATTGGGACGTCATACACCTCAGTTCCCCCCCGTGACCATGGGTGCTGTAAAG
The DNA here is from genome assembly GCA_963668995.1 of Parnassius mnemosyne. Classification (NCBI taxonomy): domain Eukaryota; kingdom Metazoa; phylum Arthropoda; class Insecta; order Lepidoptera; family Papilionidae; genus Parnassius; species Parnassius mnemosyne. Next base: position 39,314,603 of record CAVLGL010000035.1, on the reverse strand, counting down.
TGCTTGAAACGTCGGGAATGTAAAATAAGTTATACATTCCCGACGTTAAAATCCGCGATATACGCGATAAAATCCGTAAAATTAGTTTTATTTAAATGTGTAGTGTTCGCGTAAATATAAGAAATCATTATGAGTTACCAAATATTATATTTATATACTAGCTGACTAGGTAGACGTTATTCTGCCTTTTAAATTTATTAATTTCTCGACCACAGCGCCTTCTATTGGGTCTAGATTTTGTGATTTTCTTTATTGACTCTAAACTAACATATATTACACAGGCTGCACTAAAAGTATCGGGGATGGAATATTTCCACTGTTCCAGTCATATTAAAACCTTTTTAATTGAAAAGTCCTTGGATTTTTTAAATTGAATACCATTTATTTATTTAAAAAAAGATTCTCGGTCTTGTCACAAGGTTTTGTCAAACTTGTTTAGTCGTTGAGAAAATGGAATTGACTCGAGAAAAATCAAGAGCGATGATTTATTATGACTTTCGAAGTGGTTTATTACAAAAACAGTGTATTGACCGGATGATTTCTGCATTTGGTGATGAAGCCCCATCCAAAACCACAATTTATCGCTGGTTTGCTGAATTTCAACGTGGACGTGTCAAGCTCAGTTATGATCCCCGTCAAGGTCGTCCAAAAACTGCAGTCACCCAAGAAAACGTTGATGCTGTGCGTAAGCTGATTGAGGAAGATCGACATGTGACATACCGCGAAATTCAGGCAACTTTAGACATTGGCATGAGTTAAATACAAATAATCTTGCATGAACAATTAGGTGTAAAAATGTTGTTTTCCCGATGGATACCGCATTCGCTCTGTGAAGAGCAAAAAGCAATAAATACATTTTTAAATAGTAGTAATGTCATTTCCTTGATTCCCGAAATTTTCAGTGCCGCCCTCGTATATTGTTAATATGGTCTCTGGAATCTCCTTATTTTGGTTCATACATATATGTCGGAGATTACACCAGGAGATCCTACTTCTGGTCTCGGAAATACATCAGGATAGCGTTAATTGTTAAAAATAAAAGTGTGAGAGCGGATGTTCAACTTGATCTCTTGCTTACGCAGTTTAATTATTATCAGTAATAAGACAACGTAACGCACTATACATTCGGTATAGTAAAATTACAGTTCGACCACACCGTAACATGTCTCCGCCACAATCATACACCAGTGTAACGTGAGGTACGTAATTACATGATAACACCAAAATATATAAACCAACAGCAACACTACTTATCTCAATGTAACACAGGGCAGCCTCTCAGCAACACCAATCCTCTGTGCCTGCACTAGAAGAATTACAACAACGAACAGAACCACGACACTATTTTTGCACTAGTAGAATGACCACACTCGTTGAATGACTCGCGGAATATCTCGCGCACGGCGCCTACAGTGAACTTTATACTGCACAAACAAGTGGGGGTTTCTCGATATACCCTCAATTCTACCTCGATCAGACCTGTATTTTATAGACGCTCCGACATATATTTCTTTGCTACCTATCAACCATCCTCAGTCGGTTAAGTCCTTCTGAAGTAATATGATTACTAACAACGGTTATGATATATGAAAATGAAAAGGTTTTATGTACCTGTTTAAAGAAAATGTATAAGCTTTATAGCTAAATAACTGGTGACAGAGTCTTTTAATAAATTCCATCGTTTGGAAGTTGGTAATAAAGGTATAATACTACATTATATAATAAATTTTTTATTTATTTCTATACAGTGGTTTAAAGATGATGATTTGATGGTGGTGGCTTAGATTTCTGTTATAAATCAATTTTATTTATTTATAATAGAAATCTAAGCCACCACCATCACCTTGTTTTTTAAAATCTTTATTCTTTCCCTCGGTTACTATCCCTTTTTATTATTATTTTGGCCATTTTCCCATTACAGGAAAAATTTACCTCACAAACCCACCACATGGAAATTATGTCATTTATTTTGTTTTGTTTTGTTTTCTACAAAACCCTCACTTTACTTGTATCTACATCAGGAATAGAGAGTTGTTCACCGCCCAGGAGGACACCGGTAGTGCCTCGTGTATGTGTTGTGGGGGTGAACACCCTATCGCCAAATGTAGGAAGCTGGCGCAGATGGGTTTGGACGACCGGTGGAAGTGGGTAAGGGAAGATGGGGTGTGCTTTAGGTGCTTAAACAGCAAACACCGACGCATACGTTTTAAAGCTAGGAAGTGCGGCGTCGACGGCTGGAACGCCCCCCAACACGCTCTCCTTCACGCCCGCAAGGCCCGCACGCCTGAAGCGTCGGTAAAACCGGATGAAACCGTGCTCGTCGCATCGAATGTTAATTGTAGTGCGTCTGTATTATTGAAAGTGTGCCCCATAACCGTGCGCGGACCGCGCGGCAAGGAAGTTGATACGTATGCGCTACTTGACGAAGGCTCTACCATATCGTTGATCGACGACGACTTAGCTCGCGAGTTAGGAGCGGAAGGACCGGTAAAGCCGCTCAATATTAGAGGCGTAAATAATAGTCAACGCGAGGCCAATAGTAGGTTAGTAAATATAGGGATACGTGGCAAGACGCGCAGTGAGATGTATAATGTAAGCGCGCGAACAATAGCAGATTTAAAGATAGGCTCGCAGTCTGTGAGTAGGGAGTGCTTACGGTTGAAGCACTTACGCGACCTACCGAGTTCGGTATGTTACGACGACGCGAAGCCGAGATTATTATTAGACGCCGACAATTGGCATTTAATAATCACCCGTAATTTGAGAATAGGACGTCGAATGCAGCCCATAGCTGCACGTACTTTACTAGGATGGGTAATTCAGGGAACCGTGCCGCGGTTAACGTGTAGGGAAGACGGCGAGACCGTATTACACGTAGCAAGCACTAGCGGACGGCCAGATAGGGACATCCGAACGTTTGCCAGTCAGGACGAAGAGCTAACGTAACTCCTTAAACGGCAGTATGAGATAGATTCCATAGGTATCTCGCTAAAGAGTAGGCTGCGACGGGAAGAGGAACGCGCTGTCGACATATTCCAGTGCACTGTCAAGAAGGTCGGCGAGCAATACCAAGTTGGACTGCTATAGAAGGACGACAACGTGCGGATGCCACCCAGCTATGAAATGGCAGCTCCAAGACTACGAACTATTGAAAAGAAGAAGGACCAGTCACCGAAATTTCGGGACGCCTACACAGCCCAGATAGACAACCTCCTGGCGAAAGGATACGCAAGGGAAGCCGAAGGGACGGAGAGAGAGGATCCCAAGAGCTGGTACCTGCCACACTTCGCAGTACGGAACCCGAACAAGCCGGGGAAGACAAGAGTAGTGTTCGACGCGGCAGCACGAGCATCCGGTAGATGTCTTAATGACTATTTACTCGACGGCCCCGACTTATTACGGAACTTACCGCGCATACTGTTTAGGTTTAGAGAGAATGAGATAGCCGTGTCCGCGGATATTAGGGAAATGTTCTTGCGTGATGGGATGACGAACTACCCGAGGAGGCAGCGGATGAATTTCAGAGGTGGCTGCGAGTCGTCGAGGAGGTATCACACGACTGCGACTGCCAAGGTGCTATGCTCCTACGGGGGGAGTGGTAGAGCGTCAACTTCACGTATTTAACGACGCAAGCGAACGTGCGTACGCTTCCGCGGCATATTGGCGAATACGATACAGCGACGAAACGGTTAGGGTGCGATTAGTGGCGGCTAAGGCGAAAGTCACTCCGATCAAGGCGCAAAGTATACCGCGATTAGAGTTGCAGGCGAACTTAATAGGCGCGCGACTCGCGGAATTCGTGCAAGGCAAGCACAGAGTGCAAGGGCGGAGTGCTGCGGCGGCCCGTCAGGAAGATAGCCGTCCTCCCGAGGGAAGCTTAGGCTCGCAGGCTACGCCGGGGGGAGGATGTTACGGACGGCGAAGGAGGCCGCCGCCCCGTCGCCCCTTCATACCCCGTTGCACCCCGCGCACCCCGCACACCGGCAGCAGATCACACGATTTCACTGACCAATCAGCGCGCGGCATCACCTTACGACGCTACTCACATACTGAGACGCTCTCTTGCGGGATATAAGAAGGGCGTTTTGGTCTGTGAGGTGTTCATTTCGGAAGCGGCACTCGAAGACAACAAGAGAAGAAACCTCAAGAGAAGAAACCTCAAGAGAAATCAAGAGATACTCCATTGAAGATAGAAGAGTGACGACTCCCCTCTCTGTATATAGTTTATTAGTGCCGCATTTGTAAACAGTTGAATACAGTATAGTTCTTCAGTACCATCTTTTCTTTGAGCAGTCCCCTAGCGTAGTCAGTCAACCAGTTTTATACATTAAATTCATACAGTCCACTACAATCCATTATAGAAACTATTGCGTCTAGCGTGAGCGATATGTGCAACTCCAGTTATGATATTTTACGTCTAGCGTAAGTGGTACAAGCAACGACAGTTGAGGTATTTTACGTTTGCGTAAGCAATATGAGCAATGCTTTTTTTATTGGTATTTTATGTCTAGAGTAAGAGATATGAGGCTATCAGAAGCCATAATATATGAAATGGGGTAACGCACAAAGTAATTAAATTAATTTTATTAGATAAATTACGTGCGACAAAATTTATAAATCGCCTATATAAATACAAGTCTTTTATTATACTGAACTCAATAACGTTGAACAAATTTACCTAAATTTCCCAAGATAATTAATTTCAAATCGCTTATTAACACAGTGTTCACAGTACGTTAATTTAAAATTTTCAAGATTGCCTTAAAATCGTTTCGTTGTTTTTTTTTCTATTACATTAGAAAGTAAAAGTCCAGCACAAGTCCACCAGTGATGCTAAGTGGCCACATTTAATGAAAACCCCACAATCCGGCTACCAACTATTACTCATACAGCCTATAATTTTTTATATCGACTCGAGTTATTAGTAGTATAAAATTTAAGCCGTGCCATATTAGGTGCAGTTTTTCATGCCAATATTACTTCGCCTGCCGCGTGACTCTACCACTGTTATATTTCATACGTGAACACAATTTAATTTTTGACAATTTTGATAATTAAAAAAATAAAATGACAATTTACCAAAAATACTATTAGTAAAGCAAATGTCGGAAAGAAAATAAAATGAGATTATTAATGGATTCGTTACCTTAAAATAAAAATAACCGAAATACTCTCAATTTCTGAATTTATCGTATATTTTAATTCTACCTTGTACTATTGTACTATTATACTAACTTTATTCACCTTGGCAGTCAATTCAATTCACTGTTCTCCTTATAAATAGGAATATAAACTTTTGCGTCCAAAAAGTTACGTCTAGTTGTCACTGCAATCTTCGCAGTTCGTTAAAATACTAATTGTGTAGACAATGATTACGTAGATTTTGCAAAGCGAACAAAGCATTCAAATAGAATATTTACTACGTATTCTCCCTCTCTCTCTCTTAGACGTTGGTAATACAGATTACAATTAGAAAACTCTTCCAACGGGTTCTCAGTTCCTTTTTTTCTCTTGATTATGAACTCACACGGACACACTTTTGCCAGTGTCATGTTATAAGAAATTATCTTTTAAAATATTTTGTTTCAAAAATATCTTTACAATATGCTGAAGCGTCACATTGCGAAGGTTTTTTAGATTTTGGCGACATAAGCTATCGTCACACGGCACTCAGTGGACAGTCGATGACAACAGTTTCATAAGTTCTTAAGAAGTAACTTTGATAAACGTCCACACTCTACTTCTTCTTCTTCTTAATAACTGGCTTTACGGCTCTGGGATCTAGCCTTTCTGAGCCTGAAGTTACAATATTATATTATAATAATTATTCTTCATAGTATACTGCTTCACAATATGTTGATGCGTCACATTGTGCAGCCCTCGGTAACTTGAGCCAGCAGACAGCTGACGGTCGGCGATGGTATCTCAAGGCGCCTAAGCAGACAGGCACCTTATTTTGAGAATCACATCACTATCAGAGCACTTGTTTCACAGTTTCCACTAATAGTTCACATGCGCAGACACTTAATACACAAAATCGCACCACTTTTACATATCAAAGTCCACTTCAAACCATTATTTAAACAATAAAACAGGAGCCGCAAACCGACGCCGATCAAGATCCCGCCAAAACTCCGACCACACTCTACCTGATGGGTAAGTAGATGCTGTCACTACATTGTCGCTATAGAGGACTAAGATCGAATACCTTGTTACGAGTAAAAAGGGTTCGGTGATTATAAATGCTACGTCAAAATGTAGGCTGTAAAATATGAATAATTATTAACATGATGGATCGTTCAGAAAAATAATAATATTTTAACAGTAACAGCAGCGTCTCCCTAGAACGTCTTGATACATTCAATTATCCTCCTACTTTTTTAATTATTCAGTACGGTATTCATTATCATTATTCGATTTATTTGCAATCGGTTTTTGCAAGTAAATCGATGATAACAATCTAAGTATATTAAATAGCAATAATTGGGTAGTTATCGGTATTTTTATAAAATTGAATTTATTATATACAATATCAAAAACTAAAATAATAATAAAGAAATCTAAAACTAGAAACTTAATTATCATACAGCCCTACTCCCCGCGGTATCGTGCCAAGAACGCTGGCTGCGTTTCTTCGCTGAATGGTTATACCTAGCCTTTAAGCGAGAGAAGAATCAGTCCTCATAAGAGGCACCAACCATTGATAACACCAGCAGCAACCAAATTAAATTGACAAATAAACCTATATTTTATTTGCTGGTAAGTGGCTATCGCAGTCCATGGTAACATGCAGCCGACTTCAAATAAAGGTGGCTACAGTTACGTTGTCACCTCTGAGGACTAAGATGAAATGCCTTAGAACTTGTTATATGGCATTACTGGCTCTCTACACCCTTTTGTACCAGAACACAGTAGTTAAAAAATATTCCCTTTTTTCATATAATTTTCCATTATAATTTAAGTTATATTTATACATTACTTATGAAATTTGTTATCTTTATATATAAAAATTACGTGTCACATTGTTTGTCCGCGATGAACTCCTAAACTATTGAACTGATTTTAATAAAATTTTGCACACTGTGTGCAGTTTGGTCCAACTTGAGAGATTGTATCATTTTTATCCCGATAAGTGACCTTCAATATTTTTTATTGCGAATTTAAGGATTTTTTCATAGGAAGGGTCGTCGAAAAGGGCAAAACAACGTCTGCATGGCCAGCTAGTATAACTATATATTATAGTGTATTGCTCCTATATAAATAAGATATCTAATTGATTTAATGTAGATTCTGAACCCAAAATCGTCAATGATAAAAATCTACCTTTTTTTACGGTACCTCAACAAAGCCATCTTCACTCAGGACATTTTAGAAATGTAAAAAGTCGCCGAAATTAAGCAATTCAAAACATGTCACATGTACATGAGTTCTATTAGAATTAAAGAAGCATTTTTACCTCACAGTAAATAATCAATACGCAATCCATAAAATTATCAGATTATTAGATTTATAAAGCTGTTTCTGTGTAGCTACGAAACTAGCGCCTAGTGGTGGAGGATTAGAACAGCCTATATGACGACAGGTAGCGTTCAAAGTACGATACGTAAAGCCGTTGCACTTGCAACTGATCTGTCTCCAGTTGTGTCGGCTTTCCGTCCCATTGGACTTGAGAGTGAGGAAATAGATAGTACACCTGTGTTTGCACACACACTCATGCAGTATTATCCTGTTCAGCGCAGATAGCTAGTCTCCGTAGAGACTGACCGCCGTGACCGAAATTCGGTTTGGAGGACTTCATTATAATTGTTACGTTTGATACTAACTGCCTCGTTGGTCTAGTGATCGTAACGCGATTGCTAATAATGAGGTTCCAGGTTCGAATCCCAGGTCGGGCCAGAATAGAATAGAATAGAATAGAATAATTTTTATTCAATAAACATTACATGTGTAATTCTTATTGAAAGTCATTTTTTACTTTACCACTGGTTCGAAAAAAAACCCTCTGTCCTGGGAAGAACCAGCAAGAAACCCTGCGGAACTTTTTTTTAAATAAATTTTACAATATAAATGATTGCGAATTATTTACAAAATTTATTTTAGAAACTGCTTGGAAGCGACCACCTCATTCCCAGGGGTTATTATCAACCATGTATTCATTTATACTATAATAACCCCTTTTATACAGTTTCAGCTTAATAAAACATTTAAACTTGGTAATAGAGAGAACCTGTACACTTTCCGGGACGTTGTTGTAATAGCGCATACATTGCCCCAAGAATGAATTACTGACTCTGTGGAGTCGAGAAACTGGCATCACTAGCTCGTGTTTGTGCCTAGTGTTTACAGAATGTATATCACTTTTTTTACTAAAACTATCTTTGTTTTAGTGAACATACATTAAATTTTCGTAAATACACTTTATTTCTTTAAATTTATCTCTAAGAGACTCTCTCGGTTTTAGATTGTAAATAGCTCTAATGGCCTTCTTCTGTAAAACAAAAATAGTTTCTGAATCAGCCGCATTTCCCCATAGCAAAATCCCGTAAAACAATATGCTATGGAAATAACTGAAATTAACTAATCTAGCTTTCTCGATACTAGTGAGACCTCTAATCTTTTTTACAGCATAGGCTGCAGAACTTAGTCTACTTGCTAATTGGGATATATGGGTGCCCCACTGACGCTTTGCGTCGAGAGTGATGCCGAGAAAAACAGTGGATGCAACAGGGCTCAATTCCTCCCCATTTAAAAATACATTGGTATTCAGATTTTTAACATTCTTTGTTGTAAATTTAACACAATTAGTGTTATTTCCATTCAAATGCAAATTATTAACGTTAAACCAATGCACTAATTTTGATGTAGCATTATTCACTTCGTCACATTTAAATGATTGACGTTTAAGTTTAAAAATCGAGGAAGTATCATCAGCAAATAATACTATATCATGACTATCCCCTATGGGCGGAGGATCGAGCCCTGAGGGACACCCATTAGTACAGGTGACCCGGAAGAACTTTTACCATTGATAATAACCTTCTGCTTTCTATTACTTAAATATGAAATAATGAGTTTAAGCGCTGTGTTCTTGAAACCATAGTAGGTACTGTAGCTTCCTGATTAATGTCTCATGGTGAACACAGTAGAAGGCCTTGGAAAGGTCACAAAATATACCCCAAGCATCCTCTGAATTCTCCCATGAACAAAAAATATGTTTAATAAGCTCAACTCCAGCGACAGTTGTCGAGCGACCCCTTGTAAAACCGAATTGATTTTTATGTAGCAATTTATTAATATTAAAGAAACTTAACATCTGATCTAAAATAATTTTTTCAAAAATTTTACTAAATGTTGGTAGTACAGAAATTGGTCTAAAATTGGCGGGGTCTAATGTACTACCACATTTAAATATAGGTATGACTTTACTATGTTTAATTAAATCAGGAAACACACCAGATTCAACGCGTATATTAAATATAGTGGCTAGATAAGGTGCTAATATATCTATTATTTTTTGCCGTGTAGTGGCGGTTACGAATATCGACTACCCCATATCTTCCCGTGGGTGTCGTAAAAGGCGACAAAGGTAAACAGGCAGGAGATGGGCAGCAGCATCTTCCTGGTAACGGCAAAAATACAATAAAAAACTGCGGTTGACAACCCGCTCGCCAAGCGTGGCAACTATGGCAATATACCCCCCATGATGAAAGTTACGAAGAGACGGCCTCCAGTCCCCGGCGGCCCCGCTATTCCTGGCAACGGTGGCGACCATGGTAACGGCGGGGCAGGGGGTGCTAAGAATCTCCGGTGAAGGTTCGGTTGCCACCTACGACGACTCGACCTGGCAACATACAACGCACGCACCCTAAGGACTGACGAGAAGATTGTGGAGCTGGAAGAAGAGATAGACAAGTTATGCTGGCATATTATAGGATTATCCGAAGTCCGAAGAGAGGGGGAGGACACGGTATCCTCGAATCCGGCAACTAGCTCTATTACCGGGAGGGCGACCATCTGTCCCAAGGAGGTGTCGGATTTATCGTCCACAAGTCTCTCGTTAACAACGTTGTAAAGATCGGGAGTGTGTCGACGAGGGTTGCGTACCTTATACTCAGAATCACCAAACGGTATTCGCTGAAGGTCATTCAGGTTTACGCACCAACCTCGGCACACCCCGATCAGGAGGTGGAGGAAATGTATGAGGATATCTCTAGAGCCATGCATTCCTCCAAAACCCCATATACGGTGTTAATGGGAGACTTCAATGCAAAACTAGGCACAAGAGAGAACGGTGAGCTGAAAGTGGGGAAATTTGGAATAGGGCAACGGAACCCAAGGGGCCAGCAGCTGGCCGACTTCATGGAGAAAGAGGGACTCTTTATGATGAACTCTTTCTTCCAGAAGAGGCTCCACAGGAAGTGGACCTGGTCGAGCCCCGACGGTTCGACAAAAAATGAGATTGACTTCATTATGACGACCAGAAGACAACTGTTCAGTGATGTCTCAGTGATCGCAAGAGTGAAAACCGGTGAATGGTTAGAGGCACACTGAACCTAAACGTTAAGTTGGAGAGGTCTCGTCTAATGAAGTTAAGGCTCCGTCCCCCTCGTGCTCTGTTCCAAGGTCCTGAAACCTTTCAGCTCGAGTTACAAAACCGTTTTCAGTGCCTAGAAGACTGCAATGAAGTGGACGATTTGAATGACAAGCTCGTGGAAACTGTCCATGCGGTCGGAGCTAAGTTCTGCAAGACCCGCCGCAGAAGAACACAAAAACTCTCCGATCACACTCTTAATCTCATGGCTGTTAGACGGGAGATGAAGCTACATTCTTCAACAGATTTGACAGCATACAGGCAACTGAACAGACAGATCTCCAAATGCATGCGGCGGGACTTACGCAACTTCAATACAGCTCGTATTGAAGAAGCGATCGAGTGGAACCAAGGCTCCAAAGTCTTTGCCAGATATCTGTCTGCCAGAAAGAGCCAACTGTCAAAGCTGAAGACCGAATGTGGCAGCATCGTTTCCGGGGCACCTGAGATTTTGAGTGAGATTGAGAAGTTCTATGGGCAGCTGTACACGTCATCGTTGGAGCCGCACGCAAGTGTGAGTAACGATCCAAGAGCGAGTCTTATCCGACATTATTCCGATGATATTCCGGACGTCAGTCTGAGCGAGATTAGAATGGCTCTTCAGCACCTTAAAAACGGCAAGGCCCCAGGCGAGGATGGAATTACAGCGGAGCTTCTGAAAGTGGGTGGAAAACCGGTACTTGAAGTCCTTCAGAAGCTCTTTAATTCCGTCCTCTATGGTGGCATTACACCGGAGGCGTGGAGCAGAAGTGCGGTGGTCTTGTTCTTCAAGAAAGGCGACAACGCTCTCTTGAAGAATACAGACCGATTTCCCTTCTGAGCCGCGTCTACGTGCTGTTTTCGGGAGTCATTACGAATCGTCCCGCGCGCAGGCTTGACGACTTCCAGCCTCCCGAACAAGCCGGTTTCCGAAGAGGCTTTAGCACTATAGACCACATACATACCCTTCGGCAAATTGTACAGAAGTCCGAGGAGTACAATTTGCCACTATGTCTGGCGTATGTGGACTATGAGAAAGCCTTTGATTCCGTCGAAATTTGGGCGGTGCTGCAGTCCCTTCAGCGATGCCAAGTTGACTGTCGGTATATCGAAGTGTTGAAGTGCTTATACAGTAGGGCTACGATGGCTATCCGAGTACAGAACCAGAGTACGAAACCTATCCAATTGCAGAGAGGTGTAAGACAGGGTGACGTCATATCCCCGAAACTCTTTACCGCTGCATTGGAAGATGTTTTCAAGCTTCTGGATTGGAAAGGATACGGTATCAACATCAATGGCGAGTACATCACTCACCTTCGATTTGCCGACGATATAGTCCTTATAGCAGAATCGCTGGAGGACCTAAGCACTATGCTCAATGACCTCAATAGTGTTTCCCAACGGATAGGGCATAGGATGAACATGGACAAAACAAAGATCATGTTTAATGTCCATGTCACACCTATGCCGATAGTTGTTGGGAACACTAAGCTCGAAGTTGTTGACGAGTATGTTTACCTGGTACAAATAGTCCGACTAGGTAAGTCCAACTTCGACCGAGAGGTCAATCGACGAATTCAACTCGGTTGGGCAGCGTTCAGGAAATTACGGTACATCTTCTCGTCAGGTATACCTCAAAACTTGAAAACAAGACTGTACACCCAGTGCGTGTTGCCAGTGATGACATACGGAACTGAGACGTGGTCCTTCACTGCTGGCCGGATGAGGAAGCTCAAGGTCGCTCAGCGAGCTATGGAGAGGGCTATGCTCGGAATTTCTCTGCGTGATAAACTCAGAAATGAGGATATCCGCAGCAGAACCAGAGTGACCGACATAGCCCAACGGATTAGTAAGCTGAAGTGGCAATGGGCCGGCCATATAGCTCGAAGAACCGACAACCGTTGGGGAAGAAAGGTTCTCGAGTGGCAACCTCGTACCGGCAGGCGAAGTGTAGGGCGTCCCCCCACTAGATGGAGTGACGACCTGGTAAGATATGCAGGAAGTCGATGGATGCAAGTGGCTCAGGACCGTGCTTTGTGGCATTCTTTGGGGGAGGCCAATGTTCAGCAGTGGACTTGTGAAGGGCTGTAATGATGATGATGATGATGATGATATCTATTACAGATGAAATAACTTTAACGGAAATCCCCCATAAGTCTGCCGTTTTCTTAACATCAATAGTTTGAAAATATTTAACGATATCTTTTGGCAGTACTCTATGGAATTTAAAAGTATTTGAACAAGCTTTTACATTTTGTTTGAGCAATGATTCGGCGACAGTAGGAGAAGAATTTAATGATTTTGTGTCAAAAAAGGAACAACAGTAAAATGTTTCTCAAAAGCCATAGCAACTTCTTGATCTTGGCCAAAATCAGTTATTGGATTTTTCATCTAGAAAATTCTCAGTGGCAGCCCGGAGTTAAGTTGTTGGTGGTATTTAACTCCCATGCCTCGGAAAGTACGTAAAGCTGTTGGTTTTCCGCCTGATCTCTCTCCGAGCATGTCGAACAACCGTCCCATCGGACTATGAGAGTGAGGGAATAGAGTGCGTCTGTGCTTGCGCATGCACTTGGGCACTATAATCCTGTCCTGTAGTGCGATCGCCAATCCGCCTGCGGATCATTAGATCATTATAATCTATTGTATACTGGCTCTACTTACACATCAAATTGGAACGCGTCAGTGCATGCATTGTTACTTGGCGTATTAGTAGATAAATATTTACAGAGAAATGTAAAATTTAAGCGCTTTCAAAGTGAAAGTTGTTTTTGCAACACATTAATAGCTTATGAAAATAAAGCCATAATCTCAAAACCTTTTTAGATACTAAATAATAATGTATAATCTATCTAGTAATAATCCTCGAAGGCTTGAGCTCCCTAATTTTGCAAAACTGTTGAATTAATTTATTAAAAACTATTCGTATATTTGATGATTCATTATTATATTTATATTATACCCCTTTTAAACTAATGAGCCTGTATCAGGGAGCAACGTTCTTCCATTAATTTAGGTCGTTTTTAGAAAAATGTACAGTTTTAAAATAATAAATTTTGAAGTTACATGATTTTTAAAGTAGCACGTTTAAAAGATAACAATGAAAATAATTATTCTAATATAGTTCCTATATAAAACTAATTCTAAAAGTAACACTACACCTATCAGGTTAATTTTCCTTTTTTACATTTTTTTTTACATTTAGGCGTACATATGTGCACGCGCGCACGTGTGTTTGTGTGTGTGTGTGTGTGCGTGAGTGTGTGTGTGTGTGTGTGTGTGTGCGTGCGTGCGTGTGTGTGTGTGTGTGTGTGTGTGTGTGTGTGTGTGTGTGTGTGTGTGTGTGGGTGGGTGGGTGTATGTGTGTGTATATGAGTGTGTGTATGTGTTTTCGTTACTATTTAATTTTAACAAGTAATGCCTCTAGATCATTATATGTTTTATCTTCCAAGCAAAACTGTAAGCACCTCTTACAGTCGCGATATGTTTAAGTATATAATGTTTAGGCTATTATTAATTAACGGTTTCCAGCTTATGCTTTCTTCTCACAGCATTAGTGGCATCAAATTTCAGGGTTTTGTGTTTACTCAGAATTATCTGTTTAATGTAAAGCTTTATAATTGAAGGAATTCGGGTAGTTTGATAAAGTTTATCAGTTGAAAACATTTATTTTTTAAAATACATGACCTTTATCAAACCACGTTGTGCACGTTCCGCCTCAAAAAAGCGCGTTTTGGCTGCACCTCCCCAGCTTGCCTGTAGGCAAACAGTAAGCAAGAACAGACTGTACTAGTGATACATATATTTCTCTTAGAAGACACGTGTCCCCAATCCCCGTTTCTAAATCCGTCTTAAGTACCGCATGTCTCAATGTGAGATTCTTTATTCTCTGAGTGACATGTTCAAGCTGAGGATACCAAGAGAGTCTTTGATCAAACTACACTCCCAAATATTCAGCTTCGGTTACTTCTTGTATAGTGGGGCAATGGCAGTTTTGTCTTTATGTTGTGGTACGGCAGTGATTTTTTTCACGGTAAAATCTAGTTCTAGCTAAGCGTTGTTATAAATACTTACTTACTTACTTACTTATCTTCACGCACAATCCCTGACAGGGTAGCCAGAGAGAACAGATCGCCAAGTATCACGATCCTTACAAACCTCTTTCGCTTCTTTCAGATTCATTATCTTCTTCATGCATGCACGTCTAGGTATCCGAGTACTCTTGACCCTACCATCTTCGAGCAATTTGCTCACATGGTCTTCGAAAGTTACTCTCGGTCTACCTCGACACCTTTTAATATTAAATTTCGCGCTATATATTTTCTTCACCATTCGGTCTTCACTCATTCGCTCAACGTGCCCAAACCACCGAAGCACGCCCTTATCAATTTTTGTGATAAGGTCATCTTTCAAACCTGCCATATTGCGAATCTCTTCGTTTCGCTTTCGGTCGGCCATAGTAACGCCGCACATTTTACGAAGAGATCGCATCTCCACTGCATTCAACTTACTTTTATGCTTCTTCTGGCATACCCAGGTTTCGCTGCCATATAACAAAGGCGGTACCAACACTGCGTTATGTATTGCAAGGCGTGCACACTTCGCTACGCCTTGCCTTTTGACTAACGCAGTCAGGGCACTATTGACTTTGTTCCCGGCAGCGACACCCGTGGGTGTCGTAAAAGGCGACAAAGGGAAACAGGCAGGAGATGGGCAGCAGCATCTTCCGGATAATAGCCAAAATAACAATAAAAAAACTGCGGTTGCCAACCCGCTCGCCAAGCGTGGCAACTATGGCAATATACCCCCCATGAGCAATGACAATAATAAACGGCCCCCAGTCCCCGGCGGCCCCGTTATTCCTGGCTAGGGTGGCGACCATGGTAACGGCGGGGCAGGGGGTGCTAAGAATCTCCGGTGAAGGTTCGGTTGCCAACTACGACGACTCGACCTGGCAACATACAACGCACGCACCCTGAGGACTGACGAGAAGATTGTGGAGCTGGAAGAAGAGATAGACAAGTTACGCTGGCATATTATAGGATTATCCGAAGTCCGAAGAGAGGGGGAGGACACGGTAATCCTCGAATCCGGCAACTTGCTCTATTACCGGAAGGGCGACCATCTGTCCCAAGGAGGTGTCGGATTTATCGTCCACAAGTCTCTCGTTAACAACGTTGTAAAGATTGAGAGTGTGTCGACGAAGGTTACGTACCTTATACTCAGAATCACCAAACGGTATTCGCTGAAGGTCATACAGGTTTACGCACCAACCTCGGCACACCCCGATCAGGAGGTGGAGGAAATGTATGAGGATATCTCTAGAGCCATGCATTCCTCCAAAACCCAATATACGGTGTTAATGGGAGACTTCTTCTTGAGCTGAAAGTAGGGAAATTTGGAATAGGGCAACGGAACCCAAGGGGCCAGCAGTTGGCTGACTTCATGGAGAAAGAGGGACTCTTTATGATGAACTCTTTCTTCCAGAAGCGGCCCCACAGGAAGTGGACCTGGTCGAGCCCCAACGGTTCGACAAAAAATGAGATTGACTTCATTATGACGACCAGACGACAACTGTTCAGTGATGTCTCCGTGATCGCGATGGTGAAAACCGGCAGCGATCACCGAATGGTTAGAGGCACAGTGTACCTAAATGTTAAGTTGGAGAGGTCTCGTCTAATGAAGTCAACGCTCCGTCCCCCTCGTGCTCTAATCCAAAGTCCCGAAACCTTTCAGCTCGAGTTACAAAACCGTTTTCAGTGCCTAGAAGACTGCAATGAAGTGGACGATTTGAATGACAAGCTCGTGGAAACTGTCCATGCGGTCGGAGCTAAGTTCTGCAAGACCCGCCGCATAAGAACACAAAAACTCTCCGATCACACTCTTAATCTCATGGCTGTTAGACGGGAGATGAAGCTACATTCTTCAACAGATTTAACAGCATACAGGCAACTGAACAGACAGATCTCCAAATGCATGCGGCGGGACTTACGCAACTTCAATACAGCTCGTATTGAAGAAGCGATCGAGCGGAATCAAGGCTCCAAAGTCTTTGCCAGAGATCTGTCTGCCAGAAAGCGCCAACTGTCAAAGCTGAAGACAGAATGTGGCGTTTCCGGGGCACCTGAGATTTTGAGTGAGATTGAGAGGTTCTATGGGCAGCTGTACACGTCATCGTTGGAGCCGCACGCAAGTGTGAGTAACGATCCAAGAGCAAAGTCTTATCCGACATTATTCCGATGATATCCCGGACGTCAGTCTGAGCGAGATTAGAATGGCTCTCCAGCACCTTAAAAACTGCAAGGCCCCAGGCGAAGATGGAATTACAGCGGAGCTTCTGAAAGCGGGTGGAAAACCGGTACTTGAAGTCCTTCAGAAGCTCTTTAATTCCGTTCTCCATGGTGGCATTACACCGGAGGCGTGGAGCAGAAGTGCGGTGGTCTTGTTCTTCAAGAAAGGCGACAACGCTCTCTTGAAGAACTATAGACCGATTTCCCTTCTGAGCCGCGTCTACGTGCTGTTTTCGAGAGTCATTACGAATCGTCTCGCGCGCAGACTTGACGACTTCCAGCCTCCCGAACAAGCCGGTTTCCGAAAAGGCTTCATCATCATCATCATTACAGCCCTTCACAAGTCCACTGCTGAACATAGGCCTCCCCCAAAGAATGCCACAAAGCACGGTCCTGAGCCACCTGCATCCATCGACTTCCTTCATGTCTTACCAGGTCGTCACTCCATCTCGTGGGGGGACGCCCTACACTTCGCCTACCGGTACGAGGCTGCCACTCGAGAACCTTTCTTCCCCATCGGTTGTCGGTTCTTCGAGCTATATGGCCGGCCCATTGCCACTTCAGCTTACTAATCCGTTGGGCTATGTCGGTTACTCTGGTTCTACTGCGGATATCCTCATTCCTAAGTTTATCACGCAGAGAAACTCCGAGCATAGCCCTCTCCATAGCTCGCTGAGCGACCTTGAGCTTCCTCATCCGGCCAGCAGTGAAGGACCACGTCTCAGTTCCGTATGTCATCGCTGGCAACACGCACTGGGTGTACAGTCTCGTTTTCAAGGTTTGAGGTATACCTGACGAGAAGATGTGCCGTAATTTCCCGAACGCTGCCCAACCGAGTTGAATCCGTCGATTGACCTCTCGGTCGAAGTTGGACTTACCTAGTCGGACTATTTGTCCCAGGTAAACATACTCGTCAACAACTTCGAGCTTAGTGTTCCCAACAACTACCGGCATAGGTGTGACATGGACATTAAACATGATCTTAGTTTTGTCCATGTTCATCTTAAGACCTATCCGTTGGGAAACACTATTGAGGTCATTGAGCATAGTGCATAGGTCCTCCAGCGATTCTGCCATAAGGACTATATCGTCGGCAAATAGAAGGTGAGTGATCTACTCGCCATTGATGTTGATACCGTATCCTTTCCAGTCCAGAAGCTTGAAAACATCTTCCAATGCAGCGGTGAAGAGTTTCGGGGATATGACATCACCCTGTCTTACACCTCTCTGCAATTGGATAGGTTTCGTACTCTGGTTCTGTACTCGGATAGCCATCGTAGCCCTACTGTACAAGCACTTCAACACTTCGATATACCGACAGTCAACTTGGCACCGCTGAAGGGACTGCAGCACCGCCCAAATTTCGACGGAATCAAAGGCTTTCTCATAGTCCACATACGCCAGACATAGTGGCAAATTGTACTCTTCGGACTTCTGTACAATTTGCCGAAGGGTATGTATGTGGTCTATGGTGCTAAAGCCCTTTCGGAAACCGGCTTGTTCGGGAGGCTGGAAGTCGTCAAGTCTGCGCGCGAGACGATTCGTAATGACTCTCGAAAACAGCACGTAGACGCGGCTCAGAAGGGAAATCGGTCTGTAGTTCTTCAAGAGAGCGTTGTCACCTTTCTTGAAGAACAAGACCACCGCACTTCTGCTCCACGCCTCCGGTGTAATGCCACCATGGAGAATGGAATTAAAGAGCTTCTGAAGGACTTCAAGTACCGGTTCTCCACCCGCTTTCAGAAGCTCCGCTGTAATTCCATCCTCGCCTGGGGCCTTACCGTTTTTAAGGTGCTGGAGAGCCATTCTAATCTCGCTCAGACTGACGTCCGGGATATCTTCGGAATAGTGTCGGATGAGACTCGCTCTTGGATCGTTACTCACACTTGCGTGTGGCTCCAACGATGACGTGTACAACTGCCCATAGAACCTCTCAATCTCACTCAAGATCTCAGGTGTCCCGGAAACGATGCTGCCACACTCTGTCTTCAGCTTTGACATTTGGCTCTTTCTGGCAGACAGATCTCTGGCAAAGACTTTGGAGCCTTGGTTCCGCTCGATCGCTTCTTCAATACGAGCTGTATTGAAGTTGCGTAAGTCCCGCCGCATGCATTTGGAGATCTGTCTGTTCAGATGCCTGTATGCTGTCAAGTCTGTTGAAGAATGTAGCTTCATCTCCCGTCTAACAGCCATGAGATTAAGAGTGTGATCGGAGAGTTTTTGTGTTCTTCTGCGGCGGGTCTTGCAGAACTTAGCTCCGACCGCATGGACAGTTTCCACGAGCTTGTCATTCCTATCGTCCACTTCATTGCAGTCTTCTAGGCACTGAAAACGGTTTTGTAACTCGAGCTGAAAGGTTTCGGGACTTTGGATTAGAGCACGAGGGGGACGGAGCGTTGACTTCATTAGACGAGACCTCTCCAACTTAACGTTTAGGTTCAGTGTGCCTCTAACCATTCGGTGATCGCTACCAGTTTTCACCCTCGCGATCACGGAGACATCACTGAACAGTTGTCGTCTGGTCGTCATAATGAAGTCAATCTCATTTTTTGTCGAACTGTCGGGGCTCGACCAGGTCCACTTCCTGTGGGGCCGCTTCTGGAAGAAAGAGTTCATCATAAAGAGTCCCTCTTTCTCCATGAAGTCGGCCAGCTGCTGGCCCCTTGGGTTCCGTTGCCCTATTCCAAATTTCCCTACTTTCAGCTCACCGTTCTCTCTTGTGCCTAGTTTTGCATTAAAGTCTCCCATTAACACCGTATATTGGGTTTTGGAGGAATGCATGGCTCTAGAGATATCCTCATACATTTCCTCTACCTCCTGATCGGGGTGTGCCGAGGTTGGTGCGTAAACCTGTATGACCTTCAGCGAATACCGTTTGGTGATTCTGAGTATAAGGTACGCAACCCTCGTCGACACACTCCCGATCTTTACAACGTTGTTAACGAGAGACTTGTGGACGATAAATCCGACACCTCTTTGGGACAGATGGTCGCCCTCCCGGTGATAGAGCAAGTTGCCGGATTCGAGGATTACCGTGTCCTCCCCCTCTCTTCGGACTTCGGATAATCCTATAATATGCCAGTGCAACTTGTCTATCTCTTCTTCCAGCTCCACGATCTTCTCGTCAGTCCTCAGGGTGCGTGCGTTGTACGTTGCCAGGTCGAGTCGTCTAAGGTGGCAACCGAACCTCCACCGGAGATTCTTAGCACCCCCTGCCCCGCCGTTACCATGGTCGCCACCGTAGCCAGGAATAGCGGGGCCGCCGGGGACTGGGGGCCGTTTCCTTGTTACTGTCATTCATAGGGGGGTATTTGCCATAGTTGCCACGCTTGGCGAGCGGGTTGGCAACCGCAGTTTTTTTTATTGTTAATTTGTTGTTATCAAGAAGATGCTGCTGCCCATCTTCTGCCTGTTTCCCTTTGTCGCCTTTTACGACACCCACGGGAGGATATGGGGTAGTTGATATTCTTGACCGCCACTACACGGCAATCCTCTTTCATACACGTGACTAATGCCTGCAGTTCTGCCTCTGATGGTGCAATAAGCACTGCATCATCAGCATACAGCAGACAATTTACTTTTATGTCACCTAATTTCACACCCAAACAGCTATCTTTCAGCTTCTGTACAGCTGTCGAGATACAGTATGAACAGCCAGGAAGACATGACACAACCCTGTTTTACACCCGTTTGGATGCTAAACATGGGTGACAGGTCATGTCCTACCCGCACACAGGCTTACAGTCACAGTAAAGAGACTGCACAGCCCTTATCAATCGACCATCCACACCATACCCCGGCAACAGTTCCCACATTTTCTTCCTTACAACCTTATCAAATGCTTTCTCAAGATCCACAAAAGCACAGAAAATCTTCTGGTTAGCAGCCAGAAGCTTTTCCGTGATCATGCGGAGAGAAAACATTTGATCCGTGCATCCTCTTCCAGGTTTAAATCCGCATTGTGCCTCCCATAGAAATCTTTCCGATTTCTCTTGCATCCTACGTGTCAAAACCTTCGAGTAAACTTTACTTGCTAAACTAGTCAAGTTGATCGCCCGATAGCACCCGCAGTCAAAATATGAACCTTTACCTTTATATAAAGGCACAATGACTGCGGATCGCCAATCATCCGGGACATCCCCCGTCCGCCAGCACAAATTACACAGCAGATGGAAGCTGTCCCAGACGCGAGGCCCACCATACTTGACTATTTCAGCAGTAACTCTGTCTAGTCCCGCAGCCTTACCACATTTCAAACTTCGAATCGCACGTTCAATCTCTTTCATAATGATGACCTCAATGTCATCGAGGTCCGGGTCTGGCGTACCAGTCACGGCGTCATCCCCGGATCCCTCACTACACGCATATATTTCTCTATAAAATTCGCTCCATCGCTGCATGAAGTCCGATTTTTCTGAGAGGACGTCATTAGTTCTCGAAAGCACTTTGTTCATTCTTAAGGCCGTCGCACCACTTCGGGTCCTTCCAACCTCTTTCCAGAAGAGTTTGGAGTTCTCCTTAAAGTTGTGTGACAACCTTTCGTCCGCTTCCATTCTACACCTTTCACGCACTTCTTCAATCAATGCTTTCGTGTGAACTTTCTGCAGCTTATATCTTTCTTTCATCTTCTCTCTCATATCGTTATCATTACTAGAGGCCAAGTAGTCTAACCATGCTTTCTTCTTCTTCTTTACAGCTTCTTTCACTTCATCATTCCACCATGCCATCTCTTCTTTTACTACTGCCTCTTTTTATTGTTCCACACACTTCTTCCGCTGCACTTACCATTCCATCCCTAAGGTTCTGCCATGTTCTTTCTACACATTCTTTTCTGCCATCGATGGTGTCAAGCTTTTCGGCTACCCTCGCATGATATTTGTCCCTAGTATCCGCTTCCTGAAGCTTCCAGCTTCGGATGTGACAGACCGACTGTGGTTCTGTTACTGCCGTCCGGTAGCGCCAACCCGCGAACAGACCCCTAAATCTAGTAATCACTAGATAGTGATCCGTTCCCAGGTCAGCACCCCTGAACACTCGCGTATCTATCACCTGTTTTCGCAGTCGGTCATCCACCAGGAACAAATCGATCATACTTCTCTCATTCTTTCGTTCTCTAGTATACATATGGATTTTCTTGTGATCAAACATAGTGTTTGTCACAAGTAGACCCTTTTCCTTGCACACCGCCAGTATAAGCTTGCCAGCATCATTAACCCTTTTATCGCCAAACTTTCCAAGTACCGACTCGTACCCTGGTCGAGCGGTACCAACCCATCCATTCAAATCACCACATACAACAATTCTTTCGTTTCCCCTAGCCAAATCTAGAACTTCTTTTAAATTCTCCCAAAACTCCTCCAGCTCAGCTCTGGACGACGAAGCTACCGGCACATAAACAGCCAAAAGGAATAACTTCGTCAGTCCCAATTTAAAGCGAACCCAGAGAAGTCTTGAGTTCACAACCTTATATTCAGTCATAACATCGACCAACCGAGAAGACAACAGCACCCCCACTCCCTGGCAGGCGTTCTCGCTCTCTGGGACTCCGGACCATAGAGCTAACGCCCCGCTAGGGAGCTCTTCAGTACCACTGCCCTTCCGTTTGGTCTCCGACATACACACGACATCTAATTCTCTTTCTTTCATTATTTCGATCAACTCATTCGTCTTATCTCTCATGCCTCCTCTAAAATTCCACGTGCCAACTCTGCACTCTGTCCTCCACTTTCCGCCGTGTCGGGCTGTGCGTGACGGGTGGCGGTCCCCATCGCCGCTTTGCGCGCTGCATTCCACACCAACGGGGACGAGCTGGTGTGCGTCGCCTTGGGGGACGCCCTAACCCTCGTTGGCATGGGTGCGCAGCTGAGTAGAATTGCAGCCCTGAAAAGGGCTGGTAGGGGTCGCGACGAACACGCTTCTACAATGACCCCCTAAATATATATAAATGCTAAAGCATATATAGCAACTTATGCCCATATTGAGCGTAAGGAGCATTTAACTATTTGCTCAAGAACTTTTTCTGTATTCCTTTTAGCAATGTCTCAGGATCCTCCGCTAAAAACAACGGCAGTGTTATCCTCATAAGAGAATATTTTGGCATTTTTAAGGATCATGTACATAAATAATTCAGATAAATTAAGAATAATGTGGGGTCAAGAACACTTCCTTGCGGAACACCAAACGACGCTTTAGTGCAATCACTAGTACAATTTTCTAGTTTTTACTTTTTGCCTCCTGTTTGCAAGGTAGTCGAAGAGCAATTTTAGCGGAACATCCCTGATACCAATTCTTTCTAGCTTGTGGAATACTGGAAAATACTGGAAAAAAGGCATTCCATCTTAGTCCTCACTTAGGCTGACAACGCATCTGCATTTAGATTTGCAAGCGAGGATAGGTGTAGATGTCTATGGGCCACAGCAAATACTTACTATCAGGTGGACTGTGTGATCGTTTGTCACACTTATCCTTTAAAAAAATATAACCAAGTATTACTAAAGGCCACATTTTATTCACATCAATTCATGGGTTTTGAACTATATTTTCTATAGGGCCTTTTACAAAATTGAGGATATCCTAACGGGCCAGTCTGAAATGAAATTTACGCAAAAATAAATGATAAAAAGTATTTTTATTTTAGAAATTAAAAGTAAGCCAGCGCGAGGAAAAAGGTGCGCAATTTAAATCACGTATAGCAGTTACATCATCTTCACCGAAATTTGTCGTATAGTCGATATCTACAAAATCGCACTGGCACAATCGTACTACACGACATTATACGACATATTTGACTCGTGTAATGCACCGTGTAATGGCGATATAAAAATACCCTCAACCCTATATCGTCCCATGAGTATCGTAAGATGCATCAGAGGAATATAAATCAGGGGATGGGCAGCAGCGTCTTCCTAATATAAACCAGAAAAAAAAACTGCTATTGCCAACCCTCCTGCCAAGTGTGGCAACTATGGTAAACATCTTCCTTTTGAGACAACCCTAGGACTTTCATATACTGTAACGTTTTTGCTGGAGCATACTTTAAAGTAGCCCTGGCGCTGATTAGTTTTACCAAATTTATGAACATAGGTAGAACGCAGCCAATAGGTTAACGTAAAATGTGCTGCAATAATGTAAGTATGTGAATGGGAATCGGAACTATTCGTTCCGTGATGCGTAGTTGTGTAAGAATTTAATTAGAATTTATCGAATCACGGCGCAGACATAGTTTCCAAATGTTTCTAGTTGGTAACCACGCGTAACATAAACCGTCTCAAATAATTCTCTAAAGCATGTCTCATCAACAAAGTTTTCACCTATTGATGATTAACATATCACAGATTATTTATTTATTTATTTAAACTTCATTGAACCTCACATCAGTACAGGATCAAAAGGCGGATTTAATGCCTAAAAGTGTTGCTGGATTTACATACCTACCTATATATATATAGAATAGTTAACGTTTGTAGCATCAAATAAAGTTGATACTTTCCTTCTTTCCTTAGATCATAATCTAGCAAAAATAGCAGCATAGCGTATAAAGTACATAATAGGGTGATGGATATTCTTACATGGTGAAGTAATGCAGCCAATTTAACAAGAACATGTTTACAAGTTCTATCTTTTTCCATCTTAGGTAATAATCACTTAGGTAAATTGCATAGTGGCAGTGGAAGAATATCGTCGGTAAGGAGATAGAGGGATGTTTCCCAGGAGATGAACAGCAACATCTTCCTAAAAGCGAATAAAATAAAAACTGCCGTTGCCAATCCGCTTGCCAAGCGTGGCAGCTGTGGCAAATATTCCCCTATGGGTAATCCATGGGGAAGCCTATATTCAGCAGTGGACTTTATTAGTTATAACGGTAAAGGTAACGAGTAATAATTAAATACATAGAAGAACTTGTTCCAGGCTGTTTCAAATATGTTTTCGAACATTGCCCGGTCGTGAAACGGGAACAGATTTTTAGATTTCAACGAGACAGTAACAATCTGTTATTTAAAAGAATAACTTTTAATAAAAATTAAAAGCCGACTACCAAAACAAAACAATACGTCCTAACATAGTAAGCGATCACAAGAGTAGTAAGCGATCATAACGCTTTAGGACAAAGTGGCATTTTACCACGGCCTATCCTCTGAACATCACTATGATTACACATATGCATTAAATACATTAAAATATATAACGTGTAAATTGATTATTTAATAGAGGATAAATATTGAATAGTTAGTACATAACAATTTCAGATGAGAAATATTTTTTGTTTCATACCTTTCAGAGCGCTACTTGTTCAGTATTCGGGTTCAAACTATGAAGTCGGCTTTTACTTTTTATTAAAAGTTAATTTTAACACCAATTAAGTCGTCTAAACAGTTACGTGCCAAACTTCATCCCATACTTTTCCATTCTTAGGGGTCGTATCTTTTCTCCAAATTGAAGCTGAAGTATAACTTATTTAATAAAAAAGAATCATCAAAATCGGTTCACAATTGGCGAAGATAATATCGCGTAACATTCATAGAATAAAAACGCAGTATAGTCGAATTGAAAACCTTCTCACTTTTCGGGAGCCCGCTAAATCCCTGTTGTTTTTCATGTTAATATAAATACACCATACCCCTACTTGCAGGTGTCCATGGACTGCAGTAGCCACCTACCATCAGGTGGACTGTAAGTTCGTTTGTCACTTCATTTATAGACAAAAAGTAGTGGATGATAATTAGTAATATATCGCAGCTATTAATCGTAAGTTACAACGTATATATCACACCGGTCACAGGGCTTTGGTATAACGGTAAATCCCAGTAAATGCCAGGCTATCGTCATTGGTAGTCGTAGATTGGTGTCACAACACAACGTATCTTAACTACCATCCATTCACTATGAAAACTGCGTAATACCCTTCAGAACAGGTGTCAAGGATCTGGGTTTAATTATCGACCCGTCTCTTAGTTGGATATCACAGCCGTTCGAGGTTTGTCGTAAAGTCACAGGCATACTTTGTTCTTTCTATCGCCTTAAGTTCTTTCTGTCTCCTTCAACTAAACGTCTTCTCGTCCAATCTCTAATTCTTCCATTGTTTGACTATACCGATGTTTGTCTAACTAATATTTCTCTGGAGCTGCTAAACGGGTTGGACAGGTTACTTTACAACTGTATACGATACATCTTTGGCCTGCGCAAATATGATGTCGTTTCAGAATTTCGCTCTCAGTTAAAGTAGTTGACTATACGACAGCGCAGAGATTTCCAAATCCTGTCCACTCTGTTTTCAGCTCTTAGTGATTCTTCCTCACCCCTGTGGTGGCGCTATCGTCGTGCCACAAGCGAAACATAAGCCTAAATCGCGCTAACAAAGTTCCGAAGTTAAAGCAGGATATATAGAATAGCTCCGAACTACCACTCGGAGCGTTGGCCGCTCCCCGGACAGAACACCTTGCCCGGTGGGAGATCTCCCCTTTTCCTTCCACCCACCACAGTGGTGACCACCCGACGTGATATAAACACGCAACCAACAACCTTCGGATACTACAACTTCAAACCTTCGTCATCATCCTCAAGTACCCCATTCATTCGCTCCCGAGCAGATATTATCTGCAGTCTTCACATTCTGCAAGCCATATAGCTTTACAAAGGCTCATCGTAGCATTGGAATAATAATGCTTCCTGTTTTTTCAAGCTACTCTCTGCTCTACAGTGTTCGGCACGGCTCTGAGCCTTACTGCTCGCCTCTGCTTCACGGCACTCTCGCAGATTACTTGCCTTCTTCTCGACTCACCGCAGACTACAAGGCAATCCCTGGCACTTACTCCGGCTCATCGTTCTCACCGGCATCACTTGCAAGTGCGTAGTATGGCATGTATTACACACCGGCGTATCGTTCGCACCGGCATCACTTGCCCTTACGCACACAGCATGCATTCCCCACCGGTAAGCGAAACATATCGAAGCCTAAATCGCGCTAACAAAGTTCCGAAGTTACCACTCGGAGCGTTGGCCGCTCCCCGGGCAGAACACCTTGCCCGGCGGGAAATCTTTCCTTTTTCCTCCACCCGCTACACCCCTTTATCTAAAAGAAAGGTTTCAATTCCGTAGTGACACTCACTCTCTCAATCTCCGTTCTTCCCACAGCTTATTCCTGCTCCTCTCCACCATTCTGGGTTTATGTCAAATTCCTTCACAGTTACTTCCATCTCCCTCTGGAACAAATTGCCTGTTGAGCTACGAAAAATACCTGTCAAAAATGTTTTTAAAAAAAAATTATACGAGCATATCCGTAGCCTATAACGTTGAGTCTAATTACTTTATATGTTTATAGTTATTTATGTATACACTTATTGATATATATATATATATATATGTATAATTTGATATATGTGTATATTTTATGTATGTCTTACATGTATATATTTGAATTGAAATTGATCTTAAAAAGCTAACTGCCCAAACTCACTCTCTGTTCTACCCAAGGTTAGCTGGTAGAGAATGCCATATAGTGTTAAGCACGCTTTTTGTACAAATATTTGGTGCAATAAAGAATAAAATAAATAAATAAATAAATAAGAGTAATGCCGGGTTTCTATGAGTATATATAAAAACGCTTCGTTCTCTTTCACGAGCCGATTTACAATAAATGAAGTGCATGAAAACTCATTATATAAAACGAAATACCAGTTCAACTATTTATGAACCGTCTAAAGTTGTTTCATTTTAAGTTATCCTAAATTGCTCAATGAATGAACGAATGAATAATAATAATAATAATATTTATTTGCACACCCTATTAAGTCCTTAAACAATAAAATACAAAATGTTTACTTGTTCTACACAGCAGTATTTCAACTGACGCTTGCAATAGGAAAACCTGAGCTGTAAACGTCAGTACTCTTCTAGTGTTACAATATACAAAAATTACACAATAATAAAAATTAAGCTCATGAAAGGGTAAAGTAAAAATAAAATAAACATTTGACGATTTTAAGGAAAACATAACGCTTTGTTGTGTGGCGCGTTCATCTCATAAATACGGGCATCTCCCATTAGGAAAAAATTGTCATATTTTACACCCTTGGCTAGTTGATTGGTTATCACCTGCAGCCATAGATTTCCTGCATTTACCAGATCGTCACACCATGTCCTTGAAGAATTTATTAAAATTGAATCGGTAATTGAAACGATACCATCATTCTAATATTTTTATATTGGTACATAGCACCATATATGATCAAAGAAAATTAAAGCTAACATACACATTAACAGACGCAAACATTTATAGTATATCCCTCCCTCGGTATTATTTCAGTCATAAGCTAACTACGTTAAATGATTTTGTGCAAAACTCGAAAAACCACACGTTGCTTTTGTTTACTCTATTTCAACGTACTCTGTGGCTTATTGCGTTGCCGCTTCATCCAGTCATTTGTGTAATAAATACTAATTACACATTTGATTCTGTCGTGTATTTACAGTTTAGTTTTGTTTTGACATTATAAACTTGACACTAAAAGCTGTTGCATGTACTATAAAATACTTTATTAAAGCTAAAACTTTAATAGCTTGTAACCACCAGTCCATATACAACTGCTTTTGCGATCTCTATTCTAAGGTGGTATATAAAAATAATAAATATAACTTCTTTCTATTTTTATTTCTTTTCTTTCTTCTTAATCAATCTCTCGTAATTTATATTAATCTATATATCTAATAGATTTTTATTAATCGCCACATTTAACAGGCGAAATATACGTGATGGTACACTGCCATACAACGTAGATCATTGAGTATTCTGGTCTTTCATATAGAAATCGAATTCTCTTACTTCGTCATATGATTATATGGTTTAATGGTCATATGGTTATCAAGTGAGTTATAGTAGTGGTAGCCAAGGGGTGCGCTGTAAATTTTACAGTACGAGAGAAACCTGAGGTTGATCCACGCCGGCACCAAACAAATTTTTAAATGCTATTTTAAGTTATGTTTCACCACGTGCCTGGCGGTGCAGGAAGACATAGTGAGGAAAACATGAATGTCTGAGATATAAAAATAGTAAATATTCGAATACATGTGAAGTCAGTCCACACGCTCATGTTACCAGCACTAAAATGTTTGTTGCCCTATAGTCCACTCAGAAAAGAGAAGAGACCTGTGGCCAGCAGATACGCTTATAGACTTTTTAACTATGCTCACGGTTTTCAAAATAAAATATTTTACACTTGGTAGAGCCATGCTGCAGCTATATTAGTAGTATAGTTGTAGCACGAATGGGTCGGCTCGACCGGGGAAGGACCACGCTCTCACAGAATACCAGCGTAAAATAGCAGCTTAATGCTGCTGTGTTTCGTATGGTGAGTGTAGGGAACCGGAGACCCTTTTTACTGAAAAAGAGGCATTCCATCTTAGTCCTCACGAGTGACAACGCATCTGCATTTTAATTCACAAATGAGGATAAATGTAGATGTCTATGGGCCACAGCAATCACTTACCATCAGGTGGACTGTGTGCTCGTTTGTCACCCTATCCTATAAAAAAAAAATATTAATAGAAAAGAATTTATCACATTCTACTTAATTCTTTGTTAATCTAATTATTTTTGGTAAATTTTATTTCCCTTGGATGTTGAAGGTTTTCAATATTTCTCAACATTATTTTCTAACTATTAAATAATTGAAGCAAAACTTTTTAAGAATTTAACTCTTTCATAAACAAAGGAACGGGCTGAAACCACAATGTTTTCAAGTAATGTTCCTAGAAAATGTTGTAGATAAAATTCCAAGCTGAATTCCAGATATAAGCGTTTTGTTTTATTTATTTTTTTGGTATATATCGTAGAAAATGACTTATTATTATTACATCACAAAGACAATGTCGAGCTTATTCCGATAAAAACTATAACAGTAAACGGTTTCTTCACCATGTCAAACCGATAAAAATCAGGTAAGGGATCAACTCTGCATTTACATTATGACTGACTCTTCTCCGATGCTAAACTTTTTTGGGGCTCAGATCCCGCAGAAATTCTGCAGCAGCCGATTCTAACGGTAGTCGAAAAATGGAGTCGAATACAAAATTTATAAATATTTAATTCATTTTCAAATAAGATTCCTTTCCAGCGTAGGAATAGTCTCAGCCTCAAGCGTGACAAGCGGAAATAATGACTATTATAATAAATAAAAAGCAGCCAAGCACACGCGTTCAGCATTTAAACCTTTTAATTAAAGCAAAAGTGAAGGGGTAGTTTAATAATTTATTGCAGACATTTCAGAAATTCCTTAAAATATGAAAAAGAAATTTTATGATTACATAAAGCAACACGGGCCACCGGCGGAACGAAGGGGGTAGCCATACGCAGATGTTTCCCTCTGTCAAAGTAAGTCCACACTACTACTAGTTCACTAAACTAAATCTAGCGAGCAGTGCGGCTGCGCGGCTGATTCGACGTCCTACAAAAATGCCGAATCGTTCTTTTTTTTTGCTGTAAAAAGATATCTGCCACATCAAATTTACAAAAAGATGGTGCAACCTTTCATTTACATTACATTTCATATAAGTAATTTTAATCACATTATTGCTATTACCTTCTTTCTAAACTTAAAATTTTAAAATAATAACCAAATGAGCATGTGATAATAACGGTTATGTTGTGTTGGATTTGTTTACCAACACAGGCCGCTCACCCTCATACAATATGCAGATCAGTCGAGCGACTTATACGAATCTGTATTAGAGTTATCGCAATTATCGAGCGATACTGTTATTATTTTATCTGTGTGTATGTGAAATTGTTAGTTTATTGTAACTGTTATGAGTGAGTTTCGTAATGACACACTATTGTACACTACTGTTTTTGTGTGCGCAGTTCTCCCCGTAAAAAATGATAGACAGTTCTGTATCGGGAAAAACGCTATGGCTACTCCCCTCCGGTCTGCCGGTGGCCCGTGTTGCTCTATCTATATATATAATTCTTCTCTCTTTGTGTATGTAACTGAACTCCTCCTAAACGGCTGGACCGATTTTGATGTTTTTTTTAGCGTGTGTTTGAATGGGTCCCTGAACGGTTTACCTACACAATAAGCCTGAACGGATCGCTAGTGTATACATATAACCATATAAGCGAGAGGGATGCTAAGAAAAAAATAAAAGATAAGCTGCCAGTCATAATTTAATACTACTAGGCTAGACCTTCATAACGAAATAAGTTTAAAAAATTGATTATTTTTAACTTAAAAATAATTGTACACGCCCCTAGTTGCTCCGACAAAGGTCCACCATACAGGGGCCCATACAGCTGTAGATTCGACGGACAACTAAGGGTGGAGCTTAAAATGCCTATGGAGAATTATTCTACACAATAAACTATATGGAAAATGTTGTATCCTACTACAATTAAAGGGGAGGCTAATCAAATAGATATTACTTACCTGTATGTGAGGCGACTGCTGTCTCAGGGCTCGGTCAGGCCGTAGGTGTGTATGTGTTGAGTAGAGTGGTGGTTTGTGGTGTTAGTGGTGATAGACCTGCCGGGACCTTCGAAGTCGGCAGCAGCCCGGACTTCGGCGCCACTCCAAATTGTGGTAATCTTCCGCGGCGTCACCCACCGTCACTCTCTTCCTTCTTCACTAGGACAGTCTATTAACTATACTTCCAGACACCACTAACACTAAACTAAAGCGTAACACACCTCTAATACCGAAAACGTATCCGAACTATATCAAAGGCCACTCGAGCAAATTAATATTGTCAAATGCACTTATATGCTAGCAAATTAGAATAACCAAATTCGCGGTAAATTAGGCGCGCATAACACGCAATTCAGACTTTGATCGCAGTCAATGTTAACTTCCTAACAATTTGTCAGCCCGGCGTCGAATTCTAGACTTAACAAAGAAACCTTCGTCGTGGCAACATCTGCTAACAAAACCGACTCCAAAAATGGAGGTTTCCCGGGCGACTTTAAAACGTGCTCTCGATAGCACTGTTCTAGCAACTCTGTTGCACTTACGTTCTGACCTCGCGCCCTTCTACCCGACGACGCACGGAAGTGGGGCCAAGGTGACCTTTACAAGTCAGCGGGCGGAACGAGTGCGAATGCAAATTTCAAAAGTTAATTGTTTGGCCTAAACAATAATTAAGTCAAAATACAACAACTTTTATCGGACGTAAGTACATACAAAAAGGTCAAAATAGACCCTACAACTAATACACTTAAAACAACTACTGATTTAATAAAGACATACTCCGAAAAATTAGATCTTGACGTGAATTCGACAATACCATCATGTGCCAAACCACCGAGGTTGTATGGGTTACCGAAAATACACAAACCACACGCTCCACTACGTCCTATAGTAAGCCAGATCGATTCACCAACTTATAAGTTGGTTCAACACTTGGCAAAAATACTGTCACCACTAAGAGGACATACCAGAGCACACACAAAGGATTCATACCATTTTGTTAGTGAAATTAAAGACCTACATCTCGCTGACAATGAAACTATGGTCAGTTTTGATGTTCAGTCACTATTCACATGCCTACCTATTGAAGACTACATCTCAATTGTTACTAGAAAGCTAGAAGATAACAACATGCCTACAGAATATGCAGTATTACTCCAAACACTGCCTCACATCTGGCTATTTATTGTGGAAAGAAGAGTTCTACATGCAAGTAGACGGAGTGGCAATGGGCTCACCTGTATCTCCCATAGTCGCCGACATATTCATGGAGGATTTTGAAAGAAAGCCCTTCTTACTGCTCCTGTAAATCCAAGATTCTACAAGCGGTACGTAGACGATACTTTCACAATTTTACCATCTGACAAAGTAACTGTATTTTTAAACCACCTTAATTCCATAAACCCTAAAATACAATTCACAATGGAGTTAGAAGCAAACAATACTTTAGCTTTTCTAGATGTTTTAGTCATCCGAAATCCTGATAACACTATTGGTCATACTGTGTACAGAAAAAATACCCATACCAACCGATATTTAAATGGTGAATCTCACCATCATCCTTCACAGTTAGCTACCGTGGGAAAATTTTTGTTTCAGAGAGCACGAGGGATCTGTGATAGAAAACATCTGGCCGCCGAGCTTCAGCACGTCGAGCAAGTACTGCAAGACAACAAGCTTCGGGTCCCGCGCCTACGTCACAGTGACCGAGTGAAGCCAGCCACAGTCGAGCGTGTGTCTGCTGTACTACCCTATGTCAGAGGAGTCACAGACAAGGTTGGCTACATCTTGAAGCGAGCTTCCATTAAAACGTACTTCAAGCCGCTGAAGAAGATTGGTCAATTTTTACCATCCGTCAAGTGTCATATCCCTCTACAAGATGCAGGAGTGTACAAGCTGGATTGTGAATGTGGTCTCTCGTACATAGGACAAACAAAAAGATCTATTAAAACCCGCGTTAAAGAACATATAGCTGACGTGAAGCACCGACGTATCGGGAAGTCTGCAGTTTGTGAACATGTTCAAGATCGTCCCCGCCATTACATTAGATTTGATAGACCACAAATCCTCGCAAAAGAACACCGATTCCTCCCAAGGATGATTCGCGAGGCTATTGAAATTAAAAAACATCCTAATTTCAATAGAGAAGATGGATGGGTGCTGCCATCTGCTTGGGATCCCATAATTAATAAAATCAAATCCAAACCCAAGTATAACAATGCTAGACTTCAAGATACTGTAAGCTCATTCTGCGTAAATCGAACCAAAAATTAATATTAAAAAACTGAAGGTAACCGGGCTAACTATGACAGCAGGACGTCAAACAACTCGGTCCCCCGTGACCACGGGTGCTGGAAAGCACCCGAAATGTCGGCAATATAAAAATAAGTTAATATACGCGATAGAATCCGTAAAATTAGTTTTATTTAAAAATAATTAAGTCTATATGATTTATGATTTATCGACACTTTAAGTCCATTTTGCGTAGATCGGATCAAAAATTAATTTTGAAAAGCTGTCGAGTTAACTATGACATCAGCATGTTGAATTCAGTCCACATTTTCAGTACAGTAACACATATGTACAGTCAGTCCCCTTGTGATTATCGTTGCTGTAAAGCTTCTTATTCAATGGAAAGACGTGCCAAAAGGCTTATTGTTGAGACTAATATGGTTAGAAGCAATCTCACCAGTCTCGAGCAAAGGCGTAAAAGTAAAAGAGTGTGCGCTGGAATTGCATGACTTAATTTCTCCCTCTTCATTCCATCATCGGACCTTACCACTAGTCCTCCCCTTTTTTGTCGGTCTCCCTTGAATTCGAACCAAACGGTTTGCTTAGTCGTTCACAATGCATACATCAGACTGGGATAAGTTCGCAGCATCTGTCTATCCAGCCGGTTACAATGTAGGTGTCTTCTAACGTCAAAGCAAGAGTGAAAATACTTTTGTTAAACTAAATCAATTCGCTTTGCCATCTTCGACTGTATCACTACTTAACATTAATCGGGATAGTGCTAGTGGTGAAGCATCTGTAATAACATATACCATTATGTTATACAACCAAACTATACACTCAACAACAGACCTTACGTCTTTCGAAGTAGCACCTGTTCATACGGACTCCTCAAGTACTTTTGATGTTGAATTTAACAAAAATTACACACAAAAATTATTACAAGAACACAATCGGCGAACCCATTATTTATATGAATTTTTAACCGATAAAGCTATTAATCTATACTAATATAATAAAGCGGAAGAGTTTTTTTGTTTTTTTTGTTTGTTTAAACGCGCTAATCTCTGGAACTACCAGTCCGATTTGAAAAATTATTTTTGTATATTATAGCCAGATTCATGTGGAATAATATAGGCTATCTAGCATTAATAAATTTGACGGCTCCGTGGCGCAGTGGCTTAGCAATCAGTTGTTGCGCTGGGGGCCGCGGGTTCGAATCCCGCACGGAACAAGTATTTGTATGGCCTACAAATAAGTGTTCCGGGTCTGGATGTTTGTCCTTGTGCAATTTATGTTTGTAAACTGCCTCCACGACACAGGAGAAAATCCTAGTGTGGGGGTAACGTTTTTTTAAAAAAAAATAATCTATATTACTCAGCTAGCCTTAAATATGGATATTTGTTAAGCAAGTCAGAAGAAAAAGCACTCCCGAAATGGTTTATCCGCATACGCTGGTGTTATCGTTAGGGATACGTAAATACAATGTTCTAGAAAAATATAGACCTTTACTCCGTCTAAAAAAAAGTCCGCGATACCATATGTCTATTTCTTATACATAAGCCATAATTTGGTTAACATTGTGATTTATGAGCGTTATTATTAGGCATGGCCTATTTATCCTTACGAACGAAAGTTACTTCATCATCAAGACAATTTTATGAAGATAAACTTTGTTCTGTATACCATGTTATTTGGACGCATAGTTTAAGAGATAATGTAAAATTAAAATAATTCAATACCTGGCTGGGCGCGCGAACGACGCTTAAACCCTAGCCGTTATAAAATGCTTTAACTAGGTCATATCGCGCACCTCGGACACGTGATGACGCGGGTCAAACCGCGGGGCACAGCTAGTAGAAAATAAAATATAAATAAACAAGAGTAGGTGAAAACGAGTTTAATATTAAAACAGAGGACACGGTATTTATAAAAAGCACAAATATAAGGAGAAGGAAAGATAAAGCGCGTTACGAAAAGGCAGAGCTCATAGGAGATGTAGTTAGGAATGTCATACCAGTTAAGTATCACGGTCAAAATATAAGGGCCCCAATTAAGGACTGGCTTATAATAGTTTAAAAAGTCCACACTCTTTCTCTAACAACAATAGCCAATGTAACAATTGTCGAAAATGGTAATGTAGTTATTAAGATTTCGGATTTAATGAAGACTTCTAGAGTAAGCGTAAATCAATATTTGTAAAAAAAATTTCTCCCCTAACTAGAAATACGTCCAGCGTCTTATTTAATTACTTACATGAATAGAACTTATCCTTCTATCATCATCATCATCATTATTATTACAGCCCTTCACAAGTCCACTGCTGAACATAGGCCTCCCCAAAGGAATGTCAAAAAGCACGGTCCCGAGCTACCGGCATCCATTGACTTCCTGCATGTCTTACCAGGTCGTCACTCCATCTAGTGGGTGGACGCCCTACACTTCGCCTGCCGGTACGAGCCTACCACTCGAGAACTTTTCTTCCCCATCGGTTGTCGGTTCTTCGAGCTACATGGCCGGCCCATTGCCACTTCAGCATATTAATTCTTTGGGCTATGTCGGTAACTCTGGTCCTACTGCTATCCTCGTTTTTAAGTCTATCATGCAGAGAAACGCCGAGCATATCCCTCTCCATAGCTCGTTGAGCGACTTTGAGCTTCCTCATACGGCCAGCAGTGAAAGACCACGTCTCATTTCCATAGGTCATCACTGGCAACACGAACTTACCCTTTACGAATTAAAAATCAAGACTCGTTATTCATCGGTCTCAAAAAAACGCACGTCGCGGTTTATTCATTCATTGAATAAAATCAACGTGATTTAACAGTGGCGTTGATCAATACTTAATACTCACATCACTCGTCACGCGTCTTTTTCGACTTTCAATAGTTTAGGTGTGGATATCGATGTAACTAGAAAGGCAGCCGGGTGTAGTGATGCTTCCAGCGTTTTTACTAGATACTATATTATAGAATAGGAACAGTCATTGACTAAATCTCTTGCATGATAATTACTGTTTAAATTCTTTGGATATCATTAAAAGTATGTTAATATTTTATATGTGACTGAGTCATGATGTAACTACCCTATGGTTGTAGCACGAATGGGTCGACTCAAGCGGGGAAGGACCACACTCTCACAGAATAGCAGTGCAGTAGCATTTTATTGCTGCTGTGTTTCGTATGGTGAGCGTAAAGAACCGAATACTCTTTTTACTGGAAACGAAGCATTCCATCTAACCCTCAGAGATGACAATCCAATCTTTTTATTCTGAATTTTGATTCTCAACCAAGGATATACGTAGCCTATAGGCCACTGCATTTTTTTATAGTATAGGGTGACAAACGAGCACACAGTCCACCTGATGGTAAGTGGCTGCTGTGGCCCATAGACCTCTACATTTATCCTCGTTTGTGAATCAAAATGCAGATGCGTTGTCACCCGTGAAGACTAAGATGGAATGCCTCTTTTCCAGTAAAAAGGGTCTCCGGTTCTCTACACTCACCATACGAAACACAACAGTTTTAAGCTGCTATTTGACGCTGGTATTCTGTGAGAGCGTGGTCCTTCCCCGGTCGAGCCGACCCATTCGTGCTACAACTATACTACTAATATAGCTGCAGCATGGCTCTACCAGGTACTAACACACACTACCACAGGCAGACTATGTGCTCGTTTGTTGCCCTTATACTTTAAAAAAATACCAAAATGAATCAAATGTATTTGTAATTTAAATTCCTATGTAATTTAAAAGAATTATTATTTCTTGTTTTATTTTTACATGAAGAGTAAACATCTACAACATGTCAACCATAAATAGCTAGAATGGAGCTGTTAAGCATAATTAATGATCGAACTTACCAAGTGAAGTTCGGTTCTATTTATGCAAACAGCTTCATTATAGCGATTTAGCGAGATCCTTCCCTTATACTTTTTGTTATGTCGTGTTTCCCTCCCTCCCTTAATTTCGTAAAAATAAAAGTAAGTCGTAAAAAGCGCCTCATATCTTCATAAAATGTTAAAATAGATACGAACAAATAAGCAGCAATTTTATTTCTATTTCATAGAACTAATGAAACGAGCATCGCGGAATCTGCAGTAGTGAGTCGGCGGGTGTCAGTGTTGCCATTTAGTTTTGCTTTCCTCCCTTTAAATACCACGCAAGGCTGGATGCTTGGAATTGGAGTTACAATATTTCAACCATAAATAGCGAGTTCGTGTTATAGCGGTGCAGGAATATCCACTGTGACAGTGGAAAACAAACCAGGAGATGGGTAGCAGCGTCTTCCTAATAACATGTTAAAAATAAAAAAACTGCGGCTGGCAACCTGCTTTACTACACGTGGCAACTTTGGTGTATATCCTAGGATTAGGATATTTACCTTTGGTAACTATCCTAGGCCTAGGTTCAGCAGTGGACTTTTGATAAACTGTAACGGTAACGGAAACGGTAGACCGTGAGAATGAAGCTGTTCGTATAATTAGGTTCAAACTTTACTGGCTAAGTTCGTTTGAACATTAATTATAGCAATGTATATTTAAAATTATGAATATCTAAAACAATGTATATACAAAATTTGTTTAACTTAAAGTAAAAAAATTGTGAATGGCACAACATTGTTTTAAAAAATTGTTAAACAAATATTAATAAAATTGGTAATTAATATTAAGGAAATCATGGATTATTATAACCCCAGGAATTGAAGTGACCACTACCAAGCTATTTCTAATATGAATTCTACAAGATGATAAATAATTGTAAATTCTTTTTTTATTTAAATAAAATATTTTTCGATTCAGTGGTATTTTCCGAAATAAAAAACATACCTACTCATAATAAGCTCTCATAATAATATGCTCATAAGAGCTTAAATTAGTTATGTAAATTTAACCGGTAAGAGGGAAATAACCTTCCCATTAATAACGGATTTTTTTGCATCCAGAAAACTTCTACAGTTGGGTTCATTATTTTCCTAATTTATTTTTATTGTGGACCACAAAACTTTGAAATAAGTAAAACAATACTCGCAAAAGTTTATCTTCAATAAAATCTTGCTTACAGATTGGCTGTAGTCTCTTAAAAGTTATATCGATAAATAATATTTTCATAGATAAAATTAACTGGAGTTTTAATAAATTTGTCCTTCTCGTCGAAGTACGAGTACAAGTGAGTTGAATGATGAAATACTACTTTAAAAGTTCGGTTTTAAAAGTTGTTGAAGTACCGATATTCAGTGATAATTGTGTTTTTATCACCTTTTTTATAAATGTTTTACATTCATACATACATACATATAATAACGCCTCTTTCGCGTAGGGGCAGGCAGAGACCACTTCTTTCCACTTGCTACGATCCTTACATACTTGTTTCGCTTCGTCCACTTTTATTATTCCCTACATATATGTACATGCTCTTCGGTTTAGGGTACTCTTGACCTGGCCTTTTTTCAAGACGTCCCTGATTTGGTCTAGAAACGTCCGCCTAGGTCTACTCCTTCCAACACTTTCATTCACACTCGCCTTATACACTTTAAAAAAAAACCTTAAATTATATTATAATTAACTAGAGTACTAGCCAAGTGTTTTAATCTAAGTTAAATAATGGAGATTTTATTCCTCGAGATTATTCTTCATTATAATTAGCTAGGAGTAACAAAGCACCTGTCTTTTGTACGCTTATCTGATGCCTCGTTCATCATGACTCGCTTTCGGAGGCGGAGCTATTTTGAGAGAATTTGTTTTGTATTTCGGTGATCCATTGGCATTGTTAAATTTTTTTGTTGGATCCGACTTTATTTAGTCGCTGTAACGATATTTTGAGGAATATATTGAAGATATATATATATATATATATATATATATATATATATATATATATATATATATTTATGTACGAAAAAAATTAAGTAGACTAATTTTTTTATTTTTTTTATTTAATAAGGGTGACAAACGAGCACACAGTCCACCTGATGGTAAGTGGTTGCTGTGGCCCATAGACATCTACATCTATCTTCGTTTGCGAATTAAAATGCAGATGCGTTGTCAGCCGTGCGGACTAAGATAGAATGCCTCTTTTCCAGTAAAATGGGTCTCCGGTTCTCTACACTCACCATACGAAACACAGCAGCATCAAGCTGCTATTTTACGCAGGTATTCTGTGAGAGCGTGGTCCTTCTTCGGTCGAGCCGACCCATTCGTGCTACAACTATACATTTAGTATAGCTGCAGTATGGCTCTATCACGTTTAAATACAGAAGATGTATGCGAATTATAACAAAAAAGTAGATGGGCGTCGAAATGCTATTTAAGATCAGCCACAGGCTATTGCTATTCATTAACTAATTACAGCCTATCACAAGTTCTCTGTTGCAGAACATAGATCTCTCCCATATATTGCCACATAGGGTGAATATTTGCCATAGTTGCCACACTTAGCGGGCGGGTTGGCAACCGATGAACTCTTCTCCTGCCTCTTACGACACCTACGGGATGATATGGCACAGTAAATTATATTACACCGCCCCCACACGACAACGGCGGCTTTCTTCCTAATAACACTAGAAAATAAAAAACCTGTGTCTGCCAACCCGCCTGCCGTGCGTAGCAACTAATGCAAATATCCCCATTATGATCCAATAAAGGGGAAAGCCTATGTTCTGCAGTGAAATTTTATAGACTGTGATGGCTGGAATAGGTAAATAATATACCTTACGAGTCAGACAAGTAAAATCGAATTTTTATGAACAATCCATAATACCTTGAGTTACATAATAATTAAATACAATCCTAGCCTAGTGTTTTAATTTGACTTAAATAATGGAGATTTTATTCTTCAAGATATAAAATATTAAAAACTATGATTAAAAAAAGCTAATAATTTAATTATCAAACAGTCCTACTCCCCGCGGTATATAGATCTCATATATTGTCACATAGGGTGGCACAGTGAATTCTTTTATACCGCCACCAGACGGCAACGGCGGCTTTCTTATTCACATGAATGCTCAAAGTTGCCCAAAGCTGCACTGCAATTAAAACTATAGTTCCAGTTTTTATGATAAAACTTACTTCAGCTATTGTTTGCATTTAATAACTTTTGCACATAGTAAATGTATTTAAAATTTAGATACTCTTACAAAAATATACTTTCCAATTTTTCATAAAATTAATCTACCATCTCTTTATTAAAATATTAGTCAAGAGTAATAAGACGCTTGTCTTTTG
The DNA here is from genome assembly GCA_963668995.1 of Parnassius mnemosyne. Lineage (NCBI taxonomy): Eukaryota > Metazoa > Arthropoda > Insecta > Lepidoptera > Papilionidae > Parnassius > Parnassius mnemosyne. The sequence goes on along the minus strand of CAVLGL010000035.1, from coordinate 39,273,837 downwards.
TTTGCATATCTGATATCTCATTTATCACGCTTGCGTTTGGAAGCAGAGATATTTTGACTGAAATTTATAGCACTTCCGGCACTTCGCCATCGTTATATCCAAAAATACCACGTCTCATTGAGAATTGTATATTGAAACTAAGTACTTTATCTATTTTTACTACTTCATAACAATATTTTCTGTGATTACAAGACCAAATTTAAGTACTAAGGTTAGAGAATAAATGTTAATATATGATTTGTTATAATAATTATAATATTTGAAATCAAATCCATTATAAACATTTGAAATAAGTAAAAATGTTTCAATAGAAATCATAGCAGTATGGCTCTACCACGTTTAAATACAGAAGATGTATGCGAATTACAGCAAAAAAAGAAGATGGGCGTCGAAATGCTATTTAAGATCAGCCACAGGCTATTGCTATTCATTAACTAATTACAGCCTATCACAAGTTCTCTGTTGCAGAACATAGATCTCTCCCATATATTGCCACATAGGGTGAATATTTGCCATAGTTGCCACACTTAGCGGGCGGGTTGGCAACCGATGAACTCTTCTCCTGCCTCTTACGACACCTACGGGATGATATGGCACAGTAAATTATATTACACCGCCCCCACACGACAACGGCGGCTTTCTTCCTAATAACACTAGAAAATAAAAAACCTGTGTCTGCCAACCCGCCTGCCGTGCGTAGCAACTAATGCAAATATCCCCATTATGATCCAATAAAGGGGAAAGCCTATGTTCTGCAGTGAAATTTTATAGACTGTGATGGCTGGAATAGGTAAATAATATACCTTACGAGTCAGACAAGTAAAATCGAATTTTTATGAACAATCCATAATACCTTGAGTTACATAATAATTAAATACAATCCTAGCCTAGTGTTTTAATTTGACTTAAATAATGGAGATTTTATTCTTCAAGATATAAAATATTAAAAACTATGATTAAAAAAAGCTAATAATTTAATTATCAAACAGTCCTACTCCCCGCGGTATATAGATCTCATATATTGTCACATAGGGTGGCACAGTGAATTCTTTTATACCGCCACCAGACGGCAACGGCGGCTTTCTTATTCACATGAATGCTCAAAGTTGCCCAAAACTGCACTGCAATTAAAACTATAGTTCCAGTTTTTATGATAAAACTTACTTCAGCTATTGTTTGCATTTAATAACTTTTGCACATAGTAAATGTATTTAAAATTTAGATACTCTTACAAAAATATACTTTCCAATTTTTCATAAAATTAATCTACCATCTCTTTATTAAAATATTAGTCAAGAGTAATAAGACGCTTGTCTTTTGTTTGCATATCTGATATCTCATTTATCACGCTTGCGTTTAGAAGCAGAGATATTTTGACCGAAATTTATAGCACTTCCGGCACTTCGCCATCGTTATATCCAAAAATACCACGTCTCATTGAGAATTGTATATTGAAACTAAGTACTTTATCTATTTTTACTACTTCATAACAATATTTTCTGTGATTACAAGACCAAATTTAAGTACTAAGGTTAGAGAATAAATGTTAATATATGATTTGTTATAATAATTATAATATTTAAAATCAAATCCATTATAAACATTTGAAATAAGTAAAAATGTTTGAATAGAAATTATAACACGTGGTAGAGCCACGCTGCAGCTATATTATGGCTGTAGCATGAGTAGTTCGGCTCGATCGTAATGGACCATTCTCTCACTAAATATCAAGTTAAAATAGCAGCTTAATGCTGCTGTATTTCGTATGGTGCGTGTAGAAAACCGTAGACAATATTTACTGGAAATAAAGCATACCATCTTAATCATCAGGAGTGATAACGCATCTTCATTTTGATTTTTAATCGAAGACAGATGTAGACATCTATGGGCCACAGCATATGCTTACCATCAGGTGGACTATGTTTTTTTATAGGTTAAGGATGTCAAACGAGCACACAGTCCACCTGATGGTAAGTGGTTGCTGTGGTCCATAGACATCTACACGTATCCTCGATTACGAATCAAAATGCAGATACGTTGTCACCCGTGAGGACTAAGATGGAATGCCTTATTTAAAGTAAAAAGGGTATCTGGTTCTCTACACTCACCATTCCGAAACAGCAACGTTAACCTGCTATTTTACGTTGGTATTCTGTGAAAGCGTGCGTGGTCCTTCCCTGGTCGAAACGATCCATTCGTGCTACAACTATACTACTAATAATAGCTACAGCATGACTCGTGAAATGTAGTTGCTTGTAGCCCTTGTACTATAAGAAACCATAATTGCAATCCTATTCACAGTCATTTTAATGTCAGTAGGTATCAAACGACATTATATGCCGGGAGACAACATGTTGCCGGATGCCCGAATGTCATGATTTCTAGTTTATCTTATGTATTGTAAGTATTTAATATATTAGTGTACAATAAGTCTCCGCTTACAAATGTAAGTACTCTGTTAGCGATAAGCACCGATTGAACACAAGTTACAATAACTTCATGTTCATGTGACATGTAATTGATGACTGTGCTATCTTCAGCTTTTAAATATTTGGTCTGATCTATACATAACGAGCTTACAGTATCTAGAAGTCTTACAGTACCTAGTATGCTTAGGTTTTGATTTCATTTTATTAATTACTAGCGACCTACCGCGGCTTCACCTGGATAGAATATAATAATGTGGTGTAATTTGTGTAGATTTAAGATAATGAACGACCATTTATTTTATCAACTTTTAGTTTTTTTTCTAAATCAATCTTCAAGGTTTTCGGATAAAATATTATAGCGTAGAGCATTCCTAGCATTCCTCTCTATCGGTTCATAAAGTTTCATCAGATCAACCATTCTAAAGATCTGCTCGGACAGACAGACAAACAGACACAAACGAAAATTTTAATAATGGCTATTTTAGTCTTAATATTCGTGTTGTCTAGACGATGATTGATTGCTATGCTAGGATCCGATAGGTGTCGCTGTAGTTAAATTATAAGTAAATTCTATATTTATGAGCCAACATAATTGTGAATATGAGTATTATGCTGGTTTATTGCCGAACAAAAATCTCAAAATCGGAATCCGGTGCCGCTGGGGTCGAGTTATCAAAAAAATTTAGTATTGAACACATGATAATATAAAATATAAGTTCATAGTAAATAGGTATAAAATATAAGTTCTTTTTTATAATATGCCTCCGCAATCAATTCATTGAACAATTTGGACTTAATTATTTTATAATAAATTTAAAACAAAAATGTTGCCTCCCCGGCCGGGAATCGAACCCGGGTCTCCCGCGTGACAGGCGGGGATACTTACCACTATACTACCGAGGATATGATCGTGTTGTCTAAATTTTAGTTCTTATGATGAATATATCGTCTAACTAATTATATTAGATATTATAGTTATTGTACTAAACATAAATATTTATATATTCAACATAATTATTATATAAACTTAACAGCTCCTAATCTCACACAAAACAAACTGCCTCAATATTCAGCCGTCGCAGTTCCTGTATATACTTATTATACCATAGGAGTAAAGTATTCTGTGTATTATACTCTTTGCGTCGGAGCCGGAAGACAAAAGAACACAGACGTCATAATATTTTTGAAGGGTGTACCTACTAAGTAAATACGACTTCATTAAATTTAACATGAATTTAATGCATATTTCTTTTTCTGTCCGTAACTTCAAAACTAATACATAGTTGAATTATTATGAGAAATTAATATCTCAATCTCTTCATACCGCTTTGACATAATTGTTATGAGGTTAGATAGAAGTTAACTGTGAAAATCTTGTAACTAAAAAAAATTTATCGTGAAAATTAGTATATGAAATTATGAAATATTTCTTAGATATATCACCGGAGTCAGGTTCGTTTACATGTTAGCTTTATGACGAGGTACCTACTTACCAGAAAAGTGCTTTAGCTTTGTTTTAAGAACGGTTTCACCGTAAATCACATCAGAGATCAAAGTTGTGATTTAGTAAAATTATATTTTTGTAACGTAAAGTAATATATCTATTATATTCATATATAAAAATCCGCTTGTATTCGATACTGATACCATACAACGATCAAACTTAACACCTGTAGGAGCTTTGGGTGAAAATTGTAAGAAACTAATTTGATTACAAAACTATTTTTGAGAAACTATTAAATAAAATTTACGAAATTGCTTATTAATTGTAATTATCAGTTTAATATTACTAATTACCTTCAGTCGTTATCAATATTACCCATAAAAATAACAATTAACATTTATAACTCTTATTTCTTATATGAAATTGAAGTGACATACGAACTTACAGAAAACCTGATTATAAATTACTACTATAGTCCATGGACACCTACAACCAACTTCGAACGAAGAAGGCTGCAGATGCGTTAACATCTCTAAGCACTAAGGTGGAACCCCTCACAGTCTATTATCATTCTGGTAGTCCTACACTTCAGAACGGTACACAGTAGTGCGAGAACTGCCCCTTGGCACCAAAACAAGTAAGACGGCAGAACCTACCCACGCGGATTCCTAGGTAGAGTTAGAATCATAGAATACTATAATACATAAGTCCGGATGAAACCCAAACCCGGACTCATCGGTGAACAGAACCAAAGACCATTGTTGTACAGGGAAATAAGTAAACGCCGAAAAGACAAAATTTGTTCTTTTCCACAAGTTCGCTTATCATTTAGTATAATATTCTTTTATTTCCTGGGTCTCTTTACAATTAAATAAGCGAAAATGCCCAATATATGGGTTATCATTCTACAACTGCAAGACGACTGTTTACTCATATCTTCAAAACAAATCTTATGACGAAACAGAAAAACACCTAAACTGATTGTTAAATATTTTTTTTATTTTATTTATTTACACACACATACAACATACACAATCATTACAGGGTGAGTACCCTAATTCGACAGTGTAGCCAACGATACAGTATGATATATGCCATTTTACTGAGCTCACTCAGAAAACATGAAAATAAATCAGTTCGCTTCGACATGGTGTTGATCACACTGTGCGCACGCGTGAACGGTGCTTGCTGCATCAGTGCGGTGCGCGCGCGACACCGCCAGTAACGACGGCTGCCGCCGGCGCCCCGCGCTTTCATCGGGCGCATTCAGTCGAACCATCTCCAACACTCGGCCTGTGTATCCTACCCCTGATCACCTTCAACACGTACACAGCGAGAGCAACTTCTCTTCTGACTTCGAGACGCACACCACACACGCACACGCACACGCACACACACACACACAAACACACACACACACAGAGAGAGAGAGAGAGAGAGAGAGAGAGAGAGAGAGAGAGAGATACGTAAGTGTATCTATATATGCATATATTTCTCAATTTTATATTTAATCATTTGAAAACTAGATTTTGTTATCATTGTAGCACTTACAACTGTTACTGTAAGTATGTACTTATTATATATTTAACCATTTCTAATGTAATACTTCAAAAATAAACATTAACCTTTACAATTTTTCACTAAATTAAGTTACCCGCCATGAAATCTGTCAAATATTTCACGTCATTCCAAATAGCGCCGCTTTGGTGGCAGAAAAAATTGTGGATGGCAAAGATATCTTGTAACATACACATACAAAAAGAGAAGAACAAATCGTAGTCAATAACTGTAGTCGATATAACTGAGGGTAAACGTAAAAAAAATTACACAATTTTAAAAGAACGTTTATTAAAGTGACAACACTTTCAATGTATAATTTATTATATAATCTTACAAAACAGTAATATTTGCTGACAACAGGCGACATCTTAGAACTTTGCTCAATATAAAAGCACAGGCGAAAGCTTTTTCGGTATAACTTAACGTAAGTATACTTATTCTACTTAATGCTAATTAGTGTATAATCAATGTAAATAGCAATTGTCATTCGTAATCTTCATTATAAAGGTGGGAGCGAGATTCAGTATTGTTTGCAGCTTTTTAGTTTCAATAAACAATCTAAAGCACTATATTTTATAAGTTGCTTTGAGTTTTGATGTTATATTTCAAAATATATATATTTAAAGTATTATATTTTATTTAATAATGTAGTATTGTAATTTTGTGACAAAAATTGTAAATACATATTGGATGTATCGAAAGATGTATCATGATTTTTCTCCAACTGTAGTAAGAACAATACAAGTAATTCTAAGTCGACATTATTTGTCTTGTTTCGCCTGACCAATAGTATCAGCTTATAATGATAAAAAATATTATACTTAATAATTTGCCAATTATTTTCCAGAACTGAACTTCTCAATTCACAAAACTATTCAGGTTTTTTAAGAACAAAGGAATTATAATATTTTTAATTTAAAAGTTATTAGTATAATTTTATCCAAAGTTAATGTTAAAAATTGGCTTTGATGTCTGTTCGGAGCAAGAACTATTGTGAACTACATTTTAGAATTTAATTTTTTAAGTATCTTATACAAAGACATAATAGCGAAATATTACACAAATACATCTTATGCATAATTTATTTTAACGAACCAAAATTTTGCAATCTATCTTTCACTTAATGACACAATACAAAAAACGCTTTACTCCATGGGACAGACGACAGAAACAAAAATGGCGAAATTATTCTTGATAGAACTTTATGCGTCTACAAATGTCATCGATAGAAATTCAGATAAAATAATTTCATAAGGTTTTTCAAATTATGTTAAAGGCTTGCCTCAACGTCGCGTCGCATCGTTTAATAACAATGTTTACACAGTATTTAGTTTATTTTGCTGTAAAAATGTACTTATTATTTTATCAGCTGATTATGTGCTGATTTTTTAAAGTATAAAACTTTAAAACTCAAAAGTCTTTAATTCCTGACTTGTATTAATAGTATAAACCTTAAGATAAAATTTTCTAAGAATTGAAACACTAAGATTTTGTTTATATCTTATCTGCTGACGCAAAAAATTATGTCAATCAAAATTTGTATGGGAGTTCACCATTATCCATCCTTTCTTCCTGTTTGGCACGTTTTCCGGTTATTCATAGGAAAGATCTATACTTTCAGCCCAATATATTTTATTTACAGCCCAATATATGTCATACATAGAAAATAGTATATCGTATTAATATATAAAAATTTGGGGCCGTATATAATTCGTAATTAACATCTATTTGCATATTTATATTAGTTGAAAGATCATTATGTATCAAATATTATATTACATATTGTTTGCATTAAAAGTAATAATGGCAAACATGACCTGTGTTATAGAAAATCTTTAAAATAGCTTATATCAATGTATAAGGTTTACAAGGCAAGGGCATAAAAGGCACCTATTTAGTAACCAAAATGTGACTTTTCAGTCAGCTGTTTTATAAAATTGTACTCCAGAATTGTACATAAAATGCTGAAATCACTAAATTTATATGGATCAGTTAATATGAAATTAATTTTCCTAAAAAAATATAAATTTAATACTGTCTAGCCAAAATATTTTTTTTAATTAGGACCTTAAAATAAATGGAACTTAAAAAACTGTTTTAAATATTATTTTATAATATTAATAATAACCGAATTAGGTATTAATATAATATATAAAAGTAAGAAATAAAAAAATTAAATGAATAATGATGGTTTCCAACCAAAAAATATATATCATCAGATCATTCGGACGGTCATTACAATAAAAGGGCAGTTTAAAAAAATGGTTTTCTATTTGGAAACGATAAAGATAGTTGCGTTATAAATCGAAAACAGAATTCGACTTCACACAAAACAGGTTTTGATAGAGCAAAATTTCTACAACTGAAGAATTAGAAATCTTTAACCAATTTAAAAGCACTATGTAGAAATTAAAATTTAGTTTTTTTTAATAAGTAAATAACTTACAAAAATTGAATATTTAAAATATATAATTATCTTCACAACAAATTTGGAATATATTGAAGGAGGAATATTTAGAGAAAATATAAAAATCTTGAATATATCAAATACACGTAAATAAATTGTGTAAAAATATTTCAATTCGCGAACACTAATGAATTAGTAAAGACCCAGCAGTCCCAGCAAACATTTCTTGTAGTGGCCAGAGCAGTCGCCCTATGGAATAAACAATATACAGTTAAAATAAAAAATAAGTCACGTCCGTAAATAAGAATACTTTAGGTGCAATAAAATTGATCATCAATTATATAAATAATAAAACTACATGCAGACAAAGCCACAATCCTTACATGGACTTTGAAAAAAATATCTGTCCAGTGCTGGAATAGGAAACAGGAATACTGGATGTTGATTTCGCCAATTTAAATAGGTATAATCAGTCCAAGCTGCAGTTTAAAGTTCTTGCAGCCTGGGACCCGGATATACTCTTAGGGGGCGGGATGATGAATAAAACTATTTTTACGCATTTCATCGCGTTTAATTTACTTATTTTAATTCGTTTACAGCTGGTCACAGGGGACTGAGATTATTGACGTTTAGATGTCATAGTTAGCCTAACTACCTTCAGGTTTAGAATATTAATTTTTGGTCCGACGTACGTAGAACGAGCTTACAGTATCTTGGTAACTTGCAGTGGTATGCTTGGGTTTGTATTTAATTTTGTTAATTATAGCAAATTTAGATGTTTTTTTTATTTCAATAGCCTCGCATATCATCTATGGTAGGAATCGGTGTTCTTTTGCGAGCATTTGTGGTCTATTAAATTTAATGTAATGGCAATGACGGTCTTGAACATTTTCACAGACAGCGGACTCCCGGAGCGTCGGTGCTTCACGTCAACTATATGTTCTTTCACGCGGGTTTTTTTAGATCTTTTTGTGTGTCCTATGTTAGAGAGACCACATTTGCAATCATGCAGGAGTATACAAGCTTTGCGACGTTATACATCTCAGTACCCCCGTGACCATGTCGGGAATTAAAATAAGTAAATTAAACGCGATAAAATCGGTAAAAATAGTTTTATTTAATGTGTAGTATTCGAAAAAAATATTAATAAACAGCCAGGAGATGGGCAGCAGCATCTTCCTGATAATAGCCAAATTACAATAAAAAAACTGCGGTTGCCAACCCGCTCGCCAAGCGTGGCAACTATGGCAAATACCCCCCAATGATGAGAGCAACAAAAAAACGGCCCCCAGTCCCCGGCGGCCCCGCTATTCCTGGCTACGGTGGCGACCATGGTAACGGCGGGGCAGGGGGTGCTAAGAATCTCCGGTGGAGGTTCGGTTGCCACCTTAAACGACTCGACCTGGCAACGTACAACGCACGCACCCTGAGGATTATCCGAAGTCCGAAGAGAGGGGGAGGACACGGTAATCCTCGAATCCGGCAACTTGCTCTATCACCGGGAGGGCGACCATCTGTCCCAAGGAGGTGTCGGATTTATCGTCCACAAGTCTCTCGTTAACAACGTTGTAAAAATCGGGAGTGTGTCGACGAGGGTTGCGTACCTTATACTCAGAATCACCAAACGGTATTCGCTGAAGGTCATACAGGTTTACGCACCAACCTCGGCACACCCCGATGAGGAGGTGGAGGAAATGTATGAGGATATCTCTAGAGCCATGCATTCCTCCAAAACCCAATATACGGTGTTAATGGGAGACTTCAATGCAAAACTAGGCACAAGAGAGAACGGTGAGCTGAAAGTAGGGAAATTTGGAATAGGGCAACGGAACCCAAGGGGCCAGCAGCTGGCCGACTTCATGGAGAAAGAGGGACTCTTTATGATGAACTCTTTCTTCCAGAAGCGGCCCCACAGGAAGTGGACCTGGTCGAGCCCCGACGGTTCCACAAAAAATGAGATTGACTTCATGATGACGACCAGACGACAACTGTTCAGTGATGTCTCCAAGATCGCGAGGGTGAAAACTGGTAGCGATCACCGAATGGTTAGAGGCACACTGAACCTAAACGTTAAGTTGGAGAGGTCTCGTCTAATGAAGTCAACGCTCCGTCCCCCTCGTGCTCTGTTCCAAAGTCCCGAAACCTTTCAGCTCGAGTTACAAAACCGTTTTCAGTGCCTGGAAGACTGCAATGAAGTGGACGATATGAATGACAAGCTCGTGGAAACTGTCCATGCGGTGGAGCTAAGTTCTGCAAGACTCGCCGCAGAAGAACACAAAAACTCTCCGATCACACTCTTAATCTCATGGCTGTTAGACGGGAGATGAAGCTACATTCTTCAACAGACTTGACAGCATACAGGCATCTGAACAGACAGATCTCCAAATGCATGCGGCGGGACTTACGCAACTTCAATACAGCTCGTATTGAAGAAGCGATCGAGCGGAACCAAGGCTCCAAAGTCTTTGCCAGAGATCTGTCTGCCAGAAAGAGCCAACTGTCAAAGCTGAAGACAGAATGTGGCAGCATCGTTTCCGGGACACCTGAGATTTTGATTGAGATTGAGAGGTTCTATGGGCAGCTGTACACATCATCGTTGGAGCCACACGCAAGTGTGAGTAACGATCCAAGAGCGAGTCTCATCCGACACTATTCCGAAGATATCCCGGATGTCAGTCTGAGCGAGATTAGGATGGCTCTCCAGCACCTTAAAAACGGTAAGGCCCCAGGCGAGGATGGAATTACAGCGGAGCTTCTGAAAGCGGGTGGAAGACCGGTACTTGAAGTCCTTCAGAAGCTCTTTAATTCCGTCCTCCATGGTGGCATTACACCGGAGGCGTGGAGCAGAAGTGCGGTGGTCTTGTTCTTCAAGAAAGGTGACAACGCTCTCTTGAAGAACTACAGACCGATTTCCCTTCTGAGCCGCGTCTACGTGCTGTTTTCGAGAGTCATTACGAATCGTCTCGCGCGCAGACTTGACGACTTCCAGCCTCCCGAACAAGCCGGTTTCCGAAAGGGCTTTAGCACCATAGACCACATACATACCCTTCGGCAAGTTGTACAGAAGGCCGAAGAGTACAATTTGCCACTATGTCTGGCGTATGTGGACTATGAGAAAGCCTTTGATTCCGTCGAAATTTGGGCGGTGCTGCAGTCCCTTCAGCGGTGCCAAGTTGACTGTCGGTATATCGAAGTGTTGAAGTGCTTGTACAGTAGGGCTACGATGGCTATCCGAGTACAGAACCAGAGTACGAAACCTATCCAATTGCAGAGAGGTGTAAGACAGGGTGACGTCATATCCCCGAAACTCTTCACCGCTGCATTGGAAGACGTTTTTAAGCTTCTGGACTGGAAAGGATACGGTATCAACATCAATGGCGAGTACATCACTCACCTTCGATTTGCCGACGATATAGTCCTTATGGCAGAATCGCTGGAGAACCTAAGCACTATGCTCAATGACCTCAATAGTGTTTCCCAACGGATAGGTCTTAAGATGAACATGGACAAAACTAAGATCATGTTTAATGTCCATGTCACACCTATGCCGGTAGTTGTTGGGAACACTAAGCTCGAAGTTGTTGACGAGTATGTTTACCTGGGACAAATAGTCCGACTGGGTAAGTCCAACTTCGACCGAGAGGTCAATCGACGGATTCAACTCGGCTGGGCAGCGTTCGGGAAGCTATGACACATCTTCTCGTCAGACATACCTCAAAACCTTAAAACGAAATTGTACAACCAGTGTGTGTTGCCAGTGATGACTTACGGAACTGAGACGTGGTCCTTCACTGCTGGCCGTATGAGGAAGCTCAAGGTCGCTCAGCGAGCTATGGAGAGGGCTATGCTCGGAGTTTCTCTGCGTGATAAACTTAGGAATGAGGATATCCGCAGTAGAACCAGAGTGACCGACATAGCCCAACGGATTAGTAAGCTGAAGTGGCAGTGGGCCGGCCATATAGCTCGAAGAACCGACAACCGATGGGGAAGAAAGGTTCTCGAGTGGCAGCCTCGTACCGGTAGGCGAAGTGTAGGGCGTCCCCCCACGAGATGGAGTGACGACCTGGTAAGACATGCAGGAAGTCGATGGATGCAGGTGGCTCAGGACCGTGTTTTGTGGCATTCTTTGGGGGTGGCCTATGTTCAGCAGTGGACTTGTGAAGGGCTGTAATGATGATGATGATGATGATGATGATTCGAAATCGCTACATATGATGTTTCACATCTTTATAACTGCACTTCATCTTCAGTTTACTATTTTGTAATGACTATTTTAGACCTAGCATGACTTCAAAAATCGAGACGTGGTCCTTTAGGTCCCACAGTACGAGGTGAATTTATGAATTCAAGGACTACGATCCACTAAGCTAACTGTACTGAGGTAAAACAAAAAATCTTAGTTACAATAGTCAGTCAGATCTCACCTCTATCCAGCTCTGCAGGGTCTCGCCGTATTTAGACTGGAACATGTTAGAGATATCGCCAAGGTCAACTTCGCAACGCGTCACCATGATGCGTATAAGTTGCCGATCGTTGGTGCCTAGACCCTTCATAGACTTGTGGAGACGCTCTGCGAAGAACAGCGGCTTGTTGCGGACAACTTTCACTGAAAACAGAAATAAGTGGAACGTTTATACGACTAATCTTTATATATATAATTATTCTGTCCATGTGTATGTGAATTAACTACTCATAAACCACCGGACCGATCTAATGAAATTTTGTGTGTGATTAAGCTGATTCGAGAATGGTTCCAGTAGGTGGTGCTGTTGTCGAGATCCGGAAATCACCCGTGCGAAGCCGGGGCGGATTGCTAGTCTATACGAGTATATTATAAAAAGTTGAAGTGTCTGTCTGATATATCGAAATAACTGTCTTCTACCTACTCAACCGTCCACGGTGACTACAATCCCCAAAAACAATTATTGCCTCACCTGTCCATGGTGACTATAGTCAACAAATGACATCTTTCGATTTATTGTTTGTTTTAATAGCTGTTATTAATACAGTAAAAAATTATAGATGATGCTATATGAAATTTGTTATCTGTGAAAGTGAATTTTATCTGTATAATAGTAACGTAATATTTAGAAAAAAAAAAGTTAAAATTATATTTCGCCATTTTTGTTTGTGGAATGTTAAAGTGTGAGAAATGCGATCAAAAATGTGATAACTTCTCTGTTTTATACGTTATTTCTAATGTTATTGTACATCAAACTAATTGTGAAGATATTTTCTTTAGTAAATATGTATCATTACGACAATTTCAAAGCGTTTACATACATTATAATTTAGCTCAAAATTTTAATCACTATACGCGATCATCGTTTATTGATTATATGTTGTTTAAATGTATTCTAATCAGTTTTTGTGTTAAATGAATGCTAAATATAAAAGAATGATTCACTATTAACACGTTGATAGCAAATTATAAACGAAATATCTGTTGAGATGTGTCTAGAAATTATTAAAACTTATTTTTATTTATTTATTTACTTATTTATTAAATTTATATTGGGTAAACATTATACACTTATGTATATTGAATATATAAAATATTATTGATATTGGTGTCATTTTAAAGGGAATATCATGTACTATTATAATATAAGATAATTGTCTCCAGTAAGTATTACACTTTTCTTGTAAAAATCGAAATATTTTTTTAATATTCCCATTTTTAAGCTTTATTTTCAACCTTTATTTTTAATTTGACTAATTTTCTTTTAACAAAATTAAATTTTTAATTCTTTGAGTCCTTTGAGAATATTTTTTATTTGAATGTAGCTATAGTAGTTTTTCAGTAGTAATCGTTTTTGTTAAGACAGTCTCGCGCGGTCGTAAAAAAATAGTGACATTTAATGCGTGGACAGGTCAGGCGAGAATCACTCACGTGGGGTGGTCGGTTAAGTGGCTACCGAGTTCGTTGGTTTATTCGCATATATTTAAGATGCGAATTGACATTTGTAAAATGTTATTCTGTATATCTGTCCGTGACAATCTTCGGAACGGCTGAACCAATTGTAATGAAACTTCACGAACAGATAGAGAGCAATGTCAGAAGTGATCTGCACTATATCCAAAAATCTTGGAATAATTAAAAAGGTATAAAAAACGCCTCATTAATAGATCCCACCCAAGCGAGGCTGGGGCGGGTCACTAGTAATATAGTAAATATACACTTAAGTATGATGAAAATGATGATGGGATGTAGGGGAATATTTGAACTCTTTGTATAAATGTCAATATTGGGTGTAAATGGTACGCATTGATGGAAACCATCACCATGGCACCATGAGAGGATCAAAGGTCTCTCTTGGAGAGGAAGATTCCTTTGATCACTCTCTATTGTTATTGGATAGGTGTATAAAATATTGGAGGTGTATAGAAGTTGACTCTTTTTGGCTTTGCATATATTCAATGCGCATGTAAAGAGCTTTCTAGTGAAAACCATAAATAAATTAGATGATTATTTAAATGACTAGCGACGCGCCCGGCTTCTAATTAATGTGGCGTTACATAGATTTAAGCTGATCAAAGAAGCTTTTTATGCAATTTTCGATTTTTTCCAGTTTTTCAGATATAATATAGTCTATAATCTATATCCCTTCCGGCATTGATTGCTATCTCTCTGTTTCGAAAGTTTCATCATAATCGATTCAGTCGTTCCGAAGATTAGCCCGGACAAACACACAAACATTTGGATGTGGTTATACAAAAACGTTCCAAACCACAAGTTGTTCAAAAATGAGTTAATCTTATAAAAAATTATCTTCGTGAAGATGTTAAAATAAGTAGATCTGTACATTTAACTCATTTTTGAATGACTTGTGGGTTGGAACGTTTTTGTATAACTACGTCCATTTTGAAAATGGTCAGTTATGCCTTCTTAATTGCATGCAAATCACCCCCTTAGCTTAATAGAAGACAGTTATTTCCAAAGAACAGACAAACACTTCAATTTTATTTATATGTATAGATGTATAGAATATACTTATATACTTTAACCTCTTTGATTAGGTTAGGCTTTCTTAGATTTTCTTATCATTATAAAATATATACGATGTTATATTTTACATTATTTCTTTACATATAAATAAAACTTCCACCTCAGTGCCAACTAGCGACATCTGGTGAGCGGAAGATTACAAGCGCTGATTGACAAGGACAATTTTAAATAAAAATATATTGACGTTCAACTTTGACTTTCGACTGGCTTGCCGTGGCGAGAATCTACAGTAGTAGATTATCGCCACGGCAAGCCGTCTCTTACAGCGTCTCTTAGCCGTCTCTTGCCACAGGATTATATAGAGTACCATATAATCCTGTGGGTGTCGTAAGAGACGAAAGAGGGCAATGAATCAATAGATGTACAGTAACATTAAAAAGTTAAAATAATAAAAAAACTGTGGTTGCCAACTGGTCTGCCAACCATGATAACCATGGCAAACATTTGCCCTATGAGGCAATCTATGGGCGCGGCGAATATTTACGAGGTATAGCCACGCTGCAGCTTCATTATGGTTGTAGCCACTGAGCAAATACAAAGAGGAGACGGCCTAAGCAACTGTGCACTGTGATTCTAACTAGGTCCTGACGTCATCACAGTGGGCGTGGCTTTAGTTAGTATACTGTCAGCATTCGTCTTGTGCGCGTATGTGTCGAAAATCGCAAATCGGTGTAGTTTCGTAGTATTAAGAAGAAAAGTATGAAGTGTTGTGTTTTATCGTGTAAAAACTACTCAAGATAGACGTTCTGATGCTATGGATGGCATCACATTTCATTTCTAAGTAATTTTATACCCAATTTATTTAATTAGTTTTAGAAAAATCTGCGTCGGTTTTTGAATGTAATTAAATATATAAGACACTAGATGACGACACTTTGTCATGGGAACTAAAAATATAAAGGTACGTAGAGCTCAGTATTAGTAAAATAATCATACGAAGGTGTTGAAATTTGTTTTGCATTCAGTCCTAAAGAATTTTTAGTCGCCAAAATATTATTTTTATAGTTTTTATATTCATTTTGTTAACAGGCCGTCATCTATCAAAGGTCATCGTCAAGGTAGCTAAACTACATTGCAACATCATCATACATAGCTTGGAAGCCTGATGGACAGATCATAAATACGATCAGGAGTTGCCGTGGAGAAAATGAGTTTCCGTGACATTCCGTAATACAACAGTTATAAATGTGTTTTAGTAGTGACGTCAATTTATAGTTTGTTAATTTGATTATTTTATTTATTTTAGTTCATTAATGCTGCTATTGTAACATATATTTGATAGTTCAACACCTTTATATACATGGAAAATCGATTACAGTAACAGTGATAAGGATTTATTGATATTTGGCAATACCCTATCACTAGCATTTTGTAAGTATTTAATAGTAAATAAACGGCTTGGCTAAGAGAGCATACTTTCAATGTGCTGCTGTTGGCGTTCAAAGAGGTAAAAAATATATATTTTTTCTAGTAATAGCTTCTAGCCATAGCAATAGATGAGCTCAACTCACCAATCGCTCTTAGAGCTTTCTCCATATCACCAGAGAATTCGTTCTTTATGGCGTCGTCGATGTCATGGCCAGTGAGGTTATGGTACTCCTGGAAAATGGCCGCCAGCTGCGGGAACGAACGGGAACAAAGCACTGCATTGAACACCGATTCGTCAGTGCCCAGACGGAGCTCACCTGTTCAATGAAAAAAATATTATTGTAATATTTGTTCGAGGAGGATAGTTATAATTTGAAAGGGAAAAGAATGAAATAATTACTTTCATTTCCATTCAATATAGCCCATCAAAAGTCCACTGCTGAACATAGGATCTCCCATAGATGCTCTCATAAGGGGAGTATTAGACACAATTGCCATGCTTGCCAGGTGGATTGGCATCTCCTGTTTCAATTTCCCTCTGTCGCCTTTTACTATTACCATCATACAATACGAAGTAGTGAATTCCGTCACGCCGCCACTAAATGGCGTAAAATAATTACTTTAATTAAAAAATAAGTGAGTAAATCATAAAAAACCATAACTAAAGGCTATAGAAAATCGTGTTTATAATTGCATTGCATTTTTTTAAATTATAATATAAAATTTTACTAAAGTTAACAATAAGGTTTAAATAAGGCAATCTATGGGGGAAGCCTATGTTCAGTAGTGGACTTTGATAAGCTGTAACGGTAAAGGTAAGATAATCTCAGGTGCCAAAGTCATCAAATGGTTGACATTTTTATATCAACATTTATACCCAATAAAATGATATGTTCAAGCGAATTTAGTCTTAAAATGTCTTTAATTCTCTAAATCGAACTTTTTAGGGTACTTTTTTATTTAGGACTTATTTATCAGAAATTTTACATTTGCTGCCAATCTCCATTATTTACATTTTATATTTATTTTCGTAGAACTTCTTTCGTGAACCGAATTCCAGTTTAAAAGTTAAAAAGTTACAGTCTATATATGTCGTACTCATAGACACAGATGTACTCTAATCTCTGTGAGGGTTTTAGGGCAAGAAAATGTCCGCCACGCCGACCCAGTGCGTGTTGGCAGACTTTACATACTTTTGAATTATTTTTTTATTTTGATTTCTCAGATATGCTGATTTACTCATGATGTTTTTCTTCACCGCCGAGTACTTGGTAATTCAGCACTTAAAACTGCAATTTCATTGGTGCCTGCGGGGATTGAACTCGGGTTGTTCACGTATATTTACGGCGTGCCCTAATCCTCTGAGCTACCACGGATTAATTGAGAAGCTATTTTTTGTAATAAAGCGGAAACTGTCGCTTATTGAGAGTTTAAGACAAAATCTATAGTTAAAGAAGAGTCCTTCTAATTAAATATAATATAAGTCGCGTCGGCACTGTCTCTGTCTCAGTCATTTGAAAAAGTCTGGTTATACAAAAAACCTCGATATCTGGATAACCACCACACGAGCTCACTGAAAGAAACTTAATGAATCGTGTACTCATTTGCGATTTTCTATTGAAACGTTATGAAAACGATTTTTGCAAAAGTTGATCACAGGTGTTTAAAAGTGGACCACTTGCGACAAGAACGTGCAAAAAAGATCATGGTCAAAGGGCAGTCAAGCTCCAAAAATTGTAGCGAAACCTGGATTAACACGCAATAAGGTGACGCTGTGTGTACGGTGGGATTGGAAGGGCATTGTTTATTATGGACTTTTACCGCCGGGAAGACCAACGATTCGGATCTCTACTGCCAACAACTAATTGAGACTCAAGCAAAAATTGAGAAAAAACGGCCGGAATCGATCAACAGAAAAGGAGTAGTCGTCTTTCATCATGATAACGCCAGATCACACACATCTTCGGCCACTGAGCAAAAATTAAGAGGGTGATTGGGAAATGTTAATACATCCACCATATAGTCCTGACCTTGCACCCTCAGATTTTCACCTGTTTCGATCTCTTTATAATTCTTTGGGTAGTGTTAGGTTAATATCAAGAGAGGACTGTCAAAACTACATGTCGCATTTTTTTTTTGATAAAAAATCCCAAGATTACTACAGCAATGGGATTTTTTACAGGATAAGGGTAACAAACGAGCACACAGTCCACCTGATGGTAGATGGTTGCTGTGGCTCATAGACATCTACATCTATCCTCGATTACGGATCAAAATGCAGATGCGTTGTCACCCGTGAGGGCTAAGGTGGAATGACTCGTTTCCAGTAAAAAGGATTTCCGGTTCTCTACACTCACCATACGAAAACAGGAGCATTGAGCTGCTAGTTAAGTTATCGAACAAAATGGCACATATATATTATAATTAAAAGCAAGTAATTAAACTTTGAGAAAAGATCTTGAATTTGTATATGAAATACGAAGAAACTTTTTCCCGGACCTTATATAACAAATGGAATCTGATTTGAGTAACTTGTAATGCATTATTAACCGGCTATATGCTAAGGAAGCTTTGATCTTCACTAAATATTATATTTAAATTTGTTTTAAAACATACCGGCTTGTAACAGGCTTCTTGCATCGTCTCTGGCTTTCTGTTGATCCACATGGAAGTCTTCAGATCTATTACCCTGTAATTTAACAAAGTTTATTATAAAACATTTGTACACAGGTAAGTTAAATGATATTCACTTAGTTTTAATTATTATTTGTAATTACAGAGTGGAAACAGAAGAACAGGTACAAAAGTTACGAAACAAACAAAGTGGAACTCGGAGAGCTAATAATGCCTTCAAACCAAAATTAATGTTCCATGTCATCAGCTCCCCACTTAAATAACAATTGTTTATAGTACACTAAAACTATAGTAGTAGTAGCACACTAAAACAATATACATGTGCACCTACAATACAAATAAGACCAACCTGCCATCGTGAGATAATAATTCTATACACATTTTTGTTAAGTTAATTTAAACTCAATAATTTGAATCCGACATACAGGGTTATTTTTCAATAACCGGCCAAATTTGCAGAGGAGGTTCAATAAGTAACATAGACAAATGGTGAGGAAAATATAATTAATAAAATCTCACACATTCTGTCCTTCTTATCTTTTAAACTCAAAATGTGTGGAAATGCATTATTTTAACTGAATGTCATTCATAAATATTTAACGCCTACTATTTTACTAAGAACCCACACATTCGTAAGTTCACACGATTTGGTGAGGAAAATATAATTAATAAAATCTCACACATTCTGTCCTTCTTATCTTTTAAACTCAAAATGTGTGGAAATGCATTATTTTAACTGAATGTCATTCATAAATATCTAACGCCTACTATTTTACTAAGAACGCACACATTCGTAAGTTCACACGATCGGTCGGCAAAAACTTTGTGAATTGAATTGTACACAGAGAAGCACGTGTACGCATATTTGTTGCCCATAAATCACATTTAATTTGGGATAATTTCAAATAAAAGTAGAAGGGTTATTCACTCGTATTTTTATATCATTATTTATATATTTGAACTTAAGTTTAAAATTTGGCTATTCTTTGCAAAATAACCCTGTATAAAACCAAATAACCACACGATAATTAAAAAAAAACTTCTAATTTCATTACCCAAAACTATACTCTGAGTAGGAAACTTGATTTTTGACATTCACGCTATTTGGATAACAGTGTATTATAATTATGCCTAATTTCAATCATTGCCATAATCTATGTGTACGACTAAAAGCGTCAACCGAGGTCATTCCACAAGCATCCTTTTTTGAGTATGTAACATTTTATTATAATCATCACTATTACTGCCCTTTACAAGTCCACTGCTGAACATAGGCCTCCACCTTTATTCATCGACCTTCTGATTACTTATCAGGTCGTCACTATTTAAGCGTGTCAAGCGTGACAACTATTACAAATACGGGGATTCCCATGAACAACGCTCATGGGAATCCCCGTACGCATCAAATGAGATCTTGGAACCGGTAACAAATTTAAATATGCAGCCCATACTTATAGCACTTCTCATAACAGAATATCATTTGACGGACACAATAACTTTTTTGTTCCCTGCACTCATGCAAAAGTGAGATCGATTTTAGCGAGTGACGAAGACAGTGTCGCGATAAATAATTGACTTAAGGTGGCACAAGTCGCGGGCTCGAACTCGCTGGTGGGCGCGGCCAAAAAGCACGCTGTCTCACCTGGCATCGTGCCCGACAGAGATAGTATCAGTGATGAGCATATCGACACTAGTATTCACGCACGTCTTGTTCGTACGGCATTCAGAACCGTTTGAACAAAAACGAAGTTACACGAACACGATGCAACATTTATACTAATATAATAAAGCAGAAAATATAGATCTTTACTCCGTCTAAAAAAAAGTCCGCGATACCATATGTCTATTTTTTATATACTCGTATAAGCCACAATTAGGCATTTTTATTTTGACAAAAAAAAATGAAAATTTAATTATTAGGCATGGCATATTTATCCTTACGAACGAAAGTTACTTCATTATCAAGACAATTTTTTGAAGATAAACTTCGTTGTTTATGCCATGTTTATATAGTACATAGTTGAGATAATGTAAAATTAAAATAATTCAATACTTGGCCTTGACGCGCAAACAACGCATAACCCCTAGCCCGGTGCGAACTGAGAAGCCAGTATTGAAAGCTTCTATGAGCGAGGTTAGGTTAGCCGTTAGTTCAATCATTATCTATATCTACACAAATAAATAAAATTGAAGTGTCTGTTATAATGTCAAAATAACAGCTTTTTACTAATTGCATATGAAATTATATACGCTACTTATAACACAATTTTTAACATTTTTCTGTCTGTCTGTCTGTTTGTTCCGGTTAATTTCCAAAACGGCTGGACCGATTTTGACGGGACTTTCACTAGTAGATAGCTCATGTTATAAGTAGTAACTTAGAATGCTTAAATTTTAGAAAAATTATTAGGCGTCCGTGCAACAAAATTAACACCCTAAACTAAATGCGGACGAAGTCGCGGGGAACAGCTGGTAGCTAAAATAAATTCAAAATTAATTGAGTGCTTTTATCTATCTCCCAGGTGAGCGTAACAATGATTAGTTAATTCTGAACTCTTTCATTTCACGTTGCTATGGTATTTTGAAAGTTTAATTGATTAATAAGTTTTTATTTTATTTATTTCTTTAAAAAAAAAGACGTTACCCCCACACTAGGATTTTCTCGTGTATCGTGGAGGCAGTTTACAAACACAAATTGCACAAGGACAAACATCCAGACCCGGAACAATTATTTGTAGGCCATACAAATACAAATACTTGATCCGTGCGGGATTCGAACCCGCGGCCCCCTGCTCAGCAACTCATTGCTAAGACACTGCGCCACGGAGCCGTATAAGAGTATAAGAGGTTGATAGCAAATGTATCAAGAATCATTTCTTGCCTACACACTTTTCATGTATCGTGTACGTTTTTCTTTAAAACTGAATAAAACCGCGCATAGTATGCCGACAGATAAAATAAAAGTACTTCATTAATTATGACAATTTTTCCATACATTATTATCAAATAAAATATTTGATTGCAATTATAAAACTAGGTGTCATGTCATGCCATGCATCTCGGACACATGATGACGCGGGTGAAACCGCGAAATGATTAGGCGCTGCTTTATCGCTTCATATTATACCTCTGTGGCTCTATATACCTAATATAGATTGCTTATTTTATTATGTTTAGTTTTTCCGAGTGGTTATGCAGCGATCACTCAAGAGTTCGGCTTCGAACGTGTGTAACTGCAAAAATTATCCCACGGGAACGAAATATTTTATATTACTGGGAGCCGCGGGTTCGAATCCCGCACGGAACAAGTATTTGTATGGCCTACAAATAATTCTTCCGGGTCTGGATGTTTGTCCTTGTGCAATTTATGTTTGTAAACTGCCTCCACGATACAGGAGAAACTCCTAGTGTGGGTGTAACGTTTTTTAAATAAGAAAAAAAAAATTTGTATGGCCTACAAATAGTTGTTCCGGGTCTGGATGTTTGTAAACTGCTTCCACTATACAGGAGAAAATGCTAGTGCGGGGGTAATGTATTTTTAAAAAATAAAAAAAAATAAAATTCCAGACTATAACCTATCTCTGAGCAAAATATCATCCAGGTCCCTTCAGCGGTTCTGGCGTGATTGAATAACATACATCCTTTCATTCGTCCATCCAAATATCCAAACTTTCGCATTTATAATATTTAGATAATAATTGTAATTAGTTCTGCTTACCTATAAATTTTTTTCAAAAATACTTACCTGTCTTCTTACTTTTTTTTATATATACTCAATATCACTAAACGTAAACACAGG
This sequence comes from Parnassius mnemosyne, assembly GCA_963668995.1. NCBI lineage: Eukaryota > Metazoa > Arthropoda > Insecta > Lepidoptera > Papilionidae > Parnassius > Parnassius mnemosyne. Next base: position 39,251,187 of record CAVLGL010000035.1, on the reverse strand, counting down.
TTTTTATCAAGACAAGTGACCCATCAAGATTGTTTTCTTAGTACTGACGTACCTACCTAAAGTTTACAATTTTGTGGCCACGACGCGGTGACGTTTTGTGACATTTTGTTGTATTGTAGGTTGTAGGTATCTAGGTAATAACAGTAGGTACCTATGAAAATCCCACATAATATACCTTGTTTGTCCGCCGCAAGAGTCGTCTAATAAATAATTAAACTGTTTTGTAATTCTTTATTTATTTATAACACTTGCATTGAGAGCCGTGGTAGCTCAGATGGTTATCGTTCGCCGTAAGTATCACACTACGCGAGCAACCCGGGTTCGATCCCCGTCGGCACCAATGAAATTGTTGCAATTTTATATAGTAATCGTATATTATAGACTTAATTTTTTTTCTTTTATAATTATATTATATTACAGACGAAAATTGAAATAAAAAACAAAATTGTCTGTCGTCCAAAACGCATCATCTCTTTCAATTATATCAATTTCCATGCTGTCTTTTGTCTTTGGCGTCCAAATTACAAAATAGCAAAACTTTTCGTTTCGAATAAAACTCGAATAAGCCCGCGTCACCGCCCGTGCATGTGTGTGTAAGCGTCGTCCTCCCGCACCGCACCGGGGCAAACATTATTCAGTGAGATGCACGATAATTCATAGTAACATACGCGCGTAAAAAAATACGAAAAGGCCTTTGGAAGAAGGGGTTTTATGAAAAAACCACTGCATAAATTAATTACGAATAAAATTTCTTGAATTCTTCGATAATTGAGCTGTGTCGGTACCGACTTTGTTTTGGAAATTTCACACTTCTTTTATTACTAATTTACGCCCAAAGTTGTGTTAAAATTGGCAATAAAAACGAATCTTTGGTAGCTCGTAACTTTTTAATAACATTTTATTTTACTATTCTGTTTCCGTACAGACAAATTTGATAATGAGACAAAACGATATCATGTTTAACTTTGGATGTACACTGTCAAACAGCGTAGTAAAACCCCTCCGAAATTTGTATGGAAATCAATGGAAATATTGTCGACTAGTGTCACCTTAAGCGGCTTTTTTATATTGTTTGTACTGCATATTATTTAATAATAATAAATAAACACGATTTAAAGAAACGTAATAATTAAAAACGACTAAATAATTCCGATCCAGCAGAAACTTTCTATTATCGATATATATTACAGATTACCTATAAACTTTCGACATTATAGGTTCACTAGTTCAACTGAATATTAATCCTGTCAAGAGACTTTTGGTATGGGGAAAAAGCAAACTCGCGTGACCGTCACGCTCAGTTACATAAAATTGATAAAAGTAATTAAATTTTATAAAATTGATGTCTATTTATAAATTTTTCATGTAAAACAGCTCAATAAGTGATAATTATATTTCTATATTAATACGCTGATAAAAATATTTTCTAATACAAAAAAATCTTCCTAAAGAGTTCTTAACAACCTAAAAATAATGTTTCAAAGTTTGTGAAGCTTAGAAGATTTCAGTTCTGACGTGCAGTCCTAAGACTGACTTATTATTTGTTTTATTAAATTATTACTGGAAATATTATATTATCAACAGTAGCTACTGGGTTACGGTGCGGTTTTTCAAAAATATAAATTAAGTATGCAAGCTTTATCCAAAAATTCTAAGTTACACCAGACAAGGCTAGGTTATAAATAAATAAAAAATATAATAAATTTAATCAGATGATGTTACACTATTTGTTCTCAGTGGTTCAACTCTTTAAAGGATTTATATTTAGTTGAACTAGTGGGAGTTAGCCACAATATAATACGTAGTGCGTTATTGACAACTTCCGGCAGGAAAACGGAAGTTCTTCCGGTAGAATTCAAGTGACAGCAGTCATATGTAAATTTGATTATAATATCTGTAACATTTATAATTTAGATTTAATTCGGCCACTTAATAAAACTCCACAAACTAACCTTTGACTTATTGAAAAATAATCTCACGATTTCGAATTGCAGAACATAGTAGCAAACGCAATAATGACTAAACGAGTAGCCTACGTCAACTGACTGACTAGGAAAACAACTCACCATACATAACGACGTCATAAGCCGTTTGAAGTTTCCTGATGTGTCACCGCGCAAATCATCCTCGAGCAGCGTTCCGTAAACTGTAATAAGAATAGAACTGAATCAATATAATATGTACAAACAAATATGCAGGCCTGCTCGGGTTTAGCACTTATGGAGCTTCAAATTTATGTTTTTTTTTTTTCAGTTATCCATGGCCCAGTCTTTTTTATTTTCATTAATTATTTTAGTTATATTACTGGCTTTACAAATTACAAAAAGATGGTATTTTATCTAACTTCTTTTTTAATATTAATTTTCTTACGTCAAAATATTAAAGCAGAATCCAAGGTGTCTGTTATTTAATATACAGGACGCATACCTCAAATTATTCGGAAAGGCTTCAAGAGCAAGAAAGCCACACTAATGCTGTGCGGGTATCAACTTCACGTTGTCGGTGCAGGGAATTCCGAGGACGTGAGGTGTAACTTAAGGGAATCCGTCACTGTATAACAAAACGGTGGATGTTGTAAGAAGTTCCGGGATTATTATTTTTGTAATTAATTTAAAATATCCTCGGATTTTGCTGTAATACTAGTTACTAGATATCGCAGAATTAGTAATCAATTTAAGGGGCATCGCTTTTAGAACATAATCCCAGAAAAAGTAAAAAATTTGTCAATAAATAGTTTAAATGTTTTATTGTAGTAAAATTGCACAAAAAGGATTATTATAATATCAAAGAATACATAAGTGAAAAAACCATGCTGGTTCTATTAAAACTAATTTAAAATTTGTACAAACAAAAAAATAAAATTATTGTAAGGTGAAATATGTTTAAAAAAAAGTCCCGCTGGGTTTCTTGCTCGTTCTTCCCAGGTCGGAAGTATTTTCCGAACCAGTGGTAAATTAAAAAAATGACTCAATAACAATTATGTAATAATCTATATTGAATAAAAATTATTCTATTCTATTCTAAAAATATTCACAAAAAATAAAATTATAATTCTTTATTTAGTCAATTTTTCTCAAATTCAAAGATAAACCATTTTTTTATTATATTACTATTTAAATAAAAATTAAAGATACAAATGCGATCACAACCTACTGAGTTACAACTAATTGAAGATCATGAAACTATTACCTACTGGAGCATGAGAACACGAGATTGTAACAATGCTATTACTTAAAACAAGTCTACATGGAAAGGGAAATGATTCATTAGTTCAAGGTTGATTCACGTAAGACACGATTTTTTGTGTGTCTATATTAGGATTGCTGCATCATAATATGTTAAAGATATGCGTTAACAGTATTATAGCTACACGTAACAAACGCGAAGCCTATTATTTTACCACGTTTAATTATGTCACTTTCTTGTTTGTCTGTCTTCCGGGTGAAATTTAGTAACGTGGTAAACATTACAAAAAAAAATTGTGATTTTTTTAATGTTTATCTGTAGAAAGATTCAAAGTTACAGCCTTTATTATACGTCCCACTACACCGCTCAGGTACCTCTTATTTTTTTTATTTTTGAGAGGCTTTATTAGAGCAACGAAGTTTTCGCCGCGCTGCCATTATGCGTGTTGGCGGACTTTCACTTCGAAATATAATATTTTTTATTTCTCAATCATAAAGGCGACCTTACGATGTTTTGCTTCACCGCCACGCACGTGGTAAATCAGCACTTAAAATCGCAAATAACACTATCATTGGTTTCTACCGTGGATCAGAATTTCGGATCAGATTCCACCGGAAACGCGGCTTTTGATTAAATTTGAAAGTTTGAGAGGAGTTCATTGTATGTCATCGCACCCCAAAAGTAAAGTCTTACCTAATTATAAAAGCCAACTATTATAAAGAATGGTAATATTAATGTCGCGCTGTATCTGAATAACAGAGCTTGACGACCGAGAAAGACAACTGCAGCTCAGACTGATTCTACCTGCCTCTATGAAAACGATCATTATTTTGTATTCCCTGTTTCCTGCTCCAAAACGGATTTGATTTTTTGTTCAAGTACCTATAGCTGGGCAACTTTAGTGTTTTAAATGGATTTTAGTCTAGAAAATTTTAGGAGAAAACGAAACAGGAAAATGACAGTGACAGAAACATTTTTATTTTTACGTACAAATCTGTACGTAAAAAATATTTAACCTGGTGTCATTAATTATCCAGGGAGTCCATCCATATTCATTACGTGTCTGGCTATGGACTAAACTATCCTCTTAAATAATTTATTAGATTCTTGCCTAGAACCATACATATTCTTTATAGGATAAGCTTAACAAACGAGCACACAGTCCACCTGATGGTAAGTGGTTGCTGCGGCCCATAAACATCTACATCTAACAATAAACAAATAAACACAGCAGCGTTAAGCTGCTATTTCACGCTGGTATTCTGTGAGAGCGTGGTCCTTCCCCGGTCGAGCCGACCAATTCGTGCTACAACTATACTATTAAGGCCTTAACAGTGGTTGAAATGCCTAAATCTAGGATATTTAAGTAAAAAAATCTCAATAACTGTTCATTTAATCCACACAGAAAAAATACAAGGTAACAGAAAAAGATTTGGTAAATGTTTTTAATTTAACAAAATTGTATTTTTGTCAACCCCTTATTAGAAAAAAAATCCCCAAAGAGTACCTATCTTTGTCATATTTTGCAAAATTTCTCCAAAACGACACAAGCTTTTTAAATAGTTCTTACACTAAAAAAAAGGTCTTAAAAATATTAATATTTTTAATTGAGAGTTTTATTTTTATTACTCGTTTTATAAGAGAATATATCATTTTTCCCTGAAATTGAATATATTTACGCGAGCGCGCATGCTCCGTCGCCATGTAAGCTCTGTCACAGTCCGTTTTCGGACATCGTCGAGGGTGGACCGCACGTCGGTGTTGGAGCGACTTCGTTCAAATATATATTAGTTTTTTAAAAGTTTATACTCAATTATAAATATTTTTATGACTAGAAATACTTAATTTAGTTAATATCTGTACACTGGTAACTGTAAATATTATTTTCTAAATAAATGAATTTTTAAAGTGCCCAAAGAAGAAGAAATTTTTGCGGCGACGTTGATTAGTGAAATTGAAAAATGCATTTTTATATAATTTAGATGTGGAACGACGAACATGCTCTCGTTACTTAGATTTCGATCGTTTTTAATACCTATGTAATTTTATTGTTGCATATTTTTATTAATTAGGTGATAATGAATTTTATAATTATGTATTATAATAAAACGCTGTTTTTATGAGTATGACTTTATAAAATATTATTGGGGAGGGAAATAAAGATACAGATACTTACATTTAGGTACACTGTAATCAAATTAAATCAAACAATTTAAATAAATAAAAGAATTTTGCTTACCTAAGTATAAATAACTATATAAAGACATTCTTGGGTTTATGGTTTTTTTTTATGTTAGACAAACTATCATCTAAAAAATGTAAAAATTTTAAATTGGAGAGGGGTTTCTCCAAGTGATAAAGTTAGAAATGAAGGTATTTGCATTAGAATCAGAGTAACTGACATAGCTCAACGGAATATTACAGTGAAATGGCAATGGGCTAGCTATATAACTTGGAAAACATATAAAAAATAGGAAGAAAGGTCCTCGAGTGGCAACCTCGTACAGGTAAGCGAATTAGTACTCAACCTTTATTCCTCTTCACGTATTCTCATACACTTTTCTTCACACATACACACACACACACACACACACACACACACACACACACACACACACACACTCCATAGCTCGCTGAGCGACCTTGAGCTTCCTCATACGGCCAGCAGTGAAGGACCACGTCTCAGTTCCGTAAGTCATCACTGGCAACACGCACTGGTTGTACAATTTCGTTTTAAGGTTTTGAGGTATGTCTGACGAGAAGATGTGTCGTAACTTCCCGAACGCTGCCCAGCCGAGTTGAATCCGTCGATTGACCTCTCGGTCGAAGTTGGACTTACCTAGTCGGACTATTTGTCCCAGGTAAACATACTCGTCAACAACTTCGAGCTTAGTGCTCCCAACAACTACCGGCATAGGTGTGACATGGACATTAAACATAATCTTTGTTTTGTCCATGTTCATCTTAAGACCTATCCGTTGGGAAACACTATTGAGGTCATTGAGCATAGTGCTTAGGCCCTCCAGCGATTCTGCCATAAGGACTATATCGTCGGCAAATCGAAGGTGAGTGATGTACTCGCCATTGATGTTTATACCGTACCCTTTCCAGTCCAGAAGCTTGAAAACGTCTTCCAATGCAGCGGTGAAGAGTTTCGGGGATATGACGTCACCCTGTCTCACACCTCTCTGCAATTGGATAGGTTTCGTACTCTGGTTCTGTACTCGGATAGCCATCGTAGCCCTACTGTACAAGCACTTCAACACTTCGATATACCGACAGTCAACTTGGCACCGCTGAAGGGACTGCAGCACCGCCCAAATTTCGACGGAATCAAAGGCTTTCTCATAGTCCACATACGCCAGACATAGTGGCAAATTGTACTCTTCGGACTTCTGTACAAGTTGCCGAAGGGTATGTATGTGGTCTATGGTGCTAAAGCCCTTTCGGAAACCGGCTTGTTCGGGAGGCTGGAAGTCGTCAAGTCTGCGCGCGAGACGATTCGTAATGACTCTCGAAAACAGCACGTAGACGCGGCTCAGAAGGGAAATCGGTCTGTAGTTCTTCAAGAGAGCGTTGTCACCTTTCTTGAAGAACAAGACCACCGCACTTCTGCTCCACGCCTCCGGTGTAATGCCACCATGGAGGACGGAATTAAAGAGCTTCTGAAGGACTTTAAGTACCGGTCTCCCACCCGCTTTCAGAAGCTCCGCTGTAATTCCATCCTCGCCTGGGGCCTTACCGTTTTTAAGGTGCTGGAGAGCCATTCTAATCTCGCTCAGACTGACGTCCGGGATATCTTCGGAATAGTGTCGGATGAGACTCGCTCTTGGATCGTTACTCACACTTGCGTGTGGCTCCAACGATGACGTGTACAGCTGCCCATAGAACCTCTCAATCTCACTCAAAATCTCAGGTGTCCCGGAAACGATGCTGCCACATTCTGTCTTCAGCTTTGACAGTTGGCTCTTTCTGGCAGACAGATCTCTGGCAAGGACTTTGGAGCCTTGGTTCCGCTCGATCGCTTCTTCAATACGAGCTGTATTGAAGTTGCGTAAGTCCCGCCGCATGCATTTGGAGATCTGTCTGTTCAGATGCCTGTATGCTGTCAAGTCTGTTGAAGAATGTAGCTTCATCTCCCGTCTAACAGCCATGAGATTAAGAGTGTGATCGGAGAGTTTTTGTGTTCTTCTGCGGCGGGTCTTGCAGAACTTAGCTCCGACCGCATGGACAGTTTCCACGAGCTTGTCATTCATATCGTCCACTTCTTTGCAGTCTTCTAGGCACTGAAAACGGTTTTGTAACTCGAGCTGAAAGGTTTCGGGACTTTGGATTAGAGCACGAGGGGGACGGAGCGTTGACTTCATTAGACGAGACCTCTCCAACTTAACGTTTAGGTTCAGTGTGCCTCTAACCATTCGGTGATCGCTACCAGTTTTCACCCTTGCGATCACGGAGACATCACTGAACAGTTGTCGTCTGGTCGTCATAATGAAGTCAATCTCATTTTTTGTCGAACCGTCGGGGCTCGACCAGGTCCACTTCCTGTGGGGCCGCTTCTGGAAGAAAGAGTTCATCATAAAGAGTCCCTCTTTCTCCATGAAGTCGGCCAGCTGCTGGCCCCTTGGGTTCCGTTGCCCTATTCCAAATTTCCCTACTTTCAGCTCACCGTTCTCTCTTGTGCCTAGTTTTGCATTGAAGTCTCCCATTAACACCGTATATTGGGTTTTGGAGGAATGCATGGCTCTAGAGATATCCTCATACATTTCCTCCACCTCCTGATCGGGGTGTGCCGAGGTTGGTGCGTAAACCTGTATGACCTTCAGCGAATACCGTTTGGTGATTCTGAGTATAAGGTACGCAACCCTCGTCGACACACTCCCGATCTTTACAACGTTGTTAACGAGAGACTTGTGGACGATAAATCCGACACCTCCTTGGGACAGATGGTCGCCCTCCCGGTGATAGAGCAAGTTGCCGGATTCGAGGATTACCGTGTCCTCCCCCTCTCTTCGGACTTCGGATAATCCTATAATATGCCAGCGCAACTTGTCTATCTCTTCTTCCAGCTCCACGATCTTCTCGTCAGTCCTCAGGGTGCGTGCGTTGTACGTTGCCAGGTCGAGTCGTCTAAGGTGGCAACCGAACCTCCACCGGAGATTCTTAGCACCCCCTGCCCCGCCGTTACCATGGTCGCCACCGTAGCCAGGAATAGCGGGGCCGCCGGGGACTAGGGGCCGTCTGTTTGTTGCTTTAGTCATTGGGGGGTATTTGCCATAGTTGCCACGCTTGGCGAGCGGGTTGGCAACCGCAGTTTTTTTATTATAATTTTGGCTATTATCAGGAAGATGCTGCTGCCCATCTTCTGCCTGTTTCCCTTTGTCGCCTTTTACGACACCCACGGGAGGATATGGGGTAGTGGATATTCTTGACCGCCACTACACGGCTAACACACACACACACGCAAATAGGTCGGAAATAATACTTACCTAGTACTATTAGGCAAGAGTGAATAGGTTTTTGTTAAGTCAGTGCAATTCACCATCTTAGACTACATAACCACTTACCGATGGGATTGTAGTTGCTTTACTACTTGCTGGGTAAAAATAGTAAAAAAAAAATTGACCCTGTGAAAGTTTGCATTTAGATATAATTTTTCTAACCAACCATAAAAATATGATGAGAATATGTATATAAGTATAAAGGTTGCCTCACACGGAACAGTAATAATATAATATTATATCTTCCATTATCTCTGAAATCCGAGGTATGTTCATATTAAGAGGCTAAATAGAGCCACATTGAAATGCATAGGGATCGTTTTGTAATTTCACGTCATTATCGAAAAAAAATTGTACGTATTTTAGGTGGTGGTTTGCAAAACACGATTCCACAAAAATTAACTCAATAGAAAATAATTGCAAAGCTGCTTCTAAAAATACTTCAATTTTCAACGTCAATTTTTTTTTACGTGGTAGAGCCATGCTACAGTTATATTTATTAGGTATAGTTGTAGCACGAATGGGTCGGCTCGGCCGGGGAAGGACCACGCTCTCACGGAATAACATGTAAAATAGCAGTTTAACGCTGCTGTGTTTCGTATGGTGAGTGTAGGAACCGGAGAACCTTTTTACTGGAAACGAGGCATTACATCTTAGTCCTCACGGGTGATAACGCATCTACATTTTGATACGTAATCGAGAATAGATGTAGATGTGTATGGGCCGTAGCAACCACTTACCATCAGGTGGACTGTGTGCTCGTTTGTCACCCTTATTCTATTTTAAAAAAACTTTCTGAGATTTCAGTAAAATAATGTTAAGCACTCGTACAATTATGTCTCATGTTAATATAGCTATTGGGCTATTTTGATTTGTAATAAAGTGATTTTACTTTATAGGTTAAATAATTTATTTACCTTTTTATATCAAGAACCGTTTTTCTGTCACTCCTATTGAATTTGACAGTGCTTGCTGAAATTTAGCATCTTTAGATGGATCAGAATCGCCCGCTGATCCGGCTGTTAGATATTGCAAAAATAATCGAAAATATTTATTTTTACTTTCATGCCCAAGACTACCTTGTTTTATTTTATTACGGTCAAATAATATTTATTAGGTTATAAAGCAAGTATTTTTGTAAATGTTTTGTATGTAAATGTAAATGTTTTCATTATTTTGTTATTCTATTGTTTAAAGTTATTATCATGTCTTAGCTTTACACCAAGAATTACATTAGAAATTCTTGATGGGATGCGATGTAACGCGCATACATTTTTTTCATCAAGAACTATAATATATATATTTTATTATATTTGTTTTTTTTTTATAATATATATATATTTGTTTTTTTTACCAGTAGAGTTTCAACAAAATCTTAAAAAAGTTCAATGAATTAAAAAAATGCTAATAATTATATAATTTCAAGTAAGTATTTTACATTTAAAGATCAGTTATAAAGAGCCAATGTTATTATTTTCATTTTGATTAATTTAATTCGAGACTAAAATAAATGTGAAAGGGCTTTTATCTGCAATAATAATTTTCATCAAAAATAACATAGACTTATAAAAGTCATATACACGGTCAATCATACTGAAGATTATCAATTGTACTACAAAATATTTAAAAGACTATTTCCAGTATAATGACCCGAATATCATCATTAATGTTTGACTGGCACACTTAAAAGTTTTATCACATGGCTAAATGATTCACTTTTATATTATGATAAGGTCATGCTTTTCTATAAAAAATTGCAAGAAATTTTAATTCCCGGCCCTATTGGTTTGTTTTACTTTTTACTTAATTAGTGAAAAACAAAATGGACTGATCTAAAAGTTTACTTTCTTGTGTAAAAAGTGCTATTTAGAATTTTATGCAAATGGTAATTAAAGTTTCTAAGTAAATAAGTGTAACATAGCGGGTATTATATTCAATGGTAGCAGCCATCCGTATTGGCAAAGCCAGCATCATTTTCTGTACAGAAACCGGCAAATTGTTGCTCAAGGCACTATAAACAAAGCAGCTGATAAAATGTTACACTCATAACTGTTAACAAAAACTGTTTTCGCAAATGGTCTTATAGATAATAATAACTATTCCGCCGTGTTAGGTGCAGAAGTTATTATAAGAAGGAGAAGAGGTAAAATTTTGTTTCAGAAATGCGCAATCAGTATTGTTTTATATGCAATTGAGCATAAAATAAAAAATAACTTCAGCCAAAGAGCATAACTGGCATTATACTCAGGCCCATCAATTGGTATGGAAAAAAATTTTTTACCAGGTCTCAAAAATCAATCACAATTCAAAAAACATAAATATTATAATCAAAAAATGTATATATCTATGTCTATACATACATATAATGATTTATGGCCGCTTAGTAACTGACGGTGACTCACTATAACATCCTACAGTCACGCCGAAACTAAGAGGAGAGAATCACTGTAGAAAAGGTAATAATTTATTGCGGAAATTTTGTGATAAAATTAAAAAAATATAAACTTGTCCAAGTTAATCTAACTTAGTCTAATTTATCCTTATGCGTACAAAAAAAACAAATAATAAAATAGTGAGATGGCGTCAGTTTTTAAGAAGATATAACAAAAATAAACAAAAAAATAAATTTCAATAAAGTTCAGTGTTTAATTGTTTATATACCGCTGACACTTAATCAAGCTTTTCGAAACCACGCCAGTTGTAAACAATACTTGTGTGAAAAGACAAAATTTCTTTTCAAATTTCTGCCGAGTTGTAAGTAGAAGGCTAAATAGGTCACGTGTCAATTTTAATTAAATATATTTTATATGAAGTGATCTGGACTACGTTTCATCAATTAACCATTGGTAAAAATTAAAACAGGAATTTTACGATTGTGTTTACAAAAAACATTATTAGTTGAACCTTGCAGCTTGTTCATTATTTTTATTATAAATACCTATAAATGTATATATTATTAATAAATAGTTCCCATAATATATTGGATTATTTTTTATTTTGCCCTATCTGCAATGTTCTACGCTCTATAGAAAATGTGGCGTATGACATGACTGACAATCTTTCGAACGTTTTATCTAGGCACAAAGATGTTTTACGTTTTCGTCGCCTCCACTTGATATTTTTGTCAGCATAAGGTACCCTTCTATATCTGAAACGAATATAAATATTGCTACAAAGTAAAGTAATAGGCTATACAAGGCCCTCTACTGGACACAGGGCTCTTTTTTTATTTCTGAGTGGGTTTTAGGGCAAGGAAATGCCCGCCGTGCTTCCCCAATGCGTGTTGACGAAAATTGCAATTACAAATTTCATTCGTGCTGTCGGGGATCAAACCCGGGAAAATATTTACAGCGAACGCTTTGACCCAGATCTACTTATACGATACAAATAAATACGATATAACATATATAATAAAAATTCTTACGTACTTGAAACTTGAACACTTGTTAGCTCGTGATGCCTACCGGACAAAGCTACAGCACCACACCGTGCAATGTAATTGAAGATGCGTAACCGCGACATAATTCTCAGTGATGCGCAAGCATAACAGGCAGTATGTCACTTATATAATTGTCATCTCTGCAGGCTATTAATCTTTGCACTTTTATAAGTAATACAGAACGTAGTTGCTAGACGGTGTTGACATCGGCTAAAATCTCTGCGATCGCCGTATCGTCAAGGTCATTCAGGCTAGTTAAAGCCTTAATATAGCTGCAGAATGGCTTACCACGTAAAAACATATTATTTTATATCAAGTATAATAATAATATACAAATTAAAATAAAGTAAAATAAATAAAGTAAAGTTACAGCCTATATACGTCCTACTCTTCTAGGCGCAGATCTCTCATTTTTGAGAGGGTTTCTCAATCTGCTCTAAATCGTTAGATAAACAGCCTTATTCTATAAAAATAAGAAAGGATATCGACTTACTGGCTGTATACGCCTGTTTGATGACATGAATCTCGTGGTTGGACATAGTGCACATGACTTCGATGAGGACGTCTTCGTCGGTGCCGATGCCAGCGATCGCGTCATGCAGCTCCTTGGCGTAGAACTGAGGTAGTGGTGTCATAAGCGCCACTAATAGGTCTTCGAATTTGCCGCTGGTTTCGCTCTTCAGGTCTGACACTAAATCCTTAAAATAACAATAAAATTTGTTTGGAATGTTTTTGTCGTCAGTCAAACAAGTCAGACATAGATACTATTGTTTGGGTGACAAACGAGCACACAGTCCGCTTGATGGTAAGAGGATGCTGTGATCCATAGATATCTACATCTATCCTCGTTTAAGAATCAAAATGCAGAAGCGTTGTCATCCCTGAATACTAAAGTGAAATACCTCGATGCCAGTAAAAAGGATATCCGGTTCTCTACACTTACCATACGAAACAGCAGAAATAAGTTACTATTTTACGCCAGTATTATATGACAGCGTGCTCCTTCCCTGAACGAGCCGACCCATACTATAACCATAAAATAGATGCAGCATGGCTCTACCACGTCTCAATATATCTAAGCCGTGGTAGCAATTTGTGTAAATTACAATTATGTGCAGACTAGCTGTTCCCCGCGACTTCGTCCGCGTAAAATTTATATGATTGCATTTCATTCATTCATATAAACTCCAAAGAATTCATAAGTTACTTAATTCTGACACTGACAAACTTTTCGAAAATCATTCATAATGGGTGTTAAAAAGAGAATATAAGTTTGTATGAAAATGCGTCGTTTTATGAAGACAAATTAGTGAAAACTAATTTTATCATTCAGCCCTCGGGTAGTACAATAAAATAAAACCGGACAAGTGCAAGTAGGGCTCCCGCCCTGAGGCTTCCGTATAAACTTAACCATAAATAATATGTAAATTATAGCACCGAACATGGCTCTAACGAAAAGGTAAGTCGTGTTGAAAAACAAAGTTAACTTTGTAATGGAAAAATCAAATAATAATAAAAATTCTCAATACTCACTAGTGTCAAGACAACTAGATTATTTTGTTTTATACATACATACATAAACACTCACGCCTGTCACCCAGAGGGGTAGGCAGAGACTACGGACTTCCATTTGGCGCGATCCTGACACACCTCTCTCGCCTCTTTTACATCCATATATCTACGCATACACGCTCGTCGGTTAAGGGTACTCCTAATCTGGCCCATTTTTAATGTGTCGCAGATTTGGTCGATAAACCTTCGTCTAGGGCGTCCCTTCCCGACCCTGCCGTTCACTTTTGCAACATAAATTTGCTTTGTCACTCTTTCCTCGTTCATTCTTTCTACATGACCAAACCACCGAAGCATTCCTTTCTTAATCCTTGTCACAACGTCATTTTGCAAACCACACTTTTCTCTTATCACACTATTTCTCACCCTGTCATTCAGATTCAGCCCTAGCATACTCCTTAAGGAACGCATTTCTACAGCATTTATTCTACTCTCATGCTTCTTCTGCCAGACCCAACTTTCACTACCATACATTAAAGTAGGGACTAACACAGCATTATGAATTGCCATACGTGCCTTAGTTGACACATTCTGACTCCTCATAATAGCGTGTAGAGCCCCATTCACTCTATTTCCTGCGTTCACTCGTCGTTTTATATCCTTATCATATCTACCATCTCTGCTAAATAAACATCCCAAATATATAAACTCATCCACTTGCTCAATCAACTCCCCTTCTATTCTTATTTCACATAAAGTTTTACTTTCTTCTCTTTCAAAAACCATTACGACTATTTTGTTTTAATTGTTTTATTTTGTTTTAATTATAATTTTATCGCGTATATTAACTTATTTTATATTCCCAACGTTTCGAGCACTTTACAGCACCCATGGTCACGGGGGGGACTGAAATGTATGACGTATAGTTAACCACGACTACCTCCAGATTAAAAAAAAAATTATAATTTTTATAAGAAATCATTATTTTATTATGCAGAAGAGGGCCATAAAAGAGCTATTTACAACCTATAACCGAGAGAAAAATTAAAAAAAATGTATATTAACTCTGGCCTCTCAGTATATTTAAAAAAATGTATGTTCACAAAAGCAAAGGTAGCTTTAATAAAAAAAAGTAATATACACTCTTGTAAACACCAGGAAAAAATACAAGCTAATGATATGAATGATAAAAATACAGTTTCTCGACTCCACAGGGTCAGTCATTCATTCTTGGCCATAGGGCAATGTATACCCTACTACAACAACGTCCCAGAAAATATACAAAGTCTATTATCGAGTTTAAATATGTAAAACACAAACTGTATATAAAGGGTTTTAATAATATTAACGAATAATTGGTTGATAATAACCCCCGTCGCTTCCATAAGTTTTGTAAGTAGTTTGTAAAACCTTTGTTTTTATCGTATGGTAAAATAAAAATTGAAAAACTTGTAATTAACTTGTAATCTATATTGAATATAAAACTATACTTCTACCCGTGCCTGAGAAAAGGGTGCTGACCTCACTAATGGACAGGCGGACGGACGGGCGGTCTGTTTTTGTTTTTCTACAAACGTGTTTGAAATATTATTTAAAATATCTATAAGTGGGTACAATAGGGTAATAGGGCATGAAAGTTATATGGAAGTTGAGTAATTTTTTTGGTTAAGACTGAAATATCATCCCGTGGTTTTTATAAAGAATCTAAGTCAGCTTTTACCTTTTAATAAAAGTTATATTAAAATATTGAGACCACAGAAAATATATCGCCGTATAGTGGCGCCGTTACAGAATCCACTACTTTATGTCATCCCCTGGAAGTCGCAAGACGCGACATAGATAAACAAACCAGGAAATACCGTTACTTGTAGCTCTCCGTGCGTTTTAATTCTCTAACGTCTAACGGATAACTTGTTTGTAGTAACGGATTTTACATGTACTTCGTAACTAATTCTACGGGCCGTCCAAACAATCAACGTTGTTGAATAAAATTTCATACGTGGTAGAGCCAAGCTGGAGCTATATTATGGTTGCAGCACGAATGGGGTCGGCTCGACCGGGGTAGGACCACGCTCTCACAAAATGCCAGCCTAAAATATTTCGTATGGTGAATGTAGAGAACCGGAGACTCTTTTTACTGAAAATAAGTCCGACATCTTAGTCCTCAGTCGTGACAACGCATCTGCATTTTGATTCTTAATTGAGCATAAATGTAGATGCCTATGGGCCTCAGCATCCACTTACGATCAGGTGGACTGTGTGCTCGATTGTCACCCTATTCTATAAAAAAAATGAATCTTTATGTAATACGATGACATTGTCCACTAAGCCCGTACTCTTAAACTACAGAAAATTTCTAAACAGTTTGAACCTTCTGGCTATCCACTGTACACGCTTTTTATTAAAGTTTGAGCATCTGTAATGTTACACTACCAAGTAAGAGCTTTCTATAAAACTGTCGTAGAAGCCACAGTAATAACTGGGTGTGATCGCGGAGAAATATTTTTTATTACAAGTATCTCTTTAATCCCAGCATTGACTTGACGGAAGACAGCTTCCCTCGCTGTCAGTTTGATCCGCCAGTAGTCTGGTACATCTTAGCCCGCGGGAAATTTTGTGACGGCGCTGTCATCGCGCTACAGTATCTTAAACAGACCGAGCTACTAAAGTTTCCGACCGACTCTGTACAATTTCCGTATGTATGGTACATTGTAACAAGGAACATTGGCCGTTCTCCAGTCGGAAAACCTTTATCGGCGGAAGATATCTTCTTTCCCTTCCACGCACAATATTTTTATTTATTTCAAATCAACTTTGACAATATCGCGGACAGAAAGCTAATAGGATAATATATATACTTATATGCAAGTCTACAATCAAAGGCAAATTGATTTAACCTCATTGTATCAAAACGGACCGATCAATCACATCCCTAATTATAATTGATAATTATACCTACTGTAAGTAGTAGTAAGCATAATATAATATAATACTCCGAATTTTTAAGAAGTGTAGTGTTTGCAGACATCGGTACCTTTAAACTTTATTCGCCTGCGCCTATAATGAACAACTGCACCATAAACCTCCCCCACATTGTGTATTAAATATAAACATAATAAACTATTAAATATTCCGTATTTTTATCTTTTAAATTCAAAATGCGTGGTAATGCATTATTTCTTCTGATTTGCGCACGTACACATTCGTCAGGTACGATCGGTAGGCAAAAACGTTGTTGCCCATATATCACATTCAATTTGGGATAATTTCAAATAAAGTAAAAAGTAGAAGCCTTATTTACTCGTATTTTCAAAAACTGCAATAACGGTACATCATTATTTATATATTTGACATTAAATTTAAAATGTGGCCACTCTTTGAAAAATAACGCTGTTTATAATATATCTACTTTGATTCCTCGTTATAAGATATGCTACTTTTAGAGTATCATTGATATTAACCAATACTTCCATATTAAAGAAACCGAATCCATCAAATCGCATATCGACGTGTAGCAATGGATACTTACTTCCTTACAGTTACAGAATCACGTAGATATCAACCGTTACATACAGTCCCTGGCCATATTATTAGACGCACTATAAGATTATATGTAAAATCTTAATTCTCAGGTTATACTATACGGCGTTATTGTTTTTACTAGATGCAATGTATATTTTTTTTATTATTCACCTTATTATCTGTTTATAACACAAATAAAACATCATAATCATATAAAAATATGTATTTATAAACACATGAAAAAATTTTACATGAATGCAAAAGAATGTTAATATTTTGTTGAGCCACCTTTATCCGCTATGAGAGCTTCAATTCTGCGCGACATGCTTTCAACTGTTAGACTGTACTATCTCCTGCGTTTGAGGATGATGATTCCACACATGAATAATCTTTTCTAAGAGTTGAGTTTTGTTTGTGATGACATCTTTAGCCACTTCTCTCTTCATCAGCCCCCACACATTTTCAATGGGATTCATATCGGGACTATGACCCGGTCAATCCAACAGAGGGATATTTTTCTCTTCCAAAAAAACCCTAACAGACAGTGCTGTGTGACAGGGAGCTCCATCTTACATAAAACTGAATGGTTTCCCATTCGAAAAACATTCCCTGAGCTGCGGAATCAATCGATTTTGTAAGACTTCTTTGTACTGTTCTTGCCTCATTATACCTTTTACAACGTACAGACGTCTGGACCCTTGCCGCTGATGACTGACCAGATCATCACTTTAGTAGGGTGCTTAAGAGTCTGAACGGCACAGTCAGGATGAAATTTTTCTCCATGACGACGACGCACAAACAGAGCTTTATTCCGCAAAATTTCAAACGTGCTTTCATCGCAGAAGCAGACCTGTTAAGAATAGCAAAAATTAATAAACATCCTAAATATCTGTGCTGGTTTTTCTTTATTTCATAGAAAATGATATTAAATGTATCATTTGTGATGAAATTATACTAACTTACCGATCTCCAGAAGTCCTCACCTTTATCACGCCACTGTTTGGCCCACTTCAGATGCTTTGTTTTCATTGCTGCTGTTAACTTGAGCTTCCTGGCGAGGCGGCAGGTCGTAAAATCTAAATCTTTTAATTTTGTTTGAATAGTGCGCTCAAAAACATCCACGTTAGCATCTTGGAGTTGCGATTTTATCAGTTTTGTGAATGCAAATCTGTTTTCCAGGCAAACTTTTCTAACAACATCTTTCTGTCTTTGGAGTAAAAATAGGCTTTCTGCCGCATCATTTCTTTTGTTTCGGGCTCAATTCGTCTCCTGACTCAATTTTCTTCTTTATGCGTCGTACGCTAGCTTCAGAAACCTGCAATCTCCGTGATATTTCGTGGTTAGATAACAATTTAGCATTTACGAGGGCCCTTACTTCAGCTTTTTTTACGTGGTGAAAGATCGCCTTTTTTACCCATGATTAAAATGTTCCAATTGATTATTTAAACACTGTACACTAAGTGAACAAACAACTGCGTAGTATAAAACTGTTAAACAAATAAATACAGCGCATAAAACCACAGAAACACGTCCACAACTAAAGCACGCGAGAACGCTATTGAAACGGATTTGTACTTGTTTACGTTCGTGTGTCATTTGGTTATCATTTTAATGCAATACATTTAAAATAAATTCAAATAGGGAATATATAAAACATCTCCTGAATGAAAACACATTACATGTATATTTAAATATAAAAGTATTGCATATCAACTCGTGCACAACATATAATTATTAAAAAACTACAGTGCGTCTAATAATTTGGCCAGGGACTGTATGTAGATATTGAAAATATATAGGTTCATTATCAGATGTTCATATCCAATACATAGATACGATTTGATATTGGATAAGAGCGGTATTACCCGTGCCTAACACCCAGGGAGTGAAATAGAATTATTATCTCACGCCATTACCACAGAGGTCTTCAACAACCTTAATTTTATGTTGTTGAAGGCTGTTACTAGGAAGGTTGTAACTATTATATAAAATTATTCAAACATAAAATATAATAGTATAAACTGTATTGAAGCAGCTGCTTTGCAATAATAAGAGGCCTTCGCCCAATAATGTTTTTTTTTTTGCTATAATGGGTTGTCTCGCCGAGATGAAGTATTTGTAACGTAATATATAATGAAATTTGTTTCTATGTGTGTCAAAACAGAGTTAAAATTAAGAAATAAGTCACTTTATAGTATAAAGAGGTATAATTAATGTAAAAATTAAAATAAAGAAGTTTCACTTTACACCGAGCTAGATACTCATGTCATAAATATAATCCTGATTTTCTGAATCGTTTATTTCAAATTCAAGTTAATTTAAATTCGTATCACGCATATACCTAACAATAACTTTAAAAAAAATAAAATATGCTAATAAGTCAGGTCAGGTTCACTAACTTAGGAATGAAAATTACACAATTTTTAATAGAGATGAAATCATTAGTTCTATCCCATATAGCCATTAGCTGGCATAAAAACCAGCCCTATGAGAGCGAATTTGAAAAACTTTAATTTAAAAACTTCTCATACGATATGTACTGAAATTTCGTTTATATTAAAGTGGAATTTAACCTCGTACCGGTAAGCGAAGTGTACGACTACCTCTCGCGCATGATGCAGGTGGTTTAGGGCCGTGCTTTGTGACATTCTTTGGGGGAGGCATATGTTCAGCAGTGGACTTGTGGAGGTTTGTAATCATGATGAATATATAATGGAATCTAAAAATTATTTCTGTCGCATATAAAATATTTTAACGAAAGAATTCGAAAAGAATAAAATAACAAGAAAAAAGTTCAAGACGTACGCTACTAAAAGCAATTTCTTAGTGCACTCTGGGAGAAATCTATCCAGCATCTGTTCTTTTAACATGGTCGAAGAGAGCGATAACTGCTACAATTGTCATACTTTTGCACAAGTGCTACTAGTAGCATGTTTGTCTAGGTTTACTTCTAATGAATTTTTAAATCTGTGGAATATGTTTTTCAAAAAATTATAATAATAGAGAGCAGAGAAACCTTTGAACGGTGGACTTTAATTTTAAACTGTGGTAAAAAAATTACAATTTATTTGAATAAAACTATTTTTACGGATTTTATCGCGTTTAATTAACTTATTTTATATTCCCGACGTTTCGGTTGCTTTCCAACAACCGTGGTCACGGGGGACTGAGGTGATTGACGTCCCGATGTCAGTGTTAAACCGGAGTACCTTCAGCTTTTTTACTTAATAATTTTGGTCCTGGTAATATTAATTTAAAAAGCTGATGGTACTCCGGTTTAACACTGACATCGGGACGTCAATCACCTCAGTCCCCCGTGACCACGGTTGCTGGAAAGCAACCGAAACGTCGGGAATATAAAATAAGTTAATTAAACGCGATAAAATCCGTAAAAATAGTTTTATTCAATGTGTAGTGTTCGCGTAAATATAAGAAATCATTACAATTTATTGTGAAAAAGAAGCCGAAAGATAAAGAAAAACAAATAGATCGAAAAATGATAGTTCTGTGTTCAGTGTTGAATTTTTAACAATTTTTTAACAATGATAAAACTTTAATCAAGTATAATCCCATAGCTATATTTATGTAAGCAGTACGCAAAAGCAAAAGTACTACAGAAACAGATTTGTTACAAAGGTATGATAATGTTTCCTGACTGATTTCGACTACAGCGACAACATCCGAATCCTAAATAACGATAAGATCTACTAGCTCTTTTACGCTGTGGCTAACAATCACTTACTCGCAACTCTCAGAATGTCCAGACTCGGAAAACAATGTGTTTTAATCACTCGGAAGTTTTCGAGCCGCTGATCGTGAATCTATACATTTATTTATTAATGTGATGTGAAAAGTGCTTAAATTTACAATAGCAAATCATCACAAGTTCTAATACTTGGTCACGAGCGCGGGGTCATGCAATGAATAAAACAGTGATATTTCGAAACCTATAATTTTATAAAATATTGAAAGTAAAACATTGTAGTTCCAAGCGTAGGTAATTTAATTAATTAAATTAACGCTACTGTACCATTATTCAACTCACAGCGCTCTAGGGAAATTCGGAAAATCGAAAAGAAACGCAATTATTTAATAACTAACGTCCGTTTTAGCTATTTAAAGTTTAATCAAACTTATATATACCATACATAAACATAAACACTCACGCCTGTCCCCCAGGGGGGTTAGGCAGAGACTATTGACTCCAATTTGGTACGATCAACCGGCCACCGATGGGGAAGAAAGGTTAGTAGTGTAGTTGTACCACTTCTAGACCACCTGAGTCAGACGTGGTTCAACGACGTTCGTCGACGCCCGATCCTAAAAAAAAAAAAAAAAAAAAAAAAAAAAAAAAAAAAAAAAAAAAAAAAGTTTTGGCATGCTCTGATCACGAATCCGCGGTCCATTTTTGTGTAGAATGCACGGTTCCGGAGATGTGTAGATCAATTAGCTAATATCTAATTGATATCCGGTAAGGGCCTCCACCGTCATTAGATATAAAGCTACCCAATGTGACCCTGGTTTATCATCTGTATCCAAATTACATATTATATACGTTGGTACGTGGGTATACATAGGCAGTCTATTAGCTGCATAAACATTATTTTCTAGACTGGGGTGAATCTTTTTCAGATGTTGTTGTACATCTAGTGTATCCATGATATTACTGCTATTAGTAGATTATTACAGTACCTAGCTACTCAATGAATAACATAGGAATGGTCAATTATAGTGATTTCTACATATTAAATTGCATTTTTGTGATATACAAATCGTACTTGAGTCATTGATCACCAAACAAAACACAATACGAAGAAATGTTGAGATAGGCAACGGAAATGTGAGATAAACTGATATGTTTCTAAATATTAAATTGCATTTTTGTGTTATACAAATCGTACTTGAGTCATTGATCACCAAACAAAACACAATACGAAGAAATGTTGAGATAGGCAACGGAAATGTGAGATAAACTGGTTGACGCATAAAGTAATTATCAACTCATTACGGAAATACTTTAGATTAGAATTTTTACGTACTGGTGGTATATAAGACCAACAAACGCAGTCATCGAGTTAGTGTACGGTCGTTTGGCTACAGTGGATGTATCAATAGTACATTTGTGTTACTTCAATACACCAAAGACTATGGATGTAAGTGTTTATTCTATTGACTAAATTACTTTTTTTCTGTTATTTTCATGTGTGTGTATTATTTTATTTAAATATTGTGTATGTATATGATTAAGCCGTGGTAACTCAGATGGTTAGCGCTAGCTGTAAATTTCACAGTACGCGACCCGGGTTCGATCACCGCCAGCACCAATTAAATTGTTAATAGCAATTTTAAGTGCTTATTACCACGTGCTTGGTGGTGAAGGAAAACATCGTGAGGAAACCTGCATGTCTGAGAAAATTTCGAAGGCATGTGAAGTTCGCCAACACACATTGAGGGAGCGCGGCGGACATTTCCTTGCTCTAAAACCCTCTCAGAAATGAGAGGAGGCCTATGTTCAGCAGTGGACTTTAATAGGCTGTAACTTTAACTTTTTTAACTTTTATGATTAAGTGTTAACAAATTGATATTAACATGATAACTGTGTTGTTGCAGAAATCATTGAGCTTCGATGAAGATACCTATAAACAGTATTACTACTCGCCACTCTCCCCTCAAGAAGAGAGTGATAACCTCGTCATTAATAATAACACATGCGATGGTGGAAAAAGAAAATCGCAATCGATTGATCATTTTTTTGAAGCTGAATCAAAAATAAAAAAGAGGAAGGGAAAACTTCAGTGAAGTGTGCACCAGTGCTTTTTTCTCCACAATCATGGAAGAGAATACGGAACTATTCAATAGCGAATTAAATCAGGAGTTGTCTAAAGTTTGTGAAGAAATGGAGAGGGGTCAACTGTTCGATTCGTCATACGATGATGAGTTGTATCATCACTGTGCGATGGTTGAAACACAGTTTAAGTATGTAAAATAAACATTCATTTCGATCATAATTTACATATTGTCTTATACAGTTTTTAATAAATTTAAACATTTTAGCAGTCAACCACTACAACTTGGAAGAGGAACGAAGCGAACGTGCAGCAAAGAATCCAAGATCATCAAAAAACCAACAACGGAAGCAGAAGCGCATACCTCTGCAGGGAACAGTATCAGTAACGATGATCAAGTGGAATGTCCAACGTGCCATATATTTATCAAGAAACGGTATTTAGCTAATCATTTTAAAAGTAATGTTCATAAAAATAATCTTTTAAATTCACATAATTCTTTATCAAACGTTAGTGTTATTGAATCTGCTTTTGGAAATAGGATTTTAACTTATAAAATCAAGAGTAGAGTAGATCGTTCGACATGGGTAAATTTTGAAACTCCTGAACTATTTTTAAATTCTATTAAAGATGATATTTTATTTTTATTACAAGAGTGTATTCATCAACACATAATTTTTAAGGTAAACTTCATATTGCATGCTGATTTTGTTCAACAAACTAAAGATATTCATGATACGTTCGATTTTCAAACGCTTAACTATATTATTTGTCAAGGAGATGACTTAAATATTTTTCTTTCATCTTTAAATGATACAATTACTACTAAAATTAGTGCTTTCGAAAAAAAAGATAGTGGATGGAGTCTAAAAAACATAAAATCTATAGACATGAATGTTAATAAATTTAACCCCCTACGCGGTACTTCATACATAGATCTTCCTCGTGACATAAAATTAAAAAAGGCTGTTATAAATGTAAAAAACAAGGATTATTTTTGTTTTAAATGGGCGTTACTCTCGGCGTTATATCCTGTAAACAAACACACCGATCGGGTATCATCGTACGTTAAACATGCAAATAAACTTAAATTTGATGGTATTTCCTTTCCGGTTAAAATTTCTGACATAGCAAAAGTAGAGAAATTAAATGATATTAGTATTAATGTTTTTGGGTTAGAATATAATAAAGAAAAACGATGTAATTCTATAGTAGGTCCATTATTTTTAACAAAGTGTCGTAAAGATAGACATATCAATTTATTATTTTTTTCCAAGGATACAAAAAATCATTATTGCTATATAAAAAATTTATCGCGGTTAGTTAGTAAACAAATTTCAAAAGACGGTCACATCATGTACATTTGTGAAGCATGTCTACTTCGTTTTCCATCTCAGGAAAGGTTAAATAACCATGAACAATACGATTGTGCTCACATTTGTACAGTATTACCAAACAGTGAAACTTTAAAAAAAAGAATTGGTTTGGTCAACCTATTTCAAATGATAAAATTAAATTTGATAGTTATGAAAAAAAGTTAAAGATACCATTCGTAGTTTATGCTGATTTTGAAGCATTTTTAAAACCAATAGAATCATGTTCTAACGATCCTTACAAACCTTTCACTCATAATATTCAGAAACATGAAGTACATAGTTTTGGATATTATATAAAATGTTCATATGATGATCAATTACCAAAATATGTAACATATTGCGGACCCAACTGTGCACAAGTGTTTATGGAAAGTTTATCTAACAATCTAAAAGAAATAAATAGACTTCAAAAATATCCACCACTTCCGCTAACAAATGAAGACAAAAACCAAATTTCAAATGCAACCATTTGTCATATTTGTGAAACTGATTTGGCAAAACATTTTTATGATTTTGATTGGTACACTGGTAGTTTTATAGGTGTTGCTCATGAATCATGTTGTTCGAAGACCAATATTTTTACACAACCTTAGTCACTATGATGCTCATTTTATTGTTCACGCGTTAAACTTTTGTGATGGTGAAGTCGAAGTTATCCCTCAAAATAAAGAAAAATATATATCCTTTTCCAAAAAATTAAAAGTGAATAACCACGAAATTATATTGAGATTCTTAGATTCATTTAAGTTTTTATCGTGTAAATTAGAAGAATTGGCCAAAAATCTCAGTAATGATCAATTGATCATTACTGAAATTTCAAGAATTACGTAGAAATTACCCTAATGATGAAGATTTCTTTCGTTTAAAACGGAAAGGTGTTTATCCATATGAACTTATGACTAATTATGATAGTTTAAGTCTAACATCGCTCCCTGAACAAAAATGTTTTTATAGTTCACTCACAGATTCACATATTTCAAATGATGATTACAATCATGCTAAAGATGTTTGGGAACATTTTGGGTGTTGTAATATGCTAGATTATTCAAACCTATATTTAAAAACAGACGTTTTACTTTTATCCGATGTATTTGAAAACTTTAGAAAGTTATGTATTAATACATATGATTTAGACCCTGTCCATTATTACACAGCACCCGGTTTAAGTTGGGATGCAATGTTAAAATATACAAAAATAGAATTAGAACTTTTAACAGATTATGAGAAAATTGCATTTATTAGATCAGGTATCAGAGGTGGTGTATCTCAATGTAGTAATCGTTATGCTAGAGCTAATAACAAATACATGGAGGATTATGATACAGGGAAACCAAATTCATATATCACATATTTTGATGCCAACAATTTATATGGTTGGGCTATGTCTCAATATCTTCCTACTGGTGGATTCGAATGGGTAAATCCAAATACAGAATTTAATGTGTCTAAGACATCAGACTTCGGTTTTATTTTAGAAGTTGATTTGGAATATCCAGATGAACTTCATGATTTACATTCGGACTTTCCTTTATGTCCAGAAAACATTTGTGTAGGCAATATTAATGTGAATAAACTAGTCCCAAATTTAAATAATAAAGATAAATATGTAATTCATTACAGAAATTTAAAGCAGTGCATAGAAATGGGGGTTAAATTAACTAAAATTCATAGAGTTTTAAAATTTAAACAGTCTCCCTGGTTGAAGATGTACATAGATCTAAACACAAAATTAAGAACTTTAGCAAAATCAGATTTCGAAAAAGATTTTTATAAATTAATGAATAATTCAGTCTTCGGTAAGACTATGGAGAATATTGAAAAAAGGGTTAACATAAAATTAGTTACGCACTAGGAGAACCAGGGTAAAGCTTTAGGTGCTCAAGATCTAATCGCTAAACCACAATTTCATAGCCTTTCAATATTTTCGGAAAACCTAGTTGCGGTTCAGTTGCGAAAAACGAAGTTAATATATAACAAACCAATTTATTTAGGGTTTTGCATTTTAGATATTTCAAAAACATTAATGTATGATTTTCATTATAACTATATGATTAAAAAGTTTAGTAAAATCAAATTATTGTATACAGATACGGATAGTTTAATATATCATATATTTACAAATGATTTTTACACTGATATAAAACCTGACCTTTCATCATACTTTGATACCTCAGATTATGATACAAATAATATTTTTGAATATCCAAAATTAAATAAAAAGAAATTAGGTTTTTTTAAAGATGAAAATAATGGTAAAATCATGAAAGAATTTGTGGGTTTACGATCCAAAATGTACGCTTTTAACTTAGAGAATAAGACTATAGCCAAGGCAAAAGGGGTAAATAAATGTATCACTAAAAAGATGACAATGAATAGTTATAAGTCTTCTCTATTTAATAAAAAAGTGCAGTATTATAGCATGCTTAGATTTAAATCAATTAAACACACAATTTTCACACAAAAATTAAATAAGATAGGTTTATCATATAATGACACAAAGAGACATATTTTAGATAATAATATTGAAACATTAGCTTGGGGTCATTATAAACTGCGTTAAGTGTTGATAGTTTTTACTTTTATGTCTGCGTTTAAGAAAAATTTATATTGATTGTAAAATTATGATAATACTATAATATGACGTAGTTTATTACATATTTAAACATTGTTTTATTGTAAATAATTTAAGTTAATTGTTGTTTCTATTTATTTGAGGTTGAGTTAATTGTAAAATTATGATGTACTAATTGTTGTTTCTATTTATTTGAGGTTGAGTTAATTGTAAAATTATGATGTACTAATTGTGTTAGAAATAGTATACAGATAATTCTGTTTTATATAATTTTTGGAATATATATTAATTGTTTACACCAACACTTTCATTTTTTATTTCACCCCTTTGAACTTTAGACGTGTGTTATGTTTCACTTTATCCATCCGTTCACTGCTATTGTGGCAGGACCAAGTGGGTGTGGGAAGTCAAATTTTGTAACAAATTTCATAAAATCAGTTACAGAAATATGTAATTGTGATTTTAATCAGATCACATGGTGCTTTGATGAAATGCAACCATTATATAATTTACCAAATGTTAACTATCATCAAGGAATTCCAAATCTTAATATGTTTGATGGTGAAAACCCACATCTTGTTATTATTGATGATCTAATGAGAGAGTCCGATGGAAGAATTGTGGATATATTTACAAAAGGTAGTCATCACAGGAATCTTAGTGTATTTTATCTAACACAAAATTTATTTCATCAGGGTAAAGGACAAAGAGACATATCTTTAAACTCAAGTTATATAATATATTTTAAAAACCCTCGAGATAAAACTCAAATAAGATATTTAGCAAGACAAGTATCACCAGATAACCCAAAATTCATTGAAAATGCCTACAGGGATGCAACTCTAGAGGCGCATGGATATTTAATGGTAGATTTAAAACAGAATACCAATGATTTTTGTCGTATCAAGACAAATGTCTTTCCATTTAATGGTTTCTGTACAGTCTACGTCCCCACAAAAGAGTTTAAATACACCAAGAATCAAACAATTGAAATCATTGCTAAATGATGCATCGTCGACTCACAACGTATAAACATTTGCTAACCGCTTTGCATACGCTTAAACCAAAATATCAAAGAGCATTACTTAAAACGTGTGATGAAGAAGAAATTAACTGTATTTGTGAGTGTATTCATAACGTTTTACAAGGAAAAGTACCTCTTAAAGATCAGGATAAACAAAAATTGAATAAACATAAAAACATACTCCGTAAACTAGTACGTAAGTGTAAACATAAACTAAGAAAAAATATAATTATACAAAAAGGAGGGGCTTTCTTACCAACAATATTAGGTGCAATATTGAGTGGATTAGTGAGTGGACTAGCCAGTTAACATGGAAAATGCAAAGAAAATGATACTTATCGAACCTGGATTGATTGAAAAATTAAAACAAGAAAATAAGGTTAATAGTAATTTATCTCGATTAGATATTGAAATGCAAAATATTATGAATAGTAAGACGGAAGACCGAAAGAAATGGATATTATATTTACAAACACTGCAAAGATACCTTCATTTTACCGAAGAGGATCGTCAACCACTCAAATTACCAATTTATTCTGATACATCTAATGAAGATTCAAATGAGTCAAAAATTGGTTTTAAAAATAAAGATAGAGATCTAAAAACTTCAGTTGATATTGAATCTTTGCTGGAGGAGAATCGATCCATTAAAAGTAAAGAAAATGATGAAAATCCAC
Organism: Parnassius mnemosyne; assembly: GCA_963668995.1. NCBI lineage: Eukaryota > Metazoa > Arthropoda > Insecta > Lepidoptera > Papilionidae > Parnassius > Parnassius mnemosyne. The sequence goes on along the minus strand of CAVLGL010000035.1, from coordinate 39,222,595 downwards.
TTTACACACCAGCTCAAATACTCAGTTTAATACCAAAAACTTATCATAAAAAAGGGCAGTTATTATTAAACTTAGTTGAAACAAGTAAAAGTAAAATACATTGGGATAACGAAGGTACAGTCATAATTGATAGTGAAAAAATTCCTGGAAGTAATATTGTTGATTTAATAAATGATTCACTAAGACCCCTAAAAAGAAGTGATCCGGTAGGGTGGGTTAGATTTGCTGAAGCATTAAAAGATATTAAAGTACCACTTACTTATATTGGAAATCCAAGGAGATGTGAGTTTATTAACCAACTTCAAGCAAAAGATCTGAACAAACCCTCTGAGATTGAAGTTCAAGAGTTTTCTACACCGTGCAGTAGAGATAAAAAGTCTACAACTAAAATACGTAAAGGACTTGAGTGGGAAAAATGGACTCCGTACTAGAAGAAATTAACAGGATTTATTATGATCCATCTAATCCCGCTGGTTTTGGTAGTATTGATAAATTATCAAAAGCCATGAAGGGTAAAATGAATAAAAAGCAAGTAAAGGAATGGTTAAAATCACAAGAAACATACACATTACATAAACCCATTCGAAAAAAATTCCCGCGTAATAGGTACATTCTATCAAATATTAATGAACTGTGGCAAGCTGATTTAAGTGATATGCGAACTTATTCTCAATATAATGATGGTTTCAAGTATATACTTTGTATTATTGATGTATTTAGTAAATATGCTTTTGCAAGACCAATGAAAAAGAAAAACTCAGAAACAACTAAAGAATGTTTTGAAAGTATATTTACTGAAAGTAATTTAACACCTACTCACATACAATCCGATAAAGGTACAGAATTTCTTTCAAAAGATGTACAAAAATACTTTAAATCCAAAAAGATTAATTACTATACCACTAACAATCCTGACATTAAGGCCAGTATTGTTGAACGATTTCAAAGAACACTAAAAATGAAAATGTGGCGTTATTTCACTCATAATAATGCTTATAGATATATAGATGTTTTACAAGATTTAATATACTCTTATAATCACAGCTTTCACTCTAGTATTAAGATGTGCCCATGTGATGTAAATTCCAACAATATTATGACAGTTTGGACTAATCTTTATGATAGACGGTCAAAAAAACTTTCTTTAGAAAATCCTAAACCAAATTTCAATGTGGGTGATTATGTTCGAATAACTAAATATAAACATGTATTCCAAAAAGGATATGAATCAAATTGGAGTGATGAAATATTTATTATATCTTCAATAATTGATAGATCTCCATGGGTTGTTTATACAATAACAGATTTACAAAATGAACCAATAATTGGTACTTTTTATGAAAGAGAATTACAGAAAATCACTTACAACCCCACCTCACAACATAAAATAGATAAAATAATTGACACTCGTTATTCAAGTAACAGAAAAGAAGTATTAGTGAAGTGGAAAGGTTATCCAGATAAATTTAACAGTTGGATTTTAGCTTCTAGTTTAAAAGAAATATGAATAAAGAAAGTTTCTATTTAACTTTGCTCAGCAATAGTTCAATGGAATACTTTCCTGATAACAAGACCACAAATTTTTCAACGAAATTACCAAAAGCTATAAAATTAGAAGGTGAATGGTCGGTTGGAGTTGTCGAGTTTCAATATCCATGTACCATGTTTACTGTTCAAGACCATGAAAATGTTATATATATTACAAAATCTATGTTAATGCCTAATGAAGATAAGCCATCCACAGTGTACTACAAAAAACATATTCCAGCTACCAACTATGATAACGTTGAGCATATTTTAAGAGTGTTAAATGGTATCGGAGAGAACTTGAAATTTCGCTATGATGAAATAACAAAATTTGTGTCTATTTCGGTATTGGATAAAAATATAACATCCGTAACATTATCACCCAAATTAAGTTTACAGCTAGGTTATGAACCAAATAAAAATCTCCTAGAGAGAAATTTTGGAAAGTGTCCTGCTAATTTACACTTAGGGTTACCATCTCAACTATTTCTATATTGCGGCATTATCGATCCTCAGATTGTGGGTGATGTTATGACTCCTTTATTAAGAGTCATTTCATTAGATCCTACAAAATACATTTATGGTGCAAATAAAATGCACGTTTTCTCTCAACCTCACTACTTACCTGTTATGCGAAGAGAGTTCGATACGTTGGAAATAGTTATAAGATCGAGTACAGGACAAAAAATACCATTCCAGTTTGGAACCGTGTGTATTAAACTACATTTCCGAAAATTATAATAATGAATTCTCTTCGTGATCATCATAAATGTCCATATGAAAATTATTATACACATCAAGCTGGATCAGGAGTTGGAGTAATTTATAAGGGTTCACCATATCAACGCGGTCATGGTATTGGGAGCTTCTTAGGGGGGTTATTCAGATCAGTTTTACCTTTACTTTCAAGTGGTGCTCGAGTGATTGGTAAGGAGGCATTAAGCGCTGGAGTAGGACTTTTATCGGATATGGTTCAAGCCCGTCCTATGGAAGCCTCAATAAAAGATCGTCTAAAGCAAGTTAGTACGAATTTAAAACGAAAGGCTGATGAGAAAATTGATCAATTTAACATGACTGGATCTGGGTATAAAACTAAAAGAAAACGATTGACATCGTTCATTCCACCATTAACTGCTAAAGTGAAAGCTGCGAAAAAACTTAGTCTAAAACCAAAAAATATCAAAGATATATTTTCAAACTAAATATGTCTTTCCTTCATAATCATTCTTGCGAGTGCGTTAAGTCAGAATTGGATTTGTTTGCACTACCGTCTACACAAACTAGCATTGAAAATGGATTGTGGATTCATTATAAACCAATTTCATCTCTTGGTGATGATGGACCTATCGAGTTTCAAGTTCCTGGGACCGGCGATGACTACATAGATTTGTCTCATACATTACTCCACATAAAGGCAAAAGTATTAAATCAAGATTCAACTAACTTGGTATCTACTACAATAGTAGCACCTGTAAATAATTGGCTGCATTCACTTTTTAGTCAACTTGATGTTTATTTAAACCAAAAACTTGTATCACCACCTAATAATACCTATGCATATCGAGCATACATGGAAACCCTTTTAAACTATGCCCCTGCTGCTAAACAATCTCATCTTACTTGTAGTCTTTGGTATGAGGATACAGCAGGAAAAATGGATTCTACAGATGGTAAAAACATAGGATTTGTTAAAAGACAGGAATTGATTAGTGAAAGTAAGGAAATAGAAATGATTGGTCATCTTCACGGTGACATTTTTAACCAAGATAAATTTTTAATTAATGGTGTTGAAATGAGTGTTAAATTGGTTCGATCAAGAGAGAGTTTTAATTTAATTGTTGGGTCGAACGATGTAAAGTTTAAAGTTTGCATTACGGACGCAACTCTTATTGTGCGACGAGCACGAATTAATCCAAGTGTATTACTCGCACATCAAAAAGTTTTAGCTTCTACCACTGCTAAATATCCTATTACTCGAGCTGAAGTAAAAGTTTTAACAATTCCTTCAGGTGTTCAAGGAAAACTCTTGATAATATATTTTTAGGACAGGTACCGAAAAGATGTATAATTGGATTTGTGAACAATTCTGCATTTAATGGTTCCCTTACTAAAAATCCATTTAACTTTGAAAACTATGGTATTAATTCTTTCAGCTTATATATTGATGGTCAACAAATACCTTCAAAAGCTTTGCAACCATCTTTTAATAATAGCATATTTACATCAGCATATCATACTCTATTTTCGGGAACTGGTATTCACTTTCTTAATGAAGGAAATGGAATCTCTTGTGAACAGTATGGCAAAGGTTACTGTCTATTAGCATTTGACTTAACTCCTGATTTATCAGCTAACTCATCAACTCATTGGAATCTCATAAAGCATGGTAGTGTAAGAATAGAAGTACGATTTGAATCCTCATTAATACAAACAATTAACTGTATAGTTTATGCTGAGTTTGATAATATTATTGAGATAGATAAAAACAGAAATGTTACTGTAGACTATAGTAGTTAAGGTTATAATATGTGTTGTGTGTTAGATTTTATGTGTTATGTGTAATGCATTTTGTGTGTATGTAACTATGTGAAACGTTATAAAATTAAATAAAACAAATTGTATGCAATATATTTTTTTTATATCTTTATAAATCTTCTATTTAATCTAATACAAAACACTGTTCGAGTTGAAATTTTACATAAGCACACTGACTAAACCACTGAACATGCTGCTGCCAAGGATCATCATCATCTTCCCAATCTTTTAAACCACCACCACAATGGAAACACTTGGTCCCGTCTGCATGGCCAGTATAAAAGAAACCAGCTTCGGCAAGATCTTCAGGTTTCTGTCGCATAACTAGAGGCCAGTTTTCGAAACTAAGCAAACGGCTAGATTTTGAACTGAAGAATGGATATTCAGCTCTTGAGTACTGCATACTCTTCTCGTTTTCTTCTCCACTCAGTGTTGTAGTTTTGTTATTCAATGATGTGTTTTGTACACGTATGCCACACTCATCTCTTCCTTCCGCTCTTGTCTTCCTGTAATTGAAGTAAACAGAATCACATTCACTAATGATCAGCTAATGACTGTCATTGTTAAAAAAGTATTTTTTAACTTTTTCACTTTCTGCTATTGTCTTTGTTATATTGTATACGAGGGCGTTTGTATTGTCGTAGATGCTATCCTTATTAGTCTTTACGTAATATTTAATTCTCGTGGAAGCATGTTTCCAATGATCAGTAGTTGGAATCTTGGATAGCTTCTTCATATCGTACATTTCAATTTTGATGAGATGCGTCGCTTGGTCTCCGTCGTCAGAATTAGTAGAAATGTATGATACACCATCTCTAGCGGCTCGTGCTACGGTTGATGATAACAGCTTCCTCTTTTTTATTTTTGATTCAGCTTCAAAAAAATGATCAATCGATTGCGATTTTCTTTTTCCACCATCGCATGTGTTATTATTAATGACGAGGTTATCACTCTCTTCTTGAGGGGAGAGTGGCGAGTAGTAATACTGTTTATAGGTATCTTCATCGAAGCTCAATGATTTCTGCAACAACACAGTTATCATGTTAATATCAATTTGTTAACACTTAATCATAAAAGTTAAAAAAGTTAAAGTTACAGCCTATTAAAGTCCACTGCTGAACATAGGCCTCCTCTCATTTCTGAGAGGGTTTTAGAGCAAGGAAATGTCCGCCGCGCTCCCTCAATGTGTGTTGGCGAACTTCACATGCCTTCGAAATTTTCTCAGACATGCAGGTTTCCTCACGATGTTTTCCTTCACCACCAAGCACGTGGTAATAAGCACTTAAAATTGCTATTAACAATTTAATTGGTGCTGGCGGGGATCGAACCCGGGTCGCGTACTGTGAAATTTACAGCTAGCGCTAACCATCTGAGTTACCACGGCTTAATCATATACATACACAATATTTAAATAAAATAATACACACACATGAAAATAACAGAAAAAAAGTAATTTAGTCAATAGAATAAACACTTACATCCATAGCCTTTGGTGTATTGAAGTAACACAAATGTACTATTGATAGATCCACTGTAGCCAAACGACCGTACACTAACTCGATGACTGCGTTTGTTGGTCTTATATACCACCAGTACGTAAAAATTCTAATCTAAAGTATTTCCGTAATGAGTTGATAATTACTTTATGCGTCAACCAGTTTATCTCACATTTCCGTTGCCTATCTCAACATTTCTTCGTATTGTGTTTTGTTTGGTGATCAATGACTCAAGTACGATTTGTATAACACAAAAATGCAATTTAATATTTAGAAACATATCAGTTTATCTCACATTTCCGTTGCCTATCTCAACATTTCTTCGTATTGTGTTTTGTTTGGTGATCAATGACTCAAGTACGATTTGTATATCACAAAAATGCAATTTAATATGTAGAAATCACTATAATTGACCATTCCTATGTTATTCATTGAGTAGCTAGGTACTGTAATAATCTACTAATAGCAGTAATATCATGGATACACTAGATGTACAACAACATCTGAAAAAGATTCACCCCAGTCTAGAAAATAATGTTTATGCAGCTAATAGACTGCCTATGTATACCCACGTACCAACGTATATAATATGTAATTTGGATACAGATGATAAACCAGGGTCACATTGGGTAGCTTTATATATCGATACGAATGACGTCGGTCAATATTTTGATTCATATGGACGATCACCTGTACGATATCATCTAGAGTTTTTAAAAAGGAATTGTAAAAGATGGAACTGGAATGTTGATAGGATTCAGAATGAGTGGACTTCAGTTTGTGGCGAATATTGCTTAATGTATTTACTATATAAGTTTCAAGGATGTTCAATACATAGTTTTACGAGTATATTTACAAGGAACACATTGTACAACGATATTTTAGTGGATGAGATGTTTCGCTCCTATTTTATAGATAATAATTAATAAGATTTTGTATTTTATAAATAAAAATTGTAACAAAATTATGTAATGTGTTTTATTGATGATTCAGATTAGCGTTGTATAAACAAAGAATTATAATAAACAATAGCACTGATATAGTCGACGCACACGCTGCAATGAGGGTGATTAATGAACAATAGAACAATAGAAATAGGAACAATGGGACGCTAATGACGGTGGAGGCCCTTACCGGATATCAATTAGATATTAGCTAATTGATCTACACATCTCCGGAACCGTGTATTCTACACAAAAATGGACCGCGGATTCGTGATCAGAGCATGCCAAAACCTTTTTTTTTTTTTTTTTTTTTTTAGGATCGGGCGTCGACGAACGTCGTTGAACCACGTCTGACTCAGGTGGTCTAGAAGTGGTACAACTACACTACTAAGGTTCTCGAGTGGCAGCCTCGTGCCGGTAGGCGAAATGTAGACGTGACGACCTGGTAAGACATGCAGGAAGTCTATGGAGACTCGGGATTGTGCTTTGTGGCATTCCTTGGGGGAGGTCTATGTTCAGCAGTGGACTTGTGAAGAGCTGTAATGGTGATGATCTTTATCGTTAAGATTAGGACATTGGTGTGTTTTTTTTTTAAGGGTAAATAAGTCCACCAGATGGTAAGTGGATACCGTGACCCATAAACATCTACATTTATCCTCCATTACAATTAAAAATGCTGATGCGTTATCACACTTGAGGACTAAAATGCCTCGTATCCTGAAAGGGTCTTCCGAATTTCCGAGTTGGCTCAAAGCATAACCTTGCTTAGCTGTTCCGTGTACTATGAATACCTTTCTATTATTCAGCTACATATTAAGAAAATGGTAGACCACCTTACACAGTCCCGTGCATTACATATAATGCATTGCTATTGTCTTACCATTGTGTCTATAAATCGGACAATGAATTTGTTAAGGCAAGTGTAAAAACTATAGGTAAATCCAATTATGCATGCCCTAAGCGCATTAAAAAAATTACGTATAACATGATTGTACGTAATTTTTTAAAGTAGTTTAAATACACACAAGTTTTCGCTAATAACCTTATTATTATACTTCCAATCTTCAAATATTTGATCATCATATCACCATTCCGGTCACTCCATAAAGTCCAAGACTTATTTACTTAAGTATAAATATACTTAAACATATACATCCTACTTACTTTTAGTACGTAGTATTACTATAATATTTTATTCTGTGCTTTAAAATATTGTAATAAAAATCTGCGATTATTATAATAATCAAGTATGTATCAAATTTGGTTTCTCAATTATTTTGTATTTGTACAACCATCTTTTTGAGCCGCTGCAAACAACCGATACACTATCCACTCACGACGGCGGCTGAAGCCTAAGTGGCCGAAGTGAATGAGTGAGGCAGTCTCTATTTAGTAAAATTAATTATTACAAGGCTGCACAAAACACCGAAAATTTCTGGATTTTTACGCCGAAAAATTATAACTAAACGAAAAAAAAATTAAGCTGCCATTTACATTCCATGTCTTGCCACATGATAGATAAAGAGATTAAAAAATAGATTGAGTTAAGCAATTGATATTTTTATAAGTTATCGTGTTTAACACTCCTTGCGGCCTTGATAAATTTACACCATAAGCCACTAAAATTACTTTTTAATGTAAGCAATTAATAGATTTAAAAAAAACATGTTCAACAATCATTTATCTTTCTGACAACGTGTCTTTATTTTTATATATTTTATTTTTATCATTTATATATTTTTTTATAGTATAGAGTCACAAACGAGCACACAGTCCACCTGATGGTAAGTGGCTGCGGTGGCCCATAGACATCTACATTTATCCTCGTTTGCGAATCAAAATGCAGATGCGTTGCCACCCGTGAGGACTAAGATGGAATGCCTCGTTTCCACTAAAAAGGGTCTCCAGTTCTCTACACTCACCATACGAAATACAGCAGCGTTAAGCTGCTATATGACGCTCGTATTCTGTGAGAGCGTGGTCCTTCCCCGGTCGAGCCGACCCATTCGTGCTACAACTATATTACTAATATAGCTGCAGCATGGCTCTATCACGTATAAAATTCAATATGATTGTTAGATACGATTTTTTGCGACAAAACGTTAGAATCTTGATATTTTTCGACGCTAGTAGAACATACCTACGTGTTTTGCGCTTGAGGCAAACATACTTTTCTATTTAATGTTTGTTTTGTATATAAACACAAAAAGAAAAAGCCGTTTCCGAGAAATCTATACATACATGAAAGAAACTTAACGCGTCGAATACTGAATCTCCTCGTTTTTTGGGACTCCTTTAAAAACTAAAATAGAGCGCCTCGCAACTTTATAAATATTGTACTCGTCGGCTCGGCAGACGATATCGAAGATTCAAGTTTAAAACGCAGACAGGGATTTAATTATAACAAAACAAAACCGCCGAAAATTTCATTTTTTGGTGTTTTTGTTTTGAATTGAAATAAAATTGCATTAAGATATCAAGTTCATAGCAAATTCAAAAATATTGCTATGAACATGATATCGCCTCTGTCAGAACGACTGGGATAGTAAAACATCACATGAAGAATTCCCGCCTACCCTGTCGCTGCCCGATTTCGCGTTGCCGAACATTCAGAAATTCTCGATATTGTAGGGTAAATATGAAAAAGTATAAGGAACACCAATAATACAAGGCGGTCGACCTGAACATAAAATCATGGTATTATCGTGTAGTATATTGCCATAGTACAGTACAAAAGTTAAGAACCAAGGTAAGAGTGAAACACCCCAACATGAGGAACTAAATTACCCTCTCTGGTTGTTTCACCGCTACTTAATTAAATAGTATTATTCCGAAATAAATGTACTTTTATTTGTATTTATTACGATACAACATACTACCCACCCTATGAATAATTATTATACTTCGAAATCCAGCCGTGGTGACGTCGCCGACCAATGCTACGCAACATGAGTAAAGAAACGTACGTTTACGGTTTCTTTACTCATGTGGCTACGCGGCACTCATGTAGTTCGTATGTGTGTGGTGATGGGTGTAGTGACAGGTGGTATGTAAAATGTTTAGATGGGCGTATCATTCCTTTTGAAATCATTGCTTATAGTAGTTCCACAATGCCGATATTTTTGCTGTTGACATTGATGTTTGTTGACTTTTGTTATTGTGGTGTGTTTAACTCAGGCTGTTTACTATTCTTATCTAATTTGATATAATGTAAAATCTATATTGTACCTACTTATCTATAGTATCTTTGTATCTGTATCTATCGTATCCTTGTAGGTATTGTGCTATTTTTTAAATATAATAAGGGTGACAAATGAGCACACAGTCCACCTCATGGTAAGTGGATGTTGTAGTCCATAAACATCTACACTTATCCTCGCGTGAAAATCAAAATGCAAATGGACTAAGATGAAATGCCTCGTTTCCAGTAAAAAAGGTCTCCGGTTCTGTACACTCACCATACGAAACACAGCAGCTTTGAGCTGCTATTTTACGACTGTATTCTGTGAGAGCGTGGTCCTTCCCCGGTTGAGCCGACCCATTAAAATGTTGTAAGTTACCGCAAATAGAAAAAAAATATAGAATGGTAAAATACCTACACGTATTGTATATTTCTTACAGTTTACTATACAATCTACTTACTTTTCCATACAGAGTCTTGAACTCAAACGCGATGCGTAAACGTTGTTCGTTGCTGCGCCGTGTTAACACTTGAATTATAGCCTTCTCGTCCGTTCCGAATCCTTTCATCGCTTTACGAAGCACCGCTGCATCTTCACGTGGGTCGAAGGGGTTAGCTGGCACGACGGTGGGCTTAGACTGCGAAATAATAGCGTGCATTAGTCATGGATTTAAATATCAATAACATGGCCATTATATAGACCAACCAAATTAAAGCCAATTTTATTGTAATCATTTCAACCCGTTCGTCTGATGCTAGTCTGGCGCCGCCTCCTAGATTATCGAATAGGAGTAAGGAGGAGGGTTATAGAAACGAGTAAAAGAGAACGATAGCGATGATCTTTCAATTAGCAACTGGTGCGTGTAAACTAGAGACGGAATAAGTTGCTCTTTGTTGGATATGAATTTTGATGAAATGGAAACAACCTTCAAATTAATCGATAGTAACATGGGAACGAAAGTAATTAACAATGAAGCAAACAATGGGAATGAATCATAAACGTATACCGTGAAACGAAAAGATTTGAACCCGCGCCGTAAACCAATTGCAGCTCTGTATGCGCTACGCATACTTGAATTCGACGTTACGGAGGACATATTGATTGCAGGACAAGTAATCTTAGAGGTCAAGTCAGTTTTATGTAACACTGCTACGTCACTTCACACCATAGCACTGAAAGTTATCCAAAGCGCGATGTAAAACAAAAGAAGACTCCTGAGCACACTACACCCATTGTATTGAAGACCAAAGTCAAGACTGAGTCGTGGGTTATTGTGATAAATGTACGGCGAGAGGCGAAGTGAACATAACAATGTAATTGCAGCAAAATGTTCCTTGAATAGATCCAGAGTGTATAGGTATGGCGACTTCGTTAGTATATCTGACGGCTCCTCGAATGATACACCTCTACGTTAAATAGCTAAATTGGAAATAAATAAATTATCTATTTTACTCGCAATCAATACAGGTCAATATGACAATAAATAGGATGGCAGAAACCCTGTAGTTATCGCCAAATATTTGTTGAAAAAAAAACGAAAAATATTTTGTATCCCGTAAGTTACTACATATTAAATACAGAAGGTCAAGGAGTTCGCGGATAGAGGTGAATTTCTCGTTTTTTTTTTATACTCTCTTGATAGTAACGTATTTTTTATTCTTTCATTTTCTAAATGAACTAGTAAAACAAATTATGACGGTAAAGACTATAAAATATCGTCTTTCCTGACGACCAACGGTTTCTTTTTCAGAATAATAAAAAAATCAAGTGAACTGAAAATATATAAAATATAAATTAAGAGAAAATTTAATTCTAAACAAAAATATAATATGAATTTATTATATTTTGTGTCCCTTTGTCGATTAAACTATATGTAAGTTCATATACTTCAATGTTTAACAGCTCACCAGATGGTAAATAAGTTTACTTCAGTCCCAAGTAGCGGGAGTAAGGTGAATATATATATATATATTTTATATCACAGTGTAATCATCATTGAAAAGTTGCATTAGAATGTTTCTTGGTTTCTAGTGTAGATATTATATACACAAAACAATGACTCAATTGTTATTTAATTTTTTACACAATTTAACTGTCTTTTAATTCTTTTACTTAATTAATTTAAGTTATTATCCATATTTTGGTTGATCTATATCTTAGGGTTAATACAAAATAAATGACTAATTTTCTACCGACTTCAAAAAGGAGGAGGTACTCAATTCGACTGTATGTTTTTTTAATGTGTTTGACGGCTCCGTGGCGCAGTGGCTTAGGATTGAGTTGTTGCGCTGGGGGCCGTGGGTTCGAATCCCGCACGGAACAAGTTATGGCCTACAAATAAATGTTCCGGATCTGGATGTTTGTAATCGTGCAATTTATGTATGTAAACTGCCCCCACGATACAGGAAAAAATCCTAGTGTGGGGGTAACATTTTTCTTTTTTTTTAAATGTATGTTACCTCATAACGTTTTTCTGGGTGAACCGACATCGATGATTCTTTTTATTTGAAAGCTGGTGCTTCTTATATGGTCACAAAGTTGATCGAGGTCTGACCAATAGTTTTTGAGTTATTCTTAATAATTTATATTAAAGTCGGTTGTACAATATTTTTAATTTTAAATAATTCAGAAAAGAAGTTAAAATCTTCATACTGTTTTTTTTTTTAAATCAGTTGTGTTAAAGCTACTTGGCGTACCCATTGCCACTACCGGAATTCACATTCAGACCCAACAATTACATAATCGGACGTTCATAATAACAGAAGGGACAGGGAAAGGGTTCCGAGTGACAACGAGTCAGCCAAATAGCTTTAAGAACTAACAACCGATGGATAATAAAGGTAAGGAAAAACCTAATGAAACATTCAGTGAGTAAGCAAATGCAGGTGGCTCAGATCCACATTGTGGTAATTTGTGAGGGAAGCCTATGCAGTGGACTTCTGATAAGTTGTTATGATATTTTAAAGATTATTTCACCATGATATATATCCCAGAGAAAAATTACAAATGTAAATGCAGTTCTCATTACAGTAATAATTATATCATATTGAATTATTATAATTTTGGTGTCATGATTTTACGATCAAAATAATAAGCGAAAAATTTTAAGCGAATAAATAAAATTGCAATTAACAATTAGTGTCACATATAAATTTAAAGCAAGATTATACCCTGAGCTACTACAAAACCCTTATCTAAGTAGTCAGTAATGATGAAACATCTTTCAACCTACCACATATTGTACACAAAACATGACTAACACACGCATTTTATATTTTCTAGTAGAATGTTTGCATTCAGCGGTTATTCACATTGATAATTAACTGATAAGCACATACTTTAATGTTGAAAGGCGAATGGAAGTAATATTTGAATTTTACTGGTTTATTTGAACATAAGTTATGGTTTATTGCAGGTTTTATAAATTTATGACCATACTACACGATATATACTATACTTACCAACAGGTGGACTATTAGTTTTTTTTATAGGATATGGGTGACAAATGAGCACACAGTCCACCTGATGGTAGGTGGTTGCTGTGGCTCATAGACATCTACATCTATCCTCGATTACGAATCAAAATGCAGATGCGTTGTCACCCATGAGGACTAAGATGAAGTGCCACGTTTCCAGTAAAAAGGGTCTCCGGTTCTCTACGCTCACCATACAAAACACAGCAGCGTTAAGCTGCTATTTTACGCTGGTATTCTGTGAGAGCGTGGTCCTTCCCCAGTCGAGCCGACCCATTCTTGCTGCAACTATACCAATAATATAGCTGCAGCATGGCTCTACCACGTGAAAATACAATATACATATGTCACAATAGTTTTTTTTTGTCGAAAACGGTGCATTACATTTGAATGTGAGTGGTATTGTTATAATCGGGGACCAAACCTCTACCAAATGCAACACCTTACTTAATCCAACCCTAAATATACACACACAAGCGCGCGCGCCTATATATACAATATGTAACAAAAACCCTGTGGTTCCCGTTAAGTACGTTATCAGGATCATTATTCAAACGTATAGAAATAACTTTTTTAAAACTCGAATAATATTTATTTTTTATTTTATTTTAAAAAAAATTGCATGCAAATTGTATGTGGTTTTATTACCTCTGCATTGTCTGGGGAGAAGAGGATTGTCAAAGACCCCGCTTTACTTAGCTTTAGCATCGGCTAGTGTCAGTAAGAGGTTATAAAACCACATAAAATTAAAAAAAATTATAAAATTAAAAAAAATTGGTCGATATATATATATATATATATATATATATATGTGTGTGCGTGTGTATGTGCGCGCGCGTGTGTGTATTGACGAGGGTTGCGTACCTTATACTCAGAATCACCTAACGGTATTCGCTGAAGGTGATACAGGTTTACGCACCAACCTCGGCACATCCCGATGAGGAGGTGGAGGAAATGTATGAGGATATCTCTAGAGCCATGCATTCCTCCAAAACCCACTATACGGTGTTAATGGGAGACTTCAATGTAAAACTAAGCACAAGAGAGAATGGTGAGCTGAAAGTAGGGAAATTTGGAATAAGGCAACGGAACCACAGGGGCCAGCAGCTGGCCGACTTCATGGAGAAAGAGGGACTCTTTATGATGAACTCTTTCTTCCAGAAGCGGCCCCACAGGAAGTGGACCTGGTCGAGCCCCGACGGTTCGACAAAAAATGAAATTGACTTCATTATGACGACCAGACGACAACTGTTCAGTGATGTTTCCGTGATCGCGAGGGTGAAAACTGGTAGCGATCACCGAATGGTTAGAGGCACACTGAACCTAAACGTTAAGTTGGAGAGGTCTCGTCTAATGAAGTCAATGCTCCGTCCCCCTCGTGCTCTAGTCCAAAGTCCCGAAACCTTTTAGCTCGAGTTACAAAACCGTTTTCAGTGCCTAGAAGACTGCAATGAAGTGCACGATATAAATGACAAGCTTATGGAAACTGTCCATGCTGTCGGAGCTAAGTTCTGCAAGACCCGCCGCAGAAGAACACAAAAACTTTCCGATCACACTCTTAATCTCATGGCTGTTAGACGGGAGATGAAGCTACATTCTTCAACAGATTTGACAGCATACAGGCAACTGAACAGACAGATCTCCAAATGCATGCGGTGCGACTTACGCAACTTCAATACAGCTCGTATTGAAGAAGCGATCGAGCGGAACCAAGGCTCCAAAGTCTTTGCCAGAGATCTGTCTGCCAGAAAGAGCCAACTGTCAAAGCTGAAGACCGAGTGTGGCAGCATCGTTTGCGGGACACCTGAGATTTTTGAGCGAGATTGAGAGGTTCTATGGGCAGCTGTACACGTCATCTTTGGAGCCACACGGAAGTGTGAGTAACGATCCAAGACCGAGTCTTATCCAACACTATTCCGAAAATATCCCGGACGTCAGTCTGAGCGAGATTAGAATGGCTCTTCAGCACCTTAAAAACGGCAAGTCCCCAGGCGAGGATGGAATTACAGCGGCGCTTTTGAAAGCGGGTGTAAAACCTGTACTTGAAGTCCTTCAGAAGCTCTTTAATTCTGTCCTCCATGGTGGCACTACTCCGGAGGCGTGGAGCAGAAGTGCGGTGGTCTTGTTCTTGCAATGCTCTCTTGAAGAACTACAGACCGATTTCCCTTCCGAGCCACTTCCCCTTAAAAATAGCGACCTTTACAAAATTGCGATATCAATATTTTATATCGGTAGCGTAATCTTGTACCTTAACCACAATCTATCCGTGGTTTTAAGTTATCTCTTTCCATCTTTATATATAAAATTTACGTGTCACATTGTTTGTCCGTGATGAACTCCTAAACTACTGAACTGATTTCAATAAAATTTTGCACACTGTGTGCAGTTTGGTCCAACTTGAGAGATAGGATAGTTTTTATCCCGATAAGTGACACTCAATTTTTTTATTGCTAATTTCAGGAGTTTTTTAGGAAAGCAAATGGTCGTTTGGTAAGGGCAGAACAACTTCTGCCTGTTATAAATGTTTATTTGCTGCTTATTTACCCTACGGGAAATTACATTCATTATATTTTGATGCTCACTCCTTATTTTTATTGACTCATTCCATGTTAGCCCTAAATAAAGATGAATATGCATCACTGCAGTCACAGGTGGACTGTGTGCTTGTTCCTCTTATTCTATAAAAAACAGAGTGTTATAGAACATTGTTATCACTAGGCCACAAATATTTTTTCGCTCATATAGTAATTTCCCAATTTATAATTGTATTGTATTATCCTGGGTGTCATAAGAGGAAGGGTAGCAATATCTTCTTGATAGCAATGCAAAATTATAAAATTATATAAATATTAGGATACGTTAGGAGAAATATATCTATTACACTGTCTCTAAATATCTGTGAAAAGCTAGAATAATAATATGATGTCAGGCAGGCATTCCATTTTATTTATTTGAAAATTAATCATATCAACATATTACAATCCATCTGTCCATTACAGCCTATAAAAGGTCACTCCTTTTCTCCCTTGTAACATTATCCTCCGTTGTTAAAGCCCATTAATTAGCCTTTCACGCAATAGAAACAGTAAAATTAGTTGTGTTAAATAGCAGATTTAATATATATATATACATTAATTAATTTTAAAGTTTCAGTTAGTTACATAATACCATAAACATAGATAAGCTTTTACAAAACAGTTTGCCACTGTGACATTGTGTACTGTATTTGTTGGATGATTCATTACATAGCATGCAATGAATTATTCATAAATATTTTTCCATAAAGATAACCAGAGAAAGTTATCATTGCTTATTATGTAGTTATTTGTTTTACATTGTTAGTATGTACTCGTATATAATATGTAGTGGTGACGGCTTTGTGGTGCAGTGACTTAGCAATTAATTGTTGCGCTGCGGGCTGCGGATTCGAATCCCGCACGGAACAAGTATTCAGATGGCCTACAAATAATTGTTCCAGGTCTGGATGTTTGCCTTTGAGAAATTTGTGTTTGTAAACTGTCTCCACAATACAGGAGAAAATCCTAAGTGTAAATTCAGTTTTTTTTTTTTTTTTATAGAATAAGGGTAACAAACGAGCACACAGTCCACCTGTTGGTAAGTGGTTGCTGTGACCCATAGACAACTACATGTATCCTCAATATAGAATCAAAATGCAGATGCGTCGTTACCCGTGAGGACTAAGATGGAATGCCTCTTTTCCAGTAAAATGGGTCTCTGGTTCTCTACACTCACCATACGAAACACAGCAGTGTCAAACTGCCATTTTACGCTGGTATTCTGTGAGAGCGTGGTCCTTCCCTGGTCGAGCCGACCCATTCGTGCTACAACTACACCACTAAATTTTATTTCTTCAGTTTCTCTTATATGAATATTAATATTGTAAGAAGCAATTAAAAATAGTACTAAATTAAATAAAAAAATATAACAAGTTAAACCCAGAACTTTGGACAAGGGTCTGACAAAAAAAAGGGGGTCAGAACACAATTTTAAAGTAAGGATGCTATTAATAAAATGGTTAAAAGCAAAGTAAATTATTAAAGAATGAAATAAAAGTGTAATCTTTTATACAAACTAGAAAGTGCATACTAAATTACATGCAAAAGCTAAACACATAATTAAAAATTAAAAAATCCTGTTTTGCTTATCACAAATTAAGTTATGTACAAATAAGCACAGAGCATATGAAATGTGGAAACGGTTGAGTTATATAACAACATACCTTTGGAGTGTTTGCCACTGGGTTTGATGACACACTATATGATTGTTGAATTTGAGACTGAAAATGTGATGGGTAGCCTTGATGTTGATTTGCCTGAGGATATCCTTGACTTGCCTGGGGGTACCCAGTTTGAGCTTGTGGGTATCCTTGAGCAGCTGGTGGGTAGGCTTGAGCTGCTTGTGGGTAGCCTTGAGCTGCTTGTGGGTAGCCTTGAGCTGCTTGTGGATAGCCTTGAGCAGCTTGTGGGTATCCTTGAGCAGGTTGTGGATACCCTTGAGCACTAGATGGATAATTTTGAGCACTGTTTGGATAGCCTTGACTATTTGGGTATCCAGTACTGTACCCAGGCTGTGGCGCAGGGTAACCCGTAGTGGGAAAGCCGGGCATCGGAAGCGGATTCCCAAATGATTGTGGAGCTGTGTTGCTAAATCCAATATTATGGAGGTATCGCGGTTGCGAATTATATCCCGAATGGCCCTTAAAACCAAACGAAAACTTAAATCAGTAAAATCTTTAACTTAGTATTTCCTAATCGTTTAATCCACTGTTTTTTGTGATAAACAAAACAAGGTTAACAACGAGCGTGCACTAGTTTCATTCATTACTTACTTGCTGATACGGGTTCATTTTATATGCCAATACCCTTTAGATCACACACAATAAATAGTATTTAATACACTGGTATAAAAAAAAATTAGAGAGACTCTTGTAAATAAAAATATACCTAAATTCAAGGAATAATGAAAAGTGAAACGTCAAACTATTCAAAGCTCAAAGCGTCTGTCTGTGGCGTCTGTAAAGTACTCTGTATCTGTAGCGTCATGTGAATGTGAGTAACAATCGAACGAGTGTAGGATATTCGATATACATCGATGCATCGAATTCACTCGATGTTAACAATATGTTGCATCAAATCAATCCGATGTTTTGGAAAGTTATTGATATACTCGATGTGTCAATGTATTTTTACCAAATATCGAATCAATGATAACCAGCCAATGGTAAAAAGGTATACTTACCTATCACTATTAATATACTAACTTCTAAATCAGAAAAACTAAAACATGCTCTGATTTAGAAGTTATAATATTAAACCTGTGTGGTGCTAGTTGGCAGCTGTTAATCCCTTAAGCGGAATCAAGAAATTGAGATTGGCTGTTTGGCAACACTGCTAAAGATAATTAAAAAAAAATCGTCTGGTCTGTCACGGTCTTAGACTATTTAACCCAATGGACTCACCTTGTATGATTATTCCTCTTTACCTAGGTATTGGATTTAAAAATCTTGTTCATTTATATGAGTTATACTCCATATGTAAGTATTTTTATTGTGATACATGTTTTTTTCATTAGGCAATCGAGTACGTAATATTTTACGAACGTAATATATTACCTTTATTTTTGAACTAAAATTAAACAGCTGAATCAGCAAAGGTTTTTTTTTCTTTATAACAATTTACTGATTATTTTAGATATTTTGCAATCCTAGATCCCTCTGTATTTGTATTGTAAGTCCTCCACTCTATTCTTATAGTGATAAGGCCGCCAAAATTTTATTATTTAATTATATTAGCTTAGTTCTTAAATATTTTGTGTTTCGTATAATAAAGAATATCTGTCTATCTAACATCCATGAACATATACACACTCACAAAAGGTGTGCAGATAAAGACAATGCTGACTCGTACATCAGACATATTAGATCATTGAAAATTGTCGTTTGTTTAAATGGGGTGTCAGGGGGTTAACTACATATTTCTAATGAAAAGTCAGAAAAGTACTTGATTTTGAAAGAAACATCGATGTTTCTAACCGATGCATCGTAATATATCGATGCACAATCGCGATGCATTATATCGATTTATTTACAAAGTGGACACCCCTAAAGGAATGAGGGAACGGATGAGTCACAACAAAACAGTCACACGTCACGTCGACAACGTCATTTAATGTCTGTCAGAGATGTACGTGGGCTATTATATATCGGTATAATATATCGGTTTTCTCTGTTAATTGATAGTCGAATTTGTAATGATATGAAAATATAATTTAACCTATATAATTCCGTTCAATTTAGTTAGAAAAAAATTAAAATTAAATGCAAAAAAAAAATATGAAGCATCCAATGCTAACAGCTGAATTTGTCAGTAACAGCTTTCGCAGTAGCATTTGTTATAGTAAAGCAGTACGGTAAAAAAATTAAAAGCTTTATCGTGTATTTCCATTTAAAATAACAATAATGTAATTGAGCAAACCCCTGTATATACCTACTAAGAAATTAAGGAAAATAATTCCTGTATTTTTCAAATTATTCCTGAATAAAAATACAGGAAGTATTTTTTATAACTAGACCACTACTGGCTTTCCCCATGGGTTGTCTCATGGACAAACTAAAACTAGATGAAGAGACCTGACCAGGCTGAGACTAGACCTCACCGTCTGGTGGCGTTGTAAGAATATCAACTACAGTCTACACTAT
The DNA here is from genome assembly GCA_963668995.1 of Parnassius mnemosyne. Taxonomy (NCBI): domain Eukaryota; kingdom Metazoa; phylum Arthropoda; class Insecta; order Lepidoptera; family Papilionidae; genus Parnassius; species Parnassius mnemosyne. The sequence goes on along the minus strand of CAVLGL010000035.1, from coordinate 39,202,720 downwards.
CTCGTTCCGTGGGTGTCGTAAGAGATGACAGAGAGAAACTAAAAGAGGAAATGGGTAGCAGCTACTTTTTAATAATAACTCAAAACAAACATTTGCGCAGTACACAAGCGGTAGAAGTGAAACCTTCAAATGAAAAGAAATAAAATTTCACAGCAAATAATGTATTGATTCTGATAATTTTAAATACAATCCTTATTTTAGACGCCTAGAAGCTAAATTTTAAGTAAAAGTCAAAAGAATATTTTAAGTAAATTAAAAAAAGCCGTCTTTGCCAACCCGCGTGCTAAGCATGGCAACTATGACAATATCTTTCTGAAATTTTGCTAGATTTAACTTGATTCATACAAATATATTTCATCATCATCATTACAGCCCTTCACAAGTCCATTGCTGAACATAGGCCTCCCCCAAGGAATGCCACAAAGCACGGTCCTGAGCCACCTGCATCCATAGACTTCCTGCATAACTTACCAGGTCGTCACTCCATCTAGTGGGGGAACGCCCTACACTTCATCCGCTGGTACGAGGCCGCAACTCCAAAACCTTTTTCCCCATCGGTTGTCGGTTCTTCGAGCTATATGGCCGGCCCATTGCCACTTCAGCTTACAAATCCGTTGGGCTATGTCGGTCACTCTGGTTCTACTGTGGATATCCTAATTTCTAAGTTTATCACGCAGAGAAACTCCGAGCACAGCCCTCTCCATAGCTCGCTGAGCGACCTTGAGCTTCCTCATCCGGCCAGCAGTGAAGGACCACGTCTCAGTACCATAGGTAATCATTGGCAACACGCACTGGTTGTACAATCTTGTTTTCAAATTTTGAGGTATACCTGACGAGAAGATGTGCCGTAATTTCCCGAACGCTGCCCGACCGAGTTGAATCCGCCGATTGACCTCTCGGTCAAAGTTGGACTTACCTAGTCAAACTATTTGTCCCAGGTAAACATACTCGTCAACAACTTCTAGCTTAGTGCTCCCAACAACTACCAGCATAGGTGTGGATATATACATTGACATGGACATTAAACATGATCTTTGTTTTGTCCATGTTCATCTTAAGACCTATCTGTTGGGAAACACTATTGAGATCATTGAGCATAGTGCTTAGGTCCTCCAGCGATTCGGCCATAAGGACTATACCGTCGGCAAATCGAAGGTGAGTGATGTACTCGCCATTGATGTTGATACCGTATCCTTTCCAGTCCAGAAGCTTGAAAACGTATTCCAATGCAGCGGTGAAGAGTTTCGGGGATATCACGTCACCATGTCTTACACCTCTCTGCAGTTGGGTAGGTTTCGTACTCTGGTTCTGTACTCGGATAGCCATCGTAGCCCTACTGTACAAGCACTTAAGCACTTCGATATACCGACAGTCAACTTGGCATCGCTGAAGGGACTGCAGCACCGCCCAATTTTCGACGGAATTAAAGGCTTTCTCATAGTCCACATACGCCAGACATAGTGACAAATTGTACTCCGCGGACTTCTGTACAATTTGCCGAAGGGTATGTATGTGGTTTACCGTGCTAAAGCCTTTTCGGAAACCGGCTTGTTCGGGAGGCTGGAAGTCGTCAAGTCTGCGCGCAAGACGATTTGTAATGACTCTCGAAAACAGCACGTAGACGCGGCTCAGAAGGGAAATCGGTCTGTAGTTCTTCAAGAGAGCGTTGTCACATTTCTTGAAGAATGAGACCACCGCACTTCTGCTCCACGCCTCCGGTGTAGTGCCACCATGGAGGACGGAATTAAAGAGCTTCTGAAGGACTTCAAGTACTGGTTTTCCACCCGCTTTCAGAAGCTCCGTTGTAATTTCATCCTCGCCTGGGGCCTTGCCGTTTTTAAGGTGCTGGAGAGCCATTCTAATCTCGCTCAGATATCATCGGAATAGTGTCGGATAAGACTCGCTCTTGGATCCTTACTCACACTTACGTGTGGCTCCAACGATGATGTGTACAGCTGCCCATAGAACCTTTCAATCTCACTCAATAACTCAGGTGTGCCGGTAACGACGCTGCCACACTCGGTCTTCAGCTTCGACAGTTGGCTCTTTCTGGCAGACAGGTCTCTAGCAAAGACTTTGGAGCCCTGGTTCCACTCGATCGCTTCTTCAATACGAGCAGTACTAAAGTTGCGTAAGTTCAGTCGCATGCATTTGGAGATCTGTCTGTTCAGTTGCGTGTATGCTGTCAAATCTACTGAAGACTGCAGCTTTATGTCCCGTCTAACAGCCATGAGATTAAGAGTGTGATCAGAGAGTTTTCGTGTTCTTCTGCGGCGGGTCTTGCAAAACTTAGCTCCGACCGCATGGACAGTTTCTACGAGCTTGTCATTCATATCGTCCACTGCATTGCAATCTTCTAGGCACTGAAAACGGTTTTGTAGCTCGAGCTGAAAGGTTTCGGGGCTTTGGATTAGAGCACGAGGGGGACGGAGCGTTGATTTCATTAGACGAGACCTCTCCAACTTAACGTTGAGGTCCAATGTGCCGATCACCATTCGGTGATCGCTGCCGGTTTTCACCCTCGCGATTACTGAGACATCACTGAACAGTTGTCGTCTGGTCGTCATAATAAGTCAATCTCATTTTTTGTCGAACCGTCGGGGCTCGACCAGGTCCACTTCCTGTGGGGCCGCTTCTGGAAGAAAGATTTCATCATAAAGAGTCCCTCTTTCTCCATGAAGTCGGCCAGCTGCTGGCCCCTGGGGTTCCGTTGCCCTATTCCGAAATTCCCTACTTTCAGCTCACCGTTCTCTCTTGTGCCTAATTTTGCGTTGAAGTCTCCCATTAACACCGTATAGTGGGTTTGGGAGGAATGCATGGCTCTAGAGATATCCTCATACATTTCCTCCACCTCCTCATCGGGATGTGCCGAGGTTGGTGCGTAAACCTGTATAACCTTCAGCGAATACCGTTTGGTGATTCTGAGTATAAGGTACGCAACCCTCGTCGACACACTCCCAATCTTTACAACGTTGTTAACGAGAGATTTGTGGACGATAAATCCGACACCTCCTTGGGACAGATGGTCGCCCTCCCGGTGATAGAACAAATTGCCGGATTCAAGGATTACCGTGTCCTCCCCCTCTCTTCCGACTTCGGATAATCCTATCATATTCCAGCGCAACTTATCTATCTCTTCTTCCAGTCCCAGGATCTTATCGTCAGTCCTCAGGGTGCGTGCGTTATAAGTTGCCAGGTCGAGTCGTCGTAGGTGGCAACTGAACCTCCACCGGAGATTCTTAGCACGCCCTGCCCCGCCGTTACGATGGTCGCCACCGTAGCCAGGAATAGCGGGGCCGCCGGGGACTGGGTCTCTTAGCAACTTTATTCATTTGGGGGGTATATTGCCATAGTTGCCACGCTTGGCGAGCGGGTAGGCAACCGCAGTTTTTTATTGTTGTTTTGCTGTTATCAGAAAGATGCTGCTGCCCATCTTCTGTGTCAGGTTCCCTCTGTCGCCTTTTACGACACCCACGGGAAGATATGGGGTAGTGAGTATTCTTACCCGCCACTACACGGGGATACAAATATATTTAACATATTGGAAATATTATTAATTATGTGAATGTTATGAAAAAATAAACAGAATTTTGTGTTTTGCAATTTACTAATATAATATGTTTATAATTTCATAGACCAAATATTTTTTTATCTTCTTTATTCGTTTAAGACCGTACATAGAGGATTGACTAAAGGCGGCTATTGACTTGCCTGCCGCAGGGGCAATCTAGGGTGTAGGAGTGGGGATGACCCTTAATTGTGATGTGTGTAGGTAAGCAGGGGCAATTTTTAAGTCTGTCGTGCGGCAGGGCGGCAGGAGAACAAGACCTTCCTTGCTCCCTAGATCGGCCTTGCCCTGGGCAATTTCAATCAGTTCGGTGCGACTTTCGCGCGGAGCACACGTGTGAGTACAAGTCACAGTGGATAAAATAAAAAAATGTGAAATTTCGACACTGGTGATAGAAGTGTATAAAGAGCCGCTTCTTCACCCAATATTTCCTTTTTGTCTTTTTAGCGGTAGCACCGCAGAAAGAACGATATTTGAACGTTGTAACTTACAAGTAACATTACTGAGATTTGTTACCTAACTTACCATAAGGGCCAGTATGTTCCAATAGTATTAAAATTGTTACAATATAAGTAACGTGTCATTAACTAAATACATATACATAAACCAAAATACAAATTTTAGTAATTAAATTTATTAAAACTCATCATTAGAAAACTATCCTGGCTATTTGTAACACTAGTTAAATTATATTTACTAAGCAATAGTTAGTTAAGTTATATGACAGAATAAATTGGTTATATTAAATTATGACGAGTGAAGTTAGTCATATTTAATTGTCTTTGATAGTCTAAAAATAGCGTGGCAGAGCTATGCTGCAGCTTATAAGCGCTATATTTTGGTTTAATTATTTTTATTATGGTTGTAATTATTAATTAATTAGTTGTTTTATTGATAAATATGGGTGTCTATGGGCCACAGTGTCCACTTACCATCAGGTGGACTGTGCTCATTTGTCACCCTTATTCTATATAAAAAAGAGCCAACGCTATATATACCGATTTATTGATATTTCGATAAAACTGGTGCCATTCTCAAATGTGTGTAGAGACAGTTCAGATATTGCCCCGATCGCAGTACTCCATAGATTGCCCCTGCGGCCGGCATGTCAGTAGCCGCCATGAAGTTTTAGATAAAGATGGAGGCCACACTTGGAACAACAGCTTGAGTCAAATACCTACGTATCTTTATCTCACTCTCTGTGGTCTGACTTCTCTTTTTAGTGTGGAACACAATATTGCTATGTTTTTATTTGAATCTCCCGGTAAATTCTTAGAAATAATTTCCACACTAACTAAATCAGAAGTTAAGCTTTGTAAAATAATGTACCAACAAATAAATAGTTGATCTACGATTAGTTACATTAAAAATTTCAAAATTGAAGGTCTCGTATGCATTATTGGGTTCACGAATCAGTGAATTACAATCCCATTTCCTAAGGATTCGGTAATATGGCAACATTAGCCCTATATGTCAACATAAATTAGACAAATATGGCGGTTGTTTACTTAGCAGTTCACAGCGTCGTTTGAGATATTTAAAGTTAATTATTGTTATAATTTAAGAAATGGTGCAAACTTGTGTAGTACGTGGTTGCGACAGTAGTTGGTGTCCAGGAGGTGATATAAGATTTCACACGTAAGTGTTTAAATAGTGACTGACATTGAATACTTGTAAACATACTTTTTGTATTTTCACTTAATTTTTTGCTGAAACGTTTTATCAGTCTTTTAAACATATTAGTAAATTATAACTTTGTCAAAATCAAATAGTTTTACATTAAATTTAATTAAGTTTGAACAATTTTATTGTTTTTGTTTAAATGAAATCGCACTGAAGTAGTGTGACCATATTGATGATGTATCTGAGACTTTCCGTGTGATCTTAACTAATTATATGTACATGTTTCTTATTATGTTACCGGAAATGCATGAAATTTAGAAATTATGTACACTTCCTATATATTCTATATAATGACGTATTTCATAGATTTCATAATATTAAATTAAAAATGAGTAACAATATATTCTTTTGGTAGACAATTTATTTTTATTTAGTTTTTGTTTCTCATTATTCTGATACTTTAATAACGTTTATAATAATTATGTATTTAGAAATGTAGTAGTTTAGATGTATGATATAAAGCAACATTTTTTAAAATATGTTATTATTTGCAGACAATAAGTGCATTACATGAAGAGTCTATTGTGCAAATAGCTGCTCTGGCTGTACCAAGCACTAGTTCTGGCATTTATGAAAGTAGTTCTGCACTTAAGGAAACAGAAGTGAAATGTACTGGCTGTAATATTGAAGACCAAACTAGTAAAAAACAATGTCGAAAAATTCTTGAAAATTTGTGCAATCTTAACAAATTACCTGTAAGTGTCCTTTTCCTTTATTACTAAATACATACCTTTTATTTGTATTTATTATGACTTTCATATTACATTACATAATGTATTATATAGCTTAAAACACATACATATTTAAACTCTTTAGTGCCAATCGCAGTGTGGTAATAGTTACTACGACACTAAGCATAAAGCTTCTTGTTTGATGCTTCATTTATGCGTGCTCATGAAGGCGCGCTCCGGTGTATTATATGTTACCTATTAAGTGATGTAAATTTGTACTGACATTATGATGTAGAAGAGTTATTTGTTTCTTTTTTTTGTTAGAGTTCTCTAATCTCTGGTTTGATTTGAAAATAATTTTTTGCATTTTTAACACCAATTCTTCAGGAAGTCTATCTAACATCACGCTACGACCCTTATGAGTGGAGCAATACGATGTACGATGCTAAAAATACTGATTTCATAAAGTTTTCTTGTTTTCTTAGGTCAGCAGTGAATACGACGATCCTACGAAGATTGATAGGGGCGTGCAAGTGAAAATAAAGTGTACTAAAGAAGAAATACTTGAGACGAAAACTAAGATTCTTAAGCAAAAAGTGGCGCGCCAAACTAAAAAATTCAGGATAGGTCTTCTTTAATGGACACTATTAAAAAGTATATGGGTCAGTCAGAAATTGAAAATATTATTCAAGGGCGCTTTGCTCATATCTGTAAGGACTTCAAAAATCCACATGGTGTGAAAAATTCAATAAATAATTTTAATATGGAAAGTGTTTTTATTTTTTTTTTTAAGGTTTTTAACAAACCATGTAGTGGTGGTGTGAGAATATCCACTACCCCATATCGTTCCGAGGGTGTTGTAAGAGGTGTCAGTGGGAAAATGAAACAGGAGATGGGCAGTGGCATCTTCCTGATAACAACTCAAAATAATAATATATTATCGTTCCTATTATAGTACATATGTTACTAGAAATCTATGAAATCCGTTATTATATAGAATTCCTAGGAATTGTAGATAATTCTTAAAATGAACTGGATGTGTGGAATATAGTATTATACACATTTCAGCTCAGAGCAGCCTGACTCGGATGGGTTAGGTCAGAAGGCTAAGGCAGGAGCTCCGCTACGCTGGTTTAGTCTTCGTGATATTTTTTTTTAAATAATTGTCCAGAAATAGATTTAGTCTGTCTGAACAATAAATCAGGTATATTTTGCCCAATTCATTGATCACCCGGGGTTATAATAAATTTTAATTTTATATTTCGTTGGTACCGTTTAGGAATTGTATACAATAACCAGAAAATACATTATCGAAATGGTAGTTATAAAATATTCTCTGATATATTTATTTTCCACATTTTCTAAATAGGCTCGGCATTATACGGGTTGTGACGGAAATGCGTGGTCATATTTTAATACCGGTTCTGCCCATGGAAATGAAAACCTTTCTTCATAAAACTAGTCAATTCCCAAAAAAAATTGTACAAAAATATATAATCTATGTAGGCTAGGACTTAGTAGTAAACAGAGATATAGATATTTATAAATAAAACACTTAATGTAACTCAACTACTTATAGCGATATCCTGGGAAAAATAAAATAAAGGTTACCTACTTAGAAAGGGAAAGCCTGCCCACAGAGAGCGAGATAGTAATACATAGGTTTAACTTCAAGTAGGTATTCGGAGTGTGGTCTCCATCTTTATCTATAACTTCATGGTAGCCGCCTTAAGTCTACGTTAATGACCAATCACAGACTAATATGATGCTTACGTGACCAATGTTCACTATTGCTATTCATGGCAGGCAAAGGTTTTAGACTATACAGCCTAGTCTGATGATTATGTTATTCACAAAACTCTTTACAATATGCTGATGCATTACATTGTGAAGTTCTTGGAAGATTTCGACGACACCTTAACACTTTCACTGTCCGGTTTCCAGACACAATAGTAAGACAATAGCAGTGCCCTATATGTAGTGCACGGGACAGCAAATGTGTTGCTCTCTCTCAGCCGACAGTTAATGACAATAATATCTCAAGACCTCAAAGCGGATAAAAAAAGAACATGAGATTTATATCACCGCCGCAACACTTGTTATGTCATTTTCATTTAAAGTTCGCATGCGTTCACATACATTTTCTACACTAAGTCGCACCATTTTTAAGAATTAAAGTTCACTTTACCATTTTCAAACCATAAAACAGAAGCAACAATCCACCGAGTCAAGTTCTCCCCAAAATTCTGTTAAATATTGCTTCTTTGATACCTGTATATTTTTATGTAATATAGTTTGACCATCGAAAGCTGTCCAAGAATAAAAAGGCGGGAATTAAAAAAAAATCAAGAGTTGTCAACCCTGACTGCTTAAACGGATTTGATACTATTTATTATTCAAGACATATTATGCGATATTTACACCAGTATTTCATATTTATATACTACGACCATAATAACCTTATTACCCCTTGTATATGGCGTTTTTTAACTTCTCGTGCATTGAAGTTCACAGCTCAAATTTCCTGGTATGGCATTATATCGAAAAGATTGAATTAAAGAAAAAGTTATTACTAAAAGTTTATTTAATAGAATAGAGCACTGATGTGATGACACAATAAAATCAACATAAAACAGGGATAAGGAGTTATCGTAGAAATCGGATTCCAAAAACTCTACACCTGATAATATTGAATCAGCTTTATTGTTTTCTTCGCTGCTACTGCTACTGTATTATTAATTTATTTCTTTTTATTTAGTTATTTAATTACAACGGTTTTTAATACAATTACAGTAATTAATAATTGAGAATAAATTATGCTAAGAAAAGAAATACAAATTATATATCGTTAATTTCTATATACTCTAATGAGCAACCAAAAAAAAAGTTTAACAGAGGATTAACATTTTTAGTTTCTTCCGATATAATATGTACTTTTTTGTATGTAATTTTTAAAATAGCAATCTGAAACAACGTGAAAGAAAGAAACAGCGATATCTTTTTCTCGCTTTAATTTTATAGGCCCATTCCAAGATAGATAAAATTATGGTTGTGTGCAAGTTTCTCGGATTTCATACAGAGTTGCATCATCCTGTTGTGGTACCTAAGTCTTTATCATAGACATTATACCATATACATTTTGAATTTAGTGACAGTTGTTTACAGGGATTAATACATACTTATATTAACTCGAATTTTATTTGTTTCAGATTACGTTGTTTTGTAGATTTTAGCTTTTACGATGACAATTTTGCTGATGTAAATTTATGTTATTTTTCTGTGAAGAATAACTATATCTTTCTTTAGGAGTTTCCGCAAACAACTGTGCTTTTTGTATAGGTTTTATACTTTTTAGGTATTAAAAGTTAATATATTTAATAATTTAAGTTCTAATCTTTGTAAACATATAGGAGAAATGGTACTTCAGACTTCATGTTTTTTTAATAAACTTTCTAATGGTTTATGATTATTAACTACTATTTTATTATGTTCATAAATATTATAAAAATGGGTTCTCGTGTTTTCCATACAATACTAAATAATTCTTATTCATTGGTGATTATTTTTCTGCTGGAGATAAACTTCTAGAATCAAAAGCAACTGGTTTTCCATTTTGTAACTAACAAAGTCCTAAGCCATCTTTAGGGGCATGTAAACTGCAAAATTGTAGAATAATAGGTAGTTTTGCATCATAATTACGTAAAGCGGCTGCTGAACAGATTTCGTTCTTAACTTTGTTATATGCATTTTCATTTTCATTGGTCCAAAGCGATTCTGGCAAAGGTCATGCACATTCGAATATTTGTAATTCGTTTTTAATATTAAGATATTTGATATTAATAATTGCATTTACTCTCTTGGGGTACTCTTTAGAATCTATTGAAATTTGTTTTTATTAAAACGAACATTATGTATGCTCTCTAGTCTTTCAAAACCCTCCTTTAATGATGTATCATGCTCTTGTTCCGTTTCTTCACAAATTAATAAATAATCGCGGTAAACTAAAACGCCTGGAATATCGCCGAAAGCACTTTCACTGTAATGTCGAAATATTTCTGGTGCTATCGATAAGCTAAACGGCATTCTCAGGAATTTATAACGGCCAAAGGGAATATTGAAAGTGCACAAATGATTTCAATTTTTGGCTTAGATGCTTGTCATTTAACCCATGTCTTCATTTATCTCAGTGTCAAGTGATAATAATCCTTTATAGGACATTGCTTCACAAAATGTTGATGCGTCATATTTCGTAGTTTTTGGGAGATTTTGTTGGCAACATGAGCCAGCAGATAGTTGGCGATCTTGAGATTCACATCACCATCGGCGCACTTGTTTGAAAGTTTTCCCAAAATATTCCACATGCGTAGACATTTAATACAGAAAATCTTTTACATATCAAAATACACTTCAAACCATTATTTAAACAATAATACAGGAGCAGCAATCCGCCACCGGTATAGTTCCTGCCGAAACTCTCAATCTTTCGATAATTTAATGTCCATCTGACATATCAAGAATTGTGATCTTTTAAAAAATTTATAATATAAGAACCAGCAAGAAACCTAGCGGTACTTTTTTCCACAGTAACACTATACCATGTAAAATAGGTAGTAACCTAACTAAAATTATTTATAAAACTCATTTAAGCTGTGTCAGCTTGGAAGCGATCACCTCATTCCCAGGGGTTATCATCAACCATATAATCATTATTATTATTATATTAACCCTATTTATAAAGCATGTGTTTAATAAAGACACAAACATATATTGGTAGACAGCCATAAAAAGGCTTTCTGGTATTTATTAACAAAAGTATGCAATATTTTTAATCATCATCATCATTGTTATCGTCATTGTAATGATAGGCTTAATATAGGTCTCTCACATAGATGACCTCTATCATTAATGGAATTGTTTGCCATAGTAGTCAGATGGGTTGACAACCAATAAGCCTAGGTTTACTTATTCCATGCTTTTTGGTTAAAGTCCGAATATTTTATACATTGTATACACACATAGCACAATATTTCTACACGTCCCGGGTTGACTGGGAGAGAATGCCAAAAGTGTTGTAAAATAAAGTTTAAATAAATATACAACATGTAACAAAAACCCTGTGGTTCCAGTTAAGTGCGTTATCAGAGTCAGTATATTTAAACGTGGTAGAGCCATGCTGTAACTATGTTAATAGTATAGTTGTAACACGAATGGGTCGGCTCGGCCGGGCAAGGACCACGCTCTCACAGAATACCAGCGTAAAATAGCAGCATAATGCTGCTGTGTTTCATATGGTGAGTGTAGTCTTAGTCCTCACGTCTGACAACGCATCTGGCATTTTAATTCGCAATCGAAGATAGATGTAGATGTCTATGGGCCACAACAACCACTCACCATCAGGTGGACTGTGTGCTCGTTTGTCACCCAAATTCTATGTAAAAAAAAGTTTTCCGTTAAAAACGATATCAGAGTCAGTATTCAAACGTAAAGAAATAACTTTTTTCAAAAAACTTGAACATTAAAAAAAACATTTTAATTTAAAAATTAATTTTCAATTTTATGTGTGGTTTTATCCGGTGAATAAGAGGATTGTGAAAGACCCACCTTCACCGAAGCTCGTGTCAGTTAGAGGTAATAAAACCACATAAAATTTACAAATGAATTTTTTTTAATTAAAATTATATTATTTAATGTTTAAGTTTTTTGAAAAAAAATTATTTCTTTGCGTTTGAATACTGACTCTGATATCGTTCTTAACGGGAACCATAGGGTTTTAGTTACACGTTGTATATCGGCTAGTGAACCTAGGTTTACCCGGCTTTATGGTTAAGTTCTAAAAATAATTTATAAATGAAATAAACTGGGGCTTATTCTAATGTCTCTACACTCACCATATGAAAAACAGCAGCGTTAAGCTGCTATTTTACACTGGTTTTCTGTGAGAGCGTGGTCCTTCCCCGGTCGAGCCGACCCATTCGTGCTACAACCATAATATAGGTGCAGCATGGCTCTACCACGTAGAAAAACCTCTAAAAAATAACTATAGTTGAAATTACAACGAAATTACTTAATCTATATGCTTGGGAATCACTCAAATACTTTCATAACATTAATATTCGTAACTTAAATCAATAATTTTTTTTAACTATTTTCAGATTTCTAAGCGGTCTTATTGGTCGCGATCGCTACGCAATTTTAGGCCGTATACAGAAAGAAAGCTGGTAGGCTGCGCCGATCTACCAGCGCTTATCGACGCTGGTCTATTCTGGTAACAGTTACATAAAGCAAGCCGTTTGAAGCAGAGCGAGCAAAATGTCGTACTTGTCGGACGATGAATTAGTTTTGTTAGAAAATGTGTATTTTAAAATGCCAATATAAGCTATACATCCTATTATTAGAGAAAGGAAGCGTTTCGAAAAATACCATCATTATTTGTAAAACAATTGAAACTTGATGATTTGATGAATTTAAAATGTTTTAACGTAGTTTAAATATACACTTTTCCAGTCAATAGCAGATCAAGCGTAACACTTTGAGATTTGTACCGACATTATTATTTTGTAACTAGCTATTCCCCGCGACTTTGCCCGCGTGTAATTTAGGGTTTTAATTTTTTAGCGACGAACCCTAATTATTTTTCTAAAATAAAGGTAGCCTAAGTTACTCCTTATGACATCGGCTATCTGCCAGTGAAAGTCCGGTCAAAATCGGTCCAGCCGTTTCGGAGTTTAGCCGGAACAAACAGACAGACAGACAGACAGGCGGACAGACAGACAAAAAATTTAAAAAGTGTATTTTTGTTATAAGTACTGTTTATACTTTCATATGCATTTAGTAAAACGTTGTAATTTTGATATTACAAACAGAGACTAAAATTTTATTTATTTGTATAGATAAGAGCGATTTTAAAAAGTATCTAAGTGTTACCCTTGATATGCCGTCTTTCGTACAATCAACACGTCACTATTCATTTCTCTATTTAACAAAAATATATGCGTGTCGTAGTTGTACGTGTATGTCGTATAGTTGTTCATTAATTTTAAATGGCGGGCGGCGCCAGCGCTGACCGGCGTTTTGTCTGTCTGTCCGTCTGTCTGTCTGTCCGTTTGTTTCGGCTAAACTCCGAAACGGCTGGAGCGATTTTGACGGGACTTTCACTGGCAGATAGCTGATGTCATAAGGAGTAACTTAGGCTACTTTTATTTTAGAAAAATAATTAGGGTTCCTCGCTTAAAAATTAAAACCTTAAATTAAACGCGGACAAAGTCGCGGCGAACAGCTACTTACAAAATAATAATGTCGGTACAAATCTCAGTGTTACGCTTGATCTGCTGTTGACTGGACAAGTGTATATTTAAACCCATTGAGATATATCAATGTTTAAACCACGTTTAAACGTTTTAAATTATTATTTATTACAGAGCTTTACAGTTCTAAGGCGAATATTTGTAAAAATTGACTAATGGACAAATAAACATCTTTTCTTAAACATTTTTTTTTATTATAATGTTTTTATAAATCTATTAACTTTATCTTTTAATAACTAAGCGATAAATATATTTTTTCGTACTTACCGAACGGTGACAACAAGTCTTTCTTTTGTAAAAAAAGAAAAATCGAAATCGGTTTACCCAGAAAAAAGTTGTGAGGTAACGTATAAGGTAAAGTACAAGGTACACACATAAAAAAAGAGAACATACAGTCGAATTCAGTACCTCCTCCTTTTTGAAACTAGTTATTAATGAAATTCTGAACTATCAAAACATCATCATATTAACACATCATATTTTTTAATTTATTTCGTCAAATAATTACTAACTATGTTTTCTTACCGGGGACCCATATATATCGTGTACCGTCCTACGAATAACATCTATGTTGTGAAATCGCAAAGTTAAAATTAACGTTTTGGTTGTTTGTTTATGCCAATTACACCAATTTTCAACAAATGTTTTTTCGCTAAGTCCGAAATGTAATAAAATGTTTCTTGAGTCATTCTTGTATATCTATAGCGGACAGATGGGATTCACCAATATTAGGGCGTTGGATAAATCTGCATAGGTACTGTAAATTAGACACGCCACGACCTAGAGTAGTATTTTAATTTTAATTTTATTTAATGTTTATATTTATTAATTTTAATTTTCTTTAATGTTATAGGTATTTATATTATAACAAATATGGATAATTGGTCTGAAATAAATGAATTATTATTATTATAGAATTTTTGATCTACAAATTTCAATTGTTTTACAAATAAGCGATGGTATTCTTCGAAACGATTCCTTTCTCTATTAATATGATGTATAGCTTATTTTGGCATTTTAAAATACACATTTTCTAACAAAACTAATTCATCATCCGACGAGTACGAAATTTTGCTCGCTCGGCTTCAATCGGCTTGCTTTATGTAACTGTTACCAGAAAAGACCAGCGCCGATAAGCGCTGGTAGATCGGCGCCGGCTACCAGCTTCCTTTCTTTATACGGTCATAAGCTGCCAGCTTTCTTTCTGTATATGGCCTTAGATCTTATGTCGGCGTTTTTTAAGTTTTTATAGAAATCATTTACTAACTCGAATCAGTCCGGCGATAGCCCGCTTAAATGGTTTTCGATGTGTCGTCTTAAACCTAGAAGTACCCTCACTTTGGCTATTAGCCATAACATGAATAATAAATACTTACGAAATTTCTTTTAGCTAAGAGTTGTAATAAGCAGGACTTAAAAAAGAAGAATTTTTATTCACATTATCAAACTTAACATTAATTACATAAAATTCGTAACCCTTCCTTAACGCTTACGGTTATATCCACGGGAGGTTCATTACTAGCTATTACCCAGGTTGAGCCGTTTTCGGCTTTCTTTATTACATCTATTATACCATTTACAGCTGATTCTACCCTGAAAATAATAAAATGTAAAATTAGGTTAAATTTAAATAAAATAAATTATGTAATGTTACCTTAGTTATGTTTATTGATAGAAATAACTCAGTTAATTATTTTGCGGTTAATTTCAATTTAAGAGGCCATAATTAAACACGAAATAGAAAATGAAATTATGGCTTATAGCAAAGTAAAATTACACTTATATACGTTCCAGTGGTGGTAATTCTGCCATTATCTATTATTGTGCTAATGCCGGAGAAAAACTTAAAAAACTCCGGACATTTGAGTCAAATCAAGTTTCTTCCCGGACACCATTGTAAAATGTTATATTTTATTCGTATAAGTAGCTTGTTGCTATTTTATAAGAAATCAACATGAACTGCAGTTAAACAATTCAATATATAAATAATTAGTTAATGAAATAATAAATTATACAATATTTGTTTCTGACGTAATTTAATAAGAAAAATAATTAAGAAAGCTTTTCCTTTTCGTATCAAATTGGAAATAAATTAGATATTATTTAGGTAGGCGAAGTAAGTTTTAAAAAATATTAGCTCTACTAGAAGTCATTAATAACGATGATATCAACTAGAATTAAACCTAGGTAGCCTAAATATTTATTTTAATTTAAATGTATGTAAAAAAATTTAGCAAGGCTAAGTTTATTTTTAATTATTTAAAAATAAGAGTGTCGTTTTGGTATTTGGTACTCTTTCCAATTTTTACTAATATGACATTCTTTTTAAAATTACTTAATTTAATTCATCAAGTGTCCCTCGAACTCAAAAATCCCCCCGATCGACCGTCATACTAGGACAAATCCGGGTAATGACAGCTCTACTTGCTAGGCATAACCTCTTCCCATTTTTAGAGGCTTATGAATCAATGCATATTGTCGGACTTCCCGTGTCTTCAAAATATTTAATATCATTAGGCATTCTTTAGTATATTCTTAAGTTTCCATACGATACATTTCTTTATCGACGAGCAAGTCATTCAGCACGTAAAAATGTAATCATTAATTTAAATACCTTTGTCTTTCTGCATCTCGTGAAACTATGCATTGTGTAGAACCGTTATCAAACTGTTCTGAAATTTGTTTATATAGAAGAGCAGTATCAGTCGGTCCAAGACAGACAGTCATCATGCGAACTTGCGATCTTGTATATAAATCATTCGTCTAAAAAAATTAAATGTTAATTAGAGAAAAATAAATAAAAGAAATGCCGTCTTATAGCAACGTAAATGATTCTATCACCGCACTCACCCCACATAAATGGTAATAGTGGACTTTGGATAAAGCTTGAAAGATCCCACGGCTTCCAACAGACGGTAGTACAACCATCTCGTTTACGTAAGACATAAAATAGCCAGACCAGCGACGGGAAATAAGTTCAAAGGTACTGCCAAAATCCATAGACCTGCCAAGCAATCTTTCCAACGATGGGAGAGACCCCAACGACCAGCGATGGATTTTTAGGGTTTAGTGGAAAATAATAAGGATAGAAACTAAGCTAATCAAGAATATGAATACCTTTTATTCAATGTTTTATGTCTTTTTGTCTCTAGTCTTTAAGAAATCTTCTTTAATGCTGTGTCATGCTCTTGTTCCGTCTATCCACATATTAATAAATCATTGCGTTACACTAAAACGTCTGGAATATCTCCGAAGGCACTTTCACTACTTCCCATTATAAATTGGGTAGATTTATTGTAATTGCCATGACTAAGGCTGCTTTTGCATTAGAACTATGCACGATATCTAAGTGATTTGAAACAAAATTTAGTTTAAAAAACTGTTTTATTACCCTTTACCAATGGAGCTAGGGTGAGCCCGGTTACGAAAATAAAGGACAAAGACCTAGAATATGTGTTAAACGCTATGGGGTTTAACACATATTCTAGGCCTATTACACTATGCAGTATATAAGACAGTCTTATTTAGACTGTCTTATATACAGTATATAGTATATAGTACCCTTAACCGACGAGCGTGTATGCGTAGATATATGGATGTAAAAGAGCCGAGAGAGGTGTGTCAGGATCGCGCCAAATGGAAGTCCGTAGTCTCTGCCTACCCCTCTGGGTGACAGGCGTGAGTGTTTATGTATGTATGTATTATGTATTATTTAGACTGTCTTAAAGTCTAATTAGACAAGCTCGCTATTACACCGCCCTGAATACCGCATGCTAAATCATTTGCAAGGCCTACATAGCCGGTGACGGTTGTCGCGGTGTCATGGGAAGACTTTCGAAGCACCAGAAAATCGCCATAGCTCTTGCCGCGTCTATTACTTGGAGTACAAAAAAAAAAGAAAAATATGGGTGAAGGAGTATTTACTTTTACGGGAAAAATTATCAAATATGCAAATCCTGAGTGTTTCGGAACCATTTGACTTAATATCTGTTGAAATTAGTTACTCCATATATTCAAAAGGAAGATACGCTTCTTAGAAAAAGTGTCAGTGCAAAACAAAGATTTTATAAATTTCTAACAACACCCGGAATCCTTCTGCACGAAGTGATTGGTTTAAATAGTCTTTGTGATTTTTCCGCCATAAATATGGCATGTCACGGTACACATCAATAACATTAAAAATAACTTCCTTTTCTTTTGAGCACGCCATTGTGGACGTCACAGCAAACAAACACGTGACTTCACTCCGCTGGGGTCGCGCGCTGACCACAGAACACTATTACTCCTACGGAGGCGCTGACTAAACGGTCTAAGCGTACACCACGCGATATTCAGCAAGAAAGCAAGCAAGCACGGCCAAACCCACTCGGTCCGTCTAATTAGACAGACTAACTTGCTTACTCTTATTACACTACGCTAAATTGCGCTAGATCTTAGTAAGACTGTCTTAATACTGCATAGTGTAATAGGCCTTATATTCTCACTACTCATGCTTGCGTATCTTTTGTGGAAAGCATTGAGTGCAATTTCTCTGAATTAATTTTTGTGACACCTATAGTTAACAGATAACAAATATTTATTAACGTAACATATTTACAACAAATTTGACAACACGATGACAACTTCTTTAACGCAAGTTATTGCAATATCTTGCAGTCTTTTCTTTAATCAGACCAGCCGGTGATGGATTATACAGTTACTTCTTCTAATTCATTAATCTTTTCAACAAAAATAAATAAAAATAATTACTTACAGCAATATTATTCGTAAATTGAAGTACTGCTGCTTTTGTGGCAGAATATACAGGCAAATGCATGTATGGCTGAAGAGCCAACATTGATGAAACGTTAATTATGACGCCTCCAGAACCGCCTTTATCAATTCCCATTGAAGCTAACGCCAACATTGTGCCGGATATAACTGCTGTCTAAAATGAGTGAAATGAAATTATTCACGCTGTGGTTTACTATTACAACACGAATGGGTCGGCTTGACCGCGTAATGAAGGGCAACGTTTTCATAGAATCTATCTATATATACATACAATAAATCTGTAGAAAAGTCGTGTCTGTAATTCTAATATATTCTTGAAAAAACAAGTCCAGGGGACTAAATAAAGGGTTCTGAAGCCAAATTAGTGGTTTTTAGAATTTTTGTCTGTCTGTCTGTCTGTCTTTCTGTCTGTCTGTCTGTCTGTCTGTCTGTCTGTGTATTCCGGATTCACGCAAAAACTACTGAACCGATTTACATGAAATTTTGTATGTAGGTAGTCAGTAACCCGGGGCAACTTATAGGCTACTTTTTATCCTTTAGATGTTAATTTCCTGTTGTATCTTAGTTATAGGCGGAATGACGGGTGTTTTTCAAATAAATACCATATTACCATATTTGTAAATAAAGTTTAAAATATAGTTATAATCTTGGTAAAATAATTTGAAACTACACCGATTTCGTATTCAAAACAGTGCCATCTATCATCAAATGGAAAAAGTTGTATATTTTGCCTTCAATTACTAATAAATGAAACAATATAAATAACTTACATTTATATGATTAAATTATTAGATTTTTAAAATTATTAAAAAATTGTAACGTTAAGTTTTTTAGTATTTTTGTTATTTTATTTTAAAAGTGTAATAATTTCAATAGATAATAGTGACGTCTATAAAAAATATGAAAATTGATAAGGTATTTATTTCAATTACTAATATATATGTAAAGTGATAAAAATTGGTCTGTCTGCAATTGATGCAAAATTTTCATTGTCATCATAGTTTTATTAAAGGGATTTTTATGTATGTCGTGGCCAAATCGTAGAATTGATCATATATCATAAAGTAGTCTATCATTTCGTGAAAACACTAAACAATGACTGAAATGAATGTGTATTTTATAACACTTTTTAGGGCGTTACTCACCGGCTACGGTTATCGGAGAGTCAAGGGACTCGAGGATCAAAATAAAAGTATCCCAGGGCGCCTGTTGTTGGATGATTAGTAAATGAAAATTCATAGATACACATACAGACCAAAAGTAGTTTATTTCCTTCTAAAGTTCACATATATAGCTCCAAATATCAAGTTTTCACTTTAAAATACCCTACGAACTGAGGTTTTGACTAACCTGGTGGATTACACAATATTACACTGTTTATGGTCAATCCCGCGAAGCAGTGAGGCAACAGATATCCTCCAGGTGTACGCCGGTCGCGGTCTCCTGGCCGCCCAGTCCCAATATAGCCACCCGTTGAAGCTGCCTCGCCTCGTTCCCATTGTTAAACTTGATAATGGACCATACTCAAAGTACGGACTAAGGACTAAGGACTAAGGACTAAGGACTAAGGACTAAGGACCCCTATGACAAGGCAAAATAATCTATGAAACACCGTGTACCGTTAATTAGAGCACATGTGCTTTTAAGAAGACAAAAACATTAAGTACTTACAATTTATGGGATGATGTGTTTCAACACATTAAACTGCCCGTAGACATTGTGTTTAAGGGGCCGTACGCCCAAGTAGTCGTCACTTTAAATTCATGTTCCGGCGTTTCGATTCAAAAATTATATATGTGCGTGTCCGATCATTACAACGGCTCGCTCCAAAAAGAACTAGGCCTCCCTTGGGCTACACGCCACCGTCGATCCGTGGTAGGATTTCGAACTAACACGAAAGGTCAATTGCATGCAATTAGCTAGCTCGATTCGTCAATATACGTTTCTAGTTACTTCGGACTAATGACGTTAGATGGCGCTCTGAAGTCTGTTCATCGCATGTAATAACGTAAATATGCTAAAATAATGTACACGAAAATTTTCGTGTTACAATTTAACACTATTTGATGACCTATTTGATGAGTGTCATTATATAGCTTGACCAAATCAATGAATAGAAATTTTTTGAAGTTATTAGTAACTAAACACAACGTTGCTATTTCATAATATGGTCATATGACGATATCATTATCGTTTTTCACCGCTAGCGGCGCTGATACGAGTAGCTAATTTTTAACAGAAACAGAACTTTTAAGAGAATTGACATAATTTTATCCCTTATTGATATGATAAATAAATGTTCGTTTCTATTGCTGATATTACTAGATGGTATAGTTTTGGCTTTCATTATATCATGTAATAATAGCGCCACCTACTTACTTCTAAATAAATTAAAATGGCAAGACATTGATAAAATTAAATAATACAATGCTACTGAATATACGATGTAAATAATTGAATCGTTTA
This sequence comes from Parnassius mnemosyne, assembly GCA_963668995.1. NCBI lineage: Eukaryota > Metazoa > Arthropoda > Insecta > Lepidoptera > Papilionidae > Parnassius > Parnassius mnemosyne. The sequence continues at coordinate 39,182,255 of CAVLGL010000035.1, read as the reverse complement.
CATTACGTTCATCCCGCGTTGGAATCAGTGCAGCGAACTCTTTTTTGGCCAAAAACTCTACAGCCTGTGCTCAGTAGTAGCATGTATGTAAGCTGCTTTTTTACTTTTCATGGGGCAATATATGCAGTTTTTATTTCATTCATGTTTTCGGGTATGATAATTTATGTTTTCACTCTACCGTAAATATTAAGGCTTGCAAAGATGAGTAGAACTCAGTATCGTCAGCCTATCAAAAGGCCACTGAAATGAACATAGGCCTCCCCCATAAATTGTCAAGTAGCTGGATATTTGCTATAGTGGCGGGTTGGCAACCGCAGCTATTATTATTTTGATCTGTTGTTAAGAAGATGATGCAGATCATACCATCTACTATTTTTTCCTATGTCGCCTCTTATGACGGGACGATATGATGTGTTGGATTTTCTTTCACCGCCACAACAGTCCGAACTTTTTCTATTCCCGTTCATGAGTATAGTGTTCCTCACGTTCACTGTGTATAAAATTTATAAGGAATAAAAGTAATTTTAAGGATTTTATCGCGTTTAATTTTAACTTTTTAAATTCCCGATGGTTTGGACAATTTACAGCACCCATGGTCACGGGAGGGCTGGCAGAACTGAGGTGTTTGACGATCTGATGTCATAGTTAAAATAGAATAGTTAAAATGCAGTAGTAGTTTGAATTTAATTTTATTAATCATGGATTCCTCAGCAGATAGTAGCACTCAGCCATCTTCCCTATTAAAATTAGGATATTTTTAATTTCAATAGCCTCGCGAATCATCATTGGTAGGATTCGGTGTTCTATTGCAAGGATTTGTTGTATATAATGGTTGGGACGATACTAAACATGTTTACATACTTTATACTTCCCGGAACTTCGGTGCTTTCATTCGGTGAGGAGTCAAGATGCGTAAAAACCCGTAACATTAGTTTTAATCCATGTGTGGTATTCATTATTATAGAACTGTATTTATGAAATTTTCAAGTCTACTCGAAGTAAATAAATATATCTATATCTTTTTATGGTGCCAATCAATATTAAATAGGACCAACGATATGAATAAAATGTCTCCAATAAACATTATATTACTTTGTTAAAACTAAATTTACTTTAACTATGAATATATATATATATATATATGTAAAGATTAAAATGTAAATAATAATAATACATTTTGATTTCAAGACTATTTATCTTTCTTATGGATACATCGGATTCGGAAGACACGCCATATATAAAAAATAGTAGGAGTTTCTAGACATATTATAAGTATATTCACGTGTTTCTGTAGCATGTTACCAATCATCTACGTCTAATAGTATTTTAGAATGAAAACAAATCTCTGACAGACATAGAGACATAGACACCAAGATGATTCTAAAAGTGATCGAATATTTCTAAATTTGACACGGAACAGCATTTAATGATGTCCCTAAATTCAAGCGCACGCGAGCGAAGCCGCGGGTAAAAAGCTAGTACTAAATAAAACGGCAGTATAATGTACTATAATGTATTTCGTTTGGTAAATTACTAAAACCGGAGAACTATTTTCCTGATAGGGAGACATTGCATCTTAGTCCTCAGGGGTAACAAACAATAAACTATATTACTAAAAACGTTTTCCAATTTATAATTTTCAGAGTATCTTTTAATATTAACTTAATACTTTTAAATAACCTTTTTTGCAGTAAGGATGCAGCATTAGATAATCCAGAAAAAGGCCAGAAATACTTCACAGCCTCTATTATATGATGGTAGAACCATGTCTTAGATACATGTAAAATCTCCAGACCAGCGACGGGTAACAGCGTCAAGGAATTGGGCGAGACATCTGGCATTATGATAGCCAGTTCACCCGCAATGAAGGAGGCCCTTATCTAACTCTTTTCTGCCGACGTCCAAAAAGGAGACGGTACTCAATTCGAGTGTATTAATTTTGCTTCTTTTTTTATGTGTGTTACCTCATAACTTTTTACTAAGTAAACCGATTTCGATGATTCTTTTTTTTATATGAAAGCTGAAATATCTCGTGTGGTTCCATATAAATTTGATCGAGGTCAGACCAATAGTTTTTGAGTAATTCTTAATAGCTTATATTGAGGTCGGCTGTAAAAAAAAATTATTTTAAATTATTATACTTACAAAATTGACGTCCACCATTCGCTTGTATAAAGTCTCTTCGTTATTAAGTATAGCGGCGTTGTTTATTACTACATCAAGCCTGTGGAACTTATTTAATACTTTTTTGAAGGCAAAATTAAGCTGTGTTTCGTTTGCAACATCACATTTTATAAACATAACTTTAAGAGTGCCAAATACATTCATAAGTTCCCTTTCCAGCACCTCCCCTTCACGTTGGGCAACATCAAGGTATGCAACATGCTGTAACAGAAATGTATAACTAAGGAAGTAATAATTGAAAAAAAGTGTTTAAATACTATATCATAACTAGCGATCCGCTCCGGCTTCGTACTGGTGATTTCTTTACCTTGATGACAATGCCACCTACCGCATTCAATTTTAAATCTAAAATATCCAGAGACCCACTTAAACACAAAAATGTCATCAAAATCGTTCCAGCCGTTTGGAGAAGTACAGTGACAAACACACGTACAAAAGAATTATAAACATATATTATATTTACTTTATAAAGGTAATAATTATTATGAAATATCAATAGATAATATATAATGATATATGATATATTATTAGATATAATAATTAGAATTATTATTTGCAACTTTGTTATTAGTATGTAGGTACAATTTACCCTGGCATTTTGCGAAAGTATAGCACGGACCAATCCGGAACCGATTCCAGCTGCGCCACCAGTAACTATAACTACTTTGTCATCAAAACAAAATGGTTGACCCATGTTCACATTTAAACATTAATTTTTGTATAGTTGTTACTATAATGTGCTAATTTTTATTACACAATTTTGTTGTTTCTTCTACATTACAAGAATTTAAAGTTACTTATAATATATCTTAACACATAGACAGGCAACGTTAAACTAAAATAAACATGAGCAACTTATTGATCAATAATCGATATTACATAAGCAATCGGTTATGCGAGTTATCTATAGGATAAGAGAGAATTCGTCAACAATTCATTTAAATTTGTGACTATTTAAGATAAGACACTAGAGTATTTTTGAATTAAAAGCGGTGAGAACATTTAGTGATATGTTTTACCTAGATTTTACGGGTTTTATTTTTTTGGTATAAATTAGGAGTCCTTTTCTCCCTTGTAACGTTATCTATCCTTCGTCGTTAAAGCTCATTAGCCTTTCACGAAATACAGACAGTAAAGTTTTCACATTTTAACGTAGCCAAAATTGTGTTAAATAGCAGATTTAATTAAATATTATTATCATCATCATCATCATTACACCCCTTCACAAGTCCACTTCTGAACATAGGCCTCCCCCAAAGAATGCCACAAAGCACGGTCCTGAGCCACCTGCATCCATCGACTTCCTGCATATCTTACCAGGTCGTCACTTTTCACTTAAGAAGCCATTTTGTGGAAATTATTTTATTAAGTATATGTAGTTACATTTTATTATAAATAAATAAAAATAATTTTGAGTTAGTTGTGTTGTATTTTAAGAGAAATAAAAAAATTTGAGTATATTTTGAGAACCTGCTCCTTTTTTATTTATTTCTATGACATTCACGTCTGATCGCCAAATACCTACCTCAGTGAACGCGTAACGATTAGTGCTGCAAAGCACTCGAAACGGGAGTATAATCATTATTTTTCAAATTCATAAAAAAAAAAACATTCAATATAGATTGTCAACTTATTAAATGAGCGATTAAATAAAGTGCTCATAGATTTGTGATTTATTCACTCATCCTTCTTTTTCTATTATTTAAGTAATTTATGAATTTTTATACCAAATATTTACAAACCTTAACAAAAAAGTTCTAGTGACAGCCCTTTCCCATTTCGAAGGCTTTTGATTTTGTCGGGCATGACTTGTTAATTTTAAAATTAAATAAATACGGTATAAGAAGCAAGACAATTGATCTTATAAAATCCTACTTGATAACTTTCAAATCTAATGTAGTGACGGGGGCGATTCTGTACGTGTTCACAGACTGCAGACATCCCGGAGCGTCGATTATTCACATCAGTTATGTGTTATTTAATGCGAGTTTTTATTGATCTTTTAGTTTGTACTATATATAAAAAAAAGTTAATATACGCGATAAAATCCGTAAAACTAGTTTTATTTAAATGTGTAGTGTTCGCGTAAATATAAGAAATCATCATCGAATTATGTTACCATCTTTATCATGTCGCTAATTACGAGATCTAGATTAACTAGTCTTTTTTGGTCATCATTTCCATTGTTTTTCTCATTACATCATTCATCACAACCTATCAAAAGTCTGAACATAGGGATGTTTGTCATAGTGGCAACGCATGGCAGGCTGGTTGGCTACCACAGTTTTTTTTTATTAAATTGAGTTGTTATCAGGAAGATGCTGCTGCTCCTTTCCTGTTTCATTTCCCTCTATCACCTCTTACGACACCCACCAGATAATTACATCAGATTGTACAAATAAATTCATATTTTTCATCGGTATAGAATTTAAAATAAAGTTTTAGTTTTTATTAAGATTTATTTTTCATGTTCATTTCTGTACAGACAAGCATGGAATCGCTGGTTGTGCCCAGTTTCGAAATACTTGTGCACAATGGAAATCCCAAATAATTTAACAGCATAGAGATATGCACATAGAAAAAAATTTACTTATTTTTTTTCTAGACAAAGCAACCATTACTAAATAGTGAAAATTTGTTAATATACCCGTTTATTTTCAGTTTAAAAAAGATCACCTAGCTATACATTAGAGTTTCCCAATCTTTTTTTGATCAGGAACACTATGATGACGGCTCCGTTGCGCAGTGGCTTAGCAATGAGTTCAGCACTGTGGGCTGCGGGTTCGAATCCCGCACGGAACTAGTATTTGTATAGTATACAAATAATTGTTCCGGGTCTGGACGTTTGTCCTTGTGTAATTTATGTTTATAAACTGCCTCCACGATACAGGAGAAAGTCCTAGAGTGAGGGTAACGTTTTTTTTAAGAGAACCAAGATTTTTTTTTGTAGTTAGCAGGGACCACAAGGTTTGTCAACCTAACAATAAATTATAATCGCAACTATTTACATAATTATATAATAAACTAAAAATAAGTATTCATTAACAGTATTATTTGTGCTTTTATTGTGAAAACTAGTAGGTACTTAATAACGTGAGGCGCGGTGTCGCACTGTCTGCATGACGAGAAAATGATAAATGTGTTATTTAAAAGGATCACGAAAAGGACCACGGGCCACAGATTGGGAATCACTGCGCTATATCTATCCTCTATATATATTCTAACGGTATGTAACGAAACATGATGTTGTGCCTTACGAATTGTCGGAAAATAAGAACGTTAAAGTGGAAATCGAGAACATCAAATCTGCAGTAGTAGTAGAGACTTGGAAGGCTATTAAATAAAATATACGTAAAAGTCAATACATATAATTAAAAATAAATTATTATACTTATTAAAAAAACCAAATAGATATTATTATTGATTGATTTCACTTAAAATAAAGATATAAAATTATAGTAATCGCATTTACTAAGTACTTTATTAATTTTTGTTTACGCCAATACTGCGATAATATTAATTTACCAAATCAAACATAAAATATGTTTTTGTTTTGATGTGTGACGATACTTCTCTGGTCATGATCAAGCGTGTAAATTTCCATGCAGTTAAAGTGTTATTTATAATATCTCCTTAATTAAACTAGAATAAATCTGAAAAAATAAAACCTATAGAACACGAATCTGAAATAACAGTAAATACTCCATAAGAGCACATTGCTACTTTTTGCTTAATTGTTCTTTGTTGATGGTTGAAAGAAAAATTACTAACCGTCATATTGGATTGTTTGCAATAGCAGCTCCAAAAACAACTTCGTATTTGTATTTTTTTAAATAAAATGGAACAACTCTTTACTGCCATGACGCGTAGATAAATATCGGTTGTGTACTGTTAAAAACACGTTTACTAGCGAATTTTCTTAGTATTTCCCCGACAGTAAAAAGTTTATAGTAAAGTAAAGTTTTATATTATATTTCTTACTCCAATACAATTTCGTAACTAAAATACCGCACTCTTAGCACCACAATAAATGAAGTAAGTAGGAACTTGGGCTGCTGGTAAGTCCGCGGCCTAAGGTACTTAATGAAAGAAAATATATGGTTTTTATTTTTTATTTTTCAGTATAATCAAGTGAAATACATTTCTCACATCTAGCATACAATGTCTTTAACCCACCCAAAAATATTCTGTATCTTTCTCTTCAAAATAACGATCGATCGCAGCTTTCATTTTGTTGTTATCTGCAAATGTCCAGTCCCGTAAGTCCTTTTTCAAATTGGAAAACAGAAAAATATCGCTAGGTGCTAAGTCTGGGCTATACGGAGGGTGGTCAATCTCTCAAACCCCGTGTCTTTCAGGACTTGCCACGCAACATGTGCGGTGTGAACGGGCGTGTTGTCTTGCAGAAAGAGCACTCCGCGCGTCAGTTTACCACGTCGTTTCTATACAATAGCCTCGCGATCCTGAGTCAATAAATCGGCGTTATATTGGACATTCATCGTGGTTACCCTGGTAGTCGATAAACAAAATTCCCTCGCTATCTCAGAAAACAGTCGCCATTAGCTTGGACACTGACTTTTTCAGCTTGAATTTCTTCGGTGGCCTTTCTCCCTTTTCTATCCATTGCATGGACTCTTGTTTGGACTCCGGATCATATTGGCGAATTCATGTTTCATCTACGGTGACTATCCGTTGCGAAATATCTTCCTTGTTATCGCCGACTAGTTCCAAAAATCTTTGCAACTTGCGAGCCGACGTTGCTTTTGCAGCTAATTTTTCTCATATTCAAATGTTCATGTAAAATTTCTCCAACTCGTTTGCTAATCTGCAGTTCTTCAGCAATCTGATACAATTTAATTCTTCGGTCAGCCAGAACGTTTTTTTTTGACTTTTCGGACATTTTATTCTGTCAGTACCGTGAGGAGGCCCGGGCGAGGGTCGTCTTCACAGCTCACTCAACCTCGTTGAAATATGCGGAACAATTTTTTCACCATGGTATATGAAGGTGCAGAATCCTGAAGAACCGATGAAATCTTTTTAAAAATGTCTTTCGGTGTATTGCTATATATATTACCCTTCTTTTTATCACGGTGCGGTGTTCAAAATTCCGAGAATTTCCACATTCAGCTGACATGGTGATGTTTGTTGTTCATTAATTGAACTATGATCATCATCATCATCATTACAGCCTTTTACAAGTCCACTGCTGAACATAGGCCTCCCCCAAGGAATGCCACAAAGCACGGTCTTGAGTCTACCTGCATCCATCGACTTCCTGCATATCTTAAAAGGTCGTCACAGCATCTAGTGGGGGGAAGCCCTACACTTCATCCGCCGGTACGAGGCTGCAGCTCGAAAACGATTTTTCCCCATTGGTTGTCGGTTCTTCGAGCTATATTGCCGGCCCATTGCCACTTCAGCTTACTAATCCGTTGGGCTATGTCAGTCACTCTGGTTCTACTGCGGATATCCTCATTTCTAAGTTTATTACGCAGAGAAACTCCGAGCATAGCCATCTCCATAGCTCGCTGAGCGACTTTGAGCTTCCCCATCCGGCCACCAGTGAAGGACCACGTCTCAGTTCCATAGGTCATCACTGACAATACGCATTGGTTGTACAGTCTCGTTTTCAAATTTTGAGGTATACCTGACGAGAAGATACGCCGTAATTTCCCGAACGCTGCCCAACCGAGTTGAATCCGTCGATTAACCTCTCGGTAGAAGTTGGACTTACCTTGTCGGACTATTTGTCCCAGGTTTCTGCCGTAAGGACTATATTGTCGGCAAATCGAAGGTGAGTGATATACTCGCCATTGATGTTAATACCGTATCCTTTCCAGTCCAGTAGCTTGAAAATGTCATCCAATGCAGCGGTGAAGAGTTTCGGGGATATAACGTCACCTTGTCTTACACCTCTTTGCAATTGGATAGGTTTCGTACTCTGGTTCTGGACTCGGATAGCCATCGTAACCTTACTGTACAAGCACTTCAGCATTTCGATATACCGACAGTCAACTTGACACCGCTGAAGGGACTGCAGCGCCGCCCAAATTTCGACGGAATCAAAGGCTTTCTCATAGTCCACGTACGCCAGACATAGTGGCAAATTGTACTTCTCGGACTTCTGTACAATTAGTCGAAGGGTATGTATGTGGTCTATGGTGCTAAAGCCTTTTCGGAAACTGGCTTGTTCGGGAGGCTGGAAGTCGTCGAGTCTGCATACGAGACGATTCGTAATAACTCTCGAAAACAGCACGTAGACGCGGCTCAGAAGGGAAATCGACCTGTAGTTCTTCAAGATAGTGTTGTCACCTTTCTTGAAGAACAAGACCACCGCACTTCTGCTCCACACCTCCGGTGTAGTACTACCATGGAGGACGGAATTCAAGAGCTTCTGAAGGACTTCAAGTACTGGTTTTCGGGTCTTGCAAAACTTAGCTCCGCCCGCATGGACAGTTTCAACGAGCTTGTCATTCATATCGTCCACTGCATTGCATCTTCTAGGCACTGAAAACGGTTTTGAAGCTCGAGCTGAAAGGTTTCGGGGTTTTGGATTAGAGCACGAGGGGGACGGAGCGTTGACTTCATTAGACGTGACCTCTCCAACTTAACGTTGAGGTTCAGTGTGCCTATCACCATTCAGTGATCGCTGCCGGTTTTCACCCTCGTGATTACTGAGATATCACTGAACAGTTGTCGTCTGGTCGTCATAATGAAGTCAATCTCATTTTTTGTAGAACCGTCGGGGCTCGACCAGGTCCACTTCCTGTGGGGCCGCTTCTGGAAGAAAGAGTTCATCATAAAGAGTCCCTCTTTCTCCATGAAGTCGGCCAGCTGCTGGCCCCTTGGGTTCCGTTGGCCTATTCCAAATTTTCCCACTTTCAGCTCACCGTTCTCTCTTGTGCCTAGTTTTGCATTGAAGTCTCCCATTAACACCGTATATTGGGTTTTGGGGGAATGCATGGCTCTAGAAATATCCTCATACCTTTTCTCCACCACCTCATAGGGGTGTGCCGAGGTTGGTACGTAAACCTGTATGACCTTCAGCGAATACCGTTTGGCGATTCTGAGTATAAGGTACGCAACCCTTGTCGACACACTCCCAATCTTTACAACGTTGTTAACCAGAGACTTGTGGACGATAAATCCGACACCTCGTTGGGACAAATGGTCGCCCTCCCGGTGATTGAACAAGTTGCCAGATCCGAGGATTACCGTGTCCTCCCCCTCTCTTCGGACCTCGGATAATCCTATGATAGCCAGCGCAACTTGTCTATCTCTTCTGGAAGAAGAGATAGACAAGCTCCAGGATCTTCTCGTCAGTCCTCAGGGTATGTGCGTTATAAGTTGCCAGGTTGAGTCTTCGTAGGTGGAAACCGAACCTCCACCGGAGATTCTTAGCACCCTCTGCCCCGCCGTTACCATGGTCGCCACCGTAGCCAGGAAGAGCGGGACCACCGGGGACTGTTGTGTTGTCTCTTCGTTACTATCATGGGGGTATATTGCCATAGTTGCCACGCTTGGCGAGCGGGTTGGCAACCGTAGTCTTTTTATTGTTGTTTTGCTGTTATCAGAAAGATGCTGCTGCCCATCCTCTGCCTCAGTTTCCTTCTGTCGCCTCTTACGACACCCACGGGAAGATATGGCATAGTGAGTATTCTTACCCGCCACTGCAAACTTAATTACTGATTGCTTTTATAATACTACTGAGTTTTGCAACTAGTGACATGAGTAATTACTAGTCCTTAAGAACCCTAGGCCGCGACCTTTTTCAGCCGACCTGGTACTTGGCTTAGTGCTGCAATTTTTATATTATTTACCCCTTTCACCGCTTTCCTTCCGCATAACCTCTAAGCTTTTTAAAATACTTTCAACATGAACTTTATTTAGATATGGTTTCCTAGCACAAGTATACGTAAAGGTTTTGCCCCAACCTTTGATTGTAATAAAAAAACAACTGTCATTGTTAAAGAAATAATCATTTTTTGATTTTTGATGAGCTAAAATAAGTCAAATTAAAACATTTCAGAATGAAAAACCTATTTAAAAGATATCAAAATAAAATTATTCAAATTGATAAGCTAAATAAATAGAATAGATAAATCATGTCATGTAACTTGTTAAAAGACTATTGTTTGTACATTGTAAGTAGTTGCTGTAACTAGTGTTGAAGTAACCTGCTTATTATAATCTTATAAATTTAGATAAGGAACGAGAAAATAAATTTAAGGCAGGTAAACAACTTATTCTCGTTGTCAAAGTCGTTGGTGGATCAAAATCCTACAAACTGATTAGGAGGTGCACCGGAAATTTTTTTCAAGTGATGTGTACCATTTCCTTTATTTTTGAAAATGCCTATCAAACTGAACGACAAAAGCTGAAAGTTTCTACAGAGGCTTAGGCCCAAGGATTTGGACTGGCGTTGATAAGTGAGTGATTAGAATATATGAGTGAGTGAGTTATTAGGAACTTGTCTTTTTATATTTATTGACTGATTAATCTCTGTACTAACTCTGAACTAATATCTGTTTACGAAAGCATGCCATTATTATTATCTGCATTCTTATCTTATATTAATATGTTGTTTGTACGTAAATATAAGTGTTTATTGTACGTAAATTTTATTATTGACTTTAGGCTTTTCATAATTAGTATAAATAAAATAATATTGTCGTGCTAGTTATTTTATCTATACCACTCTGGCAAACGATAAATAATAGTATTATATCGAATAGCAAAAATACCACCAAAAGGGTTATGGGGAACTGCATTTCCTGTGCATTGGTCGGTTTTGCACTCCGAGCTAACAATATCCTATCATATAACATATCTCCAACTGTAGTTAACTGTTTTCGAAGTTACTTGTTTGGTCGCCGACAGCGCATTCAGGTGCAAGATGTTATTTCCACCTGGACTACTACAATGGCTGGCGTACCACAAGGTGGCGCGTTGTCTCCTCTCCTGTTTGCAATTTTCATTAACTCGTATAAGTCATAATTTGTCCTTTTCCTACCACTTTTTTTTATAGAATAGGGTGACAAACGAGCACACAGTCCACCGGATGGTAAGTGGTTGCTGCGGCCCATAGACATCTACATTTATCCTCAATAAAGAATCAAAATGCAGATGCGTCGTCACCCGTGAGGACTAAGATGGAATGCCTCTTTTCCAGTAAAATGGGTCTTCGGTTCTCTACACTCACCATACGAAACACAGCAGCATTAAGCTGCTATTTTACACTGGTATTCTGTGAGAGCGTGGTCCTTCCCCGGTCGAGTCGACCCATTCGTGCTACAACTATACTACTAATATAGCTGCAGCATGGCTCTACCACTTATATGCTGATGATCTCCAAATCTATACTCAGTCCTCTCTTGAAGATTTGTCTGAAGTAGTTGATACTATTAACGCTGATCTGACTTGTACTTCGAAGTGGAGTAAAGGTTATGGTTTAACGATTAATCCTAAAAAAATTCAGGACATTTTCATCGGTAGTTCTAGATTAATTGGAAAAATTGACTAGTTTTTCCTACCTCCTATTTTACTAGACTGCACTCAAATCCCTTACAGTAATAAGGTTAAAAACTTGTGGTTGTATCTCGACTCTTGTCTTGGACCTCACAGGTTAATGAGGTTAGTAGAAAAATGTTTGCTGCTTTAAGCTCTTTACGTAGATTACGTAATGTTCTTCCCACAGTAATTAAAGTTACGGTCGCCCAGTCCCTAATTCTGCCTATCCTTGACTATGCTGATATTTGCAATCTTGACATTAACGAGGAGTAGCTTAATAAGCTTGAGTGCATTCAAAATTTATGTATTAGATTTATATTTGGGCTTCGCAAATATGATCATATCTCTGAATCTTGCTAACAGCTAAAATGGCTCCTGATCCGCCTTCGCAGGAATACTCACATTCTCTTCGCTTTATATGGCGTGCTGTTTAATCCTTCCACTCCTCATTATTTAAAAGACCGTTTCCAGTATCTTTTCCTTCCCCATAATCGGTTCCTTTGATCCTCTGTCAATCTTTCTCTCTCTAATCCTTTGCACATTTCCTCTTTTTTTAGAAATCCTTTATTGTAACTGGTGTACGTTTGTGGTAATCTTTACCTCTCCACATTCGTCGTGCTCAATCTCTTCATTGTTTCAAAAGTCTTGTTAAATTGTATTACTTAGAACGCTATTAGATAAATTAATTTTCCTTTTCCGTACTCTTTTTCTATTATATGGTATCATACATAACCTTCATTTATCTTTACTTATATGTATTTTCACATTTTTATTTTTATTTTGTACGTCCCCTCTATTTTTAACTATTGTTTGTATCAGTTCTCTACGCTAAGGTTGTCTGGAAGATATCACTTTTAGAGTGATAATACCGCCTGTTGTACATATTCTACTTTAGACTTAACTGTAATCGTTATTTTGTATCTTGGTGTACAATAAACAGTTGTGGCGGGTGGAAGGAAAAGGGGAGATCTCCCACCGGGCAAGGTGTTCTGCCCAAGGAGCGGCCAACGCTCCGAGTGGTAGTTCGGAGCTATTGTATATATACTGCTTTAATTTAGGAACTTTGTTAGCGCGATTCAGGCTTCGATGTGTTTCGCTTGTGGCGCAACGACAGCGCCGCCACATCACCTCCCTGCTCAGACCGGAAGTCGATAGTGCAGTCCGATTGCTGGTGCGTCCTTAATGCCTTTGGGGAATGCATGCTGTGTGCATAAGAGCAAGTGACGCCGGTGCGAACGATATGCCGGTGTGTAATGCATGCCATACTACTCACGTGCAAGTGATGCCGGTGAGAACGATGAGCCGGAGCAAGTGCCAGGAATTGCCTTGTAGTCTGCGGTGAGTCGAGAAGAAGGCAAGTAATCTGCGAGAGTGCCGTGAAGCAGAGGCGAGCAGTAAAGCTCAGAGCCGTGCCGAACACTGTGGCGCAGAGAGTAGCTTGAAGGAACAGGAAGCATTATTACTTCAGTGCTGCGATGAACCTTTATAAATGTTGATGGCTTGCAGGATGTGAAGACTGCAGACAATATCTGCTCGGGAGCGAATGAATGGGGTACTTAAGGACGATGACGAAGGTTTTGATGTTGTAGTTTCCGAAGGTTGTTGGTTGCGTATTCATATCAGGTCGGGGTCACCACTGTGGCGGGTGGAAGGAAAAAGGGAGATCTCCCCGCTGGGCAAGTTGTTCTGTCCGGGGAGCGGCCAACGCTCCGATTGGTAGTTCGGAGCTATTCTATATATACTGCTTTAATTTCGGAACTTTGTTAGCGCGATTTAGGCTTCGATGTGTTTCGCTTGTGGCGCGACGACAGCGCCAGCACAGAGTAAATAAATAAATAAATAAATATCCTACATGTTGTCTTTTTAGTGCATAAGTTGGTATCTTTTCTTATTTTAGTGAACTCTACCCGTTATTCTTTTTCTTATTTTTTTTTTATTTAATTCTTCTTCTGGGTTGTCTGGAAACATTGCTATGTAGCAATAAGACAGCTTTTTGTTTTTCCCCCAACATTTGTTTATTTTTTTGTTATTTTTATCTTTTCTTGTTGTACAATAAGGAGTATTGTATTGTATTGTATCACCAACTTAGCTATGTGAGTGAGGGCAATTTTTTGAAGAATGGATGTGCATTATCAATCGGGCATTATTGAAATGATTAAGAAAAACTTATCAGAAGTAAGGTATGGTAACGAAGTCCACCTTCAGTCCAACACAGTCCACATGATCGGAAGTGGATGCAGTTGTCCATAGATACCTACACGTGTTATCTGCATTTTATTCATAAGTTAAGATGGAAAGCTGCTACTAAAAAGGGTCTCCTGTTTTCCCATACGAAACATTATGCTGTTATTTTAGGCTGATATTCTGTAAGAGTCTATTTCCTGTTAGTTTCGGCTTCAAATGCTGTACTAGTGAATTTATTTTCAAGAATAAAACAACAAACTATACCCGCGTTGTTATCAGCTTTGCATCAGGCACAGGTATGAACCAAGTGAGTACCTTTGCGTTTGCGCTTACAGTTCGGGGCTATATATGGGTGTTTGTGAAACGCTCCTGAAAAGGAAAACAGATGATAGTACTAAGGACACCTTTGGTCATGGGTCACAAATAAATTTGATCCTGAGGAAAAAAATCATCTTTTCACAGCGTTTTATTAACTTTATTTACGCTCCATCATGTTAGTACAGCTAAGTGAAACGATAATTTCATAAAAGATATCATGAAAATACTTAAACATAAAACCAGCAGTAGAATTACTGAATTACAATCAGCAGACTAGAGGTCAAAGTACGCGTGGTTGCTGAATTCGCGCGGCCCGCACCTAGCGATGGTACCACAATACTTAATAATTTACAACACTTGTTTAAATACATAACTTATCTACTTAACCTACTATTTGGCCACTGTGCTTGTCTCCACTTAGCCACTTTATTCACAGGTTAAATAAACCAAGTACCTAGTTCGATTCTCCGCTAATAAAAAAATACTTAAATGAAATGTTAACAAGGTTAGAGTCATGCTTTTTGTGTAGGTATATGTTTATTATTGTGACGTATATTGTCACACCTTTTCGTTCACTAGTTCAGTAATAAAACAATAGATTTAAATATTTTTTCTTTTCTTCCCTTTTAAAACCATCTTCGCGAGTCGTGCAAAGTAAGCTGTATGTGCGACTGTATTTTGAAAGCCAACAAAGCGCGGCAAGCGTGACCCAATAGCATGCGCGCACAGTAATACTGGCGAGCGTTCCCCTGTCGCGCCCCCTTCGTACCACCAATTAGACCGATAAATTGCTGTGCCCAGTTTCAAGGCCAGCGTTCTTTTTACGTGACGGGACCTATTAGAGTTCGGCGTCCACGCGTATATTGACTTCTAGTCAGCTGATTGTAATTTAGTGATTTTTATGTTTAAGTATTCATTTAGCTGTACTAACATGATGGAGCATGAATAAATCTAATAAAACGTTGTGAAAAGATGATTTGTTTTTCATCAGGATCGATTTTATACCTCACCCATCATCTAATGTATAGTTACTACTGTCGTCTGTATTCGTTTTCGGGAGCGTTTCACAAATACCCGGTATATCTGGAGCATATAATAGTGCCGGTATGGTAATGCCAAAGAGATATTATCTTTATTTTGATATTTTCTTATACAAATTAACAAACACGTTTACAATTTTAAGTTTCTAAAAAACAATATGAAACTGTTCTTCGCCATAAATTTATAATGGTTGAAGTTACTAATATACGATATAAAGTTTCAAAAGATGCATTTTCATCCAAACTTTAAAACATTTAATGGAGCTGCAGTGATCGTACTAGTTCAGGAAGTTTATCGTCGTATTTTAGCTGAAGATGGGATATGAAAATTAAATTGCAAATTCTAACTAGCATTTTGGGGCAAGCGTTAATCTACTCCATACTACATTTCTACTTAATTAGTAGGACTATATTAATACCTATTATGCTCTCCTGTCCAGTGAGCAGTCTAGCGAATGGCTCTAGAGCAGAGCGCAAGTCGTGTTGATCCCCTGAGCAACTATGAGGAGTTCTTCCTTCAGGTGGTTGCCGCCTATTATTTGCTCTGATTCAATATGAAACAGATAGAACAGAAACAATAAGACGATCCTCTTTTTCTTTTCTTTTTATCCCAACCCCACTTTCATATCGTAACCCAATCCAAGGTGTTAAGCGTACCGTGCCGAAGGATGCGTGGCTGGGGGGGGGGGGGGGGACTCCAGTCGCAAATGGTGCCTACCTGAGACCAGGGTGATTCGGGTAGTATTTTAGCCCTTTCCTCGGCATGCTGGGCTCTGCCAGGTGTGACCGAATATTTCCCTAGATAATCACGGAACCAAAATCTATGAAGATCGACATTTTGAAAACTTAATTTTCCTTTAATGGAACTGTTTGTAGGTTTGGAAGAGACTCTTCTGGCCTCATCAACACCCTGTAACACAACACCCCAAGCTGGAACGAGCTGTTAAGTCGAGGACACGTCTGCTGCCGAACCACAATCGGAAACGAACCAGGGAAGGGGCAAGAAAAAGTTTGCTAGGCCTTTATAACCTCAGTGAGCAGCACAGGCTCAGCGCAGCACAGAAGGCTGATAGCAGCAGAGATAGGAGCATAAGAGGCCCTCTCTTTACCAGAAACCCTGGGCCGAAATTCATTTGCCCTAACCTCCCCCGGTTCCGAAGGCGAAAAAACGCAGTCGTTTTGAGGAGGAGTCTTCTAAAGCATTCTAAATGAATTTGAATTTGAATTTGAAAGACCAGCCCAGAAAAACTGTGAAGCTGGCAACGGGAGAGAAGAAGTTGAGCTTCAGTGCCGCATCTGGCTACGCGCGTTCAGGAATTCGCAATTCACAAGGATGTGTATTATCACCCCTTCTTTGGACTCTTGCGGTTGACTAATTATTGTAGAAGATGGTAGATATTCGCGCTGAGATACTGGGTTATGCTGATAACCTTTTGGTTATTGCGAGGAGTTATTGCCAAAGTAATTTTTTCTATAGAATAAAGGTGACAAACGATCACACAGTCCACATGATGGTAAGTGGTTGCTGTGGCCCATAGACATCTACATCTATCTTCGTTTGCGAATTAAAATACAGATGCATTGTCAGCCGTGAGGACTAAGATAGAATACCTCTTTTCCAGTAAAAGGGTCTCCGGTTCTCTACACTCACGATACGAAACACAGCAGCTTTAAGCTGCTATTTTACGCTGGTATTCTGTGAGAGCGTAGTCCTTTCCCGGTCGAGACGACTCATTAGTGCTACAACTATACTATTAATATAGCTGCAGCGTGACTCTACCACGTATAATTAATCATACAGAGCCCTTAACATCATAAATAACTGGTATAAGGATAACAGTTTATAAGTTAATGCTGATAAAACTGTTATAATACTCTTTGCTAAAAAGAAACAGTTGGACAAATTAGTCACACCAAAACTTAATGGTAAAGAAGTACCATTCAGTAAGTTAACACGTACTTAAGTACTTGAGTGTAACAATCGACCATAAACTAACGTGGAACTCTCACCTTAGCAACGTATGTCATAAGGCTAAAATTTCTTTAGGTATGTGTAGTCGTATGGTTGGGAACAACTCGGGCTTGCATCCCAGTATGAAAGGATCGTGGCTGTACAGCAGCATAGTGAGGCCGATTCTTACCTACACCTCTATTGTCTGGTATAATAAAGCCAACCAAAAGACTACTGCGGACAGACTAAATAGTCTACAAAGACTGCCTGCTTAATCGCAACTGAAGCGATGTGATCATCGCCTGGAACGGCTCTTAATGTACTTCTATGCCTAATCCCCTTGATCTTGATCCCTTGATCCTTGAGTCAAGTAGGTGAGAGCTAATTTGTATAGGATAAATGTCCAGGGCCAACTCTTCTATAGAATGACATCCTTGCTCGACTTAATTAAGGAAACACCGGTCTTATACATGATCTCAGATATCATGCGTCCACTATACACTTTTAATAAAGTGCATATAGTGGAGCTCCCCTCCAGGGAAGAATGGCTGAATGACCAGGTTATCTGTTATATGGAATACCGCTGGGTCAAAAATCTGCCTCAAAGTAGGGTTTGGAATTTACGGGGAACGCTCCAAGTTCAAACTTAGTATGAATTTGGGTAGTTCACCTCTATCTTCCAGATAGAAATATTAGCCATACTTCAGAGCGCGGAAATCAATCTGCACAAACACAGTGTTTGAAACACTACGTCAACGATATTATCTATATAAACTCTGATAGTCAAGCAACACTGCTAGCACTGAGATCAAACTTAGTGAACTCGAAGCTAGTGGGAGACTGCGTGAACCGTCTAAACGCCCTGGGATGTAACAACAGGGACCCTTTAAGATGGGTTCCGTGTCACGCGGATATTGTAGGCAATGAAATTGCCGAAAAGCTTGCACTGGAGGGCTCAAAGAGTATACAATGTGGAGTGAAGCCATTTTGTGGAATCTCAAAAAGCCTAGCCCGATTGACCCTGGAAACTCTTTATCACAATAAATCACTTAAGATCTGGTCTGATACACCAGAGGGCTTAAAGCATTCAAAAACTTTAATCTGGGATTACGACCGTAAATTCGCATCAGAGGCCATGGGATTTGGTAAGAATAAACTGCGTCTTCTGGCCAGAACCCTGACTGGGCACTGTTGTCTTAAAAAGCACGTGTCCATTCTGGACTAAGCAACTCGAGGATGTGCCGCTTGTGTTTCTTAACGCAAGAAACGCCTCTGCACATCCTAACAGATAGTGAACCCTTAATTCGCAAACGTAACACTCATCTAGAAAACTATATACTTCACCCAGAAGAAGTGAAATTGCTCACAGCTAAGCAACTCCATCCATTCATTAAAGACATAGGGCTTAGCAGTGAACTATGGCCATAGCAGCGTTCACAATCGTGTGGTATTGAACACGGTCGTAGTGATACTGGTCCTTCTAGATCTGCATAGCTGCTCACACAAATTTAAAAAAGAAACCTAGCATTTTAGTGTGTTCTTGTGTCTATACACCTACAGGCCCTCTTTTTTGCTTTTCCAAATTAAAAAATTTAAGTTTTGTTACTCGTTTCTAATTACACACTTTATATGGTATAGATAAGTATGTATGTGTGAATTGAAAATTGCAGACGTATTAAAACTATTGGTAATAGTAATAAATTAATGGCTCAACTATTTTCCATAGAATCATCTCACTTCATGATCAATGCGTATTGTTATATTTTTTGTCACCAATATTATGTTTTACTCAATTGTCCAACAACTTAGACAAATTTAAAACGAAATAAATAAGTTCCCTTTTCCTAAAATAAGGTTAATTATTTATTAAAAAAAGTCCACAAAATGCACGTCCAATAAAAAGATTTAATAACTATAAAGACTCAACAACTTTAGCGTTATTACTACAATATGAGTGTCACTGAAAAAGAATTGCATGTATTTGCCGCTGTTTCATATTGGCTGTTATGCTAGCTTGCGCATTTTGCCGGTATTTCTCGCCAGTATCCGGATTAGTATTTGGCACTAGAAATGTCTGGCTGTTTACGTTAGAAGCATTTTCAGCTTACTGTGGAAAAATAAAACTGTTTTGTTTACTCCGACAAGATTATCGTATAAACAGATACGTTTGTTGTAAGTTGTAAGTTGTGTAAAGTATTTTTACTATAGATTCAATCACACTAAATAAAAAAGAGAGTAAGGCCATATTTATGTATATATAATATATTAAAATTTCAATTATTTCTTTCATCATGATTATTACAGACCATCACAAGTCCACTGCTGAACATAGGCCTCACCCAAGGAATGCCACAAAGCAAGGTCCTTGGGAAACTGCTTCCAACGGCATCCTCCATCTCTTATCAGGTCGTCGTCACACTTCCCTTACCAGTACGAAGCTGCCACTCGAGAACCTTTGTTCACACATTGTTCAACCTTTCTGTTCCATTAATAACATTAAAAAATTAACGACTGAATGTAAATCCAGTAGATGCCAATCACAGTTAAAGGTCAACCAGACATCTGTCTGCTGAACAGTATTATCCCGCAACTCAAAAAGTCAAAATATAATTTTTTGTTTTGTTTTTAATTCCATATAAGAAGACATGCTACTAAAACAAATATTCAAATCGCCAGGCAAAAGTAAAGTTACAGCCTATATACGCTTCACTGTTGGCCAGTTGGCCTCCTCTCATTTCTGAGAGGGTTTTAGGACGTTGCCCCAATGCGTGTTGGCAAACTTCACATGTCTTCGAAATATTTTTTCTTTTTTTTAAGACATTTTATAAGACAGGTTTCCCCACGATGTTTTGCTTCATCGCCGAGCAGGTAGTAAATCAACACTAAATTGCCATTAGCAATTTCATTGGTGCCGGCGGAGATCGAACCTGGGTTGCTCGCGTACTGTGAAATTTACAGCGAGCGCTTAACTCCTGATTACCATGGAACAAAGTAAATCCTATAACAGGAGAGGCCCTAGGGGAAAGATAGGAGAAGAATTTTATATTGTGGGAGAAAAATGACGAAGAAATATTTTCAAATTTATTGAATTTTGATTAACTTTACTATTTAATTTAATATAATCGCATATAGAAACGTCTAAGGGTTTTGTAATGTAGCAGTTTTTTGTCAAAATACAAAAATTTTGTGTCCGATTTTCTATTAAAAGTCATAGTTAGCTCGGGTTGCTCCATTTCAGTCTCACGGACACGTATTTATTGTTTGAGCAATCAACGTAAAAGCTTTCTTTAGATGGTAATGCATGTGTATAGTGAAAGCATGGCTAATGTGTCATTTAAAATTTACATATCTGTTTTTAAAAACGTGATTATTTTATTTTCTCTAACATATGATCGTAGCTTTATTTATTTTTATGAAACTGCACGTGCAAGTGACAGTCGACCTGATCGTACCTACGTGAATTGCAGCCATTTTTAAACAACGAAGTCTCAGATACCTTTCTACCACAGAGGAATAAGGTGGAATGCCGGAGACTAAGATGGAATACATACAGAAGCGTTGTCACATCTGAAGACTAAGATAGAATAGGGGTTGATATTTCTTAGAATCTCCATCAACAGGAATTAACTGACCCTGGATTCAATCAACCGCCCATAGGCGGTTAATTGAGTCCAGGACCAAAGCAACCGCGAATATACTAGTCCTAGTAAGAGTGCACCGCTACTTCACCCCGGGGCAGCTACCTTATATAAAGTGCAAGTCCGGTCGTACATCAAGGTGAGCCATATGCTTGTCTGCGCCCACTTCAATGAAGAAATATGGAGTACTGTCACATTTGGCCTGTTGCTAAAATAAAACCTATACACGAATCTGAAATAACAGTAAATACTCCATAAGAGCACATTGCTACTTTTTGCTTAACTGTTCTTTGTTGATGGTTGAAAGAAAAATTACTAACCGTCATATTGGATTGTTTGCAATAGCAGCTCCAAAAACAGCTTCGTATTTGTATTTTTTAAATAAAATGGAACAACTGTTTACCGCCACGACGCGTAGATAAATATCGGTTGTGTACTGTTAAAAACATGTTTACGAGCCAATTTTCTTAGCATTTCCTTAATAGTAAAAAGTTTATAGTAAAGTTTTATATTATATTTCTTACTTCAATACAATTTCCTAACTAATTCGCACTCTTAGCACCACAATAAATGAAGTAAGTAGAAGCCAGGGCGGCTAATGAGGTGATAAGTCCGCGGCCTAAGGTACTTAATGAAAGAAAATATATGGTTTCTATTTTTAATTTTTCAATATAATCTTCCTCAAGTGAAAAACATTTCTCACATCTCGCATACAATGCCTTTATCCCACCCAAAAAATATTCTGTATCTTTCTCTTAAAAATGACGATCAACCGCAGCTTTCATTTCGTTGTTGTCTGCAAATCTCCGGCCCTGTAAGTCCTTTTTCAAATTTGAAAAAAAAGGAAAATATTTCTTGGTGCTAGATCTGGGCTTATACGGTGGGCGGTAAATCTCTGAGAACCCCGTGTCTTTCAGGACTTGCCTCACAACATGTGCGGTGTAAACGGGCGCGTTGTCTTGCAGAAAGAGCACTCCGCGCGTTAGTTTCCCACGTCATCGACGTCTCGGGATGTAAACACCAGCGCTCTTAAAAATAAGTATAATTTCGCTTCCAGGTTGACGAGAAGCTAGTTCGCCTACCTTAGGGAACTCGTCCATTCTGGTCTTTCGCCAAGGCTGTCCAAGGGAACTTCTGTCAGCCGTCTCTTCCACCTCTGCACAGAGAGGACGACTCACTGGCTCATGCCGTAAAGGAGAAAGCCGATCTGTTGAGCTCTCTCCTTGCGTCCAACTCGACTCTAGATGACGGGGGAACACACCGCCGACCATCCCGCGATGTGAGTGCTCCATGCCGGGTGTGCGGTTTACACAGCGGTCGGTTCGCAAAGCACTCTTCTCCTTGGACGTTAGTAAGTCGTGTGGGCCCGATGGAGTCCCTCCCATTATGCTGAAGACTTGTGCTCCGTCTTTTCCGGTATTCCTACTCCCAAGGCGTAGTTCCGAATTCATGGAAAACAGCTTTGGTCCACCCGATCCCTAAAAAAGGCGACCGCTCAGACCCGTCCAACCACAGGCCTATCGTCATCTCCTCCTTGTTCTCTAAAATAATGGAATCCATTATAAACTGCCTGCTCATGAGGTACCTTGAGGATCACCAGCTAATTAGTGACCGCCAGTACGGTTTTCGTCGGGGTCGAGCAGCTGGTGATCTTCTGGTCTACCTGACTCATAGATGGGCGGAGGCAGTAGTGTCCAAGGGGGAGGCATTGGCCGTTAGTTTGGACATAGCGAAGGCCTTCGATCGCGTCTGGCACAAAGCGCTTCTTTTGAAGCTTCTTTCCTATGGGCTTCCCGAGAAATTGTGCAAATGGATTACCAGTTTCCTTGCTGATCGGAGCATCAAGTTTGTTGTAGACGGTGCATGCTCTGACTATAAGCCTATCAACGCTGGTGTTCCACAAGGCTGCGTGCTATCACCAACGCTGTTTCTCCTGCATATTAATGATATGTTGCAAACTGGTAACGACAACAGACGACAGCACTGGTGATGTGGTGATTATATGCATGCCGTGCCAATATTTCTCGGGAAAACGTCGCCGAGTACCGGGACAAACTAGTGTCTGAAGTCGAGTCTTTGCTGAACAAAGTCTCGGATACAGGGCGACTAAATTTAGTCCAGTTCAATCCCCAAAAGACACAAGTTCGCACGTTTACCGCTAAAAAGAACCCCTTTGTCATATCTCCTCAGTTTCAAAGGTACTCCCCTTGCTGCCTCAGCTAGAATCGGAATCCTCAGCGTCGACATATCGAATAGTGTGCAGTTTCGTGGTCACTTGAAAGGGGAGCCCAAATTGGCCTCTAAAAATCTAGGCGTGCTCAGCAGAGCGAGACAGTATTTCATGCCGGCACATCGCTTGCAACTTTACAAAGAGCGCAACTTCAACCTCACATAGAATACTGTTCCCATCTCTGGGCCGGGGTACCCCAGTGCCAGCTCCTTTCGCTTGACCGCATCCAGCGCAGAGCGGTTCGAATCGTCGACGACCGAGTTCTTTCTGATCGGGTCGATACACTGGCATTGCGTAGGGATGTTGCATCCCTTTGCATTTTCTATCAAATTTACCACGGGGAGTGCTCTGAGGAATTGTTCGGATTTATTCCAGCCGCCAAATTTCACGAACGCACCATCTGGATGCTTGGCGGTACACGACTGTACGTTTTACTAGGAGTTTTCTTCCTCGTACAACTTCTCTGTGGAATTGTTTACCACCGGCGATTTTTCCGGACTGATACGACTTAGGGACCTTCAAGAAAAGAGCTTACACCTTTCTAAAAGGCCGGCAAAGCATCTGCAATTCCCCTGGTATTGCGGTTGTTCATGGGCGGCGGTAGTCACTTACCATCAGGTGACCTGCATGCTCGTTTGCTCCCTCTTCTATAAAAATAACGTAGTTTATGTACAATAGCCTCGCGATCCTTAGTCAATAAATTGGCGTAATATTAGCCATTCATCGGAGTTCTGGGTAGGTAATCGATAAGCGAAATTCCCTCCATATCCCAGAAAACAGTCGCCATTAGCTTGGACATCGACTTTTCCAGCTTGAATTTCTATAACTTTATTTCAGGCATCAAGGACTTAAAAATTAAGAACATTGGTCCATAGCAATATATTATATATAGATATTTAAAAGATATCAGAATAATATTATTCAAAATAAGTTAAATAAATAGAATAGATAAATCATTCCATGTAGGTAACTTGTCAAAACTGTTGTTTGTACATTGTAAGTAGTTGCTGTAGCTAGTGTTGAAGTAACCTGCTTATTATAATCTTATAAATTTAGATAAAGAACGAGAAAATAAATTTAAGGCAGGTAAACAACTTATTCTCGTTGTCAAAGTCGTTAGTGGATCAAAATCCTACAAACTGATTAGGAGGTGCACCGGAAATTTCTTTCAAGTGATGTGTACCATTTCCTTTATTTTTGAAAATGCCAATCAAACTGAACGACAAAAGCTGAACGTTTCTACAGAGGCTTAGGCTCAAGGATTTGGGCTGGCGTTGATAAGTGAGTGATTAGAATATACTCGTATGAGTGAGTTATTAGGAACTTGTCTTTTTATATTTATTGACTGATTAATCTCTGTACTAACTCTGAACTAATATCTGTTCACGAAAGCATGCCATTATTATTATCTGCATTCTTATCTTATATTAATATTGTGCACGACGCAACAATATTAAACAAACGAAAGAAAATGCTTATTGTAACCGGCGCTAGTTGAACAACCTAGGAGCGGTGGGCGGAGCCAGGACGACGGTGTAATTATCAGGCCACGCCTCTGGTTCGACAACTAGCAAGGGTTATACGGCGGAACTAGCGCAACCTTATGTTGAATTTAAATTATAATTTGTGTAAATAATTGTATTACTTGTATCGAACGATAAAAAATAATGATTGTATTATAACTAAGTTTAAGGTTGAGTTGTAACTGTGCAATAACTCTCCCAAATAAAGGCACCGTATGAACAGGGAGAGTTAGCATAGTCTTCTAATGAAAACTGTACTTGTTAAATATAATAAATGTTTACTTTATTATATAATAAATATATTAGGCCGTTAGGCACATAAAATAATAGTAGTAGTGTAACCTAAGAGCATGTTATCGTGACGCGGCCGCGGAGCAAATGAAGCCACGCGCACCGCGCCACGACGTTTTATATTTATAGTGCTGAGGCGGGGGGAAGGATTCTCCGCCTAAAGCAGCTGAAAATTATAATGTAAACCTGTAAATAAGTAAAAATATTGATATGTACACCCTAGTCTAACAAGTAGTTATAAGAATATTATATAGTGAATTATGTTTATTAGTTTGTAAGGTTATTAAATAAATAAAGATAGGCGCGGGGGTGAGGCAAGGGTCCGCTGGCCAGCAGCGGCCAAATCATATAAAAGACGGGCCGGCCGCTAGGGTCAGCAGTCGCTCTCCAGCCACCGAAAAGGCACCAGCAAGAAAAGAAAAAGTACAAGTTCCTCCTCACCGCCGCTTGCCTCCAGTTAAAAGCAAGACCAGCGCGTTTTATTCCATTTTTCGCACGGCATTACGGCGATCCGTAATATTAATGGTCCTTCGAGAAGCCGGATTACTAGAAGAAAAAGACAATATCGGTCTTGGTATTGCCGGAAGAAAGAAGCAAACCGAAAAGAACGAAAAAATATTATTGTGAAGAAAAATGGTGATTACGCGTAGTAACAACGGAGAATCATCGAAGCGTCGCAAGGATGAACAAACAACCCAGGGGGCCACAGAAGAGGCCTCCGGGGGCGACTCTGCCGCTAGTGGTTCAACAAACACCACTAGCGAAACCACAACGGTCAGCGATACGACCGCTACCTCGGCAACCGATAGAACAACCGCAACGGAAGAAACCCAGCAAGAGGGTGATCAAAGATCGCAGTGCACATTGAAGCCCGGCGAGACTAGGTCACGCCGCTCCGTAGCCTCACGCAAGAGACTCTTCGCGGAGTTAGAGGCGAAAGAGCGGTTAGCCGAACTCAAGCTCGAGCAGGCTCAGTTGCAAGCAAGAACAGAATTGCAAGAAATACACGTGCAGCGACTACAAGCAGAAGCCGGATCAACCGATGAAGATGAAGAAATAGAAGACGATTTGGCATCAGTGCGCATTAGTACATGGTTGCAAGAAAAACCTACATCGCAACCCGCGCCTCAGCCCGCGCCACAACCCGCGCCACAACCCGCGCCGCAGCCCGCGCCGCAACCCACGTCGTACTTCGCGCCGCAACCAGCACTGCAGATCGCACCACCCGTACTTCAACAGTGTGCGCCGCAATACGCTCCGCAACATACCGCGCCGCAGAAAGAAGACTATGGACAGGCGCAGCAGCAAATCGACGTCGCTACCTTAGCCGCTGCTCTATCACAAGCAGTACGAAGCACAAGGGAGCCGCCGAAATATATACAAGAGCTGCCCTCATTCAATGGTAGCAGCAAGGAGTGGCTCAGCTTCAAGACAATGTACGAAGAATCTTCAAAGTACTTCACGGCGAACGAAAACATAGCGAGAATACGCCGAAGCTTAAAAGGGACAGCAAAAGAAGCCGCAGGTTGCCTACTTATAAGCCAACCAGATCCCAGAATTATAATAGAAGCTTTGGAAAGGAGATTCGGACGACCAGAAGCGTTAATTCACTTGGAAATAGAGAAGCTGAAGCTGCTGAACAAAGTTACGGACAATCCCAGGGAGCTATGCATATTCGCAAATCGCATAGCGAACGTAGTGGGCACCGTGGAAGCACTCAAGAAAGCACACTATCTGCATAGTCCAGAAATGACGCGAGTTATCACAGACAAACTCACGCCCATATTGAAAAGCAAATGGTACGACTATGCAGCCAGAAAGAAAGAAGATATCCCAGAGCTTAAGAAGATATCAATGTTCTTAAACGAAGAAGCGGATAAATGCAGCGCGTATGCCTTGCCGGAGTTCATCGCAGAGGACAGCGAAACGAGAGAGCGAAGACCGAGAAAAATAGAACGTGCCTTCGCCACAAGCAAGAAACCATATGAAGAACGCTGCCCTCAATGCAAACAAGAACACAAACTGCCCGATTGCAAGTCATACGCCGCTCTGTCCACAAATGACAGATGGGAAGTAGCAAAGAAGTACAATATCTGCTACCGCTGTCTGCGAGGCAAACATCGTCGATTACTGTGCAAAGCTCCACCGTGCGGAAAAGGCGGATGCATGATGAAACACCATAAATTGTTGCATCACGACAGAACAGCAGTAATGGAAAAAGAACCCGCTATGGAAACCGCAACATCGGCAAAAGAGGTCAACACAGCGACTCGACCGTACAAGCACCGCCGCGCTTACCTAAAGATTGCGCCCGTAACAATAAGGGGGCCGCTAAGCTGCGTCGAAACATACGCATTATTGGATGAAGGGAGCACGGTCACCTTAGTCGATGCCTCAATCGCCGACGTCATCGGCGCCGACGGCCCAGCCCACACAATGTGGATACAAGGGGTCGGCTCGGAGGTGAAACACGAGAAGAGCAAGATCGTCAGCTTTAAAATAAGAGGAACGTACGCGCAAGAAGAACACAACATAGAAGCAGCGCGTACTGTAGAGCGGTTGGACTTCGCGCCAGAATCCGTGAATGAAGATCACTTGGGGAATTGCCCACATCTGTTGGATATCAAAGAGGATATCACCTACGAACGCGCCTCACCGAAAGTACTAATCGGGCAAGATAACTGGCACCTCATAGTGTCTAGGAAACTGCGCGTCGGCCGTCGAGACCAACCAGTCGCCTCATACACCAACCTGGGCTGGGTTCTGCATGGCTGTCATAGCTCATTGACGTCGACGGTCACCTTCTGCGGCAGACTACATCAGAGGGAAGATGCACCACCGATAGAAGAAGAAATAAAAAATTATTTCAAATTGGAGTCGCTGTGCATCGAGCCGAGAAGACCGAAAGAAGATCCCGAGCAGCGAGCCATGCAAATATTGGACGAAACCAGCCAGAGGTCAGCGGACGGCAGATTCGAGACAGGGTTGTTGTGGAAACAAAAGGACTTCCAAATACCAAATAATTATAAAGAAGCGGAAAGGCGCCTGCACACCTTAGAGAAGAGGCTCGACCGAGACAGCAATCTCAAGCTACAGTACGAAGAACGCATCGAGAACCTCTTCAACTCGGGTTACGCAGAGCGCGCGCCAATGCCACCGCCGCCAGGAAGGACATGGTATCTGCCACACTTCCCAGTCATCAACCCTGCGAAACCGAACAAGCCGCCGAGATTGGTACACGACGCCGCAGCGAAGACAGCCGGAATATGTCTCAACGATATGCTTCACTCGGGGCCCGACTTATTACAATCACTGCCCGGAGTGATCATGAGGTTCCGACAGTATCCGTATGCAGTGAGCGCCGATATAAAAGAAATGTTCATGCAGATTAAAGTGCGCAAAGAAGATAGAGACGTTTTACGTTTCTTGTGGAGAGGCAAGCGGCGGGAGGACCAACCGGAGGAATATAGGATGACGTCAATCATCTTTGGAGCGACATCATCACCATGCACAGCATTATACATCAAAAATAAAAATGCTGAAGAACAGGCAGAAGCGTACCCAGAAGCTGCGGTCGCCATAAAAAGAAACCATTATATGGACGACTACTTGCAGAGCTTCCACTCTGTCACGGAAGCTCAGCAAACAGTAAAAGCAGTCGATCACGTCCACAAACAAGCGGGATTCGTACTCAGCGGGTGGACATCGAACGAAGAAAAAACAATAGAAGAAATAACGACAGAGCATAGGCAACACGACGCGACCGTGTGCCTGGGCGGAAAAGAAACTGAGAAGACGCTAGGGCTGCTCTGGCATGTACAAAGCGATCATATTGGATTCAATACTAACAATATGAAGATGCCTGCCGACGTAAAAGAAAAACAACGCTTGCCAACTAAACGAGAAGCGTTGAGCGTCATAATGGCATTATTTGATCCGCTGGGGTTAATATCACCGGTGACCACCCCAGCGAAGAGAATATTTCAAGACACATGGCGTTACAAGGCGGACTGGGACGACCCTCTGCCAACAGAATTAAAAGAAAAATGGGAAGGCTGGATTACTTCACTTAACGCCATAGAACAACTAAGAATACCGCGATGCTACGATTACAACCCGGTGTCGACGCGCCAACTACACACATTCGTCGACGCAAGCGAGGAGGCCTACGCAGCAGCAGTGTATTGGAGAACGGAGCGAGCAGACGGCAGCGTTAACATATCATTGGCCGCCGCCAAGAGCCGCGTAACACCACTGAAACCAGTTTCCATACCACGGCTCGAGTTACAAGCGGCACTGCTGGGAGCTCGTCTTGCGCAGACCGTGATCGATGAACACGATGGCGACATAGCAGGCAAGACATACTGGTGCGACTCCCGTACTGCACTGGTGTGGATAAGATCGGAGCCTCGCGCGTACAAAGCTTTCGTCGCTCATCGCCTGGCGGAGATAGAAGATACGACCAAAAAGAACGAATGGCGTTGGCTACCGTCTAAAGAAAACGTGGCAGACGACGCAACCCGAGCCACACCAGAAGGGTTCGACGAGTCGCACCGATGGTTCCGAGGGCCCCCGTTTCTGCAGCGTCCACCGGCAGAATGGCCGCAGGAAGAGAAAACGACACAATATGACACCGGGGAAGAGCGAGAAATATGTAACATCGCTGTTAAAAGTGAAGACTCGACAACAACACATCTTCCACAGATAGGAAGATTTTCTAAATGGATTCGCCTCATAAGGGCGACAGCGAGAGTCCTCCTATTCAACGACATGTGCAGACCAAACAAGCACGTAGTGAAGGCTGGGCGTAAACGCAACAAAGCAAGACAAGGTAGCGACCCTGGCTGGCAGAGAACAAACAAACGCAACACCCCCGCCAAGGAGAAAAAGGCGACTCCTACTGCCTCATCGCTTGTAGGAATACCGGCCGCTTATCATATGAGAGCCGAACAACTGTGGGTGCAAGCCAGTCAGCGGGAAAGCTTCACGAAGGAGCTCAAGAGAATCACCAGCGGAAGTGTTCCGGGAGGCGACGACAAACTAGGCCACCTGAGCACATACATTGATGAAGAGGGGACCCTACGCCTCAGAGGTCGAATAAAAGCGGCATCAGAAGTGGAGGACGACATGTACGACCCTCCCATATTAGACGGGAAGCACGCATACACTCGCCTGTACATAGCACACGTACACGAGAGGCTGCATCACGGAGGCGTGGAAACAGTTGTGAATGAATTAAGACAGAGATTGTACGTAAGAAAAATACGTCCAGTAGTGAAAACTGTCGTCAAAGGATGCCTGCCGTGCCGTCTAAGAAAAGCCAAGCCTGCATCACCGTCTACAGGAAACCTGCCGTCCGCACGCCTCGCTCATCACGCACGTCCGTTCACATACACCGGACTAGACTACTTCGGGCCAATAGAAGTCACAGTGGGACGACATCGCGAAAAGCGCTATGGCGCGTTATTTACCTGCATGACGTCGCGAGCAATACACATAGAAGTAGCCCACTCGTTGAGCGCAGACTCAGCCGTGTCGGCACTTAGGCGTTTTATGAGCAGAAGAGGATGCCCAAAAGAAATATGGAGTGACAACGCTACGTGCTTCAAGGCAGCAGACAAGGAGATGGCCGAAGCAGCACTCGCAGCCCTCGAGCACGAAACCACGTGTCAACAGATTGTGTGGAAGTACATACCGCCATCAGCACCGTTCATGGGCGGCGTATGGGAGCGAATGGTTCGCTCCGTAAAAGAAGCCCTACGCGTCACCCTCAACGAGCGCTATCCCAGCGACGAAACATTGGGGACCCTGCTCGCCGAGGTCGAAAATACTGTAAACTCCAGACCTCTCACACACGTCTCAGTCGACCCAGGAGACCCTGAAGCCATCACGCCGAATCACATCCTCATCGGTCCCAACTCGCACGTACCTGCGCCGGGACACTTCAGCAAGAATGACGTGACGGCCCGCCAGCAATGGAAACGAGCTCAAGCCCTAGCCGACGTGTTTTGGAGAAGATGGGTTAAAGAATACCTGCCCCTACTCCAACACCGGCGGGAGCCCAGCAGCATAGGAGTATCGCCGAAGATTGGAGACCTAGTCATCATTTGTGACTCCAATCTACCACGCAACACCTGGCCCAGAGGGAAAATAAGTAAGGTATATCCTGGCGTCGACGGAGAGGTACGAGTAGTGGACGTAACCACCGGCAGTGGGCACATACTAAGAAGACCAACGAAGAAGATCGTCGTGCTACCAGAGGGATCGCAGCGTGGCGACGGCGGGAGAATGTGCACGACGCAACAATATTAAACAAACGAAAGAAAATGCTTATTGTAACCGGCGCTAGTTGAACAACCTAGGAGCGGTGGGCGGAGCCAGGACGACGGTGTAATTATCAGGCCACGCCTCTGGTTCGACAACTAGCAAGGGTTATACGGCGGAACTAGCGCAACCTTATGTTGAATTTAAATTATAATTTGTGTAAATAATTGTATTACTTGTATCGAACGATAAAAAATAATGATTGTATTATAACTAAGTTTAAGGTTGAGTTGTAACTGTGCAATAACTCTCCCAAATAAAGGCACCGTATGAACAGGGAGAGTTAGCATAGTCTTCTAATGAAAACTGTAATTGTTAAATATAATAAATGTTTACTTTATTATATAATAAATATATTAGGCCGTTAGGCACATAAAATAATAGTAGTAGTGTAACCTAAGAGCATGTTATCGTGACGCGGCCGCGGAGCAAATGAAGCCACGCGCACCGCGCCACGACGTTTTATATTTATAGTGCTGAGGCGGGGGGAAGGATTCTCCGCCTAAAGCAGCTGAAAATTATAATGTAAACCTGTAAATAAGTAAAAATATTGATATGTACACCCTAGTCTAACAAGTAGTTATAAGAATATTATATAGTGAATTATGTTTATTAGTTTGTAAGGTTATTAAATAAATAAAGATAGGCGCGGGGGTGAGGCAAGGGTCCGCTGGCCAGCAGCGGCCAAATCATATAAAAGACGGGCCGGCCGCTAGGGTCAGCAGTCGCTCTCCAGCCACCGAAAAGGCACCAGCAAGAAAAGAAAAAGTACAAGTTCCTCCTCACCGCCGCTTGCCTCCAGTTAAAAGCAAGACCAGCGCGTTTTATTCCATTTTTCGCACGGCATTACGGCGATCCGTAATAAATATGTTGTTTGTACGTAAATATAAGTGTTTATTGAACGTAAATTTTATTATTGACTTTAGGCTTTTCATAATTAGTATAAATAAAATAATAATGTCGTGCTAGTTATTTTATTTATACCACTCTGACAAACGCTAAATAATAGTATTATAGCTAATAGCAATAATACAACGCAATGGGTTATGGGGAACTGCATTTCCTGTGCATTGGTCGGTTTTGCACTCCGAGCTGACAATATCCTATCATATAACATATCTCCAACTGTAGTTGACTGGTTTCCAATTTACTTGTTTGGTCGCCGCCAGCGCATTCAGGTGCAAGATGTTTTTTCCACCTGGACTACTACAGTGGCTGGCGTACCACAAGGTGGCGTGTTGTCTCCTCTCCTGTTTGCAATTTTCATTAACGCTATAAGTCATAATCTGTCCTTTTCCTACCACTTGTATGCTGATGATCTCCAAATCTATACTCAGTCCTCTCTTGAAGATTTGTCTAAAGTAGTTGTTACTATTAACCCTGATCTGACTTGTACTTCGAACTGGAGTAAAGGTTATGGTTTAACAATTAATTCTAAAAAAACTCAGGCCATTGTCATCGGTAGTTCTAGATTAATTGGAAAAATTTACTAGTTTATCCTACCTCCTATTTTACTAGACTGCACTCAAATCCCTTAGAGTAACAAGGTTAAAAACCTGTGGTTGTATCTCGACTCTTGTATGTCTTGGACCTCACAGGTTAATGAGGTTAGTAGAAAAATGTTTGCTGCTTTAAGCTCTTTACGTAGATTACGTAATGTTCTTTCCACAGTAATTAAAGTTACGGTCGCCCAGTCTCTACTTCTGCCTATCCTTGACTATTGACATTGACTTGCTATCTTGACATTACCGAGGAGCAGCTTAATAAGCTTGAGTGCATTCAAAATTTATGTATTAGATTTATATTTGGGCTTCGCAAATATGATCATATCTCTGAATTTCGCAAACAGCTCAAATGGCTCCCGATCCGCGTTCGCAGGAATACTCACATTCTCGCTGCTTTATATGGCGTGCTGTTTAATCCTTCCACTCCTCATTACTTAAAAGACCGTTTCCAGTATTTTTCCCTTACCCATAATCGGTTCCTTTGATCCTCTGTCAATCTTTCTCTCTCTAATCCTTTGCACTTGTGACGCCTCATAATTATCAATAAATAACATTTGTAATATAATAGAAAAAATGGATCAAAATTTTCTAAGTTGATGAAGGTGTTCTTGTAATAATTGGAAAATTTCTAAGTTGATGAACGTGTTCTTGTAATGTTCCCTTATATTGGGGCGTTGCCGGAGACACATACCCAACACTGGTAGAGCCACGCGGCAGCTTTTGCTGCCGCACGGATAGGCCGGCTCGAACCGGGGTGGTACCACGACCTCACAGAAAACCATCGTGAAGTAGAGGTTTACCTCTCCGTTTCGCTTGGTGAGTGCAGGTGGCCGGAGGCCCTTTTTACTGGAAATGAGGCATTCCATCTTAGTTCTCACGGGTGACAACGCATCTACATTTTGAGTTGTAGAGGATAGATGTCAATGGGCCGCAGTAACCACTTACCATCAGGTGGACTGTGTGCTCGTTTGTCACCCTTATCCTATGTGGTCGGCTGACCGACTGCTAGTACTAAGGTTGCACAATGACTAGTCCTATATTAGGGACTTATCATAGTAAGGTCTAACGAACCAAAGCATTAATATAGAAGGTCTCTATGATGCATAAGCATTATGATAGCAGAGTTATGACTTGAAGTCCCATATGAATAAGACATACAATAGTATGGGTTATGAAATAAAGCAAATATGTGAAAGGTCTCAAATATGTAAAAGCATTATATAAGAAATGGGACTTGAAAAGGATTATTATAGTGGCGTGTAGGTTGCTTCGCAGCCTCTGAGACCGAGGTAAGCTTGGACTCACTAACCGATGTGTCCTAGACATATCATATTAGTGCCAGTGGTAAGCGGGTTTGTTGTAGCAATACGACTTGCCCGTGGACATCGCACACCCCTACCGTTTGTGGGCGACGTCTTAGCGCATAGCGTTATGATACGTCGGCTATCTTTCGGATTAGGGTGAGTGTGTTTGGTAGTACATTTAAGTCCAGCAAGCATACTCAACTTCATGTCTTAGTGCAATAGCGCTATGATACGTGGAGTTTTGGCTACTGACGTCTTAGTACCGTGCTACTATGATACGTTGGTGGTATTTTTAGTTAACAACATTATCAATTTTGTTACCAAAGTCGATAGGGATCATGTGAGTGTGTTATGAGGGGGCGCCATCCGTATGATAGTTGCATTGATGCTTACTGCTACTTGCAGTATTGTGTCTTGTGATGGATCTGCAGGTGTGCTGCACCTGATTCGACACATCTTGTGGTTCTGGTCGATGGAAAAATGCATATTGAGTATATGCATTTTTCCATCGACCAGAACCACAAGATGTGTCAAGACACAAACCCTTTCTGATGGCGAATTATGACTAATATCTTATAACTGCCTATTGGCTATATCTGCCATTGTATTGGTTGGTGGAGCATATGTGTCGACCTCATGCGGGTGGTAGCTGGACGGAGAATCTGAGGAGCCTCTCAAGGCTGCGGCCGAAAGCCGCGCAACGTGGGACCCCATCCCCTTGAGGTGAGCGGTAGACTCATGACACGCTCTGCGGCCAATTGGCCATGCTGACCATGCAATTGGTGGTGATGCCTTACACTTACATCACGTTTGCAGAAACGGCGGTCTGGCTGGTGGTGGCGCTCACGGAGGGCTTTTTATGGCCAGTGTGCCTATTGTTGCCTAACCCGTGTGAAGTAAATTCACTGTGGTTGGATTTGATTGTATTCTGTATGGCGTTTACACGCATTGACATGCGCGACTTCGGTCGATGTTTGTGCTTACGTACTGTCAAGGGGCCAAGTCCTCTTTTACTGGTTTGCCAGTTATTTTGCTATGGACTACGGTCCAGTTCCCAACTTAGCATACCCTTCGGGGGGAGCGCATTAAAATGGTTGGCGCTCACCGTGCGTGGCGTGTGCGGAGCCGTGTACCTCCTCCACATTTTTTTTAAAATGTGGGAGAGCGAAGCCCTTGTAGCTGGTATTTGATATAAATATTGTGAGCCTTTTCCAAGCGGGAAGGAATTAATTAATAAGGAATTGACTGTTGTGAACCAGATACAAGTGGAATAGGGACAATTTATTGTTCTTAACCTTTTTGAGCTCTGTCTTTGTGAACGGGGTTCTTTAGCTTATAAGACTCTACCAACCGCTTTCGATTGCTCTCGTGAATATTCATTCTTCCAAGATACACCTAAAAGAACTAAGTTACTATACAAACACAACGTAAAAAAGGGTCCTGACTAAGACGATCACGCCATAAATTTATTAAACGGCCTATATTTAAACCTTTAGAAAGATCAAGATATACTGGTCACATAAATTAGATATATTTATATATCTTACAGATATAGATTCTAAAGAAATACAAGTATAAGTGGATATATAGAAAAGAAAGAAAAAAGAGGGGGGGGGTTCGTTACAATTTAGTGCCGTGACCAGGATAGAGGTTAAATTTTAAATAGGAGGCCGGTAATATAAAATTATGAGGTAGGCTATATATATATGCCTACAATTTGTTGTCCGTGAAATGGAGAGGTGTCTTGGAGAGTGGTGTTTGCTGTGGGTGGTTGAGAGTCTGGGGGTGGGGCTTAAATATTAAAATTGAGTAATAATATAGGATGTGTGTGCATAACGGAGCGAAATAATAAAAAGTGAAATAAGTGGAAAGACTCAATTAAACTAAGTGAAGGACACAACAGGTGTAAAAAAAAACTGAAATACTATTATAAAGTGAAATAAGTGGAAAAACTCAATTAAAGTAAGTGAAGGACACAAAAAGTGTAAAAAGTAACAAGTGGAAATAAAAATTAAAAATGGCTAAAAATAAGAAAAAATCAACCTCAATTAAGGCTAAGCCTAAAGATGAGATGAAAATGCTTCAGAAATTAATTAAGAATGCAGTGAAAACCTTTGAGGTTAAAATAAAGGATCTTGAGGAAAAATTTATTAACCAAACGAAAGGTCACCAAATTAAAATATCAAGGAGAGGTGTCCGAGGCGAGCACCTCTCATGTAAATGATCCTAGACAAAATATTGTATATAATGTACATAATGTAACAATAGAAAAGCCGAAATTTGGAAATGGAAATACTCATCCAGTATCATTTTTGGAAGATCTCACCAATTATTAAAAGAAAGTTCCATCTAATGGTCTCGAAATTTCGATTGCACAAGAGTGCTTAGTAGGTGAAGCCAAGTATTGGGCTCGCATTAATAATGTGCGTTGGACAACTTTTGATGATTTTAAAGTTGACTTTTTAAGAGTATTTTGGGGTGAAGAAGAACAAAATAAAGTAAAGAGATTCCTAACAACCTGCGCCTTGTAAAGTTGCAGGCGGTGTGCCGGCATGAAATACTGTCCCGCTCTGCTGAGCACGCCAAGCTGTTTAGAGGCCAATTTGGCCTTCTCTTCCAAATGACCACGAAACTGCACGTCACTCGATATGTCGACTCCGAGGATTCCGATACTGACTGAGGCAAGAAGGGGAGTGCCTTGAAACTGAGGAAATACGACAAAGGGGTTCCTTTTAGCGGTAAACGCGCAAACTTGTGTCTTCTGAGGATTAAACTAGACTAGATTTAGTTGCACCCAATCCAGGCAATGAAATTTCCAACAAGCTCGCACGGGAGGGCTGAAAAAGTGCACCATTTTGACACGAGCCATTTTGTGGACTCTCAAAATGCCTCGCCCGATGGAGCCTGGAAACTTTACCACAATAAATCACTTAAGATATGGTCTGATACACTAGGCTGAAAACATTATAAAACCTTAATCCAGGCTTTTGAGCGCAAATTCGCTTCGGAAGCCCTGGGATTAAGTAAACATAAATTGCGCATTCTGGTAAGAGCCCTGATTGGACACTGTTGTATGAAAAAGCACATGTCCATCCAGGGACTAAGCAACTCAAGGATGTGGCGGTTTTGCTCTCTAGAGGAGGAAACGCCTTAACACATCTTGACTAATTGCAGACCCTTAATGCGCAAACGTAGTACTCATCTGGGAAACTATGTAATTCGCCCAGAAGAAGTAAAATTGCTCACAGCTGTGGTGCCGTTGTACCAAAAAATAAACAATTTATAAACAATACATTTTTGAAATATGAAGATCTTTTGAACAGTATTTTCAGTTGAAAGTCTTTGTCTATATCAGGGTTTCCCAACCTTTTTTGACCAGGAACACTATGATTTTTTTTGTAGTTAGCAGCGACCACAAGTAAAAAAAAAACTGTGTCAATCTAACAATAAATTATAATCACAACCATTTAAATAATTATATAATAAACTAAAAAGAAGCATTCATTAACAGTATTATTTGTGCATTTATTGTAAAAACTAGTAGGTACTTATTAACGCGACGCGCGGTGTTGCACTGCCTGCGTGACGAGAAAATAATAAATGTGTTATTTAGATGGACTAGGTAGGTAATATATTTAAATCTTTCGCGGATCATATTTAAGCTCTTGCAGACCACAGGATAGGAATCACTGCTCTATATCTATTCTCTATATATTTTCTAACGGTATCTAACGAAACATGATGTTGTGCCTTACGAAATGTCGGAAAACAAAATAATAACGTTAAAGTGGAAATCGAGAACATCAAATCTGCAGTAGTACGAGCAGTAGTAGTAGAGACTTGGAAGACTATTAAGTAAAATATACGTAAATGTCAATACATATAATTAAAAATAAATTATTGTTCTAATTAAAAAAAAACAAATAGATATTATTATTGATTAAATTCACTTAAAATAAAGATATAAAATTATAGTAATCGCATTTACTAAGCACTTTATTAATTTTTGTTTACGCCAATACTGCGATAATATTAATTTACCAAATCAAACATAAAATATGTTTTTTTTTTATGTGTAACGATACTTCTCTGGTCATTATCAAGCGTGTAAATTTCCATACTATTAAAGTGTTATATATTATATCTCTTTATTAAACTAGAAAAAAATCTGAAAAAATAAAACCTATAGAACACGAATCTGAAATAACAGTAAATACTCCATAAGAGCACATTGCTACTTTTTGCTTAATTGTTCTTTGTTGATGGTTGAAAGAAAAATTACTAACCGTCATATTGGATTGTTTGCAATAGCAGCTCCAAAAACAGATCGAAGCATCAAGGTTGTTGTAGACGGTGCATGGTCCGACTACAAGCCTATCAACACTGGTGTTCCACAAGGCTGCGTGCTATCACCAACGCTGTTTCTCCTGCATATTAATGATATGTTGCAAACTGGTAACGACAACAGACGACAGCACTGGTGATGCATTATATACCAGCCGTGCTAATATCTCTCGGGAAAACGTCGCCGAGTACCGGGACAAACTTGTGTCTGAAGTCGAGTCTTTGCTGAACAAAGTCTCGGATTGAGGGCGACTAAATCTAGTCCAGTTCAATCCCCAGAAGACACAAGTTCGCACGTTTACCGCTAAAAAGAACCCCTTTGTCGTATCTCCTCAGTTTCAAAGGCTGCCTCAGCTAGCATCGGAATCCTCAGCGTCGACATATCGAATAGTGCGCAGTTTCGTGGTCACTTGAAAGGGGAGCCCAAATTGGCCTCTAAAAATCTTGGCGTGCTCAGCAGAGCGAGACAGTATTTCATGCCGGCATATCGGTTGCAACTTTACAAATCGCAAGTTCAGCCTCACATAGAATACTGTTCTCATCTCTGGGCCGGGGTACCCCAGTGCCAGCTCCTTCCACTTGACCGCATCCAGCGCAGAGCGGTTCAGATCGTCGACGACCGAGTTCTTTCTGATCGGCTCGATACACTGGCATTGCGTAGGGATGTTGCATCCCTTTGCATTTTCTATCGAATTTACCACGGGGAGTGAGGAATTGTTCGGATTTATTCCAGCCGCCAAATTTCACGAACGCACATCGCGTCAAAATTCACGATACCATCCGCACCATCTGGATGCTTGGCGGTACACAACTGTACGTTTTACTAGGAGTTTTCTTCCTCGTACAACTTCTCTGTGGAATTGTTTAGGCGATTTTTCCGGACTGATACGCCTTAGGGACCTTCAAGAAAAGAGCTTACACCTTTCTAAAAGGCCGGCAAAGCATCTGCAATTCCCCTGGTGTTGCGGTTGTTCATGGGCGGCGATAGTCACTTACCATCAGGTGAGCCGCATGCTCGTTTGCTCCCTCTTCTATAAAAATAACGTAGTTTCTATACAATAGCCTCGCGATCCTTAGTCAATAAATTGGCGTAATATTAGCCATTCATGGGAGTTCTGAGTAGGTAATCGATAACCGAAATTCCCTCCATATCCCAGAAAACAGTCGCCATTAGCTTGGACATCGACTTTTCCAGCTTGAATTTCTATAACTTTATTTCAGGCATCAAGGACTTAAAAATTAAGAACATTGGTCCATAGCAATATATTATATATAGATATTTAAAAGATATCAGAATAATATTATTCAAAATAAGTTAAATAAATAGAATAGATAAATCATTCCATGTAGGTAACTTGTCAAAACTGTTGTTTGTACATTGTAAGTAGTTGTTGTAGCTAGTGTTGAAGTAACCTGCTTATTATAATTTTATAAATTTAGATAAGGAACGAGAAAATAAATTTAAGGCAGGTAAACAACTTATTCTCGTTGTCAAAGTCGTTGGTGGATCAAAATCCTACAAACTGATTAGGAGTTGCACCGGAAATTTCTTTCAAGTGATGTGTACCATTTCCTTTATTTATGAAAATGCCTATCAAACTGAACGACAAAAAACTGAAAGTTTCTACAGAGGCTTAGGCCCAAGGATTTCGGCTGGCGTTGATAAGTGAGTGATTATAATATATGAGTGAGTGAGTTATTAGGAACTTGTCTTTTTATATTAATTGACTGATTAATCTCTGTACTAACTCTGAACTAATATCTGTTTACGAAAGCATGCCATTATTATTATCTGCATTCTTATCTTATATTAATACTCGTATGTTGTTTGTACGTACTCGTAAATATAAGTGTTTATTCAACGTAAATTTTATTATTGACTTTAGGCTTTCATAATTAGTATAAACAAAATAATAATGTCGTGCTAGTTATTTTATCTACACCTATCTAGCAAACGATAAATAATAGTATTATATCGAATAGCAAAAATACCACCCAATGGGTTATGGGGAACTGCATTTCCCATTGGTCGGTTTTGCACTCCGAGCTTACAATATCCTATCATATAACATATCTCCAACTGTAGTTGACTGGTTTCGATGTTACATGTTTGGTCGCCGAAAGCGCATTCAGGTGCAAGATGTTTTTTCCACCTGGACAACTACAGTGGCTGGCGTACCACAAGGTGGCGTGTTGTCTCCTTTCCTGTTTGCAATTTTCATTAACTCTATAACTCATAATTTGTCCTTTTCCTACCACTTGTATGCTGATGATCTCCAAATCTATACTCAGTCCTCTCTTGAAGATTTGTCTAAAGTAGCTGATACTATTAACGCTGATCTGACTTGTACTTCGAACTGGAGTAAAGGTTATGGTTTAACGATTAATCCTAAAAAAACTCAGGCCATTGTCATCGGTAGTTCTAGATTAATTGGAAAAATTGACTAGTTTTTCCTACCTCCTATTTTACTAGACTGTACTCAAATCCCTTACAGTAACAAGGTTAAAAACCTGTGGTTGTATCTCGACTCTTGTATGTCTTGGACCTTACAGGTTAATGAGGTTAGTAGAAAAATGTTTGCTGCTTTAAGCTGTTTACGTAGAATACGTAATGTTCTTCCCACAGTAATTAAAGTTACGGTCGCCCAGTCTCTACTTCTGCCTATCCTTGACTATGCTGATATTTGCTATCTTGACATTAACGAGGAGCAGCTTAATAAGCTTGAGTGCATTCAAAATTTATGTATTAGATTTATATTTGGGCTTCGCAAATATGATCATATCTCTGAATTTCGCAAACAGCTCAAATGGCTCCCGATCCGCCTTCGCAGGAATATATTAATATTCTCTCCGCTTTATATGGCGTGCTGTTTAATCCTTCCACTCCTCATTATTTAAAAGACCGTTTCCAGTATCTTTCCCTTACCTATAATCGGTTCCTTTGATCCTCTGTCGATCTTTCTCTCTCTAATCTTTTGCACTTTTTCTCTTTTTTTTAGAAATCCTTTATTGTAACTGCTGTACGTTTATGGTAATCTTTACCTCACCACATTCGTCGTGCTTAATATCTTCATTGATTCAAAAGTCTTGCTAAATTGTATTACTTAGAACGCTATTAGATAAATTAATTTTCCTTTTCCGTACTCTTTTTCTATTATATGGTATCATACATAACCTTCACTTATCTTTACTTATATGTATTTTCACATTTTTATTTTTATTTTTTACGTCCTCTCTATTTTTAACTATTGTTTGTATCAGTTCTCTACGCTAAGGTTGTCTGGAAGAGATCACTTTCAGAGTGATAAGATCGCCTGCTGTACATATTCTACTTTAGACTTAACTGTAATCGTTATTTTGTATCTTGGTGTACAATAAACAGTTGTGGCGGGTGGAAGGAAAAGGGGAGATCTCCCGCCGGGCAAGGTGTTCTGCCCGGGAAGCGGCCAACGCTCCGAGTGATAGTTCGGAGCTACTGTATATATACTGCTTTAATTTAGGAACTTTGTAAGCGTCATTCAGGCTTCGATGTGTTTCGCTTATGGCGCAACGATAGCGCCGTCACATCACCTCCCTGCTCAGACCGGAGGTCTATAGTGCAGTCCGATTGCCGGTGCGTCCTTAATGCCTTTGGGGAATGCATGCTGTGTGTATAAGAGCAAGTGACGCCGGTGCGAACGATATGCCGGTGTGTAATGCATGCCATACTACGCACTTGCAAGTGATGCCGGTGAGAACGATGAGCCGGAGCAAGTGCCAGGGATCGCCTTGTAGTCTGCGGTGAGTCGAGAAGAAGGCAAGTAATCTGCGAGAGTGGCGTGAAGCAGAGGCGAGCAGTAAGGCTCAGAGCCGTGGCGAACACTGTGGCGCAGAGAGTAGCTTGAAGGAACAGGAAGAATTATTATTCCAGTACTGCGATGAACCTTTATAAAGCTAGAGTGTTTGCAGGATGTGAAGACTGCAGACAATATCTGCTCGGGAGCGAATGAATGGGGTACTTAAGGACGATGACGAAGGTTTTGATGTTGTAGTTTCCGAAGGTTGTTGGTTGCGTATTCATATCAGGTTGGGGTCACCACTGTGGCGGGTGGAAGGAAAAAGGGAGATCTCCCCGCTGGGCAAGGTGTTCTGCCCGGGGAGCGGCCAACGCTCCGATTGGTAGTTCGGAGCTATTCTATATACTCGTATACTGCTTTAATTTCGGAACTTTGTTAGCGCGATTTAGGCTTCGATGTGTTTCGCTCGTGGCGCGACGACAGCGCCGCCACAGAGTAAATAAATAAATAAATATCCTACATGTTGTCTTTTTAGTGCATAAGTTGGTATCTTTTCTTATTTTAGTGAACCCTACCCGTTATTCTTTTTCTTATTTTTTTTAATTTAATTCTTCTTCTGGGTTGTCTGGAAACATTGCTATGTAGCAATAAGACAGCTTTTTGTTTTTCCCCCAACATTTTTTTATTTTTTTTGTTATTTTTATCTTTTCTTGTTGTACAATAAGGAGTATTGTATTGTATTGTATCCCCAACTTAGCTATGTGAGTGAGGGCAATTTTTTGAAGAATGGATGCGCATTATCAATAGGGCATTATTGAGATGCCTATGCCCAACATTGGATTAAGAAAAACTTATCAGAAGTAAGGTATGGTAACGAAGTCCACCTTTAGTCCAACACAGTCCACATGATCGGAAGTGGATGCAAATGTCCATAGATACCTACACGTGTTATCTGCTAAAAAGGGTCTCCTGTTTTCCCATACGAAACATTATACTGTTATTTTACGCTGATATTCTGTAAGAGTCTATTTCCTGTTAGTTTCGGCTTCAAATGGTGCACCCGTGAATTTATTTTCAAGAATAAAACAACAAACTATACCCGCGTTGTTATCAGCTTTGCATCAGGCACAGGTATGAACCAAGTGAGTACCTTTGCGTTTGCGCTTACAGTTCGGGGCTATATATGGGTGTTTGTGAAACGCTCCTGAAAAGGAAAACAGATGATAGTACTAAGGACACCTTTGGTCATGGGTCACAAATAAATTTGATCCTGAGGAAAAAAATCATCTTTTCACAGCGTTTCATTAACTTTATTTACGCTCCATCATGTTAGTACAGCTAAGTGAAACGATAATTTCATAAAAGATATCATGAAAATACTTAAACATAAAACCAGCAGTGGAATTACTGAATTACAATCAGCAGACTAGAGGTCAAAGTACGTGTGGTTGCTGAATTCGCGCGGCCCGCACCTAGCGATGGTACCACAATACTTAATAACTTACAACACTTGTTTAAATACATAACTTATCTACTTAACTTACTATTTGGCCACTTTTGGTGCTTGTCTCCACTTAGCCACTTTATTCACAGGTTAAATAAACCAAGTACCTAGTTCGATTCTTCGCTAATAAAAAAATACTTACATGAAATGTTAACAAGGTTAGAGTCATGCTTTTTGTGTAGGTATATGTTTATTATTGTGACGTATATTGTCACACCTTTTCGTTCACTAGTTCAGTAATAAAACAATAGATCTAAATATTTTTTCTTTTCTTCCTTTTTAAAACCATCGTCGCGAGTCGTGCAAAGTAAGCTGTATGTGCGACAGTATTTTGAAAGCCAACAAAGCGCGGCAAGCGTGACCCAATAGCATGCGCGCACAGTAATACTGGCGAGCGTTCCCCTGTCGCGCCCCCTTCGTACCACCAATTAGACCGATAAATTGCTGTGCCCAGTTTCAAGG
Organism: Parnassius mnemosyne; assembly: GCA_963668995.1. Lineage (NCBI taxonomy): Eukaryota > Metazoa > Arthropoda > Insecta > Lepidoptera > Papilionidae > Parnassius > Parnassius mnemosyne. The sequence continues at coordinate 39,138,167 of CAVLGL010000035.1, read as the reverse complement.
CCAGCGTTCTTTTTACGTGACGGGACCTATTAGAGTTCGGCGTCCACGCGTATATTGACTTCTAGTCAGCTGATTGTAATTTAGTAATTCCACTGCTGGTTTTATGTTTAAGTATTCATTTAGCGGTACTAACATGATGGAGCATGAATAAATCTAATAAAACGTTGTGAAAAGACGATTTCTTTTTCATCAGGATCGATTTTATACCTCACCCATCATCTAATGTATAGTTAGTACTGTCGTCTCTCTTCGTTTTCGGGAGCGTTTCACAAATACCCGGTATATCTGGAGCATATAATAGTGCCGGTATGGTAATCATTATTTTGATATTTTCTTATACAAATTAACAAACACGTTTACAATTTTAAGTTTCTAAAAAACAATATGAAACTGTTCTTCGCCACAAATTTATAATGGTTGAAGTTACTAATATACGATATAAAGTTTCAAAAGATGCATTTTCATCCAAACTTTAAAACATTTAATGGAGCTGCAGTGATCGCACTAGTTCAGGAAGTTTATCGTCGTATTTTAGCTGAAGATGGGATATGAAAATTAAATTGCAAATTCTAACTAGCATTTTGGGGCGGGCGTTAATCTACTCCATACTACATTTCTACTTTATTAGTAGGACTATATTAATACCTATTATGCTCTCCTGTCCGGTGAGCAGTCTAGCGAATGGCTCTAGGGCAGAGCGCAAGTCGTGTTGATCCCCTGAGCAACTATGAGGAGTTCTTCCTTCAGGTGGTTGCCGCCTATTATTTACTCTGATTCAATATGAAACAGATAGAACAGAAACAATAAGACGATCCTCTTTTTCTTTTCTTTTTATCCCAACCCCATTTTCATATCCTAACCCAATCCAAGGTGTTAAGCGTACCGTGCCGAAGGATGCGTGGCTGGGGGGGGGGGGGAGTCCAGTCGCAAATGGTGCCTACCTGAGACCAGGGTGATTCGGGTAGTATTTTAGCCCTTTCCTTGGCATGCTGGGCTCTGCCAGGTGTGACCGAATATTTCCCTAGATAATCACGGAACCAAAATCTATGAAGATCGACATTTTGAAAACCTAATTTTCCTTTAATGGAACTGTTTGTAGGTTTGGAAGAGACTCTTTTGGCTCATCAACACTCTGCAACACAACGCCCCAAGCTGGAACGAGCTGTTAAGTCGAGGGCACGTCTGCTGCCGAACCACAATCGGAAACGAACCAGGGAAGGGGCAAGAAAAAGTTTGCTAGGCCTTTATAACCTCAGTGAGCAGCACAGGCTCAGCGCAGCACAGAAGGCTGATAGCAGCAGAGATAGAGGCCCTCTCTTTACCAGAAAGCCTGGGCCGAAATTCATTTGCCCTAACCTCCCCCTCCGAAGGCGAAAAAACGCAGTCGGTTTGAGGAGGAGTCTTCCAAAGCATTCTAAATGAATTTGAATTTGAATTTGAAAGACCAGCCCAGAAAAACTGTGAAGCTGGCAACGGGAGAGAAGAAGTTGAGCTTCAGTGCCGCATCTGGCTACGCGCGTTCAGGAATTCGCAATTCACAAGGATGTGTATTATCACCCCTTCTTTGGACTCTTGCGGTTGATTAATTATTGTAGAAGATGGTAGATATTCGCGCTGAGATACTGGGTTATGCTGATAACCTTTTGGTTATTGCGAGGAGTTATTGCCAAAGTAATTTTTTCTATAGAATAAAGGTGACAAACGAGCACACAGTCCACATGATGGTAAGTGGTTGCTGTGGCCCATAGACATCTACATCTATCTTCGTTTGCGAATTAAAATACAGATGCATTGTCAGCCGTGAGGACTAAGATAGAATACCTCTTTTTCAGTAAAAGGGTCTCCGGTTCTCTACACTCACGATACGAAACACAGCAGCTTTAAGCTGCTATTTTACGCTGGTATTCTGTCAGAGCGTAGTCCTTTCCCGGTCGAGACGACTCATTCGTGCTACAACTATACTATTAATATAGCTGCAGCGTGGCTCTACCACGTATAATTAATCATACAGAGCCCTTAACGTCATAAATAACTGGTGTAAGGATAACAGTTTATAAGTTAATGCTGATAAAATTGGTATAATACGCTTTGCCAAAAAGAGACAGTTGCACAAATTAGTCACACCAAAACTTAATGGTAAAGAAGTACCATTCAGTAAGTTAACACGTATTTAAGTACTTGAGTGTAACAATCGACCAAAAACTAACGTGGAACTCTCACCTTAGCAACGTATGTCATAAGGCTAAAATTGCTTTAGGTATGTGTAGTCGTATGGTTGGGAACAACTGGGGCTTGCATCCCAGTGTGAAAGGATCATGGCTGTACAGCAGCATAATGAGGCCGATTCTTACCTACACCTCTATTGTCTGGTATAATAAAGCCAACCAAAAGACTACTGCGGACAGACTAAATAGTCTACAAAGACTGCCTGCTTAATCGCAACTGAAGCGATGTGATCATCGTCTGGAACGGCTCTTAATGTACTTCTATGCCTAATGCCCCTTGATCTTGATCCCTTGATCCTTGAGTCAAGTAGGTGAGAGCTAGTTTGTATAGGATAAATATCCAGGGCCAACACTTCTATAGAATGACATCCATGCTCGACTTAATTAAGAAAACACCGGTCTTATACATGATCTCAGATATCATGCGTCCACTATACACTTTTAATAAAATGCATATAGCGGAGCTCCCCTCCAGAGAAAAATGGCTGAATGAACAGGTTATCTGTGAGGTCGGTAGCCTTATATGGAATACTGCTGGGTCGAAAATCTGCCTCAACGTAGGGTTTGGAATTTAAGGGGGACGATTCAAGTTCAAACTTAGTACGAATTTGGGTAGTTCACCTCTATCTTTCAGGCAGAAATATTAGCCACACTTCAGTGCGCGGAAATCAATCTGCACAAACACTACGTCAATGATGTTATCTATATAAACTCTGATAGTCAAGCAACACTGCTAGCACTGAGATCAAACTTAGTGAACTCGAAGCTAGTGGGAGACTGCGTGAAACGTCTAAACGCCCTGGGATGTAACAACAGGGTCGCTTTAAGATGGGTTCCGTGTCACGCGGATATTGTAGGCAATGAAATTGCCGAAAAGCTTGCACTGGAGGGCTCAAAGAGTACACAATCTGGAGTCAAGCCATTTTGTGAAATCTCAAAAAACCTAGCCCGATTGACCCTGGAAACTCTTTATCAAAAAAATTGGGCTTAAAGCATTCAAAAACTTTAATTCGGGATTACGACCGTAAATCCGCATCAGAGGCCATGGGATTTGGTAAGAATAAACTGCGTCTTCTGGCCAGAACCCTGACTGGGCACTGTTGTCTTAAAACGCTTGTGTCCATTCTGGACTAAGCAACTCGAGGATGTGCCGCTTCTGTTCCTTAACGGAAGAAACGCCTCTGCACATCCTAACAGATAGTGAACCCTTAATTCGCAAACGTAACACTCATCTAGAAAACTTTATACTTCGCCCAGAAGAAGTGAAATTGCTCACAGCTAAGCAACTCCATCCATTCATTAAAGACATAGGGCTTAGCAGTGAACTATGCCCGTAGCAGCGTTCACAATCGTGTGGTATTGAACACGGTCGCAGTGATACTGGACCTTCTAGATCTGCATAGCTGCTCACACAAATTTAAAAAAGAAACCTAGCATTTTAGTGTATTGTTGTGTCTATACACCCACAGGCCCTCTTTTTTGACTTTCCAAATTAAAAAAGCTTAAGTTTTGTTACTCGTTTCTAATTACACACTTTATATGGTATAGATAAGTATGTATGTGTGAATTGAAAATTGCAGACGTATTAAAACTATTGGTAATAGTAATAAATTAATGGCTCAACTATTTTCCATAGAATCATCTCACTTCATGATCAATGCGTATTGTTATATTTTTTGTCACCAATATTATGTTTTACTCAATTGTCCAACAACTTAGACAAATTTAAAACGGAATAAATAAGTTCCCTTTTTCCTAAAATAAGGTTAATTATTTATTAAAAAAAGTCCACAAAATGCACGTCCAATAAAAAGATTTAACAACTATAAAGACTCAACAACTTTAGCGTTATTACTACAATATGAGTGTCACTGAAAAAGAATTGCATGTATTTGCCGCTGTTTCATATTGGCTGTTATGCTAGCTTGCGCATTTTGCCGGTATTTCTCGCCAGTATCCGGATTAGTATTTGGCATTAGAAATGTCTGGCTGTTTACGTGCCGAAGCATTTTCAGCTTACTGTGGAAAAATAAAACTGTTTTGTTTACTCCGACAAGATTATCGTATAAACAGATACGTTTGTTGATTCCGTAGCGACACAACTCCTCGTAATTAACTGTGTTAACTGAACACCTTTATTTTTTTCGAGGAATATGGAAGCTATAACAAAATATTAGCAAATAGCTTATGAGCTCTTTGGAATTAATTAGATATTTGCAGTGGACAAAATAATTTGGGTATCCACTATTTTTTAAACATAGATTGAGACCACAAATGTTGATGTTGATGCTCTGTACTTTCTAACGAAATGACATCAGAAATATAATTTCTGTCTGAAGCGTTTTAGTTTGATATCATTAAATTATATATTATAGGTGAAAATGGTTGTATCATACATAAAATGCGTTAGTATTCCAATTTACACTTTAAATTAAAGATTTTACAAATAATTTGGACAATTTTTTGTTTTTGATACTTTCACTGTAAAGTATTTTTACTATAGATTCAATCACACTAAATAAAAAAGAGAGTAAGGCCATATTTATGTATATATCATATATTAAAATTTCAATTATTTCTTTCATCATCATTATAACAGACCATCACAAGTCCACTGCTGAACATAGGCCTCACCCAAGGAATGTCACAAAGCAAGGTCCTTGGAAAACTGCTTCCAACGGCATCCTCCATCTCTTATCAGGTCGTCATCACACTTCCCTTACCGGTACGAGGCTGCCACTCGAGAACCTTTGTTCACACATTGTTCAACCTTTCTGTTCCAATAACAACATTAAAAAAATTAAAGACTGAACGTAAATCCAGTGGACGCCAATTACAGTTAAGGTTCAATCAGACATCTGTCCGCTGAACAGTAATATCCCGCAACTCAAATAAGTCAAAATATAATTAATTCCTTGTTTAGTTTTTGACTCCGTGTAAGAAGGCAATCTACTACAATAAATAGTCAACTCGCCAGGCAAAAGTAAAGTTACAGCCTATATACGCTCCACTGTTGGCCAGTTGGCCTCCTCTCCTTTCTGAGAGGGTTTTAGGGCGTTGCCCCAATGCGTGTTGGCGAACTTCACATGTCTTCGAAATATTTTTTCTTTTTTTTTAAGACATGCAGGTTTCCTCACGATGTTTTGCTTCATCGCCGAGCAGGTGGTAAATCAACACTAAATTGCTATTAAATATTACATTGGTGCCGGCGGAGATCGAACCTGGGTTGCTCGCGTACTGTGAAATTTACAGCGAGCGCTTAACTCCTGATTACCATGGAACAAAGTAAATCCTATAACAGGAGAGGCTCTAGGGGAAAGATAGGGGAAGAATTTTATCGTATTGTGGGGGAAAAATAACGAAGAATATTATTTCCAAATTTATTGAATTCTGATTAACTTTACTATTTAATTTAATATAATCGCATATAAACATGTCTAAGGGTTTTGTAATGTAGCAGTTTTTTGTCAAAATACGAAAATTTTGTGTCCGATTTTCTATTAAAAGTCATAGCTCGGGTTGCTCCATTTCAGTCTCACGGACACGTATTTATTGTTTGAGCAATCAACGTAAAAGCTTTCTTTAGATGGTAATGCACGTGTATAGCGAAAGCATGGCTAATGTGTGATTTAAAATTTACATGTCTGTTTTTAAAAACGTGATTATTTTATATTCTCTAACATATGATCGTAGCTTTATTTATTTTTATAAAACTGCACGTGCAAGTGACAGTCGACCTGATCGTACCTACGTGAATTGTAGCCATTTTTAAACAACGAAGTCTCAGATACGTTTCTACCTCAGAGGAATAAGGTGGAATGCCGGAGACTAAGATGGAATACATACAGAAGCGTTGTCACATCTGAAGACTAAGATAGAATAGGGGTTGAAATTTCTTAGAATCTCCATCAACTGGAATTAACTGGCCCTGGATTCAATCAACCGCCCATAGGCGGTTAATTGAGTCCAGGACCAAAGCAACCGCGAATATACTAGTCCTAGTAAGAGTGCACCGCTACTTCACCCCGGGGCAGCTACCTTATATAAAGTGCAAGTCCGGTCGTACATCAAGGTGAGCCATATGCTTGTCTGCGCCCACTTCAATGAAGAAATATGGAGTACTGTCACATTTGGCCTGTTGCTAAAATAAAACCTATACACGAATCTGAAATAACAGTAAATACTCCATAAGAGCACATTGCTACTTTTTGCTTAACTGTTCTTTGTTGATGGTTGAAAGAAAAATTACTAACCGTCATATTGGATTGTTTGCAATAGCAGCTCCAAAAACAGCTTCGTATTTGTATTTTTTAAATAAAATGGAACAACTGTTTACCGCCACGACGCGTAGATAAATATCGGTTGTGTACTGTTAAAAACATGTTTACGAGCCAATTTTCTTAGCATTTCCTTAATAGTAAAAAGTTTATAGTAAAGTTTTATATTATATTTCTTACTTCAATACAATTTCCTAACTAATTCGCACTCTTAGCACCACAATAAATGAAGTAAGTAGAAGCCAGGGCGGCTAATGAGGTGATAAGTCCGCGGCCTAAGGTACTTAATGAAAGAAAATATATGGTTTCTATTTTTAATTTTTCTCTGTCTTTTCCGGTATTCCTACTCCCAAGGCGTAGTTCCGAATTCATGGAAAACAGCTTTGGTCCACCCGATCCCTAAAAAAGGCGACCGCTCAGACCCGTCCAACCACAGGCCTATCGTCATCACCTCCTTGTTCTCTAAAATAATGGAATCCATTATAAACTGCCTGCTCATGAGGTACCTTGAGGATCACCAGCTAATTAGTGACCGCCAGTACGGTTTTCGTCGGGGTCGATCAGCTGGTGATCTTCTGGTCTACCTGACTCATAGATGGGCGGAGGCAGTAGTGTCCAAGGGGGAGGCATTGGCCGTTAGTTTGGACAGAGCGAAGGCCTTCGATCGCGTCTGGCACAAAGCGCTTCTTTTGAAGCTTCCTTCCTATGGGCTTCCCGAGAAATTGTGCAAATGGATTACCAGTTTCCTTGCTGATCGGAGCATCAAGTTTGTTGTAGACGGTGCATGCTCTGACTACAAGCTTATCAACGCTGGTGTTCCACAAGGCTGCGTGCTATCACCAACGCTGTTTCTCCTGCATATTAATGATATGTTGCAAACTGGTAACGACAACAGACGACAGCACTGGTGATGTGGTGATGATATACCAAATTGGCCTCTAAAAATCTTGGCGTGCTAAGCAGAGCGAGACAGTATTTCATGCCGGCACATCGCTTGCAACTTTACAAATCGCAAGTTCAACCTCACATAGAATACTGTTCCCATCTTTGGGCCGGGGTACCCCAGTGCCAGCTACTTCCGCTTGACCGCATCCAGCGCAGAGCGGTTCGAATCGTCGATGACCGAGTTCTTTCTGATCGGCTCGATACACTGGCATTGCGTAGGGATGTTGCATCCCTTTGCATTTTCTATCAAATTTACCACGGGGAGTGCTCTGAGGAATTGTTCGGATTTATTCCAGCCGCCAAATTTCACGAACGCACATCGCGTCAAAATTCACGATACCATCCGCACCATCTGGATGCTTGGCGGTACACAACTGTACGTTTTACTAGGAGTTTTCTTCCTCGTACAACTTCTCTGTGGAATTGTTTAGGCGATTTTTCCGGACTGATACGCCTTAGGGACCTTCAAGAAAAGAGCTTACACCTTTCTAAAAGGCCGGCAAAGCATCTGAAATTCCCCTGGTGTTGCGGTTGTTCATGAGCGACGGTAGTCACTTACCATCAGGTGAGCCGCATGCTCGTTTGCTCCCTCTTCTATAAAAATAACGTAGTTTCTGTACAATAGCCTCGCGATCCTTAGTCAATAAATTGGCGTAATATTAGTCATTCATCGGAGTTTTGGGTATGTAATCGATAAGCGAAATTCCCTCCATATCCCAGAAGTCAGTCGCCATTAGCTTGGACACCGACTTTTCCAGCTTGAATTTCTATAATGCTGCAATTTTTATAATATGGTAGTAAATATTGATTGTTATTGGTAGTTCTACCCTTTTCACCGCTATCCTTCCACATAACCTCTAAACTTTTTGAAGTACTTTCAACATAAAATTTACTTTAGATACGGCGTCCTAGCACATGTATACGTAAACGTTGCCTCAACCTTTGATTGTAATAAAAAAACAACTGTCATTGTTAAAGAAATAATAATTTTTTGATTTTTGATGAGCTGTCTAAAATAAGGCAAATTAAAAAATATCTGACTGAAAAAAAACTATTTAATACAATAAAATACAATACAATAACTTTATTTCAGGCGTCAAGGACTTAAAAATTAAGAACATTGGCCCATAGCAATATATTATATATAGATATTTAAAAGATATCAGAATAAAATTATTAAAAATAAGCTAAATAAATAGAATAGATAAATCATTTCAATCATCTGGCGTTGATAAGTGAGTGATTAGAATATACTCGTATGAGTGAGTTATTAGGAACTTGTCTTTTTATATTTATTGACTGATTAATCTCTGTACTAACTCTGAACTAAGATCTGTTCACGAAAGCATGCCATTATTATTATCTGCATTCTTATCTTATATTAATATGTTGTTTGTACGTAAATATAATTGTTTATTCAACGTAAATTTTATTATTGACTTTAGGCTTTTCATAATTAGTATAAATAAAATAATAATGTCGTGCTAGTTATTTTATTTATACCACTCTGACAAACGCTAAATATTAGTATTATAGCGAATAGTAATAATACAACGCAATGGGTTATGGGGAACTGCATTTCCTGTGCATTGGTCGGTTTTGCACTCCGAGCTGACAATATCCTATCATATAACATATCTCCAACTGTAGTTGACTGGTTTCGAATTTACTTGTTTGGTCTCCGCCAGCGCATTCAGGTGCAAGATGTTTTTTCCACCTGGACTACTACAGTGGCTGGCGTGCCACAAGGCGGCGTGTTGTCTCCTCTCCTGTTTGCAATTTTCATTAACGCTATAAGTCATAATTTGTCCTTTTCCTACCACTTGTATGCTGATGATCTCCAAATCTATACTCAGTCCTCTCTTGAAGATTTGTCTAAAGTAGTTGTTACTATTAACCCTGATCTGACTTGTACTTCGAACTGGAGTAAAGGTTATGGTTTAACAATTAATTCTAAAAAAACTCAGGCCATTGTCATCGGTAGTTCTAGATTAATTGGAAAAATTGACTAGTTTTTCCTACCTCCTATTTTACTAGACTGCACTCAAATCCCTTACAGTAACAAGGTTAAAAACCTGTGGTTGTATCTCGACTCTTGTATGTCTTGGACCTCACAGGTTAATGAGGTTAGTAGAAAAATGTTTGCTGCTTTAAGCTCTTTACGTAGATTACGTAATGTTCTTTCCACAGTAATTAAAGTTACGGTCGCCCAGTCTCTACTTCTGCCTATCCTTGACTATGCTGATATTTGCTATCTTGACATTACCGAGGAGCAGCTTAATAAGCTTGAGTGCATTCAAAATTTATGTATTAGATTTATATTTGGGCTTCGCAAATATGATCATATCTCTGAATTTCGCAAACACCTCAAATGGCTCCCGATCCGCGTTTGCAGGAATACTCACATTCTCGCCGCTTTATATGGCGTGCTGTTTAATCCTTCCACTCCTCATTACTTAAAAGACCGTTTCCAGTATCTTTCCCTTACCCATAATCGGTTCCTTTGATCCTCTGTCAATCTTTCTCTCTCTAATCCTTTGCACTTGTGACGCCTCATAATTATCAATAAATAACATTTGTAATATAATAGAAAAAATGGATCAAAATTTTCTAAGTTGATGAAGGTGTTCTTGTAATAATTGGAAATTTTCTTAAGTTGATGAACGTGTTCTTGTAATGTTCCCTTATATTGGGGCGTTGCCGGAGACACACCCAACACTGGTAGAGCCACGCGGCAGCTTTCGCTGCCGCACGGATGGGCCGGCTTGAACCGGGGTGGTACCACGACCTTACAGAAAACCATCGTGAAGTAGAGGTTTACCTCTGCGTTTCGCTTGGTGAGTGTAGGTGGCCGGAGGCCCTTTTTACTGGAAATGAGGCATTCCATCTTAGTTCTCACGGGTGACAACGCATCTACATTTTGAGTTGTAATAGAGGATAGATGTAGATGTCAATGGGCCGCAGTAACCACTTACCATCAGGTGGACTGTGTGCTCGTTTGTCACCCTTATCCTATAAAAAAAATACCCAAGGTTGTATATATATATGGGGTGGTCGGCTGACCGACTGCTAGTACTAAGGTTGCACAATGACTAGTCCTATATTAGGGACTTATCATAGTAAGGTCTAACGAACCAAAGCATTAATATAGAAGGTCTCTATGATGCATAAGCATTATGATAGCAGAGCTATGACTTGAAGTCCCATATGAATAAGACATACAATAGTATGGGTTATGAAATAAAGCAAATATGTGAAAGGTCTCAAATATGTAAAAGCATTATATTGAAAGAAATGGGACTTGAAAAGGATTATTATAGTGGCGTGTAGGTTGCTTCGCAGCCTCTGAGACCGAGGTAAACTTGGACTCACTAACCGATGTGTTCTAGACATATCATCTTAGTGCCGGTGGTAAGCGGGTTTGTTGTAGCAATACGACTTGCCCGTGGACATCGCACACCCCTACCGTTTGTGGGCGACGTCTTAGCGCATAGCGTTATGATACGTCGGCTATCTTTCGGATTAGGGTGAGTGTGTTTGGTAGTACATTTAAGTGCAGCAAGCATACTCAACTTCATGTCTTAGTGCAATAGCGCTATGATACTTGGAGTTTTGGCTACTGACGTCTTAGTACCGTGCTACTATGATACGTTGGTGGTATTTTTAGTTAACAACATTATCAATTTTGTTACCAAAGTCGATAGGGATCATGTGGGTGTGTTGTGAGGGGGCGCCATCCGTATGATAGTTGCATTGATGCTTACTGCTACTTGCAGTATTGTGTCTTGTGATGGATCTGCGGGTGTGCTGCACCTGATTCGACACATCTTGTGGTTCTGGTCGATGGAAAATGCATATACTCAACGTCAGAGACACAAACCCTTTCTGATGGCGAATTATTACTAATATCTTATAACTGCCTATTGGCTATATCTGCCATTGTATTGGTTGGTGGAGAATATGTGTCGACCTCATGCGGGTGGTAGCTGGACGGAGAATCTGAGGAGGCTCTCAAGGCTGCGGCCGAAAGCCGTGCAACGTGGGACCCCATCCCCTTGAGGTGAGCGGTAGACTCATGACACGCTCTGCGGCCAATTGGCCGTGCTGACCATGCAATTGGTGGTGATGCCTTACACTTACATCACGTCTGCAGAAACGGCGGTCTGGCAGGTGGTGGCGCTCACGGAGGGCTTTTTATGGCCAGTGTGCCTATTGTTGCCTAACCCGTGTGAAGTACATTCACTGTGGTTGGATTTGATTGTATTCTGTATGGCGTTTACACGCATTGACATGCGTGACTTCGGTCGATGTTTGTGCTTACGTACTGTCAAGGGGCCAAGTCCTCTTTTACTGGTTTGCGAGTTATTTTGCTATGGACTACGGTCCAGTTCCCAACTTAGCGTACCCTTCGGGGGGAGCGCATTAAAATGGTTGGCGCTCACCGTACGTGGCGTGTGCGGAGCCGTGTACCCCCTCCACATTTTTTTTAAAATGTGGGGGAGCGAAGCCCTTGTAGCTGGTATTTGATATAAATATTGTGAGCCTTTTCCAAGCGGGAAGGAATTAATTAATAAGGAATTGACTGTTGTGAACCAAATACAAGTGGAATAGGGACAATTTATTGTTCTTAACCTTTTGGAGCTCTGTCTACGTGAACGGGGTTCTTTAGCTTATAAGACTCTACCAACAGCTTTCGATTGCTCTCGTGAATATTCATTCTTCCAAGATAAACCTAAAAGAACTAAGTTACTATACAAACACAACGTAAAAAAGGGTCCTGACTAAGACGATCACGCCATAAATTTATTAAACGGCCTATATTTAAACCTTTAGAAAGATCAAGATATACTGGTAGCATAAATTAGATATATTTATATATCTTACAGATATAGATTCTGAAGAAATACAAGTATAAGTGGATATATAGAAAAAAAAACGAAAAAAGAGGGGGGGGGGTTCGTTACAATTTAGTGCCGTGACCAGGATAGAGTTTAAATTTTAAATAGGAGGCCGGTAATATAAAATTATGAGGTAGGCTATATACCTACAATTTGTTGTCCGTGAAATGGAGAGGTGTCTTGTAGAGTGGTGTTTGCTGTGGGTGGTTGAGAGTCTGGGGGTGGGGCTTAAATATTAAAATTGAGTAATAATATAGGAGGTGTGTGCATAACGGAGCGAAATAATAAAAAGTGAAATAAGTGGAAAGACTCAATTAAACTAAGTGAAGGACACAACAGGTGTAAAAAAAAACTGAAATACTATTATAAAGTGAAATAAGTGGAAAAGTGCTTTTGAGCGCAAATTTTCTTCGGAAGACCTGGGATTAGGTAAACATAAATTGCTCATTCTGGTAAGAGCCCTGATTGGACACTGTTGTATTAAAAAGCACATGTCCATCCAGGGACTAAGCAACTCAAGGATGTGGCGGTTTTGCTCTCTAGAGAAGGAAACGCCTTAACACATCTTGACTAATTGCGGACCCTTAATGCGCAAACGTAGTACTCATCTGGGAAACTATGTAATTCGCCCAGACGAAGTAAAATTGCTCACAGCTGTGGTGCCGTTGTACCAAAAAATAAACAATTTATAAACAATACATTTTTGAAATATGAAGATCTTTTGAACAGTATTTTCAGTTGAAAGTCTTTGTCTATATTAGGGTTTCCCAACCTTTTTTGACCAGGAACACTATGATTTTTTTTGTAGTTAGCAGCGACCACAAGATAAAAAAAAACTGTGTCAATCTAACAATAAATTATAATCACAGCCATTTAAATAATTATATAATAAACTAAAAAGAAGCATTCATTAACAGTATTATTTGTGCATTTATTGTAAAAACTAGTAGGTACTTATTAACGCGAGGCGCGGTGTTGCACTACCTGCGTGACGAGAAAATAATAAATGTGTTATTTAAAAGGACTAGGTAAGTAAAATATTTAAATCTTTCGCGGATCATATTTAAGCTCTTGCAGACCACAGGATAGGAATCACTGCTCTATATCTATTCTCTATATATTTTCTAACGGTATCTAACGAAACATGATGTTGTGCCTTACGAAATGTCGGACAACAAAATAATAACGTTAAAGTGGAAATCGAGAACATCAAATCTGCAGTAGTACGAGCAGTAGTAGTAGAGACTTGGAAGACTATTAAGTAAAATATACGTAAATGTCAATACATATAATTAAAAATAAATTATTGTTCTAATTAAAAAAAAAACAAATAGATATTATTATTGATTGATTTCACATAAAATAAAGATATAAAATTATAGTAATCGAATTTACTAAGTACTTAATTAACTTTTGTTTACGCCAATACTGCCATAATAGTAATTTACCAAATCAAACATAAAATATGTTTTTGTTTTGATGTGTAACGATACTTCTCTGGTCATGATCAAGCGTGTAAATTTCCATACTATTAAAGAGTTATATATTATATTTCCTTAATTAAACTAGAAAAAAAATCTGAAAAAATAAAACCTATAAAACACGAATCTGAAATAACAGTAAACACTCCATAAGAGCACATTGCTACTTTTTGCTTAATTGTTCTTTGTTGATGGTTGAAAGAAAAATTACTAACCGTCATATTGGATTGTTTGCAATAGCAGCTCCAAAAACAGATCGAAGCATCAAGGTTGTTGTAGACGGTGCATGGTCCGACTACAAGCCTATCAACGCTGGTGTTCCACAAGGCTGCGTGCTACCACCAACGCTGTTTCTCCTGCATATTAATGATATGTTGCAAACTGGTAACGACAACAGACGAGAGCACTGGTGATGCATTATATACCAGCCGTGCTAATATCTCTCGGGAAAACGTCGCCGAGTACCGGGACAAACTTGTGTCTGAAGTCGAGTCTTTGCTGAACAAAGTCTCGGATTGAGGGCGACTAAATCTAGTCCAGTTCAATCCCCAGAAGACACAAGTTCGCACGTTTACCGCTAAAAAGAACCCCTTTGTCGTATCTCCTCAGTTTCAAAGGCTGCCTCAGCTAGCATCGGAATCCTCAGCGTCGACATATCGAATAGTGCGCAGTTTCGTGGTCACTTGAAAGGGGAGCCCAAATTGGCCTCTAAAAATCTTGGCGTGCTCAGCAGAGCGAGACAGTATTTCATGCCGGCATATCGGTTGCAACTTTACAAATCGCAAGTTCAGCCTCACATAGAATACTGTTCTCATCTCTGGGCCGGGGTACCCCAGTGCCAGCTCCTTCCACTTGACCGCATCCAGCGCAGAGCGGTTCAAATCGTCGACGACCGAGTTCTTTCTGATCGGCTCGATACACTGGCATTGCGTAGGGATGTTGCATCCCTTTGCATTTTCTATCGAATTTACCACGGGGAGTGCTCTGAGGAATTGTTCGGATTTATTCCAGCCGCCAAATTTCACGAACGCACATCGCGTCAAAATTCACGATACCATCCGCACCATCTGGATGCTTGGCGGTACACAACTGTACGTTTTACTAGGAGTTTTCTTCCTCGTACAACTTCTCTGTGGAATTGTTTAGGCGATTTTTCCGGACTGATACGCCTTAGGGACCTTCAAGAAAAGAGCTTACACCTTTCTAAAAGGCCGGCAAAGCATCTGCAATTCCCCTGGTGTTGCGGTTGTTCATGGGCGGCGATAGTCACTTACCATCAGGTGAGCCGCATGCTCGTTTGCTCCCTCTTCTATAAAAATAACGTAGTTTCTATACAATAGCCTCGCGATCCTTAGTCAATAAATTGGCGTAATATTAGCCATTCATGGGAGTTCTGAGTAGGTAATCGATAACCGAAATTCCCTCCATATCCCAGAAAACAGTCGCCATTAGCTTGGACATCGACTTTTCCAGCTTGAATTTCTATAACTTTATTTCAGGCATCAAGGACTTAAAAATTAAGAACATTGGTCCATAGCAATATATTATATATAGATATTTAAAAGATATCAGAATAATATTATTCAAAATAAGTTAAATAAATAGAATAGATAAATCATTCCATGTAGGTAACTTGTCAAAACTGTTGTTTGTACATTGTAAGTAGTTGTTGTAGCTAGTGTTGAAGTAACCTGCTTATTATAATTTTATAAATTTAGATAAGGAACGAGAAAATAAATTTAAGGCAGGTAAACAACTTATTCTCGTTGTCAAAGTCGTTGGTGGATCAAAATCCTACAAACTGATTAGGAGTTGTACCGGAAATTTCTTTCAAGTGATGTGTACCATTTCCTTTATTTATGAAAATGCCTATCAAACTGAACGACAAAAAACTGAAAGTTTCTACAGAGGCTTAGGCCCAAGGATTTGGGCTGGCGTTGATAAGTGAGTGATTATAATATATGAGTGAGTGAGTTATTAGGAACTTGTCTTTTTATATTAATTGACTGATTAATCTCTGTACTAACTCTGAACTAATATCTGTTTACGAAAGCATGCCATTATTATTATCTGCATTCTTATCTTATATTAATACTCGTATGTTGTTTGTACGTACTCGTAAATATAAGTGTTTATTCAACGTAAATTTTATTATTGACTTTAGGCTTTCATAATTAGTATAAACAAAATAATAATGTCGTGCTAGTTATTTTATCTACACCTATCTAGCAAACGATAAATAATAGTATTATATCGAATAGCAAAAATACCACCCAATGGGTTATGGGGAACTGCATTTCCCATTGGTCGGTTTTGCACTCCGAGCTTACAATATCCTATCATATAACATATCTCCAACTGTAGTTGACTGGTTTCGATGTTACATGTTTGGTCGCCGAAAGCGCATTCAGGTGCAAGATGTTTTTTCCACCTGGACAACTACAGTGGCTGGCGTACCACAAGGTGGCGTGTTGTCTCCTTTCCTGTTTGCAATTTTCATTAACTCTATAACTCATAATTTGTCCTTTTCCTACCACTTGTATGCTGATGATCTCCAAATCTATACTCAGTCCTCTCTTGAAGATTTGTCTAAAGTAGCTGATACTATTAACGCTGATCTGACTTGTACTTCGAACTGGAGTAAAGGTTATGGTTTAACGATTAATCCTAAAAAAACTCAGGCCATTGTCATCGGTAGTTCTAGATTAATTGGAAAAATTGACTAGTTTTTCCTACCTCCTATTTTACTAGACTGTACTCAAATCCCTTACAGTAACAAGGTTAAAAACCTGTGGTTGTATCTCGACTCTTGTATGTCTTGGACCTTACAGGTTAATGAGGTTAGTAGAAAAATGTTTGCTGCTTTAAGCTGTTTACGTAGAATACGTAATGTTCTTCCCACAGTAATTAAAGTTACGGTCGCCCAGTCTCTACTTCTGCCTATCCTTGACTATGCTGATATTTGCTATCTTGACATTAACGAGGAGCAGCTTAATAAGCTTGAGTGCATTCAAAATTTATGTATTAGATTTATATTTGGGCTTCGCAAATATGATCATATCTCTGAATTTCGCAAACAGCTCAAATGGCTCCCGAACCGCCTTCGCAGGAATATATTAATATTCTCTCCGCTTTATATGGCGTGCTGTTTAATCCTTCCACTCCTCATTATTTAAAAGACCGTTTCCAGTATCTTTCCCTTACCTATAATCGGTTCCTTTGATCCTCTGTCGATCTTTCTCTCTCTAATCTTTTGCACTTTTTCTCTTTTTTTTAGAAATCCTTTATTGTAACTGCTGTACGTTTATGGTAATCTTTACCTCACCACATTCGTCGTGCTTAATATCTTCATTGATTCAAAAGTCTTGCTAAATTGTATTACTTAGAACGCTATTAGATAAATTAATTTTCCTTTTCCGTACTCTTTTTCTATTATATGGTATCATACATAACCTTCACTTATCTTTACTTATATGTATTTTCACATTTTTATTTTTATTTTTTACGTCCTCTCTATTTTTAACTATTGTTTGTATCAGTTCTCTACGCTAAGGTTGTCTGGAAGAGATCACTTTCAGAGTGATAAGATCGCCTGCTGTACATATTCTACTTTAGACTTAACTGTAATCGTTATTTTGTATCTTGGTGTACAATAAACAGTTGTGGCGGGTGGAAGGAAAAGGGGAGATCTCCCGCCGGGCAAGGTGTTCTGCCCGGGAAGCGGCCAACGCTCCGAGTGATAGTTCGGAGCTACTGTATATATACTGCTTTAATTTAGGAACTTTGTAAGCGTCATTCAGGCTTCGATGTGTTTCGCTTATGGCGCAACGATAGCGCCGCCACATCACCTCCCTGCTCAGACCGGAGGTCTATAGTGCAGTCCGATTGCCGGTGCGTCCTTAATGCCTTTGGGGAATGCATGCTGTGTGTATAAGAGCAAGTGACGCCGGTGCGAACGATATGCCGGTGTGTAATGCATGCCATACTACGCACTTGCAAGTGATGCCGGTGAGAACGATGAGCCGGAGCAAGTGCCAGGGATCGCCTTGTAGTCTGCGGTGAGTCGAGAAGAAGGCAAGTAATCTGCGAGAGTGGCGTGAAGCAGAGGCGAGCAGTAAGGCTCAGAGCCGTGGCGAACACTGTGGCGCAGAGAGTAGCTTGAAGGAACAGGAAGAATTATTATTCCAGTACTGCGATGAACCTTTATAAAGCTAGAGTGTTTGCAGGATGTGAAGACTGCAGACAATATCTGCTCGGGAGCGAATGAATGGGGTACTTAAGGACGATGACGAAGGTTTTGATGTTGTAGTTTCCAAAGGTTGTAGGTTGCGTATTCATATCAGGTCGGGGTCACCACTGTGGCGGGTGGAAGGAAAAAGGGAGATCTCCCCGCTGGGCAAGGTGTTCTGCCCGGGGAGCGGCCAACGCTCCGATTGGTAGTTCGGAGCTATTCTATATACTCGTATACTGCTTTAATTTCGGAACTTTGTTAGCGCGATTTAGGCTTCGATGTGTTTCGCTTGTGGCGCGAAGATAGCGCCGCCACAGAGTAAATAAATAAATAAATATACTACATGTTATCTTTTTAGTGCATAAGTTGGTATTTTTTCTTATTTTAGAGAACCCTACCCGTTATTCTTTTTCTTATTTTTTTATTTAATTATTCTTCTGGATTGTCTGGAAACATTGCTATGTAGCAATAAGACAGCTTTTTGTTTTTCCCCCAATATTTGTTTACTTTTTTGTTATTTTTATCTTTTCTTGTTGTACAATAAGGAGTATTGTATTGTATTGTATCACCAACTTAGCTATGTGAGTGAGGGCAATTTTTTGAAGTATGGATGTGCATTATCAATCGGGCATTATTGAAATGCCTATGCCCAATATTGGATTAAGAAAAACTTTAGAAGTAAGGTATGGTAACGAAGTCCACCTTCAGTCCAACACAGTCCACATGATCGGAAGTGGATGCAGATGTCCATAGATACCTACACGTGTTATCTGCATTTTATTAATAGTTAAGATGGAAAGCTCCTACTAAAAAGGGTCTCCTGTTTTCCTATACGAAATATTATGCTATTATTTTACGCTGATATTCTGTAAGAGTCTATTTCCTGTTAGTTTCGGCTTCAAATGGTGCACCCGTGAATTTATTATCAAGAATAAAACAACAAACTATACCCGCGTTGTTAACAGCTTTGCATCAGGCACAGGTGTGAACCAAGTGAATACCTTTGCGTTTGCGCTTACAGTTCGGGGCTATATATGGGTGTTTGTGAAACGCTCCTGAAAAGGAAAACAGATGACAGTACTAAGGACACCTTTGGTTATGGGTCACAAATAAATTTGATCCTGAGGAAAAAAATCATCTTTTCACAGCATTTTATTAACTTTATTTACGCTCCATCATGTTAGTACAGCTAAGTGAAACGATAATTTCATAAAAGATATCATGAAAATACTTAAACATAAAACCATCAGTGGAATTACTGAATTACAATCAGCAGACTAGAGGTCAATAACAAAGTACGCGTGGTTGCTGAATTCGCGCGGCCCGCACCTAGCGATGGTACCACAATACTTAATAATTTACAACACTTGTTTAAATACATAACTTATCTACATAACCTACTATTTGGCCACTGTGCTTGTCTCCACTTAGCCACTTTATACACAGGTTAAATAAACCAAATACCTAGTTCGATTCTCCGCTAATAAAAAAATAATTAAATGAAATGTTAACACGGTTAGAGTTATGCTTTTTGTGTAGGTATATGTGTATTATTCTGACGTATATTGTCATTCATTACCTTTTCGTTCACTAGTTCAGTTATTAAACAATAGATCTAAATATTTTTTCTTTTCTTCCCTTTTAAAACCATCGTCGCGAGTCGTGTAAAGTAAGCTGTATGTGCGACTGTATTTTGAAAGCCAACAAAGCGCGGTAAGCATGACCCAATAGCAGCGTTCCCCTGTCGCGTCCCCTTCGTACCACCAATTAGATCGATAAATTGCTGTGCCCAGTTTCAAGGCCAGCGTTCTTTTTACGTGACGGGACCTATTAGAGTTCGGCGTCCACGCGTACATTGACCCCTAGTCAGCTGATTGTAATTCAGTAATTCCACTGCTGGTTTTATATTTAAGTATTTTCATGATTTTTTTTATGAAATTTTCGTTTCATTTAGCTGTACTAACATGATGGAGCATGAATAAATCTAATAAAACGTTGTGAAAAGATGATTTATTTTTCATCAGGATCGATTTTATACCTCACCCATCATCAAATGTATAGTTAGTACTGTCGTCTGTCTTCGATTTCGGGAGCGTTTCACAAACACCCGATATATCTGGAGCATATAATGGTGCCGGTATGTTAATGCCAAAGAGATATTACCATTATTTTGATATTTTTTTATACAATTTAACAAACACGTTTACAATTTTAAGTTTCTAAAAAACAATATGAAACTGTTCTTCGCATTAAATTTATAATGGTTGAAGTTACTAATATACGATATAAAGTTTCAAAAGATGCATTTTCATCCAAACTTTAAAACATTTAATTGAGCTGCAGTGATCGCACTAGTTCAGGAAGTTTATCGTCGTATTTTAGCTGTAGATGGGATATGAAAATTAAATTGCAAATTCTAACTAGCATTTTGGGGCGGGTGTTAATCTACTCCATACTACATTTCTACTTTATTAGTAGGACTAGATTAATACCTATTATGCTCTCCTGTCCGGTGAGCAGTCCAGCGAATGGCTCTGGGGGGCAGAGCGCAAGTCGTGTTGATCCCCTGAGCGACTATGAGGAGTGCTTCCTTTAGGTGGTTGTCGCCTATTATTTGCTCTGATTCAATAGGAAACAGATAGACGAGAAACAATAAGACGATCATCTTTTTCTTTTCTTTTTATCCCAACCCCTTTTTCTTATCCTAACCCAATCCAAGGTGTTAAGCGTACAGTGCCGGGGGTGGGGGGTGGGGGGGGGGGAGTCCACTCGCAAATGGTGCCTACCTGAGACCAGGGTGATTCGGGTAGTACTTTAGCCGTTTCCTCGGCATGCTGGGGTCTGCCAGGGGTGACCGAATATTTCCCTAGATAATCACGGAACCAAAATCTATGAAGATCGACATTTTGAAAACTTAATTCTCCTTTAATGGAACTGTTTGTAGGGTTGGAAGAGACTCTTTTGGCTCATCAACACTCTGCAACACAACGCCCCAAGCTGGAACGAGTTGTTAAGTCGAGGGCACGTCTGCTGCCGAACCACAATCGGAAACGAACCAGGGAAGGGGCAAGAAATAGTTTGCTAGTCCTTTATAACCTCAGTGGGCAGCACGGGCTCAGCGCAGCACAGAAGGCTGATAGCAGCAGAGATAGGAGCTTAAGAGGCCCTCTCTTTACTAGAAGCCCTGGGCCGAAATTCATTTGCCCTAACCTCCCCCGGTTGAGGTGGAGTCTTCCAAAGCATTCTAAATGAATTTGAATTTGAATTTGAAAGACCAGCCCAGAAAAGCTGTGAAGCTGGCAACGGCAGAGAAGAAGCTGAGCTTCAGTGCCGCATCTGGCTACGCGCGTTCAGAAATTCGCAATTCACAAGGATGTGTATTATCACCCCTTCTTTGGACTCTTGCGGTTGACTGATTATTATAGAAGATGGTAGCTATTCGCACTGAGATACTGGGTTATGCTGATAACCTTTTGGTTATTGCGAGGAGTTATTGCCAAAGTAATTTTTTCTATAGAATAAAGGTGACAAACTAGCAGTCCACATGATGGTAAGTGGTTGCTGTGGCCCATAGACATCTACATCTATCTTCGTTTGCGAGTTAAAATACAGATGCATTGTCAGCCGTGAGGACTAAGAGAGAATACCTCTTTTCCAGTAAAAGGGTCTCCGGTTCTCTAAACTCACGATACGAAACACAGCAGCTTTAAGCTGCTATTTTACGCTGGTATTCTATGAGAGCGTAGTCCTTTCCCGTTTGAGACGACTCATTCATGCTACAACTATACTATTAATATAGCTGCAGCGTGGCTCTACCACGTATAATTAATCATACAGAGCCCTTAACATCATAAATAACTGGTGTAAGGATAACAGTTTATAAGTTAATGCTGATAAAATTGGTATAATACGCTTTGCCAAAAAGAGACAGTTGCACAAATTAGTCACACCAAAACTTAATGGTAAAGAAGTACCATTCAGTAAGTTAACACGTATTTAAGTACTTGAGTGTAACAATCGAGCAAAAACTAACGTGGAACTCTCACCTTAGCAACGTATGTCATAAGGCTATACTTTCTTTAGGTATGTGTAGTCGTATGGTTGGGAACAACTGGGGCTTGCATCCCAGTATGAAAGGATCATGGCTCTACAGCAGCATAGTGAGGCCGATTCTTACCTACACCTCTATTGTCTGGTATAATAAAGACTACTGCGGACAGACTAAATAGTCTACAAAGACTGCCTGCTTAATCGCAACTGAAGCGATGCGATCATCGCCTGGAACGGCTCTTAATGTACTTCTATGCCTAATGCCCCTTGATCTTTATTTAGTCATGTAGGTGAGAGCTAGTTTGTATAGGATAAATGTCCAGGGCCAACTTTTCTATAGAATGACGAATGATGCTCGACTTAATTAAGGAAACACCGGTCTTATACATGATCTCAGATATCATGTGTCCACTATACACTTTTAATAAAATGCATATAGTGGAGCTCCCCTCCAGGGAAGAATGGCTGAATGACCAGGTTATATGTGAGGTCGGTAGCCTTATATGGAATACCTATGGGTCAAAAATCTACCTTAACGTAGGGTTTGGAATTTATGGGGAACGCTCCAAGTTCAAACTTAGTATGAATTTGGGTAGTTCACCTCTATCTTCCAGGTAGAAATATTAGCCATACTTCAGTGCGCGTAAATCAATCTGCACAAACACTACGTCAACGATATTATCTATATAAATTCTGATAGTCAAGCAACACTGCTAGCACTGTGATCAAACTTAGTGAACTCGAAGCTAGTGGGAGACTGCGTGAACCGTCTAAACGCCCTGGGATGTAACAACAGGGTCGCTTTAAGATGGGTTCCGTGTCACACGGATATTGTAGGCAATGAAATTGCCGAAAAGCTTGCACTGGAGGGCACAAAGAGCTCCACAATCTGGAGTCAAGTCATTTTGTGGAATCTCAAAAAGCCTAGCCCGATTGACCCTGGAAACTCTTTATCACAATAAATCACTTAAGATCTGATCTGATACACCAGAGGGCGTAAAGCATTCAAAAACTTTAATCCGGGAGTACAACCGTAAATTCGCATCAGAAGCCATGGGATTTGGTAAGAATAAACTGCATCTTCTGGCCAGAACCCTGACTGGGCACTGTTGTCTTAAAAAGCACGTGTCCATTCTGGACTAAACAACTCGAGGATGTGCCGCTTCTGTTCCTTAATGGAAGAAACGCCTCTGCACATCCTAACAGATAATGAACCATTAATTCGCAAACGTAACACTCATCTAGGAAACTATATACTTCGCCCAGAAGAAGTGAAATTGCTCACAGCTAAGCAACTCCATCCATTCATTAAAGACATAGGGCTTAGCAGTGAACTATGGCCATAGCAGCGGTCACAATCGTGTGGTATTGAACACGGTCGCAGTGATACTGGTCCTTCTAGATCTGCATAGCTGCTCACACAAATTTAAAAAAGAAACCTAGCATTTTAGTGTATTCTTGTGTCTATACACCTACAGGCCCTCTTTTTTGATTTTCCAAATTAAAAAAGTTTAAGTTTTGTTACTCGTTTCAAATTACACACTTTATATGGTATAGATAAGTATGTACATATGTGTGAATTGAAAATTGCAGACGTATTAAAACTATTGGCAATAGTAATAAATTAATGGCTCAACTATTTTCCATAGAATCATCTCACTTCATGATCAATGCGTATTGTTATATTTTTTGTCACCAATATTATGTTTTACTCAATTGTTCAACAACTTAAACAAATTTAAAACGAAATAAATAAGTTCCCTTTTTCCTAAAATAAGGTTAATTATTTATTAAAAAAAGTCCATAAAATGCACGTCCAATAAAAAGATTTAACAACTATAAAGACTCAACAACTTTAGCGTTATTACTACAATATGAGTGTCACTGAAAAAGAATTGCATGTATTTGCCGCTGTTTCATATTGGCTGTTATGCTAGCTTGCGCATTTTGCCGGTATTTCTCGCCAGTATCCGGATTAGTATTTGGCATTAGAAATGTCTGGCTGTTTACGTGCCGAAGCATTTTCAGCTTACTGTGGAAAAATAAAACTGTTTTGTTTACTACGACAAGATTATCGTATAAACAGATACGTTTGTTGATTCCGTAGCGACACAACTCCTCGTAATTAACTGTGTTAACTGAACACATTTATTTTTTCGAGGAATATGGAAGCTATAACAAAATATTAGCAAATAGCTTATGAGCTCTTTGGAATTAATTAGATATTTGTAGTGGACAAAATATTTTAGGTATCCACTATTTTTTAAATATAGATTGAGACCACAAATGTTGATGTTGATGCTCTGTACTTTCTGACGAAATGACATCACAAATATAATTTCTATCTGAAGCGTTTTAGTTTGATATCATTAAATTATATATTATAGGTGAAAATGGTTGTATCATACATAAAATGCGTTAGTATTCCAATTTACACTTTGAATTAAAAATTTTACAAATAATTTGGACAATTTTTTGTTTTTGATACTTTCACTGTAAAGTATTTTTACTATAGATTCAGTCACACTAAATAAAAAAGAGAGTAAGGCCATATTTATGTATATATAATATATTAAAATTTCAATTATTTCTTTCATCATCATTATTACAGACCATCACAAGTCCACTGCTGAACATAGGCCTCACCCAAGGAATGCCACAAAGCAAGGTCCTTGGAAAACTGCTTCCAACGGCATCCTCCATCTCTTATCAGGTCGTCATCACACTTCCCTTACCAGCCCCAGAAGGGGGAGAATGACGTTAAACTGGGACAAGGAATAGATTAAATATTTGTAGGGAGTTAAGAAAGTGTGCGCGGGAAAGAGCCACGTGCAAGTACCGCGCGCATCTCCCGAGATTCGGCCCGTATGAACTGAGGGTCGGTGGGGCCATGGGAGGTGGTGGGTTCCCTTACCAGTACGAGGCTGCCACTCGTGAACCTTTGTTCACACATTGTTCAACCTTTCTGTTCCATTAATAACATTAAAAAATTAACGACCGAACGTAAATCCAGTAGATGCCAATCACAGTTAAAGGTCAACCAGACATCTGTCTGCTGAACAGTATTATCCCGCAACTCAAATAAGTCAGAATATAATTTTTTGTTTTGTTTCTAATTCCGTATAAGAAGACATGCTACTAAAATAAATAGTCAACTCGCCAGGCAAAAGTAAAGTTACAGCCTATATACGCTTCACTGTTGGCCAGTTGGCCTCCTCTCATTTCTGAGAGGGTTTTAGGGCGTTGCCCCAATGCGTGTTGGCGAACTTCACATGTCTTCGAAATATTTTTTCTTTTTTTTTAAGACATGCAGGTTTTCTCACGATGTTTTGCTTCATCGCCGAGCAGGTGGTAAATCAACACTAAATTGCCATTAACAATTTCATTGGTGCCGGCGGAGATCGAACCTGGGTTGCTCGCGTACTGTGAAATTTACAGCGAGCGTTTAACTCCTGACTACCATGTCACAAAGTAAATCCTATAACAGGAGATGCTCTAGGGGAAAGATAGGAGAAGAATTTTATATTGTGGGAGAAAAATGACGAAGAATTATTTTCAAATTTATTGAACTTTGATTAACTTTACTATTTAATTTAATATAATCGCATATAAAACGTCTAAGGGTTTTGTAATGTAGCAGTTTTTTGTCAAAATACAAAAATTTTGTGTCCGATTTTCTATTAAAAGTCATAGCTCGGGTTGCTCCATTTCAGTCTCACGGACACGTATTTATTGTTTGAGCAATCAACGTAAAAGCTTTCTTTAGATGGTAATGCATGTGTATAGTGAAAGCATGGCTAATGTGTGATTTAAAATTTACATGTCTGTTTTTAAAAACGTGATTATTTTATATTCTCTAACATATGATCGTAGCTTTATTTATTTTTATGAAACTGCACTTGCAAGTGACAGTCGACCTGATCGTACCTACGTGAATTCAGCTATCTTTAAACAACGAAGTCTCAGATACGTTTTTACCTCAGAGGAATATGGTGGAATGCCGGAGACTAAGATGGAATACATACAGAAGCATTGTCACATCTGAAGACTAAGATAGAATAGGGGTTGAAATTTCTTAGAATCTCCATCAACTGGAATTAACTGGCCCTGGGTTATGTGGATAAGTTTACGTGGATCAGACTGGTCGCAACTTCGAAACACGTTATAAGGAGCATTTAGCCGCGTACAGGAATTGTAACCCCGATAAATCACATTTTGCTAAACATCTCTTAGACACTTAGACACAGCCTATCCAATGACCACACCTTTAAAGTCTTACATACTTGTAATAAAGGGCTACGACTGTGTGTGCTGGAACAGTTAGAGATATTAAAAAATAATAAAGGTAATGTTGCACTGCTGAATGAACAAACAAATGTTTCCAACTCGCCTCTCTTAAACATGTTTAAGCCTGCTCTTTGATGATATATAGCCTCGCAACATGGTCGTTTGTTACACTCACGGTGCGGCGGTCAGCGTTTGGTTGCGTGGTTGTAGGGTAGGTGGACGTTTCGCAGTAGTTTGTTGTTAATTTCACAGCAAATATCGGCGTATGTCATGCGGTGATTGATCGTGAGTAATCGCTCGCTACGTAATTGGAGCGTGGTTGCGTCAGCAAGTAGTATAAATAGCAGTAGTTTCGGGTCGCCGGTCACTTAGCGGCCAGCTTTCGCAGAGTCTACTTCACCTGAGGATGCCTCGCGTAGAGGCGAAACACGTGTCGTATTTTTGAGAGTAGTGTGTCGTGCCTAGTGTGGTGGTGCTGGGGGTGGTAGTGCTGGGATTAACGGCGACGGGTATAGTGCGCGCGATTGAGGGAGGGTGGGAGATCCCCTTAAAACTGGGCAGGACACATCATTTTCTTTCTTTACGCGGAATTAAGCAAATTAGTTCATAACAACCCCATTATAATGGATTTCCGCAAAGTAACGCCTAATTCTATCAATTATCAGAAAAAAAAACTATTGGTAAATCCAATTGTGAATGCATTCAGCGCATTAAAAAAATACGTATAACATGATTATACTTAATTTTTTTAAGTAGTTTAAATACACACAAGTTTACACTAATAACCTTATTACTGTACTTCCAATTTTCCGGTAATTTTATGTCAAACTTTAATTAAAAAAAGTTTGGAAAATCCAAAAGCGCACGAGTTATAATGCTCATATGATAGAGAAAAAAATTAAAAAAAAAATGTAAATGTACGAGTGTACTTTGATGACTCCTACGAGGAGTTCCAGTACCAGATATCAAAATACACTTTTATGTCCCTCTATTAAGTCCGGAGGAAAGATCTCATCAAAACTAACAAAACACACATATAACAAAATGAGGTCAAACTCGACAAATCTAGTTCTCCTCGTCGAGGAGTTCCAGTAGCAGTCATCAAAGTACATTTACAAGTCACTCTATCAAGTCCGGAGGTAAGCTCTCATCATAACTAACAAAACTAGGTCAAACTCGGCACATCTAGTTCTCCCCGTCGAAGAGTTCCAGTAGCAGTCATCAAAGTACACTTTCAAGTCACTCTATCAAGTCTGTAGGTAAGGTCTCATCATAACTAACAAAACGAGGCTAAACTCGGCACATCTAGTTCTCCCCGTCGAGGAGTTCCAGTAGCAGTCATCAAAGTACATTTACAAGTCACTCTATCAAGTCCGGAGGTAAGCTCTCATCATAACTAACAAAACTAGGTCAAACTCGGCACATCTAGTTCTCCCCGTCGAAGAGTTCCAGTAGCAGTCATCAAAGTACACTTTCAAGTCACTCTATCAAGTCTGTAGGTAAGGTCTCATCATAACTAACAAAACGAGTCCAAACTCGGCGCATCTAGTTCTCCTCCTCGAGGAGTTCCAGTAGCAGATACCGAAGTACACTTTCAGGTTTCCATAAAGTTCAAGACGTATAAGTATATTTACATATAAATCCTGCGTACTTTTAGCGAAACAAAATATTGTAATTAAAATCTGTGATTATAAAAATAATAATAATATCTTACCTTGGTCAAGTATAATATTATCAAATTTGGTTTTTGGAATATTTTGTATTTCTACAGTGATCGATATTTTTTAACACGAATCGCTGTAAACAAACGACCACACACGACGGCGGCTGAGCTCGGAGTAAAAACATATTCTGTGACTCCGAGTGAGGCAAGTTGTATTTAGTAAAATAAATTAATACAAGGCTGCTCAAAACACCGAAAATTTCGATATTTCTCAGCCGAAAAAAATAAATTATAACTAAACAAAGAGAAATAAACTGCCATTTACATTCCATGGCTTCCCACATGATAGATGAAGAGTTTAAAAAATAGATTGAGTTGAACAATTGATATTTTCAAAAGTTATCATGCTTACCCCAACCACATAAATTCACACCATAAGCCACTAAAACCACTTTCTTTATGTAAAATTGGCAATTAATCGATTTCAAAAAAAAATTGTAAGTTCAACAAGCATTTATCTTTCTGACAATGTGATTTTATATCATTTATATATATACAATATGATTGTTAGATACGATTTCATGCGACAAAACGTTGGAATCATAATTTTTAGATGCTAATAGAACATACGCACGAACGCACATCGCGTCAAAATTCACCATATCATCCTCACCATCTGGATGCTTGGCGGTCCACGACTGTGCGTTTTACTAGGAGTTTTCTTCCTCGTACAACTTCTCTGTGGAATTGTTTACCACCGGCGATTTTTCCGGACCGATACCACTTAGGGACCTTCAAAAAAAGGCCGGCAACGCATCTGCAATTCCCCTGGTGTTGCGGTAGTTCGTGGGCGGCGGTAGTCATTTACCATCAGGTGAGCCGCATGCTCGTTTGCCCCCTCTTCTATAAAAAAAAGTACCTACGCGCTTCGCGCTTAAGGCATGCAATATTTGTGAATACATGTGAAGTTCGCCAACACGCATTGGTGCAGCGTGGCGGACATTTCCTTGCCCCACACCCTTTTTAGAAATGAGAGGAGGCCTGTGCCCAGCTGTGGGACGTTATATTAGTTGTAACTTTAACTTTAATTTTAATCTTGTCAGCCTCGAGTACAAGCTTCGAGAAGCCAGCCTCTTGGTTTTCTATAGGATGCATTTCAAAGAGTGTGTGTGGGAATTTAATTAATGTCTTACTCTCATTTCCACCATCGGACAACCAGGCAAGTCCGGTCGTCATTCCTTTGTTGTCGACATTCCACACATTACAACCAAATGGTTAGCTTCGTCTTTCGTCATGCGTACAACATAGGAGTGGAATTATTTGTCAGCGTATGTCTTTGCTATTTAGCGGCACAAATAAGTAAGAGGGCGGTACCTACCTAAGCGGACTCCTAGGCTGAAAAAAGGTCCAACTACCTAAAAAACCATTTAGCTACATATTACATTAAATTATGGAATATAACGTAATTAATATTAATAAGTAGCTAAACTATAAATAGCTTACAATCGTCTGAGCTCTGCGTATATGCCGCCTTGCTTTTCTGAAATGCTAATTACAGCAATTGGAACTAAAGCCAGTGGACACGATTTAATTAATATAGATATGGTTCGTATATCTTTACCGGTAACATTACCTATAATAACAGGAATAATAAACGAATCCATTAATACTAAGATCTTTCCAGATCCTTGGAAACTGGCCAAAATTAAACCTATTCCTAAGAGTCCAAATGTACAGGAAATTAATAACCTTAGACCAATCAGCATTTTACCTACACTTTCCAAGATATTGGAGAGGGTAGTATGTTCACAACTAACGAGATATCTAGAAGATAATCATATTTTACCAGAAACACAATCCGGGTTTCGTCGAGGGTATGGTACGGAAACAGCTCTGCTGCACGTCACGGATGATATAACTACAGCTTCTGATAAAGGTAAGGGTAGTATATTGGTGCTATTGGATTTTACTAGAGCTTTCGACTGCATAAACCATGATATACTTCTGGCAAAACTGTCATACTACGGAGTATCGGAGGCAACATGTAAATGGTTTTACTCATTTTTATCAAATAGAAGTCAATATGTTGAAATTAACACTGACCAAGGGGAAGTAATGCAATCAAGTATAAGAAGAACGTCCAGAGGCACTCCGCAAGGATCTATATTAAGTCCTATTCTATTCATACTGTTTACAGCGGATATTAGCAAAGTATTAAAACATTCTAAAATACATCTGTATGCCGACGATACTCAAATTTATCATTCGTTCAAGCCAGAACAGACGGAAAATGCAGTCATGAAGTTAAATGAAGATTTGTCGGTAATCCTCCAATGGGCAAAAAAAAATGGTCTAACACTTAATCCCTTAAAATCAAAATATATGGTGCTAGGAAGTAAAACACAATGTAAAAAAATATTAAGTAAGAAACCGGAAATACTCATCAACAATAAAAAGGTACTAAGAGTGGATCATACTAATAACCTTGGTCTTACCCTCGATAACCAACTACGCTTTAATGAACATGTAAATATTAAAATACGTAATGCTTTTTATCGTTTAAAGGTTTTATATAGCATAAGAAAATACTTAACGGAACGATCAGGAAGACCTTAGTTGAGTCGTAAGTGTTATCACATTTTAATTACTGCGATACCGTCTATGGCCCACGACTGTATGCAAAAACAAAAAAGGCAATTCAACGCGTGCAAAACGCATGTACTCGTTTTTGTTATAACGTCCCAAAGAGAGCTCACATTACTCCATATATTAATGAAAATAATATTTTAAAAATGGACGCACGTAGGAAACTCCACTTGGTTTGCTTAGTCCACAAAATTATTAGTAACAAAAGTCCACTGTATTTATACAATAAATTAGATTGGAGTAAAAATGCTCATGAAGTAAATACACGTAAAAGACTCTCAAACATGCTGAATATTCCATGCCATAAGACTAAAAACTTTAGGGGATGTTTTAAATATTCGGCCGCAAAAATATGGAATGATTTGCCACCACCCTTAAAAGAAAATTTTAATATTACATTTGAAACATTTAAAAAAAAGGTTAAAAAGGAGTTATTACATAAACAGAAGTCTTTTTAGGCCGAATAACTGTATGTTTATTCTGTAATAAAGTTTTTTTTTCATCTAACACATTGACTGTAAAGAGGTTTACCAACAATACATAATTAAATAAGATGTGCGTGCGACCAAAATATACCCACAACAGCAGGGACTGGCTGAAAAACAGTGCTGAGCATAATGCCCACCGAATACTGAGCCTGTGCCCGTTGCCTCACATTATAATCGTAAACTGAGTAATATTAGTTAATCTGTTAATTGTGAATGTTCATTTTTTTTTATATAAAAATTTTAAGTCTAATCATTTTTATGTGTATACTTACTTTGTAAACTTTTCATTTGTAAACTTATTATTGTGTGGTAATAAATATTTATTATTATTATTTTGGGGTATCTATAAAGTTTTCTCATCTGGTTGGGCAGTATAAATATATAATTGTAAATGAAAATGGTAAACATACATAAATATGAATAAAATAAAATAAATACATAAAAAATACATAAATATATAAAAACCCAACCAGATGGAAGCCCTCGGCAGGGGAGACCAGACGGCCGAGGGTTAGGGGGAAAGGGAAAGAAACCGGCGGACGATGCGGGCGGTATCGAGGAGCACCGCCTTCTGCATTTGAGCCTGGAGCGGTCCGTCACGGAGTCCCAGTCGCCTCAGATGACCCGGGAGGCTGACTGGGATTAACTCGTTCGCAGAAACGACCACAGGAATAATTTCGGCCGGCAGACCACCCCACATGCCGGTAACCTCGTGAGCCAGGTCCAGATATTTTATTATTATTAAAAAATGGTGATGGAGTTGCTTGCATGTACTCATATTTAAGGCGAGTGCTATTTTAATTTAATAGTATTTTAAAAAAATAAACTAAAAAACTAGTTAAGTTTGAGTGTATTAAAATACAATCACGTAGTCTTGTGCTCTCAATGAAATGAAATGAAATATATTTATTTTTTCGACGTAAGAAAATAAATATCCTTTTTGTGCTTACTTAATCCATTACCGAAATCAGGTTCTTCTGACCGAAGAAGAAAGGGCGAAAGAAACTACGCACAACTTAAAATACCTATGTCGTGAGCACTGGTCCTGCAACCCCCCAAAAAGCGAAAAAAATATGATTGTTATTTTTTGTTGCATATATATCTCTATTTATAGTTATATCTATAGGGTAACGATTCGTTTATTAGAACGAGTAAGTGACACAGTAGTACTGCGAAGAATAAGACGGTGGCAGATATAAAAATTAGTTGAAGAGTCGAGCGCCAAAAAAGGCATAGCACTGTCCTCTATTATTAAAGTCCACGGGGGTGATCCGTTGCCATGTAAAGCTTGTACGATGAACGTGCACGATGTTCCTACTGGAACCAACATAAATTAGGGAAAAGAGCTTTAGCTCGCGTCATTAAAAATCCGGCCAAGTGCGAGTCGGACTCGCGCACGAAGGTTTCCGTACCATTGTAAAACACGTTTCTAGTGGGGGAGCCCCCTTTAATTTTTAATTTATATATATTTTTATTATTTGTTGTTATGGCGGCAACAGAAATACACATTCTGTCAAAATTTCAACTGTCTATCTATTACGGATCATGAGATACAGACAGACGAACGGACGGACGGACGGTCAGCGGAGGCTTAATAATAGGGTCCCCTCGGGTACGGAACCCTAAAAAGAGCCTGTTATTGCTAGAGCTTTTACATAAGACAAAAAAAGATCGATAAAAACTCGCGTGAAAGAACATATAGCTGACTTGAAGCATCGACGTTCCGGGAAGTCTGCAGTGTGTGAACATGTTCAAGATCGTCCCCACCATTACATTAGATTTCATAGACCACAAATCCTCGCAAGGAACACCGATTCCTACCAAGGATGATTGGCAAGGCTATTGAAATTAAAAAACATCCTAGTTTCAATAGAAAAGATGTATGGGTGCTGCTATCTGCTTGGGATCCTATAATTAATAAAATTAAATCCAAACCCAAGCATACCACTGCAAGACTTCAAGATATTATAAGCTCATTCTGCGTAGATCGGACCAAAAATTAATATCCAAAAACTGAAGGTAGCTGAGCTAACTATGACAACGGGACGTCAAACACCTCAGTTCCCCCCGTGACCATGGGTGCTGTAAAGCACCAGAAACCTCGGGAATTAAAAAAGTTCAATTAAACGCGATAAAATCGATAAAAATTTGTTTAATTTAAAAGACTTGTAGACGATAAATTCGACACCTCCTTGGGACAGATGGTCGCCCTCCCAGTGATAGAACAAGTTGCCGGATTCGGAGATTACCATGCACTCACACTCTCTTCGGACCTCGGATAATCCTATAATATTCCAGCGTCACTTGTCTATCTCTTCTTCTAGCTCCAGGGTTTTCTCGTCAGTCCTCAGGGTGCGTGCGTTATAATTTGCCAGGTCAGGTCGTCGGAAATGGCAACCGAACCTCCACCGGAGATTCTTAGCACCCTCGCCCCGCCGTTACCATGGTCGCTACCGTAGCCAGGAATAGCAGGGCCGCCGGGGACTGGGGGCTGTTTATTAGTGTCATTGCTCATGAGGGGTATATTGCAATAGTTGCCACGCTTGGCGAGCGGGTTGGCAACCGTAGTTTATTTTTATTGCGTTTTGTTGCTATCAGAAAGATGCTGCTGCCCATCTTCTACCTCAGTTTCCCTCTGTCACCTTTTACGACACCCACGGGAAGATATGGGCTAGTGGGTATTCTTACCCGCCACTACACGGGGCACTAAGAATATCTTGACAGAAAAATCCATTAACTGATTTTGGCCCGGGCCCGGATTTGAAGTCGGGACCATCTGATCAGCGATCGCGCTTACGACAACTATCCAACGAGGCAGTCAGAAGTTTTTAGTCTTTAGTCAAATATACCCATCTAATAAATAGAGCCATGCTGCAGCTAAATTAGAAGTATAGTTGTAGCACGAATGGGTCGGCTCGACCGGGGAAGAACCACGCTCTCACAGAATACCAGCGTAAAATGGCAGCTTGACACTGCTGTGTTTCGTATGGTGATTGTGTAGAGAACCGGAGACCCATATTACTGGAAAAGAGGCATTCCATGTCAGTCCTCACGGGTGACAACGCATCTGCATTTTGATTCTTTATTGAGGATAAATGTATATGTCTATGGGTCACAGCGACCGCTTACCATCAGGTAGACTGTGTGCTTGTTTGTCATCCTATCCTATAAAAGAATCTCGTGTCAGCCAGGCTTAAAATATCCTTTACAGCGACGGAAATCAGCATCAAAGGTGCGAGATCGCGAAACGTCTAGTACTGCGGTCGTCAATCCATCTAACTCGTAGAGTATTTTAAATACTCTAAGGTCTAACTACTAAGCGTGACGATAAAAAGAACCCTTTGGACTTTTGCGGGTAAAGAAGAAAAAGACTGGCGTAACCATTCGTTCCCTCGGGGCAGATATACCCTATTAATCTATTTCTGCATTAACGAACTTCCGACTACGTAGCGACATGATCATCTGTAGTTCGAATCGGTTTGAAGTACATCAAAAAGAGAAAAAAAAAAGAAAAGTAAGAGGGTAGGTAGGTAAGAAGTGATTGAGTGTCGTAAAAGGCGGCAGAGAGTAATTGATACAAGTAATGTGCAGCATCTTCCCGATAACATCTCAATAGTAATATAAAAACTGCGGTGCCAAACCGCCTGCCAAGCCTACCAATTAATTATCTATACCAAATAAATAAAATTGAAGTGTCTGTTTGTAATGTCAAAATTACAGTTTTTTACTAAATGCATATGAAAGTAAATACGGTACTTATAACTAAAATACAATTTTTAAAATTTTTGTCTGTCTGTCTGTTTGTTCCTGGTAATCTCCGAAACGGCTGGACCGATTTTGACGGGACTTTCACTGGACGATAGCTAATTTCATAAGGAGTAACTTCATCATCATCATCATCATTACAGCCCTTCACAAGTCCACTGCTGAACATAGGCCTCCCCCAAAGAATGCCACAAAGCACGGTCCTGAGCCACCTGCATCCATCGACTTCCTGCATGTTTTACCAGGTCGTCACTCCATCTCGTGGGGGGACGCCCTACACTTCGCCTACCAATACGAGGCTGCCACTCGAGAACCTTTCTTCCCCATCGGTTGTCGGTTCTTCGAGCTATATGGCCGGCCCACTGCCACTTCAGCTTACTAATCCGTTGGGCTATGTCGGTTACTCTGGTTCTACTGCGGATATCCTCATTCCTAAGGTTATCACGCAGAGAAACTCCGAGCATAGCCCTCTCCATAGCTCGCTGAGCGACCTTGAGCTTCCTCATACGGCCAGCAGTGCAGGACCACGTCTCAGTTCCATAAGTCATCACTGGCAACACGCACTGGTTGTACAATTTCGTTTTCAGGTTTTGAGGTATGTCTGACGAGAAGATGTGTCGTAGCTTCCCGAACGCTGCCCAGCCGAGTTGAATCCGTCGATTGACCTCTCGGTCGAAGTTGGACTTACCTAGTCGGACTATTTGTCCCAGGAAAACATACTCGTCAACAACTTCGAGCTTAGTGCTCCCAACAACTACTGGCATAGGTGTGACATGGACATTGAACATGATCTTTGTTTTGTCCATGTTCATCTTAAGACCTATCCGTTGGGAAACACTATCGAGGTCATTGAGCATAGTGCTTAGGTCCTCCAGCGATTCTGCCATAAGGACTATATCGTCGGCAAATCGAAGGTGAGTGATGTACTCGCCATTGATGTTGATACCGTATCCTTTCCAGTCCAGAAGCTTGAAAACGTCTTCCAATGCAGTGGTGAAGAGTTTCGGGGATATGACGTCACCCTGTCTTACACCTCTCTGCAATTGGATAGGTTTCGTACTCTGGTTCTGTACTCGGATAGCCATCGTAGCCCTACTGTACAAGCACTTCAAGACTTCGATATACCGACAGTCAACTTGGCACCGCTGAAGGGACTGCAGCACCGCCCAAATTTCGACGGAATCAAAGGCTTTCTCATAGTCCACATACGCCAGACATAGTGGCAAATTGTACTCTTCGGACTTCTGTACAATTTGCCTAAGGGTATGTATGTGGTCTATGGTGCTAAAGCCCTTTCGGAAACCGGCTTGTTCGGGAGGCTGGAAGTCGTCAAGTCTGCGCGCGAGACGATTCGTAATGACTCTCGAAAACAGCACGTAGACGCGGCTCAGAAGGGAAATCGGTCGGTAGTTCTTCAAGAGAGCGTTGTCACCTTTCTTGAAGAACAAGATCACCGCACTTCTGCTCCACGCCTCCGGTGTAATGCCACCATGGAGGACGGAATTAAAGAGCTTCTGAAGGACTTCAAGTACCGGTCTTCCACCCGCTTTCAGAAGCTTCGCTGTAATTCCATCCTCGCCTGGGGCCTTACCGTTTTTAAGGTGCTGGAGAGTCATTCTAATCTCGCTTAGACTGACGTCCGGGATATCTTCGGAATAGTGTCGGATGAGACTCGCTCTTGGATCGTTACTCACACTTGCGTGTGGCTCCAACGATGACGTGTACAGCTGCCCATAGAACCTCTCAATCTCACTCAGAATCTCAGGTGTCCCGGAAACGATGCTGCCACATTCTGTCTTCAGCTTTGACAGGTGGCTCTTTCTGGCAGACAGATCTCTGGCAAAGACTTTGGAGCCTTGGTTCCGCTCGATCGCTTCTTCAATACGAGCTGTATTGAAGTTGCGTAAGTCCCGCCGCATGCATTTGGAGATCTGTCTGTTCAGATGCCTGTATGCTGTCAAGTCTGTTGAAGAATGTAGCTTCATCTCCCGTCTAACAGCCATGAGATTAAGAGTGTGATCGGAGAGTTTTTGTGTTCTTCTGCGGCGGGTCTTGCAGAACTTAGCTCCGACCGCATGGACAGTTTCCACGAGCTTGTCATTCATATCGTCCACTTCATTGCAGTCTTCTAGGCACTGAAAACGGTTTTGTAACTCGAGCTGAAAGGTTTCGGGACTTTGGAACAGAGCACGAGGGGGACGGGGCGTTGACTTCATTAGACGAGACCTCTCCAACTTAACGTTTAGGTTCAGTGTGCCTCTAACCATTCGGTGATCGCTACCAGTTTTCACCCTCGCGATCACGGAGACATCACTGAACAGTTATCGTCTGGTCGTCATAATGAAGTCAATCTCATTTTTTGTCGAACCGTCGGGGCTCGACCAGGTCCACTTCCTGTGGGGCCGCTTCTGGAAGAAAGAGTTCATCATTAAGAGTCCCTCTTTCTCCATGAAGTCGGCCAGCTGCTGGCCCCTTGGGTTCCGTTGCCCTATTCCAAATTTCCCTACTTTCAGCTCACCGTTCTCTCTTGTGCCTAGTTTTGCATTGAAGTCTCCCATTAACACCGTATATTGGGTTTTGGAGGAATGCATGGCTCTAGAGATATCCTCATACATTTCCTCCACCTCCCCATCGGGGTGTGCCGAGGTTGGTGCGTAAACCTGTATTACCTTCAGCGAATACCGTTTGGTGATTCTGAGTATAAGGTACGCGAACGAGAGACTTCTGGACGATAAATCGGACACCTCCTTGGGACAGATGGTCGCCCTCCCGGTGATAGAGCAAGTTGCCGGATTCGAGGATTACCGTGTCCTCCCCCTCTCTTCGGACTTCGGATAATCCTATAATATGCCAGCGCAACTTGTCTATCTCTTCTTCCAGCTCCACGATCTTCTCGTCAGTCCTCAGGGTGCGTGCGTTGTACGTTGCCAGGTCGAGTCGTCTAAGGTGGCAACCGAACCTCCACCGGAGATTCTTAGCACCCCCTGCCCCGCCGTTACCATGGTCGCCACCGTAGCCAGGAATAGCGGGGCCGCCGGGGACTGGGGGCCGTCTCTTCGTAACTTTCATTATGGGGGGTATATTGCCATAGTTGCCACGCTTGGCGAGCGGGTTGGCAACCGCAGTTTTTTTATTGTAATTTTGGCTGTTATCAGGAAGATGCTGCTGCCCATCTCCTGCCTGTTTCCCTTTGTCGCCTTTTACGACACCCACGGGAGGATATGGGGTAGTGGTATTCTTGACCGCCACTACACGGCAGTAGTGGCGGTCAAGGAGTAACTTAGGCTACTTTTATTTTAGAAAAAGAATTAGGGTTCCGCGCAAAAACATAAAAACCCTAACACGCGAGCGAAGTCGCGGGGAACAGCTAGTAATGAATAAAACTTTGAATTAATAAGAATAAACCAAAAATCTTATTTTGGGCTATTTTTGACTACAAGTAATTGTAAAATATATATTTATAATATTCTAAGATACTACCATATTCACTGACAGTAATGTAAATATATTTGATATATTTACATTACTGTCAGCGACTTCACCCGCTATACCTATATGCTATACCCTTTAGGGTTTTAATTATGTTGCGCGGAACCATAATTCTTTTTGTAAAATATAAGTAGCCTATGTTATTCCTCATAATCTGCCAGTGAAAGTCCCATCAAAATCGGTCCTGCTGTTTCGGAGATTAGCCGGAAAAGACAGACAGACAGGCAAAAATTTTAAAACTTGCGTTTTTGTTATGAGTACTGTATATACGTTCAAATGCATTTACTAAAAAGCTGTTATTTTGACATTACAAACAGACACTTCATATTTATTTATTTTTACCTATAGATTAAAAGTATCGAAACAAGTAATTCAAGAAGGCTTAATAAATATTAAAATAAAATAGCATAAGCCGCTGTTTAATTATTTTATATTAAGGGCTTTCCAGTTTGATTACTTACAAAGTTTTGATACCGTGCACGAAATACGAGTAGCTCTTGATGCGAACAACAGTTCTGTTTTCTGACACAGCGTAAAATTTATTTTATGAACATACATTAATCACAAGCTCAGATAACTTGTTTGTATAGCGTTACATCCTTTCCTGTGATATGTTTTTGTACTTTGATAGCCGTGGCTAATGAGTCAATGAAGACGATAAGCGCTGTTGATGGATAGAAATATTTCTCCAGTTCATGGTACATGTGATTTATCTGGCCCGACAAACAAAACGTTTTTATTTTTGTACTTCTGTCAGAAAATATCATTTGACGGTGTCATCGTCGTGACGTGTTAAAGTGAAGATGTTTGAAGTAGCAACCTGGGATCACGCCACCCGCTACCTTCCTACCTCCCCACTACGAAGGTTCGGAGTTGTTTTGTAGTCATATACATTTCGGCTTCTCGCACGAGAGGCTATTTCCTTTCGTAGATATTTACTACTGCTATACTAGTAGTAGTGTAGACTGTAGTAGATATGTTACAGTCAAAATTCATAACCGGTCAAACACACTTTTGACTGCAAAAGTCGGGCATAAGTATTTGACTAGGTTCGTTGGTAAATATCACTTTTCACTGATTTTTGCAGTCAAAACTAATTTTGACTAAGGACGTTAGTCAGAACCACTTTTAACTGCATAAATATTGGTGAATAGAGATTTTGATCAAATTATATCGATTAAAAGTGGTTTGACAAAGAATGTTGGTCAAAACTACTTTTGACCTATTTATGACCTTCTTGAATTTTTTAAATTATAAAAAGTTCAATAATTCTTTCAATATTATATATTTACTTGCTGTTCCCCGCGACTTCACCCGCGTGTAATTTAGGTTTTTAATTATGTTGCGCGGAACCAATATTTTTTTAAATGTAAATAGCCTAAATTACTCCTTATAACATCAGCTATCTGCCTTTGAAAGTCCCGTCGAAATCGGTTCATCCGCTTCGGAGATAAGCCGGAACAAACAGAGAGACAGGCAGACAAAAAACTTTAAAAATTGTGTTTTGTTATAAACATCGTAGGTATATACTTTCATATGAATTTAGTAAAAAGCTGTTATTTTGTCACTACAAACAGACACTTGAATTTTATTTATTTGTATAGGTATCATTGTAATGGACTTAAGCTAGACTTTAGGCTTAATCCCTTCGAAACTGAATTTTTAAAATATGTCAGAAAAATTGTGCTGATTTTCTTATTGTTTAGACAATAATTATTGAATTCTAATATAAAAATGTTTATATTTTTTCTAGTTTTTTTGAAAATTATATGTCCAGTCACATGGATATCAGGTCTCCAGTTTAGTTTTACATACGATTTTCAGTTACCTCCATATGTTTTTTTACACAGTAATAGGTTATAATAATAATAATAATATAAAAGCTTAGTAATGTTGGTTTTAATTTTTTAATAAAATACAAATATTTTTAATTCTTTAGATCTATAGAATCATATTGAGTTTCACTCGCAGGTCTAATTTCAGCACAGCTGCGAGGCCGTCATTTTGGTGTGCTGGTTGAGGTATTTACCGGACCACTAGGACCAAAAGAAGGGCATTCTCCTTTTCTCACAATTAGTGGTTGTCCTATTTTATAAGAATTTCGCTGTCTGAAGTGCAACAGGTCATCCTTTTTTGGAATATGCAGGTTTTGCAATCTTCTTGATATTTTAAACTGGCCAACTATTATTAGTGCCAAGTCGATGACCGTGGAATATCATTCATAATATCCAATATTTGGATTTGATCAGGTACAAGCTAATAAGGTGATCTCTTTTATCTACGCCACCCAACTGTTTCATAATACATTATAGGTTGTTGACTTCTGTGACCTGATGTTCATTGAAATGGACATATTTTAATTGCTTATTTGAATAACAATACTGTATTGAATTTCGGTTACGTAAAAACGTTGCCCACAATAATTCCATATTCTACGAGAAAAAAATATTAGGAAGAAAAATACGCCAAATTTCACGAAAAAACTAAAACAAAACGTAGATTTACCTGTCATGCGATGTGCCATGGCGAATAATATAAATTACTATTATGGTCTAACCACATAAAGACCAATTCTGTTTTGTTTGAAATAACATTCTTAGATAATTTCTATATGATGATAAAAACAAAGATTTTGTTCATGTTTAGTTAATATTAACAATGTTTCATGATACATGCATTATAAAAGTATGTCCATTGAGTTAGACACCAGGAACGAAGGACCTACTGTCACTGATATTGGTTTTGACCGATAGCCTAAACTTTAAATTAGGCAAAATTACTTTTCACTAAGAACGTTTGTCAGAACCACTTTTGAGTACAAAAATCAGTCAAAACTGTTTTTGACTAAGGGCATCGGTCAAAACCAGATTTTAGCAGTCAAAAGTGGTTTTGACCGGTTATGAGTTTTGACTGTGACAACTATACTTTTTGGCCGTTCCGCTAATGTCATTCGATAGATTGTCTTGTTTGTCCCGATTCTGTTATGTTTTGCTATTCCACTCAACTTATCCAATCGTTTATTTTGTATTTACTTCTAAACTGTGTTTCCTGTTTTGTAATGTCAAGCCATTATCGGGAAATATTTCTTTTATTTAATTATTTTAGAAGAGAAATGTCCGACATGTTCATGTACGTATTTTGTGTTAATGTATAATGATGCCGATTTCTTCATCCTGTAGTTTCAAGAAGAAGATATATATCGAAGAAAATTTACTTGAATTAGGGAGAATTAAGAAAATCCATCACCTCGTCCTATCCTGTGGTTATAGAAAGAGGTGTCATTAAAGCAAATGTCAGAAGAACCTCATGGCCTCCAATAGATGGCGGTTTAACTGTCTTTTTACTAGATTTATTATTATTACGTCATTATAACAGTGTGTATCATTTTGTTGATGCAATTGTCAATCCGCCTGCGCTGCGATTTTGGATAATTCCTACAATCATACTCTTTTTTTTTAAAAATACAATCAATAACAAATTTTTCAAGTATGATTATAATTATTTAAAAGCGACAGTAGACTAATAGCAGGATTCGGAACGCGAATTCCAAAAGTCGTTTGAATACTCAAGTCGACTCGTCGTGAACTTACCGTGAGTGGTCAAAGGGAATATTAGTAATGTTAATAGCATTACCAGTTGTTCTATATTTAAAAAAAAGTTGCTGTGCGTAAGTCGGCTTAAGAGAATTCATCACATCACTTCGTTTAATTGGTGTCCTCACAGGCGACTATGGAAAATGGCCCGATATGACTTATGAACCGTCAAGAAAAGAGCCTACACTTTTTTAAAAGGCCGGCAAAGCATCTGCAGTTCCCTGGTGTTGCAGTTGTTGATGGGCGGCGGTAGTCACTTACCATCAGGTAAGCCGTATGCTCGTTTGCCCACCAAAAAACAAAAATTATAATATACGAAGTAGAGCCACTCTGCAGAATTATTATGGTTGCAGTACGAATTGGTCGACTCGACCGGGGAAGGACCACGCTCTTACACAATACGAGAGTAAAATAGCAGCTCAAAGCTACTGTATTCCGTTTGGTGAGTGTTTTTTTTATAGAATAAGGGTGACAAACTAGCACGCAGTCCACCTGATGGTAAGCGGTTGCCCACAGACATCTACATCTATCTTCGATTACGAATCAAAATGCAGATGCGTTGTCACCCGTGAGGACTAAAATGGAATGCCTCGATTCCACTAAAAAGGGTCTCCGGTACTCTACACTCACCATAAGAAACACAACAGCGTTAAGCTGCTGTTTTACGCTGGTATTCTGTGAGAGCGTGGTCCTTCCCCGGTCAAGCCGACCCATTCGTGCTACGACCATAACATAGTTGCAGCATGGCTCTACCACGTCTGATGAGTGTAGAGACCAGAGACCCTTTTTATTGAAAACGGGGCATTCCATCTTAGTCCTCAGGGGTGGTAACGGTAACGCATTTGTATTTTGATTTTTAATCGAGGATAAATCTAGACTTCTATGAGCCACATCATTCTCTTACCGTCAGGTGGACTGTGTACTCGTTTGCCATCCTTATTCTACTCCAAAAAAATATTCTAAAAAAATGGCTTGGAGCCACTCGGAACCCATCTAACTAAAAAATATGTAAGAAACGAATGAGAAGCGAACTCATCGCCTTCACAACCCTAATACATATAATATTTTTTCGAAATGGCAAGTAGATATAAACATTGTCGCTTGGAAAGAAATCTAATCAAGTTTAAGATTTTACGTAATCGCTGCAATCGTCTGTGTAGAGATGCTAAAAGACGCTACTTTCATGACTCAGTTTCAAATTGCGATTCAGGAAAAGCCTGGAGTTTTCTCAAAACAGTCGGCATTGGCAAACATCCTGCGCTTGCGATTGGAAATCTTGATATAGATACTCTCAATCGACATTTTTCTCTTCCACCTGTTTCCTTATCTTCATTTATAAAGGATAAGACCTTGTTAGAATTATCCAGATGCCCTGTACAATATTTCCCCCAGTTTGAATTTGTACCAGTATCAGAAGATGAAGTAAAACGGCCAGTGCTATCCATATCTTCTACTGCGTCGGGAAACGATAAAATTTCTTCCACAATGATAACTATGAGTTTACCTTGTATTCTCCCAGTTCTTACTTACATATTTAATTTTTCATTGTCTTTCTCCTGTTTTCCATATTCGTGGAAGTTAGCACACATTATTCCTATAGCCAAGGTTGCTAACCCTACATTACCTTCTGAATTTCGACCTGTATCTATATTACCATTCCTCTCTAAAGTACTGGAACATATTGTTCACAATCAATTTTTTTCTTATCTTAACTCCAACAATATTTTAAGTACATTTCAATCTGGATTCCGGCCCGGTCACAATACAACAACTGCTCTTCTTCAGGTAACTGATGATATCCGTCGAGCCATAGATCAAAAACAATTAACAGTACTCGTTTTATTAGATTTTAGTAGTGCCTTCAATTCTGTTGACTTTGATATCCTCCTTAAAATTCTTCAGGCTATCAATGTTTCATCTTCGGCCATTCTTTGGTTTGATTCCTATCTTCGGGGACGCTCGCAATGTATCCGCTCCAATGACACTTATTCCAACTGGTGTAATCTTATTGCAGGTGTACCCCAAGGTGGCGTCTTGTCTCCTTTACTCTTCACCGTTTTTATTAATTCTATAACGAAAATAATATCCTCCAACTTCCATCTTTATGCAGACGATTTGCAGCTTTACCGTCACTTTGAGGCATCTGAGGCTAAAATGGCGATACATGCACTGAATGACGATTTGGATAGAATTAATCGTTGGTCCAGATCCCATGGTTTATCTATAAATCCAAGTAAGTGTC
This sequence comes from Parnassius mnemosyne, assembly GCA_963668995.1. Taxonomy (NCBI): domain Eukaryota; kingdom Metazoa; phylum Arthropoda; class Insecta; order Lepidoptera; family Papilionidae; genus Parnassius; species Parnassius mnemosyne. The sequence goes on along the minus strand of CAVLGL010000035.1, from coordinate 39,093,887 downwards.
AAGCGTTAATAGTAAGCAGCAGATATAATAGTAGTATTATTGATAACTGCACCCTGCCAAATGTGATTATCAATGGCACATCAATTGCTTATTCGGAATCCGCGAAGAACTTGGGCCTAATTATTGACAATAGATTATCATGGGGTGCTCATATAACGGACTTAAGCAGAAAAGTACATTATACTTTTCACTCGTTAAAACGATTTCAAAGTTTTTTACCCTTATCAACTAAAATCTCTCTTGTCCAAACTCTCATTTTGCCAATCTTAGATTACGCTGATGTCTGTTTTTTGGATGCTACAGAGGAGCAATTAAACAAACTTGAGCGATTGCAAAACCTATGCATTCGGTATATTTTTGGACTCAAGAAGTTTGACCACGTCTCTAAATACAGAAAGCAGCTCAAGTGGCTCCCGATCCGATTTCGCAGGAACACTCGTATCCTTTGTCTTCTTTTTAATATCTTACACAGTCCGAATTTCCCTTCATACCTTCGTAATCGATTCACCTTTTTTAAATCTCCAGATGCAATTTGTAGATCTCACCTAAAAATCCTCTTAAAATTCCCATCCTTTAAAGCTCATTCATATTCCCGTTCATTCTCTGTACATGCAGTAAGACTCTGGAATTCACTTCCTCCTACGATTCGAGAAATCAAAACAGTGACATTATTCAAAAAACGTGTAAAAGAACATTATTTATCTCTGTCTTCTGTGTAAGTTTCCATATTTTTGATATTTACTATATTTTTTATTATTTATATATATTTAATTATGACTATACATATATTTATTTTATCTTGTATGTATATATGTATGTATGTGTATATAAGAACAAAGTGCACACCTTACTATCTTTTATTTATCACATATCTTTTTAACTGGCCTACTGGAAGAAATTTCATAATGAGATAAGTAGCGCTCTTGTACAAACTGTTCATCATGTTGTGTTCTTTCCGTTGTTTGTGTGTACATAAATTGTTAAATAAATAAATATATATAGCCACATGAATTCTATACATATATATATAAATATATACGAATATATATATATATATATATATACGAATTTTCCGTCGATGCTCTGCGTATTTCACACCTGGCATCAATGTCCATGAGACACTGTTAAGACAGTGAATAACAGACATAATAATTTTATACTTTTAATATATTTTCTGTTACAGTAGATTTCATTTATAACGACCTTGGTTGTAGCGACCATTTACCTATAGCGACGTTAAATCTAAGTCCCTTGAATTTAAAGCATATTTTAGTATAGAATTCATGTGGCTATAGCGAATTTGGATGTAACGTGGAGTTCGGGTGTAGCGATTGTTTTTAATGAATCATTTGTAACAAATTCCTAGAAATTTCATGCAGATTTTGCGACCGGAGTCGGCCGCCAAAGTCATTAACATTACTTACTTTCACAAACATTTCTTATCTTTTGTTTACATCCACACAGATGGTCAGCAAGCGTGGAGACCTTTACCTTTTGTTTATAAATATCAGCTAAATAGGTAGGAAAGTGTGAACGTTTTGGAGTTAAATTTCTGGTTCAGTTACAAAATGATATTCTGAGTAGCAACTGTAATGTATTGAATTTGTTACCTTTGCCTATAACGACTTCCGGATGTACGACGAAAATAGAGTGGTCCCTTCATTGTCGTTATACCCGAAATCCACTGTATGTGTTTTGTAATAAAAAAAAATTGACAAAATAATTAGATTCTACCGTATGAAGGTCGAAAATATTTAAATAAGTCAGGAATGTAAAAATATTATAAATGTTTTTTTATATTCCCGACATTTCGAAGTTATTAATATAGAGGGAAATGAAACACGAGATGTACGACATCAAGGAGATGCCCCTGATAACAATTTAAAATAATAAAAACTGCAGTTAGTGCCGAAGTATGCGCAAGCATAGGCGCATTCTCTAGTCTTTCACTCTCATAGCCCGATGGGACAATTATTCGACACGACCGGAGAGAAATTAGGCGCAGAACCAACGGCTTTGCATAACTAACAGCCAACTTCCGTTATTTCGGGCTGCTACTGAGGATTTCTTGACAAAAGAAGCCCCAATTACTCATTTTGCCCTGAACCGGGATTCCAACCTCATGATCAGCAATTAATGCCTTCACGACAACTAGATCAACGAAACAGATCCTTTTTCAATATTCGTGTAGTGTATCTCAAGGCGAAAAGGCGTATAATATTTTGTGTAGTAGATATCTACATTTTATATATTACTGTACAGTTGAAAGTTTAATACAGCTTCCTTAATATACAAACCAAAAAATGTTATCAATTACGGTCGAATTCCGACCACTAGTAACCATTATTAGCAGTTATTTGTTGGTATTAATATTTTATTACAAAGAGCATGGATGTTTAATAACATGCTAATACATTATAACCAGCTTATATCATACGTAATAGAGTCGGCTCAATCGGAGTAGAACCACGCTATCATAGAGTACCAGCGTAAAATAGCAGTTAAGGCTGGGCCTTTTTACTGGAAACGAGGCATTCTATCTTAGTCCTCAGGGGTGACAATGCATCTGCATTTTGATTCTTAATCGAGGATTAATGAAGATGTCTATGGGCCGCAATCTCAACTTACCATCAGGTGGCCTGCGTGCTTGTTTGTAATCCTTGTACTATATAAAAAAATCCTGGATTGTGAAATTTGAATACATTTTGTTTGACGACTTTCACGGGGTAAAACGTAAAACGTTTTCACGCTTTCACGCTAGAGCACATCCACAAGTGTGCTTCAACGTGTTCTGCTTTTCCATGCGTTTTTGTCCGCCTCAACTACTTTCCACAGCTTTGAATAGTTATTTCACTGGAGTATGCGTTAAATCATACTTCACATCTGAATCCATTCTTTTTTGAGTACATAATTACTTTCTCAGATTTTTTATAGCTTTATAGTTTATAGGGTAGGGTAAGGGTAAAACACGGGAAACTTAATTGAAAAAATATTTCTATACAAAGTTATCATACCACAAACAGAGAAAATAGAAATTTTATATCTTAGAATGGGACACGCGCCTCCGTAGTTAGGAATTATGTTAATCGTCACGCTCGGCCTCGGTTTTTGGTCTGGGAGTTATACGTCCCATTTGTTATGTTGGACTTATAATAAAAATTATGTGTCAACTCTCTTACTTGCCTATAGAATAGGCAAGTAAGAGAGTTGACACAGAGTTGGTATATATATATCATCATCATCATTACAGCCTTTCATAAGTTCACTGCTGAACATAGGCCTCCCCCAAGGAATGCCACAAAGCACGGTCCTGCATCCATCGACTTCCTGCATGCCTTACCAGGTCGTCACTCTATATATACTCTATATATATATATATATATATATATATATATATATATATATATATATATATATATATATATATACTCTATATATATATAATGTGTATATATATGTAGAGTAGGATGTAAAGTATCATTTTGTAATCGTTTTTTTATCTTCATTAACATCATCCTCATGCTATGTCACGTATGTGGACACTCATAAGTGTCGTGTTGTTTTATTGCTGTTTGCACAGACCTCGGCGTACGTGATGCGCAATCAGCAGAAAAGCTTTTAAATGTAGATTTAATTAATCGTTGTACGAAAAGGGTAAATTAAAGCATTTTAATTGTGACATTATTATCTTCACTTGTATAGATTGTATTTTTAAGTATTAAGCCATTGCTTGGCTACTATCCTATATGATGGTAAGTGGTGATGGAACCTAAGATGGTAAAGTGCACTATTAGTCAGTGCTTAACAAAATCCTAATCACATTTACTTTGAAGACATAGTTATCGAATGAATAGGCAGATTCTGGCAAATTATTCCACTCTGTTGCTGACACCAGCGGTGGTCAATCGCTCGTCCCCGCTACTCCTGCACGACAACGCGCGACCTCATACTGCAGAACAGACGGTCTTTAAGTTACAAGAGCTGGGGTTGGAAGCTCTCCGTCATGCGCCGTACTCACCAGAGTTTGACAGACTTTTACTTTTTCCAGAATTTGGATAATTTTTTGGCGGGAAAAAATCAATACACAAGAGACAGTACAAAATGCCTTTGAAGAATTTGTTGCCTCCTGTCTAGCTGATTTCTTCAAGAAGAGTATCAATAAAGTGCCACTGCGTTGGAAAAAGTGTATCAATTGCATGGGTGACTACTTTGATCAATAGAAATAAAGAATATGGAAAACTCATTTCACAAAAAATGGCAATTTTATAGGTAAAGACCTAATATTCACTGCTACATCTTCTTTTTATTATTCGATACTGCCTATGACTGCCTCGTTGGTCTAGTGATCGTAAGTGTGACTGCTGATCATAATACGGTTCCGTTTTTAAATCTCAGATCTCCAAAAACAATTATTGGTTTTTTTCTGTCAAGAAATAACCAGTAGCAGCAGCAGTAGTTGATGCTGGTATTTCACCTCGTGAAACACCGCCAATAACTTGAAGCCTTTGGTCCTGTACCTGGTCATTCTCCGGTCGTATTGGATTCCCGTCCCATCCGACTATGAGATGGAGGGTGAGGGAATAGAGACGGTGTGCACCGATAGCACACATGACTAGTATTCGTTAAGCCGTAGCTGAAATTCGGTCGAGGCAAATTTCTTATAAATTTCTATGTATCTTAAACTTTTACGCATTGTTTGTAATCAATACTACTGTCATCATCAGGTGAGATTGCGGTCAAATATTGGCTTATAATAAGTAAAAAAAGAATTGTACATCCGAATTTTACGAATTAAATACTCCTTTGCTAATCAAAATTATATTTTTAATTACATTTCTCATACGTTGCAGTTACAACTTTTTTTGTGGTCCAATAATCCACTCATTATTTTCTCAAATATGTTAATGATTAAAAATATTATGCACAGTATCTTCAATCTGGCATTATATCATAATAAGATTTTTATATTTTAATTTTTACTGTGAAGTTGTATTATACAAATGTTGCTGAGATCTAAAACAAGAGAGTAATGCACACATTCAAGTTTATGAAAAATAGCTGTGGAAACTTTAACGTCAAGACTTGGTGTACTAAAATTCTACGCCATTAAGCATTTTAAAATTTTGATCAAAATGGAAAAATATATTTGATCGTAAAAGAGAATTTGGCATCCCATCTTACGAAATACTCAATACTTGCTTTTCCCGTGGCTTTGATTGCATCCACTTCGTTTTATTAACATCAATCATTGTTCTATGCCAAAATTCGTATTTTTGGGTTCTTGCCTTGTTTTGGTTGTCTGTCTGTGCGTCTGTCTCTGAGAAAACGTTTTCTCGGGAAATATTTCAAGCAGATAATTTGGCATACTTAGAATATGCAATTACTCAAATGAAGATTAAATTCGAGTTATCGACTTAAGATATTTTAGGTTTTGGGAAGTAAAATGAGAAATTGTTAAAATACAATAAAATATTTCACAAATTACATGTAGATGTTTTTATTGTGAATTAAAACTATGAAATGTACACTCACAAGCAGGATCGATCAATAATTCATCTCTATATATAAAAATCAATTGCTGTTGAAACTCAATAATGGTTCGACTGAGTTTGATGAATTTTTTTGTGTGTGATTTATAAGTTTACGACTGACAGTAAATTATACTTTCAAGATTTGTAAATAAATAAAAGCAAAGAAAACTGCTTTACAAACTTTAAATAGGCAAGACGCGAAGACACTGAAACAATTGCTGAAAGTCGCATTTTGTTTGTATCTTTCTTGTTTAATTAATAATTTTTTTTATAGGATAAGGGTGACAAACGAGCACACAATCCACCTGATGGTAAGTGGTTGCTGTGGCCCATAGACATCTACATCTATCTTCGATTACGAATCAAAATGCAGATGCGTTGTCACCCGTGAGGACTAAGATAGAATGCCTCGTTTCCAGTTAAAAGGGTCTCCGGTTCTCTACACTCACCATACGAAACACAGCAGCGTTAAGCTGCTATTTTACGCTGGTATTCTGTGAGAGCGTGGTCCTTCCCCGGTCGAGCCGACCCATTCGTGCTACAACCATAATATAGCTGCAGCATGGCTCTACCACGTATACATATTAATCAGTTTTATTAGATACATTCTCCAGTTATCTGAAAATTCGAATATTTGCGATAAAAATAAGCTTTTGTTGTTTCATTTATAGCGTTACGGAAACTCGTGATACGTACGCCGAAAGAATTATTTAAGCAAATTAATATTTGGCCTTTACAAATTAGCTCACGTTTCACGTTTACGTACTTACAGAATCATTACGTTAGTAAAAAAAAGAATCTCTTTTGGCAAAGAGTAATGGTAGACCTAATAGTGAATTGAGAAACAGTAATAAGGTTCTTTATAGTTACAAAATATTTATGGGTCAATGTACACATAATATGACATGAAGAAACAAAATTTAAAAACTATATTAAAAAGTGATTATTCCAAGCCTTATAATCCATATGGCTCCCGTGAAGTGCGTTATCAGAATTAGTATTCAAACGTATAGAAATAACTTTACTTCAGAAAACTCGACCTTTAAATAATATAATTTACAAAAAAGAAATGTATTGGACAGTCCTTCTTCTTCAGCTTATCAAAGTCCTAGACACTGGCCTTTTCTTGTTTCGTTGATTTTACGGTTACACTGCCATCAATCAAAAGCCATAAGATAGGCCATTTTTCACAAAGGCCTCTTACAACAGATATGGGATGAAATACGGTGATGGATTCTTTTACTCGACATAACACGACATATTCATCGCGGTTTAAGTTAAAGTTACAAGGCTGATATAGGCATATTCGTCTACAGCTGGACACAGGCCACATACCATTTCTTAGACAGCCAAGGAACGATTAGTCCAATGCGTTGCCCCAGTGCGTGCTGGCAGAATTTACAACTAAGAAATAATTATACCCAGGACATGCGGGTTTCGTCACGATGTTTTCCTTCATCGCCGATTGCTTGCAAAAACCGCACATAAAATTGTAATTAACAATTACATGGTTCAGGTTGTGTGGTTCAATTCAATCCGAATTCAACATAGCATAATAAGGTAGTATCGCATATACATACTCTTTTATCGATGCAATCGATACGGTTTATAGCAGGTTCAGTTTAGTACAACAAGGGAACAAATTACACATATTTATGATTCAGCTAAGTTTGGAACACAGAGAATTCTACGACTTGAGAACAGGTGCGCGTAATTATATCAATAAAACAATTCAGCAATTGCACGTGTGAATTTGTTGCATTCCTCTTAAAACAAATTTCAGACCAGTTTTGAACGATGACGGAATACCTACACGATGTTTGTTTCCAATTATCGGTTCAGTGAAATAGTAGACTTTGCAGGCAGAGCGTGGCTTACGTTTTTATCGTACATTCCATTTGCTTCTACTTTGTAAATTTTTGGAGCGTTATTACAATACAGTTCAGTGGAGTGGAATGCCTATTATGCTTCTAAATTGTGTTTCAAATATTTGGTTGTTTTATCTATAGAAGACACAACAACTAAGTTTTAATCTTAGTGTTCCTATCCCATATCCAAATGTATAATATACCTAATATAAAAGTACTATTTAAATATATAAACTGAATAAAATACGAAATCAATTTCGGGAGTAAGCAGAAAGTTTGGGTTCATGCAATTCCGTGCATCATAATTATTAGTTCGCATTTAACTTGTGCTGTTGTTGTGTTTCTCGTTAATTTTAATTGCATCTTGTTTTTTTAATATATATTTTTAATTATTTGTAGTAGTATAGTTGAAATATAAATTCATTCGATGAAAACATATGAACAAAACTGGAACTCTTAAAATCGGTCAAAGGCTCAAATTTCATTATTATTGGAAGTCATTGTGCCCTTTCAAACTTCTTTAAATTATGTAAAAAGGGGATAACGAGGGGCAATAACACCACGTAAGAAAAGGACAATTTTGTCACATAAATTCTTCTCTTACTTTTTATAGAATAAGAGTAACAAACGAGCACACAGTTCACCTGATGGTACTCGTAAGTGGATGCTGTGGCCCATAGACATAAACATCTATCCTCGATTAGGAATTAAAATGCAGATGCGTTGTCACCCCTGAGGACTAAGATGGAGTGCCTCGTTTCCACTAAAAAGTTTCTCCAGTACTCTACACTCACCATAAGAAACACAGCAGCGTTAAGCTGCTGTTTTTCGCTGGTATTCTGTGAGAGCGTGGTCCTTCCCTGGTCGAGCCTACCCATTCGTGCTACAACCATAACATGGTTGAAGCATGGCTCTACCATGTCTGATGAGTGTAGAGACCGGAGACCCATTTTACTGGAAAAGGGGCATTCTATCTTAGTCCTCTCGGCTGACAACGCATCTGCATTTTAATTCGCAAACGAAGATAGATGTAGATGTCTATGGGCCACAGTAACCACTTACCATCAGGTGGACTGTGTGCTCGATTGTCACCCTTATTCAATAACAAAAAAACGCGATACAAGCGGCACGCAACATCAACGACGTTTACGGAGCGAATACTACAAACGAGCGCACCACCCGTTATTGATTTACCCTCTTTCGTTCTGAAAATTTCGACTTGAAAAATGAACCCGAATTACGACGATTTAAAGACGATTTTTTAAGCTGATGATATTCAATCCACGGCTGAATTAGCAGAAGCTCGCGATCAAAACAACATAGGTCCATTTGCGTCAAATCGGCTGAGTAAAAAACTTGACAAATGGATGCCTCATGAACTCAATGATTGCCAGTGCGAAGCGTCCAGACGTGCCTTGCACTGCTGTTAAGCACTGCTTAACAGGCACAAATGAAGGAATTGTGAAATTCGTTGTTACCTGCGACGAAAAATGAATTCTGTTTGACAATCGCAAGCGCTCAGTTAGTTGGTGGGATTCTGGTTCAACACCTAAACAATGACCTAAATGAAAACCTACCCCTAGGAAAGTGATGGTCACTTTTTGGTGGTCTAGCGCCAGTGTAATTGATCACAGATTCTTAACAAACGGGATGAACATTACTGCAGATGTGTACCGTGAAGAACCGTCCAAAGCAACTTATGTCAGCCATCTCTTCCATCTCTGCACAGGGAGAACGATTCACGGACCCATGCCGCAAAGGATAAAGCTGATCTGCTAGGCTCTTTTTTGCATCCAACTCGACTCTCGATGACAGGGGGAGCATATCGCCGACCAGCCCGCGGTGTGAGTACTCCATTCCAGATGTGCGGTTCTCACAGCGCTCGGTTCGCAGAGCACTCCTCTCCCTGGACATCAACAAGTCGAGTGGGCCTAACGGAATCCCCCAATTGTGCTGAGGACGTGTGCTATATAGTTGGCACCGGTTCTAACGCGTCATTTCCGATACTCCTACTCCATATGCGTTGTACCGAATTCATGAAAGACAGCTGTCGTCCACCCAATTCCTAAAAAATGTGACCGCTCTGATCCGTCTAACTACAGGTCTATCACCATCACCACCTTGTTCTCCAAAATAAGGGAACCCATTATAAATTGCCAGCTCATGGGATAACTTGAGGATCACGAGCTTATTAGTGACCGCCAATACGGTTTTCGTTGGGGACGACAAGCTGGTGGTCTTCTGGTCTACGTGACTCATAGATGGGCGGAGGCAGTAGAGTCCAAGCTCCGATTACAAGCCTATCAACGCTGGTGTTCCACGCGGCTGCGTGCTATCGTCAACACTGTTTTTCCTGCATATCAGTTACTAGCTGTGCCCCGCGGTTTCACCCGCGTCATCACGTGTCCGAGGTGCGCGACATGACCCAGTTCAAGCATTTTATAAAGGCTAGGGTTTAAGCGTCGTTCGCCCGCCCAGACAAGTATTGAATTATTTTAATTTTACATTATCTCTTAAACTATGCGTCCAAATAACATTGTATACAGAACAAAGTTTATCTTTATATAATTGTCTTGATGATGAAGTAACTTTCGTTCGTAAGGATAAATAGGCCAAGCCTCAAAATAACGCTCATAAATCACTTTTAAATTTTTAATATTTTTTTGTCACAAAATACCAGATTATGGCTTATGTATAAGAAATAGACATTTGGTACCGCGGATTTTTTTTTTGACTGAGTAATGGTCTATATTTTTCCAGAACATTTCATTTACGTATCCCTAACGATAACACCAGCGTACGCGGATAAATCATTTCGGGAGTGCTTTTTCTTCTGACTTGCTTAACAAATATCCATATTTAAGGCTAGCTGAGTAATATAGCTTAATGCTAGATAGCCTATACTATTCCACATGAATCTGGATATAATATACAAAAAGAATTTTTAAATCGTACTAGTAGTTCAAGAGATTAGCGCGTTTAAACAAACAAAAAAACAAAAAAACTATTCCGCTTAATTATATTATAAGTATAGATATGTTGCCAACCGGTAACATTTATTGCTATGTGTATGTCAGCACTGGTGGTGCTCTATAAATCAGCCGTGACAATATTTCTCGGGAACGTCGCGGAGTACCGGAACAAACTTGTGTCTGAAGTCGAGTCTTTGTTGAACAAAGTCTCGGATTGGGGGCGACTAAATCTAGTCCAGTCCAGCTAAAAAGAACCCTTTTGTCACATCTCCTTAGTTTCAAGGCACTTCCCTTGTTGCCTCAGCCAGTATCGGAATCCTCGGCGTTGACATATTGAATGATGTGCAGTTTCGTGGTCATTTGGAAGAGAAGGTCAAATTGGCCTCTAAAAAGCTTGGCGTGCTCAGAAGAGCGGGACAGTGTTTCATGCCGGCACACCGCCTGTAACTTTACAAGGCACAGGTTCGGCCTCATATGTAATACTGTTCCCATCTCTAGGCTGAGGTTTCACAATGCCAGCTCCTTCCACTTGACCACATCCAGCTCAGAGCGGCTCGAATCGTCGACGACCGAGTCCTCTCCAATCAGCTCGAGTCACTGGCGCTGTGAAGAAATGTTGCATCCCTTTGCATTTATTTTCTTTTACATCTACCATGGGGAGTGCTTTGAGAAATTGGTCGGATTAATCCCAACCGACATTTCTCCCGATACCATCTACATTTACCGAAAAGACTGATATATGATATGAATGACATAAGACTTAGAGACTACTCCTTTTTAACAGGCACCTGCAATTCCTCTGGTGTTGCAGTTGTTCATGGGCGGCGGTAGTCACTTACAATCGGGTGAGCCGTATGCTCATTTGCCCCCTCTCCTATAAAAAAATTTCTCACGCCTTGCACCAGCGTTGGACAATCGCTCATCCCCGCTGCTCCTGCACGACAACGCGCGACCTCAAACTGTACAACAGACGGTCTCCAAGTTACAAGAGGAGGTTGGAAGTTCTCCGTCATCCCCCGTACTCACCAGACTTTGAGCCTACAGACTTCTACTTTTTCCAGAATTTGGATAATTTTTTGGCAGGAAAAAAATCAAAACCCGAGAGACAGTACAAAATGCTTTTAAAGAATTTGTTGCCTTTGTCTAGCTGATTTCTTCAAGAAGAGCATCAATAATCTGCCACTGCGTTGGCAAAAATGTATCAACTGAATGGGTGATTACTTTGATTAATAGAAATAAAAAATATGGAAAACTCGTTTCATAAAAAACGGAAATTTTACAGGTAAAGACCTAATATTTACTGTTACATCTTCTTTTTATTATTCGATACTGCCTATGACTTACTCCGTTGGTCTAGTGATCGTAAGTGTGACTGCTGATCATAATACGGTTCCGTTTTTAAATCTCACCCCGTCAAACACCGCCAACAACTTAAAGCCTTTGGTCCTATACTTGGTCTTTCTCCGGTCGTATCGGATTGCCGTCCCATCCGTCTATAAGAGTACAAATGGCTAGTATTCGTTAAGACTGGCTGCCGTAGCTGAAAGGAGAAGAATACGTCTCCATACATTCTTGAGCCCAAGTGTTAACCAGATGAAAGTAGGACCATTTGAAAGCGTATATATAAACAATTTATAGCTGAAAATCTGGAAAGATTTGTCAATCTAGGAGATGAGGTATTGTAAAATAAGTAAAAGTGAGATTATCTATTACCTACACTATAACAGATGATTTTTCTCTGTTATTACACTGTAACAGGCTATTTTTCACCATAATTACTTAAAGATATAAAATCCAGATCAGCATAAAATCACCAAAATAGCTGTGGTTAATTATGAAACGAAATGGTGAAACGATTAACGAAAGTTAAAACAATAACAACTAAGTGAAGTGAAAATTAGGGATATCGATCTGAGATTGATTACTTGAATTGTTGTTGTAACTGCTACTTGTTGGAATTTTGATATTTTGTACTTTTTATTATTATTTTGTAGATATGTACGCAATTTTTTTATCTCCCTAGTTAACACAGAAAATAATCGAAATTAGATATTAAAATGCCCAATTTAATCGAGAATCCATTATATTGCGCTCGTTTCAAATCGAATCGAAAATCTGTCTTTTTTTTTAAGAAAATAGTTTGAAGTTTGCACTGTCAAGTTTCAAAATGAGAAGTTCTCTATTGGAAGATAACGTTCGGAAATTAGAATTTCACTATTGTATTCTTTATGGTAATCGATTTATTGCTATAAATAATACACTACAATCGATTTTCAAACTTGTTTCTTATTTTATTGTTTTTTCGAAATCTAGATTGTAAAACGAGCTAGTTTTTTGTATTTTACTTAAGAAAAATATGGCTAATTTTTTAAAGTATAAACCAATTAGTTAACTTCAGGCCCAAAAATCCCATTCTCCTTTGGTCGAGTCAAATTTCTTATAAATTTCTATTTATCTTAAACGTTTACGCATTGTTTGTAATCAATACTACTGTCATCATCAGGTGAGATTGCGGTCAAGCACTGGCTTATAATAAGTAAAAAAAAAAATTAATATGGCCCGATCGGACATCCGAATTTTACGAATTAAGTACTCTTTTGCTAATCAAAATTATACTTTTTATTACATTTCTCATATGTTGCAGTTACAACTTTGTGTGGTCCAATAATCCACTCATTATTTTCTCAAATATGTTAATGATTAAAAATATTATGCACAGTATCTTCAATCTGGCATTATATTTTTTTATTTTAATTTTTACTGTGAAGTTGTATTATACAAATGTTGCTGAGATCTAAAACAAGAGAGTAATGCACACATTCAAGTATATGAAAAATAGCTGTGGAAACTTTAACGTCAAGTCTTGGTGTACTAAAATTCTACGCCATTAAGCATTTTAAAATTTTGATCAAAATGGAAAAATATATTTGATCGCAAAAGAAAATTTGGCATCCCATCTTACGAAATACTCAATACTTGCTTTCCCCGTGACTTTGATTGCATCCACTTCGTTTTATTAACATCATTATTGTTCTATGCCGAAATTCGTATTTTTTGGGTTTTGCCTTGTCCTAGTTGTCTGTCAGTGCGTCTGTCTCTGTGAAAACGTTTTCTCTGAAAATATTTCAAGTAGATAATTTGGCATAGTTAGAATATGCAATTACTCAAATACGGACATGAAGATTAAATTCGAGTTATCGACTTAAGATATTTTAGGTTTTGGGAAGTAAAATGAGAAATTGTTAAAATACAATAAAATATTTCATAAATTACATGTAGATGTTTTTATTGTGAATTAAAACTATGAAATGTACACTCACAAGCAGGATCGATCAATAATTCATCTCTATATATAAAAACCAATTGCTGTTGCAACTCAATAATGGCTCGACTGAGTTTGATGATTTTTTTTTGTGTGTGATTTATATGTTTATGACTATACTCGTATAAATTATACTTTCAAGATTTGTAAATAAATAAAAGTAAAGAAAACTGCTTTACAAACTTTAAATAGGCAAGACGCGAAGACACTGAAACAATTGCTGAAAGTCGCATTTTGTTTGTATCTTTCTTGTTTAATTAATAATTTTTTTATAGGATAAGGGTGACAAACGAGTACACAGTCCAACTGATGGTAAGTGGTTGCTGTGGCCCATAGGCATCTACATCTATCTTCAATTACGAATCAAAATGCAGATGCGTTGTCACCCGTGAGGACTAAGATGGAATGCCTCGTTTCCAGTTAAAAGGGTCTCCGGTTCTCTACACTCACCATACGAAACACAGCAGCGTTAAGCTGCTATTTTACGCTGGTATTCTGTGAGAGCGTGGTCCTTCCCCGGTCGAGCCGACCCATTCGTACTACAACCATAATATAGCTGCAGCATGGCTCTACCACGTATACATATTAATCAGTTTTATTAGATACATTCTCCAGTTATCTGAAAATTCGAATATTTGCGATAAAAATAAGCTTGTAAATAGTTTGTCTGGCTTTTGTAAAAATTGTTTCATTTATAGCGTTACGGAAACTCGTGATACGTACGCCGAAGGAATTATTTGAGCAAATTAATATTTGGCCTTTACAAATAAGCTCACGTTTCACGTTTACGTACTTACAGAATCATTACGTTAGTAAAAAAAGGAATCTCTTTTGGCAAAGAGTAATGGTAGATCTAATAGTGAATTGAGAAATAGTAATAAGGTTCTTCATAATTAAAAATCCTTATGGGTCAATGTACACATAATATGACTTTTAGAAACGAAATTTAAAAATTATTTTAAAAAGTAATTGTTCCAAAACTTATATAGGTATATATAACATGTAACAATAACCCTATGGTTCCCATTAAGTGCGTTATCAGAATTAGTATTCAAACGAATAGAAATAACTTTACTTCAGAAAACTCGACCATTAAATAATATAATTTACAAAAAAAATTGTATTGGACAGTCCTTCTTCTTCGTCAATCAAAGTCCTAGACACTGGCCTTTTCTTGTTTCGTTGATTTTACGGTTACACTGCCATCAATCAAAAGCCATAAGATAAGCCATTTTTCATAAAGGCCTCTTACAACATATATGGGATGAAATACGGTGATGGATTCTCTTACTCGACATAACACGACATAGTCATCGCGGTTTAAGTTAAAGTTACAGCCTATATTCGTCTACAGCTGGACACAGGCCACATACTATTTCTTAGACAGTCAAGGAACGATTAGTCCAATGCGTTGCCCCACTGCGTGCTGGCAGAATTTACAACTAAGTAATAATTATACCCAGGACATGCGGGTTTCGTCACGATGTTTTCCTTCATCGCCGATTGCTTGCAAAAACTGCACATAAAATTGTAATTAACAATTACATGGCTCAGGTTGTGCGGTTGAATTCAATTCGAATTCAACATAGCATAATAAGATAGTATCGCATATACATACTCTTTTATCGATGCAATCGATACGGTTTATAGCAGGTTCAGTTTAGTACAACAAGGGAACAAATTACACATATTTATTTCAGCTAAGTTTGGAACACAGAGAATTTTACTACTTGAGAGCAGGTGCGCGTGATTATATCAATAAAACAATTCAGCAATTGCACGTGTGAATTTGTTGCATTCCTCTTAAAACAAATTTCAGACCAGTTTTGAACGATAACGGAATACCTACACGATGTTTGTTTCCAATTATCGGTTCAGTGAAATAGTAGACTTTGCAGGCAGAGCGTGGCTTACATTTTTATTGTACATTCCATTTGCTTCTACATTGTAAATTTTTGGAGCGTTATTACAATACAGTTCAGTGGAGTGGAATGCCTATTATGCTTCTAAGTTGTGTTTCAAATATTTGGTTGTTTTATCTATAGAAGACACAACAACTAAGTTTTAACCTTATTGTTCCTATCCCATATCCAAATGTATAATATACCTAATATAAAAGTACTATTTAAATATATAAACTGAATAAAATACGAAATCAATTTCGGGAGTAAGCAGAAAGTTTGGCCTCATGCAATTCCGTGCATCATAATTATTAGTTCGCATTTAACTTGTACTGTTGATGTGTTTCTCGTTAGTTTTAATTGTATCTAGTTTTTTTTATATCTTTTATTTATTTAATTGACATATAAATTCATTCGATGAAAACATTTAAATAAAACTGAAATTCATTTAAAATATTAATAATACACTGAAAATTGGTCAAAAACTCAAATTTCATTATTATTGGAAGTCATCGTGCCCTATTAAACTTTTTAAAGATTCTGAAAATTATGTAAAAACGTGAGAAAAAGACAATTTTGTCACATAAAGTTGCAATAAATTCTTCTGTTACTTTTTATAGAATAAGGGTGACAAACGAGCACACAGTTCACCTGATTGTAAGTGGATGCTGTGGCCCATAGACATAAACATCTATCCTCGATTAGGAATTAATATGCAGATGCGTTGTCACCCCTGAGGACTAAGATGGAGTGCCTCGTTTCCACTAAAAAGCGTCTCCAGTACTCTACACTCACCATAAGAAACACAGCAGCGTTAAGCTGCTGTTTTTCGCTGGTATTCTGTGAGAGCGTGGTCCTTCCCTGGTCGAGCCGATCCATTCGTGCTACAACCATAACATAGTTGCAGTATGGCTTTACCACGTCTGATGAGTGTAGAGACCGGAGACCCTTTTTATTGAAAACGGGGCATTTCACCCTAGTCTTCAGGGGTGGTAACACCTTCTGCATTTTGATTCTTAATCGAGGATAAATATAGACTTCTATGAGCCACAACATTAGCTTACGATCAGGTGTACTGTCTGCTCGTTTGCCACCTTTATACTATACTAAAAAAATAGCTTCATGCCTGTAATCGCCTAGGAGGTAAGTGGCTCGCTGCTCTTTGTGAGTACAAAGAGTAGCGAGCCACTCGAAACCCATCTAACCAAAAAATATGGGCTTAGAAATAGCATATGGTGAAAAAAGAATGATAAGCTAGCTCATCGCCTTCACAACGCTAATAGTATATTTTTTCGAAATGCTAGACAAGTAACAGAGTTGGCACATAATTTTATTATAAGTCCAACATAAAAAATGGGACTTGGAACTCCCAGACCAACAATCGAGGCCGAACATGACGATTAAAATAATTCCTAACTACGGAGGCGCGTGTCCCATTATTAGATATTAAAATTTCTATTTTCTCTGTTTGTGGTATGATAACTTTGTATAGAAATATTTTTTCAATTAAGTTTCCAATTTTTTACCCTATAAAGCTATAAAAAATCTAAGAAAGCAATTATGTACTCAAAAAATAATGGATTCAGATGTAAAGAATGATTTAACGAATGCTCCAGTGACATAACTATTCAAAGCTGTGGAAAGTAGTTGAGGCGGACAAAAACGCATGGAAAAGCACAACACGTTGAAGCACACTTGTGGATGTGCTCTAGCGTAAAAGCGTGAAAACGTTTTACGTTTCACCCCGTGAAAGTCGTCAAACAAAATGTATGGAAACTTGACAATCCAGGACTATTTTTATATAGTACAAGGGTGACAAACGAGCACGCAGGCCACCTGATAGTAAGATGAGATTGTGACCCATAGACATCGTCATTAATCCTCGATTAAGAATCAAAATGCAGATGCATTGTCACCCCTGAGGACTAAGATAGAATGCCTCGTTTCCAATAAAAAGGGCCAGCCTTAACTGCTATTTTACGCTGGTACTCTCTGAGGGCATGGTCCTACTCCGGTTGAGTCTCCGACTCGTTCGTGCTACAACTAATATAGTTGTAACTGACTCTATTACGTGTGATATAAGCTGGTTATAATGTATTAGCATGTTATTAAACATCCATGCTCTTTAGGATAAAATATTAATACCAACAAATAACTGCTAATAATGGTTTTGTCGAATTATTGTCCCTTCGCTTCGCATGCTTGCGCTTACTTCGGCACTAACTGCAGTTTTTATTATTTTAAGATGTTATCAGGGGCATCTCCTTGATCTCGTCCATCTCATGTTTTTATATTTTTTTGCCTCTGTATTAATTATAAAAATATTTTTTTTTATAATTAATATAGAGGGAAATGAAAATTAAATAACTTTTATTTAATTAACGTAAAAAAACCATAACAGAAAATATATTAAAAATATAAAATGATTATGTCTGTTATTCACTGTCTTAACAGTGTCTCGTGGACATTGATGCCTGGTGTGAAATACCGAGAGCAGCGACGGAAAAAAATATGGCATTAAGACCGTGCTTTATGGAAACAATGGACGAGACTTAAGTTTAGCATTGGCTTTGCGTTGGTTGGACTTGGTAATATATATGAAGTATATTGTAAACCAATTTCAGAATTCTAAAAGTAATGTAATTGTGGCTTAAAATATCTCAAAGTGTGCAACATAAAAGAACTCTCAAATAGTTACACAAAATGATCAACTATGTAGGATGTGAAGTATCATTTTGTAATCGTTTCTTTTATCTTCATTAACATCATCCTCATGCTATGTCACGTATGTGGACACTCATAAGTGTCGTGTTGTTTTATTGCTGTTTGCACAGACCTCGGCGTACGTGATACGCAATCAGCAGAAAAGCTTTTAAATGTAGATTTAATTAATTGTTGTACGAAAAGGGTAAATTATAGCATTTAAATTGTGACATTATTATCTTCACTTGTATAGATTGTATTTTTAAGTATTATATAAACCATTGCTTGGCTACTATACTATGTGATGGTAAGTGGTGATGGAAACTAAGATGGTAAAGTGCACTATTAGTCATAATACTTAACAAAATTTGATAACATTTACTTTGAAGACATAGCTATCGAATGAATAGACAGATTCTGGTAAATTATTCCACTCTTTTGCTGTACGTATTATTAACGTAAACGACGAAGCAGACCTTTTGGTTCGAATGTGTTCTATGTCGACAACACACCTATTGGCAACCAGCTGAGCATCTGGTAGTCGTGCACTTAAGTCATGCAACTCCTACGCACACTCTTTTAAATTAATCCTTTAAAACACCGATAAATGGCTACTTTGCGCCTGTGTACTATAGACTAGTAAGATTTGTTCTAATCATATTAATGTCCCACGAGCATAAGCGGTGCTAGCAGTTGCACGGTGAGCCGGCGCTAGGACCGGCGTCGTGTGATTGGCTTCATAGTGTCCCATACAATACTGACGCTCGGACGTAGACCCGGTTTGACGCGGGGCTTAGTTCCGGCGAAAAAGCGTCTCGTGGGCATGAGGCCAAGTCGCTAAGTGGCATTTGGTGTTAAAATATTAAACTAAATAGAAAAATTAAGATAACAAAACAATAGTCAGCCAATTAATATACCCTGCTTCAGATATATAATCGAAATTAATAAAGTATTTTCATATTTGACATATCATCATTTACAAACACATGGAATAATATTTTCAAAATTATTCATTTGTTTAAAGATTAGTTTTATGTTTTAATCGTAGTTGAATCTTTTTTGTTATCGTCGATACGTTAAAAATTCGAGTAATTATGGAACAAGAGTACTGTCGTGGCAACAACGTGGTAGAGCCACACTGCAGCTTAATAATAGTATAGTTGTAGCACGAATGGGTCGGCTTGACCGGGGAAGGACCAACGCTCTCACAGAATACCAGCGTAAAATAGCAGCTTAATGCTGCTGTGTTTCGTATGGTGAGTGTAGAGAACCTCATGCCTCATGAACTCAATGATTGCCAGTGCGAAGCGTCCAGACGTGCCTTGCACTGCTGTTAAGCACTGCTTAACAGGCACAAATGAAGGAATTGTGAAATTCGTTGTTACCTGCGACGAAAAATGAATTCTGTTTGACAATCGCAAGCGCTCAGCAAGTTGGTGGGATTCTGGTTCAACACCTAAACAATGACCTAAATGAAAACCTACCCCTAGAAAAGTGATGGTCAATTTTTGGTGGTCTAGCGCCAGTGTAATTCATCACAGATTCTTACCAAACGGGATGAACATTACTGCAGATGTGTACCGTGAAGAACCGTCCAAAGCAACTTATGTCAGCCGTCTCTTCCATCTCTGCACAGGGAGAACGATACACGGACCCATGCCGCAAAGGATAAAGCTGATCTGCTAGGCTCTTTTTTGCATCCAACTCGACTCTCGATGACAGGGGGAGCATATCGCCGACCAGCCCGCGGTGTGAGTACTCCATTCCAGATGTGCGGTTCTCACAGCGCTCGGTTCGCAGAGCACTCCTCTCCCTGGACATCAACAAGTCGAGTGGGCCTAACGGAATCCCCCAATTGTGCTGAGGACGTGTGCTATATAGTTGGCACCGGTTCTAACTCGTCATTTCCGATACTCCTACTCCATATGCGTTGTACCGAATTCATGAAAGACAGCTGTCGTCCACCCAATTCCTAAAAAAGGTGACCGCTCTGATCCGTCTAACTACAGGTCTATCACCATCACCGCCTTGTTCTCCAAAGTAAGGGAACCCATTATAAATTGCCAGCTCATGTGATAACTTGAGGATCACGAGCTTATTAGTGACCGCCAATACGGTTCGTTGGGGTCTACAAGCTGGTGGTCTTCTGGTCTACGTGACTCATAGATGGGCGGAGGCAGTATAGTCCAAGCTCCGATTACAAGCCTATCAACGCTGGCGTTCCACGCGGCTGCGTGCTATCGTCAACACTGTTTTTCCTGCATATCAGTTACTAGCTGTGCCCCGCGGTTTCACCCGCGTCATCACGTGTCCGAGGTACGCGACATGACCTAGTTCAAGCATTTTATAAAGGCTAGGGTTTAAGCGTCGTTCGCGCGCCCAGACAAGTATTGAATTATTTTAATTTTACATTATCTCTTAAACTATGCGTCCAAATAACATTGTATACAGAACAAAGTTTATCTTTATATAATTGTCTTGATGACGAAGTAACTTTCGTTCGTAAGGATAAATAGGCCAAGCCTAATAATAACGCTCATAAATCACTTTTAAATTTTAAATTTTTTTTGTCACAAAATACCAAATTATGGCTTATGTATAAGAAATAGACATATGGTACCGCGGATTTTTTTTGACTGAGTAATGGTCTATATTTTCCTAGAACATTTCATTTACGTATCCCTAACGATAACACCAGCGTACGCGGATAAATCATTTCGGGAGTGCTTTTTCTTCTGACTTGCTTAACAAATATCCATATTTAAGGCTAGCTGAGTAATATAGCTTAATGCTAGATAGCCTATACTATTCCACGTGAATCTGGACATAATATACAAAAAGATTTTTTTAAATCGTACTGGTAGTTCAAGAGATTAGCGCGTTTAAACAAACAAAAAAACAAAATAAACTATTCCGCTTTATTATATTAAGTATAGATATGTTGCCAACCGGTAACATTTATTGCTATGTGGATGTCAGCACTGGTGATGCTCTATAAATCAGCCGTGACAATATTTCTCGGGAACGTCGCGGAGTACCGGAACAAACTTGTGTCTGAAGTCGAGTCTTTGTTGAACAAAGTCTCGGATTGGGGGCGACTAAATCTAGTCCAGTCCAGCTAAAAAGAACCCTTTTGTCATATCTCCTTAGTTTCAAGGCACTTCCCTTGTTGCCTCAGCCAGTATCGGAATCCTCGGCGTTGACATATTGAATGATGTGCAGTTTCGTGGTCATTTGGAAGAGAAGGTCAAATTGGCCTCTAAAAAGCTTGGCGTGCTCAGAAGAGCGGGACAGTGTTTCATGCCGGCACACCGCCTGTAACTTTACAAGGCACAGGTTCGGCCTAATATGTAATACTGTTCCCATCTCTAGGCTGGGGTTTCACAATGCCAGCTCCTTCTACTTGACCACATCCAGCTCAGAGCGGCTCGAATCGTCGACGACCGAGTCCTCTCCAATCAGCTCGAGTCACTGGCGCTGTGAAGAAATGTTGCATCCCTTTGCATTTATTTTCTTTTACATCTACCATGGGGAGTGCTTTGAGAAATTGGTCGGATTAATCCCAACCGACATTTCTCCTGATACCGTCTACATTTACCGAAAAGACTGATATATGATATGAATGAGATAAGACTTAGAGACTACTCCTTTTTAACAGGCACCTGCAATTCCTCTGGTGTTGCAGTTGTTCATGGGCGGCGGTAGTCACTTACAATCGGGTGAGCCGTATGCTCATTTGCCCCCTCTCCTATAAAAAAATTTCTCACGCCTTGCACCAGCGTTGGACAATCGCTCATCCCCGCTGCTCCTGCACGACAACGCGCGACCTCAAACTGTACAACAGACGGTCTCCAAGTTACAAGAGGAGGTTGGAAGTTCTCCGTCATCCCCCGTACTCACCAGACTTTGAGCCTACAGACTTCTACTTTTTCCAGAATTTGGATAATTTTTTGGCAGGAAAAAAATCAAAACCCGAGAGACAGTACAAAATGCCTTTGAAGAATTTGTTGCCTTTGTCTAGCTGATTTCTTCAAGAAGAGCATCAATAATCTGCCACTGCGTTGGCAAAAATGTATCAACTGAATGGGTGATTACTTTGATTAATAGAAATAAAAAAATATGGAAAACTCGTTTCATAAAAAACGGAAATTTTACAGGTAAAGACCTTATATTTACTGTTACATCTTCTTTTTATTATTCGATACTGTCTATGACTACCTCCGTTGGTCTAGTGATCGTAAGTGTGACTGCTGATCATAATACGGTTCCGTTTTTAAATCTCACCCCGTCAAACACCGCCAACAACTTAAAGCCTTTGGTCCTATACCTGGTCTTTCTCCGGTCGTATCGGATTGCCGTCCCATCCGTCTATAAGAGTACAAATGGCTAGTATTCGTTAAGACTGGCTGCCGGAGCTGAAAGGAGAAGGATACGTCTCCATACATTCTTGAGCCCAAGTGTTAACTAGATGAAAGTAGGGCCATTTGAAAGCGTATATATAAACAATTCATAGCCGAAAATCTGGCAAGATTTGTCAATCTTGGAGATGAGTTATTGTAAAATAAGTAAAAGTGAGATTATCTATTACCTACACTATAACAGATGATTTTTGTCTGTTATTACACTGTAACAGGCTATTTTTCACCATAATTACTTAAAGATATAAAATCCAGATCAGCATAAAATCACCAAACTAGCTGTGGTTAATTATGAAACGAAATGGTGAAACGATTAACGAAAGTTAAAACAATAACAACTAAGTGAAGTGAAAATTAGGGATATCGATCTGAGATTGATTACTTGAATTGTTGTTGTAACTGCTACTTGTTGGAATTTTGATATTTTGTACTTTTTATTATTATTTTGTAGATATGTACGCAATTTTTTTATCTCCCTAGTTAACACAGAAAATAATCGAAATTAGATATTAAAATGCCCAATTTAATCGAGAATCCATTATATTGCGCTCGTTTCAAATCGAATCGAAAATCTGTCTTTTTTTTTAAGAAAATAGTTTGAAGTTTGCACTGTCAAGTTTCAAAATGAGAAGTTCTCTATTGGAAGATAACGTTCGGAAATTAGAATTTCACTATTGTATTCTTTATGGTAATCGATTTATTGCTATAAATAATACACTACAATCGATTTTCTAACTTGTTTCTTATTTTATTGTTTTTTCGAAATCTAGATTGTAAAACGAGCTAGTTTTTTGTATTTTACTTAAGAAAAATATGGCTAATTTTTTAAAGTATAAACCAATTAGTTAACTTCAGGCCCAAAAATCCCATTCTCCTTTGGTCGAGTCAAATTTCTTATAAATTTCTATTTATCTTAAACGTTTACGCATTGTTTGTAATCAATACTACTGTCATCATCAGGTGAGATTGCGGTCAAGCACTGGCTTATAATAAGTTAAAAAAAAATTGAATATGGCCCGATCGGACATCCGAATTTTACGAATTAAATACTCTTTTGCTAATTAAAATTATACCTTTTTTAATCACATTTCTCATAGGTTGCAGTTACAACTTTTTTTGTGGTCCAATAATCCACTTATTATTTTCGCAATTATGTTAATGATTAAAAATATTATGCATAGTATCTTCAATCTGGCATTATATCATAACATGTATTATACAAATGTTGCTGAGATCTGGAACAAGAGAGTAATGCACACATTCAAGTTTATGAAAAATAGCTGTGGAAAATTGAACGGCAAATGTTGGTGTACTAAAATTCTACGCCATAAGGCATTTTAAAGTTTTGATCAAAATAGAAAAATATATTTGATCGTAAAAGAAAATTTGACATCCCGTCTTACGAAATACTCAATACTTGCTTTTTCCCGTGGCTTTGAATGGCGTCGACTTCATTTAATTAACATCATTATTGTTCTATGCCAAAATTCGTATTTGTGGGTTCTTGCCTTGTTATAGTTATCTGTCTGTGCATCTATCTCTATGATAACGTTTTCTCTGAAAATATTTCAAGTAGATAATTTGGCATAGTTAGAATATGCAATTACTCAAATACGGACATGAAGATTAAATTCGAGTTATCGACTTAAGATATTAGTTTTGGGAAGTAAAATGGGAAATTGTTAAAATAAAATAAAATATTTAACAAATTACATGTAGATGTTTTTATTGTGAATTAAAACAATGAAATGTACACTCACAAACAGGATCGATCAATAATTCATCTCTATATATAAAAATCAATTGCTGTTGAAACTCGATAATGGCTGAATGTGATGAATTTTTTGTGTGTGATTTATATGTTTATGTATGACTGACAGTAAATTATACTTTCAAGATTTATTTATAAATAAATAAAAGCAAAGGAAACTGCTTTACAAACTTTCAATAGGCAAGACGCGAAGACACTGAAACAATTGCTGTCTAGATTTGATGTAAAAATTTGTAGCATTTAGTTTGTCTCTTTCTTGTTTAGTTATATATTAATCAGTTTTATTAGATACGTTCTTGAGTTATCTGAACATTCGAATATTTGCAATAAAAATCTTTTGGCAAAGAGTAATGGTAGACATAATAGTGAATTGAGAAATAGTAATAAGGTTCTTTATAGTTACAAAATCTTTATGGGTCAATGTACACATAATATGACTTTCAGAAACAAAATTTAAAAATTATATTAAAAAGTAATTGTTCCAAGCCTTATAATTCCTATGGTCCCCGTTAAGTGCGTTATCAGAATTAGTATTCAAACGAATAGAAATAACTTTACTTCAGAAAACTCGACCATTAAATAATACAATTTACAAAAAAAATTGTATTGGACAGTCGCATGCTTGCGCTTACTTCGGCACTAACTGCAGTTTTTATTTTATTTTAAGATGTTATCAGGGGCATCTCCTTGATCTCGTCCATCTCATGTTTTTATATTTTTTTGCCTCTGTCTTAATTATAAAAAGAATATTTTTTTTTATAATTAATATAGAGGGAAATGAAAATTAAATAACTTTTATTTCATTAACGTTTGTCAATTATTTATTTAAATAAAAAACACATAATAGAATATATATTAAAAATATAAAATGATTATGTCTGTTATTCACTGTCTTAACAGTGTCTCGTGGACATTGATGCCTGGTGTGAAATACCGAGAGCAGCGACGGAAAACAGCGTTAAGGGTGCGAGATCCGCCTGCTATACGTGGCAATTATGGCATTAAGACAGTGCTTTATGGAAACAATGGACGAGACTTACGTTTAGCGTTGGCTTTGCGTTGGCCGGACTTGGTAATATAGATGAAGTATATTGTAAACCAATTTCAGAATTCTTAAAGTAATGTAATTGTGGCTTAAAATATCTCAAAGAGTGCAACATAAAAGAACTCTCAAATAGTTACACAAAATGATCAACTATGTAGGATGTGAAGTATCATTTTGTAATCGTTTCTTTTATCTTCATTAACATCATCCTCATGCTATGTCACGTATGTGGACACTCATAAGTGTCGTGTTGTTTTATTGCTGTTTGCACAGACCTCAGCGTACGTGATGCGCAATCAGCAGAAAAGCTTTTAAATGTAGATTTAATTAATCGTTGTACGAAAAGGGTAAATTATAGCATTTTAATTGTGACATTATTATCTTCACTTGTATGTATTGTATTTTTAAGTATTAAGCCATTGCTTGGCTACTATCCTATCTGATGGTAAGTGGTGATGGAAACTAAGACGGTAAAGCACTATTAGTCAGAATACTTAACAAAATTTGATAACATTTACTTTGAAGACATAGTTATCGAATGAATAGACAGATTCTGGTAAATTATTCCACTCTTTTGCTGTACGTATTATTAACGTAAACGACGAAGCAGAATTTTTGGTTTGTATGTGTTCTATGCAGACAACACACTATTGGCAACCAGCTGAGCATCTGGTAGTCATGCACTTAAGTCATGCAATTCCTACGCACTCTCTTTTAAATTAATCCTTTAAAATACCGATAAATGGCTACTTTGCGCCTGTGTACTATAGACTAGTAAGATTTGTTCTAATCATATTAATGTCCCACGAGCATGAGCTGTGCTAGCAGTTGCACGGTGAGCCGGCACTAACACCGGCGTCGTGTGATTGGCTTCATAGTGTCCCATATAATACTGACGACTAGTACGTAGACGTAGACCCGGTTTGACGGCGGGTTTGGCTGCGGCGAAAAACCGTTTCGTGGGCATGAGGCCAAGCCGCTAAGTGGCATTTGGTGTTAAAATATTAAACTGAATTGAAACATTAAGATAACTAAACAATGGTCAGCCATTTAATATACCCTGATTCAGATATACAATCGAAATTAATAAAGTATTTTAATATTTGACATATCATCATTTACAAACATGGAATAATATTTTCAAAATTAGTCATTTGTTTATAGATTAGTTTTATGTTTTAATCGTAGTTGAATCTTTTTTGTTATCGTCAATACGTTAAAAATTCGAGTAATTATGGAACAAGAGTACTGTCGTGGCAACAACGTGGTAGAGCCACACTGCAGCTTAATAATAGTATAGTTGTAGCACGAATGGGTCGGCTTGACCGGGGAAGGACCACGCTTTCACAGAATATCAGCGTAAAATAGCAGCTTAATGCTGCTGTGTTTCGTATGGTAAGTGTAGAGAACCGGAGACCCATTTTACTGGAAAAGAGGCATTTTATCTTAGTCCTCACGGCTGACAACGCATCTGCATTTTAATTCGCAATACGAAGATAGATGTAGATGTCTATGGGCCACAGTAACCACTTACCATCAGGTGGACTGTGTGCTCGATTGTCACCCTTATTCTATAAAAAAAAAACGCGACACAAGCGGCACGCAACATCAACGACGTTTACGGAGCGAATACTACAAACGAAGGCACCACCCGTTATTGGTTCACCCGCTTTCGTTCTGGAAATTTCGACTTGAAAAATGAACCCGAATTACGACGAATTAAAGACGATTTTTTAAGCTGATGATACTCAATCCACGGATGAATTAGCAGAAGCTCGCGATCAAAACAACATAGGTCCATTTGCGTCAAATTGGCTGCGTAAAAAACTTGACGAATGGATGCCTCATGAACTCAATGATCGCCAGTGCGAATCGTCTAGACGTGCCTTGCACTGCTCAACAGGCGCAAATGACGGAATCGTGAAACGCTTTGTTACCTGCGACGAAAAATGAATTCTGTTTGACAATCGCAAGCGCTCAGCAAGTTGGTGGGATTCTGGTTCAACACCTAAACAATGACCTAAATGAAAACCTACCCCTAGAAAAGTGATGGTCACTTTTTGGTGGTTTAGCGCCAGTGTAATTCATCACAGCTTCTTACCAAACGGGATGAACATTACTGCAGTTGTGTACCGTGAAGAACCGTCCAAGGCAACATTTGTCAGCCATCTCTTCCATCTCTGCACAGGGTAACGATTCACTGACCCATGCCGCAAAGGATAAAGCTGATCTGCTAGGCTCTTTTTTGCGTCCAACTCGACTCTCGATGACAGGGGGAGCACATCACCGACCAGCCCGCGGTGTGAGTGCTTCATTCCGGATGTGCGGTTCACACAGCACTCTGTTCGCAAAGGACTCCTTCCCTGGACATCCACAAGTCGAGTGAAACTGACGGAATCCACCCAATTGTGCTGAGGACGTGTGCTCTGTAGTTGACATCGGTACTAACGCCTCATTTCTGGTACTCCTACTCCATATGAGTTTTACCGAATCCATGAAAGACAGCTGTCGTCCACCCAATTCTTAAAAGAGGTGACCGCTCAGATCCGTCTAACTACAGGTCTATCACCATCACCGCCTTGTTCTCCAAAATAATGGAATCCATTATAAATTGCCAGCTCATGCGGTACCTTGAGGATAGTGACCGCCAATACGGTTTTCGTTGGGGTCGACAAGCTGGTGGTCTTCTGGTCTACGTGACTCATAGAAGGGGTGGAGGCAGTAGAGTTCAAGCTCCGATAATAAGCCTTTTAAAGCCTATAACGAGGCTGCGTGCTATCGTCAA
The DNA here is from genome assembly GCA_963668995.1 of Parnassius mnemosyne. Lineage (NCBI taxonomy): Eukaryota > Metazoa > Arthropoda > Insecta > Lepidoptera > Papilionidae > Parnassius > Parnassius mnemosyne. The sequence goes on along the minus strand of CAVLGL010000035.1, from coordinate 39,065,571 downwards.
CACTGTTTCTTCTGCATATCAATTATATGTTGCGAACCGGTAACATTCATTGCTATGTGGATGACAGCACTGGTAATGCTCTATAAATCAGCCGTGCCAATATTTCACGGGAACGTCGCGGAGTACCGGAACAAACTTGTGGCTGAAGTCGAGTCTTTACTGAGCAAAGTCTCGGATTGGGGGCCACTAAATCTAGTCCAGTTTAATCCCCAAAAGACACAAATTTGCACGTTTACTGCTAAAAAGAACCCTTTTGTCGTATCTCCTTAGTTTCAAGGCACTCCCCTTGTTGCCTTAGCCAGTATCGGAATCTTCGGCGTTGACATATGGAATGATGTACAGTTTTGTGGTCATTTGGAAGAGAAGGTCGAATTGGCCTCTTAAAAGCTTGGCGTGCTCAGGAGAGCACGACAGTGTTTCACACCGGCACACCGTCTGTAACTTTACAAGGCACAGGTTCGGCCTCATATGGAATACTGTTCCCATCTATAGGCTGGGGTTCCACAATGCCAGCTCCTTCCACTCCAGTTCAGAGCGGCTTGAATCGTCGACGACCGAGTCCTCTCCAATCGGCTCGAGTCACTGGCGCTGCGAAGAGATGCTGCATCCCTTTGCATTTTCTTTTATATCTACCACGGGGAGTGCTATGAGAAATTGGTCGGATTAATTCCAACCGACATTTTACGAATGCACATCGCGGCAAAACTCCAGATACCATTTACACTTACCGATAAGACTGATATGATATGAATAAGACTTCAAGAAAAGAGCCTGCTCCTTTTTAACAGACTGGCAAGGCACCTGCAATTCCTCTGGTGTTGCAGTTGTTCATGGGCGGCGGTAGTCACTTACGATCAGGTCGTATGCTCATTTGCCCCCTCTTCTATAAAACAGAGCTCCCACGTCTTGCAACAGCGATGGTCAATCGGTCATTCCCGATGCTCCTTCACGACAACGCGCGACCTCATACTGCAGAACAGACGGTCTCCAAGTTACAAGAGCTGGGGTTGAAAGCTCTCCATCATCCGCCGTAAAGACCAGACTTTGACAGACTTCTACTTTTTCCAGAATTTGGAAAAATTTTTGGCGGGAAAAAAGGTATAGGTAAAGACCTAATATTTACTGCCACATCTTCTTTTTTATTATTCGATACTGCCTATGACTGCCTCGTTGGTCTAGTGATTGAAAGTGTGACTTCTAATTATAATACGGTTCCGTCTTTAAATCTCAGATCTTCAAAAACAGTTAAACAGTAGCAGCAGCAGTAGTTGATGACGGTATTTCATCTCGTGAAACACCGCCAATAGCTTAAAGCCTTTGGTTCTGTAAGGCCTTTCTTTTTTTTTTATAGAATAAGGGGAAGGGGAATTGCAGATGCGTTGCCGGCCTTTTAGAAAGGTGTAAGCTCTTTTCTTGAAGGTTCCTAAGTCGTATCGGTCCGGAAAATTCGCTGGTGGTAATTGATTCCACAAAGAAGTTGTCATCATCATCATCATGACAGCCCTTCACAAGTCCACTGCTGAACATAGGCCTCCCCCAAAGAATGCCACAAAGCATGGTCCTGAGCCACCTGCATCCATCGACTTCCTGCATGTCTTACCAGGTCGTCACTCCATCTCGTGGGGGGACGCCCTACACTTCGCCTACCGGTACGAGGCTGCCACTCGAGAACCTTTCTTCCCATCGGTTGTCGGTTCTTCGAGCTATATGGCCGGCCCACTGCCACTTCAGCTTACTAATCCGTTGGGCTATGTCGGTTACTCTGATTCTACTGCGGATATCCTTATTCCTAAGTTTATCACGCAGAGAAACTCCGAGCATAGCCCTCTCCATAGCTCGCTGAGCAACCTTGAGCTTCCTCATACGGCCAGTAGTGGAGGACCACGTCTCAGTTCCGTAAGTCATCACTGGCAACACGCACTGGTTGTACAATTTCGTTTTCAGGTTTTGAGGTATGTCTGACGAGAAGATGTGTCGTAGCTTCCCGAACGCTGCCCAGCCGAGTTGAATCCGTCGATTGACCTCTCGGTCGAAGTTGGACTTACCTAGTCGGACTATTTGTCCCAGGTAAACATACTCGTCAACAACTTCGAGCTTAGTGCTCCCAACAACTACTGGCATAGGTGTGACATGGACATTGAACATGATCTTTGTTTTGTCCATGTTCATCTTAAGACCTATCCGTTGGGAAACACTATCGAGGTCATTGAGCATAGTGCTTAGGTCCTCCATCGATTCTGCCATTTCATTCTCTTCAGCGGTGAAGAGTTTCGGGGATATGACGTCACCCTGTCTTACACCTCTCTGCAATTGGATAGGTTTCGTACTCTGGTTCTGTACTCGGATAGCCATCGTAGCCCTACTGTACAAGCACTTCAACACTTCGATATACCGATAGTCAACTTGGCACCGCTGAAGGGACTGCAGCACCGCCCAAATTTCGACGGAATCAAAGGCTTACTCATAGTCCACATACGCCAGACATAGTGGCAAATTGTACTCTTCGGACTTCTGTACAATTTGCCGAAGGGTATGTATGTGGTCTATGGTGCTAAAACCCTTTCGGAAACCAGCTTGTTCGGGAGGCTGGAAGTCGTCAAGTCTGCGCGCGAGACGATTCGTAATGACTCTCGAAAACAGCACGTAGACGCGGCTCAGAAGGGAAATCGGTCTGTAGTTCTTCAAGAGAGCGTTGTCACCTTTCTTGAAGAACAAGGCTTTCGCACTTCTGCTCCACGCCTCCGGTGTAATGCCACCATGGAGGACGGAATTAAAGAGCTTCTGAAGGACTTCAAGTACCGGTCTTCCACCCACTTTCAGAAGCTCCGCTGTAATTCTATCCTCGCCTGGGGCCTTACCGTTTTTAAGGTGCTGGAGAGCCATTCTAATCTCGCTCAGACTGACGTCCGGGATATCTTCGGAATAGTGTCGGATGAGACTCGCTCTTGGATCGTTACTCACACTTGCGTGTGGCTCCAACGATGACGTGTACAGCTGCCCATAGAACCTCTCAATCTCACTCAAAATCTCAGGTGTCCCGGAAACGATGCTGCCACATTCTGTCTTCAGCTTTGACAGTTGGCTCTTTCTGGCAGACAGATCTCTGGCAAAGACTTTGGAGCCTTGGTTCCGCTCGATCGCTTCTTCAATACGAGCTGTATTGAAGTTGCGTAAGTCCCGCCGCATGCATTTGGAGATATGTCTGTTCAGATGCCTTTATGCTATCAAGTCTGTTGAAGAATGTAGCTTCATCTCCCGTCTAACAGCTATGAGATTAAGAGTGTGATCGGAGAGTTTTTGTGTTCTTCTGCGGCGGGTCTTGCAGAACTTAGCTCCGACCGCATGGACAGTTTTCACGAGCTTGTCATTCATATCGTTCACTTCATTGCAGTCTTCTAGGCACTGAAAACGGTTTTGTAACTCGAGCTGAAAGGTTTCGGGACTTTGGAACAGAGCACGAGGGGGACGGAGCGTTGACTTCATTAGACGAGACCTCTCCAACTTAACGTTTAGGTTCAGTGTGCCTCTAACCATTCGGTGATCGCTACCAGTTTTCACCCTCGCGATCACGGAGACATCACTGAACAGTTGTCGTCTGGTCGTCATAATGAAGTAAATCTCATTTTTTGTCGAACCGTCGGGGCTCGACCAGGTCCACTTCCTGTGGGGCCGCTTCTGGAAGAAAGAGTTCATCATAAAGAGTCCCTCTTTCTCCATGAAGTCGGCCAGCTGCTGGCCCCTTGGGTTCCGTTGCCCCATTCCAAATTTCCCTACTTTCAGCTCACCGTTTTCTCTTGTGCCTAGTTTTGCATTGAAGTCTCCCATTAACACCGTATATTGGGTTTTGGAGGAATGCATGGCTCTAGAGATATCCTCATACATTTCCTCCACCTCCTCATCGGGGTGCGCCGAGGTTGGTGCGTAAACCTGTATGACCTTCAGCGAATACCGTTTGGTGATTCTGAGTATAAGGTACTCAACCCTCGTCGACACACTCCCGATCTTTACAACGTTGTTAACGAGAGACTTGTGGACGATAAATCCGACACCTCCTTGGGACAGATGGTCGCCCTCCCGGTGATAGAGCAAGTTGCCGGATTCGAGGATTACCGTTACCTCCCCCTCTCTTCGGACTTCGGATAATCCTATAATATGCCAGCGCAACTTGTCTATCTCTTCTTCCAGCTCCACAATCTTCTCGTCAGTCCTCAGGATGCGTGTGTTGTACGTTGCCAGGTCGAGTCGTCTAAGGTGGCAACCGAACCTCCACCGGAGATTCTTAGCACTCCCTGCCCCGCCGTTACCATGGTCGCCACCGTAGCCAGGAATAGCGGGGCCGCCGGGGACTGGGGGCCGTCTCTTTGTTACATTCATAGGGGGGTATTTCCCATAGTTGCCACGCTTGGCGAGCGGGTTGGCAACCGCAGTTTTTTTATTGTAATTTTGGCTATTATCAGGAAGATGCTGCTGCCCATCTCCTGCCTGTTTCCCTTTGTCGCCTTTTACGACACCCACGGGAGGATATGGGGTAGTGGATATTCTTGACCGCCACTACACGGCACAAAGAAGTTGTGCGAGGGAGAAAACTTCTTCTAAATCGCACAGTGGTGGACCGTCAATCATCCAGATGGTATGGGTGGTAACGCGAGTTTTGTCGCGATGTGCGATGGTGAAATTGAGCGGTTGGAATTAGTCCGAACAATTCCTCAGAGCACTCCCCGTGATAGATGCGATAAAATACGCAAAGAGATGCAACATCTCTACGCAGTGCCAGTGTATCGAGCCGATCAGATAGAACTCGGTCGTCGACGATTCGAATCGCTCTGCGCTGGATGCGGTCATGTGGAAGGAGCTGGCACTGGGGTGCGCCGGCCCAGAGATGAGAACAGTATTCCACGTGGGGCCGAACTTGCGCTTTGTAAAGTTGCAAGCGATGTGCCGGCATGAAATACTGTCTCGCTCTGCTGAGCACGCCAAGCTTTTTAGAGGCCAATTTGGCCTTCCGTTCCAAGTGACCACGAAACTGCACACTATTCGATATGTCGACGCCAAGGATTCCGATACTAGCTGAGGCAGCAAGGGAAGTGCCTTGAAACTGAGGAGATAAGACAAAGAGGTTCTTTTTAGCGGTAATCGCGCAAACTTGTGTCTTCTGGTGATTGAACTGGACTAGATTTAGACGGCCCCAATCCGAGACTTTGTTAAGCAAAGACTCGACTTCAGACACAAGTTTGTCCCGGTACTCGGCGACGTTTTCCCGAGAAATATTGGCACAGTGCTATCGTCTGCATAGCAATGAATGCTACCAGTTAGCAACATATCATTGATATGCAGGAGAAACAGCGTTGGTGATAGCACGCAGCCTTGTGGAACACCAGCGTTGATAGGCTTAAAATCAGAGCATGCACCGTCTACTATGACCTTGATACTCCGATCAGCAAGGAAACTGGTGATCCATTTGCGCAATTTCTCGGGAAGCCCATAGGAAGGAAGTTTCGAAAGAAACGCTTTGTGCCAGACCCGATCGAAGGCCTTCGCTATGTCCAAACTAACGGCCAATGCCTCCCCCTTGGACTCTACTGCCTCCACCCATCTATGAGTTAAGTAAACTAGAAGATCACTTGCTGATCTATCCCGACGAAAACCGTACTGGCGGTCACTGATCAGCTGGTGATTCTCAAGGGACATCATGAGCTGACAGTTTATAATGGATTCAAAATTCAGTTTAAAATGTCTTTCTCCAGTCGTATTGGATTCCCGTCCCATCCGATTATGAGAGTGAAGGTGAGGGCATAGAGAGTGTGCACCTATAGCACAAATGGCTAGTATTCGTTAAGACTGGCTGCCATAGCTGAAATTCGGTCGAGTCAAATTTCTTATAAATTTCTATTTATCTTAAGCTTTCACGCATTGTTTGTAATCAATACTACTGTCATCATCCGGTGAGATTGAGGTCAAGCACTGGCTTTTAATAAGTTGAAAAAAATTGCATATGGCCCGATCGGACATCCGAATTTTACGAATTAAATACTCTTTTGCTAATCAAAATTATACCTTTTTTTATCACATTTCTCATACGTTGCAGTTACAACTATTTTGTGGTCCAATAATCCACTTATTATTTTCGCAATTATGTTAATGATTAAAAATATTATGCATAGTATCTTCAATCTGGCATTATATCATAACATGTATTATACAAATGTTGCTGAGATCTGAAACAAGAGAGTAATGCACACATTCAAGTTTATGAAAAATAGCTGTGGAAAATTGAACGGCAAATGTTGGTGTACTAAAATTCTACGCCATTAAGCATTTTAAAGTTTTGATCAAAATGGAAAAATATATTCGTAGATCGTAAAAGAAAATTTGACATCCCATCTTACGAAATACTCAATACTTGTTTTTTCCCGTGACTTTGAATGGCGTCGACTTCATTTAATTAACATCATTATGTTCTATGCCAAAATTCGTATTTTTGGGTTCTTGCCTTGTTCTAGTTGTCTGTCTGTGCGTCTGTCTCTGTGATAACGTTTTCTCTGAAAATATTTCAAGTAGATAATTTGGTATAGTTAGAATATGCAATTACTCAAATACGGATATGAAGATTAAATTCGAGTTATCGACTTAAGATATTAGTTTTGGGAAGTAAAATGGGAAATTGTTAAAATAAAATAAAATATTTAACAAATTACGTGTAGATGTTTTTATTGTGAATTAAAACTATGAAATGTACACTCACAAACAGGATCGATCAATAATTCATCTCTATATATAAAAATCAATTGCTGTTGAAACTCGATAATGGCTGAATGTGATGAATTTTTTGTGTGTGATTTATATGTTTATGACTGACAGTATATTATACTTTCAAGATTTATTTATAAATAAATAAAAGCAAAGGAAACTGCTTTACAAACTTTCAATAGGCAAGACGCGAAGACACTGAAACAATTGCTGTCTAGATTTGATGTAAAAATTTGTCGCATTTTGTTTGTCTCTTTCTTGTTTAATTATATATTAATCAGTTTTATTAGATACGTTCTTGAGTTATCTGAACATTCGAATATTTGCAATAAAAATCTTTTGGCAAAGAGTAATGGTAGACATAATTGTGAATTGAGAAATAGTAATAAGGTTCTTTATAGTTGCAAAATCTTTATGGGTCAATGTACACATAATATGACTTTCAGAAACAAAATTTAAAAATTATATTACAAAGTAATTGTTCCAAGCCTTATAATTCCTTTGGAACCCGTTAAGTGCGTTATCAGAATTAGTATTCAAACGAATAGAAATAACTTTACTTCAGAAAACTCGACCATTAAATAATACAATTTACAAAAAAAATTGTATTGGACAGTCCTTCTTCTTCAGCTTATCAAAGTCCATAGACACTGGCCTTTTCTTGTTTCGTAGATTTTACATTTGGCACACTCAAGACGGTTACACTGCCATCAATCAAAAGCCATAAGATCGGGCGATTTTCATAAACGCCTCTTTCTACACATATGGGATAAAATACGGTGATGGATTCTCTTACTCGACATAACATGACATATTCATTGCGGTTTAAGTTAGCCTATATTCGTCTACAGCTGGACACAGGCCATATACCATTTCTTAGACAGTCAAGGAACGATTAGTCCAACGCGCTGCTCCAGTGCGTGATGCCAGAATTTACAACTAAGAAACTATTTATACCTAGGACATGCGGGTTTCGTCACGATGTTTTCCTTCATCGCCGATTGCTTGCAAAAACAGCACATAAATGGTATATAAAAATTACATGGCTCAGGTTGTGTGGTTATGAAATTTATTGCAAGCACCTGTTCCTGCTGCCGTGGCTCTTCAATTCAATTCGAATTCAACATAGCATAATAAGATAGTTAGTATCGCATATAAATACTCTTTTATTCCTATCGATGCAAAACGATACGGTTTGTAGCAGGTTCAATTTAGTACAACAAGGGAACAAATTACACATATTTATGATTCAGCTAAGTTTGGAACACAGAGAAGTCGGTTTAAGTTAAAGCTTTGAGAGCAGGTTCGAGTAATTATATTAATAAAACAATTCAGTAATTGCACGTGTGAATTTCTGTTGCGTTCCTCTAAAACAAATTTCAGACCAGTTTTGAACGATAACGGAATACCTACCCGATGTTTGTTTCCAATTATCGGTTCAGTGAAATAGAAGACTTTGCAGGCAGAGCGTGGCTTACATTTTTATCGTACATTCCATTTGCTTCTACATTGTAAATTTTTGGAGCGTTATTACAACACAGTTCAGTGGAGTGGAATGCCTATTATGCTTCTAAATTGTGTTTCAAATATTTGGTTGTTCTATTTTTTTTTATAGGACAGGGTGACAAACGAGCACACAGTCCACCTTATGGTAAATGGTTGCTGTGGCCCATAGACATCTACATTTATCCTCGTTTGCGAATCAAAATGCAAATGCGTTGTCACCCGTAAGGGCTAAGATGGAATGCCTCTTTTCCAGTAAAAAGGGTCTCCGGTTCTCTACACTCACCATACGAAACACAGCAGTGTTGAGCTGCTATGTGACGCTGGTATTCTGTGAGAGCGTGGTCCTTCCCCGTTCGAGCCGACCTATTCGTGCTATAACTATACTATTAATATAGCTGCAGCATGGCTCTACCACGTATAAAAAGTAATCTATATAGTATTTGCCGTGTAGTGGCGGTTAAGAATATCCACTACCCCATATCTTCCCGTGGGTGTCGTAAAAGGCGACAAAGGGAAATGTCCCAAGGAGGTGTCGGATTTATCGTCCACAAGTCTCTCGTTAACAACGTTGTAAAGATCGGGAGTGTGTCGACGAGGGTTGAGTACCTTATACTCAGAATCACCAAACGGTATTCGCTGAAGGTCATACAGGTTTACGCACCAACCTCGGCATACCCCGATCAGGAGGTGGAGGAAATGTATGAAGATATCTCTAGAGCCATGCATTCCTCCAAAACCCAATATACGGTGTTAATGGGAGACTTCAACGCAAAACTAGGCACAAGAGAGAACGGTGAGCTGAAAGTAGGGAAATTTGGAATAGGGCAACGGAACCCAAGGGGCCAGCAGCTGGCCGACTTCATGGAGAAAGAGGGACTCTTTATGATTAACTCTTTCTTCCAGAAGCGGCCCCAAAGGAAGTGGACCTCGTCAAGCCCCGACGGTTCGACAAAAAATGAGATTGACTTCATTATGACGACCAGACGACAACTGTTCAGTGATGTCTCCGTGATCGCGAGGGTGAAAACTGGTAGCGATCACCGAATGGTTAGAGGCACACTGAACCTAAACGTTAAGTTAGAGAGGTCTCGTCTAATGAAGTCAACGCTCCGTCCCCCTCGTGCTTTGTTCCAAAGTCCCGAAACCTTTCAGCTCGAGTTACAAAACCGTTTTCAGTGCCTAGAAGACTGCAATGAAGTGGACGATATGAATGACAAGCTCGTGGAAACTGTCCATGCGGTCGGAGCTAAGTTCTGCAAGACCCGCCGCAGAAGAGCACAAACACTCTCCGATCACACTCTTAATCTCATGGCTGTTAGATGGGAGATGAAGCTACATTCTTCAACAGATTTGACAGCATACAGGCAATTGAACAGACAGATCTCCAAATGCATGCGGCGGGACTTACGCTACTTCAATTCAGCTCATATTGAAGAAGCGATCAAGCGGAACCATGGCTCCAAAGTCTTTGCCAGAGATCTGTCTGCCAGAAAGAGCCAACTGTCAAAGCTGAAGACAGAATGTGGCAGCATCGTTACCGAGGCACCTGAGATTTTGAGTGAGATTGAGAGGTTCTATGGGTAGCTGTTCACGTCATCGTTGGAGTGTGAGTTACGATCCAAGAGCGAGTCTTATCCGACATTATTCCGAAGATATCCCGGACGTCAGTCTGAGCGAGATTAGAATGGCTCTCCAGCACCTTAAAAACGGCAAGGCCTCAGGCGAGGATGGAATTACAGCGGAGCTTCTTAAAGCGGGTGGAAAACCTGTACTTGAAGTCCTTCAGAAGCTCTTTAATTCCGTCCTCCATGGTGGCATTACACCGGAGGCGTGGAGCAGAAGTGCGGTAGTCTTGTTCTACAAGAAAGGCGACAACACTCTCTTGAAGAACTACAGAACGATTTCCCTTCTGAGCCGCGTCTACGTGCTGTTTTCGAGAGTCATTACGAATCGTCTCGCGCGCAGACTTGACGACTTCCAGCCTCCCGAACAAGCCGGTTTCCGAAAAGGCTTTAGCACCATAGACCACATGCATACCCTTCGGCAAATTGTACAAAAGTCAGAGGAGTACAATTTGCCACTATGTCTGGCGTATGTGGGCTATGAGAAAGCCTTTGATTCGGTCGAAATTTGGGCGGTGCTGCAGTCCCTTCAGCGGTGCCAAGTGGACTGTCGGTATATCGAAGTGCTGAAGTACTTGTACAGTAGGGCTACGATGGCTATCCGAGTACAGAACCAGAGTACGAAACCTATCCAATTGCAGAGAGGTGTAAGACAAGGTGACGTCATGGAAGGACACTCTTCACCACTGCATTGGAAGACGTTTTCAAGCTTCTGGACTGGAAAGGATACGGTATCAACATCAATGGCGAGTACATCACTCACCTTCGATTTGCCGACGATATAGTCCTTATGGCAGAATCGCTGGAGGATCACTCATTATATTTACATATCTTTACCAGATTATCCATAGCCAGTATGTGTTCTTTTATTTCGTTTTGGGCTCATTTATATTTATTGGATACAGTTTGAAGGGAATTTGTAAGAGATAATATTTCTGATTTAAGGCATTCTACGTCAGTCTCATAACATTTTTTTATGTTATGTCCTATGTATAGTCCTTATGGCAGAATCGCTGGAGGACCTATAAGCACTATGCTCAATGACCTCAATAGAGCTTCCCAACGGATAGGTCTTAAGATGAACATGGACAAAACAATGATCATGTTTAATGTCCATGTCACACCTATGCCGGTAGTTGTTGGGAGCACTAAGCTCGGAGTTGTTGACGAGTATGTTTACCTGGGACAAATAGTCCGACTAGGTAAGTCCAACTTCGACCGAGAGGGGCCCTCTCAGAGGGCAATAGACGGATTCAACACGGTTGGGCAGCGTTCGGGAAATTACGGCACATCTTCTCGTCAGTAATACCTCAAAACTTGAAAACGAGACTGTACAACCAGTGCATGTTGCCAGTGATGACATACGAAACTGAGACGTGGTCCTTCACTACTGGCCGGTTGAGGAAGCTCAAGGTCGCTCAGCGAGCTATGGAGAGGGCTATGCTCGGAGTTTCTCTGCGTGATAAACTCAGAAATGAGGATATCCGCAGTAGAACCAGAGTGACCGACATAGCCCAACGGATTAGTAAGCTGAAATGGCAATGGGCCGGCCATATAGCTCGAAGAACCGACAACGAGAACCGAAAGGTTCTCGAGTGGCAGCCTCGTACCGGCAGGCGAAGTGTTGGGCGTCCCCCTACTAGATGGAGTGACGACCTGGTAAGATATGCAGGAAGTCGATGGATGCAGGTGGTTCGGGACCGTGCTTTGTGGCATTCCTTGGGGGAGGCCTATGTTCAGCATTGGACTTGTGAAGGGCTGTAATGATGAAGATGATGATGGCTCTACCACGTATAAAAAGTAATCTATAGAAGACACAACAACTGAGTTTTAATCTTAGTGTTTCTATCCCATATCCAAATGTATAATATACCTAACACAAAAGTACTATTTAAATATAATAATAACTGAATAGAATACGAAATCAATTTCGGAAGTAAGCAGAACGGTTGGGTTCATGCAATCCCGTGCATCATAATTATTAGTTCGCATTTAACTTATGCCGTTGATGTGTTTCTCGTTAATTTTAATTGCATTTAGTTTTTTTTTATATATATCTTTTATTTATTTAATTGAGGTATATGTTCATTCGATGAAAAGATTTAAATTCATTTAAAATATTAATCATACTCTGAAAATTGGTCAAAAACTTAAATCTCATTATTATTGGAAGTCATCGTGTCCTTTAAAAATTTTTTTAAAGATTCTGAAAATTATGTAAAAAAGGGTTTGACGAAAAGGACATTTTTGTCACATAAAGTTGGAATAAATTCTTCTCTTACTTTTTATAGAATAAGGGTGACAAACGACCACACAGTTCACCTGATGGTAAGTGGATGCTATGGCCCATAGACTGACACATTTATCCTCGATTAAGAATCAAAACGCAGATGCGTTGTCACCCGTGAGCACTAAGATGGAATGCCTCGTTTCCAGAAAAAAGGCCCGGCGGATCTCTACACTCACCATTCGGAACACAGCAGCATTAAGCTGCTATTTTACTCTGGTATTCTGTGAGAGCGTGGTCCCACCTCAGTCGAGCCGATCCATTAATGCTACAACCATAATATAGTTGCAGCATGGCTCTACCACGTAGTAAAAGACAAGTACTCTAAGACAAATTGCGAAAGAATATAGTGTTGACAACGTGAAAGTGCGGAAAACTAAAATCCAAATGAAACCGTTTCATATTATCTAATAAATATAAAAAAAATTACTTTTGATTTGCATTAAAGAATATCTCATTAATACAATATTAAAAGACTATAATAAATACCTCCTAACTACTAAGAGCCACGCGGCAGCTTTGGCCTATGGGCTGCAGCCCAGGGCCCCGTGGTTGTAAAGGGCCCCCAGCCATTAAAGACAATGGCTATTAAAGCTTTAAAAATAGTTATGATATATGAAAATTTCACGAGTATTAGTGGAAATAAAAGAAAAATACCAGCCAAGTGCGAGTCGGACTCGCGCACCAAGGGTTCCAAACAAAGCCATAAGTATATAAGTTTAAAATTATTAAAAATATTTTTATTATATGATGTAACTACAAATTTATGCTTTTCGCAATTTTTCCTTTATCTGTGGTATAAAACGTTGCTTCGTACCAAATTTCAAGATTCTGAGTTCACGGGAAGTACACTGTAGGTTTTGATTCCCTTGCGAATGTCGAAAATTTACGGCATAAACGGCTGTATCTTTGATTGCGTTGGCTTAGACGTTTGATTTTTTCACAGGTCCAAGGGACCGTAGACTTGAGTATTTGATATGAATTTCAGCTTGATACCTCTACGCGTTCCTGAGAAAAAGGCTCTTGACAGACAGAACAGACGAACAACAAAATGATCCTATAAGGGTTCCGTTTTTTCCTTTTGAGGTACGGAACCCTAAAAAGAACTTAAGAAAGTTAATTTTCGAAAAGAGATACATCAGTATACATCAATAAAGAAAATAATACTTTGTGCCTCAGGTTGGAGTTGCGTATACGTACGTCGGAGTGGACATCTGTTTTTGACGCCTTGGCAGTCTTGAAAGTACAGTCCATCCCAAGGCGGCGCGTAGACAGCGACGCCCATACCCGTGTCTACGGGTGCCTCTATAGGTCCCATAGCGGCAATGCCGACTCATCGATCACGTTCAAATGGCTACAGATTTCGTGTTACAATAGGTACCATACGCAGAGACCGTGATCCTCGGGGATTTTAACGTCCACCACGCTGAATGGCTTGGTTTCCGTTTAACCGATCATGTGAGTAGATCTGTTTATGACTTTGCCTAGACATATTATGATCTGACACAACTGGTCACTTCACCTACGCGGATCCCAGATGTGAAGGATCTTCCCTGTTGGAACTTCTGGTCCCCTCTCATCTGGACGGATATCTCTTGGCTATTCGGACCATTGTCTGATTCGGAGTACGGTACCACTCACGCTCCCATCGCGGTTGCGTTCTGCAGGTTGCTGCCGTGTTTGGCACTATAGGTCAGCCGATTGAGATAGAATGCATTCTTATTTGCATCCTACCCTTGGGGGCAGGTTTGCTTCTTGCTGGATGATGTTGTCGTGGATGTGGTACTTTAAGGAAAGTAAATTTTTATTCCATCATCTGTGATGTCTTTTGGAGTTTACGTGGTAGAGCTATGCTGCAGCTATATTAGTAGTATGGTTGCAGCACGTATGGGTCGGCTCGACCGGGGAAGGCTCTCACAAAATACCAGCGTAAAATAGCAGCTCAATACTACTGTGTTTTGTATGGTGAGTTTAGATAACCGGAGACCCTTTTTACTGGAAACGAGGCATTCCATCTTTTTTTTTATAGTATCGGGTGACAAACGAGCACACAGTCCACCTGATGGTAAGTGGTTACTGTGACCCATTGACATCTACATCTATCCTCAATAAAGACTCAAGATGCAGATGCGTTGTCACCCGTGAGGACTAAGATGGAATGCCTCTTTGCCAGTAAAAAGGCTCTCCGGTTCTCTACACTCACCATACGAAACACAGCAGCGTTAAGCTGCTATTTTACGCTGGTTTTCTGTGAGAGCGTGGTTCTTCCCCGGTCGAGCCGACCCATTTGTGCTACAACCATAATATAGCTGCAGCATGGCTCTACCACGTAGTAAAATCTTAGTCCTCAGGGGTGACGACGCATCTGTATTTTGATTCTTAATCGAGGATAGATGTTCATGTCTATGGACCACAGCATCCACTTACCATCAGGTGAACTGTGTGCTTATTTGTTACCCTTATTCTAATAATGGCTGGGGGCCTTTTATATCCACGTGGCTCTGAGATGCAGTCCATATGCCAAAGCTGCCGCATGGCTCTTTGTAGATAATATGTAACGATAGGCCTCTCGTTGGATGAAATGTCCAACGACAGGCCTATCGCCATGACCTACTTGGTCTCGAAAATAATGGAGTCCATTATTAACTGCCAGCTCATGCGGTATCTTGTCCTCAAGCTAATCACTTCCTCCTCGTCCTCAAGCTATTCACTAATCAGCTGGTGCCAGCTGATTAGTTAACGCCAGTACGGTTTCTGTCGAGGTCGCTCAGCTGGTGATCTTCTTGTTTACCTAACACACCGATGGGCGAAGGCGATCGAGTCCTTTTCCGGTCGAGAGCTTTGGCGCTTAGTTGGGAAATAGCGAAAGCCTTCGATTGGGCTTGGCACAAACGAAGCTTCCTTTCTATGAGCTTACCGAGAAATTGTGCAATTGGATTACCAGTTTTCTGGGTGATCGTAGCATCAAGGTCGTAGTTGACGGTGCATGCTTCGATTACAAACAAGCATATTAACGCTGTTCCACAAAGCTGCGTGCTATCACCTACGCTGTTTATTCTGCATATTGTAAAAATCCCACCCCCGTCTTTATTTCTTTCTTTAGAATTTATATCTATAATTTACGTGGCTAGTATATTAACATGTATTGATCTTTCTAAAGGTTTAAATATAGGCCGTTTAATACATTTATGGCGTGATCGTCTTAATTAGGACCCTTATTTACGTTGTGTTTGTATGGTAACTTAGTTCTTTTTAAAAGATGGAAGGGCAAACCGTATGAGATATTTTTAAATTAATTTTTCTTCACCATACGCCTATACGATAGTCACTCATTAAGTTTTGAGATGCTTGAAATTTAAAAATGGAACGCACTCGTGTTAGATGTTTCTAAAAAGCAAATTCATTTGAAAATAGAACCCCATAAGCCATTTGCTCAATATTAAAAAAAAAACAAAGTTCTATTAATTTTCCTGCAACGCTTCCCGCGCTTTTCATTTAAAACGATGGATCTTAACCGTGAACATTTGCGCGCTATGATATATTATGATTTTAAATTTGGTCTAACCGAACAATTAAGTTTACAACGGTTATAATCAGCATTAGGGGACTTAGCTCCATCACGCGCATCAATTTTTAGGTGGTTCGCTGAATTCAAAATGGGTAAAATTAATCTTAAAGATGACCAAAGAACTGAGGCCCCGCAACAAGCAGTAACGGCAGAAAATGTATGGACTACTGAAATGTTGGTCCGAGAAGACCCACGAATCACATATGTGGACATCGAAAAATTGTAGGCATTAGTTCGGGGAGCATTCATACCATCCTACATCAACACCTTGGAGTGAGGAAGCTTTGTTGTCGATGAATGCCTCGTTTGCTCTCTGAAAGCGAAAAACAGACGCGTGTAGATTGGTGCCATGAAATGCGTTCACGTTTTGAAAACTGGGAATCTAGGCGTGTTTCAGAAATCGTTACTGGTGGCGAGACATGATTCTATCAATATGATCCGGAAAATAAAAGGCAATCATCGGTGTCGGTCTACTCAGAAGGACAGTCACCGACAAAACTGCAAAGACCTTGCAACGTCGATAAAAAAAATGGTGGCTAGTTTTTTTTCGCGGAACGGATATTTGTCGACGTCAATGCAGGAAAATTGTAGGTCAGTTAACTCTAAATGGTATACTACAGTTGCATTACCCAAAGATTTTCAAGCTGTGCAGGAGGGAAGACCAAAAACCGGGCTTCGGGGAATCATGCTGCATCACGATAACGCCTCTTCACATACTTCCCTTAGAACAAAAGCATTTATTGAGGTATCTGGTGTTGAAACTCTAAGTGACCCACCCTACAGCCCTGACTTAGCTCCTTGTGATTTCTTTTTGTTCCTGAGAGTGAAAGAAAAAATAATAAGCAACTTCTTTTCAAGCGCCCAAGAAGCCGTGGCTGTCTACGACGAAGCGATTTCCGACCTGTCAGATCAAGACTGGCAAGTGTTTTCAGAGTTGGTTTAGGCGAATGGAACTATGTATAGAACATGATGAAAAATATTTTGAATATGTAAAATAAATATTGATAGTATTTAGAATACTTTTCGTATATCTTAAAACTTATTGAGTGTCTTACGTATTACTTATTTTGAACCTTTGAAATTTCAAAAACCGTTCAACCACTAAAAAATACTTTGAACAAAACAAAATTACTTTTACGGATTTTATTGCGTTTACTTAATTTTAATTTCAAACATTTCGGGTGCTTTGCAGCACCCATTTTCACGGGGTGGAAGGGGAGGGGGCTGAGGTAATTGACGCTATATGTTCTTTTACGCGGGTTGATCTTGTTGTTTGCCCGATATAAGAGAGGTCACATTCACAATCTTGCTTGAACACACCTGCATCTTGTAGAGGGGTATTACACTTAACGGATAATAATAACTGACTAATCTTTTTCGGCGGCTTGTAAAATGTTCTAATGGAAGCTTGCTTCAAGATGTAGCCAATCTTGACTGTGTCTCCTCTGACATATGGTAGTATAGCAGGCACACGCTCGACCGTGGCCGTCTTCACTCGGTTACTGTGACTTAGACGCGGGCCCCGAAGCTTTTTGTCTTGCAATACTTGTTTAACGTGCTGAAGCTCAGCATAGGAAGCTGCCTCACGAATGAAGTGATTAGAGTTAGACTCTGAGGCTTTGAAGAAGTTCTCAGAGAGTATTTTCAGAAATTGCTGGACTGTGGGGAGCTCTAACTCTTGATGGAGGTCGGCGTTACGGACGTACTAGGGTGCGTTCGTAGCCACACGACAGAAGTGGTTTTAAATTCGTTAATGATTTTGGGATTAGCGTGAGCAAATATGGGGCCCGCGTAAGTCATAACTGGTCGCATACAGACCTTATAAAGGGTTCGTTTGTTGCGGAGGGACATTTTACTGTGTTGGCCCAGCATACTGTTGAGCCTACTCAAATAAAAACGTGCGTTGCGGGTTACTCTTTTGACATGGGGCCCGAAGGTGAGCCTCGTGTCAAGGGTGACACCTAAATATTTAGCGGTCGTATGCCAGGGGACACGGGTCCCTAGCATACCGATTGACGGGATGGTAGAGAGACGGCATCGTTTATGATCGAGGTGAACGGCGGAGCTCTTCTCCAGGTTCACATCAATACCCCATTTTTGGAACCAAGCTCCTAAGTCATTAATTGATTTTGGATCTTGTTCCGTATGAAAGGTAGTGAGATACCTTTACAGTAAGGGCAATGTCGTCTGCGAAGAGGGAGAGCTGAACACCTTTCGACGAGATGAGAATGTCGTTGGTGTACAGGATATACAACAGGGGAGCAAGCACTGAGCCCTGAGGAACACCTGCTTTGATAGGGCGTTGAGAAGAGAGCGTGCCTTCGTGTCTAAAACGAAAAGTACGATCCTTCAGGTAAGAGGCCACGAGACAAACAAGACGATCAGGGATCAGGGACCTATTTTGTAAAGTTTATATATAAGGCCTTCGTGTCAGACTCTATCGAATGCCTTTGCTATGTCGAAAAAGACCGCGATGGTCTTATGACGACGAAGATAGAAACCGCTGAGGATATATTCCACAATACGGTGAACTTCTTAGGGGCAATAATGATTCGCTCGGAAACCAAATTGGTGGGGGATGACTAGAGGGTCGCCGTCTGCGAGAAACAGATGAAGCCTCATGCGAGTAAGGATGACTCGTTTCTAAGAGTTTGCCCATGGCCTTGATGATGGGATGATGACTGACAGAAGTTTAGAGGCTTTCCTGGCTTGGGGATACCAATGACAGTTGCCTCTTTCCACGTGGTGGAAAAGTGACTAAAGTTGAAGCAGGCATTGAAGATAATAGCTAAAAGGGTTAACAACTCCTCAGGGAAATGTTTAAGGGCTTGCTTGGAGATGCCATCTGCGCCCGGAGCCTTTTTGGGCTTCAATCCTTTGATGAGGGATGAGATTTTATCATTGGACACAGTGATAGGGTCAGAGGCAGTGGGGGGTGAGTTCCGGCGGCGGACCTCATCCTCCACTGTCTGGATGTGGGAGGGGTCGTTGGTTGAGTTGCCGCACAATGCTGTCTGCAAAGCACTCAGCCTTTTCCTCGTCCTCGAAGGCAATAGTACCGTCGGGACGGGAGAGAGGGGGAGTGTGGGTGATTGCGTCTATGTGGAGGGCTCTCGCCATCTGATAGTACGCTGTATGAGAGAGAGATATTCTTCATGAGCTTACTCTTTTCGAGGTCTCGAAGATCGGAGAGGCGGGAACGGACTTCTCTTTGAAGACGATTGGCCGTACGCCTATAGTCGGGGGAGGGATAGCGAGCTGCTCTCCGGAAAGCAGCTCTCTTGGCTTTCATTAGGTTGCTAATATGTAGGGGAAGGCCATCATTATTAACCACCGGGACGACCCTTTCATTCTCTTTAAGAGAGGATTTTATAAGGGTGGAGAGAGAATCGACCGCGGTGTCGCTTTTTCGGGACTGTCGAAGTCCGACAAGAGGGAGATGGGGAGTCCTGTGAGTCCATAGCTTTAGCTATGGACTCCTTGAAGCCCTTCCAGTTTGTGAAGGTTTTCGTGGAGGGGGTTGAGGGAGGTGGCTGATGGCCAAGAATGAGGGAGACCGGTCGGTGCTCGGATCCTAGATCGTCTAGAGTCTCGATTGCCCTGAGGTTGAGGGAAACTTCTTTAACTAGCGCAAATTCTAGCATGTCAGGAGCGTGGTCGGTGTTGTCAGGATAGTGAGTGACACCGAGGGGACTATGGACGGTAAGGTCAACAGTCCAGACTGCGTGATATCAAGCACTTTCTTGTCACTCTGAGAAGTAGAAAGGCGGGTCCATTCAGTATGCTTGAAGTTATAATCTCCAAACATAATGACTGAGTTGCCTAGATATAAGATCAAGTCTCAAAATCTTTTTTGAGGGGGAGGGTTGAACTAGGGATGTAGCAGGACGCTATGACGATAGACTGATGTCCAGTCAAGGCTAGCCTGCATACCGTGGCTTCCATGTTGGTAAGCTGCGGAGTAGGGATGTGAGAGCAATGAAGTGTCTTCTTGTAGTAAATGGCAGTACCGCCACCTTTGCGGTCAGGTCTGTCGTTACGAAGAAGAAAACACTTTTGGATGGAAAGGCCTTTGATGTCCTTAATTTTAAGATTGGTTTCCTGGAGGAGGAGGAGGTCGGCTTCGCGATCTCGAAGAGAGAGCTTAAGCTCGGGGAGGTTATTTTACAACCCGCGAATATTAAAGGACACAAGCGATAAACCCTTAGGCATAATACGACCGTGAGATTTTGGGAGAGCATAGTGCTCTGTCACTGTAAAGTTAAGTTAAATTAAATTAACTTGACTTACAATGAGCACCAAAGATTGTGGTGCTCAGCAAGAGCAAGGAGGCGGTCCTGAGGGGACCCGGCAGCACGTATTTTGCGCGCTAATATGGCAATCTCGCCAATGTCGATGCTCCGAATAGCGGCATACACCGTATAACTGTAAGTTGAACTTACAGGTTATAATAATATAGGAACTCCAATAATATAGACACTGAGTTATTAAAGTTATTGTTTATTGCATATACACAGTTATATCACATACAGCAGTCTTATACAATACACGAATTTTATAATAGTTTTTATTTATACACACAACACTAGACAATTTAAATAAAGTACGCGAATATTTTTATATACTACATTGTATTTTACAATATTTCGCGGAGTAATTTTTGGGCGAGCGTGGCACGGGCTCTTGCTGCGAATGCATCTTATTACTAATTCAATGTCTAATGCACTTGACCGGTGAAGCGGGCACAAGTACTTCAATAGAAAAAATATTTTTAACAATTTAACGAACGATTCATACGGAGAAGTTGGTAAGTAGAATTTCTTAAGATTTAATCATTAAATTTTACATTGTTTTAGCTACTGAATTTATACAAAAACATTTATTATAATTTATATGATTAAGTTAATATAGAATGTTGACTATGTGATTTTACAGATACTATTTATTTATTTTTATTATACAATAGTAACATTCAAATTTATTTAAAGGTGGTATGCCACATCTGTGTATGCCACACACCGTATTCAGGTCATCAACCATTGAGGGTTGTACCTGTTGAGGGGCGGAGGACGTCCGCGGAGGGTCGGCCTTTTTGGGGCCCCAGGTGAAAACTGGAGGCTGTGAAGGCTGAGAGAAGCCCGGAGGGGGCCGAAGAGGGCCCTGAAGGGGCCTTGGGGGACCCTGAGTGGGTCAAGAGGGGCCCTGAAGAGGCTGGGAAAGGCCCTGGCGGGGCATTCTTGTGGGGAGGGCCGGAAATGACCTGTCATTGACCGGCGGTGGAGCTTGTTTGCTGGAACGAAGGTGAGGAGCATGCGGGCAGCCTCTGTAATTCGCCGGGTGGCCAGACTGCTGGCACAGGACCAGACGCGGGTGGGGCAGAGCAGTTGGCTGCCGCATGCTCATAAATTTGGCAGCGGTAGCACTGCGCCAGGAAACCCTCACTCTCGACAGGGAAGTATGATGGTGAGATTGCCCGTTTAAATATTGGTTTGTATGGGTTCTTTTTTATACACAGTGTGACCTATGGTGTTTTTAGTATTTTCACTGCTAACACATCTAGAAAACTGAAGGAATTATTGGCCTCTAACTCCATATTGAATTGAATTTTAGAGTTTATGTAATTAAGATATTCTAAAAATGCAGTTACTTTGTCTGATGCTAAAATTGTGAACGAAATTTCTTAATTAGATCGTTAGTCACTAGCGATCATTGAACACCGATTTCTACTAAGGCTGGCGAATCATCGAGAATTAAACTTAAGTAAATTAAGCCGAAAACATCTGTAAAAGTAGTTTTATTCCTTGTGTAGCGTTCCCACAAAAATAAGATATTATACATTAAAGAAGAATTAATATGAGTCTCTGAGAGATAACTACATATTTGTGCCATTTGCTGTAGAGACTATCAGTCCGTGGGGTCCACATGTGCTGAGGTTCCTAAAGGAACTTCATCCGCGGCTTGCCGTTGCTGCTGGTGATAAGAGAGCTGGTTCTTATCTCGCTCAAAGGCTAACCATTCAGCGGGGAAATGCAGCCAGCGGGGAGTAGGGCTGTATAGTAATTAAGTTACTAGTTTTAGTTTTTTTTTATACATTTTTTTAATATTGTATATAATAAGTATTATTTATACTTTATATAAAATAAATTAAAGAATACTATTTAAAATCTACTATTTAGAATCAGTAAAAGCACTCATATCGAACTCATAACGTATCTGATTCCCTTGGGCATAATTGGAATGATGTTGTCAATATCCTGTTGAGAAATACTGTCCCAGGTCCTACTGAGATGCATAAAAAGTTGTTGTTCTGTAACCAGATTTTCCCAGGATTTTCCCAGAGGAAAATCCCTTAGGGCTCTTCTTTGGAGCATATCATATAAGTAGTATAAGCAGGAAATTTTGATCTATTTGTGTTCGATGTAGCAAGACTATTGGATCTAGCACCTCATTACGGTACTGTGCCCTGTATCCAAACGAGGTTCGTTCTTCCACCAAAATGAACTCCTGCTCACGCCATAATTACATCACCTTGGTACGGACAAACTTCTTGAGGAGCCAGCTTGTACGACCAGCAACTTCCAAATACATACCCTTCTCGAATCAGGATAAAAATCAAATCAGGATTCAATGGTGAAAAGCACCAACGACTATTGATGAGATTCCCAGTTAACATGTTCTCTAGCCCACTGCAGTCTTCGTCCACGGTTTCCTCTTGCAAGAGCTAGAGCCCGAAGTGGCCTACGAGCATGAAAGTTCGCTTCATGCAGTCTTCTACTCATAATTTGGTCATTCACAAGCACCTGATGTTCAGACTATCCTTATCCTTTGGACCAATTGCATCGCCATAATATATGGTTGCCCTCTCGTAGCAACTTGCAAAAAAAAACCGACTTGCCTGGGTGTAGTAATGCGGCTCGGTTCTGGATATCTCTCCGTCGCCTCCGCCGTGGCACAATAACGTAATCACAACCTTGAAATCAGAAACGTCACGTTCAAAAGCACAAGCCTGCAGCGTTCCCATGTTCTTATCATCTCTTCTCCAGGTCAATGTCGGCGTTACATGGAAATAAAATGTCAAATTATCACAATCAACTCAGGTTGAATCAAAAGATGTTAAAATAGCGGTTTTCAAAAAAAAATACATTTACTTACTACATACTTCGCTCCTCTAGTTAAACTCAATTTTTACCGCCCACACTTTTTATTTTTTCTTTTTTTTTCTTCTGATATTTTGAACAATTTGATATAAAAAAATATTGTTCGTGTTTTAAAAATAAAGTTATTTCTATACGTTTGAATAGTGATCCTGATAACATACTTAACGGGAACCACAGGGGTTTGTTACATGTTGTATATACATAAATATATATAAATACATAAATACAAATATTGACTTAATACTACTTATTACACACACACACATACATATATATATATATATACATATATATATATATATATATATATATATATATATATATATATATATATATATATATAAGCTTGAATTTATTTCACATAAATAACCAACAACATTAACTAACAAACTTAACGAAATAACTTTAAAAGTTATTAAGACTGCTGTTATCTGCTATATTTAATTATGTATATATATATATATATATATATATATATATATATACATAATTAAATATAGCAGATTCTGATTCAAACTCCAATAACAAATGTAAAAATGAAATGGAAATCCACAAACTACTCCTGCAACGTTAGTTAGTGATTCCATAGCAAGCGTTATGTAAATGCATCTTTTTATAGGAGAGGTAAATGAGCATACGGCTCACCTGATCGTAAGTGACTACCGCCGCCCATGAATAACCGCAACACCAGGGAAATTGCAGGTGCGTTGCCGGCCTTTTAGAAAGGAGCTCTTGTCTTGAAGCTTACTAAGTCGTATCGGTCCGGAAAATAGCCGGTGGTAAACTTATTCCACAGAGGGGTCGTACGAGGAAGAAAACTCCTAGTAAAACGCACAGTTGTGGACCGCCAAACATCCAGATGGTGTGGATGGTATCGTGAATTTTGACGCAAAGTGCGTTCGTGAAATTTGGCGGCTGAGATTACTCCGAACAATTCCTCAGAGCACTCCCCGTGGTAGATGCGAAAGAAAATGCAAATAGATGCAATATTTGCCGAATACAGTGAATCGAGCCGATCGGAAAGGATTCGGTCGTCGAGTATTCGAGCCGCCCTGCGCCGGATGCGTTCAAGTGGAAGGAGCTGGCACTGGTGAGCTCTTGCCCAGAGATGAGAACAGTATTCCACGTGAGGTCGAACCTGCGCCTTGTAAAGGTGCAGGCGGTGTCCCGGCATGAAATACTGTCCCGCTTTGCTGGCTCAATCAGACATTTTATATGTGATTAAAAATTGGACACCTGCAGCCAAAATTGTAATGCAAGTATGTAATTAAACAATGGCGTGAAAATAGCAAAAAATTCTAAGGTTGGCATTTCACATAACAAGAAAGAAATAAATTGCTTTTCAATATTAAAAAAAATTAAGGCATCCACAAACACTAATCAAAGTTTTGCAAAAAACAAACCTCCGTCCATTCAAAAAATTCATTCCAAAAATTCATTTTTATATCTAATATATAAAATGAATTTTTGTTCGTTCGTATATAATGCGCTGCCATATCGTTCATCAGATTGCACTAAAACTTTGTTAACTTATTACTTGTACTAGCGCGAAGGTTACATAGTACAATTAACTTTCAGTTGGCTTGCTGGCTGAGGCAACAAGGGAGGTTCTTTTTAGCGGTAAATCTACAAGATTGTGTCTTCTGGGGATTGAACTAAACTAGATTTACTCACCCCTAGATGTCCTCCGAATCCGAGTCTTTGTGTAAGAAAAGTTTGACTTCAGACACAACCCTGTCGCCAATCTGGATATTTTACATCTGGTATAAACAAGATGGTAATTCGGCCATATATCGTAAACCATCAAGGACTTTATAGCATATTACATATCTTATGCTATGACCACACGACAATTTTTTATACGCTTACTTATTCGGTTCTTATTGCAACTAGAGAAACATAATTTAAAGCGATAGAAATTATTGTTACTTATTGCCCACATAATTTTTTTTCGCTAACTTTATTTTAGAGACCCTTTTTACTGGAAATGAGGTATTCCATCTTAGTCCTCACGGGTGATAACGCATCTGTATTTTGATTCGTAATCGAGGATAGATGTAGATGTCTATGGGCTGCAGCAACCATTTACCATCAGGTGGATTGTGTGCTCGTTTGTCATCCTTATCCTATAAAAAAAAACATATATACAATTGTATTTTTGAAATAAATAAAAATTACATTGCATTCATACTCGTATATCTATTAATCAAAAATAGATATATCAAATCAAATCAATTTTAAATCAAAATATCTTTATTTCACAACACAGTGGTTTATAATTGTAAACAGAGGTTGGGATCAACCTATTAAGTAATAATAATTACTTGTGCCAGGTGACCCCGCTCTTCCTTACTATACTACATATTATACTTAATTGTGCTTGTGAAGACAATTTGGCAAAATACTTATAAAAATAATTAATATTAACATCAGTTTAGAGTGAAATATGAGGTAAAACAATAATCAATTTTTAATAAAATTTACATATTACCTGAAATGGATTAATTCTGAATTTTAACAAAATCAAGTGTGCGAGCCTGCGAGCCTGCGTGCATGTGTGCGTGTGTGTGTGTGTGTGTGTGTGTGTGTGTGTGTGTGTGTGTGTGTGTGTGTGTGTGTGTGTGTGTGTGTGTGTGTGTGTGTGCGTGTGTGTTGTGAGAGTATGAATGTGTAGGTTTTTATAAAATATCACAGTTCTCGTTCACCCATACCGGTTTCAACATATCAAACATAAGAAAAAAAAATTAATTAGTATATTGCAATAAACATTCTGTGTCGTTGTATGTTTTAGTATGTAAATATTTTGTAACAATGTGTTTACATTTGTATGTGTTCAACTGATATATATCTAAATCTTTGTTCATGTATATGAATGAAAATAGTAAATCGGACATGATATCGTCTTGAATACGATTTTTCACATGTTAAGTAAAAATATATTCTACCTGATTAATTTGAAGAGATGCCAACGCCCGACTACGTAGCCTTTTAATTTTGTCTAGACTGCTTTAAGCGCAGTAAATGTTCAAAGTTTGTCTGCAACTTTTATTAACCCTAAATTGTATTTTCCTTCGAAAGAAAAACTGATTACTAATTCTGAATGTTTATTTGTGTTTTAATTGAGATATTACTAATAACTCGGCTGCAACATATTAAAACCCAGTAGAAATATTAAAAAATGTTTTGTTCAAAATTTCAATAAGCTACAAAGTAATTCTTTCCAGAAAGTTTGAAACTTTAAAAATAATTAGATTTTTTTATTCTCTTACAATTTTTGATATAGACAATATCTAAAATTCCTTCCTAAATTAATAATCAAAAACTTTTCAAGGAATACCGTAGTTTTTACTTCGAGTTTCTTCTGTAATACTAGTTATAATTGTTACATGGTTTTAAACTTAGAATAATAACACCTAGAACGATAGTTCCCTACAAAGCGGACGTTCAAAAGTGGGGCAAGAACAAAATCTATGTTTGCGTTATCAACTTGTATTTACGCTAGACGAAACACACACACAAGTGAAGAAATAATGTGGCCAATACATTAAATTTTCCCGAAAAGTAGGGAAGTTGAAACTATATTGGACTAATAGTTACAACGTAACGTATGACTCACACAAATGTGAAAATAAGTTTGTTTGAATTCTATTATCGAAGCCCGCTAAATTCAAAATATTTTTGAATAGGATATTTGCCTATCTAGCCAAGTGAGATACTTTTATGAAGCATATAAATGTGATTGCATTATATTTTTCTTTGTTACTGTATAGAGACGTTATAATTATATGACTAATGCAAGTTCGATATACACCCGCCCGATGCCTGACACACGACTGTTCGACGAACGATTGACCGTATTCAGTATCTATTATTCAGTTTGTTTTTAACAAATTTTTTTAATAATCGTCGAGTAATGGTGTACCGCACCTCACTGCATGCATAATGTAAGCTACAATACGAAAAACACAAGAAAATTTTAGTTTTGGTAGGTTTTACACAGTCCTCACGGATGACAACGCATCTCTTTATTGAGGATAGTTGTATATGTATATGGGTCACAGCATCCACTTACCATCAGGTGGACCGTGTGTTCGTATGTCACCGTATCCTATAAAAAAATGTAAAGTACAAATTTTTGTATTTTAGTGGGCTTTCAACTGCTTTCATTTCGATTGTGTCTGATGTTTTCTGTCTCACAAGCCGCAATGATCGGATCAGAAAGAAACATAAAACGGAAACGAAACGTGCATTTATTATCAAACCATATAAAAAGTTTGCTTAAAATTCATCATCCATATTTTTTAATTTTTTTTAAAAAACGTTACTTCCACACTAGGATTTTCTTCTGTATCGTGGAGGCAGTTTACAAACTTAAATTGCACGAGGAAAAACATCCAGACCCGGAACAATGATTTGTAAGGCATACAAATACTTGTTCCGTGCGGGATTATATTATTACACAAAACAATGCGTCAGAGGTTTGATTTTTTAATTTTTTGCACTTTATAATTCTTTTTAAAAAAACGGCTTTTTAAATTTTATAATTTGGTTTATTCATGTCTAATGTAATTAATATAAAATATAACTAATAATACAGAAAGAAACCTTAAATATTACATTTTCTTAAGAAATTATTATACCCGCTATAAAATCTGTCAAATATTTTACCTCACTGTAAATTGGCGCTGCCCTGGTAGCAGAAAAAGTCGTGGATGCCCTCATTCCTATTGACGTGTTTTAGTTTTAATTAAAAAAGGTGGGAGAATTTTTCTTTCACTTTGGCAACATTTCCATATGTGATATGTGAGCTTTTAAAAATTTATATTTATTTTTGATGAATGTTTTACGTAAAAATATAAGTTCAAAAGCATTAGTTACTCGTGAAATCTAATGTTACTATGTTTCTTGTGTTTCTCTGATGTACTGACATCCGTTCACTGCATAAAACGTCATTCTTAATTAAAATTTCGGGAGCTGTTGTCAACACGACACAACTTTGAGCACTAACGGGCCGAGTATTGAACTAAGCCATACAGTCTTAGTTTGAGTTGCCTCACATTACGGACGCGGACTCGGCTTCTAGGTGTTATTATTCTAAGGTTTTAAAATGACACAGCTCAACTATTAAGTACGTAATAATGTTTTTCAAAGATTTTAGAACTCTTTTTCTATTTCCTACTAATAACCAATTGAAGAAAGTAATTTTAAAAAGTGTGTAATCACTTGGGTAATATATTTTGTAATGTAAATAGGACAAAAACGCTGTATGCATAGAATACACCGAACGTGAAGCAAGTAAAACTAACGCGAAACCGCGTAAGTTTACTCAGCGACGCGTCAGTGCGCAACGTCACGTCTTATGGAGAAGAGCTCGCGAAAAATTGTAAAATTACCGTTTGTGTTGTAAAATATTGTCACAACGGTGATGATAAACATATTAGAAGTGATGGTATTACATTTCACATATAAGCTTATATATTTAATTCATTATAAGAACGTAACACTAAAAAAATACTTACCTAAGCTCTCATAATACAAATGTTGCTAGTTGTGGGGAAAAAATCACAATTTTCTTTTAAAAATATTTATTTTTTATTTGTGTTTAAAACGTTTAATCACAACGCTCTGTGTAAAACTCAAATGTTTATATATAGATACCCACTTCTCTAAGTGTTAACATTGTATTAACAATGGGTGCCTATTTAAAACTAATACGTAATGATCATCTAATCGCGATTCGTCGACGCCATTTTAACGCAACTATTTTATTTTAATTGCTTTGTTTTTTGACTAAGGCTACGTTTTAGAGTATAGAATAAAAACTTTTTTATTTACAACATCAAGAGATTATTAATAAGAACGCCATTACTAACCAGATGTCACTTTACACCCAAACATTAACCAGATGTTACGTTAGACTCAAACGTAGCCTATTTAACCGACTCTCAAAAAGAAAGGTTAGCAATATGTACGTACACTGATTCTAAGCTTGATCAATTTGTATATACATGCTGAAATTTTAGTGGTTGTTGTCCCGCAGCCAAATTATACTGTCTCGATAATGGAGCCAATTTATTAAATTAAAAATATTACAATTAAAAAAGGGCAGATTTACAATAGTAATACCTCACATAGCTAGTCGGGCGTCCAGACTAGTTTATGTCGTATCACTACGCATGAGAGTTCATGTTATGAACATCTATTAGTGGCCCTTCACTGTTTAGGAAGCGCGCGGTAGCGCGTCCGATAGACGTAACACTACATTACGTCCAGCGAAATTATTTTTTCAGACTTTATTATTGTAATTTGGTATAAGCTAGCCTGCACGCCCGACCTACTTGCGAGATATGGCTATTAGTTTGAGATCGCATTCGAGTTTTGTTTTTACCTCGATTGTAAATTTGCCATTTTTAAAATCCTAATAATTTTTATTTTAATAAATCTATTGTACTACTAAGGCAAAATCATTTTACTTCGGGAAAACAACCATTAAAATTTCAGCGTGTATATTGAATCAATCTGTGTGTATATCCTTTCAAATAATAAAATCTAAATCGGTTTAGAAATTGTAGAATTCTGAGGTAAAAATCATTAAAAAATACACCGAATTGATAACCTCCTCCCTTTTTGAAGTCGGTTAAAATTAAACATTACACGATGTGCTTATTGTGTTCGAGCAAATTAATTGTGTTTAATAATATTCTTAAATTTTATTACGTCAGCATTTTCGTACCATTAATATATGTATAATAAAGTTATATTAGTACCATCATTATCGTGTTTATTTTATTCCATTTTATATTCTCATAAAAAATTCATGCTCGCTGAGCACCCACGACCATGTTATTCCACTCCTGAGCGTGGGTGCTCAAAAACATAACTGCTCGGGGCAAACTGAGCAAGAAGACCAAGGTGACCCCTGCAATGCTATCCGCGAATTTCTGCAACATCAGGGGACTTCACTCGAACCTAAACGCCGTCAACTACCATCTCGAGACGGCGAAGCCGGCCTTGCTCTTTCTGACCGAGACGCAGGTTTCCTCTCCGGCTGATATTTCGTATCTCTCCTACCCGGGGTACAAATTGGAGCACTCCTTTGTGCCTCGGGCTGGAGTTTGCGTGTATGTCAGAGAGGACATCTGTTCTCGACGCCTCGGCAGTCTTGAAGGTTCGAACCTGTCCATCCTATGGCTACGCGTAGACAGCGACGACCATCCGCGCGTCTACGGTGCCTCTATAGGTCCCATAGAGGTAATGCCGCAACAGACCGACTCATTGACCACGTCCAAATGGCAACAGATTCTTTGCTACAACAGGTCCCATTCGCAGAGATCGTGATCCTTGGCGATTTTAACGCCCACCACGCCGAATGGCTCGGTTCACGTTTAACCGATCATGCGGGGAGATCTGTTTATGACTTTGCTTTAGCATATGGTCTGACACAACTGGTTACTTCGGCTACGCGGATTCCAGATGTAGATCATACACCTTCCATGTTGGACCTTCTGCTGACTTCTCATCCGGACGGATATCAGGTTTCCGTCGATGCCCCTCTCGGCTCTTCGGACCATTGTCTGATCCAGAGTGTGGTGCCACTCACGCTCCCCTCGCGGTTGCGTTCTGCAGGTTGCTGCCGAGTTTGGCATTACAGGTCGGCGGATTGGGACGGAATGCGGTCTTTCTTTGCATCCTACCCATGGGTTTGCTTCTCGCCGGATGATCCCAGCGCTGTTGCTGACTCTGTAACTGATGTGGTGCTACAGGGAATGGAACTATTTATTCCATCATCTGTGGTACCCATCGGAGGCAGATCTCAGCCTTGGTTTGGTCGCTCCTGTAAGACTGCATTACGCAGTAAGCAGGAGTGTTATCAAGCCTGGGCTGCGGCTTCGGCGACTCGGGATGTAAACACCAGCACACTTAAAAAGAAGTATAACTCCGTCTCCAGGTCCTTCAAAAGAATTATTGCCAAGGCAAAGTCAGAGTACATAGGCAGAAAAGGCGAGAAACTAGTTTGCCTTCCTTCGGGAACCCGTGCATTCTGGTCTCTCGCCAAGGCTGTCCAAGTGAATTTCTGTAAGCCATCACTACCATCTCTGCACAGGGAGAACGACTCACTGGCCCAAGACGCAAAAGATAAAGCCGACATTTAGGCTCCCTTTTTGCGTCCAACTTGACTTTTGATGACGGGGGGAAAACACCGCCGACCATCCCGCGGTGTGGGTGCTCCATGCCGGATGTGCTGTTCTCACAGCGCTCGGTTCGCAAAGCACTCCTCTCGCTGGACATCCAGAAGTCGAGTGGGCCTGACGGAATCCCCCCAATTGTGCTGAGGACGTGTGCTATATAGTTGGCACCGGTTCTAGCGCGTCATTTCCGATACTCCTACTCCATATGCGTAGTACTGAATCCATGAAAGATAGCTGTCATCTACCCGATTCCTAAAAAAGGTGACCGCTCAGATCCGTATAACTACAGGTCTATCGCCATCACGGCCTTGTTCTCCAAAATAATGAAATCCATTATAAATTGCCAACTCATGCGGTACCTTGAGGATCACCAGCTGATTAGTGACCGCCAATACGGTTTACGTCGGGGTCGATCTGCTGGTGATCGGCAGATGGAGGCGTTGGCCGTTAGTTTGGACATTGCGAAGGCCTTCGATCGGGTTTGGCACAAAGCACTTCTTTCGAAGCTCCCTTCCTATGGGCTTCCCGAGAAATTGTGCGATTGGATCACCAGCTTCCTTGCAGATCGGAGCATCAAGGTCGTTGTAGACGGTGCATGCTCCGACTACAAGCCTATTAACGCTGGTGTTCCACAAGGCTGTGTGCTATCACCAACGCTGTTTCTTCTGCATATCAATGATATGTTGCTAACTGGTAACATTCATTGCTATGCGGATGACAGCACTGGTGATGCTCTATACACCGGCCGTGCCAATATTTCTCGCGAAAACGTCGCCGAGTACCGGAACAAACTTGTTTCTGAAGCCGAGTCTTTGCTGAACGAAGTCTCGGATTGGGGGCGACTAAATTTATTCCAGTTTAATCCTCAGAAGACAAAAGTTTGCGCGTTGATCGCTAAAAAGAAACCTTTTGTCGTATCTCCTCAGTTTCAAGGCACTCCCCTTCTTGCCTCAGCCAGTATCGGAATCCTCAGAGTCGACATATCGAGTGACATGCAGTTTCGTGGTCACTTGGAAGAGAAGGCCAAATTGGCCTCTAAAAAGCTTGGCGTGCTCAGCAGAGCGGGACAGTATTTCATGCCGGCACACCGCCTGCAACTTTACAAGGCGCAGGTTCGGCCTCATATTGAATACTGTTCCCATCTCTGGGCAGGGGCTCCCCAGTGCCAGCTCCTTCTACTTGACCGCATCCTGCGCAGAGCGGCTCGAATCGTCGACGACCGAGTCCTTTCCGATCGGCTCGTTTCATTGGCACTGCGAAGAGATGTTGCATCCCTTTGCATTTTCTTTCGCATCTACCACGGGGAGTGCTCTGAGGAATTGTTTGGATTAATCCCAGCCGCCAAATTTCACGAACGCACATCGCGGCAGAACTCCCGATACCATCCACACCATCTGGATGATTGGCGGTCCACCACTGTGCAATTTAGAAGATGTTTTCTTCCTCGCACGACCTCCTTGTGGAATCGATTACCATCAGCGATTTTACCGGACCGATACGACTTAGGGACCTTCAAGAAAAGAGCCTACTCCTTTTTAAAAGGCCGGCAACGCATCTTCGATTCCCTTCCTGGTGTTGCAGCTGTTCATGGGCGGCGGTAGTCACTTACCATCAGGTGAGCCGCATGCTCGTTTGCCCCCTCTCCTATAAAAAAAACATCTTCGTACGTAATACGTAATCTTTATAATATCGATTATTTAAAATTAATCAAAAAATAGTGATTTGCACAATTTGATTGTAAACGCCAGACGTGTGACGAGCGTAGGCATATTCGACTCGCGCCCACTAACATAAGGACCTTGCATCATTTTAACGCTCGTGATTTGTACTAGAATGCGTTTCTATGCGTAATAATTCTATGGATGTATGATTATCTAATTAAAATAAAAGTAAAGTGTTCTTCTTATTTTAAATTAATTTATTAACTATTCTGCCTTTGTTTATTGTTTTTATGGACTGAATTTTACATAACTACGTTATTTATTGTCTGTTTTTGTATTTGTAAAAAAGTAATCTTATTCAATATTGTGTATGTAATAAATCTTTTAACACGTAATAAATAAAAGATATTACAAAATGAAGGAACATATATAAATATAATTGTTTCTTAAATTATAGTAGCATGTGGTACATTTAATTTAATATTAAAATGAACATTTATTAAAAATATTTTTTATAATCTGTCTTAAACTTTGGTATTTTATAACAAGTTAAAACTATTATATGTTTTGTATTAATTGGTATAAGATTGATTTTTCAATGGCCAGTTAAATGTTATCCGTCGAATAAAATATATCATAACTGAAACAATTGAACCATTTTATTCATGCAACTGTAAATTTTTATTTATATATGTTGTATTTTATTCTATGGATAAATTTTATGAAAAGAATGAAAAATCGGTCCCAAAAATTCAAAATGTAATTTTCACTAACATACCTACGAGTATAATAATAAACTTACTAAACTTAAGAAGATCAAGACAATATTTATCAATGTAAAATATTACTTTGAAACAAATGGTAAAATTAAAAATTTTGTACAACCGACTTCAATATAAATAAAATAAGAATATCATTAATGTGGTCGAAGTCAATTAAATACAAATTATTAAGGATAACTCAAAAACTACTAGTCAAATCTTGATCAAATTTATATAAGAATACATGAGAAGCACCAGCTTTCAAATAAAAAAGAATAATGAAAATCGGTTCATCTAGAAAAAAATTCTAAAGTAACGCACATAAAAAATAACTGAAAAACGTTTGACCCTGCAGGCCATTCCTGGAACTGCCCGATTATTTTCGAGCGCAACGCTCGAAAATCTAGTATTTTAAATTTTTTTGATTTTTATTTTATGAAAATTTTTGAAACGCCTCGACCGATTGACTTGAAAATCTGATCAGCTCGAAGCCGCAATGAACACTTTCGTATGCACACACACGCACGCACACGCACGCACACACACGCACATGCACGCACACGCACGCACATACACGCACACGCACGCGCACGAACGCACACGCGCGCACACTCGCGCACAAGCGCGCACATGCGTGCACATGCGCGCACACACACACACACACACACACACACACATACACACACACACACACATGCACACGCACACACGTACACGCACACACATACACGTGCACATGCGCATACGCACTCCCGCACACGCACGCGCGCACGCTCACACGAACGCACGCACGCACGCACGCACGCACGCAAGCACGCACGCACGCACGTATTCACCCACGCACGCACGCATGCACGCACACACGAACGCACGCACGCCTTCACGCATGTACGAACGCACGCACGCACACACGCACGCAAGCACGCCCGCGCGCGCGCACGCACACACGCACACACGCTCACGCACACACGCACACGCATACACGCACAAGCATACACACACGCACACGCGCACACGTTCTCGCACACGCACACACGCACACTCGCACACGCACACACGCACACGCACACGCGCACACGCGATCACGCACACGCGCACGCTCGCTCGCACGCACGCACGCGCATGCACGCACACGCACACGCACACGCACACGCGCACGCGCACACGCGCCCACGCACACGCGCACACGCACACGCGCACACGCACACGCGCACTCGCACTCGCGTACGCGCACACGCGCACACGCACACGCGCACATGCACACGCGCACACGCACACGCGTAGACGCACACGCGCACACGCACATTCCTTCCTTGTAAAACGATAAACTTTGTGTTGGTATTATACACCAATTTTTTTTTACCCCATCACCTGTTATGAATTTCATAACGTTCATAGATAAGTTTTCTTTATCCTACACTAACCGTGACCAACCTAACGTGGTGTGTCTGGTCAAATTTTCCAAAAATTGCATTCAAGTTGTTATACCTTGGGAAAACCGATGTTGAATATAATACGAGAGGTTATTAAGTTTATATCAAAATAGAACACTGTATTTATTACTACGTCAATTGATTAATAATTTAAAATAGGCATCGTATGCAGAAACGGGCATTGATAGAGTAGCTTACCAATAGGACCCATGCATTCCCCTGATATTGGGCGGCGGTCGACACTAACCATCAGCTGAGCTGCATGTCCATTTGTCCCCTCTTCCATAAAATCCCTAAGAATCGTAGTCACATTATTTATTTATATTTATGTATATATATATATATATATATATATATATATATATATATATATATATATATATATATATACATATATACATATAGTATGAATTTCTTGTTGCAAATAACTCAATCAAATAATTGTGAATGCATTGTGCGGGCGAAGTTTGTGTGTTTTTGGTGAAGTTAATTTGGCGAACGACTGTGGAATTTACCTTAAGCTATGTACTCGTATTAAGTGACGTGCATCTTTAAACCTATATCCCCACGAATGAAAAGCTTTTGTGGCGATCCTAACAAATATACTAATACGATTCTAATAAATATACTAATACTAAGTGTTACCATAATCTTCCGTCAAGCGTTTTAAATCGCATTAACATTGAATTAATGATTACATTTGTGTAAACTAACTTTAACTTTGCCTTTGGTTTAATTATTACTTATTAAACCCTAGGTTTTTTCCTTACTTCATTTATTACTGCCTACCAAAATTCTTCTGCCGAACATAGGCCTCTTCCACAGGCTTAGGGGGGATAGTTGCCATATTTGTCACACTTGGCAAGCGGGTTAGAAATCGCATTTTTTTATTATTGTTATCATAAATATGATGCCGCCCATCATCTGTTGTTTCATACCCCCCGTCGCCTTTTACATCACCCACGGCGATCCTAGCTTAGATCCTAGGTTTACTTTGTTTAATAAATTACCTTAAAAATGATTTTTAAATATTGTAAAGGTTTATTTATCTTATCTTCACGTCATTGTAATTTTATATTTTAATGCATGAAACAGGAGAAGACGCTGGTAGGTACTAACTGGATAGTGACAATGTTGCTACTTTGTTTTAAAGTATGTACTCTTTATGTATTTAAGAGAATTATTTCCTTTGAAAGATAACGACTAGTGATCCTTA
Source organism: Parnassius mnemosyne (assembly GCA_963668995.1). Lineage (NCBI taxonomy): Eukaryota > Metazoa > Arthropoda > Insecta > Lepidoptera > Papilionidae > Parnassius > Parnassius mnemosyne. The sequence goes on along the minus strand of CAVLGL010000035.1, from coordinate 39,029,424 downwards.
TCAATTAGTGATTTGTTATGATTCGATGATGATGTGATCGATGAATCCTTGAATTACAGAAATAAATAAGATAATTTTTAATTAAAAAAAAACTTTTATAAAAAGCTGTCTGCGATTATCTAAAAATAGATTCTTTAATTTTTCTATACACTATACTATGTCTTAGTATCGATAGTGAAATTCAGAATGTGAAATTATTTTATTTTATTAATTTTTTAATTTAGTTTTTATTTTTATTAAAAGTTAATTTTTTTGATTGTTTTGTTTTGTTTACTTATTCAAAAATATCACAATCTCAGTGTTGTCTAAATACTTACATTAAAATCTTCATCTTCTATTTTTCCACCCTCGAGGGTAGATTTTTTTTCTCTAATTTTATAATATGTAACTACACTTGAAGTATAACCTATTTAATAAAATACATCATGAAAATTGGTTCACAATTGACAAAGATATCGCGTAACTTACTTACATAAAACACATACAGTCGAATTGATAACCTTGTCCTTTTTTTGAAGTCAGCTAAAATGGGCTACGAACACTTACGGCAAAACATAGTGATAGTGGATGTTAAGACTAATGATCACAATTTGAACGAGGAAAATAAGAATCTGAAATATATAAATATACATAGAATCTATGTATATAATATAATTCTATATGGCAAGATCCTGATATACTTCTCTTCTTAATTCTGGTTGTTATTGATATGATAGAGTGTTATTATAAATTATAACAGAACTAAAAAACAAAAAATAAATTAAGATTTCATAATAACAATATGAAGAAAAAATACAATTTTGGTAATATCGCTACACAAATACAAACTATTTTAATATTATATATGACTATTTTAATAAATCTATGGTGGCAAAGTTTAAAATATTAAAGTTGTTATTGTACTACAATTTTTGGCTGAAGGACTTTTAACCGATGCGACAATAACATAAAGGAAGAAATAAAGAATAAAAATAAAAATAATAATAAAAATAGCTGCTACATGTTTAATAATCTGTGGAAAAATAGAACCAGCATCCAGCACTAGTTTATACACACCTGCGCTGTCTAGTAGCATAACAATATGACGTCGATTACGATCGACGAACTAGCCGACTTTTTCAGTCGTACTGACATATGGGCTGCCCGAGCCCGCGTCCGAGACCATACTCTAGCCGGCCCATCTACGCAGCATGTCTGGCCCTCTGCTGACCGTCCGATCATGCGGATCGACGACCACATGTCGCCGAGCACCGCACCCACTATCCCCGTGTCCATAGACACAATTTACGACGCCGTGTCCCCCGCGCTTTCCGCGATGTCCACCCGCGGCCCCTCTCCGGTATCCTCGGATGCCGATTCAGGCTCTGACATGGAGACCGAGTCGCTTGTCCTGCTTTAGCCTGAAGATGAAGGCTTCACCATCGTTCAGGGCATAAAGCGCAAACGCTAGACCCCAAAAAGGCAGCTCAGCCTAACTCCAGAAACTGTTATGCCAGGCCTAGGTGCGTCAAATGCCTAGGTGACCACGGCAATACTGACTGCTTCCGCACGCCCGAGACGGAGACGGTTGAGTCAATTGCCGCGAAGAGGGACACCCAGTGAATTACCGCGGGCGTTCCAAAGCGCCGCGAAGGAAACAGCGCGGAGGTAGAAGCCGTGCCGGATGCGCGGACCAAGCCAGTGTGCCCCCAAATCTGCACCGTCTTTGGTGCCCACTCCCTCACCTGAAGTCGCCACCAATTCCGCCCCTTTCGCCGGGGCCTCCGTGCAACGTGCTATGCCTCCCGCGTCGAAACCCTACGCTTGGATGAAACCACCGGCACTTGTCGCCTCATGATCAGTGCCGCCTCCCCAGGCCCTAAAAACGATCCTCGACGAACGGCCACAGCCCGTCCCACAAGGATCGTCTTGCTTCGCCGCTGACTTCTCTCTAGTTAGCTCTGCAGCTTTATTAGCAACATTAAAGTTTCTGAATTATCTTCTTTGGCCCGCAAGTTCCAAGAAGCCACCACGCCTCAGAATAAGCTCAACGCCACGATTGAGCACATAGGACTAATCGACGCAATCTGGCCTTTCCAGTGCACCTAACCACCTCAATTAAACACCAGTACGGCAGCATAACCTTTAAGTAGAATGAAACCACGCTCTCTGGCTGTCGCGTTCTTTAACGCGAACGGCCTCAGAGACCAAAAAGACGAGATGGCGCTCTTCTTGCGCAACCACGATGTAGACGTAATGTTAGTGCAAGAGACTTTTTGAAACCTAGCCATCGCGATCCTAAGATCGCAAACTACACCTTCGTTAGAAATTACAGGTTTAACAGCCGTACAGACGGCACCTTTATCTACTACAAAAGGTACTTGCACTGTCTATCGATCGACGCTCCCCCGTCAACTAACATAGAAATTCCTATATGTAAAGTAGCCCTCTCTGGCCATCCGCCACTCACTATAGTTTCGGCGTATCTACCGCCGCTTAAACGTCTAATCGAAGCTGACAGAATTATTCAATGTAGACTCCTGTGTCATAATAGCTGGAATCCTTAACAGTAAGTATTCCTCCTGGAACTCGCTTATCACCGAATGGTGGTAGACGAGATCCAATGGGAATGCATTGTTCGATCTCTCGGAGCGACTAAACTTCGATGTTATCGCATCTGAGACTCCGACCCGCTATCCATTTGCTACTAGTCAACAACCGGACATCCTTGACGTAGCAATACTCAACAATATCAGTTTGTCGATAGCATCGATCGAAACTATCTTAGAACTCAACTCGGACCAAAGACCAATCCTATTGCAGTTAGGCCAACCCGCATTGAAGTCCTTCAGACCAAAACCATCGTGGACTGGTGTAAGCTCGAGGTCAAACTCGAGTCTACGACCTGCCAGCACTTAAAAAATATCCCAGACAAAATAGACACACCAGAGGAGGCCAATGTGGTGATTAGCGCCCTATCGGCTCACCCCACCTTTACAGTTGAAGAATGCTCTTGTAAGGTTCGTGTGTCGAGTAATCGATGATATTCGACAGCTAATCACAGCAAAGAACGCGGCCCTAAGTCAATATAAACACTATCGTACTGTAGACAACAAATTTCGACTGCGCATCCTCCAAAATAAGGCAAACTGAAACAGCGCATTAGCGAATTAAGACATGATAAGAGGAATAATCCGCTAGAGGATATTGAGCCATCTCAAACTGCCTTCTGGCAGTTGACCCGAGCTCTGACAGCAGAACAATCTCGTCTTTCAAATCGAATCATCTATGCCACGATCTCGCCTTTGATGACTCTGAAAAGGCCGAATGCCTCGCGGACAGCTTAGAGAGCCAATGTACTCCATCTAACGAAACTATAGATCCCGCTCACCTTGAAGAGGTAGAAGCGGAGATCAAGCGTAACTGCAGACTTAGCATAAGTACGCTTTTTTTTAAAGGTATTATTGCTTTTGCACATAATATTTCCACGCATGGTAGATATATAACACATGTTATTGTTAGAGATTCTTCACAGAACATTAACGTAAATTTAAATCAGGAAAATTCTCATGGTGAAAACTTAACTCAGCCCAAATACGTGATCTGAAACAGTTACAATTCGAGTCAATATAGTAGTAATAATCCCTACAAATAACGGTTAATAAATTCAAAATGTTTATACACTTACCACAATATTGTCATAAGTTTTTCTTTTCCTATTCCTATTATAGGAAACCTGCAGAAAGTGATCAGATTATTTGTGCTTTTTATGTGCACAACACTTAACTTTCTTTCTTCTTTCTCTCACAAAAAATCTTTACTGTATATTCACGACGATGTTATGATCTTGTATTCATCTACAAACGAAAATGAAGTATTCTGAGCCCACAATAACTGAATTTGAGCAAAAATCAATAATAAATATTAAAATTTAAACATATGAATTAAAATTGAATAAATTACAAAAAATATTTTAAATATGAAAGACGTCGACAAACAAATGTAATTTTTTTTCTTCTTTTAATTCATAGCTTCTTTTGATAGACTTCTGCAAATATTTAATAATTTTAAATCAATTAATAGGTAAATTAATTGTGAAAATCTCAGAGTAATATGTATGTAATTATACTTTAAAGAGGAAACAAAATAAAAAGTTTAACACAGAATTAAAGTTTTTAGTTTCTTCCGATATAATATGGATTTTTGTATCTAATTTTTGAAATGGCAGTCTAAAACAAAATGAAGGAAAGAAACAGCGATATTTTTTTCTCGCTTTATTTTTACAAGCCCAACAAAACCATTGACTAAATAATGATTATGTGCAGATTTCTCAGCTTTCATACAAAGTTGCATCATCCTGGTTATAACGTTCTAACCACGAAGCAAATTGCTCCGTGGTTCTAACTCACTACCAGTGTCATTGACGTGCTAGTTAAGGACAGGAACAGATTAGTCGTTTCGCATCTTCACTAACGATCAATCTGGAACCGTCTGTGACTTTTTAGTAAAGTAAAGGTCATTTAAATAACTGTAGTGTATATAAGTGTGTATTAGCTGGAGTTTTGTGTTATGAACTTAAACATTTATTTGTAAACAATAAAAAGAAGGCAAAACAAGTGGTAAAATGAAAAATTTTGTACAACCGACTTAAATATAAACTATTAAAGATAACTCAAAAACTAATTGTCAGATCTTGACCAATAAAATTTATATGGGACCATATGAGAAGCACCAGCTTTTATATAAAAGAGAAACATAAAAATCGGTTCACCTAGAAAAAAAATATGAGGTATCACACATAAAAAAGGCAGTCGTAAGGACTGCCGACATAACTGAAAACTCAATGATATATGCGTATACATGTAAACAGGCCGCTAGTCTGGCGGTCTGTTTACTAGCAACGTGTATTAGACATGCTCGTCACGTATATTAGCAGGGTTATCAGTGACGCGAACATAAATTTCAACTACCAAAAATCGCTCAACGCGGTCAAAGATTTCACTTCAAAAAACTTACAGTCAAATTGAGTACCTCCTTGTTTTTGAAGTTGGTTAAAAATCAAACGCAATTTTTACTTTCCAATAGATTTATTCATTGGCTTACTACGTCACAATTTAAAGGCCTTACGTCTCAGACTTCAATTTTCCAACGGGTAAGCCTGGCCTTATCATAATTATCGTTATGATATTTTTACATTTTATTAAAAGTCTGATTTTTGACAATGGTCTGGTCCCAGGAATTAACAGACATAGAGTCGAACTTTCAAAATTTTTTTATATATATTTTATTAAAGCTATTTTTTGAAAATACTAATAAAAAATAAAATAATAATATAATAAATAGAAACCATAAATAATAAGGTTTTGGGCATAAATATAGAGATCTAAACAGTACCTAAATTATATCAATTACGATATTTTTAAATTTAAACGTTTGATCCGCTACATGAGAATACGACTTATTATCTATCTATATCATGACAAATATAAATCTAACAACAACGGTCCAACACAAACCTATTGATGCTCACATAACTATTTTAACATTGAGGCGGAGAACAGTGTTGTATTGTTATAAGTCAGATAGCATAAGTCGTAACAGTTATGTATGACGTTAAAGATAAAGTGTTTTTAATTACGGGAGCTGTAGGTGGGATAGGTTCTGCTTTAGTGAAAGCTGCCTTGCAAGATGAAGCTAAGGTATATAATGTGCAATTAAATTATCGAAAAATATTTCAAAAATATTAATTTACTAATTAAATTTTTTTTGAATGCTGTAAATCGAAAATTATAATATTAGAGTTAGTAAAATTAGATATTATATCTACACCGCGTACTATATGTATAATATAGAATATCACAAATGAAAATAACATTAAAACTTTACAAATTAAAAACTATTTTAATATATTTTTAAATGATTTATTAAGTAATTCTCGTAATATGAAATCTAATTTTTATACTTCTTTATAATATATTGCAAACTTGGAAACCATTTCAAGCGGGCTATGGTAAACTTACAATTATTATTTTTATTAATCCTTAAAACCTTAAGCAGAGTAATTGAGGAGTGAGTGATTAACGAACAATAATTGATGTAAAAATTATTTATTGTATGCAAATTTAATATTATATTGTTATTTTTAGCATGTGATAGCTTTAGATATCGATGTAAACCAAGGTAAGGCGTTAGAAAGCGAATTAAAAGACGTTTACGGGCAAAATAAAATCAAATTTATTAAATGTGACGTCACGAGTGATTTGGAAAATGCATACGATTTAGCGATTAAAGAATTCGGATATATTGACGTGGTAATAAATAACGCTGGAATTATGAATGACAGTCCGAATGTGTATTTAAAAGAGATCGCTGTTAATGTGGTAAGTTAGCTATTTATATTAAATTAAAATCATTTTATATTATAAATAAAATAAAATAAAATAAAATAGGTACATATTGAGAAATATTGGGTTGAAAAAATAACTATTGTTGAATATGTCCGTACTAAAAAAAAATAGTTTTGAATACCTACATAATATTATATTTATTTACCGTTACCGTTACAGCCTATCAAAGGCCACTGCTAAACATATGCCGTTCCTATAGATTGCCTCACAGGGGGATGTTTGCCATAGTTGTCACGTTTGGCAAACGGGTTGACAACCATATTTTCTTATTTTTAGTCGTTACTAAGAAGACGCTGCCGCTCATCATGATTGATGCCTTTGTCCTCTCTTACGATATCCACGGGATCATATGGGGTAGTGGATATTCTTACACCACCACTCCACTATAAATATTATGATCGTGGGGCTAGGAAGCGACATCCCCCTGACATCCTCGGAACACACGAGATTTTATGAACTTACTAAGTATAAATTATAAAGGAAACTATTCATGTTCCAAGCATTCTCATATATTTTTTTATTATGTAATGTTATTATAGTTTACTGAACTAGTTTTAAGAAAAGACAAACAATAGTGTTAAAAGGATTCAAAGGTCAAATAATAAAAAAGTTTCATCTCTATTCAAATGCTAATAATTAAGTATTGTAATTTATTCTTTACGTCAATTTTCAGACTGCACTGATAACGAGTTCCCTTAAAGCATTTGACCTTATGCGCAAAGATCGAGGTGGGAAAGGAGGCACCATAATAAACATATCATCTATAGTTGGACTGATGCAGACATCACTATTACCAATTTACAGCGCCACAAAGAGCGCGGTTTTGCAATTTAGTAATTGTCTTGGGGTAAGGATGTTTTCTAATTTACTTAATTAACCGTGTAGTGTCGGTGTAAGAATATCCACTACCCCATATCGTACCGAGGGTTTCGTAAGAGGCGACAGAGGGAAGATGAAACAGGGATAGACAGCAGCATCTTCCTGATAACAACTCATAATTATAAAAAATTGCGGTTGCCAACCCGCTTGCCAAGCGTGTCAACTATGGCAAAAAGTCAGGCCTATGTTCACTAGTAGACTTTTATAGTCTGTAATGGATGGATGAAGGATGGTCATAAGTGGCAGAGCCATACTGTCACTTACAATACCAGCTTAATAGCAGCATAATACTGTTGTGTCTTGGATGGTGAAAGATCAGAATTGGAGGGCCTTAACACTGCAACCTGCCTGTTGACAACGCATCTGTATTTTGATTCTTAATTGAGAACAGATGCAGGTGTCTATGGGCAACAGCATCCACGCCAGCGTCACGTGGACTGATTACGTGTAATTTTAATAAATTAAATATTCATTTGTATTTCAAATTTTCTTGCCATCTACCCTTCATCACAATCGTCGTCCCCGGCGATATATAAAACAGAAAACACCGATTAAAGCGAAAATATTTTTTTTAATATAGAACCGAGGGTAGTTAATACATATAAAATGACAACATAAAATCACAATATCTTTCTTAATTCGTTTCCCAACATAATAATAAATGTCTTAAATTTTAGTTTTCAATTAATTCTATTATAAGTATTTCCAGGCACTTTTTTAGACAACTTATAGTTTTAAAACACAATATTAGTATTTTTATTTACGTAATTTTAATTAACTTCAAAGTTTCTCAAATATTAATTTTTCTTACAAATTTTCTTGCCGTCCAGTCCCACTGCACGTCTATAAAAAGAACCAGTTTATATCATCACATAATTTATCAGTCCATAAAACTCCACTGCTGGACAAAGGTCTCACTCATTGAATGGAGGAGATCATGCTTAGTAGGCGGATTGCTGATTGTAGTATTCATGCAGTGCCAGACAAATGAGATAATATAGAAATAACTCAAAATTGCTTCATACGATACCTATGGGATGAATTGGAGTTATGTATTTTCATGCGCCGCTACCGCACGGCACATACTAGTATAAGCGGAATCATTGATTAATGTACAAAAAATATTTTCCAGTTGTTTACATTTTTGGTCATATGCTATTTTATGAAATAGTTACTACCGTTACGGTTACAGCATATTGAAGTCCACTGTTGAATATCGGTCTCCCCATAGATAATTCCATAGGGAGATATTTGCCAGAGTTGTCACGACGGGATGATAATGGGGTACCTAGTGAATATTCTTACACCGCCAGTACACGGTAAAAATTTCTTATGAAAATATTTTTAAAACAATAAACCGTGTCATTGCCTGATAATATGCAATGTTCTTCTCTGTTAAAGATAAAATAAACGTAGGTAATATTTACTTGCCTTTTGTGTATTACATTTGTGTGCATTTCATAATCAGTATAGTAATGTAGTTGACTGGTAAAATCTAATGCAATAGATAAAAGGATTACATTGTGTAACGTGTGATCACGTTGTTTGGCTTACCTGACATAGTAGGGGATAACCATGATATAGTATTATTTGCGGATGAAACTTCTTTAATTTTCAAATTACGATGAGAATTACTAAAATATGACGAAGTAAACAATGCTATATCTAAATTAGGAAATTGGTTCAATGTTAATAATTTGCATTTAAATGGCACTAAAATGAAATGTAAGAAATTCATGACTCCAAATGTCAAACCATTAAATACTAATATAATTTTAAATGGGAAGGAACTGAGTCTTGTTGATACCACCATTTTTCTTGGAATCACACTAGATGCGAAGCTTCAATGGAGCCCCCATATATCAAAACTAGCAGGCAGACTTAGTTCTGCAGCAGCATAATATGATGTAAATAATTTAAAATTAAAAATTTTGTACAGCCGACTTCAATATAAGTTATTAAGAGTAACTTAAAAACTATTGGTCTCACCTTGATCAAATTCATATGGGACCACACGAGAAGTACCAGCTTTCAAATAAAAAAAGAATCATCGAAATCGGTTCACCCAGTAAAAAGTTATGAGGTAACACACATAAAAAAACATACAGTCGAATTGAGTACCGTCTCCTTTTTGGAAGTCGGCAGAAGAGATTAGATATTTTACCTGTGTTGAAACAGCTAGACTAGTTTATTTAAGCCATTTCCATAGCATAATGTCGTATGGTATTTTGCTATGGGGATACGCAGCTGAAATTGAAATTATATTTGTTTTACAGACGAGGGCCATAAGAGCAATCTATGATTTAAAACCTAAAGAGTCGCTCCGACAAAAATTTAAGGAAATTAATATATTAACTTTGGCCTCTCTATACATTTATGAAAATGCAATATACATACACAAAAATAAAGATAGTTATACAAAAATAAGTGATATTCATTCAGTAAATACTAGGAACAAACACAAGCTAGTAGTACTAGTTACTCGACTCCACCGAGTGGGTAATTCATTCTTGGGGCGATGTAAACGCTTTTACAACAAAATCCCAGAAAATATACAAAATTTGACATGCTCAAAGTTCAAAAACTTTATTAAACAAAGTTTGTATAAAAAGGGTTATTATAATATTGAGGAATTTATGGATGATAATAACCTCTGGGAATGACGTGACCGCTACCAAGCTATTTCTAATTTGTTTTGTGTGATTAATTTTGATAACATGATTGTAAGTTGTTATTTTAAAATAAAAAGTCCCGCTGGATTTCTTGCTGGTTCTTCCCAGAACAGGGTTTTTTCGAACTAGCGATAATCAAACAAAATAGTGACTTTCAATAAGTATTATTTATAATCAAATATTGAATAAAAAAGTTTCTGTTTCTGTTTCTGTAAATAATGTTAAGAGTTAATACAAATAAAGATTACATAACTCATAATTTTTTTAATTGACGGCTCCGTGGCGCAGTGGCTTAGCAATAAGTTGCTGCGCTGGGCGACGCGGGTTCGAATCCCGCACGGAACAAGTATTTGTATGGCCTACAAATGATTGTTCTAGGTCTGGATGTTTGTCCTTGTGAAATTTGTGTTTGTAAACTACCTCCACGATACAGGAGAAAATCCTAAGTGTGGGGGTAACATTTAAAAAAAACAATTAAAAACAAAAACAATGCGTTGTTTTAACCAATTTTAAACCATATTTTTAATAGAATCAGGGTGACAAAGAACCATACAGTCCACCAGATGGTAGAGATATACATCTATCCTCGATTAAGGATCAAAATGCAGATGCGTTGCCAATCCTGATGACTATAATGGAAAGCCTCGTTTCCGTTAAAAAGGGTCTCCGGTTCTGTACACTCACCGTACGAAACACAGCAGCATTAAGCTGCTACTTTATGCTGGTATTCTGTGAGTGCGTGGTCCTTCCCTGGTCGAGCCAACCCATTTATGCTACAACCATAATATAGCCACGTAAAATTATGAAAACTTCAGCCATTAGTGTAGAAGTAAAAATAGAGGCGGTCGTACGTAAGGACGAATGCCTCTATTTTAATGAGCGTAAAGAAAATATTCAGAAGTAAATCTATATTTATTTCAGATGGAACAGAACTTCTCTTGGTCAGGTGTACGTGTATTGACTGTGTGCTTCGGTAGCACGGATACTCCACTTCTAAGTCTGCAAAAATTAGGCGGTTTTACCAAAGAGTTTGATGAAAAAATACATGTTGGCATTAACAAGATGCCACAGCAAAGGTACTAATTTTAAACACATTAAATGAAATGATTATGCCTATGTTTATAGGAGTACCTACTAAAGTTTTTATTATAATCATTTCTTATGTTGACGCGAACACATAATAAAATAAAACTAGTTTAGCAGATCTCCGCCCCATGACCATGTTTGCTGTGAAATGTTCGAAACATCGGAAATATAAAATGAATAGAGAGTTTTTTTGTATTTTCAAAGTTGAGTTCGACAAAGACCACGAGACGATTATGAATTCTTTCAATCAACAATATTCAATGCTTTAGCTGTGTGTGTTAAGAAATAGGTACAATCTAAGTAGATTAATGATAAGTCATCGTGCGCTCCGCGATGACCTATTATTAATCAAAGGGTACATAATTTTTTATCAAGGTGAATAAATAATAAGAATATTTGGTAAATAATACCATCTAGCTTCAAGGTCCCTAGCAAGGCATCTTGCTAATTATTTATTGCCTATTCATGCATACAAGTTGAACAGTTTGATAAATTAAAAAAAATCTTTACTAACATAATATTATTATAATCACAGTGCGCAGTCTGCGGCTCAAGGTCTTCTAACAGCATACAGAAACGGTGTCAGCGGAAGCACTTGGCTTGTGACCTCTAACAGACCGGCCGAGGAAATTACAGAAAACGTAAAAAACGCTTACAAAACTCTAAGTCAAGGCATATATGAATAATGATCAATCATTTATACCTAAAGTTAATAATGTTTAAATAAAAATCGTAAATTCATTTCAAAGGTTTTAAATATTATGTTACGAAATGAAAACGCTTGTTTGTGTAAGAAAAGGGACGATCTTATTTTTAAATAATAGTTAAATTTTAAGAAAAAGGAAGTTTATGGATACACGAATGTAATAGATACATGGAAGAGAATAACTAATGTTTTATTTTGAATGATTAAAACTTGATTTCTTTGATTTCCTGACGAGAAGTTGTGTTGTAATTTCCCGAACGCTGCCCAGCCGATTTGAATCCGTTGATTGACCTCTCGGTCGTAGTTGCACTTACCTAGTTGGACTATTTGTCCCAGGTAAACGTACTCGTCAATACTCGAAGAACTTCGAGCTTAGTGCTCCCAATAAATACTGGCATAGGTGTAACGATTTGTTGTCGTCGGGGTCGATCAGCTGGTGATCTTCTGGTCTACCTGACTCATAGATGGGCGGAGGCAGTAGTGTCCAAGGGGAGGCATTAGCCGTTAGTTTGAACACTGAGAAGGCCTTTGATCGGGTTTGGCACAAAGTGCTTCTTTCGAAGCTCTCTAGCTATGGGCTTCCCAAAAAATTGTGCAATTTGATCAGTAGATTTCTTGCAGATCGGAGCATCAAGATTGTTGTAGACGGTGCATGCTCCGACTACAAGCCTATTAATACTGGTGTTCCACAAGGCTGCGTGTTATCACCAACGCTGTTTCTTCTGCATAACAATGATATGTTGCGAAGCGGTAACATTCATTGCTATGCGGATGACAACACTGTTGATGCTCTATACAGCGGCCGTGCCTATATTTCTCGGGAAAACGTCGCCTAGTACCGAAACAAACTTATGTCTGAAGTCGAGTCTTTGCTGAACAAAGTTTCGGATTGGGGGCGTCCAGTTTAATCCTCAGAAGACACAAGTTTGCGCGTTTACTGCTAAAAAGAACCCCTTTGTCGTATCTCGTTAGTTTCAAGGTACTCCCCTAGTTGCCTCAGCCAGTATCAGAATCCTCGGTGTCGACATATCGAGTGACGTGCAGTTTCGTGGGTACTTGGAAGAGAAGGCCAATTTGGCCTGTAAAAAGCTTGGCGTGCTCAGCAGAGCGGGACAGTATTTCATTCCGGCACACCGTCTGCAACTTTAGAAGGCGTAGGTTCGGCCTCGTATGGAATACTGATCATTTTATAATGATGCTTAATCGATTTTTAATGGTTGTTTTCTTTAGCTCCATTTTAGAAAAAAAACTTTGAGTTTTAATTGATAAGATGATAAGACCATTTTAGACGTGAAATTAATATATCTTTAATATGTATTTAAAAAAATCCATATCGAACGTAGTGTATTAGATAATAACAATAAATTGAGTTTTAAGTAGCATTTCGATAACTGAACTAATTACTTCGATAACTGAAATAAAAGTGAACTATTGTTGTGGTAATTCAGGAGAGCCGTGGTAACTCAGGGGCTAAGCATTCGCTGTAAGCATAAGCTAGTTATACAAAAATATAAAAATATGTATAGAGTCTATCTGAGGAATCTTCCGTTTCTTCAAAAAGCAGAGGTGGACCCGTAGAAAAACGTTGCAGGTTCCAAATATTTAACATTAGGTATAGTGGTGTCCAATAGTAAAGACCTTGAGCTTATAACAACCCAACTGTCAGTAAGTATATACCTAATCGGCTCATGAGGAATATATACTACTATTGATGTGTGCCCTACATTTATAACATGGGCGTACATTTATTTACATAACATCACAGATATGTACAAAATAACATCAAATAGATATTTGAATCTGTAATTATTCAAACAAGAAATATCTTCCGAAATCCTTATTCGGTTTTGGCGACTGTCCCTGCGTCTACACTACTACAATTTAGTCTATTTTAGAAAATTTTATATAAGCCTTATATATACTCGTATAGTCGACATCTATAAATAGGAACATGAATGAGTACCTCTGTGTTCGCGTGTTTTTTTTTAAATATAATAACGGTATGACAAACGAGCACACAGTCCACCTGGTGGTAAATGCGATGCTGTGATGCGATACATCTACATTTATCCTCAATTAAGAATCAAAATGCAGATGAGTTGTCACCACTGAAGACTGAGATGGAATGCCTCGTTTCCACTAAAAAAGGATCTCCGGTTATATAAACTCACCATACGAAACACAGCAGCATTAAACTGCTATTTTACGCTGATATTCTGTGAGTACTTGGTCCTACCCCGGTCGAGCCGACCCATCTGAGCTGCAACCACATTACAAAACCACGTAAAAAACGCGTGTCTTTGTCTAGTGCTATAATATCTTGTAGTGTTACCTACACTATGGCGAAGCAATGTAATTCGAATATTAAATGCCATCAAAAACATAACTTGTAAAAAAACCAAGTCTCGCAACTCAGTTCTTTTTTTTTCAGTAGGAACTGAATAAATTAACCGACTGGGTATTACATGGATCTCACAACTTTTTACGGTAAAAGAACTGAGTTGCGAGACTTGGTATTTTTTACAAGTTATGTTTTTGATGGCATCTCATTTCTTTTTGTAGATAGTTATATCTAAGTACCTATCTACACCTATTATTCCATTATATTATACATAATATACAGGGTATTTTTGGAACGTTCCCGAAAACGAAGACAGACGACAGTACCAACTATACCTTTGATGATGGGTGGAATATAAAAATCGATCCTGATGAAAGAAAAATCATCTTTTCACAACGTTTTATTAGCTTTATTCATTCTCTATCATGTTAGTACAGCTAAATGAAACGATAATTTCATTAAAAAAATCATGAAAATACTGAAACATAAAATCAGCAGAGGAATTACTGAATTGATATCAGCTGACTAGAGGTCAATGTACGCGCAAACGCTGAAAAAAGAACGCTGGTCTTGAACCTGGGCAGTGAGCGATTTATGAGTGACTGGTACGAAGGGGGCGCGACGGAGGAATAATCCGCCAGTATTATTGTGCCCGTATGCTATTGGTTCCCGTGCTTTGTTCGCTCCCAAAATACAGTCGCAGACACAGCTTACTTTGCGACTAGCGACGATGGTTTTAAAAGGGAAGGAAAGAAAAATTATTTATATCTATTGTTTTATGACTGAATAGTGAACGAAAAGGAAAATATAATAGGAGAAGGTGAATGGGGAAAATTGTGCAGTAAAGTTAAAAATGTTGAGGAAGAATACCGAAAAAATTAACATGTGATCGACCTGATGACGGAAGCTCAAGCGAAGATGAAAGTGATGATGAAGTAACATCCAGTAACACCAACACACCATCGACATCTGGCTTCCATGTGACCCAAGACGACATAATGGACGGCGTGTCACCCTTAGCTCAAGCATTCTTGTTACAAACTACTTTATATTTTACGATAGAAATAACAAAAATAACAAATAATGCTCAAGTAAACATTATCCATTTTTAATTCCAACCTTAAAACACCTATTATGATTCTACAATAAAACAATTAATTACTATAATATTATAAAACAATACCATGTAGTAATTTAGAACATGACAGTACCCACACTCCCTCCACTGTCGACCTGTATCTAGCTCGCGGTGCGAAACAATGCCTAACCCGGCCAGCTGGTGTCGCCTCACGCTGTGACGCAGTAGGTTTCAGTTTTGGCGGGGTTAATTAAAGTTTTTAATTTAAGTTTTTTCGTTATTAATTTAAGTTTTTGAGACAGTTCCGTGTTGATTTTGTACACGCGTGGGCGAGTGACAGTTCAATCGTTTTGTTTATTAAATTCTAATTTCTTGTGATTAAGTGTTGATATTATTCTTGTTGTTACGTTTTTTGTTTCTTTTTTGTTTTAATAATGCCTAACGCGTACCTTTATAGTACTCGTGAATACGGCAACATGTAAGGTATCCGAACCTAGGTACACGAAGTATCGCTAAATTGTCAAGACTGCCGGAATGGAACAAGTGTGTCATACTGTGCGGTGCATAAAGTGTTGAAACGTAACCGAATGCGCCCATACAAATTGCACAAAGTGCAAGCTTTAGTTCCCGGCGATCACGACCGCCGACGAGTTTTCTGCCGTTGGTTATTAGACCAGCAACCTGTGCCTGGTTCCATTGAGCACATTATCTGGACGGATGAGTCGACATTTAGCAGAAACGGCCTGTGGAACCGAAGAAATACGCACGTGTATTCAGAGGTTAACCCGCACGCTGTTCGATAAACCGGCCACCAAACCCGATGGTCGGTTAACGTATGTGCAGGTTTATTTAAGGATTGCATACTGGGACCAGTGTTTCTGCCACAGCGACTTAACGGACAGCGATATCTAAACTTTATAAATGAACAGTTGGTTGACATTTTAGACGACCTATCGTTGGCTGAATATCGCCGCACATGGTTCCAGCATGATGGTGTACATGTGGAGGTCCACATGTCGTGAGGTTCGTCCGTAAGCGCCTCACCGAATTATTTGATGATAGCTAGATTTGGCGGACTAGGACCATGCTTATGGTCCTACGCTTGGTCACCTCACTCACCAGATATGACCCCGTTAGACTTCTTTCTGTGGGGTATGTGAAAGAAAGGGTTTTTAATCGTGAGTGTGATAGTGCTGACGAAATGCGCCAAAGGATCGTGGATACTTTCGATAAACTACGTACGGATTGTGTCGAAGACCACACGATGATGACCCGCCTGCATGAGGAGACGCAACACCGAGCCCAAATCTGCCTTGAAATGAATGGAGCACAAATTGAGCCGCATCTCATAAGACCACGGAGGGTTTAGAGCGGTAAGCTGTTTCATAACTATTTTTTTTAAATAACTTAGTACTGAACTAATCTGAATAGGTACATAACTGAATACATGAGAATAATAAACATACCTACACGATGAATAAAAACGCATGACTCTAACCTTGGTTACATTTCATTTAAGTATTTTTTCATTAGCGGGGAATCGAACCAGTTATTTGGGTTATTTAACCTGTAAATTCGGATTAAAGTGGCTACGTGAAGACAAGCACAGTGGCAAAATAGTAGGTTAAGTAGATAAGTTAGGTATAGTTGCCGGCCGCGCGAATTCGCGTTCGTGCGTACATTGACCTCTAGTCATATGATATCAATTCAGTAATTCCACTGCTGGTTTTATGTTTCAGTATTTTCATGATTTTTTTTATTTTTTCATTTAGCTGTACTAACATGATAGAGAATGAATAAAGCTAATAAAACTTTGTGAAAAGATGATTTTTTTTTATCAGGATCGATTTTATATTCCACCCATCATCAAAGGTATAGTTGGTACTGTCGTCTGTCTTCCTTTTCGGGAGCGTTCCAAAATACTGTATAGGTACACTGATTCATTCAAACTGAAAACAATAATTGTATTCCAAATTTAAAGCTTCTATGTCTGCTAGAAGTGCCTTAGAGTTTTGATGATCGGTCAGTCAGTGAGTGACAAAATTAACAAAATTTCATTAGTTATAACTCTTAAACTACTGGTTTAAATTTAATGAAATTTAAAATATACCGAGTTTATACAATGTGTACTTGGTTACTGAAAATTCAGGCTTCTAGTTTTATCCACAACGAAGTTATAGGGTTACGAAAATGGCCTGAACTGCTTCGAGAAAAGGGTGGTACGGCCGTGCCGCTTTTTTGCTCGACTTGGCGGGGGCACTGCCGTGCCCCCAGATGATATCCTCCATATGTGGAGTCCACGTGTTTTCATGAAATGTAGAAATAATATCTAATTAGTTCAGTAATATCACCTGGAGCCACGTAATACCAACTCTATCTATATGCCTACGTTATAATTACTAAATTGTCGGGAATGTGGCTAAAAAAATAAAAGGAAATGCGAACAAATGAAGGTAGAACGTTAAGCTTCCAGTTGTTTTAGCAGTATAAAGTATCGGGCAGGCCACTAAAAATCAGTCTGGGTTTGTTACCGAGTAGTGTTCTTTTATTTAAATACTTTTATAATTTCTAATATCAGAAGTGGAATAACTTTTAACAATATTTAAGTCTCCTTCAATTCAATAAAGGGAGAGCGTTGGTAAACTGCATCAGTAAGTTTAATTTCTTGCCTTGCTGTCCACATCGCATTCTCTCGCGCAGAGTTTTCAATCGCATTTGGAGGTTGTTGCCGTTAAAAGCATGTACTTGGTGGTAGACACAATGTTACCTATTTCTGTCGCCAAATAGTAGTGCTTGCACTGCTGCGTACTGATCTGAAGGATGTAAGGACTGGTTCCTTAGTTTCGCTTCTTATAGTTACAGGCCGTGAGGCATTCCGTCTAAGGCTAAGTGGTGACGAACGCATCTGTAGTCTTCTTTGCTTGAAGTCGGATGCAGACATCATTGGACTTAAGTAGCAACTTACCATTAGGTGGCCAGTTAAAAAGATTGAAAAAATATTCATTGTCATCATTACAGCCCTACAAGTCGACTGCTAAGCATTTGTCTCCTCCAAGTAATGCCACGTAACACGCTGCTGAACCACCTGTATCCATTGACTTCCCGCATATCTTACCAGGTCGATTATATTACTTGACGGTACGAGGATACCACTCGAGAAAAATAATAAAATAGTTATGCTATAAATTTAATGAGTAGAAATATCATAAGGTAGCAGCCATGAATCTAGTGGCTGTTTAATTAATATACAATCAATCGCAATTATTTTTAATTAGTTACAATATTTAAATAAAATATAAACCATTAGTTTTTAGAACAACGATACATTTTGTACAACATTTTATAGTAAAATTATACGCATCTGGCAGTAATCTTTTACACTTAGTTACTGACTGTATTAGATTGTCTTGGAAATGACTACCATCAATTTTTCCCAGTAAAGGAAGAAAATGGTTATAAGTACAAAGAATTGAAATACTTTTTTTTACAAGGAGTTTAGTTTTGTACTACAACAACATGCAAATTTTATTTACGGTCGCATTTTCTGCAATATTTTGGTTGTTTTCGACAGTAACAGTACCCATACTTTATAAAAAATTAAGATTATGAAAAGGAACAGGAGATCTTCATCGCCCGCCATTCAGCAGAGATAAACCAATTATTGACCTTCTATTCAAAGACTCATACTACACCACGTTGGGTTCAGGAACAACGAGTTGGGCGTGATCCCTGAGCAGACGTTCAATTCAGAATCTCCCTCTTCTCTCTCAAAAGAAAGGTTTAACGACTAAGATTACAGTTTCATAAGGGATGGTCCCGGGCTTGCCGTCAGTCATAAGAGGTCTGTATAAATAGGAGTTGTTTTGGCTCGCCGCTCAATTAGCGGTCAGCCACCGCAGAGTCTAGATTACTTGAAGATGCCTCGTGTAGAGGTGAAATACATGTCGTATTGTAGTAAGCGGTGTGTCTTTCCTGGTGTAGTGGTGTTGGGAGTAGTGGTGCTGGGATTAGAGGTGACGGTGATAGTGCACGCAACTGAGGGAAGGCGGGAGGTGCTCTTCAAACTGGGTAAGACATCATTTTATTTTATCGAGCGGATGTACGCGAAGTAATATTTTGCCAACTTTAATAGACGACTGTATCTCTTGTATTAACTTGGTTAGATGCTGGGTGACTTAAATAAAACATCTATTTAAACGGTAATTAAACCCCCTTTGGAAATGCAATATTGAAAATTTCACCACTTTATAACTTTCCCTATCACTTTCCCTAATTGCTTTTCGTTCTTGATTTAAAACTGGAAACTGTAGCTGGTCCCGAACTAATTGCCAATATTTTAGCCTCCTTTTGAACCATGACAGCTATAAACACCAACCAACAATCAACTTCTCTGGTGGATTGTCGGGCCTTTTAACCGACTTTCCTAATCTTTTAAATTTTTCTTCTGCCTGCAATGTGCGCGCAGTTGCCCTAAGGAACTTTCTAAACTTACAAAATCGTCCGTAGTCGTGTAAATTCAACGATTCTTTTTTCTTTAGCGTGTTTACGCTTTTCGGTGATTTTTCTTCTCCCGTTTCTAAACTTTTGTGTCCACTTGCGTGGTCAATAAATCAGGACTTAGCCTGAGAAACTCCTCCTTGCTACGTTATCAGCAACGAATCTAGGTACTCCTGAATCCTAACTTCTTTTAATTTTATTTGTAATTATAGTTGTTGGATACTTAGTAAAATCAAAAACAAAAACTTATTATGCAATACTATGGAACACACTTTTTTTATAGAATAGAGGTGACAAACGAGCTCACAGTTCACCTGATTGTAAGTGGATGCTGTGGCCCACAGACATCTACATTTATCATCAATTAAAAATCAAAATTCAGATGCGTTGTCACCCCTGAGGACTGAGATGGAATGCTTCGTTTTCAGTAAAATCGGGTCTCCAGTTCTCTACACTCACCATAGGAAATACAGCAGCGTTAAGCTGCTATTTTACGCTGGCATTCTGTGAGAGCATGGTCCTTCCCCGGTCGAGCCGACCCATTCGTGCTACAACTATACCAGTAATATAGCTGCAGCATGGCTCTACCACGTAAAAAATACAATATATGCGCGAAGTACAAAAAATCTGCAAAGTATTAAATTTATTGTAAATTTCTAAAATATCAATAAAGGAAATTTATATAATCCCAAACAGCCATCTTAAAAGATTGTTTATTTAGTTAAACCACCATTCAGCACGAACACGACGAAGAATATGAACCCATATAAACAAACAGCTATTGTAAGAGTGGCCATTAGGACTTAAAAACAGATTAACACTAAATTACAGTTTAACTGGTTGACCGCTTAAACTTTCTAGCAGTTTAAGCGCTCAATTAAAAATTGTCCATCATGGGTATTACGAAATAATTCATGAAAGTAGTTTAAGCTTAGAATAATGAATTAAACAGCTATTGATATTACCCTCCTAAGCGCGTTATGGGAAAACTCCTGAATATCTGAGTAATAAAAAGTGGCAAAGAGAAAGGTCTGGCGGGGGTCGACAGCGCCAGCAAAGGTCGTTCTCTGCTAGAAATAGGCATATTCTTAGAAAAACGCTAATCTGTTCAAAGAAAATTGTTAAAGTTAAAACGGTGTACTAAGTTTAAATTAGCATTATCCACTTTGTTATATTTTAACAATGGCCGTTTTTAAGTTTTTTTTTCTATGAATAAGCCTATTTCTAGCATAGAACGGTTATATTAAAAAAGCAAAGTAACAGTAACACATTAATAGCCCATAAAGGTCCCACTGCTTGAAGATTTTAATAAAAAAAAACTGATATTATTTGAAAACGATAGTAAAATTATTCTGACAAACTCTGTTTAGAGAATTAGTGTGATGGATTAAAATGAGATAAATAAATAACGATACAATACAAAAAAAAGACGCAATAAACATAAAAGGATATTTGAATTTACTTGAACACAGGGACTTGAAATTGAAACGTTACTTAAAATAACGTTATGCGTAGTTCCAGTAACGATAATTCGTACCATTCAACTAAGATCGTAACAAAATTTATTCCTTAGCTATAACGATACTAACAAAGGGAACGAAATCTACAAATATTTAATATCAATATTAAAAATATATCGTTAATATAATATAAAGATATAGCACCATTATCTTCATCTATTATCCGATACTATTCCGATGATATCCTGGACGTCAGTCTCAGCGAGATTAGAATGGCTCTCCTACTTGAACTTGGTACTTGAAGTCCTTCAGAAGCTCTTTAATTACGATATCCATGGTGGCATTTCACCGGAGGCGTGGAGCAGAAGTGCGGTGGTCTTGTTCTTCAAGAAAGGTGACAACGCTCTCTTGAAGAACTACAGACCGATTTCCCTTCTGAGCCACGTCTACGTGCTGTTTTCCGAACAAGCCGGTTACAGAAAACGCTTTAGCACCACAGACCACATACATACCCTTCGGCAAATTGTACAGAAGTCCGAGGAGTACAATTTGCCACTATCTCTGGCGTATGTGGTCTATGAGAAAGCCTTTCATTTCGTCGAAATTTGGGCGGTACTGCAGTCCCTTCGGCAGTGCCAAGTTGACTGTTGGTATATTGAAGTGTTGAAGTACTTATACAGTAGGGCTACTATGACTATCCTAGTACAGAACCAGAGTACGAAACCCATACAATTGCAGAGAGGTGTAAGTCAGGGTGCCGTTATATTCTAAACTCTTCACTGCTGCATTGGAAGACGTTGTCAAGCTTCTGGACTGGAAAGGTATCAACATCAATGGCGAGTACATCACTCACCTTCGATTTGCCCACGATATAGTTCTTATGCCAGAATCGCTGGAGGACCTAAGCACCATGCTCAATGACCTCAATAGTGTTTCCCAACGGATAGGTCTTAAGATGAACATGGACAAAACAATGATCATGTTTAATGTCCATGTCACACCTATGCCGGTAGTTGTTGGGAGCACTAAGCTTGAAGTTGTTGACGAGTATCCAACTTCGACCGAGAGGTCAATCGACGTATTTATCTCGGTCGGGCAGCGTTCGGGAAATTACAGCACATATTCTCGTCAGGAATACCTCAAAACTTGAAAACAAGACTATACAACCAGTGCGTGTTGCCAGTGATGACCTACGGAACTGAGACGTGGTCCTTCACTGCTGGCCGGATGAGGAAGCTCAAAGTCGCTCAGCGAGCTATGGAGAGGGCTGCTGAGTTTCTCTGCGTGATAAACTTAGAAATGAGGATATTCGTAGTAGAACAAGAGTGACCGACATAGCTCAACGGATTAGTAAGCTGAAGTGACAATGGGCCGGCCATATAGCTCGAAGAACCGACGACTGATGAGGAAAAAAGTTCTCGAGTGGTGGCCTCGTACCGGCGGACGAAGTGTAGGGTGACCCACCACTAGATGGAGTGAAGACCTGGAAGTCGATGGATGCAGGTGGCTCAGGACCGTACTTTGTGGCATTCCTTGGGGGATGCCTATGTTCAGCAGTGGACTTGTGAAGGGCTGTAATGATGATGACGATGATGATTATAACACCATTATTGATATAACGATATAAAATCGTTATTGATCTGTCAAAGATTATGACACATAATTTACATGTTTTATTTAACATGCAATGCACACACTCTCTCTCTCTCTAACTAATTTAATGATAATTCTTGGATACGGCGGCGGTATCTTGTACGGTGTGCGATAACGGAGCGGTAGTGCAGTGTACCAAGTGAATTTGTAACGATTCAGCCGTAACAATATTATAACCGGATATAGGCATAATGTTACCGATACATAGGTAACGTAACGAAAAATATTGTTCTACGAAAATGATTCTTTAACGTTATGTTTTATAATGTTATTGATAATTTTAGGTTTTAGTATCGTTACAAACTTTGGAACATTATGAGATAACACTTAGTGTAATGAAACGAAATTCATTTCGTTTTCAAGTCCCTGCTTGTTCGCAAGGAACCTGACTATTTATATCCGACATTATTGAAATTGATTTTAAATTTAATGTAACCATGTGCGTAGCAAAGCGCACGTCAAGTTAATTAAGCGCGATAAAATCCTATCCATATAAATTTCCATTTATTCAATTATGAAATTACTATTACATTCATACCGTAACATTTTAATAAGTACACAGATACTAAATGAAAATTAACAATGAGAGGGCCAAACATAAATTAGGTAGAAATGAAATCCAACATAATATTATTGTGTTATGTTACTTTTTAATAATATGAAAATAACAAACGAGTTACGACTCTTGACTTTCTTTCTATCTTATATTTTTTATAGGATAAAGGTGACACTGACACACAGTCCACCTGATGGTAAGTAATTGCTATAGCCCATAGATATTTACATCTATCCTTGACTATGAATCAAAATGCAGATGTGTTGTCACCCGTGAAGACTAATATGTCACTTTCACTCTTAATTTCTCACTGTTACTTCGACTTCGTTTACCGCCGAGTATGTGTTAAATTATCACTTAAAATTTCTGTAACTGCCCCTGTTAAATAGCACATCTGAGTAAGTAATACAATATAAAGTAATAAGTAGTAAAGTAAGGGTTTAGCAAGCGCGTGCGTGAGTAGAGCTTGGCATCCATGTAAATAAAAAAAAAAGTTACAAGAATACAGCTTACACTTATGACATGCGCTGCGTAATTTTTTTGTAGAATAAGTGTGACAAACGAGCACACAGTCCACCTGATGATAAATGTCTTTAATACTTTTTACGTGGTAGAGCCATGCTGCAGCTATATTGTGGTTGCAGCATGAATGGGTTGGCTCAACCGGTGTAGGACCACGATCTCACTGGATACCAGCGTAAAATAGCAGTTTAATGCTGCTGGGTTTCGTATGGTGAGTGTAGAGAACCGGAGACCCTATTTTACTGAAAACGAGGCATTCCATCTCAGTCCTCACGAGTGACATCGCATCTGCATTTTGGTTCGTAATCGAGGATAGATGTAGATGTTTATGAGCCACAGCAACCACTTACCGTCTAGTGGACTGTGTGCTCGTTTGTCCCCCTTATCATATAAAAAAATATATACTACTTACACAGCAAAAAAAAAAAACAAGACACAGATTTTTTCACGTTTAATCTTATATATTTTATACTAATTTTTAATTTTAATTAATTTCGATAAAATCTGTAAAATAAGATATCCGATTTTTATTTATTTTTTAACTTTAACTCTAGTTATGACACTATGTAATAAGATCAAGAGAAAATAGAAAAAAAAAACAATAAATAGGGTAAAATGACGATGAACATGTCACTATAATATATTAAACAAATCATTTATTACTTAAAAGTCCTAAAAGGCTTTCCTAAAAAGAATTTATTAACATATATAATATATTTCTTGAAAGAAACACCCATAAAACAAACAAAAAAACACTCTGTTGGAACGAAGCTCCTTTCGTAGTATAATATTATTGATAAAAGTATTATATTATTGACCAACAAATACAAATAAATGAATTACTAGCGTCTATTAAAATGAAGCGTCATTTAAAATAATATTTCTTTCATGGTAAGATAAGAAAAAGTGCGAAGGAGTTTCCATCTTGCTTCGCGGCCGTCTATAGAAAGGGTCGGAAATTCTTACACTTTTTTTCGCCTAGCACCCATTCGCCAAGTCCGTACCGTGCGATAAGAACTTCGTTCCAAAACAAATGAACGATATTATGCTGAATATTTCCACATTTAAAAAGTTAATTGTTTTAATATTTTATTAATTGGATATTGTTTTCTCAGCAATTTGGCGATAGGTTCTATCATTATTATACATTATTTACGCCGCTTGCTTGCAGCTTAAGATAATTATTCATTATCACATTTCTTGTGAACTTGTGACTTCCGACAGATGGCGGTATAAGCATTTACGCTACGGCGATGTTAGTGATGTTAGCCTTTTGGATCTTACAGCTATATCGGACTCGGGGCTCTAAAAAGATGTAAAAGGGATGATGAAAAATTATATCCAACGTTAGTTACGTAACGAAGTTCTCCTAGTACGATGAGTTATCTAACGGCCCTCCGAACAGGAGGTGCCGACCCCCAGCTCTGACGGCTAACTCGTATCGTTCGATGTTCTGGGTGGTAAGAACCACCCAGGGACGCGGCTGTACGGTGAATACGTGGTGTGAAGGGGTGTGTCTGCGGACTCGCTGCGTCCCATCCGTTGTCCTAACTGTGTTTGAGCCACTAGGTGAATGTGTAGTATTGGTGTGTGACGGGCCGGCGACATTTGGGTCGCCAAATTGAACCCCCGGTTTTCAATTTTGAAAATGTTGCGAAGTCTCCGGAGACTTTCCGTAACATTTGGAGTCGAAGCGTAGGTAGCTGCTTTTAGAGTGGTACTACTGTACTACAGTGGTGGCTAGTTTGAGAGGGCCGAGACATTTCCCTTGAAATATTCAGAGATCGTAGGAAGTTGGCAATCTATGTGTAAGTAGGAGTTATAGTGCACTCTTTATTCCTTCACTCTTATAGTACAATGAGACGGCAATGCGACACGCCCGGGGACAGATGAGCTCACAAAAGGTTTATCGTGCCTCCCGAGGCACGGAGGTGAAATACCGCCAACTGACTCCGTGCTGTGGTGTAAATTTCTCGACAGAAAACTCAAAATCTTTTTTTTATAGAACATAGGTAACAATCGAGCAGTTCACCTGATGGTATGGATACTGTGGCCCATAGACGTATACATCGGTCTTGGATAAGAATTAAAATGCATATGCATTTCGAACCCTGGGGACTGAGATGGAACGCCCCGTTTCCAGTAAAACGGCGCTACGGTTCTCTAAACTTGTCATACGAAACACAGCAGCATTTAGTTGCTGTTTTATGCTCGAGAATGTTCATATTGAAAAACTATGAACATTCTTACTGCTGCAAAGACGTCATTTTATCTTAAAGAGTTATCCATGCACATCGATTTTCGCAATTTTATTTACTCAGATATAATAAGGTTTTTGGAATGCAAATGACGATAAAATATGAATAGTAGATACAAGAATAACATTTATTTGATTAATAATCGTTATTTGAAAGGGACGAAGAGAGAATGAAGTGTAAAATATGGGTAAACCAGGAATGTCTAGAACAGGTAAATGAAATTGTATACTTGGGGAGTGCTTTTAGCCGGGATGGAAGATGTGATTTAGATGTGGACAGGCGTGTCGCTGCCGGGAACAAAGTCAATGGTGCCCTGACTGCGTTAGTCAAAAGGCAAGGCGTAGTGAAGAGTGCACGCCTTGCAATACATAACGCAGTGTTGGTACCGACTTTGTTATATGGCAGCGAAACCTGGGTATACCAGAAGAAGCATAAAAGTAAGTTGAATGCAGTGGAGATGCGATCTCTTCGTAATATGTGCGGCCTTACCATGGCCGACCGAAAGCGAAACGAAGAGATTCGCAATATGGCAGGTTTGAAAGATGACCTTATCACAAAAATTGATAAGGGCGTGCTTCGGTGGTTTGGACACGTTGAGCGAATAAGTGAAGACCGAATGGTGAAGAAAATATATAGCGCGAAAGTTAATATTAAAAGGTGTAGAGGTAGACCGAGACTAACTTTCGAAGACCATGTGAGCAAATTGCTCGAAGAGGGTAGGGTCAAGAGTACTCGGATACCTAGACATGCATGTATGAAGAAGATAATGAATCTGAAAGAAGCGAAAGAGGTATGTAAGGATCGTGACACTTGGCGATCTGTTCTCTCTGGTTACCCCGTCAGGGATTGTGCGTGAAGATAAATAAGTAATAATCGTTAATAATATTAACTTGGTTGTAATAACGATTGATGCAATATAAAATATAAAAGCGTTAAAGGAAATATATTGAAATGTATAGAATCAGAACTTACCCTGAGTAACAAGTATGTACATTCACTTTATATTTCTTTCTGTTTGAAAAAGGTGCAGCTGTATAAGAATTTCAATTTAACTTATAATAAGTTACGAAACTTTTCGAGTTCAGCCGCTGATAAATTTACCAGTCTTACTAGACTAAAAATTTGATGTGAAATTATTTATGAATTCTAACTTTATTCAGTAATTTAATTCGTGAATCCCCATAACGACCTTTTTTATATTTTTTTAGATATTTTTATAATATGCCAGTGTCTATTATTCTGAATAATTTGTAGGCATTGACTTAAGTCTATTCATTCTTGCTTTTAAAACACCCATGTCATTTAGAATGGCAAGGCTTCCGTCCTTTCACTCATTTCTTGTGGAGTCAGTTACCATCAGCAATTATTCTCGACTGATACAAAAAAGGGCTGACAATGCAATTCCCCTGATATTGTTGCTGTTCAATGAGGGCCATCCCATCCCCATCCATTCCCATGAGGGCAGCGGTCAACACTTAACATCGAGAGAGACGCAATATACTTATTTTCCTCCTCTTCTACAAGAAAGGCAACGCTGGTAAAACATTCTACTGTTTTGCTGAATGTATTAGGTAGTCACAAATCACGCCTCCCATCGGACGGCTTGCATAATGTTGCATCCAAGGGGTCACCATATAATATTCTTCCGTAATCATCTTATATAGCTCAAAATCGCTCAGCGAGCTATGGAGAGGGCTATGCTCGGGGTTTCTCTGCGTGATAAACTTAGAAACGAGGATATCCGCAGTAGAACCAGAGTAACCGACATAGCCCAACGGGTTAGTAAGCTGAAGTGGCAGAGGGCCGGCCATATAGCTCTAATAACCGACAACCGATGGGGAAAAAAGGTTCTCGAGTGGCAGCCTCGTACCGGTAGGCGAAGTGTAGGGCGACCCCCCCACTAGATGGAGTGACGACCTGGTAAGACATGCAGGAAGTCGATGGATGCAGGTGGCTCAGGACCGTGATTTGTGGCATTCCTTGGGGGAGGCCTATGTTCAGCAGTGGACTTGTGAAGGGCTGTAATGATGATAATGATGATGATGATTCATCTTATCGTTACAGTCCACAGCTGAGAACCGACATCTCTCATTTTATGAAGAGTCAACCATATTCGACTCGACTGGCAGGCTATAAGCGCTTCTTAGGACACCAATGATAAGAAATGGGGTGTTGGATTCTGTTACGACCCCACCACTAATAATTAATATAATATAATTAATATATGTACTTGGAACTATATTCCTTATTACTATATTATAAGCACATTATTTAGTGTGTTCAAACAATTTATATACGCTTACAACTTATACGTCCCACAGAAATAAATACACAGGCTGTATTTCTGAAAGATTTCAATAAATTATTGAATATACTTTTATTGTTACAATTTGTACTTTGGCAACCAGCAGTGTAAAGAAATAAAGCTGTAGATACAAGGTAGGTGGTACAATATAAATATATATTTACTATATAAACAAAATACAATAAAAATGTTCAAAATACATAATATAATAAATATTAATAGAGGCACATAAACATATAAAAATACACGCGTACCAGTATATGCATATATGTATCATATATGTGTGACGAATTGCGTGCGTGCGTGCGCACGCGCCGACGAGTTAGCGCGCACGCGCGCGCGCGCGCGCGTGTTTGTGTGTGTGTGTGTGTGTGTGGTGTGTGTGTGTGTGTGTGTGTGTTGTGAATGCATAAGTAAATGTTTGACAAATTATTCTCTTCCTTACTATTTCAGAGTGTGTTGGCGGATTTTAAATATATCCTGGTAATATTTAATGTTATGTCACTACGTTTTCTTTCACCGCCGAGAACGTGTCAAATCAGCATTGTAAATAGCAAAATAACAATTTCATTGGTACCAGCGGGACCTGTTTACGGCAAGCGCTTAGCCTGTGAGCTACTGCGGCTATTACGGTCAAGGAAGTGTAAATAAATAAATTCAACTTCTGTGCAGTTACTAATGAAGCACTTTAGTAGAAAATATGAATGTTTTCTTTGTAAACATTTTCAACATAAGCTTTGTGAGCAATAAAATAGAAAGTCTGGCTTCAAGAACTAAGGGCGTGACTTGAGCACTAATGGCGCATCCATGGCGCTTTCCATTGAAAATTTGCGGGCATTGAGCCAAATGTACAATTTTTTTTGAGTGTTTTTAATTTGTACTTCAATTTAAAATATAAATGTTATTATAGAGCTTTAAGCAATAATAATAAGCCTTATCCGAAATTATTTCCAATAATCAAGAATATTATTGTTTGGAAATTAGGTAGTTTTTTAATTGTAATTAATCAATTAATTAAAATATATATAGTAATTAAACAAATATTACAATTATAAATTAATACTATTATAACAACTCCAATTTTAAGAAATTAGGTACTATTGTCTCAAAACTTAGTTGGTCTTTTGTCTTGCAGACCTGGTTTTTGGGTAAGTAGGTTAATCATCGGAAAACTCCTTTCAGGTCAGTTCCTTGCTTTTATCTGAAAAACTAAATGACATATTTTTTGGTTAAACGTGGTCCAAGTATCTTCTCTTCGTCTCTACCTACTCCCTCCGGGATTATACGTGTTTGTACTACGTGATGTGATTTTTTAAAAGAATTATAAATTTCACTAATGAAATTCTTATTACATTAATTTTTTATTTTCGCAGTACCAGAGACTTAACGATCAGTCATTCCGTTTGTAACTAACAGCTGGAATATTGCCTCTATCTGACCTATAATCCTATGAGGCCTATGTTCAGCAGTGGTCTTATATAGGCTATATTGGATCGATATATTGTATGAATTATCTTCCATTTATGGTAATGTTTTTCATGTATTTTTCTACCTTATAAAATTTCTTCACAATTCGACTCCTAGTCATAAGTAAATGTATAATTTTATATACTTGTGATTAGTTCAAATAACACGCGTACTTTGGAGCTATAAACTGAGACAAATTAAAGTATCAGCTTTAATAATAAGTAATAACTGTACTAAGTGGGTGATTAGTTTTGATAAATTATAACTAGCTAAGAAGATTTACGAATTGAATAGAATAGGATCATTTTTATTCAATATTGA
The DNA here is from genome assembly GCA_963668995.1 of Parnassius mnemosyne. Taxonomy (NCBI): domain Eukaryota; kingdom Metazoa; phylum Arthropoda; class Insecta; order Lepidoptera; family Papilionidae; genus Parnassius; species Parnassius mnemosyne. The sequence continues at coordinate 38,999,237 of CAVLGL010000035.1, read as the reverse complement.
TTACATGTAATTCTTATTGGAATTCATTTTTAAATTTTTTAATTATAATGATCTCTCATATTTACGCGAACACTACACATTGAATTAAACTACTTTTACGGATTCTATCACGTTTAATTAACTTGTTTTTTACTGATTCCTGAAATTCGGGTACTTTACAGCGTCCATGTTCACGGGGGACTGAGGTGATTGACGACCCTATGTCAGAGTTAACCTGGAGTACCTTCAGTTTTTTTAATTATTAATTTTGATCCGATCTACGCAGAATGAACTTACTTTGTCTTGAAGTCTTGCAGTGGTATGTTTGGGTTTAGTCTTAATCATTAATTACAGGATCCCAAGAACGTGGTAGTACCCAGCCTCCCTATCTATTGAAATTAGGATGTTTTTTTATAATTTCAATAGCTTCCCGTATCAATCTTGGCAGGAATCGATGTTTTTTCGCGAGAATTTGTGATTTATGAAACCTAATGTAATGGCGGTTGCCATCTATCTATATGATCACAAACTGCAGCCTTCCCGGAACGTTGGTGTTTAACGTCAGCTATGTGTTCTTTTACGCGGGTTTTGATAGATCGCTTTGTTTGCCCTATATATGAGAAACCAAATTCACAATGAAGCTTTAAACTATTGTAGAGGAATATTGCACTTCAGAATGTTCTAATAGAAGCTCACTTCAAGATGTAGTCAATCTTGTCTGTAACATCTCTGACATATGGTAGTACAGCAGGCACACGCTCGACTGTGGCTGGCTTCAGTCGGTTTCGGTTCAGTCGGTCGGTTTATTCAAAATTCAATGAATAACGGTAATGATTCAATCTTTTTTCGACAGTGAAAAAAATTATACCCTACTACATCAAAACATTGCTGGAGTTTTACATAAAAAGATTTACTTGAACTGGCAATTCTTGAGTTTGAAAATAAAAAAATTAGTATCGATATAGTATGCATTAGTAAAACTTATGAAACAGACTATAGAGTATAATTTAATGCTTAAAAATTACAAATTAGCAACGGATTTTTTAAGGCCAAATCAGCGTAGAGATGGCATATTAGTTAGAAAAGAATTAGTTTATCAACCCATAAAAACCTACCCAATCCGCTAATTTACACATTTGAATTTTATGCTATTGAGATAGTTACACTTGGTCACAATCCGATATATGCATACAACGCAAATGTATGCATATATCGGATTCCAAAACCTAATATAAAATTATTTTTTGAAAATTTTAATCAACTTTTAAATAAACTTACTAAGAAAAATAATAAAAGAATTATAGTTTGTGAAAAAACTTAATTCCATATTATACAATCATAACTTAAATAACCTTAATAATTATAACTTTAATAAATACTTACGGATCTGAGACGTGGTCCTTCACTGCTGGCCGTATGCGGAAGCTCAAGGTCACTCAGCGAGCTATGGAAAGGGCTATGCTCGGGGTTTCTCTGCGTAATAAACTTAGAAATGAGGACATCCGCGGTAGAACCAGAGTAACCGACATAGCCCAACGGATTAGTAAGCTGAAGTGTTAGTGGGCCGGCCAATAGCTCGAAGAACCGACAACCGATGGGGAAGAAAGGTTCTCGAGTGGCAGCCTCGTACCGGTAGGCGAAGTGCAGGGGACCCCCACTAAATGGAATGACGACCTGGTAAGACATGCAGGAAGTCGATGGATGCAGGTGGCTCAGGACCGTGCTTTGTGGCATTCCTTGGGCGAGGCCTATGTTCAGTAGTGGACTTATGAAAGGCTGTAATGATGAACTTAAATAACCACATTTGTAAGCTAACCAGAAAAGTGTCTTGTATTAATTTGATTGCCAGTAATCTTCCTAATGTACAACCAAATATTCACTTTTTAGCGCTATCTGATCATGAAACTTGCGAAACAAAAACTTTTTCGGCAAATATAAATATAAGTCATATTAGGATATCGTTTTGGTTTGAGGAAAAAAGAGACCTTAGTAATGAAAACGTGAAAAAATTTGTATCCTATATTTCAGCCCTACTTAACTAGATTAAAATTTTCTATCGTTAAACCACTATACAAGAAAGGTGATAAAAGTGATATTAACAATTACTCGTATCGTCCCATAACACGTATACCTGTTTTGTCTAAAGTACTTGAAAAGGCCATACATACCAGAATCTATAACTTCTTTACCAAACATGAAATTGAAGACGGATATTGATTAACCTGTAATTTGAAGACAGATATTGATTAACTATGTAGAAAGTTAGATAAATTTGTCTTTGTTTTATATTGCTCAAGACGAGTGGCTTACATGGGAGCCCACACCTTCTGCCTATCATGGATATGTTTCTTTGATTCTACGTTACGGCTTAATAATTTGGGGTAATTCTGTCGATTTAATTAGAGCTTTTCGCGGGTAGGAAAAATGTGTAAGGTCTTTGTGCGGAGCACACCAATTAGATAGTTGCATTCCCCTTTTTCGCAAACAAAAACGAAACGACGACGACGAATTTTACGAAATTTGTGTCTTTGTTCACAAAAATAGTAATTTATTTGAAAAACAAAACGACGTTATAATTAGGACTAATAGAAACGTACATACATTGTGTCTACCAAAGCAAAGAATACAACTTTACTCAAAAAATGTATATTGTATGGCAATACAGGGTGTTTGTTGCCTGTTTGTTTAAAAAAGACGAATATAGGAATCTTTAAAAGTAAATTATATAAATTTCTTTTAAATTAATGTTAGTACTCTTTAAATGATTTCTTAAATAATAAATTTGACTTGAAATGTAATTATTACTTAATTTATTGACATGTTTTAACTAAAAAATATTATGAATTATTTGATTGACATTTGTTTTTATATAGATGCTACTAAGTTTCCTTAAGTATAGCTGTAAGTATATTTATATTCTATAATAATTAATATCTTGGTTTTCTTTCAAATTCTATTAAATTCTGTCTGAAAATATTTGTACGCAGGAAACTGCAGAATATTTATGATCTGAATTATTCTGTAACAACTTAAATGTACCATATTCTAACAAATAAATCATCTTATCTCATCTTATCTTATTAAAATGGTGCATGATTCATCAAAAACATGCTGGATCTCGCACACAGTTCACCAAACGCTCCTCAGCCGCGGATTCCAAGAGGGACTTTTGACTGCCTTTCCCGCTGTGTTTTGTATGATCAGTGTAGACAACCGGAGATTATTTTTATTGGAAACGAGCGCTTTCCATCTTAGTTCTCAGGGGTGGCAACATCTGCAATTTGATTCTTAATCCGGAATAGATGTAGATGTCTATGGGCCACAGCATCCACTTACCATCATGTGGAATTTGTGCTCGTTTGTCATAATAAACAACATTGGTATGACGGCATGTTTTTTACGGGATGATGAAAGTTATCACGATCTCGTCTGGATCCGTGCATGTCAAATTACTTATTAAACTTTTGAATTTTAATAAAGTAAATAAATTGCAATGTCCGATGTCTGGACTGAGTGCGGGATGGGTCACGAGCTCTACCTTTACAGAAGACAAAAATTATTTTGTCTTGTTTGCGGTGTTCGCCCAAGCATTGTTTGATGCAATTGCATCCGACTTCTTGGTCGTTTTCACCCAACTTTTTTAAAGAAACGTTAACTGTCGGTTGCTCAAGTCGGTCGGTTCATCAATTGGGATTGTGCACACAGGACTTTGAAAGAGAGAAAAAAACGCAATCAAACAAAAAAACGCAAGCGATAATGTTGTGGAGGATTTTAGCTTGAAGGACGCAGCAGCCTTACTATAGATTTGTTTATACTGGACTAATTAATGTTTCTTTGCTTATCGAGTTAATTTGCTCTTTCTATTATATCTAATTAACGCTTAACTTTTTACTTTGCTTAGTTTGCATAAATGTATCATCATCATCATCATTACAGCCCTTCACAAGTCTACTGCTGAACATAGGCCTCCCCCAAAGAATGCCACAAAGCACGGTCCTGAGCCACCTGCATCCATCGACTTCCTGCATGTCTTACCAGGTCGTCACTCCATCTCGTGGGGGGACGCCCTACACTTCGCCTACCGGTACGAGGCTGCCACTCGAGAACCTTTCTTCCCCATCGGTTGTCGGTTCTTCGAGCTATATGGCCGGCCCACTGCCACTTCAGCTTACTAATCCGTTGGGCTATGTCGGTTACTCTGGTTCTACTGCGGATATCCTCATTCCTAAGTTTATCACGCAGAGAAACTCCGAGCATAGCCCTCTCCATAGCTCGCTGAGCGACCTTGAGCTTCCTCATACGGCCAGCAGTGAAGGACCACGTCTCAGTTCCATAAGTCATCACTGGCAACACGCACTGGTTGTACAATTTCGTTTTCAGGTTTTGAGGTATGTCTGACGAGAAGATGTGTCGTAGCTTCCCGAACGCTGCCCAGCCGAGTTGAATCCGTCGATTGACCTCACGGTCGAAGTTGGACTTACCTAGTCGGACTATTTGTCCCAGGTAAACATAATCGTCAACAACTTCGAGCTTAGTGCTCCCAACAACTACCGGCATAGGTGTGACATGGACATTGAACATGATCTTTGTTTTGTCCATGTTCATCTTAAGACCTATCCGTTGGGAAACACTATCGAGGTCATTGAGCATAGTGATTAGGTCCTCCAGCGATTCTGCCATAAGGACTATATCGTCGGCAAATCGAAGGTGAGTGATGTACTCGCCATTGATGTTGATACCGTATCCTTTCCAGTCCAGAAGCTTGAAAACGTCTTCCAATGCAGCGGTGAACAGTTTCGGGGATATGACGTCACCCTGTCTTACACCTCTCTGCAATTGGATAGGTTTCGTACTCTGGTTCTGTACTCGGATAGCCATCGTAGCCCTACTGTACAAGCACTTCAACACTTCGATATACCGACAGTCAACTTGGCACCGCTGAAGGGACTGCAGCACCGCCCAAATTTCGACGGAATCAAAGGCTTTCTGATAGTCCACATACGCCAGACATAGTGGCAAATTGTACTCTTCGGACTTCTGTACAATTTGCCGAAGGGTATGTATGTGGTCTATGGTGCTAAAGCCCTTTCGGAAACCGGCTTGTTCGGGAGGCTGGAAGTCGTCAAGTCTGCGCGCGAGACGATTCGTAATGACTCTCGAAAACAGCACGTAGACGCGGCTCAGAAGGGAAATCGGTCTGTAGTTCTTCAAGAGAGCGTTGTCACCTTTCTTGAAGAACAAGACCACCGCACTTCTGCTCCACGCCTCCGGTGTAATGCCACCATGGAGGACGGAATTAAAGAGCTTCTGAAGGACTTCAAGTACCGGTCTTCCACCCACTTTCAGAAGCTCCGCTGTAATTCCATCCTCGCCTGGGGCCTTACCGTTTTTAAGGTGCTGGAGAGCCATTCTAATCTCGCTCAGACTGACGTCCGGGATATCTTCGGAATAGTGTCGGATGAGACTCGCTCTTGGATCGTTACTCACACTTGCGTGTGGCTCCAACGATGACGTGTACAGCTGCCCATAGAACCTCTCAATCTCACTCAATATCTCAGGTGTCCCGGAAACGATGCTGCCACATTCTGTCTTCAGCTTTGACAGGTGGCTCTTTCTGGCAGACAGATCTCTGGCAAAGACTTTGGAGCCTTGATTCCGCTCGATCGCTTCTTCAATACGAGCTGTATTGAAGTTGCGTAAGTCCCGCCGCATGCATTTGGAGATCTGTCTGTTCAGATGCCTGTATGCTGTCAAGTCTGTTGAAGAATGTAGCTTCATCTCCCGTCTAACAGCCATGAGATTAAGAGTGTGATCGGAGAGTTTTTGTGTTCTTCTGAGGCGGGTCTTGCAGAACTTAGCTCCGACCGCATGGACAGTTTCCACGAGCTTGTCATTCATATCGTCCACTTCATTGCAGTCTTCTAGGCACTGAAAACGGTTTTGTAACTCGAGCTGAAAGGTTTCGGGACTTTGGAACAGAGCACGAGGGGGACGGAGCGTTGACTTCATTAGACGAGACCTCTCCAACTTAACGTTTAGGTTCAGTGTGCCTCTAACCATTCGGTGATCGCTACCAGTTTTCACCCTCGCGATCACGGAGACATCACTGAACAGTTGTCGTCTGGTCGTCATAATGAAGTCAATCTCATTTTTTGTCGAACCGTTGGGGCTCGACCAGGTCCACTTCCTGTGGGGCCGCTTCTGGAAGAAAGAGTTCATCATAAAGAGTCCCTCTTTCTCCATGAAGTCGGCCAGCTGCTGGCCCCTTGGGTTCCGTTGCCCTATTCCAAATTTCCCTACTTTCAGCTCACCGTTCTCTCTTGTGCCTAGTTTTGCATTGAAGTCTCCCATTAACACCGTATATTGGGTTTTGGAGGAATGCATGGCTCTAGAGATATCCTCATACATTTCCTCCACCTCCCCATCGGGGTGTGCCGAGGTTGGTGCGTAAACCTGTATGACCTTCAGCGAATACCGTTTGGTGATTCTGAGTATAAGGTACGCAACCCTCGTCGACACACTCCCGATCTTTACAACGTTGTTAACGAGAGACTTGTGGACGATAAATCCGACACCTCCTTGGGACAGATGGTCGCCCTCCCGGTGATAGAGCAAGTTGCCGGATTCGAGGATTACCGTGTCCTCCCCCTCTCTTCGGACTTCGGATAATCCTATAATATGCCAGCGCAACTTGTCTATCTCTTATTCCAGCTTCACGATCTTCTCGTCAGTCCTCAGGGTGCGTGCGTTGTACGTTGCCAGGTCGAGTCGTCTAAGGTGGCAGCCGAACCTCCACCGGAGATTCTTAGCACCCCCTGCCCCGCCGTTACCATGGTCGCCACCGTAGCCAGGAATAGCGGGGCCGCCGGGGACTGGGGGCCGTCTCTTTGTTACATTCATAGGGGGGTATTTGCCATAGTTGCCACGCTTGGCGAGCGGGTTGGCAACCGCAGTTTTTTTTATTTTAATTTTGGCTATTATCAGGAAGATGCTGCTGCCCATCTCCTGCCTGTTTCCCTTTGTCGCCTTTTACGACACCCACGGGAGGATATGGGGTAGTGGTATTCTTGACCGCCACTACACGGACTTATAGACTTATAGCATAAATGTATACCGACCTTCAATAAAAGTCATTCTGGACTATCTGCATTTAACTAAATAAAAACAGAAACCTTCGGTATATAAATAAAGTAGAACGAAAAAGTTTTTTCTTCGATAAATATTTAAATTTAATATAATAATTAAAAAAAAAAAACTTACTTACACCCATTGAACTTTGATTATTGGAAGTCCACTTTTACTTTAGCTATTGCTACTTCTTCTTTTAAGAGTGCTATTAAAAACCATTAAAAGACCCTTTTTACTGGAAAAGAGGCATTCTATCTTGGTCCTCATGGGTGACGACGCATCTGCATTTTGATTCGCAAACGAGAATAAATGTAGATGTCTATCGGCCACAACAACCACTTACCGTCAGGTGGACTGTGTGCTCGTTTGTCACCCTATCCTTTAAAAAAAATAACCCAGTAGCCTTTTTACCTAAATTAGGAGTTTCTCAAAAGGAGCGAAAATGTTTTGGTTATTATGTGTAAGTACTTATTCGTTTCGGAAGTATGTATAAATGCACTTTTACATTTATAACAAACATCACAAGTTGTAAGAAAAGAGATTACATTATTAGAATATGATTGGCTCGTATATTTAAATTTACTAAAATATTTTTTTAGTTTGAATTGATGTTGAAATACTGTTGCGGATATATTTTTTGAATTATTTCAGTCGTGATAACAGAATTACATAACATACCCGGTTTATATTTAATATTTAGGATAAGACGTGTTGTTTTTTTTTCTAAATGTTCTTTTTTTTATAGAATCGGGTGACAAACGAGCACCCAGTCCACCTGATGGTAAGTGGTTATTGTGACCCATAAACATCTACATCTATCCTCAATAAAGACTTAAGATGCAGATGCGTTGTCACCCGTGAGGACTAAGATGGAATGCCTCTTTGCCAGTAAAAAGGGTCTCCGGTTCTCTAGACTCACCATACGAAACACAGCAGCGTTAAGCTGCTGCTATTTTACGCTGGTTTTCTGTGAGAGCGTGGTCCTTCCCCGGTCGAGCCGACCCATTCGTGCTACAACCATAATATAGCTGCAGCATGGCTCTACCATGTAGTTCTTACTGGCGTTACAGAGTAAAATGTCAATTAAAGTAAACTATAGTACAATATCATATTGCAAGATGTAAAAAATAGATATAGCAACGCACCTGAATTTCGATTCTTAATCTAGGACAGGTGAATGTGTCTAAGGGAATCCCCCATCATGTCACCTAACATTATCATTCTATAAACCTAAATACAACGAAATCAAAATTCATTAATTTTACGCTGCCTTATAAACCTCGAATTATCCACAAACAGCTGAAAAGGCAAACTTTAGGGCTTCTGACTTTCGCCGTGTTTTTGTAAATTACAGCTGATTTAATGAAGAACATCTTAAGGAGCAAATAAATGAGACTTTGATGTGTGATTAATTAAATAGTCTGATTTTAGGTATTTAACGAGTCTTTATAACAAGATGGTATTGATGGTATGGGCACTTTCTCTACGTAAGCAGCTGTGAATATAATGCTGTGTTGTGTCGAATGGTGAGAGGGTCAATATAGTTTCTGGTACTGTGAGCATTTCATTCAATTTCTGGGTGTAAGTATGTATATTGAGCAATCTTTGCTTGAAGTTGGTTATACTCGTAGGTGTCCATGAGTTGTTACTTATTGGAATTTGGACTGTCATTTTGTGTGATATCTTTAGAGAACGGCGGCAAGTTTTACTCAAAATCCAAGTTTTCTCATCTGGTTGGGCTGTTTGAATATATAATTGTATAAGAAAGATATAAACATACATAAATACCAATAAAATAGAATAAATACATAAAAATACTAAAATACATAAAAACCCAACCAGATGGAAGCTCTCGGCAGGGGAGACCAAACGGCTGAGGGTTAGGGGGAAAGTCAGAGAAACCGGTGGGCGATGCGGGCGGTATCGAGGAGCACCGCCTTCTGCATTTGAGCTTGGAGCGGTCCGTCACGGAGTCCCAGTTGACTCGTTCGCAGAAACGACCACAGGAATAATTACGGCCGGCAGACCAATCCACATATCGGTCACCTCGTGAGCCAGGTCCAGATATTTTGTCAGCTTATCTGTTTCGGCTTTCACGAGGTTCTCGTCATAAGGAATGGTGATGTCGACCAAAAATATCCTTGACTGTCGCCGGTCCATCAGCACAATATCAGGTTTATTTGCAAGAATTGTCCTGTCTGTGATGATGGCCCGGTCCCAGTAGAGCCTGGCGCGGTCATTTTCGAGTACGGCTTCGGGCAAGTACGTATAATGTGGCAGTTTACGATCCACGAGACCGTATTTCAGAGCGAGCTCCTGGTGTAGAATCCTGGCTACTAAGTTGTGTCTGTGCAAATACACAGAGTTAGAAAGCGCCGAACAAACGGAGATGACATGCCTAAGTGACTCACCGGGATGGCGACAAGCTCGACAGATGTCGATGGCGCCATCCTTTAGGATGTATTTCCGATAATTGCTGGTCTTAATAACCTGATACTGTATTGCATAGACAAAACCCTCGGTTTCCCCAAAGAGGCCACCGAAACGTAGCCAGTGGAGGGAGGCGACTGAATCTAGAAAAGACTTATGTAGAGCCTGGTAGAACCTCCCGTGGAGCTCCTTCTCCTTCCATACGGTCTCCCGGTTGGAAATGCTCTGTACTGCCGGGTCTTGCGGTTAGTCCTTTATCACAAGAAATAACGTCTCTATAGTATGAATCATCCGCTCTCGTCAGAAAGTAATTACGGAGACTGCACACTTCGTGATTATGCATGGTAAGTGCGCTTGAAAATCCGCGCCCACCATGCTTCCGCGGCAAGTACAGCCTCATTACTAACGATCTCGGATGATGCCTCCTGTGGGACATCATAATAGTGCGGACTTTTCTGTCCAGAGCGTTCAGTTCGGTCTGAGTCCACCTGAGTATGCCAAAGGTATACATGAGAACAGGCATTATCCAACCGTTATATGCGTGCGTCTTATTCACACCGGACAAAAGGCTGTTAAACACTTTGTTCAAGCGTGCATAAAACACATCGCAAACTGACCGTTTCATACCCACCTCATCTACACCGATGTTCTGTGACATACCCAGGTATCGGTATCTTTCAGCCTCGGAAAGTGTCCTTATGTTGATGGGCATAGATAAGTCTATGCCCTCAGAGTTAGCAACCCTTCCCTTTTCAACATGGAAGACCGCACACTTATCCGTCCCCAGCTCTATTCTAATAGAATTACTATAATCACAAGTGATACTGAAATCCCCTCTCCCGGAGTCCTCCAGTAAGGTACTGAGAGGGTTTAGGGAGAGGCAAAACCAGATTGGACTCAAACGATTGCCCTGGAAGATACCCCTTCTTATCCTTATGCGGCTTTCTGCATCCGTCATCCGCTCGCCTAGATGACAAAAGATTTTACTCCACTGCCACATACACTGCCCGAGGAAGTCTTTAACTGTACAGTAAACCTTGTACAGTTCGAGGACCCTCTTTAGCCATGTATGGGGCACCGAGTCGATTGCCTTTATATAGTCTATTCAGGCGGCGGAGAAGTTCCGACAGTTGCGTTTAACCAGTTTGCCAACGACCGCGTCAATGAGGAGTGGTTCCTTGGTTCCACGACCACCATCCGGGCATCCACTTTGAGCACGCGACATCACCAGATTTTAATCCAGCTGACAAATGATTCGCGTACTCAAAATGGATGTCAGTGTCTTATATATGGTGGGTAGACAAGTAATGGGGCGGTATTTGCTTGGGTCTGTGGAATCCCGGTCTTTAGGAACCAAATGAGTGATCCCAGTAGTGAAGAGGCTCCGAAGTGACTTTTGGTCGAGGGCCGCTTGAAACGGTCGTGCGAGTAGTGATGCAGTCCGTCGAGTCCCGGACTTATTACATTATTATTATTATTATTACAAATACACAAAGGTAAACATTATAGGTAGCGGGGGGCCGAAGTGGAAAAACTTCGTTTCTGCCATAGATCGCCTTATGTTATGTGTTTGCTTGTAGCTAACGCCCTGGTCCAGTGCGAGTTGGTAAGCCTGTAAATCTGTATTAGCGTCTCAAAATAGTCTTGCCTTCATGAACAATATCTCTCAAATGACAAAATGTATATTAGACATTAAAGAGTGTTGTCACATCTTGTCTTATAAACACATGGATGAAACCTAGGGTGAAAGTTAATCCATCATAAACCTAAGAAAAATAAAGATAATAGAAAAAATATGTGCAGTTCACACGCGGTAGAAGTGAAACCTTCAAATAAAATGAAATATAAAATAAAAATATTTCACAACAAATTATTTATTTAATAAGATGATTTTCAACCACAACTGAGGCCTAAAATATAAGATGAAAGTTTAACTATAAACTAAATAAATGCTACAACCCTTATTCTTAAACTTAATTTTGTTGTAATAAATCAAAAGAATATTTTATTTCTAATAAAATTGCTTTGTAATAGCGCCATTCACTTCATTCTATATTTAGTCTTTTTATCAAACAAAATTTGATTGACCCTCAAGGTGGTACGTACAATAGAGGCTAGATGGCATGAATTTATGAGATCGTGGATTGGAATAAATGGACCTGTTTTAATAAGATAAATTTATTCAATATAGTTAATTTAAACTATTTAGTAAATTTGGTAATTTTTAACTGTTTATTTTAACAGTTAAAATTTTATATTATTCATCTTTAAAGCACCGCACAAAGAGGAGACCGAAATAATAGGAAAGACTATTTAAAAAAATACCATTGTACATATATAAACATTACTAAAATTCACTTTACGCACTATTATTAATAATAATAATATGGCGTAGGAAAATGACGACCCCATCGCCCGCTGACATAACGCAATGGCCCGCTTGTGCACATGACCTTACCATGAAACAGTGCCTGGTCTGGGCGTCTGCCGTTAACTGACGCCCATTAAATGGATGATGGAAAACAGAAGAACGCGCAAAGGGCCGCTGCCTGAAGGTCACCAGGGCGCATCTGGAGCTGGCGCTGGACGCGACAGCATGCGAACCGCCAGCCGAGCGCGAGATGCTGCACGACCACTCAGCAGCCCCTCGCATCCATCACCCCCACCAGCTGGCTTGGGCAGGGTCTGCGCGGGCTCAGCAACAGAGTTGTTTTACAGTGGTAGAGCCACGCGGCGAGCTTTTGCTGTCGCACGGATGGGCCAGCTCAAACCGGGATGGTACCACGACCTCACGGAAAACCAGCGTGAAGTAGAGGTTTACCTCTGCATTTCGCTTGGTGAGTGCAGGTGGCCGGAGGCCCTTTTTACTGGAAATGAGGCATTCCATCTTAGTCCTCACGGGTGACAACGCATCTACATTTTGATTTGTAATAGAGAATAGATGTAGATGTCTATGGACCGCAGCAACCACTTACCATCAGGTGGACTGTGTGCTCGTTTGTCACCCTTAACCTATAAAAAAAAATCAGCACCCGCCACTGATGGAGTACGCCGCATGCGTTGGACGAAGCAGATGAATAACAACGCATTGCAGGCGTACTTTAGGGCGAAAGGAGGAAAATTGGAGGTTTTGCGTGCGGCTATGATGCATCGACATTTTGCTGAGCTGGAGCCATCTATAACCATCACCGAGCAAAACCTGGCAGACCGAGTTCGGTATATCTTGCGCTCAAACATATTTGATGGTACCGAAATTGAACGGCTACGAAGTGAGGTTGTATCCTTATCGGATGAAAATACTACGGCTGAGGATGCGGCGTCACAAGTTGCAGAGCAACAAGCACACGTGGATGCCACCGTGAATCCCCCAGTTGTGTTTGATTCAGAGGTTTGTGCAACAGTTGCCCAGGAACTAGAACTAGAGCAAATGAGGAGTATATTTGAAGAGGCGATTGAGGAACCGCGCAGGACGCCGCATCGAAAATCGACCGCGACTTCCCCGCATAACCCTAAACAAGTGGAATCGTGCTGTCGTAAGGGCTCTTAACCCAATGCTGGTGACCTATTTGGAAGCCAGCCGGGACCTTTGCGAGACGGACTGCATCACTACTGGCTGAAGGGGTTCGTGGTGTGTCACGCTGTATTCACCTGACGGTTTCTAGAGGCTCTCGACGAAAAGTCGCTCCCGAGCCTCTTCACTACTGGGATCACTCATTTTGTTCCTAAAGACTATGATTCCACAGACCCTGGCAAATACCGCCACATTACGTGTCTAGCCACCATATATAAGATTCTGACATCCATTTTGAGAACGCAAATCATTCATGATTTAAAGGATTTAAGCTAGGTGATGTCGTGTGCTTAAAATGGATGTCGATGCGGTAGACGTGGAACCAACGCAGATGCAGACATTGGCAAGGTGGTTAAACGCAATCGCCGGAACTTTTCCGGCGCTTGGGTAGACTATAGAAAGGCATTCGACTCGGTGCCTCATACATGGCTAAAGAGGATCCTCGAGCTTTACAAGATTGATTGTACAGTTAGAGACTTCCTCGTGTGGTGCATGGGGTAGTGGAGTCCAATCCTTTGTCATCTAGGCGAGAGGATGACGGATGCGAAAAACCACACAAGGATAAGAAGGGCTATCTTCCTTATTGTTTGAGTCCAATCTGGTTCTGCCTTTGCCTGAATTCTCTCAGTACCGTACCACAGCACTCCGGGAGGGGATTTTAGCTTCGGAAAGGAGGTACAAACGGACGTGGTTATGCAAAAAGGATCTAACCCGAGTTTGTGTCAAAAATGTTGACTTGAAATAATGTTTGTGGTCTATACTATTATGTGATGTAACAATTTTAGCAAAACACTAAACTTTAACAAAACATGTTGGGCGTGAACTTTTAAGCGCGCTTACCATGCATAATCGCGAAGTGTGCAGCCTCCGTAATTACTTTCTGACGAGAGCGGATAATCCATTCTATAGAGACGTTATTTCTTCTGATAAAGGATTTATATATATCCCCTATCCTTAGCCAACGAGCAATGACAAGACCCGGCAGTACAGAGAATTTCCGAATTCCGAATTCCGAATTTCCGGGAGACCCTATTGAAGGAGAAGGAGCTCCACGGGAGGTTCTACAAGGCTCTACCTTTCGTAGTCACAGATGCCTCCCTCCACTAGCCACGTTTTGGTGACCTCTATGAGGAAACCGAGGGTTTTGTTTGTGCGGTACAGAATCAGCTTATTAAGACCAACAACTATCAGAGATACATCCTAAAGGATGACACCGTCGACATCTGTCGAGCTTATCGCCATCCCGGTGAGTCACTTAGGCATGTCATATCTGGTTGTTTTTTTTTTGTTACTGTGAGTACATGCACAGACACAATCTAGTTGCCAGGATTCTATACCAGGAGCTCGCTCTGAAATATGGCCACGTAGATCGGAAACTGCCTCATTATAAGTACTAGCCAGAAGCTGTGCTTGAAAATGACTGCGCCAGGCTCTATTGGGACCGGTCCATCATCACAGACAGGACTATTTTTGCAAATAAGCCTGATATTGTGCTGATGGACCGGGCACAGTCAAGGATATTTTTGGTCGACATTACCATTTCGAGGCGAGATGACGAGAACCTCGTGAAAGCCAAAACCGATAAGCGAACAAAATATCTGGACCTGGCTCACGAGGTGACCGACATGTGGGGTGGATTGCCGACCGAAATTATACCTGTAGTCGTTTCTGCGCACGGGTTAATCGCAGTCAGCCTCTCGGGTCATCTGAGGCGCTCATCTGCTACTCGATACCGCCCGCATCGTCCGCCGGTTTCTTTCCCTTCCCCCCTAACCCGTTTGGTCTCCCCTGTAGCGGGCTTCCATCTGGTTGGGTTTTTATTTATTTATGTATTTTTATGTATTATTTTATTTTATTGATAAATATGTATGTTTATGAATACTGTGGCGCTAATCACACAGTAAACATTAGCTCCCGTATTTTTGATTAATTAAATAAGTAAAAGTGATTGTTAAATGTATCTAGCATAAGTAATGTGTAAAGTGTTGGCCAAATATTGTGTGCAAGTGTTATTTCTAAATAACATTAATGAATTCAGTGGTAAGTTGATAAAAATATCCTATAACAGTGTATGTAAAATAACAATCCAACAAACAACAAATATTCGCAAGTATCACAAATAAACTTTAGTAAAGTGACTATTCTACCTAGTAATAAAAATACAATTTGTGAGTGATTAAAAAAGAATAGTAAAAAAGTAAAAATTTGAACTAATACACAAACTGACGGTTAACTTCATTTGAATCAGATGCAATATTATAACATTATCAACCGTATGTCATGATAATAGAGACTTCATTGTTTCATCGCCATCTAGCGTCATACATGAGATTAACGATTTATAAACTTTTTGTCATTTTATGGGATGTGTTTTTTGCTTAAAGTGACATCTGTTATCAACAACAGTAATCAAATACACGAAAGTGCATAGGAACTGATTATTCCGTCGTACTAAACTAAGAGTTCGTAGCGCAGCGGTACAATCGTTGCACTATAATTAAGAGTTTGTTGGTTCAAGTCAAATCAACTAATTAAGTTATCTCATTTGTACTAATATTTTTTAAATTATTTATAATGTCAGTGAACGCAAGTACTTCAAAAACTACAAAAAATAATGATAGTCACCGAAATGTAGAGAATCTTGTCAAATGTCTAAAGTGCAAGAATCTGTTTGACCCAAGGGCTACAGTGTCGTGTTCGATGTGTAAAAATATATACGATTTTGACTGCATCGGACTCTCTGAAAAGCTATATCGATTAAGGAATACGGACTCTAAAAAGAAATGGAAGTGTAAAATATGCGAATCAAAATCAAAGACAAACGTTAAACAAAACTCAGATTTTATAACCAGTAATATAACAGTACGAAAAAAACCTAAATATAGCCGAAATGTGGTGTCTACTCATACGAATTTAACATCCCAACTAAACTATTCTCACATCCTTACTACAATGGACACTTCAGAGGAATCGATCATAACATCGCCGGATCAACTACCAAGAAGCGTTGATTACACCTTAAAAGATACATTAAATATACAAGAAATAAAAGAAACAATAAATAAATTATCATTGGAGTTAGCAAGTAGGCAAAATGAACTAGATGATATGATGTTAGAAAATAACGCTCTCAACAGGCAGATAAACAAATTGACTAAAGAAAACGATACACTCAAATCTTTGTGTCAATCGCTACCGCAAAAAAATCTAAATTGTAGCACCCATAAAGGAAGAAGAACTTCATTGCACTCTCCAATTTCACCTTTCAAGACGCCTAATTCCCAATCGACTGTTGAAAAAAAAAACCGATGGTAACGGTACTAAGGTAGACATTATAACTTCTCTACAGCTAAGAATAACACATTTAGAAGAACAGCTGTATCAGGCTGAAAAAGAAATTACAGAGTTGAACAAAAACTCTGCCTTCTGAATCATGACGCATTTGTGCCTAATACTGCCATTTCGACCTGTAAAAATAGAGATATTAAGCAAGCAGACATTGATGAGATATTAATTTTTGGCACTCAACAATGCACTAACTTGGCGGCAGCATTAACACGTTCTAGACAAAACTCGAAGTATGGAAATTATAGAGTAAAGGTGTTCACGAAACCCTCTGCACCGAGTACCGAAGTACTACGAAATTGCCAAAATCTTCTTCTCAAGCCAAATGATAAACTGGTTATATATGTTGGAGAGAATGATTATGACTTGGAAATACTATATAAGCAGTTACAGAGTTTATTTAAAAAGTATGTAAATAACAACATTATTGTGCTAAATATCTTTAATAATGACTATATCAATTTCACTGACGTATATTATACAATTCAAATGTTATGTAATCGATTTAAAAATTGCCATTTTGTTAAATGTAATAATAACAATTTATTTTCATTATGTAAATCTATAAACTACACTATTGACTGTATTGATTATAATGAAAAATTTTTAAATATAAGAAACTTAAAAAACTTGGTGATAGGCAGTAAACCAAACCTGACATTAAAAAATCAGAATATTATCCGAAAGGGAACAATACCCTACTATTTCCCACCCAAAAAGACTGATATTGACCTGGTTAGATTGAGCCCCGTTGATCCTGTTACACGCCAAAATGTTACATCTAAGAAAAAGGGCACTATCCCACACTACTTTCCCGTAATTAATAAAAATGATTTATTTCGAGGATAAGTTACAATATTTTAAAAAGTTACAATATTTTAATATCATGCATCAAAACATAGCTAGTATATTATCAAAACAATCGCTTAACGTTGTGTGAACTATTTGGGAAAGATAAAATCCCAGAAATAATATGCCTTTCAGAAACTTTTTTAAAAGCTTGTTACAAGAACTATTTAAAAATAAATGGCTATACCTTGGCCGCTGCTTTTTGTAGGGATAAGAATAGAGGTGGTACGTGTATCTTGACAAAAAACAATATTAATTTCACCGAACTCACACACTTACAAACATATGCTATGCAAAAAGTTTTTGAGGTATGTGGCATAGAAATATCTTTTCGCAAGCTAATTGTTATTTGTATTTACAGAACCCCTTTCTCTGACCCTACCATATTTCTAAATAAATTGAGCTATTTACTACATGATTTATCAAAAAAAGTAAAACCAAATTACAACATTGTTATAGTAGGTGATTTTAATATAAATACCTTGAAACCTGGCAGCCTAACATGCCACTCAAAAGATCTTTGCAATAACTATAATTTGAAGCTCCATATCGATGTTCCAACTCGGAAAGAGTCGTTCATAGATCACATCCTTAGTAATGTGAAGGACGCTACTGCTCATGTACTGCCTCTCTGTCTGTCGGATCATGAAACAGCGCAACTACTGAGTATTCCGATCCAAAAAAATATTCCTAACACAGAAAAATCCTACTACTCATTCAAAAAAGACTATTCTTTAGAAAATATTAAAAAGTTTAAGGAATGCTTGAATAGCCTCTCTTGGGCTGAAGTATATAGTGAACCTAACTTGAATATAGCCTTCAATAATTTTCATTCGAACTTCAAGTTGTTCTACGATTTGTGTTTTACAACTAAAAAAGTAAAGGTTAATAACTCAAATAAAAACAATCGCATGTGGTTTAGTAAAGGCTTACTAAAAAGTTGTAACACAAAGAGAAAACTCCGATATAACTATTATACACATAAATCAGCAAGCAATAGATAGAAATATTTTACATATTCAAATATCCTAAAAAATGTATAAATAAATCTAAGAGACTTGCAAACATTAAATTTATTCAAAACAGTAATAATAAATGTAAAGCAACGTGGTCTATAATAAAAAATGAAATAGGTATAACACAAAGCGAAGCTTCTGTTGACTATCTAAAAATTGACGACTCCGACATAGCAAACCCGGAAGAAATATCCCAAATATTTAGCAACTACTTTACAAACATCGGAAAAATTATGTAAACAATGCTGAAGGCTCTTATATTACGAACAATTTTAACTTAAGCACAATGTTCCTTAAACCCATGTCAGCAAATGAAGTAAAATTAGAGGTAATGACCTTAAATAAAACCAACTCTGTAGGCTACGATGGCAAAAATACACACATATTGAAGTCATGCATTGATAAAATAATTAACATTTTGACTCATTTTGTCAATTTGTCATTCTCATCAGGAAGCTTTCCAGAAACATTAAAGTCCTCCATTGTAAAGCCTATACACAAACGTGGCAACAGAAACGTTGTTAGCAATTATCGCCCAATTACCCTTGTATCTATACTTTCAAAAGTATTTGAAAAGCGTATGTATAAAAGGCTCCTAGAATTTTGCAATAAGTTTAACATTATAAATAAAAATCAATATGGCTTTCAAAAACATAAATCGACTAACTTAGCTGTTCATCACCTAATCAATACATTGTTGACCAATATTAATGATAATTATTTGACTACGGGACTGTTTTTTGACTTGACTAAGGCATTTGACTTCGTATCACACGATCTATTATTAAATAAATTGGAATAAGGGGTATTAAGTTGCAATGGATTGCTTCGTATTTAACAAATCGTACTCAATGTGTCACGATAACAAAACCAATCAATAAAGAATTAAGAACATATAAATCCAACTGCATTGAAAATATTAATTGTGTTCCACAAGGCAGTATCTTAGGGCCCATATTGTTTATATTATATATTTATGACATATCTGATGCGATAAGTCATGAATGTATTACATACGCTGATGACATTTCGGTTATAGTTAGGACTAAAAAAAATAAGAATTCAATATATAATCACGAATTGGACATAAATAATACAATTGATAATATAATTGAATGGCTACAAGCTCACAATTTAAAAATTAACTTGACAAAATCAAATTTTATTCATTTTAATAAGTCAAAACATAACCAATACAATTTCAAGCTAAACATTACAAAAATCAATCAAATAGAAGAAACAAAATTTTTAGGTGTTGTCATAGACCAGAATCTGAACTGGAAAGCACATATCGATGAAGTTTGTAATAAAGTAAACAAATGTTGTTACGCGCACAACCAAATAAAAAAAGTGACTGACATAAAAACATCTGTTATGACTTACCGAGCATATGCCGAGTCTATACTCCGTTATGGACTGGTGATGTGGAGAAATAGTTCGGATTGGAATCGGGCTTTTATTGGGCAGAAAAAATGCATTAGGGCAATCTGCGGAGTACGACCCCATGAATCGTGTCAGCCTCTATTTAAAGGTCTTGGGATACTGCCACTACCAACGATATATATTTTAGAAGTTTGTGTTTTTGTGCAGAGACACAAACAATTATTTGAAAAAGCTTGTGAGGTACAGACTACTCGCTCACGTAGGGACCCACACAAGCTAGTACTTAAGGATATACCTAAATCACAAAAATATGGCAAAAGTTGCCTTACCATGTGTGTCCGAATATATAGCAAACTCCCTGACGAACTTAAAACCCTAAATATTACATTGTTCAAAAAGAAATTGTACAAATGGCTGAATGAAAATAATTTATATAGTGTAAAACAATTCTTAGAAAAAAATTAGATTATGTACTGGATAACATTTATTTAAAAAAATCATTTAATTATTGTAATAAATATAAAATAATAAAATATAGTATTGTACAATATATCTTTGATTAAGCTGTGCGACTATTACTAGGTATTGAAATTGACATGTAATTAATTATTATAATATTACTCGTATTTCTCTTTGTTAACTAAAACAGGTGACTACTTCAAATAGTTAAAGAAAATTTGACATTGTTTAAATATATTTGCATGCTATGTAAAATAAGCAAAACATGAGCGCTCGATTTTTACCTGTGAACAACATATATACCATGTTTTACGCAAATAAAGATTATTATTATTATTTATAATTTGGGGCATCTATATAGTTTACTCATCTGGTTGGGCTGTATAAATACATAATTCTAAATGAAAATGATAAACATACATAAATATCAACAAAATAGAATAAATGCATAAAAAATACATAAATAAATAAAAACCCAACTAGATGGAAGCCCTTGGCAGGGGAGACCAAACGGCCGAGGGTTAGGGGGAAAGGGAAAGAAACCGGCGGACGATGCGGGCGGTATCGAGGAGCACCGCCTTCTGAATTTGAGCTTGGAGCGGTCCGTCACGGAGTTCTAGTCGCCTCAGATGACCCGAGAGGCTGACTGGCATTAACCCGTTCGCAGAAACGACTACAGGTATAATTTCGGCCGGCAGACCACCCCACATGTCGGTCACCTCGTGAGCCAGGTTCAGATATTTGGTTCGCTTATCTGTTTCGGCTTTCACGAGGTTCTCGTCATAGGGAATTATTATTATTATTATTTTCTTTTTTTTTCTCCTTTTGGGTTCACAACTCTTAGATCGGCTTTTAGCAAGATACAAAGAGGTTGTGTTTTATAGGGCAAGATGCTTCCTCACAATGGCAGTTGTCCTTAGGATAACAGCTTTTTGAATATTGTTCCTAACGGACATTGGTAGGTCTAGCTTAGCAAGATTTTCGTTAAGCTGCTGCGGTATTATTCCTGTAGTTGAAATTATGAGGGGAAGGACTTCTACTTCATCCTGAAGCCACATTTGTCTCACTTCTTCAGCAAGCGGTTGGTATTTTGTCTTTTTTTCCATTATATATTGCTGAATATTATGCGAGTTAGGAACCCCAATGTCTAACAGACAAGCCCGTTTCTCCTTTTTATAAAGAATTATAATATCTGGCCGATTATGGGGGACGGACCGGTCTGTTAGGACTGATCTATCCCAATATACGTTGAATGTTGTCATTTTCCAGCACGGGACTAGGGGAGTATTTCCAGTACGGGTAGTCATCCTTCAATAGATCATATTTTCGGCCCAGTGCTAGATGGATTATTTTGGCGACATCGTTATGACGCTGAGTGTATTCTGATGCAGCAAGAGCCTGGCACGAACCCGTGATATGTTGGATCGTTTCAGATTTCTGATAGCATCGTCTGCATAGGTCATCTTCGACATTTGTTTTGGCTATGTATTTTAGGTAATTTTTTGTCGGAATTACTTGATCCTGTATTGCTATCATAAAACCCTCAGTTTCTGCAAACAGTTCCCCGCGGCGCAACCAACTGGTCGACGCCGCAATATCAATGTGAGGGCCTCTAAGCTCGTGGGCAAACCTTGTTACTGTCATTCATAGGGGGGTATTTGCCATAGTTGCCACGCTTGGCGAGCGGGTTGGCAACCGCAGTTTTTTTATTGTTAGTTTGTTATTATCAAGAAGATGCTGCTGCCCATCTCCTGCCTGTTTCCCTTTGTCGCCTTTTACGACACCCACGGGAGGATATGGGGTAGTGGATATTCTTGACCGCCACTACACGGCAATCCTGATCCTGTAGTGCTATCATAAAACCCTCAGTTCCTGCAAACAGTTCCCCGCGGCGCAACCAACTGGTCGACGCCGCAATATCAACGTGAGGGCCTCTAAGCTCGTGGGCAAACCTTCCATGTAGTGGTTTTGAGGCCCACTGGTTAAGTTTGGCCTTAAGGTATTCGGCATCAGCAACCAAGGGCTCAACTTCTTTAGAATGAAGAAGATCCAGTCGAGTATAGCCATTATCCGCTAAAGTAACTGTTTGGTGTAAGGGAGACGACTCTTTGCTGAGAAAGTAATTTTGCAAGTTTTTTATTAGCTTGGAATAAAGCCGCCTTAGGTCAACGAGACCTCTTCCCCCTTCAGCTCTTGGCAAAGTTACTCGATCAGTAGCGGATTTAGGATGATGGAACCAATATTTTGTCAATAATACACGGGTAGTTCTCTCAATATTCCCGATATCGGTGTCTGTCCATTTTACAATTCCGAAGGTGTAAGTTATTGTTGGCATTGCGAAAGTGTTGATTGCCTTGAAGATGTTTTTGCTCTTAAGAACCGTTCCGAGAATTTCTTTGAGCCTACGGTAGTATTCTTTACATATCCGAGATTTTATTTCCTTGTGGTCGATTCGAAGAGTTTGGAGTAAACCAAGATATTTGTAATTGTCATCTTTAGCCATCGCATCAATTATACCACCATCCTGAAGGTCGTAGCCTTCTGCCTTTTTGACCTTTCCCCTATCAAGACTTAAAGTACGACACTTTTCCAGGCCAAAAGACATTTTAATGTCATTCGAGAACTGCTCAGTACTTTGCAGTAAGCCTCTAAGTTCACTAGCATTAGCAGCGTACAACTTTATGTCGTCCATGTACAAAAGATGGTTAAGTTTGAACTCTATCCCAGTACTGCCCTTAATGAGAAACCCGTAACCTGTATTGTTTAATATTGCAGATAACGGATTCAGAGCAAGACAAAACCAGAGGGGACTTAAACTGTCACCCTGAAAAATTCCTCGACGTATGTGAATGTAGTTCGTTTTGATGTTATAACCCTTTAAACTAAGAGAAAGTTCAGTACGCCAATACGACATAATATGTTTAAGCAATGCTGCTACCTTAGGATGGATCTTATACATATTAAGGACTTGTATCAACCAGGAGTGCGGCACGGAGTCAAAAGCCTTGCGATAGTCAATATATGCCACGTGGATATTTCTAGATTTGTGGTATGCTTGCTCTGTGACCACAGAATCTACTATAAGTTGTTCTTTACAGCCTTGCGACTTCTTTATACACCCCTTTTGCTCAATAGCTAGTATCGGCTGTAGGTCTAAGTGCTCATAAATTTTCGCTGTCAAATATCATGTCAGGGTTTTATAAAGTGTACAGAGGCAGGTAATAGGTCGGTACTTTGTGGGGTTAGCAATATCATCATCCTTTGGCAGCAGATATGTAATACCGGTGGAAAGATATGGAGGGAAAGCCTCAGGACTTTGAAGGAAAGAATTGAAGCACTTTGATAGAAGGTCGTGTAAGGTAGTGAATTTTTTGATCCAGTAGTTATGAATACCATCGGGACCGGCAGCCTTCCAGTTATGCATTTTAATCACTGATTTTGTGACATCATCCACTGTAAAGCTCACAGATTCCATTGGGATGGTGTTAGTCAGGCGCTCGTCTTCCAGACTAATCCAGCTAACATCTTTGCGGTGTCTCACACTTTCAGACCAGATTCCTTTCTATAAGTCTTCTATATTCTTTAGGGAGAGAGGCTGAGTGTTACTCAAGTTATTACTGGGATTCGATCGGAGTCGCCTATAAAATTTATTTTCACTGCGATCAAAGATAGCGTTGTCTATTTTTCTTTTTTGTGATGCACGATATCTCCTAAGCCGATTAGCCTTGACAGCTTACTTCTGTTTTAATGTGTCCAATATCTCCTCAGGAGTTATTTATATTAGTTATTATTGTTGTTGGGGTATCTATAACGTTTTCTCATCTGGTTGGGCAGTATAAATATATAATTGTAAATGAAAATGGTAAACATACATAAATATGAATAAAATAAAATAAATACATAAAAAATACATAAATATATAAAAACCCAACCAGATGGAAGCCCTCGGCAGGGGAGACCAGACGGCCGAGGGTTAGGGGGAAAGGGAAAGAAACCGGCGGACGATGCGGGCGGTATCGAGGAGCACCGCCTTCTGCATTTGAGCCTGGAGCGGTCCGTCACGGAGTCCCAGTCACCTCAGATGACCCGGTAGGCTGACTGGGATTAACCCGTTCGCAGAAACGATCACAGGAATAATTTCGGTCGGCAGACCACCCCACATACCGGTACCTCATGAGCCAGGTCCAGATATTTTGTCACCTTATCTGTTTCGGCTTTCACGAGGTTCTCGTCATAAGGAATGGTAATGTCGACCAAAAAGATCCTTGACTGTGCCCGGTCCATCAGCACAATATCAGGCTTATTCGAAAGAATAGTCCTGTCTGTGATGATGGCCCGGTCCCAGTAGAACCTGGCGCGGTCATTTTCGAGCACGGCTTCCGGCAAGTACTTATAATACGGCAGTTTCCGATCCACGAGGCCGTATTTCAGAGCGAGCTCCTGGTGTAGAATCCTGGCTACTAGATTGTGTCTGTGCAAATACTCAGAGTTAGAAAGCGCCAAATAACCGGAGATGACATGCCTAAGTGACTCACCGGGATGGCGACAAGCTCGACAGACGTCGACGGTGCCATCCTTTAGGATGTATCTCCGATAATTGTTGGTCTTAATAACCTGATCCTGTATCGCACAGACAAAACCCTCGGTTTCCCCAAAGAGGTCACCGAAACGTAGCCAGTGAAGGGAGGCGACTGTGTCTACGAAAGGCTCATGTAGAGCCTTGTAGAACCTCCCGTGGAGCTCCTTCTCCTTCCATACGGTCTCCCGGTTGGAAATGCTCTGTACTGCCGGGTCTTGCGGTTAGTCCTTTATCACAAGAAATAACGTCTCTATAGTATGAATCATCCGCTCTCGTCAGAAAGTAATTACGGAGACTGCACACTTCGTGATTATGCATGGTAAGTGCGCTTGAAAATCCGCGCCCACCATGCTTCCGCGGCAAGTACAGCCTCATTACTAACGATCTCGGATGATGCCTCCTGTGGGACATCATAATAGTGCGGACTTTTCTGTCCAGAGCGTTCAGTTCGGTCTGAGTCCACCTGAGTATGCCAAAGGTATACATGAGAACAGGCATTATCCAACCGTTATATGCGTGCGTCTTATTCACACCGGACAAAAGGCTGTTAAACACTTTGTTCAAGCGTGCATAAAACACATCGCAAACTGACCGTTTCATACCCACCTCATCTACACCGATGTTCTGTGACATACCCAGGTATCGGTATCTTTCAGCCTCGGAAAGTGTCCTTATGTTGATGGGCATAGATAAGTCTATGCCCTCAGAGTTAGCAACCCTTCCCTTTTCAACATGGAAGACCGCACACTTATCCGTCCCCAGCTCCATTCTAATAGAATTACTATAATCACAAGTGATACTGAAATCCCCTCTCCCGGAGTCCTCCAGTAAGGTACTGAGAGGGTTTAGGGAGAGGCAAAACCAGATTGGACTCAAACGATTGCCCTGGAAGATACCCCTTCTTATCCTTATGCGGCTTTCTGCATCCGTCATCCGCTCGCCTAGATGACAAAAGATTTTACTCCACTGCCACATACACTGCCCGAGGAAGTCTTTAACTGTACAGTAAACCTTGTACAGTTCGAGGACCCTCTTTAGCCATGTATGGGGCACCGAGTCGATTGCCTTTATATAGTCTATTCAGGCGGCGGAGAAGTTCCGACAGTTGCGTTTAACCAGTTTGCCAACGACCGCGTCAATGAGGAGTGGTTCCTTGGTTCCACGACCACCATCCGGGCATCCACTTTGAGCACGCGACATCACCAGATTTTAATCCAGCTGACAAATGATCCCGTACTCAAAATGGATGTCAATGTCTTATATATGGTGGGTAGACAAGTAATGGGGCGGTATTTGCTTGGGTCTGTGGAATCCCGGTCTTTAGGAACCAAATGAGTGATCCCAGTAGTGAAGAGGCTCCGAAGTGACTTTTGGTCGAGGGCCGCTTGAAACTGTCGTGCGAGTAGTGATGCAGTCCGTCGAGTCCCGGACTTATTACATTATTATTATTATTATTACAAATACACAAAGGTAAACATTATAGGTAGCGGGGGGCCGAAGTGGAAAAACTTCGTTTCTGCCATAGATCGCCTTATGTTATGTGTTTGCTTGTAGCTAACGCCCTGGTCCAGTGCGAGTTGGTAAGCCTGTAAATCTGTATTAGCGTCTCAAAATAGTCTTGCCTTCATGAACAATATCTCTCAAATGACAAAATGTATATTAGACATTAAAGAGTGTTGTCACATCTTGTCTTATAAACACATGGATGAAACCTAGGGTGAAAGTTAATCCATCATAAACCTAAGAAAAATAAAGATAATAGAAAAAATATGTGCAGTTCACACGCGGTAGAAGTGAAACCTTCAAATAAAATGAAATATAAAATAAAAATATTTCACAACAAATTATTTATTTAATAAGATGATTTTCAACCACAACTGAGGCCTAAAATATAAGATGAAAGTTTAACTATAAACTAAATAAATGCTACAACCCTTATTCTTAAACTTAATTTTGTTGTAATAAATCAAAAGAATATTTTATTTCTAATAAAATTGCTTTGTAATAGCGCCATTCACTTCATTCTATATTTAGTCTTTTTATCAAACAAAATTTGATTGACCCTCAAGGTGGTACGTACAATAGAGGCTAGATGGCATGAATTTATGAGATCGTGGATTGGAATAAATGGACCTGTTTTAATAAGATAAATTTATTCAATATAGTTAATTTAAACTATTTAGTAAATTTGTTAATTTTTAACTGTTTATTTTAATAGTTAAAATTTTATATTATTCATCTTTAAAGCACCGCACAAAGAGGAGACCGAAATAATAGGAAAGACTATTTAAAAAAATACCATTGTACATATATAAACATTACTAAAATTCACCTTACGCACTATTATTAATAATAATAATATGGCGTAGGAAAATGACGACCCCATCGCCCGCTGACATAACGCAATGGCCCGCATGTGCACATGACCTTACCATGAAACAGTGCCTGGTCTGGGCGTCTGCCGTTAACTGACGCCCATTAAATGGATGATGGAAAACAGAAGAACGCGCAAAGGGCCGCTGCCTGAAGGTCACCAGGGCGCATCTGGAGCTGGCGCTGGACGCGACAGCATGCGAACCGCCAGCCGAGCGCGAGATGCTGCACGACCACTCAGCAGCCCCTCGCATCCATCACCCCCACCAGCTGGCTTGGGCAGGGTCTGCGCGGGCTCAGCAACAGAGTTGTTTTACAGTGGTAGAGCCACGCGGCGAGCTTTTGCTGTCGCACGGATGGGCCAGCTCAAACCGGGATGGTACCACGACCTCACGGAAAACCAGCGTGAAGTAGAGGTTTACCTCTGCATTTCGCTTGGTGAGTGCAGGTGGCCGGAGGCCCTTTTTACTGGAAATGAGGCATTCCATCTTAGTCCTCACGGGTGACAACGCATCTACATTTTGATTTGTAATAGAGAATAGATGTAGATGTCTATGGACCGCAGCAACCACTTACCATCAGGTGGACTGTGTGCTCGTTTGTCACCCTTAACCTATAAAAAAAAATCAGCACCCGCCACTGATGGAGTACGCCGCATGCGTTGGACGAAGCAGATGAATAACAACGCATTGCAGGCGTACTTTAGGGCGAAAGGAGGAAAATTGGACGTTTTGCGTGCGGCTATGATGCATCGACATTTTGCTGAGCTGGAGCCATCTATAACCATCACCGAGCAAAACCTGGCAGACCGAGTTCGGTATATCTTGCGCTCAAACATATTTGATGGTACCGAAATTGAACGGCTACGAAGTGAGGTTGTATCCTTATCGGATGAAAATACTACGGCTGAGGATGCGGCGTCACAAGTTGCAGAGCAACAAGCACACGTGGATGCCACCGTGAATCCCCCAGTTGTGTTTGATTCAGAGGTTTGTGCAACAGTTGCCCAGGAACTAGAACTAGAGCAAATGAGGAGTATATTTGAAGAGGCGATTGAGGAACCGCGCAGGACGCCGCATCGAAAATCGACCGCGACTTCCCCGCATAACCCTAAACAAGTGGAATCGTGCTGTCGTAAGGGCTCTTAACCCAATGCTGGTGACCTATTTGGAAGCCAGCCGGGACCTTTGCGAGACGGACTGCATCACTACTGGCTGAAGGGGTTCGTGGTGTGTCACGCTGTATTCACCTGACGGTTTCTAGAGGCTCTCGACGAAAAGTCGCTCCCGAGCCTCTTCACTACTGGGATCACTCATTTTGTTCCTAAAGACTATGATTCCACAGACCCTGGCAAATACCGCCACATTACGTGTCTAGCCACCATATATAAGATTCTGACATCCATTTTGAGAACGCAAATCATTCATGATTTAAAGGATTTAAGCTAGGTGATGTCGTGTGCTTAAAATGGATGTCGATGCGGTAGACGTGGAACCAACGCAGATGCAGACATTGGCAAGGTGGTTAAACGCAATCGCCGGAACTTTTCCGGCGCTTGGGTAGACTATAGAAAGGCATTCGACTCGGTGCCTCATACATGGCTAAAGAGGATCCTCGAGCTTTACAAGATTGATTGTACAGTTAGAGACTTCCTCGTGTGGTGCATGGGGTAGTGGAGTCCAATCCTTTGTCATCTAGGCGAGAGGATGACGGATGCGAAAAACCACACAAGGATAAGAAGGGCTATCTTCCTTATTGTTTGAGTCCAATCTGGTTCTGCCTTTGCCTGAATTCTCTCAGTACCGTACCACAGCACTCCGGGAGGGGATTTTAGCTTCGGAAAGGAGGTACAAACGGACGTGGTTATGCAAAAAGGATCTAACCCGAGTTTGTGTCAAAAATGTTGACTTGAAATAATGTTTGTGGTCTATACTATTATGTGATGTAACAATTTTAGCAAAACACTAAACTTTAACAAAACATGTTGGGCGTGAACTTTTAAGCGCGCTTACCATGCATAATCGCGAAGTGTGCAGCCTCCGTAATTACTTTCTGACGAGAGCGGATAATCCATTCTATAGAGACGTTATTTCTTCTGATAAAGGATTTATATATATCCCCTATCCTTAGCCAACGAGCAATGACAAGACCCGGCAGTACAGAGAATTTCCGAATTCCGAATTCCGAATTTCCGGGAGACCCTATTGAAGGAGAAGGAGCTCCACGGGAGGTTCTACAAGGCTCTACCTTTCGTAGTCACAGATGCCTCCCTCCACTAGCCACGTTTTGGTGACCTCTATGAGGAAACCGAGGGTTTTGTTTGTGCGGTACAGAATCAGCTTATTAAGACCAACAACTATCAGAGATACATCCTAAAGGATGACACCGTCGACATCTGTCGAGCTTATCGCCATCCCGGTGAGTCACTTAGGCATGTCATATCTGGTTGTTTTTTTTTGTTACTGTGAGTACATGCACAGACACAATCTAGTTGCCAGGATTCTATACCAGGAGCTCGCTCTGAAATATGGCCACGTAGATCGGAAACTGCCTCATTATAAGTACTAGCCAGAAGCTGTGCTTGAAAATGACTGCGCCAGGCTCTATTGGGACCGGTCCATCATCACAGACAGGACTATTTTTGCAAATAAGCCTGATATTGTGCTGATGGACCGGGCACAGTCAAGGATATTTTTGGTCGACATTACCATTTCGAGGCGAGATGACGAGAACCTCGTGAAAGCCAAAACCGATAAGCGAACAAAATATCTGGACCTGGCTCACGAGGTGACCGACATGTGGGGTGGATTGCCGACCGAAATTATACCTGTAGTCGTTTCTGCGCACGGGTTAATCGCAGTCAGCCTCTCGGGTCATCTGAGGCGCTCATCTGCTACTCGATACCGCCCGCATCGTCCGCCGGTTTCTTTCCCTTCCCCCCTAACCCGTTTGGTCTCCCCTGTAGCGGGCTTCCATCTGGTTGGGTTTTTATTTATTTATGTATTTTTATGTATTATTTTATTTTATTGATAAATATGTATGTTTATGAATACTGTGGCGCTAATCACACAGTAAACATTAGCTCCCGTATTTTTGATTAATTAAATAAGTAAAAGTGATTGTTAAATGTATCTAGCATAAGTAATGTGTAAAGTGTTGGCCAAATATTGTGTGCAAGTGTTATTTCTAAATAACATTAATGAATTCAGTGGTAAGTTGATAAAAATATCCTATAACAGTGTATGTAAAATAACAATCCAACAAACAACAAATATTCGCAAGTATCACAAATAAACTTTAGTAAAGTGACTATTCTACCTAGTAATAAAAATACAATTTGTGAGTGATTAAAAAAGAATAGTAAAAAAGTAAAAATTTGAACTAATACACAAACTGACGGTTAACTTCATTTGAATCAGATGCAATATTATAACATTATCAACCGTATGTCATGATAATAGAGACTTCATTGTTTCATCGCCATCTAGCGTCATACATGAGATTAACGATTTATAAACTTTTTGTCATTTTATGGGATGTGTTTTTTGCTTAAAGTGACATCTGTTATCAACAACAGTAATCAAATACACGAAAGTGCATAGGAACTGATTATTCCGTCGTACTAAACTAAGAGTTCGTAGCGCAGCGGTACAATCGTTGCACTATAATTAAGAGTTTGTTGGTTCAAGTCAAATCAACTAATTAAGTTATCTCATTTGTACTAATATTTTTTAAATTATTTATAATGTCAGTGAACGCAAGTACTTCAAAAACTACAAAAAATAATGATAGTCACCGAAATGTACAGAATCTTGTCAAATGTCTAAAGTGCAAGAATCTGTTTGACCCAAGGGCTACAGTGTCGTGTTCGATGTGTAAAAATATATACGATTTTGACTGCATCGGACTCTCTGAAAAGCTATATCGATTAAGGAATACGGACTCTAAAAAGAAATGGAAGTGTAAAATATGCGAATCAAAATCAAAGACAAACGTTAAACAAAACTCAGATTTTATAACCAGTAATATAACAGTACGAAAAAAACCTAAATATAGCCGAAATGTGGTGTCTACTCATACGAATTTAACATCCCAACTAAACTATTCTCACATCCTTACTACAATGGACACTTCAGAGGAATCGATCATAACATCGCCGGATCAACTACCAAGAAGCGTTGATTACACCTTAAAAGATACATTAAATATACAAGAAATAAAAGAAACAATAAATAAATTATCATTGGAGTTAGCAAGTAGGCAAAATGAACTAGATGATATGATGTTAGAAAATAACGCTCTCAACAGGCAGATAAACAAATTGACTAAAGAAAACGATACACTCAAATCTTTGTGTCAATCGCTACCGCAAAAAAATCTAAATTGTAGCACCCATAAAGGAAGAAGAACTTCATTGCACTCTCCAATTTCACCTTTCAAGACGCCTAATTCCCAATCGACTGTTGAAAAAAAAAACCGATGGTAACGGTACTAAGGTAGACATTATAACTTCTCTACAGCTAAGAATAACACATTTAGAAGAACAGCTGTATCAGGCTGAAAAAGAAATTACAGAGTTGAACAAAAACTCTGCCTTCTGAATCATGACGCATTTGTGCCTAATACTGCCATTTCGACCTGTAAAAATAGAGATATTAAGCAAGCAGACATTGATGAGATATTAATTTTTGGCACTCAACAATGCACTAACTTGGCGGCAGCATTAACACGTTCTAGACAAAACTCGAAGTATGGAAATTATAGAGTAAAGGTGTTCACGAAACCCTCTGCACCGAGTACCGAAGTACTACGAAATTGCCAAAATCTTCTTCTCAAGCCAAATGATAAACTGGTTATATATGTTGGAGAGAATGATTATGACTTGGAAATACTATATAAGCAGTTACAGAGTTTATTTAAAAAGTATGTAAATAACAACATTATTGTGCTAAATATCTTTAATAATGACTATATCAATTTCACTGACGTATATTATACAATTCAAATGTTATGTAATCGATTTAAAAATTGCCATTTTGTTAAATGTAATAATAACAATTTATTTTCATTATGTAAATCTATAAACTACACTATTGACTGTATTGATTATAATGAAAAATTTTTAAATATAAGAAACTTAAAAAACTTGGTGATAGGCAGTAAACCAAACCTGACATTAAAAATATTATCCGAAAGGGAACAATACCCTACTATTTCCCACCCAAAAAGACTGATATTGACCTGGTTAGATTGAGCCCCGTTGATCCTGTTACACGCCAAAATGTTACATCTAAGAAAAAGGGCACTATCCCACACTACTTTCCCGTAATTAATAAAAATGATTTATTTCGAGGATAAGTTACAATATTTTAAAAAGTTACAATATTTTAATATCATGCATCAAAACATAGCTAGTATATTATCAAAACAATCGCTTAACGTTGTGTGAACTATTTGGGAAAGATAAAATCCCAGAAATAATATGCCTTTCAGAAACTTTTTTAAAAGCTTGTTACAAGAACTATTTAAAAATAAATGGCTATACCTTGGCCGCTGCTTTTTGTAGGGATAAGAATAGAGGTGGTACGTGTATCTTGACAAAAAACAATATTAATTTCACCGAACTCACACACTTACAAACATATGCTATGCAAAAAGTTTTTGAGGTATGTGGCATAGAAATATCTTTTCGCAAGCTAATTGTTATTTGTATTTACAGAACCCCTTTCTCTGACCCTACCATATTTCTAAATAAATTGAGCTATTTACTACATGATTTATCAAAAAAAGTAAAACCAAATTACAACATTGTTATAGTAGGTGATTTTAATATAAATACCTTGAAACCTGGCAGCCTAACATGCCACTCAAAAGATCTTTGCAATAACTATAATTTGAAGCTCCATATCGATATTCCAACTCGGAAAGAGTCGTTCATAGATCACATCCTTAGTAATGTGAAGGACGCTACTGCTCATGTACTGCCTCTCTGTCTGTCGGATCATGAAACAGCGCAACTACTGAGTATTCCGATCCAAAAAAATATTCCTAACACAGAAAAATCCTACTACTCATTCAAAAAAGACTATTCTTTAGAAAATATTAAAAAGTTTAAGGAATGCTTGAATAGCCTCTCTTGGGCTGAAGTATATAGTGAACCTAACTTGAATATAGCCTTCAATAATTTTCATTCGAACTTCAAGTTGTTCTACGATTTGTGTTTTACAACTAAAAAAGTAAAGGTTAATAACTCAAATAAAAACAATCGCATGTGGTTTAGTAAAGGCTTACTAAAAAGTTGTAACACAAAGAGAAAACTCCGATATAACTATTATACACATAAATCAGCAAGCAATAGATAGAAATATTTTACATATTCAAATATCCTAAAAAATGTATAAATAAATCTAAGAGACTTGCAAACATTAAATTTATTCAAAACAGTAATAATAAATGTAAAGCAACGTGGTCTATAATAAAAAATGAAATAGGTATAACACAAAGCGAAGCTTCTGTTGACTATCTAAAAATTGACGACTCCGACATAGCAAACCCGGAAGAAATATCCCAAATATTTAGCAACTACTTTACAAACATCGGAAAAATTATGTAAACAATGCTGAAGGCTCTTATATTACGAACAATTTTAACTTAAGCACAATGTTCCTTAAACCCATGTCAGCAAATGAAGTAAAATTAGAGGTAATGACCTTAAATAAAACCAACTCTGTAGGCTACGATGGCATAAATACACACATATTGAAGTCATGCATTGATAAAATAATTAACATTTTGACTCATTTTGTCAATTTGTCATTCTCATCAGGAAGCTTTCCAGAAACATTAAAGTCCTCCATTGTAAAGCCTATACACAAACGTGGCAACAGAAACGTTGTTAGCAATTATCGCCCAATTACCCTTGTATCTATACTTTCAAAAGTATTTGAAAAGCGTATGTATAAAAGGCTCCTAGAATTTTGCAATAAGTTTAACATTATAAATAAAAATCAATATGGCTTTCAAAAACATAAATCGACTAACTTAGCTGTTCATCACCTAATCAATACATTGTTGACCAATATTAATGATAATTATTTGACTACGGGACTGTTTTTTGACTTGACTAAGGCATTTGACTTCGTATCACACGATCTATTATTAAATAAATTGGAATAAGGGGTATTAAGTTGCAATGGATTGCTTCGTATTTAACAAATCGTACTCAATGTGTCACGATAACAAAACCAATCAATAAAGAATTAAGAACATATAAATCCAACTGCATTGAAAATATTAATTGTGTTCCACAAGGCAGTATCTTAGGGCCCATATTGTTTATATTATATATTTATGACATATCTGATGCGATAAGTCATGAATGTATTACATACGCTGATGACATTTCGGTTATAGTTAGGACTAAAAAAAATAAGAATTCAATATATAATCACGAATTGGACATAAATAATACAATTGATAATATAATTGAATGGCTACAAGCTCACAATTTAAAAATTAACTTGACAAAATCAAATTTTATTCAGTTTAATAAGTCAAAACATAACCAATTCAAGCTAAGCAATTTCAAGCTAAACATTACAAAAATCAATCAAATAGAAGAAACAAAATTTTTAGGTGTTGTCATAGACCAGAATCTGAACTGGAAAGCACATATCGATGAAGTTTGTAATAAAGTAAACAAATGTTGTTACGCGCACAACCAAATAAAAAAAGTGACTGACATAAAAACATCTGTTATGACTTACCGAGCATATGCCGAGTCTATACTCCGTTATGGACTGGTGATGTGGAGAAATAGTTCGGATTGGAATCGGGCTTTTATTGGGCAGAAAAAATGCATTAGGGCAATCTGCGGAGTACGACCCCATGAATCGTGTCAGCCTCTATTTAAAGGTCTTGGGATACTGCCACTACCAACGATATATATTTTAGAAGTTTGTGTTTTTGTGCAGAGACACAAACAATTATTTGAAAAAGCTTGTGAGGTACAGACTACTCGCTCACGTAGGGACCCACACAAGCTAGTACTTAAGGATATACCTAAATCACAAAAATATGGCAAAAGTTGCCTTACCATGTGTGTCCGAATATATAGCAAACTCCCTGACGAACTTAAAACCCTAAATATTACATTGTTCAAAAAGAAATTGTACAAATGGCTGAATGAAAATAATTTATATAGTGTAAAACAATTCTTAGAAAAAAATTAGATTATGTACTGGATAACATTTATTTAAAAAAATCATTTAATTATTGTAATAAATATAAAATAATAAAATATAGTATTGTACAATATATCTTTGATTAAGCTGTGCGACTATTACTAGGTATTGAAATTGACATGTAATTAATTATTATAATATTACTCGTATTTCTCTTTGTTAACTAAAACAGGTGACTACTTCAAATAGTTAAAGAAAATTTGACATTGTTTAAATATATTTGCATGCTATGTAAAATAAGCAAAACATGAGCGCTCGATTTTTACCTGTGAACAACATATATACCATGTTTTACGCAAATAAAGATTATTATTATTATTTATAATTTGGGGCATCTATATAGTTTACTCATCTGGTTGGGCTGTATAAATACATAATTCTAAATGAAAATGATAAACATACATAAATATCAACAAAATAGAATAAATGCATAAAAAATACATAAATAAATAAAAACCCAACTAGATGGAAGCCCTTGGCAGGGGAGACCAAACGGCCGAGGGTTAGGGGGAAAGGGAAAGAAACCGGCGGACGATGCGGGTGGTATCGAGGAGCACCGCCTTCTGAATTTGAGCTTGGAGCGGTCCGTCACGGAGTTCTAGTCGCCTCAGATGACCCGAGAGGCTGACTGGCATTAACCCGTTCGCAGAAACGACTACAGGTATAATTTCGGCCGGCAGACCACCCCACATGTCGGTCACCTCGTGAGCCAGGTTCAGATATTTGGTTCGCTTATCTGTTTCGGCTTTCACGAGGTTCTCGTCATAGGGAATTATTATTATTATTATTTTCTTTTTTTTCTCCTTTTGGGTTCACAACTCTTAGATCGGTTTTTAGCAAGATACAAAGAGGTTGTGTTTTATAGGGCAAGATGCTTCCTCACAATGGCAGTTGTCCTTAGGATAACAGCTTTTTGAATATTGTTCCTAACGGACATTGGTAGGTCTAGTTTAGCAAGATTTTCGTTAAGCTGCTGCGGTATTATTCCTGTAGTTGAAATTATGAGGGGAAGGACTTCTACTTCATCCTGAAGCCACATTTGTCTCACTTCTTCAGCAAGCGGTTGGTATTTTGTCTTTTTTTCCATTATATATTGCTGAATATTATGCGAGTTAGGAACCCCAATGTCTAACAGACAAGCCCGTTTCTCCTTTTTATAAAGAATTATAATATCTGGCCGATTATGGGGGACGGACCGGTCTGTTAGGACTGATCTATCCCAATATACGTTGAATGTTGTCATTTTCCAGCACGGGACTAGGGGAGTATTTCCAGTACGGGTAGTCATCCTTCAATAGATCATATTTTCGGCCCAGTGCTAGATGGATTATTTTGGCGACATCGTTATGACGCTGAGTGTATTCTGATGCAGCAAGAGCCTGGCACGAACCCGTGATATGTTGGATCGTTTCAGATTTCTGATAGCATCGTCTGCATAGGTCATCTTCGACATTTGTTTTGGCTATGTATTTTAGGTAATTTTTTGTCGGAATTACTTGATCCTGTATTGCTATCATAAAACCCTCAGTTTCTGCAAACAGTTCCCCGCGGCGCAACCAACTGGTCGACGCCGCAATATCAACGTGAGGGCCTCTAAGCTCTTGGGCAAACCTTGTTACTGTCATTCATAGGGGGGTATTTGCCATATTTGCCACGCTTGGCGAGCGGGTTGGCAACCGCAGTTTTTTTTATTGTTAGTTTGTTATTATCAAGAAGATGCTGCTGCCCATCTCCTGCCTGTTTCCCTTTGTCGCCTTTTACGACACCCACGGGAGGATATGGGGTAGTGGATATTCTTGACCGCCACTACACGGCAATCCTGATCCTGTAGTGCTATCATAAAACCCTCAGTTCCTGCAAACAGTTCCCCGCGGCGCAACCAACTGGTCGACGCCGCAATATCAACGTGAGGGCCTCTAAGCTCGTGGGCAAACCTTCCATGTAGTGGTTTTGAGGCCCACTGGTTAAGTTTGGCCTTAAGGT
Organism: Parnassius mnemosyne; assembly: GCA_963668995.1. NCBI lineage: Eukaryota > Metazoa > Arthropoda > Insecta > Lepidoptera > Papilionidae > Parnassius > Parnassius mnemosyne. Next base: position 38,961,899 of record CAVLGL010000035.1, on the reverse strand, counting down.
ATTCGGCATCAGCAACCAAGGGCTCAACTTCTTTAGAATGAAGAAGATCCAGTCGAGTATAGCCATTATCCGCTAAAGTAACTGTTTGGTGTAAGGGAGACGACTCTTTGCTGAGAAAGTAATTTTGCAAGTTTTTTATTAGCTTGGAATAAAGCCGCCTTAGGTCAACGAGACCTCTTCCCCCTTCAGCTCTTGGCAAAGTTACTCGATCAGTAGCGGATTTAGGATGATGGAACCAATATTTTGTCAATAATACACGGGTAGTTCTCTCAATATTCCCGATATCGGTGTCTGTCCATTTTACAATTCCGAAGGTGTAAGTTATTGTTGGCATTGCGAAAGTGTTGATTGCCTTGAAGATGTTTTTGCTCTTAAGAACCGTTCCGAGAATTTCTTTGAGCCTACGGTAGTATTCTTTACATATCCGAGATTTTATTTCCTTGTGGTCGATTCGAAGAGTTTGGAGTAAACCAAGATATTTGTAATTGTCATCTTTAGCCATCGCATCAATTATACCACCATCCTGAAGGTCGTAGCCTTCTGCCTTTTTGACCTTTCCCCTATCAAGACTTAAAGTACGACACTTTTCCAGGCCAAAAGACATTTTAATGTCATTCGAGAACTGCTCAGTACTTTGCAGTAAGCCTCTAAGTTCACTAGCATTAGCAGCGTACAACTTTATGTCGTCCATGTACAAAAGATGGTTAAGTTTGAACTCTATCCCAGTACTGCCCTTAATGAGAAACCCGTAACCTGTATTGTTTAATATTGCAGATAACGGATTCAGAGCAAGACAAAACCAGAGGGGACTTAAACTGTCACCCTGAAAAATTCCTCGACGTATGTGAATGTAGTTCGTTTTGATGTTATAACCCTTTAAACTAAGAGAAAGTTCAGTACGCCAATACGACATAATATGTTTAAGCAATGCTGCTACCTTAGGATGGATCTTATACATATTAAGGACTTGTATCAACCAGGAGTGCGGCACGGAGTCAAAAGCCTTGCGATAGTCAATATATGCCACGTGGATATTTCTAGATTTGTGGTATGCTTGCTCTGTGACCACAGAATCTACTATAAGTTGTTCTTTACAGCCTTGCGACTTCTTTATACACCCCTTTTGCTCAATAGCTAGTATCGGCTGTAGGTCTAAGTGCTCATAAATTTTCGCTGTCAAATATCATGTCAGGGTTTTATAAAGTGTACAGAGGCAGGTAATAGGTCGGTACTTTGTGGGGTTAGCAATATCATCATCCTTTGGCAGCAGATATGTAATACCGGTGGAAAGATATGGAGGGAAAGCCTCAGGACTTTGAAGGAAAGAATTGAAGCACTTTGATAGAAGGTCGTGTAAGGTAGTGAATTTTTTGATCCAGTAGTTATGAATACCATCGGGACCGGCAGCCTTCCAGTTATGCATTTTAATCACTGATTTTGTGACATCATCCACTGTAAAGCTCACAGATTCCATTGGGATGGTGTTAGTCAGGCGCTCGTCTTCCAGACTAATCCAGCTAACATCTTTGCGGTGTCTCACACTTTCAGACCAGATTCCTTTCTATAAGTCTTCTATATTCTTTAGGGAGAGAGGCTGAGTGTTACTCAAGTTATTACTGGGATTCGATCGGAGTCGCCTATAAAATTTATTTTCACTGCGATCAAAGATAGCGTTGTCTATTTTTCTTTTTTGTGATGCACGATATCTCCTAAGCCGATTAGCCTTGACAGCTAACTTCTGTTTTAATGTGTCCAATATCTCCTCAGGAGTTATTTATATTAGTTATTATTGTTGTTGGGGTATCTATAACGTTTTCTCATCTGGTTGGGCAGTATAAATATATAATTGTAAATGAAAATGGTAAACATACATAAATATGAATAAAATAAAATAAATACATAAAAAATACATAAATATATAAAAACCCAACCAGACGGAAGCCCTCGGCAGGGGAGACCAGACGGCCGAGGGTTAGGGGGAAAGGGAAAGAAACCGGCGGACGATGCGGGCGGTATCGAGGAGCACCGCCTTCTGCATTTGAGCCTGGAGCGGTCCGTCACGGAGTCCCAGTCACCTCAGATGACCCGGTAGGCTGACTGGGATTAACCCGTTCGCAGAAACGATCACAGGAATAATTTCGGTCGGCAGACCACCCCACATACCGGTACCTCATGAGCCAGGTCCAGATATTTTGTCACCTTATCTGTTTCGGCTTTCACGAGGTTCTCGTCATAAGGAATGGTAATGTCGACCAAAAAGATCCTTGACTGTGCCCGGTCCATCAGCACAATATCAGGCTTATTCGAAAGAATAGTCCTGTCTGTGATGATGGCCCGGTCCCAGTAGAACCTGGCGCGGTCATTTTCGAGCACGGCTTCCGGCAAGTACTTATAATACGGCAGTTTCCGATCCACGAGGCCGTATTTCAGAGCGAGCTCCTGGTGTAGAATCCTGGCTACTAGATTGTGTCTGTGCAAATACTCAGAGTTAGAAAGCGCCAAATAACCGGAGATGACATGCCTAAGTGACTCACCGGGATGGCGACAAGCTCGACAGACGTCGACGGTGCCATCCTTTAGGATGTATCTCCGATAATTGTTGGTCTTAATAACCTGATCCTGTATCGCACAGACAAAACCCTCGGTTTCCCCAAAGAGGTCACCGAAACGTAGCCAGTGAAGGGAGGCGACTGTGTCTACGAAAGGCTCATGTAGAGCCTTGTAGAACCTCCCGTGGAGCTCCTTCTCCTTCCATACGGCCTCCCGGTTGGAAATGCACTGTACTGCTGGGTCTTGCCATTGCTCGTTGACTAAGGATAGAGGGGTCAGTTCTTTATCACAAGAAATAACGTCCCTATAGTATGGATCATCCGCTCTCGTCAGAAAGTAATTACGGAGGCTGCACACTTCGCGATTATGCATGGTAAGCGCGCTTAAAAAGCCGCGCCCACCATGCTTCCGCGGCAAGTACAGCCTCATTACTGACGATCTCGGATGATGCATCCTGTGGGACATCATTATAGTGCGGACTTTTCTGTCCAGAGCGTTTAGTTCGGTCTGAGTCCACCTAAGTATGCCAAAGGTATATATGAGAATAGGCATGACCCAACCGTTATATGCGTGCGTCTTATTCACACCGGACAAAAGGCTGTTAAGCACTTTGGTCAAACGTGCATAAAACACATCGCAAACTGACTGTTTCATACCCGCCTCATCAACACCGATGTTCTGTGATATACCCAGGTATCGGTATGTTTCAGCCTCGGAAAGGGTTCTTATGTTGATGGGCATAGATAAATCTATGCCCTCAGAGTTAGCAACCCTTCCCCTTTCAACAAGAAGGACCGCACACTTATCCGTCCCCAGCCCCATTCCAATAGAATTGCTAAAATCACAAGTGATGTTTAGCAATTCCACAAGATGAGAGCGACTGGAGGCGAATAACTTGAGATCATCCATATAGAAAAGGTGGGTCACTTTTGTACCTCCCCTCCGAAGCTGAAATCCCCTCCCGCAGCCCTCCAGTAAGGTACTGAGAGGGTTCAGAGAGAGGCAGAACCAGATTGGACTCAGACAATCGCCCTGGAAGATACCCCTTCTTATCCTTATGTGGTTCTCTGCAGCCGTCATTCGCTTGCCTAGATGACAAAGGATCGTACTCCACTGCCCCATACACTGCCCGAGGAAGTCTCTAACTGTACAGTCAACCTTGTACAGCTCGAGGACCCTCTTCAGCCATGTATGAGGCACCGAGTCGAATGCCTTTTTGTAGTCTATCCAGGCGGCGGATAGGTTCCGACGGTTGCGTTTAACCACTTTGCCAATGACCGCGTCAATGAGGAGTGGTTCCTTGGTTCTACGACCACCGCCCCGATATCCATTTTGAGCGCGCGACATCACCTGATTTGAGTTCAGGTGACGAGTGATTCTCGCGCTCAAAATGGATGTTAGTGTCTTATATATCGTGGGTAGACACGTGATGGGGCGGTATTTGCTCGGGTCTATGGTATCCCGGTCTTTAGGAACCAAATGAGTGATCCCAGTAGTGAAGAGGCTCGGGAGCGACTTTTGGTCGAGAGCCTCTTGAAATTGTTGGGCGAGCACAGCGTGACACACCACGAACCCCTTCAGCCAGTAGTGATGCAGCCCGTCGAGCCCCGGACTTTTCCAGTTCGGGGCCCTTCGGACCGCCTCAGCTACATCGTCCGGCGTTATAATGACGGGGTCCATGGGACTCACCACAACTTCCGTCCAAGGGCCCTCGCTGTGCTTTACGGGCTCTGACCACAGGCCGCGCCAGAATGCGACAGTGTCGGCCTGATTCGGTGCTTGGCTCGTTCCACGTACCATTGGTCGCTCCAATGATTTATATAGCCTCTTCTGATCACTCTGGAAGAGACGATTCTGGTTGAACCGTGTCGACCTCTCGGTATATCGCCGAATCCGCTTCCCCCAAGCAGCGATTCTCTGCTTCAGGTCGTCTATGCGCTCCGTCAGCTTTTGCGTAATATCCGGCTGGGACAAACTGATATTTGTCCCAGCAAACGCCATTCTGACGGTGCGCACAATTCGCGGCCTATTATTGCCCGACCTGAAGCTTATCAGCCTGCCGATGAGGGCCCTTGCCTTTACAATACGGTCCTCAATCCTTCTTCTCCAGGCTGGGGTGGCGCTACTTTGTCTAGTAGCGCGTCCAGCCGTGGGAAGTTTGGCGGCAACAATACGGCAAACTGCCAGTGCGGCGCCAAAAAGAATTGAGTCCGTCTCGCAAAGGTCCCGGCTGGCTTCCAAATAGGTCACCAGCATTGGGTTGAGAGCCCTCACGACCTCCGCTTGCTTAGGGGTATGCGCGGGAGTCGCGGTCGATTTTCGAGAGGCGTACTGCGCGTTTCCACAATCGCCTCCTCCAATTTACTCCTCATCTGCTCTAGTTCTTGGGTGACCATTCCATCATCGCCTGAATCAACCAAAGCAGGGAGATCCATAGCGCCCTCTATATGTGGCTGCTGGTCTGTGGCCTGAAGAACCGCATCCCCAGCTATAGCCGGTTCATTCGATGAGGGAATAGCCTCACGTCGTAGTCGTTCGAGTTCGGCATCATCAAATATTTTCGAGCGTATGATGTACCGAACTTGGTCTGCCAGGTTTTGCTCCGTGACGGGAACTGACGGCTCAAGCTCAGCAAAAAAGCGATGCATCCGAGCCCGATACGCTATCCCTCCAGTTTCTTCCCCTTTCGCCCTATAGTACGCCCGCAATGCGTTTATGTTCATATTTTTGTCCAACGCATGCGGCGTACTCCACCAGCGAGAGGACCCCGCCGACACCAAGCCATCTGGTGGGGATGATGGACGCGAGGGGCTGCTAGGTGGTCGTGCAGCACCTCGCGCTCGGCTGGCGGCTCGCATGCTGTCACGTCCAGCGCCAGCTCCAGACGCGCCCCGGCGACCCCCAGGCAGCGGCCCTATGCGCGCTCTATTATTTTCCATCATCCATTAAATTGGGCGTCAATTAACGGGAGACGCCCAGACCCGGCGCTGTTTAATAGTGTGGCCGTAAGCACAAACAGGCCTTTGCACCCTCAATACTGCCGAGGCACGGCGCTCACACCTCATGGCAAGGCACTGACTGACTGCGCTGACATAGCAGTTTTGTCTCTTAACTGTTACGTCAGCGGGCGATGGGGTCGTCACTTCCCTACGCCTTTTATTATTTATTATTATTATTATTATGTGGTATCTATATAGTTTTCTCATCTGATTGGGAAATATAAATACATAATTGTAAATAATCATGGTAAACGTACATAAATATCAATTAAATTAAATAAATACATAAAAAATACATAATCATTATCATCATCATCATCATTACAGCCCTTCACAAGTCCACTGCTGAACATAGGCCTCCCCCAAAGAATGCCACAAGGCACGGTCCTGAGCCACCTGCATCCATCGACTTCCTGCAAATCTTACCAGGTCGTCACTCCATCTAGTGGGGGGACGCCCTACACTTCGCCTGCCGGTACGAGGCTGCCACTCGAGAACCTTTCTTCCCCATCGGTTGTCGGTTCTTCGAGCTATATGGCCGGCCCATTGCCACTTCAGCTTACTAATCCGTTGGGCTATGTCGGTCACTCTGGTTCTACTGCGGATATCCTCATTTCTGAGTTTATCACGCAGAGAAACTCCGAGCATAGCCCTCTCCATAGCTCGCTGAGCGACCTTGAGCTTCCTCATCCGGCCAGCAGTGAAGGACCACGTCTCAGTTCCGTATGTCATCACTGGCAACACGCACTGGGTGTACAGTCTCGTTTTCAAGTTTTGAGGTATACCTGACGAGAAGATGTGCCGTAATTTCCCGAACGCTGCCCAACCGAGTTGAATCCGTCGATTGACCTCTCGGTCGAAGTTGGACTTACCTAGTCGGACTATTTGTCCCAGGTAAACATACTCGTCAACAACTTCGAGCTTAGTGTTCCCAACAACTACCGGCATAGGTGTGACATGGACATTAAACATGATCTTTGTTTTGTCCATGTTTATCTTAAGACCTATCCGTTGGGAAACACTATTGAGGTCATTGAGCATAGTGCTTAGGTCCTCCAGCGATTCTGCTATAAGGACTATATCGTCGGCAAATCGAAGGTGAGTGATGTACTCGCCATTGATGTTGATACCGTATCCTTTCCAGTCCAGAAGCTTGAAAACATCTTCCAATGCAGCGGTGAAGAGTTTCGGGGATATGACGTCACCCTGTCTTACACCTCTCTGCAATTGGATAGGTTTCGTACTCTGGTTCTGTACTCGGATAGCCATCGTAGCCCTACTGTACAAGCACTTCAACACTTCGATATACCGACAGTCAACTTGGCATCGCTGAAGGGACTGCAGCACCGCCCAAATTTCGACGGAATCAAAGGCTTTCTCATAGTCCACATACGCCAGACATAGTGGCAAATTGTACTCCTCGGACTTCTGTACAATTTGCCGAAGGGTATGTATGTGGTCTATGGTGCTAAAGCCTTTTCGGAAACCGGCTTGTTCGGGAGGCTGGAAGTCGTCAAGTCTGCGCGCGAGACGATTCGTAATGACTCTCGAAAACAGCACGTAGACGCGGCTCAGAAGGGAAATCGGTCTGTAGTTCTTCAAGAGAGCGTTGTCGCCTTTCTTGAAGAACAAGACCACCGCACTTCTGCTCCACGCCTCCGGTGTAATGCCACCATGGAGGACGGAATTAAAGAGCTTCTGAAGGACTTCAAGTACCGGTTTTCCACCCGCTTTCAGAAGCTCCGCTGTAATTCCATCCTGGCCTGGGGCCTTGCCGTTTTTAAGGTGCTGGAGAGCCATTCTAATCTCGCTCAGACTGACGTCCGGGATATCATCGGAATAATGTCGGATAAGACTCGCTCTTGGATCGTTACTCACACTTGCGTGTGGCTCCAACGATGACGTGTACAGCTGCCCATAGAACCTCTCAATCTCACTCAAAATCTCAGGTGCCCCGGAAACGATGCTGCCACATTCGGTCTTCAGCTTTGACAGTTGGCTCTTTCTGGCAGACAGATCTCTGGCAAAGACTTTGGAGCCTTGGTTCCGCTCGATCGCTTCTTCAATACGAGCTGTATTGAAGTTGCGTAAGTCCCGCCGCATGCATTTGGAGATCTGTCTGTTCAGTTGCCTGTATGCTGTCAAATCTGTTGAAGAATGTAGCTTCATCTCCCGTCTAACAGCCATGAGATTAAGAGTGTGATCGGAGAGTTTTTGTGTTCTTCTGCGGCGGGTCTTGCAGAACTTAGCTCCGACCGCATGGACAGTTTCCACGAGCTTGTCATTCAAATCGTCCACTTCATTGCAGTCTTCTAGGCACTGAAAACGGTTTTGCAATGGCCGTGTAGTGGCGGTTAAGAATATCCACTACCCCATATCTTCCCGTGGGTGTCGTAAAAGGCGACAAAGGGAAACAGGCAGGAGATGGGCAGCAGCATCTTCCTGGTAACGACAAAATACAATAAAAAACTGCGGTTGCCAACCCGCTCGCCAAGCGTGGCAACTATGGCAATATACCCCCCATAATGAAAGTTACGAAGAGACGGCCCCCAGTCCCCGGCGGCCCCGCTATTCCTGGCTACGGTGGCGACCATGGTAACGGCGGGGCAGGGGGTGCTAAGAATCTCCGGTGGAGGTTCGGTTGCCACCTACAACGACTCGACCTGGCAACATACAACGCACGCACCCTGAGGACTGACGAGAAGATTGTGGAGCTGGAAGAAGAGATAGACAAGTTACGCTGGCATATTATAGGATTATCCGAAGTCCGAAGAGAGGGGGAGGACACGGTAATCCTCGAATCCGGCAACTTGCTCTATCACCGGGAGGGCGACCATCTGTCCCAAGGAGGTGTCGGATTTATCGTCCACAAGTCTCTCGTTAACAACGTTGTAAAGATTGAGAGTGTGTCGACGAGGGTTGCGTACCTTATACTCAGAATCACCAAACGGTATTCGCTGAAGGTCATACAGGTTTACGCACCAACCTCGGCACACCCCGATCAGGAGGTGGAGGAAATGTATGAGGATATCTCTAGAGCCATGCATTCCTCCAAAACCCAATATACGGTGTTAATGGGAGACTTCAATGCAATGCAAAAAAATACATAAATATATAAAAAATTATTATTATATTATTATACATCTATATTCTCCCTATTATAGAGGTAACTTAAACCCTAATCACACGGGCCGAAGCCAAGCGTGAGCAGGTGCTAGGTGATGGTGTAAGCGGAGGTGACGGATGAAGTGGTGAGGAATTTGCGTGTGAGTCGGCAGGTGTTGAGAATGACAGCTTTCTGCAGGGTGTAAAGTGTGTGTTGGGGTACTTGCAAAACATCTAAACTGCGTTGTAGGCTTTTAGGTATGACTCCGGTAGATGAGATAACTATTGGAACTATATGGATGGCTTCTGCTTTCCATTGACGCTTCAGTTCTATTGCTAAATCTTGATATTTTGTAAGTTTTTCAGCAATGGTGGATTGAATGTTATGGGTGTTTGGTATGGCAATGTCAATAAGGTAAGTAGTTTTGTTATTTTTGTCATACATTGTGATATCTGGCCTATTGAAGTGGATAGTTTTATCCGTGATAATGGTTCTGTCCCAGTAAATTCTATGATTATTATTTTCTAATATAATGTCCGGTTTATATTTATAATATGGTGTCATTTTTTTTATAAATTTGAATTTAAGCGCAAGATGTTGGTGTATTATGGAAGCTACCTGGTCATGCCGGTGTTTATAGTCGGTTTGTGCAAGGTATCTACAGGCGGATGTAATGTGTTGTATGTTTTCGGGACTAGAGTGGCAATGTCTGCAAGTATCGGTGGGAAGGTTAGGTGCGCGTATTATGTGTCTCTGGAAGTTTCGAGTATCGATAACCTGGTCCTGGATCGCTAACATGAAGGCCTCCGTCACTGGGAAGAGTTCACCGCGCCTCAGCCATGCGTCCGACGCTTTTTTGTCGACATGTGGCTGCTGCAGGTCGTGATAGTGCCTTCTGTGTAGGGACTTCTGTTGCCATGAGGCGATCTTCTCTTTTATGTCAGTGATCCGTTCGTTGCGCTGTGTATTTCGGTCTGCAAGGTTAAGTGATGTGAAGCGTTTGTCGGCTAAGGTTACTATTTCATGGAGAGGTGAGTGTTCTGAGCGTTGATAGAAATATTGTCGAAGGCATTTGATTTGTTTGTTATGCAAGTTGAGTACATCTATTATACCTCGTCCTCCATCGGATCTTGAAAGAGTCATCCTTTGTACGCAGGATCTAGGGTGGTGCTTGCGGTGAGCCGTTAGAGTGGTATTTATAATACGTTGTAGATTGGTAAGGTCACCTTGAGTCCAGCTTATTACAATAAAACGAATATGTCAGTATGGGGATTGCGTAACTGTTGATAGCTTTTGACATGTTGCGGGAGTTGAGCTGAGACCGGAATATACTATTGAGCCGATGTTTAAATTTCTTTTTGAGATCTTCTTTCGTTTCCTTTTGATGAATCTGTCGCGCTTGTTGGAAACCTAAGTATTTATATGCGGCTAACGGTTCTAGGGGTTCAATCGTGTCTCCTGATATTAGGCTATAGCTATTACGGTTTATTTTTCCGTTTTTAACCGAGAACGTTTTGCATTTGTCTGCAAGGCGATGCAGTGATTGTGTAGTGTTACTGTATAGTTTTATGTCATACATGTACATCAGGTGTGTAAGAGTGGTGTGTTTGTGTGGAGTGATGATAGAGTAACCATGATTGGTTTTGTTCAGCATTTGCGAGAGAGGGTTTAATGCGAGACAGAACCATAAAGGGCTGAGCGCATCACCTTGGAATATTCCTCGACGTATTGGAATTTCTGGTGTTTCTAAACAAGAAGTTCCAATGGTTTTTAAAGTAGTTTTCCAGTGCTGCATTGAGTTTTTAAGAAAATGTATAATTTGTGGGTGAATTTTATAGTGTTGTAGTACATATAGGAGCCAGCTGTGCGGTACGGAGTCAAATGCTTTTCGGTAGTCTATATACATTGTGCTGATGTTTTTCCTATTAGAAATAGCTTGTTTCATTGCTACGGAGTCTATTATGAGTTGCTCTTTGCACCCCTGACTACTTTTTCGACATCCTTTTTGTTCTTCAGCAAGAATGTTGTTTTTGGCTATATGTTGATGTAAGAGTTCAGTTATACATGCTGTAAGTAGTTTATAAATGGTTTGGAGACATGTGATAGGTCTGTATTTGGCAGGATTTTGATGATCTGCGTCTTTCGGAATCATGTAGGTGAGGCCTTGTGTAATGTATCGGGGCATTATGTCTGGTTTTTGTATAAAATTATTGATATGGTTATGAAGTAGAGGGTGAATTGCTGTAAGTTTCTTATACCAGTAGTTATGTATGCGGTCGCTTCCAGGTGCTTTCCAGCTATGGGATTTTTTTAATATATGCACAAATACTTCCAAAGGTATTTGTTCAAATGCCATCGTTGTGATAGTATCAGTTACTTTGAAATCTGTGTTCAGCCATTCCGCCTCTGTGTTGTGTTGAACCGGCACAGACCATATACCAGACCAGAAGCTATGTAATTCATTGGCAGGTGGTAATGGCGCATCTTGTCTATTTATATGAGTGTCATGTTGCGTGTCTGAAGTCAGGTTCCTGTAAAATTGTTTTTCATTGTTGATAAACTGGCTATTTTGTGACTTCCTAAGTGTACAGTTAAGGTATCTTTTTAATCTGCTAGATGTCGCATTCAGTTTTTGTTTAAGTGTGTCAAGAAATTGTTCATCGCCCAAATTGGGTTCTTCGTGCTGTGAATGTATTCGGTATTTATTTTTTATTACTTCTACTAAAGTGATGAGTCTATTGCTTCTGTTGCCTTTGATATATTCTGTTAGTCTTCCAATGTCTCTTCTGAAATCCTGTATCTTTTTTGTCAATCTTGTCTGCCAGGCGGGTTCTTTATTTCGAATTTGGGTGGGCAGTGTGTTTGTGTCTCTGATTTTTGTTCCGTTACTTATAGCTGCTGTGTATGCCGCGCAGTAAATTATGGTCTGAGTGGTCTCAAAGTCCTGCTCTCTCGATATGTAATTTGGTAATATTTCAGTGTTTATAAAATCTACAATTTGGGCTAGCCTTTAAGAAGTTTTTTGTTTTGGTATATAAGGTCGTTTAGTTGGGTTGGTGTTCCGAAATTTGTCTATTGCCATTCTAAACAGTTCCTGGATATTTTCCGCGTCGTTATTTTTTATTGCTTGGTTTTGTTGAGGTTCAAAGGCTTGAGTAGGTACCACTGATTCTTCAGTTTGAGATTGTAAAGTTAAACTAGATGAATGCACGGGAGTGTTACTTTCTATAATGTATGGATGAATGTCAGTTTCTTGTGAGTTTTCTGTTTCGGCCGTAAAGGTCGTGTGTTGTAATGTGATATGTGAATAATTACTTTCTAAATTGTCTCGTTGGGAATTCAGCTTGCTTGATATATTGTCACGTATTTCTTGAAGTCTTTGGTCATTAATCATTTTGTTGTTCAATATTACTCTGAGCTGATCTGATATTCTCTGTTCACTTACACCTGTTAACTCAGGATGTTCATCTAAGACTGCTTTTTTTTTTCGAGGGTAGGTGCAAAACAGATAACAGCTGAAATTATCTCTCGTATTTTATTTACATTTAAAAATAAGTATAATTAACTTAGCTGTTTAATTTTTAACTCGTTTGTAAAAATAAGTGTTAGCATTTATTATCACTTATAGGAATGTGCATTTAAATAAGTTAAAAAACTTAAATTCATCCTCCCTCCATAACATCTGTCACACTAAATAAAAATTACTATTCTTCTATCTCTCCTCGGTTAATTCATATTACTACAATGGCAAATGTCTCTGAAGTTGTTAATATCCAAAAGGAATTGGAAGGGAGTTTGACCCGGAAGATGGCAGAGTTTGAGAAACGTCTGAAGGCTGCAACTACTCCAACTAACCCAACAGTTTTACAGCTTCGGGAGGAGTTCGATTCATTCAAGGTACTTGTTAGTTCAATGTTCAGCCTGCTGCAACAGCAAATTCAGCAATGCAACAAAAGTGTTGATGCAATCAGTATGTATCACCGGAGAAAAGTTCTGCTTTTTCATGGAATAGCTGAGGCTTCTGAAGTTGACCTAAAACAGCAAATTCTACAACTGTTGCACAAGTATCTGGGTCTAACTCATATTACAGATGACTCTCTCAAGAAATGCCACAGACTTGGTGTTCAATCCAGTACCCGTCCTAGGCCAATTCTTGTGCACTTTAATGATTATAGCACTAAGTCTACGATTTCGAACTTAAAATCTAAGTTGGTCTGCCATTTCAATGTGTGAATTCCTCACTAAATTTCGTCAGTCCATACATAAGAATGCCCGTAAGCATTTCGGAATTAGAAATGTCTGGACTATTGATGGTGCAATCTATGTAAAGTACTCGGGAGGCCGAACGAAGATTTCCACTGAGGAGGAATTGGAAGATCTAATAGCCAAGTACCCCATGGATGGTTCCCCTGAGAGTTCTAACAAGGCCCCTAATACAAAGGTCACTCCAACGCAGCAGGGCTCTACGAATCGGCAGAATGACGCAGCACATCGCACTCAAACTTCAGCGGTAACTCACATTGATGACGTAAAGAGATCTAGACGACTGTTAGGCAAGAAGTAATTCCTACATTGCTTTTAATTTTACAAGGTATCCTTGTTATTCTTATTATCATATTTTGGTTATATTTATTTCCTTTCGTATTTTTTTTTCATTTTGTGGTAACATAATTATTTTTAGCTTTATAAACCGTCAGATTATAATATAAATCGATCGTATTCCAATTCTATGTAAATAATTTGCAATAACATGTCTTAAGTATTCCCTTTATTCATATTTCAATAGTTTTATGTTGATTAATAGCTTATTTTATTATTTGATTTTTATACTGTAGTAAACTTTAGTTGTATTTGTAAATTTTAGTAAATTAGTTTGTGTTTGTGATTTGCATTACCTACTTATGTAAAAGTGTTAAAATGTTATTAATTACCATAGATAACATGTTACGACTACATGTTATTGTAGTCCGTAGATGCTAGAGCTAGACATAGACAGTGGCAATGACAAGGCAAAGACTATTGACCATAGATAATAACTTTTACTGTCAACACAGTAATGGTAACATGGGCACAGATACTTTTGCCATACAGCCGAATTTTGTACTTTTGTAGATTTAAATTTTCTTAATGTTTTTTTATATAACTTGTTTTCAAAATCTTGAGTTATTTTAAGCTGATTTTTATTGCTAATTTTTTTTTCGATTATAATAATACTGTAGTGCCCTGCTGTTTAGATATTTAGTTTTCGTTTTATTTTTATATGTATATAATTTTTGTTTATAATTAGAATCACTGTGTTGGCTTGCTATTTACTTAGGTTCTTAGATTATGTTTTGTTTTTTTTATATATATATTTCTTTCCTGCTTTAATTGATAGTTCAGTAGAATTGCTTTTTTTTATTTACTGATTATATCATGTAAACAGTTAACTGGTGGGATGATGTTTCATGATTTATTAATATTTAAGTCTTATTTTTCTATATTTTGGTTATATATTTTTTTATATATCATCGATAAATATCTTTATTTAAATCGTATTTTTATATATTTCTATTTTATTTATTTTTATATTGGGTATATTATGCTATAATATTAAATTATCATGTCTGACTCTGACTCTTTTTATTCTATTGAGTCAGAGAGTTCTTTTGTATCTTTTGATGATCAGATAAGTCATAGTGTGCCCTCTTTAAGTAGCCAATTGAATAGCATTTTTCACTTTTTTGATAAAACGTTAAATGTTTGCCATATTAACGCACAAACCATTCCCAGCCACTTTTCTGAGCTAGAAGCATCATTCTCTAACAATAATATACATGCTAACTTAGTTTCAGAAACTTGGTTGAAACCGTCTTTACATTCGGCATTGTATCCTCTTCCTGGGTTTGTACTGATTAGGAATGATCGTATAGATAAAGGAGGAGGTGGAGTTGCAATATATCTCCACGCTTTAATTTCCTACAAAATCATATTAGCATCCCCTTCTCCTTATACTGCTTCCGCTGAATTCCTTTTTATAGAACTAGATGTAAAGGGCTCAAGGATGATTCTTGGATCAGTGTATTGTCCTCCTTCCACTAATTACTTCGCCAATTTAGAAGAGGCTCTTGATAACATTGGTTCTGAGTACGCTCACTGCATAATCATGGGAGATTTCAACACGGATTTACTGAAAAATTCAGTCCGGTCTCAAAAGCTTCGTGAAATCATTGAGTCTGTCAATCTCAACATTCTTCCTTTAAAGGCAACTCATCATAATATCGACACTGATGACTCTCTGATTGATCTCATTATAGCTGACTCCTCTGACAAGGTGCTGTCATATGGGCAACTTGAAGCGCCGGGATTTTCCCGCCATGATCTTGTTTATGTATCATACAACCTTAAACCTCCCAAATATCAACCTACTGTACTGTCCTTATGTAATTTTAGTAGAATTAATATGGATAAGCTTTTAAAAGACGCATCGCTAATATATTTTACGCCATTAGCTACTGCATCCACTGTAGATGATAAAGTAACTATTTTCAATAACATAATTCATGTTTTGTATGATAACCATGCTCCTGTACGTAAAGTAAAACTACGACGTCCACCAGCTCCCTGGATGACTGAAGAGGTACGGAAAGCCATGACCAGACGAAATCGAGCCTTTGCCCGGTTCAAGAGGAGCAGATCTGAGGAAAACTGGTTATCTTTTAAGAAGGCCAGAAACAGATGCAATCAGATGGTACGTTCTGCAAAACGCCGATTTATCCATAGCAATATAAGTAATTCTTCGCCAGCTGATGTGTGGAAATTCCTTAGTTCTCTAGGTTTCGGTAAAACACCTTCTTTGTATTGTGGTTTATCTCTTTCTCACGATGCTTTAACTATTCATTTTGCTTCTGCTTCTGCATTGGACCATTCAATCCGATCCCAAACAGTCGCTTACATAGCTTCAATTCCGTCTCCGCACATACCAGTCTTTCTTTTTAACCCTGTTGATCAGGATGAAATAAGAAATACTCTTCTGGCAATAAAATCCAAGGCTGTCGGTTGCGATGATATTAGTAGAGCCATGATTATTAATATTCTAGAACCTATTCTTCCCGCAATTACGCATATTGTTAATTTTTCGCTTGACTCGGGTCAGTTTCCGAGTCAGTGGAAAAAGGCTTTCATTAGACCCCTTCCTAAAGTATCCATTCCTACACTTCCCAATCATTTCCGCCCCATATCAGTTTTACCTTTCCTATCTAAAGTTCTGGAAGCCTGTGTTCATAAGCAAATTTCCAATTTCATATATAAACATAACCTACTGAGTACTTTTCAGTCCGGGTTTCGTCCTGGTCACAGCACTACAACTGCCTTACTCAAAATAACTGGAGATATTAGAGAAGGAATGGATAACAAGAAAGTTACAGTTGTGGTGCTCGTTGACTTTTCTAACGCTTTTAACACAGTTGACCATGATATCCTTCTTGCTATCCTTTCTCATTATAGTTTTGCACCGTCAGTCCTGGAATGGATCTCATCTTATCTTCGCGGACGACAACAGTCTGTCCACGTGGAGCAAATGACTTCACAGTGGGTTGACCTGATTTCTGGCGTACCGCAAGGCGGTATACCTTCTCCTTTAATCTTCTCTATTTTTATTAATTCCATCACATCTAATATTGATTGTTCGTACCATCTGTATGCTGATGACCTACAATTTTATGTACAGTCTGACATTTGTGATATCCACAATGCAATTAACAAATTGAATTCCAATCTCAAGTCAGTCCGTGATTGGTCCATGCGCTTTGGAGTATCTGTCAACCCTACGAAATGCCAAGCGGTGATTATGGGTAGCTCAAGGATGCTTGCAAAAATAGATGCCGCTATCCTACCCCCCATCTATTATAATGATCGTCTGATACCGTTCTCTTCCTCAGTTAAAAATCTTGGTCTCCATATTGATAGTACTCTGTCCTGGGGGGTTCATATCTCCGAAACATGCCGTAAAGTCTCAGGGTCTTTACGTTCTCTTCATCGCTTGAAAAATTTTCTCCCCTTTAAGACTAAAATTATGCTTGTACAGTTACTTATACTACCAATCATTGATTATGCTGATGTGTGCTACTCGGATTTAAACCAAAATCTTCTTAACAAGCTAGAGCGCCTACTCAACAATTGCGTCAGATACATTTTCAATCTTCGTAAATTTGATCATATCTCTCACTGTCTCTCTCGCCTTAAATGGCTCACTATTAAACAGAGCCGTGACTCTAAAATTTTGCTTGTTCTCTTCTCTATCTTAAATAATCCATCCACTCCTTCTTATCTCAAGGAGAAATTTCAGTATATTTCCTCAACGCATGATAGAACTCTGCGGTCCTCATATAATAATAAACTAAGTATCCCACTACATTTTACTAATTTTGTTGGTAAATCCTTCACCATTCAGGCTGCACTGCTCTGGAACTCCTTGCCCAATGACGTCAGAAATACATCTAATAAGACTGCCTTTAAAAGATTGGTTCACAAGCACTTTAATGATAGTTAGTATGGTCAATTTGGTTACCTTTGTTGTTATTCTATTTATAGGTTTATGTTATATATCTATTTGTATTTATAATATGTATATATTTATGTACCTATATATTTGTATGTAAATATAATATATTGTTTGTATCATATTTTATAGTATATAAGTTTATTGTATTTATATATATAATATTAGTTTATTTTTAAGTTTATCAGTAGTTTTTTTTCCTTGATTTACTCTATTGTTCATTTTATTTTGTCACCTATCACCTAATTTCCACACGTCCCGGGTTGACTGGGAGAGAATGCCTAAAGGCATTAAGTCCGCCCTTTGTAATCCTTTAATTAAGGTGCAATAAAGTGTAAATAAATAAATAAATAAATAAATAAATAAATGGAGGGGTCGACGATAAGCTGATTTATTTTCTCCAAGTTCGGTGATTTTGTAGTAATTTCTTACAATAGATTCGTTTTGCTCAGCTGTCCATCTTCTTCTTTGTGTTAAGCCTTGCTGGCTGCTAAAATGTGGTTGCGTGATCGAGTCGGTTTGTAAGTGGTTGATATTACTGTGTGTTTGTTGTAAGTATACTGCAACTTCATTCCTTATTTGATCTAATAGTTTTTGTGGGAGTAATTTATTTCTAAGTATAGCTCTGCATTGATCTCCCAATCTTTGTTTTGATGCCTGCATCTGTGGGTACTTATTAGAGAATTCTTTATGTAGATGATTGAGGTATATTTTGCTAGTATTTAATTTAGTGCCTATGAGGTATGTACGCCAGATGAATGTATTCATTTCTTCTGTCCATCTTTTGCGCGCACGATTTCTCCCTGGGGCGGGTGCAGGTTCAGTGGCGACAGCCTCCTGCACAACGTCCTCAGACATAAGTGATACAGAGTTTGATCTGGTTGAAGACTGGTATGAACATGGAGATGATATAGGTGACTCGAATGAATGAAAAGGTGAGGATGTCAATGAGGTTATATCGCTTAGCATCTCGGAGTCCATATGTGTCGCTTGGGTCATTTGACGGGTTGCTTTCGCCGCTCGGGGATTCTTCGCACCCCTAGGCCCAGTCTCAGGCTGGCCTCCGTCATGACCAGTGCTGCTACTGGGTCCGCCGAGCACTTGGGGCCGTCTACTTCTTGTTAATACCATATTATTCTCCATTTGGGTTTTGGGTTTGGGACCGTTAGTTGAGGAGGTTTCGCCAAGATGTTGGTGGCTAATAATATGTTCGTCCTGCATCAGTAAGTAAAGGGTTTGGTCAAGTCCGTAGTGACCGTTGATATGTTCATGCCTCCCCATAAGCCCCCCCACCACGTCAAGGTGGTCCCCCGGGGGGGCTATTATTATTATGGGGTATCTATAAAGTTTTCTAATCTGGTTGGGCAGTATAAATATATAATTGTGTGTAAATGAAAATGGTAAACATACATAAATATGAATAAAATAAAATAAATACATAAAAAATACATAAATATATAAAAACCCAACCAGATGGAAGCCCTCGGCAGGGGAGACCAGACGGCCGAGGGTTAGGGGGAAAGGGAAAGGAACCGGCGGACGATGCGGGCGGTATCGAGGAGCACCGCCTTCTGCATTTGAGCCTGGAGCGGTCCGTCACGGAGTCCCAGTCGCCTCAGATGACCCGGGAGGCTGACTGGGATTAACCCGTTCGCAGAAACGACCACAGGAATAATTTCGGTCGGCAGACCACCCCACATGCCGGTAACCTCGTGAGCCAGGTCCAGATATTTTGTCACCTTATCTGTTTCGGCTTTCACGAGGTTCTCGTCATAAGGAATGGTAATGTCGACCAAAAAGATCCTTGACTGTGCCCGGTCCATCAGCACAATATCAGGCTTATTCGCAAGAATAGTCCTGTCTGTGATGATGGCCCGGTCCCAGTAGAACCTGGCGCGGTCATTTTCGAGCACGGCTTCCGGCAAGTACTTATAATACGGCAGTTTCCGATCCACGAGGCCGTATTTCAGAGCGAGCTACTGGTGTAGAATCCTGGCTACTAGATTGTGTCTGTGCAAATACTCAGAGTTAGAAAGCGTCGAAAAACCGGAGATGACATGCCCAAGTGACTCACCGGGATGGCGACAAGCTCGACAGATGTCGACGGCGCCATCCTTTAGGATGTATCTCCGATAATTGTTGGTCTTAATAACCTGATCCTGTATCGCACAGACAAAACCCTCGGTTTCCCCAAAGAGGTCACCGAAACGTAGCCAGTGAAGGGAGGCGACTGTGTCTACGAAAGGCATGTCATGTCATACGGCCTCCCGGTCGGAAATGCACTGTACTGCCGGGTCTTACCATTGCTCGTTGGCTAAGGATAGAGGGGTCAGTCCTTTATCACAAGAAATAACGTCCCTATAGTATGAATCATCCGCTCTCGTCAGAAAGTAATTACGAAGGCTGCACACTTCGCGATTATGCATGGTAAGCGCGCTTAAAAAGCCGCGCCCACCATGCTTCCGCGGCAAGTACAGCCTCATTACTGACGATCTCGGATGATGCATCCTGTGGGACTTCATTACAGTGCGGACTTTTCTGTCCAGAGCGTTTAGTTCGGTCTGAGTCCACCTAAGTATGCCAAAGATATACATGAGAACAGGCATGACCCAACCGTTATATGCGTGCGTCTTATTCACACCGGACAAAAGGCTGTTAAGCACTTTGGTCAAGCGTGCATAAAACACATCGCAAACTGACTGTTTCATACCCGCCTCATCTACACCGATGTTCTGTGACATACCCAGGTATCGGTATGTTTCAGCCTCGGAAAGGGTCCTTATGTTGATGGACATAGATAAATCTATGCCCTCGGAGTTAGCAACTCTTCCCCTTTCAACATGGAGGACCGCACACTTATCCGTCCCCAGCCCCATTCCAATAGAATTGCTAAAATCACAAGTGATGTTTAGCAAGTTCAGAGAGAGGCAGAACCAGATTGGACTCAGACAATCGCCCTGGAAGATACCCCTTCTTATCCTTATGTGGTTCTCCGCAGCCGTCATCCGCTCGCCTAGATGACAAAGGATCGTACTCCACTGCCCCATACACTGCTCGAGGAAGTCTCTAACTGTACAGTCAACCTTGTACAGCTCGAGGACCCTCTTCAGCCATGTATGAGGCACCGAGACAAATGCCTTTTTGTAGTCTATCCAGGCGGCGGATAGGTTCCGACGGTTGCGTTTAACCACTTTGCCAATGACCGCGTCAATGAGGAGTGGTTCCTTGGTTCCACGACCGACGCCCCGACATCCATTTTGAGCGCGCAACATCACCTGATTTGAGTTCAGGTGACGACTGATTCTCGCGCTCAAAATGGATGTTAGTGTCTTATATATCGTGGGTAGACACGTGATGGGGCGGTATTTGCTCGGGTCTATGGTATCCCGGTCTTTAGGAACCAAATGAGTGATCCCAGTAGTGAAGAGGCTCGGGAGCGACTTTTGGTCGAGAGCCTCTTGAAATTGTCGGGCGAGCACAGCGTGACACACCACGAACCCCTTCAGCCAGTAGTGATGCAGCCCGTCGAGCCCCGGACTTTTCCAGTTCGGGGCCCTTCGGACCGCCTCAGCTACATCGTCCGGCGTTATAATGACGGGGTCCATGGGCGTAAGATTCGCACACTGACTCACCACAACTTCCGTCCAAGGGCCCTCACTGTGGTTTACGGGCTCTGACCACAGGCCGCGTCTTGTGGATACCACTGTTTTTCTCGGTATTACTATTGACGCGAAACTTCAATGGGGCCCCCCATATATCTAAATTAGCAAGCAGACTTAGTTCTGCAGCATATGCTGTAAGAAAGATTAGAAGTCTCACAGATGTTGAGACAGCTAGGTTAGTGTATTTTAGTTACTTTCATAGCGTAATGTCTTATGGAATTTTGCTATGGGGTAATGCGACTGATATTGAAGTTATATTTGTTTTGCAAAAGAGAGCCGTACGGGCGATTTATAATCTAAATTGTAAAGAGTCCCTTAGAGAAAAAATTAAAGAAATAAACATATTAACTTTGGCATCGCAATATATTTATGAAAATGTAATGTATGTACATAAAAACATAAATAGCTTTAATAAGAATAAGGATGTTCATACCTTAAACACTAGGAACAAACATAAGCTTGTAATGCCACTTACAAGACTCCACAGAATTAGTAATTCATTTATGGGGCAATGTATACGCTTTTACAACAGAATCCCAGAACATGTTCAAAGTTTGTCAATAAACAAGTTTAAAAGTTTTATTAAAGAAAAACTACAAAAAGGGTTATTATAATATCAAGGAATACATGAATGAAAATAACCCCTGGGAATAAGGTGATCGCCACCATGCTGGTTCTATGAAAATTCATTTAAAATTGTATAAACAAAATTATTGTTAAGTGAAATTATGTTTAAAAAAAAAGTCCCGCTGGGTTTCTTGCTGGTTCTTCCCAGGACAGAGGTATTTTCCGAACCAGTGGTAAATAAAATAATGACTTTCAATAAGTATTATGTAATAATCCATATTGAATAAAAATCATTCTATTCTATTCTATTCTATTCTATTCTAATGCGACAGTGTCGGCCTGATTCGGTGCTTGGCTCGTTCCACGTACCATTGGTCGCTCCAATGATTTATATAGCCTCTTCTGATCACTCTGGAAGAGACGATTCTGGTTGAACCGTGTCGACCTCTCGGTATATCGCCGAATCCGCTTCCCCCAAGCAGCGATTCTCTGCTTCAGGTCGTCTATGCGTTCCGTCAGTTTTTGCGTTATATCCGGCTGGGACAAACTGATATTTGTCCCAGCAAACGCCAACCTGACGGTGCGCACAATTCTCGGCCTATTATTGCCCGACCTGAAGCTTATCAGCCTGCCAATGAGGGCCCTTGCCTTTACGATACGGTCCTCAATCCTTCTTCTCCAGGCTGGGATGGCGCTATTTTGTCTAGTAGCGCGTCCAGCCGTGGGAAGTTTGGCGCCAACAATACGGCAAACTGCCAGTGCGGCGCCAAAAAGAATTGAGTCCGTCTCGCAAAGGTCCCGGCTGGTTTCCAAATAGGTCACCAGCATTGGGTTGAGAGCCCTCACGACAGCCCGATTTCGCTTGCTTAGGGGTATGCGCGGGAGTCGCGGTCGATTTTCGAGAGGCGTACTGCACGTTTCCACAATCGCCTCCTCCAATTTACTCCTCATCTGCTCTAGTTCTTGGGTGACCATTCCATCATCGCCTGAATCAACTAGAGCGGGGAGATCCATGGCGCCCTGTATATGTGGCTGCTCGTCTGTGGCCTGAGGAGCCGCATCCCCAGCTATAGCCGGTTCATTCGATGAGGGAATAGCCTCACGCCGTAGTCGTTCGAGTTCGGCATCATCAAATATTTTCGAGCGTATGATGTACCGAACTCGCTCTGCCAGGTTTTGCTCCGTGACGGGAACTGACGGCTCAAGCTCAGCAAAAAAGCGATGCATCCGAGCCCGATACGCCATCCCTCCAGTTTCTTCCCCCTTCGCCCTATAGTACGCCCGCAATGCGTTAATGTTCATATTTTTTGTCCAACGCATGCGGCGTACTCCACCAGCGGCGGGTGCCGCTTGCCGAGTCCGAGAGGACCCCGCCGACACCAAGCCGTCTGGTGGGGATGATGGACGCGAGGGGCTGCTAGGTGGTCGTGCAGCACCTCGCGCTCGGCTGGCGGCTCGCATGCCGTCACGTCCAGCGCCAGCTCCAGACGCGCCCCGGCGACCCCCAGGCAGCGGCCCTATGCGCGTTTTATTTTCATCCATCATCCATTAATTTGGGCGTCAATTAACGGGAGACGCCCAGACCCGGCGCCGTTTAATAGTGTGGCCGTAAGCACAAACGGGCCTTTGCACCCTCAATACTGCCGAGGAACGGCGCTCACACCTCTTGGCAAGGCGCTGACTGACTGCGCTGACATAGCAGTTTTGTCACTTAACTGTTACGTCAGCGGGCGATGGGGTCGTCACTTCCCTACGCCTTTTTATTTTAAATTATTATTATAATAATTATTATTATTCTTTTTTTTCTCCTTTTGGGTTTACAACTCTTAGATCGGCTTTTAGCAAGATGCGAAGAGGTTGTGTTTTATAGGGCAAGATGCTTCTTCACAATGGCAGTTGTCCTTAGGATAACAGCTTTTTGAATATTGGTCCTAACGGACATTGGTAGGTCTAGCTTAGCAAGATTTTCGTTAAGCTGCTGCGGTATTATTCCTGTAGTTGAGATTATGAGGGGAAGGACTTCTACTTCATCCTGAAGCCACATTTGTCTCACTTCTTCAGCAAGCGGTTGGTATTTTGTCTTTTTTCCATTATATATTGCTGAATATTATGCGAGTTAGGAACCCCAACGTCTAACAGACAAGCCCGTTTCTCCTTTTTATAAAGAATTATAATATCTGGCCGATTATGAGGGACGGACCGGTCTGTTAGGACTGATCTATCCCAATATAGTTGAATGTTGTCATTTTCCAGCACGGGACTAGGGGAGTATTTCCAGTACGGGTTGTCATCCTTCAATAGATCATATTTTCGGCGCAGTGCTAGATGGATTATTTTGGCGACATCGTTATGACGCTGAGTGTATTCTGATGCAGCAAGAGCCTGGGACGAACCCGTGATATGTTGGATCGTTTCAGGTTTTTGATAGCATCGTCTGCATAGGTCATCTTCGATATTTGTTTTGGCTATGTATTTTAGGTAATTCTTTGTCGGAATTACTTGATCCTGTATTCATCATCATCATCATCATTACAGCCCTTCACAAGTCCACTGCTGAACCTGCATGCCTTACCAGGTCGTCACTCCATCTCGTGGGGGGTCGCCCTACACTTCGCCTACCGGTACGAGGCTGCCACTCGAAAACCTTTCTTCCCCATCGGTTGTCGGTTCTTCGAGCTATATGGCCGGCCCACTGCCACTTCAGCTTACTAATCCGTTGGGCTATGTCGGTTACTCTGGTTCTACTGCGGATATCCTCATTCCTAAGTTTATCACACAGAGAAACTCCGAGCATAGCCCTCTCCATAGCTCGCTGAGCGACCTTGAGCTTCCTCATCCGGCCAGCAGTGAAAGACCACGTCTCAGTTCCGTATGTCATCACTGGCAACACGCACTGGGTGTACAGTCTCGTTTTCAAGGTTTGAGGTATACCTGACGAGAAGATGTGCCGTAATTTCCCGAACGCTGCCCAACCGAGTTGAATCCGTCGATTGACCTCTCGGTCGAAGTTGGACTTACCTAGTCGGACTATTTGTCCCAGGTAAACATACTCGTCAACAACTTCGAGCTTAGTGTTCCCAACAACTACCGGCATAGGTGTGACATGGACATTAAACATGATCTTAGTTTTGTCCATGTTCATCTTAAGACCTATCCGTTGGGAAACACTATTGAGGTCATTGAGCATAGTGCTTAGGTCCTCCAGCGATTCTGCCATAAGGACTATATCGTCGGCAAATCGAAGGTGAGTGATGTACTCGCCATTGATGTTGATACCGTATCCTTTCCAGTCCAGAAGCTTGAAAACGTCATCCAATGCAGCGGTGAAGAGTTTCGGGGATATGACGTCACCCTGTCTTACACCTCTCTGCAATTGGATAGGTTTCGTACTCTGGTTCTGTACTCGGATAGTCATCGTAGCCCTACTGTACAAGCACTTCAACACTTCGATATACCGACAGTCAACTTGGCACCGCTGAAGGGACTGCAGCACCGCCCAAATTTCGACGGAGTCAAAGGCTTTCTCATAGTCAACATACGCCAGACATAGTGGCAAATTGTACTCTTCGGACTTCTGTACAATTTGCCGAAGGGTATGTATGTGGTCTATGGTGCTAAAGCCCTTTCGGAAACCGGCTTGTTCGGGAGGCTGGAAGTCGTCAAGTCTGCGCGCAAGACGATTTGTAATGACTCTCGAAACAGCACGTAGACGCGGCTCAGAAGGGAAATCGGTCTGTCACCTTTCTTGAAGAACAAGACCACCGCACTTCTGCTCCACGCCTCCGGTGTAATACCACCATGGAGGACAGAATTAAAGAGCTTCTGAAGGACTTCAAGTACCGGTCTTCCACCCGCTTTCAGAAGCTCCGCTGTAATTCTATCCTCGCCTGGGGCCTTACCGTTTTTAAGGTACTGGAGAGCCATTCTAATCTCGCTCAGACTGACGTCCGGGATATCTTCGGAATAGTGTCGGATGAGTCTCGCTCTTGGATCGTTACTCACACTTGCGTGTGGCTCCAACGATGACGTGTACAACTGCCCATAGCACCTCTCAATCTCACTCAAAATCTCAGGTGTCACGGAAACAATGCTGCCACATTCTGTCTTCAGCTTTGACAGTTGGCTCTTTCTGGCAAACAGATCTCTGGCAAAGACTTTGGAGCCTTGGTTCCGCTCGATCGCTTCTTCAATACGAGCTGTATTGAAGTTGCGTAAGTCCCGCCGCATGCATTTGGAGATCTGTCTGTTCAGATGCCTGTATGCTGTCAAGTCTGTTGAAGAATGTAGCTTCATCTCCCGTCTAACAGCCATGAGATTAAGAGTGTGATCGGAGAGTTTTTGTGTTCTTCTGCGGCGGGTCTTGCAGAACTTAGCTCCGACCGCATGGACAGTTTCCACGAGCTTGTCATTCATATCGTCCACTTCATTGCAGTCTTCTAGGCACTGAAAACGGTTTTGTAACTCGAGCTGAAAGGTTTCGGGACTTTGGAACAGAGCACGAGGGGGACGGAGCGTTGACTTCATTAGAGACAGTGTGCCTCTAACCATTCGGTGATCGCTACCAGTTTTCACCCTCGCGATCACGGAGACATCACTGAACAGTTGTCGTCTGGTCGTCATAATGAAGTCAATCTCATTTTTCGTCGAACCGTCGGGGCTCGACCAGGTCCACTTCCTGTGGGGCCGCTTCTGGAAGAAAGAGTTCATCATAAAGAGTCCCTCTTTCTCCATGAAGTCGGCCAGCTGCTGGCCCCTTGGGTTCCGTTGCCCTATTCCAAATTTCCCTACTTTCAGCTCACCGTTCTCTCTTGTGCCTAGTTTTGCATTAAAGTCTCCCATTAACACCGTATATTGGGTTTTGGAGGAATGCATGGCTCTAGAGATATCCTCATACATTTCCTCCACCTCCTCATCGGGGTGTGCCGAGGTTGGTGCGTAAACCTGTATGACCTTCAGCGAATACCGTTCGGTGATTCTGAGTATAAGGTACGCAACCCTCGTCGACACACTCCCGATCTTTACAACGTTGTTAATGAGAGACTTGTGGACGATAAATCCAACACCTCCTTGGGACAGATGGTCGCCCTCCCGGTAATAGAGCAAGTTGCCGGATTCGAGGATTACCGTGACCTCCCCCTCTCTTCGGACTTCAGATAATCCTATAATATGCCAGCGCAACTTGTCCATCTCTTCTTCCAGCTCCACGATCTTCTCGTCAGTCCTCAGGGTGCGTGCGTTGTATGTTGCCAGGTCGAGTCGTCTAAGGTGGCAACCGAACCTCCACCGGGGATTCTTAGCACCCCCTGCCCCGCCGTTACCATGGTCGCCACCGTAGCCAGGAATAGCGGGGCCGCCGGGGACTGGGGGCCGTTTCTTTGTTACTGTCATTCATAGGGGGGTATTTGCCATAGTTGCCACGCTTGGCGAGCGGGTTGGCAACCGCAGTTTTTTTATTGTTAGTTTGTTATTATCAAGAAGATGCTGCTGCCCATCTCCTGCCTGTTTCCCTTTGTCGCCTTTTACGACACCCACGGGAGGATATGGGGTAGTGGATATTCTTGACCGCCACTACACGGCAATCCTGATCCTGTAGTGCTATCATAAAACCCTCAGTTCCTGCAAACAGTTCCCCGCGGCGCAACCAACTGGTCGACGCTGCAATATCAACGTGAGGGCCTCTAAGCTCGTGGGCAAACCTTCCATGTAGTGGTTTTGAAGCCCACTGGTTAAGTTTGGCCTTAAGGTATTCGGCATCATCAACCAAGGGCTCAACTTCTTTAGAATGAAGAAGATCCAGTGGAGTATAGCCATTATCCGCTAAAGTAACTGTTTGGTGTAAGGGAGACGACTCTTTGCTGAGAAAGTAATTTTGCAAGTTTTTTATTAGCTTGGAATAAAGCCGCCTTAGGTCAACGAGACCTCTTCCCCCTTCAGCTCTTGGCAAAGTTACTCGTTCAGTAGCGGATTTAGGATGATGGAACCGATATTTTGTCAATAATACACGGGTAGTTCTCTCAATATTCCCGATATCGGTGTCTGTCCATTTTACAATTCCGAAGGTGTAAGTTATTGTTGGCATTGCGAAAGTGTTGATTGCCTTGAAGATGTTTTTGCTTTTAAGACCCGTTCCGAGAATTTCTTTGAGCCTACGGTAGTATTCTTTACATCTCCGAGATTTTATTTCCTTGTGGTCGATTCGAAGAGTTTGGAGTAAATCAAGATAATTATTATAATTATTAGATGCATCCTGTGAGACGCCATAACAGTGCGGACTTTTCTATCCAGAGCGTTCAGTTCGGTCTGAGACCACCTGAGTATGCCGAAGGTATATATGAGGACAGGCATGACCCAACCGTTATATGCGTGTGTCTTATTCACACCCGACAAAAGACTGTTGAGCACTTTGGTCAAGCGTGCATAAAACACATCACTAACTGACTGTTTCATGTCCGCCTCATCGATACCTATGTTCTGTGACATACCCAGGTGTCGGTATGTTTCAGCCTCGGATAGGGTCTTTATGTTGATGGGCATAGATAAGTCTATACCCTCAGAGTTAGCAACCCTACTCCTTTCGACATGGAGGACTTATCCGTCCCCAGCTCCATTCTAATGGAACTAAAATCACAAGTGAAGTTCAGCAATTCCATAAGATGGGAGCGACTGGAGGAGAATAATTTAAGATCATCCATATAGAAAAGGTGGGTCACTTTTGTACCTCCTTTCCGAAGCTGAAATCCCCTCCCGGAACCCTCCAGTAAGGTACTGATTGGGTTCAGAGAGAGGCAGAACCAGATTGGACTCAGAGAATCACCCTGGAAGATACCCCTTCTTATCTTTATGTGGTTCTCCGCAGCCGTCATCCGCTCGCCTAGATGACAAAGGATCGTACTCCACTGCCCCATACACTGCCCGAGGAAGTCTCTAACTGTACAGTCAATCTTGTACAGCTCGAGGACCCTCTTAAGCCATGCATGAGGCACCGAGTCGAATGCCTTTTTGTAGTCTATCCAGGCGGCGGAGAGGTTCCGACGGTTGCGTTTAACCACCTTGCCAATGACCGCGTCAATGAGGAGTGGTTCCTTGGTTTCACGACCACCGCCCCGACATGAATTTTGACCGCGCGACATCACCTGATTTGAGTTTAGGTGACGAGTGATTCTCGCGCTCAAAATGGATGTTAGTGTCTTATATTTCGTGGGTAGACACGTGATGGGGCGGTATTTGCTCTGGTCTATGGTATCCCGGTCTTTAGGAACCAAATGAGTGATCCCAGTAGTGAAGAGGCTCGGGAGCGACTTTTGGTCGAGAGCCTCTTGAAATTGTCGGGCGAGCACAGCGTGACACACCACGAACCCCTTCAGCCAGTAGTGATGCAGCCCGTCGAGCCCCGGACTTTTCCAGTTCGGGGCTCTTCGGACCGCCTCAGCTACATCGTCCGGCATTATAATGATGGGGTCCATGGGCGTAAGATTCGCACACTGGCTCACCACAACTTCCGTCCAAGGGCCCTCGCTTTGGTTTACGGTCTCTGACCACAGGCCGCGCCAGAATGCGACAGTGTCGGCCTGATTCGGTGCTTGGTCCGTTCCACGCACCATTGGTCGCTCCAATGATTTAAAGAGCCTCTTCTGATCACTCTAGAAGAAACGATTCTGGTTGAACCGTGTCGATCTCTCGGTATATCTTCGAATCCGCTTTCCCCAAACAGCGATTTTCTGCTTCATGTCGTCTATGCGCTCCGTCAGCTTTTGCGTAATATCCGACTGGGACAAACTTTTATTTGTCCCAGCAAACGCCATCCTGACGGTGCGCACAATTCTCGGTCTATTATTACCCGACCTGAAGCTTGTCAGTCTGCCGATTAGGGCTCTTGCCTTTGAGATACGGTCCTCAATTCTTTTTCTCCAGGCTGGGATGGCGCTACTGAGTCTAGTAGTGCGTCTAGCCGTGGGAAGTTTGGCGCCAATAATACGGCAAACTGCCAGTGCAGCGCCAAAAAAAATTGAGTCCTTATCGCAAAGGTCCCGGCTGGCTTCCAAATAGGTCACCAGCATTGGGTTGAGAGCCTTTACGACAGCCCGATTCCGCTTGCTTAGGGGTATGCGGGGAAGTCGCGGTCGATTTTCGAGAGGCGTACTGCGCGTTTCCAAAATAGCCTCTTCTAATATACTCCTCATTTGCTCTACTTTGTGGGAGACTATTTCATCATCGTCTGAATGAACCACAACTGGAATATCCACTGCGGCATCCACGTGTGCAGGTTGCCCTGCAATTAGTAGCGCCGCATTACCAGCTCCAGCATTTTCATCCGATGAGGGAACAGCCTCACGTCGTAATCGTTCGAGTTCGGCATCACCAAATATGTTGGAGCTCAGGATATATCGAACTCGGTCTGCCAGGTTTTGCTCCGTTACATGAACCGATGGCTCCCGCTCTGCGAAAAAGCGATGCATCCGAGCCCCATACGCCAACATTCCAGTTTCTTCCCCTTTCGCCCTAAAGTACGCTCGCAATGCGTTTTTGTTCATTATTTCCGTCCAACGCATGCGACGTGCTCCACCAGCGGCGGATGCCGCTTGCTGAGTCCGAGAAGACTCGGCCGTTATCAAGCCCTCTGGTGGGGATGATGGATGCGGGCGGCTCCTAGGTGGTCTTGCAGCCCCCCGCGCTCGGCTGGCAGCTCGCATGCTGTCGCGTCCAGCGCCAGCTCCAGACGCGCCCTGGCGACCCCCAGGCAGCGGCCCTTTGCGCACTCTTCTTTTTTCCATCACCCATTAAAGGGGCGTCAATTAACGGGAGACGCCCAGGCCCGGCACCGTTTCATGGTGCGGCCGTAAGCACAAACGAGCCTTTGCACCCTCAGTTCTGCCGAGGCACGGCGCTCACACCTCTTGGCAAGGCGCTGACTTACTGCGATGACATAGCAGTTTTGTCACTTAACTGTTACGTCAGTGGGCGATGGGGTCGTCAATTCCCTACGCATTTTAGAATGAAGAAGAAGAATTTATTATTATTATATTATTATTTAAATGGGGTATTTGTATAGTTTTTTCATCTGGTTGGGCTGTATTTTTTTTTTATAGGAGAGGGGGCAAACGAGCACCGGATCACCTGATGGTAAGTGACTACCGCCACCCATGAACAACTGCAACACCAGGGGAATCGCAGATGCGTTGCCGGCCTTTTAAAAAGGAGTACGCTAGTTTATCATTTTCATTTTCAATTATATAAATATATAATTGAAAATGAAAATGATAAACTTACATAAATATCAATAAAATAAAATAAATACATAAAAATTACATAAATATATAAAAACCCAACCAGATGGAAGCCCTCGGCAGGGGAGACCAAACGGCTGAGGGTTAGGGGGAAAGGGAAAGAAACCGGCGGACGATGCGGGTGGTATCGAGGAGCACCGCCTTCTGCATTTGAGCTTGGAGCGATCCGTCACGGAGTCCCAGTCGCCTCAGATGACCCTAAAGGCTGACTGGGATTAACCCGTTCGCAGAAACGACCACAGGAATAATTTCGGCCGGCAGACCACCCCACATGTCGGTCACCTCGTGAGCCAGGTCCAGATATTTTGTCACCTTATCTGTTTCGGCTTTCACGAGGTTCTCGTCATAAGGAATGGTAATGTCGACCAAAAATATCCTTGACTGTGCCCGGTCCATCAGCACAATATCAGGCTTATTCGCAAGAATAGTCCTGTCTGTGATGATGGCCCGGTCCCAGTAGAGCCTGGCGCGGTCATTTTCGAGTACGGCTTCCGGCAAGTACTTATAATACGGCAGTTTCCGTTCCACGAGACCGTATTTCAGAGCGAGCTCCTGGTGTAGAATCCTGGCTACTAAGTTGTGTCTGTGCAAATACTCAGAGTTAGAAAGCGCCGAACAACCGGAGATGACATGCCTAAGTGACTCACCGGGATGGCGACAAGCTCGATAGACGTCGACGGTGCCATCCTTTAGGATGTATCTCCGATAATTGTTAGTCTTAATAACCTGGTCCTGTATCGCACAGACAAAACCCTCGGTTTCCCCAAAGAGGTCACCGAAACGTTGCCAGTGGAGGGAGGCGACTGTGTCTACGAAAGGCTCGTGTAGAGCCTTGTAGAACCTCCCGTGGAGCTCCTTTTCCTTCCATACGGTCTCCCGGTCGGAAATGCTCTGTACTGCCGGGTCCCGCCATTGCTCGTTGTCTAAGGATATAGGGGTAAGTCCTTTATCACAAGAAATAACGTCCCTATAGTATGGATCATCCGCTCTCGTCAGAAAGTAATTACGGAGGCTGCACACTACGCGATTATGCATGGTGAGCGCGCTTAAAAAGCCGCGCCCACCATGCTTCCGCGGCAAGTACAGCCTCATTACTGACGATCTCGGATGATGCATCCTGTGGGACGTCATAATAGTGTGGACTTTTCTGTCCAGAGCGTTTAGTTCGGTCTGAGTCCACCTGAGTATGCCAAAGGTATACATGAGAACAGGCATGACTCAACCGTTATATGCGTGCGTCTTATTCACACCGGACAAAAGGCTGTTAAGCACTTTGGTCAAGCGTGCATAAAACACATCGCAAACTGACTGTTTCATTCCCTCCTCATCTACACCGATGTCCTGTGACATACCCAGGTATCGGGATGTTTCAGCATGTTTCAGCCTCGGAAAGGGTCCTTATGTTGATGGGCATAGATAAATCTATGCCCTCAGAGTTAGCAAACCTTCCCCTTTCAACATGGAGGACCGCACACTTATCCGTCCCCAGCCCCATTCCAATAGAATTGCTAAAATCACAAGTGATGCTTAGCAATTCCATAAGATGAGAGCGACTGGAGGCGAATAACTTAAGATCATCCATATAGAAAAGGTGGGTCACTTTTGTACCTCCCTTCCGAAGCTGAAATCCCCTCCCGGAGCCCTCCAGTAAGCTACTGAGAGGGTTCAGAGAGAGGCAGAACCAGATTGGACTCAAACAATCGCCCTGGAAGATACCCCTTATTATCTTTATGTGGTTCTCCGCAGCCGTCATCCGCTCGCCTAGATGACAAAGTATCGTACTCCACTGCCCCATACACTGCCCGAGGAAGTCTCTAACTGTACAGTCAATCTTGTACAGCTCGAGGACCCTCTTAAGCCATGCATGAGGCACCGAGTCGAATGCCTTTTTGTAGTCTATCCAGGTGGCGGAGAGGTTCCGACGGTTGCGTTTAACCACCTTGCCAATGACCGCGTCAATGAGGAGTGGTTCCTTGGTTCCACGGCCACCGCCCCTACATCCATTCTGAGCGCGCGACATCACCTGATTTGAGTTCAGGTGACGACTGATTCTCGCGCTCAAAATGGATGTTAGTGTCTTGTATATCGTGGGTAGACACGTGATGGGGCGGTATTGGCTCGGATCTGTGGTATTCTGATCTTTAGGAACCAAGTGAGTGATCCCAGTAGTGTAGAGGCGCGGGAGCGACTTCTGATTGAGAGCCTCTTGAAACTGTCGGGCGAGCACAGCGTGACACACCACGAACCCCTTCAGCCAGTAGTGATGCAGCCCGTCGAGCCCCGGACATTTCCAGTTCGGGGCCCTACGGACCGCCTCAACTACGTCATCCGGCGTTATGATGACGGGGTCCATGGGCGTAATATTCGCACA
The DNA here is from genome assembly GCA_963668995.1 of Parnassius mnemosyne. Taxonomy (NCBI): domain Eukaryota; kingdom Metazoa; phylum Arthropoda; class Insecta; order Lepidoptera; family Papilionidae; genus Parnassius; species Parnassius mnemosyne. The sequence continues at coordinate 38,928,821 of CAVLGL010000035.1, read as the reverse complement.
CTGACTCGCCACAACTTACGTCCAAGGGCCCTCGCTGTGGTTTACGGGCTCTGACCACAGGGCGCGCCAGAATGCGATGGTGTCGGCCTGATTCGGTGCTGGGCCCGTTCCACGTACCATTGGCCGCTCCAATGATTCATAGAGCCTCTTCTGATCACTCTGAAAGAGACGATTCTGGTTGAACCGTGTCGACCTCTCGGTATATCGCCGAATCCGCTTTCCCCAAACAGCGATTCTCTGCTTCAGGTCGTCTATGCGCTCCGTCAGTTTTTGCGTTATATCCGGCTGGGACAAACTGATATTTGTCCCAGCAAACGCCATTCTGACGGTGCGCACAATTCTCGGCCTATTATTGCCCGACCTGAAGCTTATCAGCCTGCCGATGAGGGCCCTTGCCTTTACGATACGGTCCTCAATCCTTCTTCTCCAGGCTGGGGTGGCGCTACTTTGTTTAGTAGCGCGTCCAGCCGTGGGAAGTTTGGCGCCAACAATACGGCAAACTGCCAGTGCGGCGCCAAAAAGAATTGAGTCCGTCTCGCAAAGGTCCCGGCTGGCTTCCAAATAGGTCTCCAGCATTGGGTTGAGAGCCCTCACGACAGCCCGATTCCGCTTGCTTAGGGGTATGCGCGGGAGTCGCGGTCGATTTTCGAGAGGCGTACTGCGCGTTTCCACAATCGCCTCCTCCAATTTACTCCTCATCTGCTCTAGTTCTTGGGTGACCATTCCATCATCGCCTGAATCAACCAGAGCGGGGAGATCCATGGAGCCCTCTATATGTGGCTGCTGGTCTGTGGCCTGAAGAGCCACATCCCCAGCTATAGCCGGTTCATTCGATGAGGGAATAGCCTCACGTCGTAGTCGTTCGAGTTCGGCATCGTCAAATATTTTCGAGCGTATGATGTACCAAACTCGGTCTGCCAGGTTTTGCTCCGTGACGGGAACTGACGGCTCAAGCTCAGCAAAAAAGCGATGCATCCGAGCCCGATACGTTATCCCTCCAGTTTCTTCCCCTTTCGCCCTATAGTATGCCCGCAATGCGTTTATGTTCATAACTTTTGTCCAACGCATGCGGCGTACTCCACCAGCGGCGGGTGCCGCTTGCCGAGTCCGAGAGGACCCCGCCGACACCAAGCCGTCTGGTGGGGATGATGGACGCGAGGGGCTGCTAGTTGGTCGTGCAGCACCTCGCGCTCGGCTGGCGGCTCGCATGCTGTCACGTCCAGCGCCAGCTTCAGACGCACCCCGGCAACCCCCAGGCAGCGGCCCTATGCGCGCTCTATTATTTTCCATCATCCATTAAATTGGGCGTCAATTAACGGGAGACGCCCAGACCCGGCGCCGTTTAATAGTGTGGCCGTAAGCACAAACGGGCCTTTGCACCCTCAATACTACAGAGGCACGGCGCTCACACCTCTTGGCAAGGCACTGACTGACTGCCCTGACATAGCAGTTTTGTCACTTAACTGTTACGTCAGCGGGCGATGGGGTCGTCACTTCCCTACGCCTTATTATTGTTATCATTTTCATTTAAAACTATATATTTATAAAGCCTATCCGGATCAGAAAAATTTATAGATACGCCATAATAATAATAATTTATTTTCTCACCACAATACAGAATTATTGTACATACTCGTAATATTAGTATTGCCTCAATATTATACTGTGGGAGACTGGTGCCTAAGCTAGGCTTTAGGCCTGTATATCTATTGCCAAGATTAAAAAAAAAATAGTAGATACGAACCCACAGCGTTTTGAGTTCGCGGTCCGCACCTCACCATTATACTACTGTCGACTATTGTTTTTCTATTTCATTATCGCACAGGCTAAATCCTAAACATGTATACGTTTATCTCTTTTTCTACCGACTACATAAAGGAGATGGTACTCATTTCGACTGCATGTTTTTTTTTATGTGTGTTACCTCATTATTTTTTCTGGGTGAACCGATTTCGATGACTCTTTTTTATTTGAAAGCTGGTGCTTCTCTTGTTATGCCATATAAATTTGATCAAGGTCTGACCAATAGTTATTCAGTTATTCTTAATAATTTATATTGAAGTCGGTAGTCCAAAATTTTTAAATTATTAATTATTAGCGTCGCTTTTTGTTTCATCCAGTTTCAAATCACAACGATGCTAAAGAAGTTTTTACTCAAAAATATCTTCCAGTAAAATGGAGGAGACAATTTCGGAATCCATAACCCGAATTTTATAGTTGAAGAAGTGTGGATTAGATAAAAACAAAGTAGCTAAGAATTTTGTGTTACAATACAAGCACTACAAAACTTGTTTATTAAGACCAAAGGCAAAGATTCGTTAACAAAAATAATTGAAATGCCACTTTAGATAAATAAATAATGAGCAGAAATATTTTTTGAATTTATTTTTCTAATGAAAAACTGAAATAAATTGTGGAAATAATCTGCAAAAAAGGTCCAATGACTGTATTCCACCCATTGAGAGATTTGCATTAGAGCTATTTGCTACTTTGATTATCCACCCAAAATGGATCCAATTAGGCTATCCAAATAGTTCAAAGGCATTGTGTAATATAATATATTAAAAAAGAAGCCACGGGCAATAAATAACTGAGTCAATAATCTGTAAGGAATCTTTTTATCTCTGAACCCTTTATAGGGTAATGAAGACGATATTTAGACCCTTACTTTTTTGTTATTTTGCTTTTTATATTGATTTATATCATACAAATATTAAGAATTTATAAAAAGCTACAACTCTGAAATTCATTGATTAGTTTATCGAAAAATCTTTAAGAGGCGCCGTCACATCTTTTATTTTAGTATAATTAAAAATTAAAAGTTTTGTACAGCCGACACAATATAAGTTATTAAGAATAACTCAAAAACTATTGGTTGGACCACACGAGAAGTATTTAGCTTTCATATAAAAAAGAGTCATCGAAATCGGTTCACCCAGTAAAATGTTATGAGGTAACACACATAAAAAAATACATACAGTCGAATTGAGTACCGTCTCCTTTTTGGAAGTCGGCAGAAAATATAAAATTAATATTGATTATTTCATTGACGTATGGTGAAGACTTGAGAGAATCAATTATCCTATTTCGTATTGTAAGTGTCATAAGAGGCGACTGTGCAAAACGCCACAAACATCTCATGCGTACACCAAAGAATTGGAATTATTTACCAGCATTCTGTCTTTCCATCCGATTAAAACGTGGATGTCTTTAAAGCAAGAGTGCATAGGCTTAATCTTCGGCTGCATCACTACTTATTATCAGCTGTGATAGTAGTCAATCACTGTATATAGTTGTCATAAAACAAGTTTTAAAACACAACCTTTAACTGAACTTGCAATTAAGCTAAAAAAGCCTGCAGCTTTGACAATTCTTCCGATTGCATGGAACTGTTTCTTGTTAGATTTACTTAAATAATAACTTAATAACAAAACAAAAACACCGAGACAGAAACAGTAAAATTATGTGTAGGTTTGTATTTTAACGGTGGTAGAGCCACGCAACAGTTTTTGCTGTTGCATGTATGGGCCGGATCGAGCCGGGTTGGTACCACGACCTCACAGAATACCGGCGTGAAGCAGAAGCTTTGCTTCTGCGTTTCGTCTGGTGAGTGCAGGTGGCCGGAAGCCCGATTCCCCCCCCCCCCCCCCCCCCATCAACATGGTAGCGGAATTACACGAAGAACTACCCCAGGAGGGTACCAGCACCCCTGGAGAATCCCTCGCTGAGCATCCACGACCATGTTATTCCGATCCTGAGCGTGGGTGCTCAGGCTGCCCCGCGTATTCTGGGGGGGGGGGGGCAAAATTCCGCTCAAAAGCATTACTGCTAGGGGCAAACTGAGCAAGAACACCAAGGCGACCCCTGCCACGCTATCCGTGAATTTCTGCAACATCAGGGGACTTCACTCTAACCTAAACGCCGTTCACTACCATCTCGAGACAGCGAAGCCGGCCTTGCTCTTTCTGACCGAGACGCAGGTTTCCTCTCCGGCTGATATTTCGTATCTCTCCTACCCGGGGTACAAATTGGAGCATTCCTTTGTGCCTCGGGCTGGAGTTTGCGTGTATGTCAGAGAGGACATCTGTTCTCGACGCCTCGGCAGTCTTGAAGGTTCGGACCTGTCCATCCTTTGGCTACGCGTAGACAGCGACGACCATCCGCGCGTCTACGGGTGCCTCTATAGGTCCCATAGCGGTAATGCCGAAACAGACCGACTCATCGACCACGTCCAAATGGCTACAGATTTCTTGCTACAACAGGTCCCATCCGCAGAGATCGTGATCCTTGGCGATTTTAACGCCCACCATGCCGAATGGCTCGGTTCACGTCTAACCGATCATGCGGGGAGATCTGTTTATGACTTTGCCTTGGCATATGGTCTGACACAACTGGTTACTTCGCCTACGCGGATTCCAGATGTGGAGGATCATACACCTTCCCTGTTGGACCTTCTGCTGACCTCTCATCCGGACGGATATCAGGTTTCCGTCGATGCCCCTCTCGGCTCTTCGGACCATTGTCTGATCCGGAGTGTGGTGCCACTCACGCTCCCTTTGCGGTTGCGTTCTGCAGGTTGCCGCCGTGTTTGGCATTACAGGTCGGCGGATTGGGACGGAATGCGGTCCTTCTTTGCATCCTACCCATGGGGGCGGGTTTGCTTCTCGCCGGATGATCCCAGCGCTGTTGCTGACTCTGTCACTGATGTGGTGCTACAGGGAATGGAACTATTTATTCCATCATCTGTGGTACCCATCGGAGGCAGATCTCAGCCTTGGTTTGGTCGCTCCTGTAAGACTGCATTACGCAGTAAGCAGGAGTGTTATCAAGCCTGGGCTGCGGCTTCGGCGACTCGGGATGTAAATACCAGCACACTTAAAAAGAAGTATAACTTCGCCTCCAGGTCCTTCAAAAGAGTTATTGCCAAGGCAAAGTCAGAGCACATAGGCAGAATTGGCGAGAAACTAGTTCGCCTTCCTTCAGGAACCCGTGCATTCTGGTCTCTCGCCAAGGCTGTTCAAGGGAATTTCTGTAAGCCATCACTACCATCTCTGCACAGGGAGGATGACTCACTGGCCCATGACGCAAAAGACAAAGCCGATCTTTTAGGCTCCCTTTTTGCGTCCAACTCGACTCTTGATGACGGGGGGAAAACACCGCCGACCATCCCGCGGTGTGAGTGCTCCATGCCGGATGTGCTGTTCTCACAGCGCTCGGTTCGCAAAGCACTGCTCTCCCTGGACATCCAGAAGTCGAGTGGGCCTGACGGAATCCCCCCAATTGTGCTAAGGACGTGTGCTCCGGAGTTGGCACCGGTCCTAACGCGTCTTTTCCGGTACTCCTACTCCCAAGGCGTAGTCCCGAATTCATGGAAGACAGCTTTTGTCCACCCGATCCCTAAAAAAGGCGACCGCTCAGACCCATCCAACTATAGGCCTATCGCGATCACATCCTTGTTCTCCAAAATAATGGAATCCATTATTAACTGCCAGCTCATCCGGTACCTTGAGGATCACCAGCTGATTAGTGACCGCCAATACGGTTTTCGTCGGGGTCGATCAGCTGGTGATCTTCTGGTCTACCTGACCCATAGATGGGCGGAGGCAGTAGAGTCCAAGGGGGAGGCGTTGGCCGTTAGTCTGGACATTGCGAAGGCCTTCGATCGGGTTTGGCACAAAGCGCTTCTTTCGAAGCTCCCTTCCTATGGGCTTCCCGAGAAATTGTGCAATTGGATCACCAGCTTCCTTGCAGATCGGAGCATCAAGGTCGATGTAGACGGTGCATGTTCTGACTACATGCCTATTAACGCTGGTGTTCCACAAGGCTGTGTGCTATCACCAACGCTGTTTCTTCTGCATATCAATGATATGTTGCTAACTGGTAACATTCATTGCTATGCGGATGACAGCACTGGTGATGCTCTATACACCGGCCGTGCCAATATTTCTCGGGAAAACGTCGCTGAGTACCGGAACAAACTTGTGTCTGAAGTCGAGTCTTTGCTGAACAAAGTCTCGGATTGGGGGCGACTAAATCTAGTCCAATTTAATCCTCAGAAGACACAAGTTTGCGCGTTTACCGCTAAAAAGAACCCCTTTGTCGTATGTCCTCAGTTTCAAGGCACTTCCCTTCTTGCCTCAGCCAGTATCGGTATCCTCGGAGTCGACATATCGAGTGACGTGCAGTTTCGTGGTCACTTGGAAGGGAAGGCCAAATTGGCCTCTAAAAAGCTTGGCGTGCTCAGCAGAGCGGGACAGTATTTCATGCCGGCACACCGCCTGCTACTTTACAAGGCGCAAGTTCGGCCTCACATGGAATACTGTTCCCATCTCTGGGCAGGGGCTCCCCAGTGCCAGCTCCTTCCACTTGACCGCATCCAACGCAGAGCGGCTCGAATTGTCGACGACCGAGCCCTTTCCGATCGGCTCGATTCATTGGCACTGCGAAGAGATGTTGCATCCCTTTGCATTTTCTTTCGCATCTACCATGGGGAGTGCTCTGAGGAATTGTTCGGATTAATCCCAGCCGCCAAATTTCACGAACGCACATCGCGGCAGAACTCCCGATACCATCCACACCATCTGGATGATTGGCGGTCCACCACTGTGCGATTTAGAAGATGTTTTCTTCCTCGCACGACCTCCTTGTGGAATCGATTACCATCAGCGATTTTTCCGGACCGATACGACTTAGGGACCTTCAAGAAAAGAGCGTACTCCTTTTTAAAAGGCCGGCAACGCATCTGCGATTCCCCTGGTGTTGCAGTTGTTCATGGGCGGCGGTAGTCACTTACCATCAGGTGAGCCGCATGCTCGTTTGCCCCCTCTCCTATAAAAAAAAATGTATTTAAATAAAAATAAGATATTACAGATCTTATAATTTAATTAAATAATTAATATAACATTTTCCAGAAGTGATATATAGTGGAAGACCAAATTCCAATATGGCTGTTTCTGTGAAATACTCATTTTAGCGTATTAATGTATTGTAAACGTGCCTCCGGTTAGGAAATAGAGGCATTTTTGAGACAAAGGAAATTTTATGCTCTGTTATTTTTAAGTATAATAAATATTTCTAAAATAAATGTATATTTTGATGTTTTCAAAAGTTAATGTGGCTAATGATATGAAATATTAAATATGTTTTAATTTATTTAACTTGCATAAATTATAGTTTTAAAAATTTTGTAGTATAATTATAGAAAGTTATAAAATAAATACCTCAAGTGAATATTTTGTTTTCTGCTTAATTTGTGTGTTTTGTGTTATATAAAACGAATGAAAGAGTTTTAAAGGGAGATAAATATAATTGGTTAAAAAGGGAAATACGATAGGGAAAAATAAAAACATGCAAATTGTGAGGGGTGTGTGACTCTATGTTTTAGCTTCCGCAGTAGATTAATAACACGTCCAAATTTTAATTCGCCCGATATTTCGGAAAGTGCGGTTACTTTCACCCAATCCCACGAAATGGTACAAGGAAAAAGCAAATGGATCAATAATCTTTCGCGTTTTGCGGAAAATGTGAATGTTTTTGAAATTCAACTTTTAGTAGCAGAAATAATATAGTCCACATCACAACCACGCTTCAAAGCGATCATTGTACATACGACAGGTTTTAAGATCGGGATCGTTAAGGCGAGACGCGAAATTAAGTCTTCCACCCTAGACTGAAGTAATTCAACGTAGTGTGGTGTTGGTCTGTTGCTATTGGTCAGAAGACACGAATTAACTAGACCTCTTTACTTTCTATTAAGTGCCTTTGCCTCAATAGTTAGACTTGAGCTTATATATCAAGTTAAACATCAGGATCAAGGTCGAGAATTGATCGCCAGAATGACGTATAAATTTATTTATTTATTTATTTATCTTCACGCACAATCCCTGACGGGGTAGCCAGAGAGAACAGATCGCCAAGTGTCACGATCCTTACATACCTCTTTCGCTTCTTTCAGATTCATTATCTTCTTCATGCATGCACGTCTAGGTATCCGAGTACTTTTGACCCTACCCTCTTCGAGCAATTTGCTCACATGGTCTTCGAAAGTTAGTCTCGGTCTACCTCGACACCTTTTAATATTAACTTTCGCGCTATATATTTTCTTCACCATTCGGTCTTCACTCATTCGCTCAACGTGCCCAAACCACCGAAGCACGCCCTTATCAATTTTTGTGATAAGGTCATCTTTCAAACCTGCCATATTGCGAATCTCTTCGTTTCGTTTTCGGTCGGCCATGGTAACGCCGCACATTTTACGAAGAGATCGCATCTCCACTGCATTCAACTTACTTTTATGCTTCTTCTGGCATACCCAGGTTTCGCTGCCATATAACAAAGTCGGTACCAACACTGCGTTATGTATTGCAAGGCGTGCACTCTTCGCTACGCCTTGCCTTTTGACTAACGCAGTCAGGGCACCATTGACTTTGTTCCCGGCAGCGACACGCCTGTCCACATCTAAATCACATCTTCCATCCCGGCTAAAAGCACTCCCCAAGTATACAATTTCATTTACCTGTTCTAGACATTCCTGATTTACCCATATTTCACACTTCGTTCTCTCTTCGTCCCTTTCAAATACCAGAACCTTAGTTTTATTAGCATTCAAACGGAGACCTTTAATTTCACATTCCTCTTTCATACACGTGACTAATGCCTGCAGTTCTGCCTCTGATGGTGCAATAAGCACTGCATCATCAGCATACAGCAGACAATTTACTTTAATGTCACCCAATTTCACACCCAAACAACTATCTTTCAGCTTCTGTAAACAGCTGTCGAGATACAGTATGAACAGCCAGGAAGACATGACACAACCCTGCTTTACGCCCGTTTGGACGTCAAACATGGGTGACAGGTCATGCCCTACCCGCACACAGGCTTTACAGTCACAGTAAAGAGACTGCACAGCCCTTAGCAATCGACCATCCACACCATACCCCGGCAACAGTTCCCACATTTTCTTCCTTACAACCTTATCAAATGCTTTCTCAAGATCCACAAAAGCACAGAAAATCTTCTGGTTAGCAGCCAGAAGCTTTTCCGTGATCATGCGGAGAGAAAACATTTGATCCGTGCATCCTCTTCCAGGTCTAAATCCGCATTGTGCCTCCCATAGAAATCTTTCCGATTTCTCTTGCATCCTACGTGTCAAAACCTTCGAGTAAACTTTACTTGCTAAACTGGTCAAGCTGATCGCCCGATAGCATCCGCAGTCAAAATGTGAACCTTTACCTTTATATAAAGGCACAATGACTGCGGATCGCCAATCATCCGGGACATCCCCCGTCCGCCAGCACAAATTGCACAGCAGATGAAAGCTGTCCCAGACGCGAGGCCCACCATACTTGACCATTTCAGCAGTAACTCTGTCTAGTCCCGCAGCCTTACCACATTTCAAACTTCGAATCGCACGTTCAATCTCTTTCATACTGATGACCTCAGTGTCATCGAGGTCCGGGTCTGGCGTACCAGTCACGGCGTCATCCCCGGATCCCTCACTAAGATCATCATACGCATACATTTCTCTATAAAATTCGCTCCATCGCTGCATGACGTCCGATTTTTTTGAGAGGACGTCATTAGTTCTCGAAAGCACTTTGTTCATTCTTAAGGCTGTCGCACCACTCCGGGTCCTTCCAACCTCTTTCCAGAAGAGTTTGGAGTTCTCCTTAAAGTTGTGCGACAACCTTTCGTCCGCTTCCATTCTACACCTTTCACGCACTTCCTCAATCAATGCTTTCGTGTGAACTTTCTGCAGCCTATATCTTTCTTTCATCTTCTCTCTCATATCCTTATCATTACTAGAGGCCAAGTAGTCTAACCATGCTTTCTTCTTCTTTTTTACAGCTTCTTTCACTTCATCATTCCACCATGCATCTCTTCTTTTACTACTGCCTCTTTTTATTGTTCCACACACTTCTTCCGCTGCACTTACCATTCCATCCCTAAGGTTCTGCCAAGTTCTTTCTACACATTCTTTTCTGCCATCGATGGTGTCAAGCTTTTCGGCTACCCTCGCATGATATTTGTCCCTAGTATCCGCTTCCTGAAGCTTCCAGCTTCGGATGCGACAGACCGACTGTGGTTCTGTTACTGCCGTCCGGTAGCGCCAACCCGCGAACAGACCCCTAAATCTAGTAATCACTAGATAGTGATCCGTTCCCAGGTCAGCACCCCTGAACACTCGCGTATCCATCACCTGTTTTCGCAGTCGGTCATCCACCAGGAACAAATCAATCATACTTCTCTCATTCTTTCGTTCTCTAGTATACATATGGATTTTCTTGTGATTAAACATAGTGTTTGTCACAAGAAGACCCTTTTCCTTGCACACCGCCAGTATAAGCTTGCCAGCATCATTAACCCTTTTATCGCCAAACTTGCCAAGTACCGACTCGTACCCTGGTCGAGCGGTACCAACCCATCCATTCAAATCACCACATACAACAATTCTTTCGTTTCCCCTAGCCAAATCTAGAACTTCTCTTACATTCTCCCAAAACTCCTCCAGCTCAGCCCTGGACGACGAAGCTACCGGCGCATAAACAGCCAAAAGGAATAACTTCGTCAGTCCCAATTTAAAGCGAACCCAGAGAAGTCTTGAGTTCACAACCTTATATTCAGTCATAACATCGACCAATCGAGAAGACAGCAGCACCCCCACTCCCTGGCAGGCGTTCTCGCTCTCCGGGACTCCTGACCATAGAGCTAACGCCCCGCCAGGGAGCTCTTCAGTACCACTGCCCTTCCGTTTGGTCTCCGACATACACACGACATCTAATTCTCTTTCTTTCATTATTTCGATCAACTCATTCGTCTTATCTCTCATGCCTCCTCTAACATTCCACGTGCCAACTCTGCACTCTGTCCTCCACCTTCCGCCGTGTCGGGCTGTGCGTGACGGGTGGCGGTCCCCATCGCCGCTTTGCACGCTGCATTCCACACCAACGGGGACGAGCTGGTGTGCGTCGCCTTGGGGGGACGCCCTAACCCTCGTTGGCATGGGTGCGCAGCTAGTAGAATTGCAGCCCTGAAAAGGGCTGGCAGGGGTCGCGACGAGCACGCTTCTACAGTGACGTATAAATTAATACATAAATAATGTTATCAGTATCTTTAACAACAGCAAAAGAAATATAAAGATTCCACTTGGTGTTATTTTTCCGATTTTATGTCTTACTTTCCCAAGATGTACAAGAACACCTATATATGTTTTTTTTCTCGTCCTCGCAGTAACGACACTACCGACACGAAAACCATTGTGGTTGCCGCGGGTTGTATGCCAAGCGTGGCAACTAAGGCAAAATCCGCCCTAAGAGGAAATCTTTGGAAGAGGCCTATGCTCAGAATTGAACTTTTATACGGTGTGATGGATGCATGGATGGATCCTAATGACACTTCATTGGGAGCTTGACGCCACGTGATCGATAAGTGGACGCTGCGTTACAACTCAACTAAGGTGAATTGTTGTTATCAACGATTAAGTTCGTAAAAGACATAAACAATAGCACACTAAATTATAATATGGGAGGTTTTCACTGCACGCATGTGTTTACAATAACGGAAGCTGGTTAATAAACAAAATAATTTATATTTAAATGACACATACCTAGGATCGGTTTTAGATAATTTTACAGCACTTTGTTATAGCACTTAAAACAAACTTAACTTGTGCTTGTTCCATATTAAGTATTAGTAATAATTACTCTAAACGCTACGTTTACTTAACTATGTTCCCCGGGAACAGGTGTACTTTAGTATGAAAATATTCATTTTACGCTCTACACGTAGTCACGAGTATTTAAGCGGATACAACATTATGCGTTACTAATACATATCTGCTCCAGTCGCCTGCCTGGTACTGGTACTTTTCTTATGAAACATCAAAAGAAAGACATATTTTTTTCTATGTAAAGAAAAACGTTACCCTAGGAAACTAAGACAATTTACTGGCGACAATTTTCATGCATAAATTACACAAGGGCAAACACTCGAAACAATTATTTGTAATCCAAACAAATGTTTTTATTATTTACAGTCATTCTATCATCAGCCTATTCTCGGAGGCTTTGATCCGGCCATACGGCCAGCGACAACCGATGGGGAAGAACAGTTTTCAAATGGAGGCCTCGTACCGTTATTGGAAGTGTATAGCCTCCCCCCTCCCTAGATGAATTGACACATGGTATGACATGCAGGTAGTCAATGGATGCAGGTGGCTCAGGATCATAATTTGTGGTATGCCTTGGGGAAGTCTATGTTCAGCACTGGGTTTGTGATGGGCTGTAATGATGATGTTGATGATTATTCTACTTTAGTCAAAGCATCTGTAGTTTTCTTTGTATGAAGTTGGATAAACTGCAGTAGGCACTTATCATCAGGTGGATTGTAAGTTCGATTGCTACTTTGTTTTATAAACACCATTAAAGATTTCTTAAAACGGAGTAATGAATCTTCTCGGTACATAAATAAATTTAAATTTAAAATCTAGCATAATCTTTATACTTTCCGTCGTAGAAATTCAAATTTTAATATCCGTTATTATGATCTCACATCGGTGGCTTTATTGCAATTCACTCTCAAATTTTATATATCTGTTGCTTCATTTTTTTTAAATATTACAGTTTTCTTGTAATTCAACATTCATTGTATCAATTTTTTTAATATTTATACCGGTGCCTTCTCACTGGTAATGCTGCTTCACATAACCCACCTGGGAGATTTGAGTTTGATTATTTTATAGAAGAGGAAGAAAGCGAGTATGCGGCTCGCCTGATGGTTAATAATAACCGCCACCCATGAACAGCTGCAACACCAGGGGATTTGCAGGATTTTCGAAGAGATATTCTTAGAATTTGTCCGGTTTCAGATTCTGGGTCGTTAATTCATACTCACTACGGTTCGGAGCACTTCGCATAGGTGAAGTAAGCATTTGGAAATAATGAAACTGGATAGTGATCACAAGAAATCTGTAGTAGCTCGGAAGAGAGGAGTTCTCAATTCAATTATGTTTTTTTGCTACGCGATGTCTTTAATGACCCATCTCAAAGGAGATCCTATTTAAATTTTAAAACACACCTCTAAGATACTCTAGTGCAAGTATATTCGTGGGTCGGGTGAACTGATTCTAAATTTAAATGATGCCTGCGGTGCTTCGTATGACCTGAAAAATAAAAAATCTGCGGGTAAGGTGAAAGTTACATTGACCAGTTTATTTAAATTCTATTTGTGCTGATTTTGAAAAAAAGGAATTTAGGAACGTATCTGTACAATATTTTTGTATCCTAAGATTCGTCGCTCGCTAGTTCTAGACATGTGATCGCCAAAATGATAAAATTTTATGCAAGATATACGAGTATGTAATATGTATGTATAGTGATCAGCATACCAAATTGAAAACGTGTTTTAATTTTTGGAATAGCTATAGGTATTATACCGTTACCGTTGAAACCTATTAAAGTCCACTGCTGACTTTAAGTATCTCACATAGATTGTCCATAGGGGGCATTTGCCATAGTTGGGACGCTTGGCAAGCGGGTTGGCAATCGGAGTTTTTTTATTTTTAGTCATTATTAAGAAGACGCTGCTGCATATCTCCTGAGTTGTTTCCCTCTGTTTACTTTGATTATTGGGGTAGTATAAATTCTTACACCGCCTCCACATTGTCATATATACCTATTTAAACGTAGACGGCTAGTAATAGGCCTTTATTGGTTGCAAATCAGGCGGTGACGTTAACATAATGGTTATTATTTTATTTCATCAATAAAAAATGCAATAGCATAGCCCTTTTATATATGTGTTCACTATTTTATTTCGCTGAAGGTATAACCCGTGGGTGTCGTAAGAGGCAACAGCGGGAATTAAAGGAGATGGACGGCATCGACAGCACTCCTAATAACGACTAAAAATAAAAAATAAAACTGTGCTTGCCAATCCACATGCCAAACGCGGCAACTATGGCAAATATCCTCCTTATGATGCAATCTATGGGGGAAGCCTATGTTCAGTAGTAAACGTTAATAGGTTATAAAGGTAACAGAAGGTGAAACCTGAGCAGGGTACAACAGCACATTACATAATGTACCAACATTTTTGAAGTTATACTTCTTTTGGGGCGTTTGGGAAATATGCTGAGAGTGAATTTTTACGATAAGTGCGCAGGCCGACAACTCAAAACGACACCATGAAGTTGCTACGATGCGCGCGCACACTGTCACCTAAAAGCAACAACTTCAGTGGATAATTGTCTCTCAAGTTTTTTTGTTATATTACGCTAAAGAAGTATAACTTCCTACGTGCGTACATAAAAACACACACACACACACACACACACTTTTTAAACTGTCGGTAGTAGGCTATATTTAATAAGAGGCTGTATTTTATTTAAACTTTAAACAACGCTTCGGATGAGACCATGAAATAGGTCAAACAAGATATTTTCGATTCGGTGACCGGAATTAGTTAAAGTTATTGCAGACAACAGTTACGTCAAATATTTTACAACCGATTTTATACTCCGCTATTTGGGATAAGACATAGGTTAAGTTTATTGAATTCACATTATCCTATACTTTCAGTAAGGAATTCTTTTATAAATATATACGTAAATATGTAATCGTTTTCACAGAAAAGGCTCTGTGAAAAGTTGCACCAAGAGCCGTTTGGCCCTTGTGGGGTCGCGGATGTATGCGCAAGCGTTCCCGTGGTCTTGCCAATATGGGGATTTCTCTTCTCTTTCTTTCTTTCTTTTCTCTTCCTTGCCTAAGCGAGGCGGATATGTGTATGCATTTCTCTATAAAAAGGTGAAATAAAATAAGAAGAATTTAGACGATTATATTAATATATATGATATAATATATTACGTATTTTATTGGTAATTTTACAATTATAATATTATGTATGTAAATTATATAATAAATTGTGTATCCAATCGCCAATGAGGGCATCCACGTCTTTTTCTGCCACCAGATCGGCGCCAACAGAAAGAGAGGTATAATATTTGACAGATTACATAGCGGAGAATTAATTTGTTGGGAAAATGTAAAGTTTATTGTTTCTTTCTGTACTATTAGCTATATTTTATATTAATAAGATTAAAAATAAATAAACCAAACCACAGATATTCATTATAGAAAAGATTAAAAGAAAGTTAAAAATGTGCAAAAAATTAAAGAGCAAACCACTGACGCATTGTTTTGTGTATTAATATAATACTCTAGAAACTGATAACCTTTTATTAAAAACCAACTTCTCAATTAAATTACAGTGCGTAACAAAAACTTTACCTCAGTGTCAACTAGCGACATCTGGTGAACAGAAAATTATTAACCCTCATTCGCTAATATTTGCTCCTTATCTATGTAATTACTATTTTTTTTAGATTTTCTGTCTTTCGATAGTTGGTGGTGAGCTGCAGCAGCGTATGGACCAGCTTATAGTCTAAAATGAAATCACGGTGCGTTTTAATTTGTTTATTTTTTTCTGGAAATTTCGACATTAACAACGAGCCCTGTAAACTAATGGAGGCTAAAGTCGATAATGTCAAATTGAAAGCTATAGTGGAAGCAAAGTCATCTTAACTGCCGTCAGGAGTTAGCAGAAAACTCGACACCAATATCTGAACCGTCAGTTACTTGTGATACAACGAATGTCAATCGAAAATTTCCTAAGCCATACGCCAAATGCTAATTGAGACAAATATCGCAAAGAAGCTATTTATGTCTACACAGAAATTATTCAATAACATGTTATAAAATTATATTGTTAAGCACTGTATACGCTGATGGAAAAGCTCGCTATCAAACAGCCGAAACTTGTTAATTGCTCTGTCTCACTACTTCTTCAGAATTACGTTCGTCAAGTCAAAATTACAAGTGCTTTGCCGGGAAACTTTACGTTACTCACAGTTTTCTCCGGGCTTTGTTCCAACTAATTTCAACTTTTTATATAACAACAAGGAAAAATTTCAACTCTGTGAAAACGCCTTTAAAATTCATGAATTAGGGCAATTGATTACTATAGTTAAAAAAGAAATGAATTTTCATTAAAATGGAAAATAGTCGATGTTTCAAATAAGTAATTAAATATAATATTATTAATAATAAATTAGAATTATATTATCTTTGCCATGGGCTTCTAGTTCGTTCATATATTATACTCATCATTTATCCCGTTAAAATGTCAACCGGTATCATGCGGGCGTATCAGACGCAATTACATATAGCAATATATAGCATAATGTCTTATGAGATTTTGCTATGGGGAAATGCGGCTGATTCAGAAACTATTTTTGTTTTACAGAAGAGGGCCATTAGAGCTATTTACAATCTAAAACCGAGAGAGTCTCTTAGAGATAAATTCAAAGAAATAAATGTATTAACTTTGGCCTCTCAGTATATTTACGAAAATTTAATTTAGTTCACAAAAAAAAAGATAGTTTTAGTAAAAAAAGTGATATACATTCTGTAAACACTAGGAACAAACACAAGCTAGTGATGCCAGTTTCTCGACTCCACAGAGTTAGTAATTCATTCTTGGGGCAATGTATACGCTATTACAACAAGGTCCCGGAAAGTGTACAGGTTCCCTCTATTACCAAGTTTAAATGTTTTATTAAGCTGAAACTGTATAAAAAAGGTTATTATAGTATAAATTAATACATGGTTGATAATAACCCCTGGGAATGAGGCGGTCGCTTCCAAGTAGTTTCTAAAATAAATTTTGTAAATAGTTCGTAATCATTTATATTGTAAAATTTATTTTAAAAAAGTCCCGCTGGGTTTCTTGCTGGTTTTTCCCAGGACAGGGGTTTTGTTTTCGAACCAGTGGTAAAGTAAAAAATGATTTTCAATAAGAATTACACATGTAATGTATATTGAATAAAAATTATTCTATTCTTCTATTCTATTCTAATATCAATACCAGTAAGTCAAGACTAATCTAACCATAACAGTGATTTGCTTACTAGCTATTTAGAGAAAGTTAATAAAATTTTATAATTTTGGGTCTAATTCAAATTCCCACTCAGACGGTAATTTCGAGCGCCAAATATTGTATATAAATCTAGTAATCTTCCTAAATGATTTTTATAATACTTTTTCTAATTTTCTTTCGACGTAAAGATAAAAGGGTCTTCAATGAACTAAAATAAATAAAATATAATAATAAAATTTCACATTCTTAAGTCGGTGATCACCGACTTCAGTTTTAAATTATTTTATTATTTATTTAAAGTTCATTTTATTATTTTATTTAAAGTCGATTGTCGGTCACTCTGGTTCTACTGCAGATATCCTCATTTCTAAGTTTATCACGCAAAGAAACTCCGAGCATAGCCCTCTCAATAACTCGCTGAGCGACCTTGAAATTTCTCATCAGGCCAGCAGTGAAGGTCCACATCTCAGTTCTATAGGTCACCACTGGCCACACGCACTGGTTGTACAGTCTCGTTTTCAAGTTTTGAGGTATACCTGACGAGAAGAAGTGCCGTAATTTCCCGAACGCTGCCCAGCCTAGTTGTATCCGTCGATTGACGTCTCGGTCGAAGTTGGACTGACCTAGTCGGATTATTTGTACCAGGTAAACATACTCGTCAACAACTTCGAGCTTAATGCTCCCAATAACTACCGGAATAGGTGTGACATGGACGTTATACATGATTTTTGTTTGGTCCATGTTCATCTTAAGACCTATCCATTGGGAGGCACTATTGAGGTCGTTGAGCATAATGCTTTGGTCCTCCAGCGATTCTGTCATAAGGACTATATCGTCGGCAAATCGAAGGTGAGTGATGTACTCGCCGTTGATGTTAATACCGTTTCCTTTCCAGTCCAGAAACTTGAAAACGTCTTCAAATGTAGCGGCGAAGAGTTTCGGGTATATAACGTCATCCTGTCTTACATCTCTCTGCGGTTGGATAGGTTTCTTACTCTAGTTTTGTACTCAGATGGCCATCTTAGCCCTACTGTACAAAGACTTCAGCACTTCGATATACGGACAGTCAACTTGGCAGAGCTGAAGGGACTACAGCACCAACCAAATTTCGACGGAATCAAAGGCTTTCTCCATAGTCCACACACGCCAGACATAGTGGCAAATTATACTCGTCGGACTTCTGTACTACTTGCCGATACCGAAAACGGTTTGGTAGCTCGAGCTGAAAGGTTTCGGGACTTTGGATTAGAGCACGAGGGGGACGGAGCGTTGAATTCATTAGACGTGACCTCTCTAACTTAATGTTTAGGTTCAGTGTGCCTCTCACCATTCGGTGATCGCTGCCGGTTTTCACCCTCGCGATCACTGAGACATCACTGAACAGTTGTCGTCTGGTCGTCATAATGAAGTCAATCGTTATTTTCGTCGAACCGTCGGGGCTCGAACAGAGCCGCTTCTGGAACAAAGAGTTCATCATAAAGAGTCTTTCTTTCTCCAGGAAGTTGGCCAGCTGCTAGCTCCTAGGGTTCTGTTGCCCTATTACAAATTTCCCTAACTTCAGCTCACTGTTTTCTCTTGTGCCTAGTTTTGCGTTGAAGTCTCTCATTAACACCGTATAATGGGTTTTGGAGGAATGCATGACTCTATATACAGAGTGTTTTTGGAACGCTCCCGAAAACTAAGACAGGCGACAACACCAAGTATACCTTTGATCATGGGTCACAAATAAATTCGATCCTGATGAAAAAAAAATCATCTTTTTACAAGGTTTTATTAGCTTTATTCACGCTCCATCATGTTAGTACAGCTAAATGAAACGATAATTTCATAAAAAATATCATGAAAATACTGAAACATAAAACCAGCAGTGGAATGACTGAATTGATATCACCTGACCTGAGCTAGATAAAGGTCAACGTACGCGCGAACACAAATTCGCGCGGCCCGCAACTAGCGGGCCTTCCCACAATACCTAATAATTTACAACACGTGTCTAAATACCTAACTTATCTACTTAACCTACTATTTTGCCACTGTGCTTATCTCCACGTAGCCACTTTAATCCGAATTTACAGGTTAAATAACCCAAATAACTGGTTCGATTCCCCGCTAATGAAGAAATACTTAAATGAAATGTAACCAAGGTTGGAGTCATGCGTTTTTATTCATCGTGTAGGTATGTTTATTATTCTCGTGTATTCAGTTATGTACCTATTCAGATTAGTCTAGTACTAAGTTATTTAAAAAAAAATAGTTATGAAACAGCTTACTGCTCTAAATCCTCCGTGGTCTTATGAGATGCGGCTCAAATTGTGCTCCATTCATTTCAAGGCAGACTTGGGTGCAGGCGGGGCATCATCGTGTGGTCTTCGACACAGTCCGTACGTAGTTTCTCGAAAGCATCCAAGATCCTTTGGCGCATTTCTTCAGCACTATCACATTCACGATTAAAAACCCTTTCTTTCACATACCCCACAAAAAGAAGTCTAACGGAGTCAGATCTGGTGAGCGAGGTGGGCAAGCGTGTGGTCGTAGTCTGCCGATCCAGCGATCATCAAATAGCTCATTGAGGCGCTCACGGACTAACCTCACGAAATGTGGAGGGGCACCATCATGTTGGAACTATGTGCGGCGATATTCAGCCAACGATAGGTCGTTTAAAATGTCAACCAACTGTTCATTTATAAAGTTTAGGTATCGCTGTCCGTTCAGTCGCTCTGGCAGAAACACTGGTCCCAGTATGCGATCCTTAAATAAACCTGTCCATACGTTAACCGACCATCGGGTTTGGTGCCCGGTTTGTCGAACAGCGTGCGGGTTAACCTCTGAACACACGTGTGTATTTCTTCGGTTCCACAGGCCGTTTCTGGTAAATGTCGACTCATCCGTCCAGATAATGTGCTCAATGGAACCAGGCACACGTTGTTGCTGATATAATAACCAACGGCAGTATAATAACCACTATAAACGTACGCGTTAGGCATTATTAAAACAAAAAAGAATCCAAAAACGTAACAAAAACTTTAATATCAACACGTAATCACAAGTAAATTTATTAAACAAAACGATTGAACTGTCGCTCGCGCACGCGTGTACAAAATCAACACGAAACTGTCTCAAAAACTAAAACCAACGAACCCCGTCAAGGCTGAAATTACTGCGTCACAAGCGTGAGGCGACAGGGTTAGGCATTCTGCCGTCATAATAAAAAAGGAAGTAACTAACAAAAACGTAAAATGGAAATAAAAAATAAATTGATGAATTTTTCTTTCAGACCCCGTGTCTAAAGTATATTAAAAGGTATCTATATTGAAATATATACGTAGAGACATGAAGATTTTAAGGACGAACTTATTTTTTTTTAAATTTGTTTATTTATTTAAATAAAACGAATTTTCCTTTTCATCTTAGATTAAAAAATACACCTGGCAACACAAAAACATCGAAGGAAAGACGCATATAACTATTTGGGTCTTCCCAACCTAATAAATAAAACAAAATTACCATTCATTTAACATTTTTACATATTTTGGAAAGGTCATTTGAAGTTGAGAGGACGCTAATAGTAATTTACTACTTTTTTCTTAGTAAATATTAGAAAAGCATTGGTAGTGAGACACAAAAAATAACAACCCGCAACTCTTGAGTAATTATTTTAAAGGGGATATCATACAAGACTTACTACGATAATAATTAAAAATTAAAACATTTGTACAACCGACTTTAATATAAATAATTAAGGATAACTCAAAAACTATTGGTCTGACCTCGATCAAATTTATATGGGACCACATGTGAAACACCAGCTCTTAATAATAAGATATAAGCTCTTAATAATAAGATATAAAATAATAAGACAAGAATAATTTAAATTTAAGTAATCGATCCAAATATTGTTAAAGATGACGTAGCAACTGGTTAAATAAGTCTTTTCTTTTATGTTGAATTTGTATAAGTCTTTTCTACTAATAAAATGTCATCTGTGATCAACAGCTACGTCTAAAATTCTGACGATAATTTCTAAAATATTGATATTAGTGATTATTAAAAAAATTTAGTAGATGCGTCTTCTTATCATGAGTCGAATGGTATATTTAACTCATTTATTCGAAAATTGTTAGATGCGCCCTTTTTTCTTATGACCGCAGTATTGTTTCATACCGAGCTAGATACAGGTCGACAGCGGAGTGAGTGTGGGTACAGTCGCGTTCTAAAGTACTACATGGTATTGGGCTATTGTTTTATAATATTATAGTAATTAATTGTTTTATTGTACAATCATAATAGGTGTTTTACTAGCTACTTAGAACTTTGGAAGAGGTGGGAATTAAAAATAGATAATGTTTACTTGAGCATTGTTTGTTATTTCTATCGTAAAATATAAAGTAGTTTGTAACAAAAAAACTTAAGCTAAGGGTGACACGCCGTCCATTATGACGTCTTGGGTCACATGGAAGCCAGATGCTACTTCATCATCACTTTCATCTTCGCTTGAGCTTCCGTCATCAGGTCGATCACATGGTAATTTTTTCGGTATTCTTCCTCAACAATTTTAACTTTACTGCACAATTTTCCCCATTCACTTTTTCGTTCACTAGTTTAGTCATAAAACAATAGATATAAATAATTTTTTTCCCTTCCTTTTTAAAACATCGTCGCGAGTCGCAAAGTAAGCTGTGTATGCGACTGTATTTTTGGAGCGAACAAAGCGCTGGAACCAATAGCATGCAGGCACAGTAATACTGGCCAATATGTGATAAATCGCTCAGTGCCCAAGTTCAAGGCCAGCGTTCTTTTTTCACCGTTGGCGCGTACATTAACCTCCATTAGTCAGGTGATATCAATTCAGTTTCCACTGCTGGTTTTATGTTTCAGTCTTTTCATGATTTTTTTATGAAATTATCGTTTCATTTAGCTGTACTAACATGATGACGCGTGAATAAAGCTAATAAAACGTTGTAAAAATATGTTTTTTTTTTTCATCAGGATCAAATTTATTTATGACCCATGATCAAAGGTATACTTGGTGCTGTCGCCTGTCTTAGTTTTCGGGAGCGTTCCAAAAATACCCTGTATATCCTCATACACTCCACCTCCTCATCGGGATGTGCCTAGGTTGGTGCATAAACCTGTATGACCATCAGCGAATACCGTTTGATAATTCTGAGCATAAGGTACGCAACCGTCGTCGACACACTCTTAATCTTTACAACGTTGTTAACGAGGTACTTTTGGACAATAAATCCGACACCTCCTCGAGATAGATGGTCGCCCTCCGGGTGATAGAACAAGTTGCCGGATTCGGGAATTGCCAGGTCGAAATAGGTGGGTGAAAGATGCTGCGGCCCATCTACCTCAGTTTCCCTCTATCGCTTCTTACGACACTTACGGAAAGATATGGGGTAGTAGGTATTCACACCCGCCATTACATGGGGAACATACATACATATAACAAAAAAACATACAGTCGTATTTTTAACGTTCTCATTTTTGAATTCGGCTAATAGCGTCCTCCTTTTAAATTGAGCTAAAGACAATAGAATTAAGACTTTATTTGAATCTATGAGTACAACCATCATTTGAATCCTGAACTTCTATTTAATTGTCTAGGGAAAGCAAGGACGACACAGGCAGAAGAAATCGTGTACGTGTGGAAGATGTACACGCGTGTAACCAGTCACCGTATTCGGGAACCGTATGCGTGTGTTCTTCTATTTCACCGACCGGTGAAGTAAAACAGCAACATGAAATTTTAGATTCAGACGTAGTTTGTGCGTTCAGTTCCTTATAAGACAAGATTTAAAATAGTTAAATTAATTTTTAAACCTTAAAAAAAGGTTTAAAAATAATTAATTGTGATTATTTTTAATGAATTAATGAATTAAATGAGCATGATACCTTAATAGCGACCTGACGGATAAGTAACAACTCTTTTTCCTGCAGCTTAACGCTGCTGTGTTTCATATGGTGAGTGCAGAGAAACGGAGACCCTTTTTAATGCAAACTCCTCACGGGTGACAACGCATCTGCATTTTGATTTATAATCGAAGATAGGTGTAGATGTCTATGAGCCACAGCAACCACTTACCATCAGGTGGACAATCGCTCGTTTGTTACTCTTAATAAAAGCCAAATAAGCGACTTTTTATTATCCCCGAAATAAAAATAACATTAAAAAGAAGTATAAAGCTAAATCTATATAGACAGTACTTTGAATTTAAGTAAGTTACAAAAATACATTGTTATATTGATTTTAATTTGAAGCAGACACAGCTCTTATCATATAACGAGTATAATAATATTTCATCAAGTATTCAAAAGTTTTTTAAGTACTTAAAATCGCTGATAAACGATATATAATATATCTATATATAGATATATATATCTATATATGATCCTACAAAGAAAAATTACAAGCGATGGCCCACCGATAACACGGGAGTCCCGCGCCCTCTTAGGATAAGATAATTAAGGCTAGCAAATAAGTACACAAAAACAAATGAAATACATAATTATTTTATTGTATAAACTTTATTATGAATAAGCAAAACACAGCAAACACAGATCAACCCAAGACAAGTTAGCTGGCTCACCCTCGCACGTCTCATCGGCCGTGAGGATGCAAATGTAAATACACAAATAGGCAAATAAATAATTTCTGATTCTGATTCTGATACCGTCCGCGTCTCAGAATAATTCATACGTATGTATGTAAATACCCCAAGGTCCGCGTTCGCACGCGCTGCTTACGAAACACTTAACCTTGTGACGTCTATATATAATGCATTCATAATAGAGTTTCATCTTTGTATTGAAATCTAGTGCCACTACAATGCAATGCTGTGGCACTAGTTTTCAATACAAAGATAAAGAAGCAAAGCAGAGGTCACACCAGACACATTTGATGTTCTCTGGCTCTTTGGGGCCGTAGCAATGTTCTAGTATTTTATTTATATTTTATTATCTAAAAAGTAAAATTGTTTCTATATTGTATAACTATAAAAATATTGAATGCCTCGTTGGTCTAGTGGTTGTAGTAGTGCGACTGCTGATTATGAGGTCCCGGGTTCGAATCCCAAGTCGGGCCAAAAAAATCACTTATTGAAGTTTTCCATCAAGAAATTCTCAGTAGGTGCCCGGAGTCAGGAAGTTGACGGTGTTTGACCCCCGTGCCTCGGAAAGAACGTAAAGCCGTTGGTCCTGCGCCTGATCTTTCTCCGGTCATGGTGGCTTACCGCCCCATCGGACTATTAAAGTGAGGGAATAGAGAGTGCACCTGTGCTTGCGCATACACTTGGGCACTATAATCTTGTCCTGCGCCGATAGCTAGTCTCCGTTGAGACTGGCCGCCGTGACCGAAATTCGATCTGGAGGACATTATTATTATTATTATTATAAAAATATTGGAGAGACAACTAAAAATATATCTTAATTCGGCTTTTTTATAGAAAAAAGAGGTAAAGGAGCTTACGGCTCAGCATCAGATGCTTGAGGAATTGTTGGTGCTTTGCTGTCGGTTTTTAGAACAGACTTCTAGCCTCTCTATATCGGAAGCCATAAGATTGTTCTGGCATTTTCTTCTCTTACAAACACTTACCGAATGAAATGGAACGATGGACTCTATCACCGCCAGCTCTCGACAAAAGGATTTTTAAAGAAAATAAATACAATATTTTTTTTTTACTTATTATTAGCAAGTGCTTGACCTCAATCCCACCCAGAGCTACTTACCACATATTACAACCATTTGGTGATGTAGCCATCGATGGTAACATGCACTGTTTTAGCGTAACAAAAAGCTTATTCAGTCTTGACTTGAAGATGCCCAGATTGTATTCGGATGTAAAGATAAACGCCGGCAAATTATTCCAATCCTTTGATGTACGCATTACAAAAGACGAAGCAAACCATTTGGTTCTATTGCGTGGAATATCGACAACAAAGGGGTGAAGACCCGCCGACCGCCTGGTTGTCCGATGGTCGAAAGGAAAGGGAGGAATTAAAGCGTGTAATTCCTGAGCACACTCCTATATAATACCGATGGCTACTCAGTGCCTGTGCTAGAGGCTGACAAGATTGGTTACAACCAAATGAAGGTTACCAACGAGTCCAACGCCGCCTGGTGGTATTTTGCAGCACCATCCTATATGTGACAGTTTAAACTTATAAAGTTCAAAGTGGAGATCTATAAGTTATATTATTCGTTTTATCGGTCAATTAGTCGGTACATCGTTTTATTGTAAAATATTGGACTATATTTACTTCAAGTTGTATAAATAAACTCATATATATATATATATATATATATATATATATATATATATATATATATATATATATATATATATATATTAAGTCATTTCAAGTTT
Organism: Parnassius mnemosyne; assembly: GCA_963668995.1. NCBI lineage: Eukaryota > Metazoa > Arthropoda > Insecta > Lepidoptera > Papilionidae > Parnassius > Parnassius mnemosyne. The sequence continues at coordinate 38,903,517 of CAVLGL010000035.1, read as the reverse complement.
TACGTCATCGTAAAGCAAGGACATTTATATAGGTCATATTTTGTGACTATTATTGAGTGGAGAAGTTATTCATTTAAATACGTAACATTTCGTGACTTAGCTTAAATGGTTAATGTCAAGTTAAATTTGCAGGAATTGACTTACTTAAACCGTATGGTAGCTGTGTGTTTATATGCTTAATATCATATTATACTTATACTTATATTTATATAATATACTTATATAAAATAAGTATATATAAGTATAAATATATATATATATATATATATATATATATATATATATATATATATATATATATATATATATATATATATGTTACGGCCTACGGCTGCTCGCTTAAAGGGTCCAATCCTCTGGGGCCCATGAGCAGAAGACTTCCCGAGCAGACGTAGGTCAGGCCTCAATGTGGCCACGTGGAATCTCTCTAATTACACTAAATATACGGGGGAGCGTTCTATACTACGGTCAGTCGACCGGCAGAGGAATTAGGCGGAGCTTACTTACCTATATCCAAGGCGACTGGTCCCTCCGGAGTCGGTCAGGTCACTTGTGGTTGTGTAGTGAAAGGGAAATAAGTGATGTGATGTGTATCTGGGTGTGACTGATGGTGATTGAACCTAGACCTTGGCCGTCGGCAGCAGCCCGAGCGTCGACACCGCTCCAACTTGAGGGGGCCTTCCGAGGTTGTCCACAGTCACTTTCTTCTTTCGTCACGATGACAGTCAATTAACTCTATCGTGCAATTAACTAACTTACAGAAGCCACTAACTATCGCGGGGTATAAGGTTACCGCACAAAACGCACACGGAGCCTCTGGACCAAAGGTCACTACCGTTTCGCGTTGCAACAGTTAGTTCTAGAATATCAGAGGCCGCACTAGCTAATATTGTCGAATGCACTTATACAGATTCTGAGTCGGACCCAATAAGTCCCGGGAAAGGCTATCCAAACAGGGAATGCGCGTTATAATTCCTAGACAGGATATTTACTAGACGCCCTAACTATTCCGCGGTTCCCGCACAAAATTAACAGCGTGCAGACATTAGCACAGCTGGCAGACGACTGACTGCCCTTGGGCGTTTTACGCACGACCGAATGTCAAACCGGTATGACACTAGGCCGCGCGCCCTCTCACGTTCGTTTTTGAAATTAGCGTTTAGCGCGAACAAACCCCCGTCCCGGACATAAGGATTTAGGTCCGCGAGCAAACCGGGCAGCGGGACAAGATCGCGACGGCAAGTTGCAAGACCGAATCTACAACCAAACTAGGCCAGCTTAGGCAACCCATCAGATCTTGCAACCCTAACCAACGCCTCAAAAGATAGCCCTAATGTGGCAAGCTGGAGGGTCAGTCTCCACTGGATGCCCCTCCTGGGCATCGCAGCACTTTAATAAGTCCTGTACTTGACAGAAGTCCGACGACCTCTTTCAAACACCTATCTGTGCCCCTATGATTAGTTCCGCAATCCGACCGGATCAGCTCTGCAAACAGCGACGCTACACGAAGCTGCCCAGACAAATTTTGTGCCAGCAGTTGCTTCAGTGCAGAGCGCAACCACAAATTCCACATGAACGTCGTCTGTGGAGAGCCGAACGAAACGCACAGATAGTCCCTAGTATGAATTTTCAACAAGTAGGCCTAGCCAGGCCACCCGCCATATTATCATTTACTAAAATAGTGCGGCAGCTGATTTCAATCTGATAATCTCCAAAACTAGCTAGCCTGTTAGGCAAGTAGTCCTATGCTCTTATTTCAACTAATTTTTCAAAAGCATCAATGTTCAACTACAGAATTAATTCAACCAAATTAATCACCGATGCGCATAGGCCAACTTGCAAATTAAACAAAACAATAACGTAAGGGACAGCCCTACTTCTTCGCAAAGCAAAATGATTAAACACTATCATAATCATATACATAATTTTTCAAATAGCGCGCCATTCAATTTCAAATGAATTCAAATTTTCCTTTCAGCAAACAGACGCAACATTCAAATACAGTGATTAAATATATGTACAAAACACATGCAGTAGCATTTAAAGGAGTAGATTCAATTCAATTCTTTTAATTTAAACCGCTACAAATAGGAAAATTTCGCGGAAAGCCCAAAGCAGTTTTTAATTTTAATTCAAGTATTTTTTGACTAAGTGCTCGACCAAACCAAACCTAATACCCCTTGACAGCGTGATTCAACGCTCCAGGGGGGCCCTAATCTTCCCACCACCAAGGGGAGGCCACATGGCGTGAACCCGAGATCAATAGAGCACAACCGCTAACAGTCGCCACTCGGGTTGTACGCCTTCACTGAGGCTGTCGGCAACATAACATTTTGACAAGTGGACTGTTGACGGCTTAAGGCTCAGTGGAGGCGGCCGTGGTGGGAGCTAAGGCGGCAGCTAGCCAGGGCCGCCTCCATCAAATGGGGAACAGTGGTACACCAGTCGCGGCCACTCAGCTAACGGGAGTGAGAAGGGTCCAGCGGACCGATGAGTGGCCGTGAAGTTCCTCTCCACACGCTGAAGGGGGGTGATGACACCCCCGCCCCTGGGGGAATTACCCCCCGACTGGTCGGGGGAGGGACTCCTTCCAAACCTAGGGGCCCGGTGGCCGGCCGGCGGGCGCCGAGAGCCGCCCGGCAGAGGGCGTGGCTGAGCGCCCCCGCCCGTGGGGGTCGAGGGCCTGGCAGAGTCCCGAGAGGAGGCGCCGTTCGCACCCAAGCACAAAACTGCATGATGATGGCCCTGGAAATGCAGACAGGGCCGCCGATGCGGACAGTCTCGCTGGAGGTGCCCTTCCAAACATGAGCAGCACCAGCGGCGCTCCTTGGCGATAGTTCGCCTCGCTGGAACCGGCTTACCTAATAATTTCGGGCACGACGTTACCCGGTGATCAGATGCTCGACAATAGGAGCAGGGGGGGGGGGGGGGGTTGACGACGACTTGCCTGGCGGGTTCATCCTCTCTCTGGGCACGTCTCGTAAGTCGTCAACGGTGATCTGCCGGCACTGCTCCTCCAAAAACCGCAGCAGGTCATAGAAGGGCGGAATATAGGAGGCCTCGTCCCCGCCGTACCTCTCCTCAAAATGGATTCGAAAGTCGAGAGGTAGACGGGACAGCACGATGCGGAGCAACAAAAAAGCCCATTCGCCCACTGGTAATTCCAGCCGCCTCAACGTATTACAGGCCACTAAGACTGGATCCAACAGGTCCGGACGTAGTCTGGCCCGGTCACTAAGCAGCGGGAGGCTTAGAAGCTGCTTAACATGTTCGTCCGCAATTCGCCGGACGTTGGCGTATCTTCTGGCTAGGAGGTCCCGAGCAGTCTGGTAGGCGTCGTCCGACAATCTCAAGTGGCCGACGACGCCCAGGGCCTCCCCCTCCAGTGAGGCCAGGAGGTACGCCATCTTTTGGCTCGGGGTCAAGTCACTCCGGGCGTCCACTAGGTTGTCGAAAAGACCAACGAATGTCAGCCATTCGGAAAGGACCCCGGAGAACTTTGGCAGGTCCAGAGTTGGGAATCGTCCCAACAGCTCCGGCTGAAGCTGCTTCAGAGAGGAATCGGACAGGTCACTCATCCGAGCTTCACGCGCCTCGGCATACCTGCCTTCAGCCTCGATCAACTCGTCCGTGAGCCACAAGAACTGCTCATAGTCCGCGAAGCAGGAGTCCAGGACTCCCTTCTCCACATCCGAATCCTCGAGCTCAGCGTAAGCCTCCTCCACTGCGGCCCTTCGAGCATCCACCTGCTCGAACCGCTTCATCAAGTTATGGACCCTATCCGGTCGACCTATCAAAGAATGGGCTTTTGTGGCCCAGCGCAACTCAGTCCGCACACAACGGATCAGTAGCTTGGGCGATGACATCACTATTAAATACAAATTACGACGCGGCTCGAGCACAAATTACAAGATAACAAACAAAAAATACAACAAAAATTAACAGTTAATAAATGCAGTTCCTATCAAATCGCGTTGAATAGAAATTACACAAATACGAATTACTACGTATCGACCAAATACAAGTTAGCACAAAAGAAAAGACACAAATTAAATTAACAAATAATAAATACTAGTGCGATCAAATCAAGTTAAATTCAAATGGCGCAAATACAAATTACTACTCTTTAGTTCAAATACAAATTACAATACAAACGAAGATACACAGCACGGTCGATCAACAAAAAATGCCTAGCACGGAAATCGACCCTTCGATAAGTAATCCACTACAACTATCCGACAACGATAATTAACCGATTACGTAAAACTAACCATCTACCTACATGACGTATATCTCTAGAAAAACTCCCGCTTGCGCAACCTAGGGCGCGGTTTTTCAAATTACCCACTAACCAAAATAAAAGGCAAGCAACAAACAACAAAGGGAAATAATTTTATTATTACGTACAAAAAAATATTTTTACGTATTACGGACGGGCGTGATTGTAGATACAAATTAAACCAATCAAACCAACGCTCCCTGCCACCAGAATTGTTTAATTTTTATCAAACACTATGGTCGGGATCGACCGGGGAATCGAACCCGGAACCGCGCTCTGTTACCAGTTTGTTACAGCCTACGGCTGCTCGCTTAAAGGGTCCAATCCTCTGGGGCCCATGAGCAGAAGACTTCCCGAGCAGACGTAGGTCGGGCCTCAATGTGGCCACGTGGAATCTCTCTAATTACACTAAATATACGGGGGAGCGTTCTATACTACGGCCAGTCGACCGGCAGAGGAATTAGGCGGAGCTTACTTACCTATATCCAAGGCGACTGGTCCCTCCGGAGTCGGTCAGGTCACTTGTGGTTGTGTAGTGAAAGGGAAATAAGTGATGTGATGTGTATCTGGGTGTGACTGATGGTGATTGAACCTAGATCTTGGCCGTCGGCAGCAGCCCGAGCGTCGACACCGCTCCAACTTGAGGGGGCCTTCCGAAATTGTCCACAGTCACTTTCTTCTTTCGTCACGATGATAGTCAATTAACTCTATCATGCAATTAACTAACTTACAGAAGCCACTAACTATCGCGGGGTATAAGGTTACCGCACAAAACGCACACGGAGCCTCTGGACCAAAGGTCGCTACCGTTTCGCGTTGCAACAGTTAGTTCTAAAATATCAGAGGCCGCACTAGCTAATATTGTCGAATGCACTTATACAGATTCTGAGTCGGACCCAATAAGTTCCGGGAAAGGCTATCCAAACAGGGAATACGCGTTATAATTCTTAGACAGGATATTTACTAGACGCCCTAACTATTCCGCGGTTCCCGTACAAAATTAACAGCGTGCAGACATTAGCACAGCTGGCAGACGACTGACTGCCCTTGGGCGTTTTACGCACGACCGAATGTCAAATCGGTATGACACTGAGCCGCGCGCCCTCTCACGTTCGTTCTTGAAATTAGCGTTTAGCGCGAACAATATATATTGTTTATTCCCAAATTTGGTCATTTTGAACGCCGTCGAATTACGTTCGAGCTGGCGCGTCACCCGGTGGTATGTAGGTGAAATAAACGCCGCCAGGTGGAGCGGCCGTGTGCGGCTTGCAGTGGCTCAACGCGTGGGCGAAGGGAGTAGTTCGCTGGCCGCGATGCGGTGAAGCCGCGTATCTAGGTTATCGTGGCCGAAGTTCACGCGACCGTATAGGGTCCAGATAGTTAGATTTAGTGCGTGTTACTTCGCTACGTGGATATGTGAATTTTGCAATATTTAACTTGTTCGGGTGATGCGGAATTGTTTACGCGCGCGTCGAGTAAATATACGGTCTAGTCGCCTAAGCTGGTCCAGGTCTCAGACATTTACACATCATTAAACACTACTTGCCATGCACCTCACACCCACTTACGGCCTGACCGAGCCTTGGGGCGATCTAAGATTCGGAAACACGTAAGTTCTGTATTTCCCTAGCCTTCTCCCATATAGCTAAGTATTATAGGACATTTCCACCAGGCCATTCGGCCCCGTCCTTAGTTGTTCGTCGAGTCTACAGCTATGGGCCCCTGTGTGATCGACCTATGTCGGGACAGCTAGGGGCGTGTACATATATATATTTATAGTTCGTAATCATTTATATTGTAAAATTTATTTAAAAAAAAAACTCCCGCTGGGTTTCTTGCTGGTTCTTCCCAGGACAGAGGGTTTTTTTCGAACCAGTGGTAAAGTAAAAAATGACTTTCAATAAGAATTACATATGTAATGTATATTGAATAAAAGTTATTTTATTCTATTCTATATATATATATATATATATCGTTTATACTTCTGCCAGACCCAACTTTCATTACCATACATTAAAGTAGGGACTAACACAACATTATGAATTGCCATACGTGCCTTCTTTGACACATTCTGACTCTTCATAATAGCGTATAGAGCCCCATTCACACTATTTGCTGCGTTCACTCATCGTTCTATATCCTTATCATATCTACCATCCCTGCTAAATAAACATCCCAAATATACAAACTCATCCAATTGCTCAATCAACTCCCCTTTTATTCTTATTTCACATAACGGTTTACTTTCTTCTCTTCCAAAAACCATCACTTTCGTCTTACTTTCGTTCACTTTCATACCCCTTTCTTTTTACGACCAGTTCATTAAAGTAACCATCATTTGCAACTCGGCCGCCGACGATGCAAATATGACTTGATCATCGGCGTTGAAAAGGCATTTGACGGTCAACTCACCCATTCTCAACCCACATTTTTCAACTTTCAAAGTTTGCAAACAACTATCCATAAATAGATTAAACAGCCACGGAGATGCTACACAGTCTTGTCTAACACCATTTTGAATGCCAAACCAGTCCGAGTAGACCCCGTTGATCCTGACACAAGCAATATAAAGAGTAAAATTAATTTTACGGATTTTATCGCGTATATTAACTTATTTTTATATTTCCGACGTTTCAGGTGCTTTCCAGCACCCGTGGTCACGGTGGACTGAGGTGACAACGAGTGCAGCAAAGCACCCGAAACGTCGGGAATATAAAAATAAGTTAATATACGCGATAAAATCCGTAAAATTAGTTTTATTTAAATGTGTACTGTATATATTGAGACTATAACGGCTTTGCACCAGTCTTCCGGTACCCGCTTCAGTTCCCAACATAAATTAAACAAGGTGTACAGCAGGCCTGCAACCACACCCTCTCCAGCCCTTAGCATTTCGAGTGACACTTTATCATATCCGGCTGCCTTACCTGGTTTCATGCTTTTCATTGCTTTCATTATTTCATCTACACTTATCTCCCTACCTCTCTCCATATCTCTCGGAATTTCTATTTCACTTGATTCAAACGACTCTTCCCTCTTAAACACGCCTTCAAAGTATTCCTTTCATCTCTTTAAATTCGAAACTTCATCATTCAGCATACAGCCATTCTCGTCTCGTATAGCATTCATTCTAGGCTGTTTTGAATTTCTCCTGGCAGTTCTTACGACCTTCCAGAACATTTTAACATTTGTCTAGAAGTTACCAGATATCCTTCTATCATTCTTTTCTATCCTTTCTTGCCTTTTCCTTTCAACAACTTCTTTTACTCTCTTATTTATACGTCTAAAGTCTGCCTTTTTTCTTTCAATCTCATGATTCATACCGCCAGAATTACCAGCTTTGGTTGCTAGTAAATCTAGCAATGCTCTCTTCTTTGCTTCGACTTCCATCCGTACCTCATCATCCCACCACAACGTATTACTTTTCCTTTCATTCTTTCTCTTACTTGCACCACATACTTCGGTGGCTGCATCCACAAAAACTTTCTTAATATTATTCCATACAGTCTTCAAGTCTAAACCACTTATATCTTCCCTCAGTCTACATTTATACTTCTCTTTCACTCCTTCATCTTCTAACCTCTTTATTCTTATACACTATAAACAGTGATAGACACTGAAGTCCGATGCCGCTAACGCTTGAATAGACCATTAATTCGACATAAGACCAAGTAATGATCCGTCCCTACGTTGGACCCACGGTAAACCTTGTATCTACCACTGCGCTCCTCATTCTTTCATCCACAATTATGAAATCTATCATACTTCTATCGTCCCCTCTTTCCCAAGTATACATGTGAATCCTCTTATGGCGAAAGAAAGTGTTCGCCACAAAAAGATTCTTTTCCACACATACGGTCTTCACCATTCTCATTTATTCTTTCATCGCCAAACATTCCTAATATCCTTTCATAACCAGACCTCTTCACCCCAACCCTGCCATTAAAATCTCCTAGCATAATAATATTTTCATTTTCCTTACATGTCGTCAACATCAGCCTTACATGTCCCAAAACTGCTCTCGGATATAAGTGGACTTATACATATATGGGGCGTACACTCCAAGCACGAACAACTTCTTTAAGCCCACTTTCATTCGTATCCACAGCAGCCTTGGGCTTACACATTCACACTCTTTCACACTTTGACCCATTCTTTCTGAAAGGATGACACTGACTCCCTGGCATGCCCACTCGGTCTCGTCTACACCAGACCAGTAAGCGGTATACATGCCATGTGCAGTGACATCTCTTCCCTTTCGTTTCGTCTCATTCACACATAACACATCTATACCTCTATCATTCATCATTTCGCATACTTCATCCATTTTATCATTCATTGCTCCACATACATTCAGCGTAGACAGACGGGCCTCCATAATCCACTTTTCGCCCCTCCGGGAGACAGAGAACCTCGTCGCCGGTTTTTCTCCCGGAGTTTTTTCGCACCCCTGCTCCATTAAAGGGGCGCCGGGAAGTCAGGGCCATTTCTTCTACTTCTTGGCTCATGGTGCGAACTAAGGGGTGGTAGATTTTACGCCGCTACCATACGGTGAGTACAGTAAAGGAGTGGGATAATTTGCCGGCGTCTATCTTTACGTCCGAAAACAATCTGGGCATCTTTAAGGCAAGACTGAATAAGCTTTTTGTTATGCTAAAACAGTGCAATTTACCATCGAAGGCTACATCACCAAATGGTGGTAATATGTGGTAAGTACTACTGGGTGGGATTGAGGTCAAGCACTTGCTAATAATAAGTAAAAAAAAATACTAAAAAAATATTGTATTTATTTTCTTTAAAAATCCTTTTGTCGAGAGCTGGCGGTGAAAGAGTCCATCGTTCCATTTCATTCGGTAAGTGTTTGTAAGAGTAGAAAATGCCAGAACAATCTTATGGCTTCCGATATAGAGAGGCTAGAAGTCTGTTCTAAAAAACCAACAGCAAAGCACCAACAATTCCTCAAGCACCTGATGCTGAGCCGTAAGCTCGTTTACCTCTTTTTCCTATAAAAAGCCGAATTAAGATATATTTTTAGTTGTCTCACCATTATTTTAATAATAATAATAATGTCCTCCAGATCGAATTTCGGTCACGGCGGCCAGTCTCAACGGAGACTAGCCATCGGCGCAGGGCAGCATTATAGTGCCCAAGTGTATGCGCAAGCACAGGTGTACTCTCTATTCCCTCACTCTAATAGTCCGATGGGGCGGTAAACCGCCATGACCGGAGGGAGATCAGGCGCAGGACCAACGGCTTTACGTGCTTTCCGTGGCACGGGGGTCAGACACCGTCAACTTTCTGACTCCGGACACCTACTTAGAATTTCTTGATGGAAAAACTCAATATGTGATTTTTTGGCCCGACTTGGGATTCGAACCTGGGACCTCATGATTAGCAGTCGCACTACTACAACCTCTAGACCAACGAGGCAGTCAATATTTTTATAGTTTTACATTTCAAACAAGTTTACTTTTAAGATAATAAAATATAAATAAAATACTAGAACATTGCTACGGCCCCTGAGAGCCAGAGCTCATCAAATGTGTCTGGTGTGACGTCAGCATTGTTTCTATATCGTTGTATTGAAAACTAGTGCCACTGCATTGTAGTGGCACTAGCTTTCAATTCAAAGATAAAACTCTATTATGAATGCATTATATGTAGACGTCATAACGTTAAGTGTTTCGTAAGCAGCGCGTGCGAACGCGGACCTTGGGGTATTTACATACATACGTATGAATTATTCTGAGACGCGGACGGTATCAGAATCAGAAATTATTTATTTGCCTACTTGTGTATTTACATTTGCATCCTCACGGTCAGTGAGCCGCGCATGGGTGAGTCAGCAATACTTATAGGACATGAAGAAAAAAAATAGAAGAAAAACTCTTTCCCGCCATTTTAAAATTATTTTTCTGTCAGTGAATCTAACGAAAAAAGTTGAAACGCTCTGAAGTTTTATTACAAAAGAGATAAATGCGACTCCACCGCGTAAAACTTTTGTGACGTTTATGGGCTTGATGCATTGTGAGTAGGAGTGGCACAAAGTTGGTTCAAGCATTTTCAGTCCGAGCATATTGATGTCAAAGATGCAGCTCGCTCTGGTCGCCCTCATACGGATGAGTCGATACCATACTGGAAAGGAAACGGTTAAGGAAACTCCGTAGGGATCCTCTTTTTTGACATTTATCAGACTTTTTTGCCCGACTACAGAGGCTAATGTGCTCAAGTACTAAGTGCTCAAGAGACCAAACGCGTGGAAGATTTTAATGATTCTTACGTCAATCGATTTATCTTAATCTTGTGAGTCACTAAAGACATGACAGTAATCGAAATATGGAGACAAACAGATGCCACATTGCTTAAAATAATAAACACGACGAACTATGTCAAATGCGTTCTTATCTTTATCGTTTTTAATAACCATTTAGGATCTAGAGGGATTTAAAATTGGGTGGCGACCAATGTCGCTGAAATTTTCAAAACTAATTAAAAAGCCGAGATAGAGCACTCTTTTTTTTTAAAAAAAAGGTTACCTCCACACTATGATTTTCTCCTGTATCGTGAGGTCAGCAGCTAACTTACGTCCTAGGTGGATCTGTGTTTGCTGTGTTTTGCTTATTCATAATAGAGTTTATACAATAAAATTATTAAGTATTTCGTTTGTTTTTGTGTACTTATTTGCTAGCCTTAATTATCTTATCCTAAGAGAGCGTGAGGCTCCCGTGTTGTCGGTGGGCCATCGCTTATAATTTTTCTTGTAGGATCATATTATATAATTTCACTTATTCTATAATTGGTCCTGAAGGGATTGAATACTCCGTGCGCCAGGTAGGCGTAACCGGGGGATTCTAGGCCTTCCATTTCCAACGCGGACGGTACCATGACAGATCAGTTCAAAAACTGTTCTTTTGTATGTTTTATAAGTTACAACAGGTATTATGAGGCAGATATTCACATGTTTAAGCTCCGACCAATTAGATTTTGTTCCAAATGTAAAGAATTTTCGGAATTAATGTGAAAAATGAGTTTTTATAGAATGAAGGGAATATGATTTTTTTTATTGAAGTCGAGCACACTGTCCACCAGATGGTAAGTGAACACTGTACATCTATCCTCGATTAGAATCAAATTGTAGATGTTTCATAAGAAACACACCAAAATTATGCTCCTAGGTATCTATTCTGTGCGGGCGTGGTCCATCCCCGGTTAAGCTGATCATTTCATGCTGCAGCCATAATATTTTTTTTATGTCCTTGCTCTTGAATGTACCTCTATGACGTAAAAACGATAAGATTTTTAAGATTGTGTAGTGTATTATATAAAAATAAATGAAAAATTTCAATCCCACACCTTAATAAAATAAAAGTATATAATGGAGGTCTGAGTTCTACAGCATAGGGCGTGACTGTCGTGCTAATGATTTTCTTTTCAGATGTTTATGATCCCACAGCAAAATAAGCGACTTTTTATTATCTCCGATATAAAAATAACATTAAATAAAAGTATAAAGCTAAATCTATGTCTATAAATATTTAAATAAAATTTAAGTGTTTGTCTGAAATATCATAATAGCTGCCTTTTATACCATACATATCTTTATACGTGTCTTTATATATTGTGAGGGAATTATTTGCACGCCATTAGGACATGAAACGATATTTAAAATTATTTTCTGTATCTTTCTGTTCGTCCGTCCGGGCTAATATTTGCAAACTTTGGAATTGCTCAACCGGTTGTAATGAATCTTGACGAACAGATAGAGCGCAATAGCAATGTAATTTTTATTTTATTCGAAAAATATTGAGAGTTTTTTGCCAAAATTTTATGAAATAAATGATCTTTGATGATCATCTTAAAACTAAATAACGCCTCTTAATAGATCATACCTGGGCGAAGCTTGGGTGATTCGCTAGTTGTTAATAATATTATTAGTTATTATGAATAACTTATGCGTTACTTATTCATTATCATATTATCACAACAATCATCTCATTCTTTTTGATATATTGAAAATCACCGCAAGTTGAGGTGATTATCTGATGAAACATGCAGAAATTCGATACATGCATGAGCTCACTAACGTGCTTTATGGCAAACTGAAGGGAGGCCTATATTCAGCAATGAACTTGTGATGGTCTATAATGATGATGATCATCGTCATCATCATTACAGACGTTCAAAACGATGTTAAATAAATATAAACGTAACACGAACATGTGGGTATGCATAATAAATTAACATCAAAATATTACAAGACGTTGTGTTCTTCTCGTGAGCAGAATCTATTATCCTTTGGAAATGGTTTCTCTGCATTACGTAAACATATAAGACTTCAGCTGAGCTTTAAGGGGATGAAACGTGTTTTCAATGTAGTGAATAAAATCAAGATATCACAGGAAATGGATGTCATTTAAGCCTTTATATTTTTATTCTTTTTTTAACTAGATAAAGTCAATGAGGTTATACTTTAAAATGAGCAACAAACCGGGTAACCATTATATTGAAAACAGACGTCTAAGTTCTCAAGGCTAACAACGTAATCTGCAATTTGATTCTTAATAAAGTTTAGATTTGTGTGTTTTGCCTCATCATCTTACCGCCCTAAGTTCGTTATTCTGCAAAGTAATTTACATGAATGTCACAAAGTCTAGCCAAGGCTATATTACGTAAAACTTGAGCTGGTTTAACTTAAGCGTTGGCTTAATGAAGGAGCTCCTCTATGTTCAGATGCGTACAAGCATAAAACTTCGTTTGGGTGGATTTTAAAGCAAACATAAACATAATTTTTTTGTTTCTCTGACCTTTAATACGATTTTTTAATCAAAAGAGTATACTTATATAGCGGTTTTCTATGTCTCATCATCATCATCATTACAGCGCTTCACAAGTCCACTGCTGAACATAGGCCTCCCCCAAGGAATGCCACAAAGCACGGTCCTGAGCCACCTGCATCCATCGACTTCCTGCATATCTTACCAGGTCGTCACTCCATCTAGTGTGGGGACGCCCTACACTTCGCCTGCCGGCACGAGGCTGCCACTCAAGAACCTTCCTTCCCCATCGGTTGTCGGCTCCACGAGCCACATGGCCGGCCCATTGCCACTTCAGCTTACTAATCCGTTGGGCTATGTCGGTCACTCTGGTTCTACTGCGGATATCCTCATTTTTGAGTTTATCACGCAGAGAAACTCCGAGCATAGCCCTCTCCATAGCTCGCTGAGCGACCTTGAGCTTCCTCATCCGGCCAGCAGTGAAGGACCACGTCTCAGTTTCCGTCATCACTGGCAACACGCACTGGTTGTACAGTCTCGTTTTAAAGGTTTGAGGTATACCTGACGAGAAGATTTGCCGTAATTTCCCGAACGCTGCCCAATCGAGTTGAATCCGTCGATTGACCTCTCGGTCGAAGTTGGACTTACATAGTCAGACTATTTGTCCCAGGTAAACATACTCATCAGCAACTTCGAGCTTAGTGCTCCCAATAACTACCAGCATAAGTGTGACATGGACATTAAACATGATCTTTGTTTTGTCCATGTTCATCTTAAGACCTAACCGTTGGGAAGCACTATTGAGGTCATTGAGCATAGTGCGTAGATCCTCCAGCGATTCTGCCATAAGGACTATATCGTCGGCAAATCGAAGGTGAGTGATGTCTCGCCATTGATGTTGATACCGTATACTTTCCAGTCCAGAAGCTTGAAAATGTCTTCCAATGCAGCGGTGAAGAGTTTCGGGGATATGACGTCACCCTGTCTTACACCTCTCTGCAATTGAATAGGTTTCGTACTCTGGTTCTGTACTCGGATAGCCATCGTAGCCTTACTATACAAACAATTCAGCACTTAAATTTACCGACAGTCAACTTGGCACCGCTGAAGGGATTGCAGCACCGCCCAAATTTCGACGGAATCAAAGGCTTTCTCATAGTCCACATACGCCGGACATAGTGGCGAATTGTACTCCTCTGACTTTGTACAATTTGCCGAAGGGTATGTATGTGGTCTATGGTGCTAAAGCCCTTTCGGAAACCAGCTTGTTCGGGAGGCTGGAAGTCGTCAAGTCTGCGCGCGAGACGATTCGTAATGACTCGCGAAAACAGCACGTAGACGCGGCTCAGAAGGGAAATCGGTCTGAAGTTCTTCAAGAGAGCGTTGTCGCCTTTCTTGAAGAACAAGAACACCGCATTTCTGCTCCAAGCCTCCGGTGTAATGCCACCATGGAGGACGGAATTAAAGAGCTTCTGAAGGACTTCAAGTACCGGTTTTCCACCCGTCACCCGTTTTGAGAAACTCCGCTGTAATTCCATCCTCGCCTTGGGCCTTGCCGTTTGCCGGCGCTGGAGAGCCATTCTAATCTCGCTCAGACTGACGTCCGTGATATCATCGGAATAATGTCGGATAAGACTCCCTCTTGGATCGTTACTCACACTCGCGTGTGGCTCCAACGATGACGTGTACAGCTCCCCATAGAACCTCTCAATCTCACTCAAAATCTCAGGTGCCCCGGAAAAGATGCTGCCACATTCTGTCTTCAGCTTTGACAATTGGTTTTTTTTGGCAGACAGATTTCTTTGTGTATATAATAATAATTTTTAGTTATTACTATTTATTTAATATATCATATATTATTTTTTCATTCATCTTCATGATTATAGCTCTTCATATGCCTACTGCTGAACATATCTTCCCCCCCCCCTCATTCTTCCTGCATATCTTAAAGCCGGCTATGAAAGTTGGCCACACGTATTCACACTTTAGCTTATTGATCTGTGTCTATGGCGAATACGTAAATTTTGATAAAAAGTAAAAATCGTCTTCAAAACTACAAGAAGTAAAATAATTTCTACACAATTTCTTCTAAAGTCGGTGCTAGTGTAATCATTAAAATCTGATAGATTTTAATAGATGATAGTATCACCATCAAGTGTAAATTAGATGTAAAATAACCAGTATGATTACAGCTAGAGAAAAGAGCCTACTCTTCTGTCGGCAACGCACTTGCAATTCCCTTGTTGTTGCACTTGTTCATGGACGGCGGTAGTCACTTACCATCAGGTGAGCCATATGCTTGTTTGCCCCTCCCCTATAAAAAAAGAAAGCAGGGTCCAAAAGTGTATCCCCACCTTTGGATCTTGCACTGCAATCGACAATGCGCCTGCCAAAATATTAATTACGCCAAATCTTCTTTATACTAGGAGAGGCTCATTAACAATAGATATTACTGATTGACAGATTCTTAGAAATTTCAATTATTTTGAAATTTTTCAAATTTTTTTTTATTATCATAGTTTTTAATATTGTAGATAAAATTAAGTATTATTTCAATAATTATGTTTGGCTTCAAATTTTAAACATACATTAATTTCTAGCAAATAAATGTATTTTATTTATTTCCTCTCTATATTAGCGGTAACAGATGGCCAAGCGACCTATGTGCTACCAATTTCTAATATCAACGGGATTATGTCACTACCTACAAGATGGCAACAAGTTATCGAACAAAATGGTATATATATATATATATATATATATATATATATATATATATATATATTATAATTAAATGGAATTATACTTTAAAATTTGTATATAAAAATCTGTATATAAAATACGAAGAAACTATTCCCCCGACCTATTATTATGAATATAACGGAATTTTATAAGTCAGATCAAAACACATGCGTTTGTATGCATATAAAATAAAAATGAGTGCGATTTTTAAATTTTTGCAGACGTATTAAGAACCGGTGATCATACAACAAATTCATGACTATTAAGTATGTGGTATTCACACTTGAATCATGATATTATCTCATAATAGATGCGTGTAGTTTGAGTTTTTCAAACTCTCGCATTATTTTTCATTAAAATATAATAAATATATTGCTTTATGTATTTTAAAGGTTAAATTAAAACTAGGATATAAAACAAAATTCTTAGATAATTGTATTTTTATTTGAAAATTAGGTAATCGTTGCACCTCAAAAGAAAAAAAAAGAAAACTTTTGGGTATTATTTATAATATCCAATTATGATCAAATAAAGTAAGTTGTAGCTGTATTTTACGTCTATGGGTAATGCAGGCTACATGATCAAAGCTCCGAGACTGATTCGATTGAGCCAGCGCATCCAGAAGAAAGGTTCGAAGCACTTTATAGTTCACCCACCCAATCTGATTGAATCAATAGTATTAAAAATACATTGTTCCTTTCAACAAATTTCTTTTATAAAATTCCTATTTATTGTTATAAAAACGTTCTAAAAATTATGATATTTACTTCTCTTTTTAATAAGTTTATAATGTTGTTATTGAGATTAAAAAGGACACTTTTCTATTGATCAGTTTAGGGGTTCAGCCATCATATAATAATTGCCTGCTACAATTATATGTATAATTTTGTTTTCTCCATCCGTCCTAATTTGTTATAGCAATTTTATTACCATATCGAGTAGGAGTCACATTAAATAACTTTCACTTATTTAGGGTTCCGTGCCTCAAAAGGAAAACACGGAACCCTTATAGGATCACTTTGTTGTCCGTCTGTCTGTCTGTCTGTCTGTCAAGACCCTTTTTCTCAGGAACGCGTGGAGGTATCAAGCAGAAATTTATATCAAATACTCAAGTCTACTATCCCTTAGAGCTGTGAAAAAATCAAACTTCTAAGCCAACGCAATTAAAGGATACAGCCGTTTATGCCGCAAATTTTCGACATTCGCAAGGGAATCAAAACCTACAGGGTACTTCCCGTGAACTCAGAATCTTAAAATTTGTTAGAAGCAACGTATTTTAGCACAGATAAAGGAAAAATTGCAAAAAGCATAAATTTTTAGTTACATCATATAATTAAAATAATTTTAACTTACGGATTTGTTCGGAACCCTAGGTGCACGAGTCTGACTCGCACTTGGCCGGTTTTTTTTCTTAATATCAAACTTGAAAGTGGCCTTAAAATTTAACTAATTAATAAAGTCTAACTTCGTTTCGATTTATCTTTGCTTAACTTTTTTTTAGTGTTACTGGATACTGTGTATAATGTCCATTCATTAATTCATTACAGCTAATAAAACTCCACTACTGAACATAAACTTCCCGCAATGATTGTCTCATATATCCATAAATCCCCCACGATTTTGCCATATTTGCCACGCTGGGCAGGCAGGTTGGCAGCCGCAGGTTTTCATTATTTTGAGTTTTTATCAGGAAGATGCTACTGCCCATATTCTGATTCATCTTCCCTCTGTCGCCTCTTACGACACCCACGGTAAGATATGGGCTAGTGGATATTCTTACACCGCAACTACACGGTTAATTATGTACACGTGTATTATGTACACGTTCACTATTAAGTGTACCACATTGTGAGTATTGCTGAAATTGTAAGTTAGACTTTTTGCTTTATACGTGGATACTGAATTAAAACAATATTTTTCCTGTCGATGCCATAAGACTCGTCTATGTGAAAAGACGTCTGGCGTTGCGGTCGTTAATCCACCTGGATCACAGAGCAACACTGGCCACCGGCGGCCTGGACGGGGGGAAGAAATAACATTTTTTCTTGGTAAAGAACTATCTGGCAGTTTTGGTGTCGATAAATCTGCACACACAAATACAATCGTATGTTACTACGAAACTCACATATAACAATTATAACAATAAAGTAACAATTTCACACACATATAGATATAATTTAATAGTATCGCTTGACACGTGACGACGCGACAGGGACATCTTGGATACATCGGATCACTCGCTAGACCGATTCGCATATTGTATGAGGGCGAACGTCTTATGTTCACAAAGGGGAACGCCTACCTAGACGGCTACTTCCCTCCAATCCGCTGATGGCCTGTGTTGCTCTATGCCCTGGAAGAATGACAATTTCAGCAAATCCTTCTTACAATGGGGAATTTCATTAGCAGCAGTGGATTATCAGAGGTTGATTTTAAAGAAGAAGTAAAAGAAAAGTCATGAAGAGTTTTTGTAACATGTATGTTATGGTCTTGAGTGGTAGCCTCGTAACGGTAAGTGAAGTGTGGGTGGCCGTCCACTAGGTAGAGCGATGTATGGTAAGATATGATGGGAGTTAATGGAAGCAGATGGCTCAGAAACGTGCTTTGTGGCATCTCTTAGGAGAGGCCTATGATCAGCAGTGGATTTGTGATGGACTGTAATGATAAATGATGATAATGAAAAATATAGAGTTGGTTCGTTCCATTGATGAAGTACTTAAACTAATTTCAGCATAGTTTACCCTCACTAATAGAACAGTGTTTGATAATTATGTTTCAAACCTAATACCAAAAGCGTGAAATTGTCGATAACTTTGAAGTTTGGCTAAACTTACTACGACGGTGTCGTCGGGAACTACTTTGATATAAATACAGTTAAAATGTATATCTACCTAAAGGCATTCAATAGGCCGGAGAAAAAGTTTCTTCGTATTTTGATTGTATAAAATTGAAGAAAAATCTCTTTGGTTGTACTGTTTGTATCTGGCTGGTTTTAATATCAGTACATATAGGACAATACATGAAGAAAAAGAAAAATGAAAAGTAAAAGACACTTTCACAGACTAACTAGCTAACTAGTAGATTCTAAGACACTTTCCCGCCATTTTTCAATTGTTTTTCTGTCCGCCGAATTGAGTGCATCTAACGAAGAAATTCGATACATTCTGAAGTTTTATAGAAAACGAGGGAAAAATGCGGCTCACGCCGTGAAAAAAATTGTGACGTTTATGGACCCAATGCAGTATGAGTCAGGGTGGCACAAAGTTGGTTTAAGTGTTTTCAAAACGGCTGGAATTGATCAACAGAAAAGAAGTGGTCTTTCATCATGATAAAGCCAGACCACAGACATCTTTGGCCACTCAGCAAAAATTGAGAGAGCTAGGTTGGGAAGTTTTACTTGGATGCATTAATTCTGCCCTTGAACCCTCCGATTTTCACTTGTTTCCAGGAAAGTTAGACAGATTACATTACAGACTGTGAAGCCAGTAACGTTGCATAGGTTGTAGCCGCTTAAGGTTGCTAGAAACAAAGTTAATGAAACCCCTCATTTACAAAATAAATCAAAGGAAGACTTTAATTTAGTGTTGAGGGAAATAATATTAAAAGCTCAACCTGTATTATAATTGTGAGATTAACACGCTATGTCATTAAGAACGATATCGATGTTAAACACTCTTTAGTGCAGTAAGAAGAGGACCTGATAAAAGATCTAGGTAAAATACTTGTTTTCGAACGCGCAAGTAAATTATTTGTTCATTGCGCAAGGCATGTTTGTTTAAATCGACTTACTTGGGTGTTAATCGTTAAGTAATTTGGCAAAAGAAATGTTAGTTTTCGGGTCTGGAGTGTGAAATGATTTTCCCCGTACAAGAGGATAATAAGTATTATTTTTTCTATTTTCTTTTACATGAAGGCATTTCGTATAGGTAAAATGCACATGAACAAATATACGGACACGAATCTAATTTTATTAATTTCTTTAAAACCTTTATAATGTGTAATAAAGGTTTAAGGTAAGTGTACAATTGGCGGACTTAATGCCTTTAGGCATTCTCTACCAGTCAACCACAAGCTAAGCAGAGAAACTTAAGCAGAGCGCCATAAAAACATGAAATTATAATATACATCAATATAAATATAAAAACAAACATTAAATACGTGTAAATACACTAATTGACATATATTCCTAAATAATATACTCCATATCTGATACAGAAAATACACAATTTTTAAATAATACATATTAATATACACATTTTAAGCATACTTACATACGAACATATACAATATAAACATTGGGTCAGGGGAAAAGTTTCTTCGTATTTTCTTCGGGTAGTAGATATTTTTATCCGCCACTACACGGGGCATGTCACTACATATAAGACGACAACAAGTTATCGAACAAAATTGCACTTATATGGTCCCCACTCACGGTCAGTTAAACTGTTCAGTTTAACTGACGTACATCCAAAAACTGACCGTGAATGTGAAATCTTAAGTTGAAATTTTTAACTGAAGGTAACACACGGATTTTATCCGGGCGTGCTGTCAGTTAAACTGCTCCGTTGAACTGACGTACATCCAAAAACTGATCGTGAATGTGAAATCTTAAGTTAAAATTTTTAACTGACAGCAATCCACGTTTTTTTCCGGTCGCACCGTAATCCGCTGGCTTCAGTTCGTTTCCATTATTGGTAAGTACATATTTTCTTAGTAGCTTTTATATATATTTTATAATTTTTTATAACATGTGTTAAGATTTTATATTATTATTTTTTTATTAATATAACGTTACCCCCACACTAGGATATTCTCCTGTATCGTGGAGGCAGTTTACAAACACAAATTGCACAAGGACAAACATCCAGACCCGGAACAATCATTTGTAGGCCATACAAATAATTGTTCCGTGCGGGATTCGAACCCGCGCCGCAATACATTGCTAAGCCACAGCGCCACGGAGCCGTTATATATATAGAGAAGTTGGTTTGACAGAGGATGGAGACCAAGGTGATGGTAATGATGTCACCTTCCTTATGGTGGACTCAGAAGGTATCTATATATCACCTTTATGTTGGTGCTATCCGAAGGTGGGTATAGGATCTCAGTGACGACACTAGATAGAAAGACCGCGTTTGAACTCATTTGAATGGGCTCATAAAGACCTAGGTGACAGTTATGATCTCACCTTTCTAATGGTGTAATCCGAAGGTTGATATAGGATCTCAGTGGCGGCACTAGATAGAACGATCGTGTTTGAGATCATTTGAAAGGGCTCATAAAGACCTAGGTGACTGCTGTGACCTTACCTTTCTGATGGTGCAATCCGAAGGTGGATATAGGATCTCAGTGACGGCACTAGATAGAACGGTCGTGTTTGAACTCATTTGAAAGGGCTCGTAAAGACCTAGATGACTGTTATGACCTCACCCTTCTGATGGTGCAATCCGAAGGTGGATATAGGATCTCAGTGGCGGCACTAGATAGAACGATCGTGTTTGAACTCATTTGAAAGGACTCATAAAGACCTAGATGACTGTTATGACCTCACCTTTCTGATGGTGTAATCCGAAGTTGGATATAGGATCTCAGTGGCGGTAATAGATAGAACGGTCGTGTTTGAACTCATTTGAAAGGGCTCATAAACACTTAGTTGACTGTTATGATCTCACCTTTCTGATGGTGCAATCTGAAGGTGGGTATAGGATCTCAGTGACGGCACTAGATAGAAGGATCGTATTTGACCTCATTGGATTAGATTTCATGGGTTTAATTTTTTTGCACGGAACCCTAATTCTTTTTCTAAATTAAAATTAGCCTAAGTTCCTCCATATAATATCAGTTATCTGCCACTGAAAGTCTCGTCAAAATCGGTTCAGCCGATTCGGAGATTAGCCGGAACAAACAGACAGACAGACAGACAGATAGAAAGAAAAATAGACAAAGATTTTAAAAATTGTGTTTTGTTATAAGTACCGTATGTACTTTCATATGCATTTAGTAAAAAAACTGTTATTTTGACATTACATATAGACACTTCAATTTTATTTATTTGTATAGATATATATTAATAGACAGGAAATGCTATTAAATAAGATTTAGGTATTATTAAATATCATTTAATTTATCTATATATATGATATTTTATAGAAGTCACGCAAACCAAACGCCCACAGCCACGCCCCACATTTGAACTAGGACTGTTGATAAAATATCGATATATCGAAAAATCTATTTTATTATTTAGAAATACCGATATTTATTTCTAATATTTTTGTCGACATATATTGAAATATAAGTTTGATATTGAAATATAGATATACGACAGTCGATATATTTTTTTAAATAATTTAATTTTTTATTTTTTCACGTAAATAATTTAATCTACAACACCATCGTAAACTTAAATCCTAATTCTTGATGGACCCAATCTACTATACTTTATTTACACTATATTATGTTTTTCATTTTTCCCCAGTTCATTTATTTGCTTATTATCTTAAAAAGAAATGCAATTTTGTAAAGTATATTTCCGTGATATTAAAATCACTATAATTTATGAAACTTAGTACTACTTTACTTACTGTGAGTTTTGGCAGGTGCTTGACCAATGACGGATGGTTGCTTCTGTTTTATCGTTTAAATAATCGTTTGAAGTGGATTTTTAGCAAAGTGATGCGATTATGTGTATTAAGTGTCTGCACATGTGAGCTATTAGAGAAAACGAAGAAATAAGTGCTTCGATGTTGGTATAAGCTTCAAGTTATTTTAATCGCTTAGGCGTCTTATGATTTACTTCCGTGCTATCAGAAATAGCTGTTAAATACTTGATTTCTTCAGCTTCTTCGTCCAAAGCATCTGAACAAATTACTTCTACAATCAATCTTTTAGTGTCCAATAATTGGAGTATTGAAACAGCTGAACATATAAAACAACGACTATTTTTGAAAACTCTTACTGACAAATATTGGTAAACATAATGATCTTATTTAAATTAAACAATAATTCAAGTTAAAGTTACAGCCTATATACGTCCTAATGCTGGGCACTCCTCAGCTGGCCAGGCCTCTCCTAACTTCTGAGAGGGTTTTATGACAACGTCTGCCGCGCTGCCCAATGCGTGTTGGCGAACTTAACGTTTTCTTAAATTTTTATTTTATTTCTCAGACATGCAGGTTTCCTCACGATGTTTTCCTTCATCGCCGAGC
Organism: Parnassius mnemosyne; assembly: GCA_963668995.1. Classification (NCBI taxonomy): domain Eukaryota; kingdom Metazoa; phylum Arthropoda; class Insecta; order Lepidoptera; family Papilionidae; genus Parnassius; species Parnassius mnemosyne. The sequence continues at coordinate 38,880,514 of CAVLGL010000035.1, read as the reverse complement.
ACGTGGTAAATCAGCACTTAAAATTGCAATTAACAATTTCATTGGTCCGGGGGGGGGGGGGGGGGATCGAACCCGGGTTGCTCGCGTACTGTGAAATTTACAGCGAGCGCTAACCATCTGAGCTACCATGGCTCTTTAATAATTAGGTTATAGTTCTTAGTAAAATAATTACTAAGAACTATAACCTAACATTTTCATACATTTATAATTTAATTTGATTAATAAATGTACTAAATTATAAACTGTGTGAATCATTTTTAAGCAATAAGTATCAATATATCGCTTATGTTTCCCATATATAAAACTCCGATATTAATATATTTATAATTATCGATATATTGAAAATCCGATATTTTAAAAATATCAACAGCCCTAGTTTGAACTGATCAGTTGGAATGATCAGTTGAACTGACCGTGTGTGTCGAAATTTTTTTGGATTAAATCCGTTTGAAATGATCAGTTGAACTGATGTCAGTTTAACTGACCGTGAGTGGGGAACATTATACTATAATTAAATGTAATTATACTTTGAAATAAAATGTCTTGAATTTGTATATAAAATACAAAGAAACTTTTCCCCCGATCTCTTATATAATTTATAATAACATTCTATATTTACATAAGCAGAAACATTTAAGAAAGTTAGCCACTGGAAGATCAGACACCATTCTCCCGAAAGCAGTTTTCTAATATGTGGAGGTGATTTAGTATACCACTTTAAATTTTGACTTTTATTTTCCATCAATACTGTCGCATAATGACACCATGTTCCAAAAAGGACTTAACCATCTTTTTTTCTCGGCTACCTTTATTTATTTTAAATTTCATTATTAAACAGAACCTCATGATCAATTTGGCATTTGTTTAAGTTTATTGTATCCATTAAATAAAATTATAGAAAATTTCATGACAGCGCCAGTCAGACAGAGTTTGTGGCATATTTTTTAGGTCAGCTAGTGGTATGGGTTAAAGTTCATTCATTACAGCTCATTAAAGTCCACTGTTGAATGGGCTATATTCAACAGTGGACCCATAAATTGTCTTTTTATGAGGATTTTGCTATAGTTGCCATGTTTGGCGGGCGGTTTTGGAACCGCAATCTTCATTATAATATAATCGAGTTATTCTCAGGTAGGGTTACTAGATGACAGGAATTTTCCTGACATGTCCGGAATTTTAGCTCTCTGTCAAGAAAACAGGAAAAATTTTAAATTGTCAGGAATTTTGAAATAAAATATTTTGCTAAAATTTTTAAATATTGTCTGTCTATCCTATAAAAAATACATTTTTGGATAGGTAGTTGAGGCGTGCTGAAAACTTGGTAAATACCTATCCAAAAAAGGTCTACCAGCTCTCAAAATATTTGGTGCCTCTGCGTCAATGTCAGAAAATTTATTGAAAGGTGAGGTATACTGCCAGGAAAACTCATTGTGGGATCTGGTAACCCTACTCTCAGGAAGATGCTGCTGCCCATCTCCTGTTTCATTTCCCTCTGTCGCTTCTTACGACACCCTCACACGGCGGCTTAATATTTTCGGATGTTAACCTAAAAATAAAATTTAAAAATAATTTGTGCAATTTGTGCTTTTGTAATGTCTATTAGAAAGAAAAGTTCTAACAACTGGTTACTGACTAAAATGATAACGAACTGTTTCATTTACTGTTTATTGGTTATGTATACCAAATCCGTGAGCAAATTTCTGTACCGTCATGCATTACTTATATCTAATCCGTGACCAAATTTGTGTACCGTCACGCGTTAGTCGAAGATGTTGTTTATGGACCTCGAATTTTAAGCAAAACAAAACGACTAATACAGTAGTACCTATTTTAGTAACTGAATTTACGTGTGTGATTGGAGAAACAAATAAATGCTTAATCTAACTATCTATGTCTTTAAATTATTAGTATTTACGAGTTGACACTGAAAGTTCTTAGAAAATCAAAAAGTAAACAACCTAGCAAGTTATTAGTTTTATTATATCTCTTCAAAATAGTGTCCATCTACATCAATATATTGCTGTATCCGATGGAACCACTGAGAAATGCACTTTGCCCATTCGTCCTTATGGGTCTCTTCGACGGCATTTTGAAACGCAGCCACTGCTTCCTCGGCGTCCATAAAACGTTTTCCTCGAAGTTTTTCTTTTATTTTCGGAAAAAGCTAAAAATCCCAAAGTGTTAAGTCGGGTCTATTTGGCAGGTCTATACACAGTAATGCCATGTATGGCGTCGTCAAGTAGTCGATTGTTTGCTTGGCGGTGAGCGAAGAGGTGTTGTCGTGGTGAAGGAGGATCCTACTGCGAGGTCGTTTCTCCCGAACTTTTTCCAAGACAAGTGGCAATCAATTGTTGCGTACTGACCTGTCCATCCGAAGAACGAGGCCACCATCTTTTTTCCCACGCTTCGACTTCGCTTCACTTTAGTTGGCATGTTCCTCGGAAGGAAACACCTAGACAGCAAACTGTCTCTTGGTATCAGGATCATAACAATAAATCCAGATTTCGTCACCCGTAAGTATGTCGAACACAGCATTTGAGCCACCTTCGTTAAATCTTTGAAGCATTTCATGACACCAATCAACACGACGAAGTTTTTGGGCCTCTGTCAAATTATGAAGTATCCACCGGGCACAAAGCTTTCTGACCGCTAAATGTTCATGAAGGATTTTATGCACTTGACTCATATCGATGCCTAAGCTTGTCCAAATCTGCTGATAAGTCACTCTTTTGTCAGTCTCTATCATACGCCGCACAACACTGATGTTATCTTCAGTCGTCGCCGTAGGAGGCCGTCCCTCACGCAGATCATCGGTGAGATTAGTGCGACCATGTTTAAAGTCATTCAACCAGTTTTAAATAGTGTCACGAGATGGGGCTTCATCTTGAAAGGCCAATCGAACTTTATCATAATTTTCTTGTTGACTTAAATGATATCGAAAGTCATAAAAAATCATTGAACTAAAATTTTCTCGCGTTAAATTCTTGCTCACGTGACACAGACAATTTTCAATTTGCCGCCAAATCGTAAACAAATGACAAATCAATAAAATACATACACAATAATTTTGGCAAAGCGTTCTATTTTAAAAATTTTAACTTACTTTCTTATTATATCGTTTACAAGTGGCCAGTTCTAAAAACTTTCAGTGTCGCACTCGTAAATAATGATTTGTCGTACAATTCTTTGGGAGATAAGATCATTTTATCACGGCATTACAAGGATCAAAGTTCGTTTTGTAGTATAACTACAAACTTATACTACATAGTACCACTGCTCTGCCAATTTGATGTAATAAAATTAAATAAAGCTTTTTCGATGCATCAATATCAGTAACGGAATTTAATTTTCTGGCATTAAATAAATGCCGCTGTGAAAGATCCATTAACTGTTGTTCAATTCACATGATGTAGTAGGCTATTAAATGGATTACTGCCAAAATTTATTAATAACGATATTTCACATTTCACTGAGCACATGGTTTTCATTACATTATGAAATTGATAACTGCTGCTTCTGAAGCTTAATTTATCATTGGAATTGTTAACGAATACAATAGGTACCTATGTTATTCCTAGCTATTCTCAAAATAATTTACTATAGTCTACTAAATATATTTACGGAAGGAATAATTATGACTTTGCCTACTGTCGAACCGACCAAAACATTAGAAGTAGGACCATAGAAGGGATAGGTTAGAAAATGTTTAAACGTACACGCCAAAAGTCATAAGAAAAAAAAATACACAGCATACTAGTTGGCGGCAAAAATGATAAGACTGATACTTACCTAGAATGGGTCTAGATGTCTAGACATTAAAAATAACTCTTAACTGGCACTGCAATTCTTCTGTGGAGTGTTTCATTTTCTTTACGCGAGTGGTAGCATCGTAAGTCCAAGAATTTACAGTACATTTTTTTTTTAATTTTGTGTAAGATAGATGCTTAACTCGAGATGAGTTAACTATTACATCATTCGTTTTTCAGTAGTTCCATAACTATATCTTGCAGAAAACTATGTCGCTTTTGGTTTAGGCACTTTTCAGTGGCTACACTCAGTTTTATTCAGTAACAATGTCGATCGATAACGGTCGAATGGCGTCAGTCATTAAGTATTATTAGCGTAACATAGGTGGTTCAGGACTGGTGATGTTAATGGGCTGTGATGATAATATAGCTACAACCTATGAAAGCACGTATGTACTTAGAGAAAACACGAAAGGCTTTCCTAAGATATCTTTACAAGCGGACTTATGGGTAATTTATAATATAAAAATGAATCGCTGAATGTGTTGCTAAGGGCAAATTTCGAGAGTAACTGTACCGATTTCGCAATTTTTTTTAAATAGTATTCCTTGAAGTACGAAGATGGTTCTTAAGGAAGGAAATTTAAAAAAATTGCCTGAAAAAGTCTATAAACAACACTTTTCTATATTCTTTTTTTTATAGGATAGGGTGACAAACTAGCACACAGTCCACCAGATGGTAAGTGGTTACTGTGACCCATAGACATCTACATCTATCACCATGTCTCTTTGCCAGTAAAAAGGGTCTCCGGTTCTCTACACTCAACATACGAAACACAGCAGCGTTAAGCTGCTATTTTACGCTGGTTTTCTGTGAGAGCGTGGTTCTTCCCCGGTCGAGCCGACCCATTCGTGCTACAACTATACTACTAATATAAAAATAAAAATGTCTAATATTATAAAGCAAAACCAAATAACCAAAAAGGCATCCATTTAACCGAAATCGGATAGGTTGTGCATTATACAAGAGAGCATTCAGCGCATTAACAGATTGTTGTATTGGAGACACAGCAAGTCGGAACAGTAAGTTGTTTGTGCTTCTTGTGACAGTAACCGTCCGTAACAAAACTTCTGCACAACACGTCATATAGATCGGAGGCATATGTCAGTGATTATTTGTTGGCAGCACTTCATAATTCTTTAGCGACAATCTCTGTCTGTGCGACTATGACTATTAAGTGCTTTATATTACCGGAACGGCATTAACGGAATGATATAAGGTAGTGGATATTCTTACACCGCCACTACACGGTAACACGGTGTTTCATATTGACCTTAGCGTAATAACATACATTTGCTTGTTTTTATTTTGAGACATTGTCACTGACAATGTATGTTTTATTTTAATCGTGTAATTTGATGTATTTTTTTATATGTATTATGTACCTTCCCTTGTAGTAATCATGATATAGTATTATTTGCTGATGATACTTCCTTGATTTTTAAATTTAAACGTTTATCATTTAAATGTGACGAATTGAATAATGCTGTATCAAAATTAGTGTATTGGTTTAAGCTTGCTCATACATTGAGCTTCCTCATACGGCCAGCAGTAGTACTATATACAATAAAATAAAACGTAACATCTATAACATTTTATTACATTTATCTTACAAGAACATGTACTAAAACAAAATTATTAAATAAAATATATATAGGTACAATATCTTTATTAACGTTTTTTATAGGATAGGGTGACAAACGATCACACAGTCCACCTGATGGTAAGTGGTTGCTGTGACCCATAGACATCTACATTTATCCTCAATAAAGAATCAAAATGCAGATGCGTCGTCACCCGTGAGGATAAAGATGGAACGCCTCTTTTCCAGTAAAATGGGTCTCCGATTCTCTGCACTCAACATACGAAACACAGCAGTGTTAAGCTGCCATTTTACGCTGGTATTCTGTGAGAGCGCGGTCCTTTCCCGGTCGAGCCGACCCATTCGTGCTACAACTATACTACTAATATAGCTGCAGCATGGCTCTACCACGTATGAATATATAACTTGAAATAAAAATGTATAATATTATAAAGCAAAGCCAAATAACTAAAAAGGCATCCATTTAACCGAAAACGGATAGGTTGTGCATTATACAAGAGAGCATTCAGCGCATTAACAGATTGCTTTATTGGAGACACAGCAAGTCGGAACAGTAAGTTGACTGTGCTTCTTGAGGCAGTAACCGTCCGTAACTTGAGGCAGTAACCGTCCGTAACTTGAGGCAGTAACCGTCCGTAACAAAACTCTGTACAACTCGTCATTCAGATCGGAGGCATTCAATATTCATCTAAGGATTTTACAAATGCTTATTAACTGGTCATTCAATCATCTGACATTTTTTTTTAAGAACGTTACCCTACACTAGGATTTTCTCTTGTATCGTGGAGGCAGCTTACAAACTTAAATTGCACGAGGACAAACATCCAGACCCGGAACAATTATTTGTGGGCCATACAAATAGTTAATTACTGCGCCATGGAGCCGTTAATTAAAGAAGTTATGCCCAAAGCATTCTTGTAACAATTTAGTTGGATACTTATATTTATATTACCCATAAGTCCGCTTGTAAAGGTATTTTAGGAAAGCCTTTCGTGTTTTCTCTAAGAAAAGTACATACGTGCTTTCATAGGTTGTAGTTATATTATCATCACAGCCCATTAACATCTCCGGTCATCAATACTTAATGACTGACGCTATTCAACCGTTATCGATCGACAGTGATACTGAATAAAACTGAGTATAGCTACTGAAAAGTGACTAAACCAAAAGCGACATAGTTTTCTGCAAGATATAGTTATGGAACTACTGAAAAACGAATGATGTGATAGTTAACTCATCTCAAGTTAAGCAACTATCTTACACAAAATAAAAAAATGTACTGTAAATTTAGTTGGCTTACGATTAAGATTTGCTAGTTTGGTTTACGATGCTATCAGTCGCGTAAAGAAAATGAAACACTACAGAAGAATTGCAGCGCCAGTTAAGAGTTATTTTTAATGTCTAGACATCTAGACCCTGGAGTCTAATGACTCCATTTCTGCTAAGGAGTCATTCTAGGTAAGTATCAGTCTTATCATTTTTGCCGCCAAATAGTATGCTGTGTATTTTTATTTTTTTCTTATGACTTTGGCCGTGTGCGGTTAAACATTTTCTAACCTATCCCTTCTATGGCCCTGCTTCTAATGTTTGTGTTGGTTTGACCGTATGCAAAGTCATAATTATCCCTTCTGTAAATATATTTAGTAGACTAAAGTAAATTATTTTACGAATAGCTAGGCAAAACATAGGTACATATACAGATAAATTAAGCTTCAGAAGCAGCAGCTATCAATTTCATAATGTAATGAAAACCATGTGCTCAGAGAAATGTGAAATATCGTTATTAATAAATTTTGGCAGTAATCCATTTAATAGCCTACTACATCATGTGAATTGAACAACAGTTAATGGATCTTTCACAGCGGCATTTATTTAATGCCAGAAAATAAAATTCCGTTACTGAGATTGATGAAAAAGCTTTATTTTCTTATGAATTTTTTTTTATGAAAGCTGATAGTTCTCGTGTGGTCCTATATGAATTTGATCAAGGTCAGACCAATAGTTTTTGAGTTATTCTGAAATAACTTATATTGAAGTCGGCTGTACAAATTTTTTAATTTTAAATTATACTTTTATTACATCAAGTTAGCAGAGCAGTGGTATTATGTAGTATAAGTTAGTACTTATACTACAAAACGAACTTTGATCCTTGCAATGCCGTGATAAAATTATCTTATCTCCTAAAGGATTGTACAACAAACCATTATTTACGAGTGCGAAAGTTTCTAGAACTGGCCACTTGTAAACGATATAATAAAAAAGTAAGTAATAATTTTTAAAATAGAACGCTTTGCCAAAATTATTGTGTATGTATTTTATTGATTTGTCATTTGTTTACGATTTGGCGGAAAATTGAAAATTGTCTGTGTCACATCAGCAAGAATTTAACGCCAAAAAATTTCGTACAATGATTTTTTATGATATTCGATGTCAATTAAGTCAACAAGAAAATTATGATAGACTTCGATTGGTCTTTCACGATGAAGCCCATCTCGTGGCACTATTTAAAACTGGTTTAATGAGTTTAAACATGGTCGCACTAATCTCACCGATGATCTGCGTGAGGGACGGCCTCCTACGGCGACGACTGAAGATAACATCAGTGTTGTGCGGCGTATGATAGAGACTGACAAAAGAGCGACTTATCAGCAGATTTGGACAAGCTTAGGCATCGGTATGAGTCAAGTGCACAAAATCCTCTATGAACATTTAGCGGTCAGAAAGCTTTGTGCCCGGTGGATACCTCATAATTTGACAGACGCCCAAAACCTCCGTCGTGTTGATTGGTGTCGTTAAATGGTTCAAAGATTTAACGAAGTTGGCTCAAATGCTGTGTTCGACATACTGACGGGTGACGAAATCTGGATTTATTGTTATGATCCTGAAACCAAGAGACAGTCTGCTGTCTGGGTGTTTCCTTCCGGGGAACATGCCAACTAAAGTGAAGAGAAGTCGTAGCGTGAGAAAAAAGATGGTAGCTTCATTCTTCGGAAGGACAAGTCATTACGCAACAATTGTTTTAGGGGATCAAAAAACAGTTACTGCAGAGTGGTACACTAACAATTGTTTGCCAGTTGTCTTGGAAAAAGTTCGGGAGAAAAGATCTCGCAGTAGGATCCTCCTTCACCACGACAACGCCTCGTCGCTCACCGCCAAGCAAACAATTGACTACTTTGCGACCTCAGACATGGAATTACTGTGTCACCTACCATATAGCCCCGACTTCACACCTAGCGATTTTATTTATTTCCGAAAATAAAAGAAAAACTTCGAGGAAAACCTGTTATGTACGCCGAGGAAGTAGTGGCTGCGTTTCAAAATGCCGTCAAAGAGAACCCAAAGGACGAATGGGCAAAGTGCTTTTCTCAGTGGTTCCATCGGATACAGCGATGTATTGATGACATAATAAAACTAATAACTTGCTAGTAGGTTCACTTTTCGATTTTCTACTGCTATTTAATGATAGACTACTATTAAACAGTTAATATAACTTTTCTTTCTAATACACACTACAAAAGCACAAATTGCACAATTTATTTTTAAATTCTATTTTTAGGTTAACATTCGAAAATCTTGATCTCTTCTTGAAGAAACACAGACCGATTTGCCTTCTGAGCCGCGTCTACGTGCTGTTTTCGAGAGTCATTACGAATCGTCTCGCGCGCAGACTTGACGACTTCCAGCCTCCCGAACAAGCCGGTTTCCGAAAAGGCTTTAGCACCATAGACCACATACATACCCTTCGGCAAATTGTACAGAAGTCCGAGGAGTACAATTTGCCACTATGTCTGGCGTATGTGGACTATGAGAAAGCCTTTGATTCCGTCGAAATTTGGGCGGTGCTGCAGTCCCTTCAGCGATGCCAAGTTGACTGTCGGTATATCGAAGTGTTGAAGTGCTTGTACAGTAGGGCTATGATGGCTATCCGAGTACAGAACCAGAGTACGAAACCTATCCAATTGCAGAGAGGTGTAAGACAGGGTGACGTCATATCCCCGAAACTCTTTACCGCTGCATTGGAAGATGTTTTCAAGCTTCTGGACTGGAAAGGATACGGTATCAACATCAATGGCGAGTACATCACTCACCTTCGATTTGCCGACGATATAGTCCTTATGGCAGAATCGCTGGAGGACCTAAGCACTATGCTCAATGACCTCAATAGTGTTTCCCAACGGATAGGTCTTAAGATGAACATGGACAAAACAAAGATCATGTTTAATGTCCATGTCACACCTATGCCGGTAGTTGTTGGGAACACTAAGCTCGAAGTTGTTGACGAGTATGTTTACCTGGGACAAATAGTCCGACTAGGTAAGTCCAACTTCGACCGAGAGGTCAATCGACGGATTCAACTCGGTTGGGCAGCGTTCGGGAAATTACGGCACATCTTCTCGTCAGGTATACCTCAAAACTTGAAAACGAGACTGTACACCCAGTGCGTGTTGCCAGTGATGACATACGGAACTGAGACGTGGTTCTTCACTGCTGGCCGGATGAGGAAGCTCAAGGTCGCTCAGCGAGCTATGGAGAGGGCTATGCTCGGAGTTTCTCTGCGTGATAAACTCAGAAATGAGGATATCCGCAGTAGAACTAGAGTGACCGACATAGCCAAACGGATTAGTAAGCTGAAGTGGCAATGGGCCGGCCATATAGCTCGAAGAACCGACAACCGATGGGGAAGAAAGGTGCTCGAGTGGCAGCCTCGTACCGGCAGGCGAAGTGTAGGGCGTCCCCCCACTAGATGGAGTGACGACCTGGTAAGATATGCAGGAAGTCGATGGATGCAGGTGGCTCAGGACCGTGCTTTGTGGCATTCTTTGGGGGAGGCCTATGTTCAGCAGTGGACTTGTGAAGGGCTGTAATGATGATGATGATGATGATTCGAAAATATTTAGCCGCCGTGTGAGGGTGTCGTAAGAAGCGACAGAGGGAAATGAAACAGGAGATGGGCAGCAGCATCTTCCTGAGAGTAGGGTTACCAGAACCCACAATGAGTTTTCCTGGCAATATACCTCACCTTTCAATAAATTTTCTGACATTGACGCAGAGGCACCAAATAGTTCGAGAGCTGGTAGACATTTTTTTACCAAGTTTTCAGCACGCCTCAAATACCTATCCAAAAATGTATTTTTTATAGGATAGGCTGACAATATTTAAAAATTTTAGCAAAATATTTTATTTCAAAATTCTTGACAATTTAAAATTTTTCCTGTTTCCCTGACAGAGAGCTAAAATTCTGGACATGTCAGGAAAATTCCTGTCATCTGGTAACCCTACCTGAGAATAACTCGATTATATTATAATGAAGATTGCGGTTCCAAAACCGCCCGCCAAACATGGCAACTATAGCAAAATCCTCATAAAAAGGCAATCTATGGGGGACTATATTCAACAGTGAACTTTGATGAGCTGTAATGAATGAACTTTAACCCATACCACTAGCTGACCTCAAAATATGCCACAAACTCATATTAGCGGTGTTTTAAGAAATGGCTGCAAGGTCTAAGTCTGACTGGCGCTGTCATCAAATTTTCTATAATTTTATTTAATGGATACAATAAGTTCGAAATATTTCAAAAAAACTTAAATAAATGCGAAATTTATTGTCCGGATATTTGTTCATGTGCATTTTACACATACGAAATGCTTTCACGTAAAAGAAAATAGAAAAAAATAATGCTTATTATCCTCTTGTACGAGGAAAATCACTCCACACACCAGACCAAAAAACTAACAATTTTTTGCCAAATTACTTAACGATTAACACACAAAGTAAGCAGATTTAAATAAACACGCCTTGCGCAATGAACAAATATTTTACGTGCACGTACGATAACAAGTATTTTACCTGGATCTTTTATCAAGTCCTCTTCTGACTGCACTAAAGAGTATTTAATATCGATATCATTATTAAAACTGACGTAGCCTTCTTAATGACATAGCGTGTTAATCTCACAATTTAATACAAGTTGAGCTTTAAATATTATTTCTCTCAACACTAAATTACAGTTATGTCACATTATGGTCTTCCATTGGTTTATTTTGTCAATGAGGTGTTTCATCAATTTTGATTCTAGCGGCACTAAACGGCTTTAACCTATGCAACGTTAGTGACTTCACGGTCTGTAATGTAATCTGTCTAACTTTCCTGGAAACAAGTGAAAATCGGAGGGTGCAAGGGCAGAATTAATGCATCCAAGTAACACTTCCCAACTCTCGCTCTCTCAATTTTTGCTGAGTGGTGAAAGATGTGTGTAGTCTGGCGTTATCATGATAAAAGACACTTCTTTTCTGTTGATCAATTCCAGCCGTTTTAAAAACACTTAAACCTACTTTATGCCACTCTGACTCATACTGCGTTGGGTCCATAATCGTCACAATTTTTTTTCGCGGCGTGAGTCTTATTTTTCCCTCGTTTTCTATAAAACTTCAGAATGTATCGAATTTCTTCGTTAGATGCACTCAATTCGGCGGACAGAAAAACAATTGAAAAATGGCAGTTAGTCTGTGAAAGTGTCTTTTACTTTTCATTTTTCTTTTTCTTAATGTACTGTCCTATATGTACTGATATTAAAACCATCCAGATACAAACAGTACAACCGAAGAGATTTTTCTTCAATTTTATACAAACAAAATACGAAGAAACTTTTTCTCCGGCCTATTAGATGCCTTTAGGTAGATAGATATTTTACCTGTATTTATATCAAAGTAGTTTCCGACGACAACGTCGTAGTAAGTTTAGCCAAACTTCAAAGTTATCGACAATTTCACGCTTTTGAGTTTGAAACGCAATTATCAAACACTGTTCTATTAGTGAGGGTAAACTATGCTGAAATTAGTTTAAGTTCTTCATCAATGGAACAAACCAACTCTATATTTTTCATTATCATCATTTATCATTACAGTCCTTCACAAATCCACTAATCCACTGCTGAACATAGGCCTCTCCCAAGAGATGCCACAAAGTACGGTTCTGAGCCATCTGCTTCCATTGACTGCCAGCATATCTTACCATACATCATCTACCTAGTGGACGGCCGCCCCACACTTCACTTCACTCGAGAACGAACTTATATGTTGCAAAAGCTTTTCATGACTTTTCTTTTACTTCTTTAATATCAGCCTATAATAATCCGCTGCTACTAATAGACCTCCCCATTATAAGAATAATTTGCAGAAATTGGCACTCTTCCAGGGAATAGAGCAACACAGGCCATCAGCGGATTGGAGGGGAGTAGTCATATGCAGGCGTTCCTCTTTGTGAACATAAGACGATCGCCCTCATACAATGTGCGAATCGGTAAAGCCAGTGATCCGAATCTGTATCCAAGATGTCCCTGTCACCGAGCGATACTGTTAAATGTGAGTTTCGTAGTGACATACGATTATATTTGTGTGTCCATAGTTACCGATGCAAAAACTGCCAGACAGTTTCAACTGAGGAAAAATGCTATGACTACTCCTTCCGGTCCGCCGGTGGCCCGTGTTGCTCTATGACCAGGTGAATTGACGACCGCAGTGCCAAACGTTCTTTCACAAATAGACGCGTCTTGTGACATCGACAGGAAAAATATAGTTTTAAATCAGTATCCACGTATAAAGCAAAAAGCCTAACTTAAAATTTCAGCAATGCTCACAATCTGGTTTCTTGCCGGTTCTTCCCAGGACAAAGGACAAAGGAACAATGCGAAAGTAAACGCAATCCAATTTAAATTTTCTTAAGTTTTCTGAATCAAATCGTAATAATGAAACATACTGTTGTTATTCACTATTAGATATTATTACTAGATGTCCGCTATAGTCTCTATATAATGTGTATTGCTAAGATACCTCCATCTTAAGAATAATTTAAGTCTAGAAGTAAATAAGTCATTTTTAATTTATAATATAATATATTTATTACACTACCCCATTTTATTTGTAGAAGTGTTTTAATGTATTTTGTGTTTGCAGACGATAAATATTATAATTATAACGTGGAAGGTTTGTCTATAAAATTTTCTGTCAAAGATCGTAAAACTTAATCTAGTCCTGCTTTCTTTTCATGTTGAAAAGTTTTTTCAGGTTATCACATTTTTCTACACACGGAAATTAAAAAAATATGTCTCTTAACCGAATATCTCCACCCGAGCGAAGCCACGAAAAAATCAATGTTTTATAGCTGTTCACGCCCTGAGCTGCCCCGAAAAAGGTCGATTGGACTAGGGCCCATGAGTAATCCCATCGACGGCCAACAGAGGACGGGGCCCAGCGGCCTATGGATAAATGTTCAAAAAACGGCTGACAAATAAGCAAGCACTTACCTATTTCAGGAGGCAGGGTTGACCAAAGGGTACCAGTCAGGTGATAAGTGAGGTGCACGTAAGTAGTGTGTAGTAGTGTTTATATGTGTTCTAGTGACTTCGCTGCATTGTTAACTTCCGACGCGCCACAACCGAAAACAACGCTGCTCGCGCGAACTTCAAACCGGTACGAATGCACCACGCCGAGCGCCCTCTGCCGTCAATTCTTAAAATTAGCGTTTGGCGCGAACAATAGCATTATATTCTAATAAATATCTAAGTATTCTATTATGTACTTCTGTTATATATATTTTTTACTAACATCGATATAAATAAAAAGTAAACAACAAAAAAGTTTGTCATTGAGACAGTTCTAAAGGAGATTAATGAGAGTATCTCTTTGAATAACTTCATTGGATTCACTTATTTTCATCTAACATTGGATTCAACTTAAACTTTGAGACCCAGATGAAGTGAAAAGTTTTCTTCTACTCTGCTTTAAGATTAATGAGTTTTTCTTATCGCAGAAATATAAAGAAACACTACACACTTTTAATATTAATAATGTTTTATTTAGGTATATCAATTTAAAAAGAATTAACCTTGTGTATTTATTTTCACTTATGGCCATGTATACGTTCTTAGTTAACGTAACAAGTTACGCATTTTTATATTGGCCATCTCTATCTGTGGAATTTGAGACTGTCGATATCGATCAACAGATACCAATACTCACATATCGAAGTAACTAACAATTCAGAGAAATATGACAGTTTGCGGGTTCCAATTATTAAGCTTTAGTGTATATACAGGGTGTTTTTGGAACGCTCCCGAAAACTAAGACTGGCGACAACACCAAGTATACCTTTGATCATGGGTCACAAATAAATTCGATCCTGATGAAAAAAAATCATCTTTTTACAAGGTTTTATTAGCTTTATTCACGCTCCATCATGTTAGTACAGCTAAATGAAACGATAATTTCATAAAAAATATCATGAAAATAATGAAACATAAAACCAGCAGTGGAATGACTGAATTGATATCACCTGACCTGAGCTAGATAAAGGTCAATGTACGCGCGAACACAAATTCGCGCGGCCCGCAAATAGCGGGCCTTCCCACAATACCTAATAATTTACAACACGTGTCTAAATACCTAACTTATCTACTTAACCTACTATTTTGCCACTGTGCTTATCTCCACGTAGCCACTTTAATCCGAATTTACAGGTTAAATAACCCAAATAACTGGTTCGATTCCCCGCTAATGAAGAAATACTTAAATGAAATGTAACCAAGGTTGGAGTCATGCGTTTTTATTCATCGTGTAGGTATGTTTATTATTCTCGTGTATTCAGTTATGTACCTATTCAGATTAGTCTAGTACTAAGTTATTTAAAAAAAAATAGTTATGAAACAGCTTACTGCTCTAAATCCTCCGTGGTCTTATGAGATGCGGCTCAAATTGTGCTCCATTCATTTCAAGGCAGACTTGGGTGCAGGCGGGGCATCATCGTGTGGTCTTCGACACAGTCCGTACGTAGTTTCTCGAAAGCATCCACGATCCTTTGGCGCATTTCTTCAGCACTATAACATTCACGATTAAAAACCCTTTCTTTCACATACCCCACAAAAAGAAGTCTAACGGAGTCAGATCTGGTGAGCGAGGTGGGCAAGCGTGTGGTCCTAGTCTGCCGATCCAGCGATCATCAACTAGCTCATTGAGGCGCTCACGGACTAACCTCACGAAATGTGGAGGGGCACCATCATGTTGGAACTATGTGCGGCGATATTCAGCCAACGATAGGTCGTTTAAAATGTCAACCAACTGTTCATTTATAAAGTTTAGGTATCGCTGTCCGTTCAGTCGCTCTGGCAGAAACACTGGTCCCAGTATGCGATCCTTAAATAAACCTGTCCATACGTTAACCGACCATCGGGTTTGGTGCCCGGTTTGTCGAACAGCGTGCGGGTTAACCTCTGAATACACGTGTGTATTTCTTCGGTTCCACAGGCCGTTTCTGGTAAATGTCGACTCATCCGTCCAGATAATGTGCTCAATGGAACCAGGCACACGTTGTTGCTGATATAATAACCAACGGCAGTATAATAACCACTATAAACGTACGCGTTAGGCATTATTAAAACAAAAAAGAATCCAAAAACGTAACAAAAACTTTAATATCAACACGTAATCACAAGTAAATTTATTAAACAAAACGATTGAACTGTCGCTCGCGCACGCGTGTACAAAATCAACACGAAACTGTCTCAAAAACTAAAACCAACGAACCCCGTCAAGGCTGAAAATTACTGCGTCACAAGCGCAAGCGTGAGGCGACAGGGTTAGGCATTCTGCCGTTATAATAAAAAAGGAAGTAACTAACAAAAACGTAAAATGGAAATAAAAAATAAATTGATGAATTTTTCTTTCAGACCCCGTGTCTAAAGTATATTAAAAGGTATCTATATTGAAATATATACGTAGAGACATGAAGATTTTAAGGACGAACTTATCTTTTTTTTTTAATTTGTTTATTTATTTAAATAAAACGAATTTTCCTTTTCATCTTAGATTAAAAAATACACCTGGCAACACAAAAACATCGAAGGAAAGACGCATATAACTATTTGGGTCTTCCCAACCTAATAAATAAAACAAAATTACCATTCATTTAACATTTTTACATATTTTGGAAAGGTCATTTGAAGTTGAGAGGACGCTAATAGTAATTTACTACTTTTTTCTTAGTAAATATTAGAAAAGCATTGGTAGTGAGACACAAAAAATAACAACCCGCAACTCTTGAGTAATGATTTTAAAGGGGATATCATACAAGACTTACTAAGATAATAATTAAAAATTAAAACATTTGTACAGCCGACTTTAATATAAATAATTAAGGATAACTCAAAAACTATTGGTCTGACCTCGATCAAATTTATATGGGACCACATGTGAAACACCAGCTCTTAATAATAAGATATAAGCTCTTAATAATAAGATATAAAATAATAAGACAAGAATAATTTAAATTTAAGTAATCGATCCAAATATTGTTAAAGATGACGTAGCAACTGGTTAAATAAGTCTTTTCTTTTATGTTGAATTTGTATAAGTCTTTTCTACTAAAAAAAGTCATCTGTGATCAACAGTTACGTCTAAAATTCTTACGATAATTTAGTAGATGCGCCTTCTTATCATGAATCGAATGGTATATTTAACTCATTTATTCATAAATTGTTAGATGCGCCCTTTTTTCTTACGACCGCGTGTTTCGTACCGAGCTAGATACAGGTCGATAGCGGAGGGGGTGTGGGTACAATCGCGTTCTAAAGTACTACATGGTATTGGGCTATTGTTTTTTTTTTTTTTTTTTTTTATTGGATAGGGTGACAAACGAGCACACAGTCCACTTGATGGTAAGTGGTTACTGTGACCCATAGACATCTACATCTATCCTCAATAAAGACTCAAGATGCAGATGCGTTGTTGCCCGTGAGGACTAAGATGGAATGCCTCTTTGCCAGTAAAAAGGGTCTCCGGTTCTCTACACTCACCATACGAAACACAGCTGCGTTAAGCTGCTATTTTACGTTGGTTTTCTGTGAGAGCGTGGTCCTTCCCCGGTCGAGCCGACCCATTCGTGCTACAACTATACTACTAATATAGCTGCAGCATGGCTCTACCACGTAAATTTTATAATATTATAGTAATTAATTGTTTTATTGTAGAATCATAATAGGTGTTTTACTAGCTACTTAGAACTTTGGAAGAGGTGGGAATTAAAAATAGATAATGTTTACTTGAGCATTGTTTGTTATTTCTATCGTAAAATATAAAGTAGTTTGTAACAAAAAAACTTAAGCTAAGGGTGACACGCCGTCCATTATGACGTCTTGGGTCACATGGAAGCCAGATGTTGATGGTGTGTTGGTGTTACTGGATGCTACTTCATCATCACTTTCATCTTCGCTTGAGCTTCCGTCATCAGGTCGATCACATGGTAATTTTTTCGGTATTCTTCCTCAACAATTTTAACTTTACTGCACAATTTTCCCCATTCGCTTTTTCGTTCACTAGTTTAGTCATAAAACAATAGATATAAATATTTTTTTTTCCTTCCTTTTTAAAACATCGTCGCGAGTCGCAAAGTAAGCTGTGTATGCGACTGTATTTTTGGAGCGAACAAAGCGCGGGAACCAATAGCATGCAGGCACAGTAATACTGGCCAATATGTGATAAATCGCTCAGTGCCCAAGTTCAAGGCCAGCGTTCTTTTTTCACCGTTGGCGCGTACATTAACCTCCATTAGTCAGGTGATATCAATTCAGTTTCCACTGCTGGTTTTATGTTTCAGTCTTTTCATGATTTTTTTTATGAAATTATCGTTTCATTTAGCTGTACTAACATGATGACGCGTGAATAAAGCTAATAAAACGTTGTAAAAATATGTTTTTTTTTTCATCAGGATCAAATTTATTTATGACCCATGATCAAAGGTATACTTGGTGCTGTCGCCTGTCTTAGTTTTCGGGAGCGTTCCAAAAATACCCTGTATATGCAAAAATAAAATTACTAATAACAAGACTAATATTATTAGTATAGATATATATATGATATATATGATAGTAGATATCTACTAGGTGTTTTATTTTGATATCCCATGATTCTAGGGTATGATTGAGACCATATCAAAGGAGAGAGAAGTGCTTTGCGAACCGAGCGCTGTGAGAACAGCACATCCGGCATTTGAGATCCATAATTTGAGACTGTCGATATCGATCAACAGATACCAATACTCACATATCGAAGTAACTAACAATTCAGAGAAATATGACAGTTTGCGGGTTCCAATTATTAAGCTTTAGTGTATACAGGGTATTTTTGGAACGCTCCCGAAAACTAAGACAGGCGACAACACCAAGTACACCTTTGATCATGGGTCACAAATAAATTCGATCCTGATGAAAAAAAAATCAACTTTTTACACCGTTTTATTAGCTTTATTCACGCGCCATCATGTTAGTACAGCTAAATGAAACGATAATTTCATAAAATATATCATGAAAATACTGAAACATAAAACCAGCAGTGGAATGACTGAATTTATATCACCTGACTGAAAGGTCAATGTACGCGCGAACGCAAATTCGCGCGGCCCGCAACTAGCGGGCCAAACCACAATATCTAATAATTTACAACACTTGTCTAAATACCTTACTTATCTACTTAACCTACTATTTTGCCACTGTGCTTGTCTCCACTTAGCCACTTTAATCCGAATTTACAGGTTAAATAACCCAAATAACTGGTTCGATTCCCCGCTAATGAAAAAATACTTAAATGAAATGTAACCAAAGTTGGAGTCATGAGTTTTTATTCATCGTGTATGTTTATTATTCTCATGTATTCAGTTATGTACCTATTCAGATTAGTCTAGTACTAAGTTATTTAAAAAAAAATAGGTATGAAACAGCTTACCGCTCTAAATCCTCCGTGGTCTTATGAGATGCGGCTCAAATTGTGCTCCATTCATTTCAAGGTAGATTTGGGTGCAGGCGGGGCATCATCGTGTGGTCTTCGACACAGTCCGTACGTAGTTTCTCGAAACCATCCACGATCCTTTGGCGCATTTCTTCAGCACTATCACATTCACGATTAAAAACCCTTTCTTTTACATACCCCACAAAAAGAAGTCTAACGGAGTCAGATCTGGTGAGCGAGGTGGCCAAGCGTGTGGTCCTAGTCTGCCGATCCAGCGATCATCAAATAACTCATTGAGGCGCTCACGGACGAACCTCACGAAATGTGGAGGGGCACCATCATGTTGGAACCATGTGCGGCGATATTCAGCCAACGATAGGTCGTTTAAAATGTCAACCAACTGTTCATTTATAAAGTTTAGGTATCGCTGTCCGTTCAGTCGCTCTGTCAGAAACACTGGTCCCAGTATGCGATCCTTAAATAAACCTGCCCATACGTTAACCGACCATCGGGTTTGGTGCCCGGTTTGTCGAACAGCGTGCGGGTTAACCTCTGAATACACGTGTGTATTTCTTCGGTTCCACAGGCCGTTTCTGGTAAATGTCGACTCATCCGTCCAGATAATGTGCTCAATGGAACCAGGCACACGTTGTTGCTGGTATAATAACCAACGGCAGAAAACTCGTCGGCGGTCGTGATCGCCGGGAACTAAAGCTTGCACTTTGTGCAATTTGTATGGGCGCATTGGTTACGCTTCAACACTTTGTGCACTGTACAGTATGACACACTTGTACGATCCCGACGTCTTAACAATTTATTTAGCGATACTTCGTGTACCTAGGTTCGGATACCTAACATGTTGACCACTATAAACGTACGCGTTAGGCATTATTAAAACAAAAAAGAATCCAAAAACGTAACAAAAACTTTAATATCAACACGTAATCACAAGTAAATTTATTAAACAAAACGATTGAACTGTCGCTCGCGCACGCGTGTACAAAATCAACACGGAACTGTTTCAAAAACTACAATTAATAACGAACCCCGACGAATAAACGGAAACCTACTGCGTCACAGCGTGACGACACGAGCCGGCCGGGTTACATTCTGCGAGGCGACATGAGCCGGCCGGGTTACATTCTGCCGTCATACGAAATAAAGAAGTACGCAACTAACAAAAACGTAAAATGGAAATAAAAAATAAATTTATGAATTTTTCTTTCAGACCCCGTGTCTAAAGTATATTAAAAGGTATCTATATGAAAATTGAAATATGTACGTAGAGACATGAAGATTTTAAGGACGAACTTATTTTTTGATAATTTGTTTATTTATTTAAATAAAACGAATTTTCCTTTTCATCTTAGATTAAAAAATACACCTGGCAACACAAAAACATCGAAGGAAAGACGCATATAACTATTTGCGTCTTCCCAACCTAATAAATAAAAAAAACTGCCATTCATTTAACATTTTTACATATTTTGGAAAGGTCATTTGAAGTTGAAAGGACGCTAATAGTAATTTACTACTTTTTTCTTAGTAAATATTAGAAAAGCATTGGTAGTCAGACACAAAAAATAACAACCCGCAACTCTTGAGTAATGATTTTAAAGGGGATATCATACAAGACTTACTACGATAATAATTAAAAATTTTGTACAACCGACTTTAATATAAATAATTAAGGATGACTCAAAAACTATTGGTCTGACCTCGATCAAATTTATATGGGACCACATGTGAAACACCAGCTCTTAGTAATAAGATATAAGCTCTTAATAATAAGATATAGAATAAAAAGACAAGAATAATTGAAATTTAAGTAATCGATGCAAATATTGTTAAAGATGACGTAGCCACTGGTTAAATAAGTCTTTTCTTTTATGTTGAAGTCTTTTCTAATAAAAAGATGTCATCTGTGATCAACAGTTACGTCTAAAATCCTTACGATAATTTCTAAAATATTGATATTTGTGAATATTAAAAAAATTTAGTAGATGCGCCTTCTTATCATGAGTCATGGTATATTTAACTCATTTATTCAAAAATTGTTAGATGCGCCCTTTTTTCTTCCGACCGCATACCATTGTTTCGTACCGAGCTAGATACAGGTCGACAGCGGAGGAAGTGTGGGTACAGTCGCGTTCTAAAGTACTACATGGTATTGGGCTATTGTTTTATAATATTATAGTAATTAATTGTTTAATTGTGGAATCATAATAGGTGTTTTACTATTTACTTAGAACTTTGGAAGAGGTGGGAATTAAAAATGGATAATGTTTACTTGAGCATTATTTGTTATTTCTATCGTAAAATATAAAGTAGTTTGTAACAAAAAAAACTTAAGGGTGACACGCCGTCCATTATGACGTCTTGGGTCACATGAAAGTCAGATGTTGATGGTGTGTTGGTATTACTGGATGCTACTTCATCATCACTTTCATCTTCGCTTGAGCTTCCGTCATCAGGTCGATCACATGGTAATTTTTTCGGTATTCTCCCTCAACACTTTACTGCACAATTTTCCCCATTCACCTTCTCATATCATATTTACCTTTTCGTTCACTAGTTTAGTCATAAAACAATAGATATAAATAATTTTTGTTTCCTTCCTTTTTAAAACATCGTCGCGAGTCGCAAAGTAAGCTGTGTATGCGACTGTATTTTTGGAGCGAACAAAGCGCGTGAACCAATAGCATGCAGGCACAGTAATACTGGCGGATTGATCCCCCGTCGCACCCCCCTCGTACCTATATGTGATAAATCGCTCAATGCCCAAGTTCAAGGCCAGCGTTCTTTTTTCACCGTTCGCGCGTACATTAACCTCCATTAGTCAGGTGATATCAATTCAGTTTCCACTGCTGGTTTTATGTTTCAGTATTTTCATGATTTTTTTTATGAAATTATCGATTCATTTAGCTGTACTAACATGATGGCGCGTGAATAAAGCTAATAAAACGTTGTAAAAATATGATTTTTTTTTCATCAGGATCAAATTTATTTGTGACCCATGATCAAAGGTATACTTGGTGCTGTCGCCTGTCTTAGTTTTCGGGAGCGTTCCAAAAATACCCTGTATATATGCAAAAATAAAATTATTAATAACAAGACTAATATTATTAGTATAGATATATTATGATATATATGATAGTAGATATCTACTAGGTGTTTTATTTTGATATCCCATGATTCTAGGGTATGATTGAGACCATATCAAAGGAGAGAGAAGTGCTTTGCGAACCGAGCGCTGTGAGAACAGCACATCCGGCATGGAGCACTCACACCGCGGGATGGTCGGCGGTGTTTTCCCCCCGTCATCAAGAGTCGAGTTGTACGCAAAAAGGGAGCCTAAAAGGTCAGCTTTGTCTTTTGCGTCTTGGGCCAGTGAGTCGTCCTCCCTGTGCAGAGATGGTAGTGATGGATTACAGATATTCCCTTGGACAGCCTTGGCGAGAGACCAGAATGCACGGGTTCCCGAAGGAAGGCGAACTAGTTTCTCGCCAATTCTGCCCATGTGCTCTGACTTTGCCTTGGCAATAACTCGTTTGAAGGACCTGGAGGCGAAGTTATACTTCTTTTTAAGTGTGCTGGTGTTTACATCCCGAGTCGCCGAAGCCGCAGTCCAGGCTTGATAACACTCCTGCTTACTGCGTAATGCAGTCTTACAGGAGCGACCAAACCAAGGCTGAGATCTGCCTCCGATGGGTACCACAGATGATGGAATAAATAGTTCCATTCCCTGTAGCACCATATCAGTGACAAAGTCAGCAACAGCGCTGGGATCATCCGGAGAGAAGCAAACCCGCCCCCATGGGTAGGATGCAAAGAAAGACCGCATTCCGTCCCAATCCGCCGACCTGTAATGCCAAACACGGCGGCAACCTGCAGAACGTAACCGCGAAGGGAGCGTGAGTGGCTTCGATTCTTTTCAATTTATATAGTTATCTTATAAAATATTTATATAAAAATATAATTAAAATGCTATTGTGACAATATTATATATTATCATATCATAAAAATTGAACTCGTTTTAATAAATTAATTAACAATGTATGCATTCTAAATAACCAATAATTAAATACCTGCAGATCATTCTACCTACGCATAATCTATTATTATTAAAAACCACGCATGCGAGGTAAGACTGTTTACAAAACATGCGCAACGACATAGAGTAGCGCACAGTTTTTGTTAGAAATAACTGTTATAGTACGTAAGTACATTATACTTCAATGAACTATCTATGTTTTTAAATTATTAGTATTTAGGAGGTGACACTGAAAGTTCTTAGAAAATCAAAAAGTGAACAAACTAACAAGTTATTAGTTTTATTACATCTCTTCAAAATAGAGTCCATCTACATCAATATATTGCTGTATCCGATGGAACCATTGAGAAAAGCACTTTGCCCATTCGTCCTTAGGGGTCTCTTCGACGGCATTTTGAAACGCAGCCACTGATTCCTCGGCGTCCATAAAACGTTTTCCTCGAAGTTTTTCTTTTATTTTCGGAAAAATATAAAAATCGAAAGGTGCTAAGTCGGGTCTTTATGGCAGGTGACACATTAATTCTATGTATGGCGTCGCCAAGTAGTCGATTGTTTGCTGGGCGTTGAGCGACGAGGCGTTGTCGTGGTGAAGGAGGATCCTACTGCGAGGTCGTTTCTCCCGAACTTTTTCCAAGACAAGTGGCAAACAATTGTTGCGTAATGACCTGTCCTTCCGAAGAACAAAGCCACCATCTTTTTTCCCACGCCTCGACTTCGCTTCACTTTAGTTGGTAAGTTCCTCGGAAGGAAACACCCAGACAGCAAACTGTCTCTTGGTTTCAGGATCATAACAATAAATCCAGATTTCGTCACCCGTAAGTATGTCGAAAACAGCATTTGAGCCACCTTCGTTAAATCTTTGAAGCATTTCACGACACCAATCAATACGACGAAGTTTTTGGGCCTCTGTCAAATTATGAAGTATTCACCGGGCACAAAGCTTTCTGACCGCTAAATGTTCATAGAGGATTTTGTGCACTTGACTCATACCGATGCCTAAGCTTGTCCAAATCTGCAGATAAGTCACTCTTTTGTCAGTCTCTATCATACGCCGCACAACACTGATGTTATCTTCAGTCGTCGCCGTAGTAGGCCGTCCCTCGCGCAGATCATTGGTGAGATTAGTGCGACCATGCCTAAACTCATTCAACCAGTTTTAGTGTCACGAGATTGGGCTTCATCTCGAAAGGCCAATCGAAGTTTATCATAATTTTCTTGTTGAATTAAATGACATCGAAAGTCATAAAAAATCATAATACGAAAATTTTCTCGCGTTAAATTCTTACTGACGTGACACAGACAATTCTCAATTTGCCGCCAAATCGTAAACAAATGACAAATCAATAAAAAACATACACAATAATTTTGGCAAAGCGTTCTATTTTAAAAATTTGAACTTACTCTTTTATTATATCGTTTACAAGTGGCCAGGTCAAAAAACATTCAGTGTCGCAGTCGTAAATAATGGTTTGTCGTACAATCCTTTGGGAGATAAGATAATTTAATCACGGCATTACAAGGATCAAAGTTCGTTTTGTAATGTAATTACTAAATTATACTACATAGTATTACTGCTCTGCTAACTTGATGTAATAAAAGTAAAATAAAGCTTTTTCGATGCATCAATATCAGTAACGGAATTTTATTTTCTGGCATTAAATAAATGCCGCTGTGAAAGATCCATTAACTGTTGTTCAATTCACATGATGTAGTAGGCTATTAAATGGATTACTGCCAAAATTTATTAATAACGATATTTCACATTTCACTGAGCACATGGTTTTCATTACATTATGAAATTGATAACTGCTGCTTCTGAAGCTTAATTTATCATTGGAATTGTTAACGAATACAATATGTACCTATGTTATTCCTAGCTATTCTCAAAATAATTTACTTTAGTCTACTAAATATATTTACGGAAGGAATAGTTATGACTTTGCCTACTGTCGAACCGACAAAAACATTAGAAGTAGGACCACACAAGGGATAGGTTAGAAAATGTTTAAACGCACACGCCAAAAGTCATAAGAAAAAAATAAAAATATACAGCATACAATTTGGCGGAAAAAATGATAAGACTGATACTTATCTAGAATGGGTCTAGATATCTAGACATTAAAGATAACTCTTAACTGGCACTGCAATTCTTCTGTGGAGTGTTTCATTTTCTTTACGCGACTGATAGCATCGTAAGCCCAAGAATTTACAGTACATTTTTTTTAATTTTGTGTAAGATAGATGCTTAACTCGAGATGAGTTAACTATTACATCATTCGTTTTTCAGTAGTTCCATAACTATATCTTGCAGAAAACTATGTCGCTTTTGGTTTAGGCACTTTTCAGTAGCTATACTCAGTTTTATTCAGTAACAATGTCGATCGATAACGGTCGAATAGCGTCAGTCATTAAGTATTATTAGCGTAACAGAGGTGGCTCAGAACTGGAGATGTTAAGCGGTTTTTATAGCTATGTATTATGTACCTTCCCTTGTAGTGGGTAATCACGATATAGTATTATTTGCTGATGATACTTCCTTGATTTTTAAATTTAAACGTTTATCATTTAAATGTGACGAATTGAATAATGCTGTATCAAAATTAGTGCATTGGCTTAAGCTTCCTCATACATTGAGCTTCCTCATACGGCCAGCAGTGGTACTATTTACAATAAAATAAAACGTAACATCTATAACATTATATTACATTTATCTTACAAGAACATGTACTAAAACAAAATTATTAAATAAAATATATACAATATCATTATTAACTTTTTTAAAAGGATAGGGTGACAAACGATCACACAATCCACCTGATGGTAAGTGGTTGCTGTGACCCATAGACATCTACATTTATCCTCCATTACAAATCAAAATGTAGATGCGTTGTCACCCGTGAGGACTAAGATGGAATGCCTCTTTTCCAGTAAAATGGGTCTCCGATTCTCTGCACTCAACATACGAAACACATCAGTGTTAAGCTGCCATCTTACGCTGGTATTCTGTGAGAGCGCGGTCCTTTCCCGGTCGAGCCGACCAATTCGTGCTACAACTATACTACTAATATAGCTGCAGCATGGCTCTACCACGTATGAATATATAACTTGAAATAAAAATGTCTAATATTATAAAGCAAAACCAAATAACTAAAAAGGCATCCATTTAACCGAAAACGGATAGGTTGTGCATTATACAAGAGAGCATTCAGCGCATTAACAGATTGCTTTATTGGAGACACAGCAAGTCGGAACAGTAAGTTGACTGTGCTTCTTGAGGCAGTAACCGTCCGTAACTTGAGGCAGTAACCGTCCGTAACAAAACTCTGTACAACTCGTCATTCAGATCGGAGGCATTCAATATTCATCTAAGGATTTTACAAATGCTTATTAACTGGTCATTCAATCATCTGACATTTTTTTTAAGAACGTTACCCTACACTAGGATTTTCTCTTGTATCGTGGAGGCAGCTTACAAACTTAAATTGCACGAGGACAAACATCCACACCCGGAACAATTATTTGTGGGCCATACAAATAGTTAATTACTGCGCCATGGAGCCGTTAATTGAAGAAGTTATGCCCAAAGCATTCTTGTAACAATTTAGTTGGATACTTATATTTATATTACCCATAAGTCCGCTTGTAAAGGTATCTTAGGAAAGCCTTTCGTGTTTTCTCTAAGAAAAGTACATACGTGCTTTCATAGGTTGTAGTTATATTATCATCACAGCCCATTAACAACTCCGGTCCTCAGCCACCTCTATTACGCTAATAATACTTAATGACTGACGCTATTCAACCGTTATTGATCGACAGTGATACTGAATAAAACTGAGTATAGCTACTGAAAAGTGACTAAACCAAAAGCGACATAGTTTTCTGAAAGATATAGTTATGGAACTACTGTAAAACGAATGATGTAATAGTTAACTCATCCCAAGTTAAGCATCTATTTTACACAAAATAAAAAATGTACTGTAAATTTAGTTGGCTTACGATTAAGATTGGCTAGTTTGGCTTACGATGGTACTCGTATCAGTCGCGTAAAGAAAATGAAACACTCTACAGAAGAATTGCAGCGCCAGTTAAGAGTTATTTTTAATGTCTAGACATCTAGACCCTGGAGTCTAATGACTCCATATCTGCTTAGGAGTCATTCTAGGTAAGTATCAGTCTTATCATTTTTGCCGCCAAATAGTATTTTTATTTTTTTCTTATGACTTTTGGCGTGTGCGGTTAAACATTTTCTAACCTATCCCTTATATAGCCCTGCTTCTAATGTTTTTGTTGTTTTGACCGTAGGCAAAGTCATGATTATTCCTTCCGTAAATATATTTAGTAGACTAAAGTAAATTATTTTACGAATAGCTAGGCATAACATAGGTACATATTGTAATCGTTAACAATTCCAATGATAAATTAAGCTTCAGAAGCAGTAGCTATCAATTTCATAATGTAATTAAAACCATGTGCTCAGTGAAATGTGAAATATCGTTATTAATAAATTTTGGCAGTAATCCATTTAATAGCCTACTACATCATGTGAATTGAACAACAGTTAATGGATCTTTCACAGCGGCATTTATTTAATGCCAGAAAATAAAATTCCGTTACTGATATCGATGCATCGAAATAGCTTTATTTTCTGCCGACTTTCAAAAAGGAGATGGTACTCAATTCGACTGTATGTTTTTTTATGTGTGTTACCTCATATCTTTGTACTGGGTGAACCGATTTCGATGATTCTTTTTTTTATGAAAGCTGATAGTTCTCGTGTGGTGCTATATGAATTTGATCAAGGTCAAACCAATAGTTTTTGAGTTATTCTTAAATAACTTATATTGAAGTCGGCTGTACAAAATTTTTAATTTTTAATTATACTTTTATAACATCAAGTTAGCAGAGCAGTGATATTATGTAGTATAAGTTAGTACTTATACTACAAAACGAACTTTGATCCTTGTAATGTCGTGATAAAATTATATTATCTCCCAAAGGATTGTACAACAAACCATTATTTACGAGTGCGACACTGAAAGTTTTTAGAACTGGCCACTTGTAAACGATATAATAAAAAAGTAAGTTCAAATTTTTAAAATAGAATGCTTTGCCAATATTATTGTGTATGTATTTTATTGATATGTCATTTGTTTACGATTTGGCGGCAAATTGAAAATTGTCTGTGTTACGTCAGCAAGAATTTAACGCAAAAAAATTTCGTAGAATGATTTTTTATGACATTCGATGTCAATTAAGTCAACAAGAAAATTTTGATAGAATTCGATTGGCCTTTCACGATGAAGCCCCATCTCGTGAAAGGCCAATCTATTTGAAACTGGTTTAATGAGTTTAAACATGGTCGCACTAATCTCGCCGATGATCTGCGTGAGGGACCGCCTTCTACGGCGACGACTGAAGGTAACATCAGTGTTGTGCGGCGTATGATAGAGACTGACAAAGGAGTGACTTATCAGCAGATTTCGACAAGCTTAGGCATCGGTATGAGTCAAGTGCACAAAATCCTCATAATTTGACAGAGGCCCAAAAACTCCGTCGTGTTGATTGGTGTCGTGAAATGGTTCAAAGATTTAACGAAGGTGGCTCAAATGCTGTGTTCGACATACTTACGGGTGACGAAATCTGGATTTATTGTTATGATTCTGAAACCAAGAGACAGTCTGCTGTCTGGGTATATCCGAAGAACATGCCAACTAAAGTGAAGAGAAGTCGTAGCGTGAGAAAAAAGATGGTAGCTTCGTTCTTCGGAAGGAGAGGTCATTAACAACAATTGTTTTAGAGGATCAAAAAACAGTTACTGTAGAGTGGTACACTTACTTATTGTTTGCCACTTGTCTTGGAAAAAGTTCGGGAGAAAAGACCTCGCAGTAGGATCCTCCTTCACCACGACAACGCCTCGTCGCTCACCGCTAAGCAAACAATCGACTACTTTGCGATCTCAGACATGGAATTACTGTATCACCTGCCATATTGCCCCGACTTCACACCTAGCGATTTTATTTATTTCCGAAAATAAAAGAAAAACTTCGAGGAAAATCTGTTATGTACGCCGAGGAAGCAGTGGCTGCGTTTCAAAATGCCGTCGAAGAGAACCCAAAGGACGAATGGGCAAAGTGCTTTTCTCAGTGGTTCCATCGGATACAGCGATGTATTGATGTAGATGGACATTATTTTGAAGAGATATAATAAAACTAATAACTTACTACTTTGTTCACTTTTTGATTTTCTACTGCTATTAAATGATAGACCACTATTAAACAGTTAATAGAACTTTTCTTTCTAATACACATTTCAAAAGCACAAATTGCACAATTTATTTTTAAATTTTATTTTTAGGTTAACATCCGAAAATATTTAGCCGCCGTGTGAGGGTGTCGTAAGAAGCGACAGAGGGAAATGAAACAGGAGATGGGCAGCAGCATCTTTCTGAGAGTAGGGTTACCAGATCCCACAATGAGTTTCCTGGCAATATACCTCACCTTTCAATAAATTTTCTGACATTGACGCAGAGGCACCAAATAGTTCGAGAGCTGGTAGACATTTTTTGGGTAGGTATTTACCAAGTTTTCAGCAAATACCAATCCAAAAATGTAATTTTTTTTTTTTTTTTTATAAGATAAGGGTGACAAACGAGCACACAGTCCACCTGATGGTAAGTGGTTGCTGCGGCCCATAGACATCTACATCTATCCTCGCTTGCGAATCAAAATGCAGATGCGTTGTCACCCGTGAGGACTAAGATGGAATGCCTCATTTCCAGTAAAAAGGGCCTCCGGCCACCTGCACTCACCAAGCGAAACGCAGAGGTAAATCTCTACTTCACGCTGGTATTCTGTGAGGTCGTGGTACCACTCCGGATCGAGCCGGCCCATCCGTGCAACAGCGAAAGCTGCGCGTGGCTCTACCACTGTTAGAGCATAGAAGAATTTTTATAGGATAGGCTGACAATATTTAAAAATTTTAGCAAAATATTTTATTTCAAAATTCCTGACAATTTCAAATTTTTCCTGTTTCCCTGACAGAGTGCTAAAATTCCGGACATGTCAGGAAAATTCCTGTCATCTGGTAACCCTACCTGAGAATAACCCGATTATATTATAATGAAGATTGCGGTTCCAAAACCGCCCGCCAAACATGGCAACTATAGCAAAATCCTCATAAAAAGGCAATTTATGGGGGACTATATTCAACAGTGAACTTTGATGAGCTGTAATGAATGAACTTTAACCCATACCACTAGCTGACCTCAAAATATGCCACAAACTCATATTAGCGGTGTTTTAGGAAATAGCTGCAAGGTCTAAGTCTGACTGCCGCTGTAATCAAATTTTCTATAATTTTATTTAATGGATATAATAAGTTATAAATATTTCAAAAAAAATTAAATAAATGCGAATTTTATTGTCCGGATATTTGTTCATGTGCATTTTACACATACGAAATGCTTTCACGTAAAAGAAAAAAGAAAAAATTATACTTATTATCCTCTTGTGCGAGGAAAATCACTCCACACTCCAGACCCAAAAACTAACAATTTTTTGCCAAATTACTTAACGATTAACACACAAAGTAAGCAGATTTAAATAAACACGCCTTGCGCAATGAACAAATATTTTACGTGCACGTACGATAACAAGTATTTTACCTCGATCTTTTATCAAGTCCTCTTCAGACTGCACTAAAGAGTATTTAATATCGATATAATTATTAAAACTGGCGTAGCGTTCTTAATGACATAGCGTGTTAATCTCACAATTTAATACAAGTAGAGCTTTAAATATTATTTCTCTCAACACTAAATTACAGTTATACTTATGGTCTTCCACTGGCTTATTTTGTCAATGAGGGGTTTCATCAATTTTGATTCTAGCGGCACTAGACGGCTTTAACCTATGCAACGTTAGTGACTTCACAGTCTGTAAAATAATCTGTCTAACTTTCCTGGGAATAAGTGAAAATCGGAGGGTGCAAGGGCAGAATTAATGCATCCAAGTAACATTTCCCAACCTAGCTCTCTAAATTTTTGCTAAGTGGTCAAAGATGTGTGTAGTCTGGCGTTATCATGATAAAAGACCACTTCTTTTCTGTTGATCAATTCCAGTCGTTTTAAAAACACTTAAACCAACTTTGTGCCACCCTGACTCATACTGCATTGGGTCCATAAACGTCACAATTTTTTTTCGGGACGTGAGTCGCATTTTTCCCTCGTTTTCTATAAAACTTCAGAATGTATCGAATTTCTTCGTTAGATGCACTCAATTCGGCGGACAGAAAAACAATTGAAAAATGGCGGGAAAGCGTCTTAGAATCTACTAGTTAGCTAGTTAGTCTATGAAAGTGTCTTTTACTTTTCATTTTTCTTTTTCTTAATGTACTGTCTTATATGTACTGTCCTATATGTAGGTACTGATATTAAAACCAGCCAGATACAAACAGTACAACCGAAGAGATTTTTCCTTAATTTTATACAAACAAAATACGAAGACACTTGTTCTCCAGCCTATTAGATGCCTTTAGGTAGATAGATATTTTACCTATATTTATATCAAAGTAGTTTCCGACGACACCGTTGTAGTAAGTTTAGCCAAACTTCAAAGTTATCGACAATTTCACGCTTTTGGTATTAGGTTTGAAACACAATTATCAAACACTGTTCTATTAGTGAGGGTAAACTATGCTGAAATTAGTTTAAGTTCATCAATGGAACAAACCAACTCTATATTTTTCATTATCATCATTTATCATTACAGTCCTTCACAAATCCACTGCTGAACATAGGCCTCTCCCAAGAGATGCCACAAAGCACGGTTCTGAGCCATCTGCTTCCATTGACTGCCAGCATATCTTACCATACATCATCTACCTAGTGGACGGCCGCCCCACACTTCACTTGCCGTTACGAGGCTGCCATTCGAGAACTAATACGCAGCCTATAATAATCCGCTGCTACTAATAGACCTCCCCATTGTAAGTAGAATTTGCTGAAATTGGCACTCTTCCAGGGCATAGAGCAACACAGGCCATCAGCGGATTGGAGGGGAGACGGTCGCCCTCATACAATATGCGAATCGGTAAAGCGAGTGATCCGAATCTGTATCCAAGATGTCCCTGTCACCGAGCGATACTGTTAAATGTATCTATATGTGTGTGAAATTGTTACTTTATTGTTATAATTGTTATAATGTGAGTTTCGTAGTGACATACGATTGTATTTGTGTGTGCAGATTTACGGATGCAGAAACTGCCAGACAGTTTCAACCGAGGAAAAATGCTATGACTACTCCTTCCGGTCCGCCGGTGGCCCGTGTTGCTCTATGACCAGGTGAATTGACGACCGCAGTGCCAAACGTCCTTTCACAAATAGACGCGTCTTGTGACATCGACAGGAAAAATATAGTTTTAAATCACGTATAAAGCAAAAAGCCTAACTTAAAATTTCAGCAATACTCATAATCTGATTTCTTGCTGGTTCTTCCCAGGACAAAGGATTTTTTTCAAACCAGTGTTAAAGAAAAAAAATGACTTTCAATAAGAATTACTTGACTAATCTATGCTATTCACGGAACGAATTGAGGTGATAGATTTTTTCATAATTTTCTATTCCAATAATATTTCATATTAATTCTAGTTATTAACGGCATGCTTACTTTAGTAATTTTCGTAATTATATTAAAAACTGAATAAGAAGAATGCGAAAGTAATTGCAATCCAATTTATATTTTCTTAAGTTTTCTGAATCAAATCGTAATAATGAAACATACTGTTGTTATTCACTATTAGATATTATTACTAGATGCCCACTATAGTCTCTATATAATATGTATTGCTAAGATACCTCCATCTTAAGAATAATTTAAGTCTAGAAGTAAATAAGTATTTTTCAATTTATAATATATTTATTACACTGCCCCATTTTATTTGTAGAAGTGTTTTAATGTATTTTGTGTTTGCAGACGATAAATATTATAATTATAACGTGGAAGGTTTGTCTTTAAAATTTTCTGTCAAAGATCGTAAAACTTAATCTAGTCCTGCTTTCTTTTCATGTTGAAAAGTTTTTTCAGGTTATCATATTTTTCCACACACGGAAATTAAAAAAAATATGTCTCTGAACCCAATATCTCCACTTGTACGTATTATATTCAAATAAATATCTAAGTATTCTATTATGTACTTCTGTTATATATATATTTACTAACATCGACATAAATAAAAAGTAAACAACAAAAAAGTTTGTCATTGAGACAGTTCTAAAGGATCTCCTTAATGAGAGGATTAATCTTAATGAGAGTATCTCTTTGAATAACTTCATTGGATTCAACTTAAACTTTGAGACCCCGATGAAGTGAAAAGTTTTCTTCTACTCTGCTTTAAGATTAATGAGTTTTTCTTATCGCAGAAACATAAAGAAACACTACACACTTTTAATATTAATAATATTTTATTTAGATATATCAATTTAAAAAGAATTAACCTTGTGTATTTATTTTCACTTATGGCCATGTATACATTCTTAGTTAACGTAACAAGTTACGCATTCTTATATTGGTCATCTCTATCTGTGGAATTTGAGACTGTCGATATCGATCAACAGATACCAATACTCACATATCGAAGTAACTAACAATTCAGAGAAATATGACAGTTTGCGGGTTCCAATTATTAAGTTTTAGTGTATATATATGCAAAGATAAAATTATAAATAACGAGACTAATATTATTAGTACAGGTATATATGATATATAGATATATATGATAGTAGATATCTACTAGGTGTTTTATTTTGATATCCCATAACTCTAGGGTATGATTTTTTTTTCTTTCTTTTAAAAAACGTTACCCCCACACTAGGATTTTCTCCTGTGTCGTGGAGGCAGTTTACAAACATAAATTGCACAAGGACAAACATCCAGACCCGGAACAATTATTTGTAGGCCATACAAATACTTGTTCCGTGCGGGATTCGAACCCGCGGCCCCCAGCGCAACAACTGATTGCTAAGCATCTGCGCCACGGAGCCGTCAAATTTTGAGAAAAATTGAGACCATATCAAAGAATCAACTGGCATATAAACTATTTTTCAATCATATTTTTTTTGTTTTCATTTTTCATACAAAATAATTCGACAAAATCACGATTTTTAATGTAAAACACCCTTACGTGGAATATGACAACGTCGAATTGTCTTAGCTTTAAATACGAATGTTTAGTTTAAATAAAAAGCGCCGAGTGCTAGGGTATGTTGTGCTGTTGGAACTTTTTAATGATATCGATATGGATTAAACCCCGACTTACACTTTTAACTTATTAAACACTTACTTTGATTTAACGGACATAATTATTAAATGAAGAATACGAATTTTCTAGTCAATTAAATGTTTACGAAGGTGGCTTTTTTATATTATACTAAGTCAGCGCTTAACTACAAACCCACCTGATGGTAAGTGGTGATCTATCCTAAAATGGTGAAATGCACAAAAGCCTATTCACTTTTGCCTTGAGTACACCCACATTGTAATCGGATGGAAACACAGATGCTGGAAACTTATACCACTCCTTTGCTGTACCCATCACGAACGATGTAGCAAACCGTTTGGTTCGAATACGTGGTAAGATGATAACAAATGGGTGGAGGCTGGCCGAACGTCTGGTTGTCCGATGGTGGAAGGGAGAGGGAGGAATTAAATTATGCCATTCCGGCGCACTCTCTCCGAAATGCATCCTGTAGAAAACGAAAAGGCTGACTACTTTACGCCTGTGTTTGAGACTGGTAAGATTGGTTTTAAACAAATTTGGGTCACCAATGAGCCTCTTATCACGACGTTCCATTAAGTATAAAGCTACTAGGTGGCATTTTGCAGCACCAGCCCATATATGGCAGCAATACTCCATGCACGACCGGACTTGCGCTTTTTATAAAGTAAGCAGCTGTCTCGGCGTGAAGTATCGCCACACCTTTGCAAGGATTCCTAGCTTCTTTGAACGTATAGCCTTGGACTCAATGAACTGAACGACGTTCAGATTTGAGAATATCTCAAGTGGTCAGTGTATTTCAGTGATATATTTCGCAAAGAAGGAGCCAAGATGAGCTGGCTCCTTTTTGCAGTGAAGAGACACGCTTGTGTTTTGGATGCGATGAATTTCACAAGATTGGCATCGTCCCACTTGAACACCACAGGATCGGATGAGCAGCCATCGACGATAATCCGGAGTAACCGTTCACTCAGAAAGTTCTTTACCCATTCAACTAGACCAGGGGATAAGCCTTACGCTGGAAGCTTATCCAAAAGGCTAGTGTGCCAAAATCTGTCAAAGGCCTTCGAGACAGCAAGGGAAACAGCAAGTGCTTCCCCCTGTTCTCGAGTGCCTCGCCCCATACGTGTGTGGAATATGCTAGAAGGTCCCCAGCTGTCTGATTTCGGCGGAACCTATATTGATGGTCACTAAAGAGGTCATTCTGTTCTAGGTATGCCACTAATATACGCTCCATAATCTTGCAGAGTATGGAGTCAATTGAGATTGGCCGATAATTGGCAGGATCGGCACGTCTGATTTTTTTTACATGCTGCACGTTGGCCAGCTTCCAGGATTTTGGCAATATTCCAGCCCTAAATAAGAGGTGGAAAGAGCGTGTCAGCACAGGAGACAACTCAGGTGCACAAGCCTTTAGAACAGCTAGTATACCATCTGGTCCAATCGCTTTATTCACGTTTAGACACCGCAAGGTTCATAATCATTCTCAGATTAATAATAAGCTTAACTCAGTATTTAATTTAAACTTTAGCAATAGGTTATAAACCTTAATAGAATTATGCTTATGCGTAATTAGTTTACGTAGCATACCCGATCATTTTGTTGCAGTAGTAGTTATCAACACTGAACAACTCAGGAACTACTAAAGCGTACAATCTGTTTCAAATAAGAATAGGATGATCTAGGCGCTATATTGTGACTACATATTCAGATTGATGGTTAAATATTGGCTCCAGGGGAATTTTCTTTCATTTGAGATAATAAATGATACAAAATAAAAGAAGATAACATAAGGTCTACAAATACTGCTAGGGCATAGCTAATACCAGGCTATTACAATAAGGATAAACATTTCAAATCTTGTCCCTTAGTGCTATCATCCCCTTGAGGATAGATGAAGATTTTTAAAGCACTATCACATAGAGGATAGACACGAGTTATCATATTACTCAGTTATATAAGATGTTAAGTAATACAAAATAAAAGAACGAAATATAGGGCCTAACAATACTGCTATGATAAAGTAAAACTAGTATCTGTACTAAATCCCATTCCTTAAAGCTATCTCTTAGATGATAGATTTACAGCTATCATTTTAAGGATATACCAATAATTTTGTATTGTTATCATATAGAAAAACATAAGTTATCATATCACTAAACAGAACAGAACAGGGAGAACAGAAAAGAAACTGGAAGAGTCCGCTGCAACTTCGACATTAAGTTCACAATGTGCAGAATTACCGAATACAACTCAATAAGCATTGATATCGTCCCATATAGCTGCTAGTTGAAGGAGAAGTCTACATTAACTAACACTGGCAAGGTAGGTAGGTACTTACAAGTCTTAACTGGTCTTATTTTTTAATTGCTGACGAAAACAGAGGGTCGTTATAAGTTTGTAGTGTGTACACGCAGATACACAGATACACATATATCTGTGTATGTGCGTGTTTATCTGTGGCGTTATAGGTTCTGAACGTATGAACCGGTTCTGAATGAGTTTTATTCCTTTGAAAGGTGGCTTAATCGAGAGTGTTCTTGGCTATGTTTCAAGAAAATCTGTTCAGCTGATTGAAGATTATTAGCTCTTTTTATTTCGGGTGTTTTTTAAAATTTTGAATTAATGTTATTTCCTGTTAATCTATTTTAACAGTCGTGTGTTCGTCACGTTTCTACCACTCTGTTTACGGATCTTTTTCCTGCTATTTCCTTTTATAACAAACATGTCATTCATATAAACTCTTACTGATATACAAAATATTATTCGATTTTATTACAATTACTATCGAATAAAAGAGTAGTTGAGAAAATATTTTAGGAACACTGGTGGCTTTGACGCACAAAAATACATAATGAAGTTGTCATGCATATGTTAGAAACTTGTGATGGCTTCGACGAAAAGCGAAGACTTTAATTGTAATAATATCTCTTAGAAAAGCGAGGAGGGAGTGTAATGAATTTAAAGCTGTGTGCTGTGAAATGGCAATTTTACAAAATATAATCAAACGAAAATTGTAGTATGTCATTTACAAATACTCAGCTTTGCGGTGGTTATTCTTTATGTATTTTTGATTTCAAACATTATGTATCTATCGAAAAATGTTAGTCTGTCTGTTTCAACAATTTAACTAGACGGCTAGTAAATTTGTATTGACACGAAATTACACAGGTACGCAATGTTTTTTTTATAGGATAAGGGTGATAAACGAGAACACAGTCCACCTGATGGTAAGTGGTTGCTGCGGCCCATAGACATCTACATCTATCCTCTATTACAAATCAAAATGTAGATGCGTTGTCACCCGTGAGGACTAAGATGGAATGCCTCATTTCCAGTAAAAAGGGCCTCCGGCCACCTGCACTCACCACGCGAAACGCAGAGGTAAACCTCTACTTCACTTGGTTTTCTGTGAGGTCGTGGTACCACCCCGGTTCGAGCCGGCCCATCCGTGCGACAGCAATAGCTGCCGCGTGACTATACCACTGTTTATAAAAATATGTTTGGTACAAAGAAACAAATAGGATGTTGGATAATTTTTATTCACCAACTTCCTATTCGTTTCGTTTCGTTTGCAATAATATGTTTATTTTTGCATTTCATTTAGGTGGGTGCAGTGTGAGTAGAGCTAGTTACTTACGTATATATATATGTTACTTTAATTATTTATTATAAAACATGGGTGAGTGTCGCAAAACACTCGGCTGGAACGAATTTCCTTTCGTAGTATATTATTATTATTTATAAACGTATTATATTATTGATTAAAATATAATAAAATAAAATAATATTTATTTCATGGCAAAATAAGAAAAAGTGCGAGGAAGATGGATATTATTCCAT
The DNA here is from genome assembly GCA_963668995.1 of Parnassius mnemosyne. Taxonomy (NCBI): domain Eukaryota; kingdom Metazoa; phylum Arthropoda; class Insecta; order Lepidoptera; family Papilionidae; genus Parnassius; species Parnassius mnemosyne. The sequence continues at coordinate 38,842,161 of CAVLGL010000035.1, read as the reverse complement.
CTCGCTTCCTTATAGCCCCCAAGACCGTCTTCTACGTCAGAAGAGGGTCGTGTCGCCAAATTCGTAACGTCGGATAAAGAAGTTCGTTCCAGTTAAAATTTTGATATAAAATGTGTTGTTTATAAAAAACTTCAGGCTTCAAAATCCTCTTCAAAATCTTTCAGAGTGGAACTCAGCAGAGCATGTACAGCTATTCGGCGGCAGAAATAGGCAATGGTTTCTACTATCTACTCACACGTACTTCTCCTAGACAGACAATTAGTCCTACCGTCTGGTATAGTATACAGGGTATTTTTGGAACGCTCCCGAAAACTAAGACAGGCGACAACACCAAGTATACCTTTGATCATGGGTCACAAATAAATTCGATCCTGATGAAAAAAAAATCATCTTTTTACAACGTTTTATTAGCTTTATTCACGCGCCATCATGTTAGTACAGCTAAATGAAACGATACTTTCATAAAAAATATCATGAAAATACTGAAACATAAAACCAGCAGTGGAATGACTGAATTGATATCACCTGACTAAAGGTCAATGATCAATGGCCGCGCGAACGCAAATTCGCGCGGCCCGCAACTAGCGGGCGATACCACATTACCTAATAATTTACAAAACTTGTCTAAATACCTAACTTATCTACTTAACCTACTATTTTGCCACTGTGCTTGTCTCCACGTAGCCACTTTAATACGAATTTACAGGTTAAATAACCCAAATAACTGGTTCGATTCCCCGCTAATGAAAAAATACTTAAATTAATGAAATGTAACCAAGATTGGAGTCATGCATTTTTATTCATCGTGTAGGTATGTTTATTATTCTCATGTATTCAGTTATGTACCTATTCAGATTAGTCCAGTATTAAGTTATTTAAAAAAAAATACTTATGAAACAGCTTACCGCTCTAAATCCTCCGTGGTCTTATGAGATGCGGCTCAAATTGTGCTCCATTCATTTCAAGGCAGATTTGGGCTCGGTGTTGCATCTCCTCATGCAGGCGGGGCATCATCGTGTAGTCTTCGACACAGTCCGTATGTAGTTTGTCGAAAACATCCACGATCCTTTTGTAGTTTCGTCAGCACTATCACACTCACGATTAAAAACCCTTTCTTTCACATACCCCCACAGAAAGAAGTCTAACGGGGTCAGATCTGGCGAGCGAGGTGGCCAACCGAGTGGTACTAGTCCGCCAAATTCAGCGATTATCAAATAATTCGGTGAGGCGCTCACAGACGAACCTCGCGACATATGGAGGTGCACCATCATGCTGGAACCATGGTCGGCGATATTCAGCCAACGATAGGTCGTCTAAAATGTCAACCAACTGTTCACTTATAAAGTTTAGGTATCGCTGTCCGTTCAGTCGCTGTGGCAGAAACACTGGTCCCAGTATGCGATCCTTAATACCTGTCCATACGTTAACCGACCATCGGGTTTGGTGCCCGGTTTGTCGAACAGCGTGCGGGTTAACCTCTGAATACACGTGTGTATTTCTTCGGTTCCACAGGCCGTTTCTGGTAAATGTCGACTCATCCGTTCAGATAAAGTGCTCGATGGAACAAGGCACACGTTGTTGCTGGTATAATAACCAACGGCAGAAAACTCGTCGGCGGTCGTGATCGCCGGGAACTACAGCTTGCACTTTGTGCAATTTGTATGGGCGCATCCGGTTACGCTTCAACACTTTGTGCACTGCAAAGTATGACACACTTGTTCCATCCCGACGTCTTAACAATTTATTTAGCGATACTTCGTGTACCTAGGTTCGGATACCTAACATGTTGAGCACTATAAACGTACGCGTTAGGCATTATTAAAACAAAAAAGAATCCAAAAACGTAACAACAACAATAATATGAACACGTAATCACAAGTAAATTTATTAAACAAAACGATTGAACTGTCGCTCGCGCACGCGTGTACAAAATCAACACGGAACTGTCTCAAAAACTAAAACGAACGAACCCCGCCAAGGCTGAAACCTACTGCGTCACAAGCGTGAGGCGACAGGGTTAGGCATTCTGCCGTCATAATAAAGAAGGATGCAACTAACAAAAACGTAAAATCGAAATAAAAAATAAATAGATGAATTTTTCTTTCAGACCCTGCTGTGTCTAAAGTATATTAAAAGGTATCAATATGAAAATTGAAATACGTAGAGACTTGAAGATTTTAAAGACGAACTTATTTTTTTGATAATTTGTTTATTTATTTAAATAAAACGAATTTTCTTTTTCATTTTAGCTTAAAAAATACACCTGGCCATATAAAAACATCGAATCAAAGACGCATATAACCATTTTGCGTCTTTCCAACGTAATAAATAAAAAAACTGCCATTCATTTAACATTTTTACATATTTTGGGAAGGTCATTTGAAGTTGAAAGGACGCTAATAGTAATTTACTACTTTTTTATTATTAGTAAATATTAGAAAAGCATTGGTAGTGAGACACATAAAATAACAACCCGCAACTCTTGAGTTATGATTTTAAAGGGGATATCATACCAGACTTACTACGATAATAATTAAAAATTAAAAAATTTTACAACCGACTTCAATATAAATAATTAACGATAACTCAAAAACTATTGGTCTGACCTCGATCAAATTTATATGGGACCACATGTGAAACACCAGCTCTTAGTAATAATATATAAGCTCTTAATAATAAGATATAGAATAATAAGAAAAGAATAATTGAAATTTAAGTAATCGATGCAAATATTGTTAAAGATGACGTCTTAAAATAAGTCTTTTCTTTTATGTTGAATTTGTATAAGTCTTTTCTACTAAAGAAAATGTCATCTGTGATCAACAGTTACGTCTAAAATTCTTACGATAATTTCTAAAATATTGATATTTAATAATTAAAAAAATAATTAGTAGATGCGTCTTCTTATCATGAGTCGAATGGTATATTTAACTCATTTATTCAAAAATTGTTAGATGCGCCCTTTTTTCTTATGACTGCAGCATTGTTTCGTACCGAGCTAGATAGGTCGACAGCGGAGGGAATGTGGGTACAGTCGCGTTCTAAAGTACTACATGGTATTGGGCTCTTGTTTTATAATATTATAGTAATTAATTGTTTTATTGTAGAATCATACTAGGTATTTTACTAGCTACTTAGAACTTTGGAAGAGCTGGGAATTAAAAATGGTTAATGTTTACTTGAGCATTATTTGTAATTTCTATCGTAAAATATAAAGTAGTTTGTAACAAGAAAACTTAAGCTAAGGGTGACACGCCGTCCATTATGACGTCTTTGCCACATGGAAGCCAGATGTTGATGGTGTGTTGGTGTTACTGGATGCTACTTCATCATCACTTTCATCTTCGCTTGAGCTTCCGTCATCAGGTCGATCACATGGTAATTTTTTCGGTATTCTTCCTCAACACTTTTAATTTTACTGCACAATTTTCCCCATTCACCTTCTCCTATCATATTTACCTTTTCGTTCACTAGTTTAGTCATAAAACAATAGATATAAATAATTTTTCTTTCCTTCCTTTTTAAAACATCGTCGCGAGTCGCAAAGTAAGCTGTGTATGCGACTGTATTTTCGGAGCGAACAAAGCGCGTGAACCAATAGCATGCAGGCACAGTAATACTGGCGGATTGTTCCCCCGTCGCGCGCCCCCTTCGTACCAATATGTGATAAATCGCTCAGTGCCCAAGTTCAAGGCCAGCGTTCTTTTTTCACCGTTCGTGCGTACATTATCCTCCATTAGTCAGGTGATATCAATTCAGTTTCCACTGCTGGTTTTATGTTTCAGTATTTTCATAAATTTTTTAATGAAATTATCGTTTCATTTAGCTGTACTAACATGATGGCGCGTGAATAAAGCTAATAAAATGTTGTAAAAATATGATTTTTTTTTTCATCAGGATCAAATTTATTTGTGACCCAAGATCAAAGGTATACTTGGTGCTGTCGCCTGTCTTAGTTTTCGGGAGCGTTCCAAAAATACCCTATATATGCATGTTCTTACTTGAATTTTTATTACTTTTTTTAAAATTATATCTGAATTTCAAATTAAACTATATATTAATATTTAATTACTACATCATTTTAAACAATTGGTGCGCTTGACTATGAGCCAATAGATATTAGGTATAGATGGTATATAAAAGGTTGATAATGTAATAAATAGACATAAAATTTACAATTTATTATACATTCCGCAAAAGAGATATGCAGTGAAAATATTCGATTCTCGTTTATTCGACTCATTTGTGGGAGCAGCAGACCTTAAAATGACATCGTATTAAACGCAGAACCGAATTCATTCTGATGGAAAAAAGTACGCAGACATATTTGCAAATTTTTCTTTTTTGTATTCTGTCTAGAAACATGATATATAATTCCACTAAAGAATATAGTATATTATTTATTTTATTCAGTGTAATATATTTATCAATAGTAATTTGGCTATCAGGAGTGAGCATTTAGAGGTGTGTTTATTAATGCAGAAACAGTAAAGCTGCGGCTATAATGTGGTTGCAGCACTAATGGGTCCGCTCGACCGAGGTAGGAACACGCTCTCATAGAACACCAGCGTAAAATGGCAGCTGTGTACAAAACACAGCAACATTTAAGTGGTGGGTGTAAAGAAACGGGATCCCTTTTTACTGGAAGCTAGGCATTCTATCTTAGACCTCAGGGTACATTTTGATTCTTAATTGGTGATAAGTGTTAATTTGTTTGCTTCTTTATCAGCCGCTCCTGTTGTAGTGAGGATTTTTCTTAATTGTCACACAATAATAGTCGTCTCTAACCTTTAAGACTGCTGCCTGTCACCGGTCTGAGTATTTTTTGTGTGACAAGATGGTTCTACTGCCATTAACTGGAACCCATAAGATCTTATGGCATTTCTCGCCTCTTACAATATCAGCGGCATAAAATTGGGTGTATTCTTTCTCGCCACCATCACACTTCAATTGATTTTGGGCAAATTCTGTTAATACTTTAGACTGAATATTACTCATAATTCTTGAAACTACTACTGTGTATATATATATATATATATATATACACACAGTATAGTAGTACATATTAATTTCCACAACGCAATTCCCCTCTGGCAAGTACGCGCAATGTGCCTCACAGTGTATGCGAATTTATCAGCCGCCTGCTCAGTGTGATGATCATATGTTCATATGCTGAGATCTTTGCGAGTGAAATTTCCGAGTAATGTATGTAAGCTGGAGCATACTTGGAAAAGCAGGTTTTCATCTTTAGTCTTAAAAAAACTTTTGTGTTGCTGATATAAAATTTACTAGTAACTAATTTAAAGCAAATGTACATACAAAATTGTCGTAAAGTGCATTAAGCAGCAAATTGAATCTCCCATTATGAAGCTTTAATGCCTTCGGCGACAATAGCATCCGCAAGGGCAATAAACTTAGGATAACGACCTTTGTGCTCACTTATAAAGAGAAATATCCACGATACAATCTGCTTAACGTAAGTGAAAATGTAATTTCTTTGCGAGAAAAGCCCCACATATTTATATTTTATAAATTAATATCGTAAATAGGAACATATTTGAGCTACTCTTCTGTGAGTATTTTAAGAGTCAGTAATTCATTCTTGGGGCAATGTACACGCTATTACAACAAACTCCCAGAAAATATACAAGGTCTCTCTATTACTAAATTTAAATATTTAACTAAACATAAACTGAATAAAAGGGTTATTATAATATAAATGAATAAATGGTTGATAATAACCCCTGGGAATGAGGTAATTGCTTCCAAGCTGTTTCTAAAATAAATTTTGTAAATAGTTTGTAATCATTTACTTATATATTGAAATTTATTTAAAAAGAAGTCCCGCTGGGTTTCTTGCTGGTCCTTCCCAGGACAGAGGTGTTTTACCGAACCACGGGGTAAAGTAAAAAAATGACTATCAAAAACAATTACTTGTAATGAATATTGACTAAAAATTATTCTACTCTATTCTAAGACCTAAGTGAGGCAGCGCGTGCGGCCAATGTTTGAAAAGTCTACTATCCTGGAGGACCTATATTAAATTCTTAAGTTTATTTAGTTTACCATTCGGTGATTGCTACCAGTTTTCACCCTCGTGATCATTGAGACATTACTGAACAGATGTCGTCTAGTCGTCATAATGAAGTCAACCTCATTTTGTGTCGAACCGTCGCGGCTCGACCAGGTCCATTTCCTGTGGGGCTGCTTCTGGAAGAAAGAGTTCATCATAAAGAGTCCCGTTTTCTCCATGAAGTTGGCCAGCTGCTGGTTCCTTGGATTCCATTGTCCTATTCCGAATTTCCCTCCTTTCAGCTCACCGTTCTCTCTTGTGCCTAGTTTTGCGTTGAAGTCTTCCATTAACACCGTATAGTGGGTTTTAGAGGAATGCATGGCTCTAAAGATATCCTCATACATTTCCTACACCTCCTCATCGGGGTGTGCCGAGGTTGATGCGTAAACCTGTATCACCTTCAGCGAATACCTTTTGATGATTCTGAGTATAAGGTAGGCAACCCTCGTCGACACACTCCCAATCTTTATCGTCACAACATCGTCGTTAACGAGAGACTTGTGGACGTTAAATCCGACACTTCCTTGGGACAGATGGTGGACCTTCCGGTGATAGAATAAGTTGCCGGTTTCGAGGTTTACCGTGTCCTCCCCCTCTCTACAGGTTACAAAGATCATCATTCATTCGTTGCTCACTGAATAAATAAAAAGAAGATTATTGATTAAACAATGAAAGAATCTTACCGTCTTATTTCAAGCTGTCCCTTAATATATTGTTATTATTCAAGCATTATGGAAACGTGGCAACTAAAATGAAACGCGTTTAGACCTCTAAACGGTTAATTTACTAGAATAGCCTACAACTACTAACTTCCCTGAAATTTTCAAGCTCTCGAAACTAGCTTAGAATACAATTACATTAACACTTCCCATGTAGCTGGTATATAATATTATACGGATAATTATTCGATATAATCTATACATCTATACATATAAATAAAATTAAAGTGCCTGTCTGTAATATCGAAATAACTGCCTTCTATTGGGCTGAAGGGGTTATTTGCATGCCATTGAAACGTGAATAACCTGTCTATCTGTCTAAGATAGACAACTGTCTGTCTGGAGTTTCTGTGCTGGAGGCGATCGAACTCAGGATACTCTCATAATGAAAATTTACGGTGACCTTGAAAAAGGACGAAAATAAAATCTAATCTACTTATACATATAAATAAAATCAAAGTCTGTTGTTAATAGCGAAATAACTGCATTTTAATGAGCTGAATAAGCTATTTGGATGCCTTAAAGATATGAATTACCATTTTTAATTTTTTTTTTACTGTCTGTCCGTCTATCGTTTCGTCCGGGCTAATTTTCGAAATGGTTGAACCTATAATAATGAAACTTCACTAACAGATAAAGAGCAACGCCAGGAGTTATATATGTATTTATCCGCAAAAATAGCTTTTTTATATATGATAAGAGTAATAAACGAGCACACAGTCCATCTGATGGTAAGTGGATACAGTGATTTATAAAAATCAATCCACTCTAGATTAAGTCGATTAAGAATCAAAATCTAGATGCTTTCTCACTCCTGAGACAAAGATGAAAAGATGAAATCTAAAAAATCTACTCTAGATTAAGAATCAAAATACAGATGCTTTCTCACCCCTGAAGACAAAGATGAAATGCCTCGTTTTCGGTAAAAAGTGTCTCCAGTAGTTATACAATGAATTTTACGAAAACAATAACACAGAGCATTGGTAACATTCATTGCTATGCGGATGACAGCACTGGTGATGATCTATACACCGGCCGGGCCAATATTTCTCGGGAAAACGTCGCCGAGTACCGGAACAAAATTGTGTCTGAAGTCGAGTCTTTGCTGGACAAAGTCTCGGATTGGGGGCGACTAAATCTAGTCCAGTTTAATCCTCAGAAGACACAAGTTTGCGCGTTTACCGCTAAAAAGAACCCCTTTGTCGTATCTCCTCAGTTTCAAGGCACTCCCCTTCTTGCCTCAGCCAGTATCGGTATCCTCGGAGTCGACATATTGAGTGACGTGCAGTTTCGTGGTCACTTGGAAGAGAAGGCCAAATTGGCCTCTAAAAAGCTTGGCGTGCTCAGCAGAGCGGGACAGTATTTCATGCCGGCACACCGCCTGCAACTTTACAAGGCGCAGGTTCGGCCTCACATGGAATACTGTTCCCATCTCTGGGCAGGGGCTCCCCAGTGCCAGCTCCTTCCACTTGACCGCATCCAGCGCAGAGCGGCTCGAATCGTCGACGACCGAGCCCTTTCCGATCGGCTCGATTCATTGGCACTGCGAAGAGATGTTGCATCTCTTTGCATTTTCTTTCGCATTTACCATGGGGAGTGCTCTGAGGAATTGTTCGGATTAATCCCAGCCGCCAAATTTCATGAACGCACATCGCGGCAGAACTCCCGATACCATCCACACCATCTGGATGATTGGCGGTCCACCACTGTGCGATTTAGAAGATGTTTTCTTCCTCGCACGACTTCCTTGTGGAATCGATTACCATCAGCGATTTTTCCGGACCGATATGACTTAGGGACCTTCAAGAAAAGAGCCTACTCCTTTTTAAAAGGCCGGCAACGCATCTGCAATTCCCCTGGTGTTGCGGTTGTTCATGGGCGGCGGTAGTCACTTACCATCAGGTGAGCCGCATGCTCGTTTGCCCCCTCTCCTATAAAAAAAAAAAAAAGAGCAAAATGACTGTGACACAAATGACACAGGAAGGCTATAAAATAATCCAATTACTTTTCCAATCCCGAGGTGCGCTGTTTGTTATATACGCTGTGATCGAAATGACACGACTTGCTCAAACACATTTCGTTTTGTGAGACTTCGTAAACAAAACTTATTACTTATATTTTGGCTTTAATTTGCTTATATTCAAAAGTTATCAACTGGGTTAAATTTGGTAAACTATGCACTACGTACAAACGCAAAGTTTGTCATTAATTAAATAAGACTTTTTCTGGAATAAGGGACAGCGGTGTTAAGCGAGCACACAGTCCACTTGATGATAAGTGGATGCTGTGATGTGTGATGTCGAAAAACGAGTTACCGGTTCTTTACACTCACCATACGAAACACAGCAGTATTATTCTAGTTTCACGCTGGTATTCAGTGAGAACGGGGTCCTACACCCATCGAGCTGATCCACTCATGCTACAGCCAATATCTGCAGCTTGCTTTACCACGTAACAAAGTGGAACATGTCACCAGAACTGAAGAAGTGATTTACTCAAACGCTTAATACTATAATTTTCGCTGTCTGTATAAAATGAGTTTTCTTTTTCTTTCAATTGTTATTTTCATACCTTCTTCACAGAGATTCCTTATTGTAGTTTTGAAAAATGGATCTATGGAGCTAAGATAATCAACAACGTGCTTATATTTCACGACAAGAGATTGTTTGTGCAGTTACAGTAATAAGACTACAATAACCCAATTATTATATTGTATTTAAGTGTCGAATTATTTTTAACATTCAGAATTTTCACGCATAAAAATATTCAAATTAAAAGTCAAATAATATAAAAAGGCTTTTTAAAGATTTTTATGTAAATTAATAAATTACTCTAATTTTAAACAAAAATAAAGATGGTTCATTTGTTTATAAAATAAGTTCTAATATTAAATTTGTTCAGTCCAAATGTTTAAAATAATTCAAAAAATATTTAATTTATTCAGCGTATTCCACGGACAAGAATAAACAATATATCAACTCAATTGGAACATTCGATCAAAAAACAAAATTTGAAAAATCAGAGCCCATGCTTTTTTTTTATAGGAGTGACAACAAACGTCACAAAAGGGTGACAAACGAGCATACAGTCCACCTGATGGTAAGTGGTTGCTGTGGCCCATAGACATCTACATCTATCTTCGATTAAGAATCAAAATGCAGATGCGTTGTCACCCGTGAGGACTAAGGTGGAATACCTCGTTTCCAGTAAAAAGGATCTCCGGTTCTCTACACTCACCATACGAAACACAGCAGCATTAAGCTGCTATTTTACGCTGGTATTCTGTGAGAGCGTGGTCCTTCCCCGGTCGAGGCGACCCATTCGTGCTACAACCATAATATAGCTGCAGCATGGCTCTACAACGTATAAAATGCTTACCTTTAATGTGATCAGTACCCACTATTATTTTATGAAAAGATGTGCAAGTTTTGGGCGCAGTTTAACGTGCGAGTGCTTCAATTAGCCGCTACTTTTAAAGTTTGATCCTCGGATTTATTTAAATTTTTGCCTTAAATTGAAACGGTAAATATTTTGTATTAATTGAAATAAGGGGAATCAAAACACACTCTTCCTTAGACACAAGTTCAAGGTAACAACTAAAATATTGTCTAAATGTATACGCTAAAAACTTTATATTCTACTTTCCTATCTTAAAGTTAGGGGTAGAATATTTTCTTCCAATTTACATAAAGTTTAATATTTTTAATATAATAAAATTAATATTATTTAAAAAAATAATAATTAAAATCGGGTTACAATTGACGAAGATATTGTTCAAAAAATCATGCAGTTAAATTGAGAAACACCTTTTTACTTACTTAAATGTGAAAAGATCAAAATATTTGGAGAAGAAAAAGAATTTGATTCATCGTGCCTCTACGGTGTCGAATTACGTCAAATTATGTAATTTTATAACGTAAATGTCAGATTTATAACGTAAATGTCCTATAAATCAGGGCTAGGTTCGTTGTTTGATGTTTTTAAAAACAACTGCAGATTTATATATATGTCGGAGCTTCTATAAAATACCGGTTGGATCGAAGTAGGAATTTAGGGTGTATAGAGAAACCCCCACTTGTTTGTGCAGTATGAAGTTCACTGTATTTTATTTTATTTATTTAATTCATAAACTTGTGGGTTACAGAAAATCCAACACGCACACAAGGTTAACAGTAGGTCGTTGTCGTGGTGGCTCTACTGGTGCAGGCTAAGATGGTGTTGCTGAGAGGTTGCCCTGTGTTACACTGAGATAAGTAGTGTTGCTGTTGGTTTGCATACTTTGGTGTTATCATGTAATTACGTCCCTCACGTTACATTGGTTTGTGATTGAGGCGGGGACGTGTTACGGTGTGGTCGAACTGTAACTTCTCTATACTGAATATATAGTGCGTGACACTGTCTTATTACTTATAAAGATTAATTGCGTAAGAAGGAGAGCAAGTTGAACATCCATTCTCACACTTTTATTATTTTTAATAATTAACGCTATCTTGATGTGTTTGTGTATATACATAAGACATAATTTTTAAAATAAAATAGAATCGTTAAAACGGCGAAGATATCGCAGATAAATGTCATAGTCGAGCAATTATCGTAGTACTTTTACTTGAGAACCTTCCTTTTTTGAAGTCGGTTTATAAGAGAAAAATAATATTTAAAATAAAAAAGTTATAATTAATGATTTGTTTTTTCTCTTCACTTCTTTATTGTCGTGGTTTATGGCATGTATGATTTTATTATTTTATACCTGTGGTATAGTTTACAATCAAACAAAGAATTTAAATTGAAATTAAATTTAAAACCCACAGGAACTGTGCATTTTAGATACAAAGAATCCAGAGTGATTGTATTCTAAGTCCTAATAGATCTTAATACTAAATTTCCTCAAAACCTGTTCATAATTCGGAATCATAGAAACCGTGCGTCTTTGAGGAATAACAATTCATAAAAAGTAAGGAGTAACTTAGGCTACTTTTATTTTAGTAAAAGAATTAGGGTTCCGCGCAAAAATAAAAAATCCATCAAATCCAATGGTAACAAATTCGAAACAAAGGGGAAGTTGCGGGGAATAGCTAGTTATAGCTAGCTAGAATAGCTTTTGTATATTATGCTTTATCTGTATTGTTAGGTGTGCAATAAACAATAAAGAAATACATAAATTAATGATGAGAACTAGCTTTTCTTTCATTCCTACTAAAAATATAAAGCAGAAAGTGTGTTTGTTAGTTTGTCCTTCCACGCAGCAATGGCGCAACGGATCGACATGAGTTTTAATAGAAATACATAAATAGTTCATGGGCCGGATTGTGTACTTTTCAACCAACTTCAAAAAAAGGAGGAGGTTATCAATTCGAGTGTATTTTTTTAATGTCTATTACCTCAGAACGTTTTTCTGGGTAAACTGATTTTTTATTTGAAAGCTGGTGCTTCTCATGTGGTCCTATATAAATTTTATCAAGATCTGACCACTAGATTTTGATTTATCCTTAATAATGCGTATTTAATTGACTTCGACTACATTAAGTGATGTTCTCATTTTATTTATATTGAAGTCGGTTGTACAAATTTTACCACTTGTTTTAATATTGAGACTAATGGTGACCATTTTTCTGTTAATGGGATTCAATATATAAATATGTACAGCCTGTACAGTAACTACTACTAGTAGTGTGTAATGGCATAATCAATTTCATACTCTCTGCTGATCTCAAATTGCGCCAAAGGGAATCATGAAGAAACTCAAAGCGTTTTTTTAGGTAAGAAAGGTAGGAAGCATTGAAGAGAACGCTATATTGATTTAATTTGTACAAGCATTTCCATCATTTTTTTTTTCAAATGTACCTATAAAATTAGTTTTTTACTTAGTATATATTTGAGATGTTAAATTATTAAAAAAAATTGTTAGTTACTGTAATGGCAATGGAAACCAAGAATAAATTATAATAAGACAATAATGTTTTTATATATGTGACAAACAAATTTAATGTTAAATTAAGCCCAAATTACTGCTGCTACGAATGGGCTATTTGAGAAAACATCTTGATGAAAAAATTATCTAAATGGCTACGTCTAAAACGTTTCCTTTGTTTCTGCCTCTCACTGTAGGATGTTAAGTGTTATTATAAATTCATGAGAATTTGCACGGAATGTCCACAAAAAAGGCAGATTATAATTGTATGAAACTTAATAATACAAAGTTTAATTCTGTTAAAAATTATATAAAAAAATTAAATTAAAAAAATGTTTATCATTAAATAATTAAAACACATATAATTTTAAATATTCTTAACAAATTTTAATGGCCGACATATCAGGAATTTTACAGCACCTTCCGCCACAAGGCGACTGAGGTATATGACGACCTTATCTCATAGTTCATACGTCACACACATCTAGCCTTTTGGTCCGATCTACGAAGAAGGATACTTACAGTGTCTTGAACTCTTGAAGTGGTGTGTAAGGGTTTGGATTACATTTTGTTAATCATGGGATTCCGCGCATATGGTAGCACCCAGTCAATTTCTACTTTGCAAATAAATTGCAATTATTTGTAGTTTATCAAATCTGATGTAATAGCGGAGTGATATCCAGCAAGTATTGCACGACAACACCTTTCGGTACCTGCTCCTACTTCGATGTAATCGAGTGAAACCTGTCATAGTTGAGCGAATGACTTTTGTACTACCATACAATGTCAGAGGAGTCAAAGACGAGATTGGCCATACCTTAAAGCGTTATAAGAAGCGTCAGTAGGCGTAGCATACAAATGCGGTGCTCTGTGCGGTGCGAAACCACTGGCCTCTTCAAGCATCGTCGCGTCGCGTCGCGTCTCGGTGTGAAGTGACCCTAATGCGCATACTTAAAAAATTGGACTGTTGAAAAGCTGCACTCACTAACCCAACCATTGAAATTAATATAGGCAGCTCTTTCTAGACATATATGCTGTATGTTATGGTGACATTGATTTAAATATATATGCCTATAATGTTTTACGCTTATCTTTGGCTCTCTCCACGGAGAGGTAGTCATCTCAAATCAATTGCTGTCCGTTCATCTCGTTACAACTCAAAAATGGATCGACCAATTTTGATGAAATCACATTTACATTTGGAACCAGTAGGTGGCACCGTTGTCGAGATCCGTGCGAACCCGGGGCGCATCTAGTATTAAAAAAAATCAGATTGAATGTGACTATAAACGATACGTTACATTTCTTCGTAATAGTATATTTGCTACACAATGCAAAAAAATAACTATTTGGAATATGTACAAAAATTGCGGCCGTGTCCTAGTTTTAAACTCGAAACAATAGGAAAGGCTGCGCAGTTTCCACAACGTTCTCACCATAATGACTGGTCGCACTGAAATATGACATTAATTATACTCATATTTGAAAAGACTTATAGAACAAGGGTGATAATGAAGCACACAGTACACCAGATGGTAACTGGATGCTGTAGACCTCATACATCTTCATCCATCTTCAATTTCAAATCAAAATGCAGATTGTCATAACTGAGGACTTAGATGGAATGTCCTATTTCCAGTAAAAAGAGTCTCTGGTTACCTACACTCATGAAGCTGCTATTTTACGCTGGTATTCTGTGAGAGCGCGGTCCTTCCCCGGTCGACCCATTCATCTATCGTGGCTCTATGACGTGTTAATTAATTTTTAGCACACATGCATTCCTCCAAAACCCACTATACGGTGTTAATAGATGACTTTAATGCAAAACTAGGCATAAGAGAGAAGAGTGAGCTAAAGTTAGGGAATTCGGAATAATGCAATGGAACCCAAGGGGCCCTACAAGAAGTAGATCTGGTCGAGCCCCGACGAAAGTTGTCATTATTTAGGTTTAATTCAATATATATTTAAACCGTTTTATTTCAAAACCTGTTTTATTGATAGTCTCGGGCCTAAGCTTTGGTTCAAGGAAAGTCTTTTCACAGAAGAAAACCTCAGCCGCGTCTTCACGAGATTCTTCACAAGAAGTGTTGCCAAGTTTATAATTTGCTATCAAATTCCATACTTAACATTTTATTTCGCACATTTTTTTCGCGGGATTTCTATTTAGAAAAAGACTCTAAAACTGAGACTGAGACTAATTATAAACTCATTTTTGTATTATATCTTAATTGCATTAATTTTATATATCGGGCTAAAATATAGATAAAATTACTGCAATGTCTGTCAAATCTATTCGTGTGTCGGGTCAACTAATTCTAAATTTAAGTGATGTCTGCGATGCTTCGTTTGACCTGAAAAATATAACAGCGAATAGGATGTAAGTTGCATCGAACGATTTATTTAAATTCTTTTGCGTTGGTTTTAAAACATACAACTGCTAAATGTTGTTTAGGTTAAAAAAAAAAACAATTTAGCAACGCACCTGCACGATATATTTTCTATCATATGATTCGTCGTCAGTACTGGAAATGCGATAATTTTACGCAATATATATTATGTAATATGTATGTATCAGCATACCAAAGTGGATTCGAATTCGAATATTTATAACCTATTAAAGGCCGTTATAGCCTATTAAAGGTCCACTGCTGATCATAAGCCTCCTCCATAGATAGCCTTATAGCAAATGGTATTATTACGTGGTAGAGCCATGCTGCAGCTATATTAGTAGTATAGTTGTAGTACGAATGGGTCGGCTCGACCGGGGAAGAACCACACTCTCACAGAAAACCAGCGTAAAACAGCAGCTTAACGCTGCTGTGTTTCGTATGGTGAGTGTAGAGAACCGGAGACCCTTTTTACTGGCAAAGAGGCATTCCATCTTAGTCCTCACAGGTGACAACGAATCTACATCTTGAGTCTTCATTGAGGATAGATGTAGATGTCTATGGGCTATACCACTTACCATCAGGTGGACTGTGTGCTCGTTTGTCACCCTATCCTATAAAGAAATGCGTTGGCAGCCACAGTTATCATGAAGACGCTAAGACGCTGCTGCCCGTCTCCCTGGTTGTTTCGCTCGGTCGCCTCGTACGACACCCAAAGAACGATTTGGGGTAGTGGGTATTATTACATCACCACCAAACAGTCATGTCACGGTCAAACAACATATTTTTGACGTGGTGACCGGAAATAGTTAAGGTTCTTGCAGACAACAGTTACGTCAAATGTTGTTACAACCGATTTTATAGCCCGATAATTGGAATAAGACAAAGGTTAAGATTATTAAATTCGCATTATCCTACACTTTCAGTATGCAATTTTTTTATAAATATGTATATATGTAATTAGTTTTGTGCCCTAGTGGGGTCACGGATGTATACAAATGTGTTCCCGTGGTCTTTGCCAATATGGGGTTTTGAGTAGGAATCCAACATATCTCTTCTTTGCCTAAGCAAGGTGGATATGTGTATGCATTTCTCCATAAAGAAAGGTGAAATAAGGTAAGAAGAATTCAGACGAGATTCGATACACTAGTATTATTCATTTTACTGGACCAGTTTACAATTATAAAATTACCAATATAAATGATATAATAAATTGTATACCGCGATCGCCAATTCACTACTATTTGGTACTTATCTATGTAATTACTCTTTTTTTTTAAATATTATGTCTTTCGATAGTTGGTAGTAGCAGCAGCCGTAGAATATGGACCAGTTTACAGTCTAAAAATGATAGAACGGTGCGTTTTAATTTGATTGTTTATTTTTCTTCTAAAACTTTCGACATTAACAACGAGCCCTGTGCACGAACGGAGGCTAAAGTCCATAATGACAAAGTGAAAGCTATTGTGGAAGCGAATTCATCTTAACTCCCGTCAGAGTTAGCAGCAGCGATTGGGTAAGTCATAAAACGATATAGATTTATTTGTTTTGGAATTGGGAAAGTGAAGAAGCTTGAAAAATCGATACCAATGTCTGAATTGTCTTTTGCCTGTGATGAACAAAAACGTCTTAAGCCATGCGTCAAATCTAAATTCGGACAAATATCGCAAAGAAGCTATTTATATCTATATAGTCATTTTAGGTCTGGTTTTCTATCTAGGACTTATTTCTGTCGCCAAAAGGCATTGCCTCCACTACTGCATTCCGGCTTGAAGGTTATAGAGAGCCAGTTTTATTGCAGGCTGTGACGCATTGCATCTTAGTTCTCAGAGGTGACAACGCATCTGCAGCTATACAAAGATTTCTGAACTTCTCCGTGGGCTGCGGTAGCTACTTGCAGGTTTACAGACTGACTGTAAAACGTTGTAGTTCGATTGTCACTTCAGTTGTATAAAAAAATCT
Source organism: Parnassius mnemosyne (assembly GCA_963668995.1). Taxonomy (NCBI): domain Eukaryota; kingdom Metazoa; phylum Arthropoda; class Insecta; order Lepidoptera; family Papilionidae; genus Parnassius; species Parnassius mnemosyne. Next base: position 38,825,112 of record CAVLGL010000035.1, on the reverse strand, counting down.
TTGTAGATATTATTCAATAATATACCGTAAAATTATATTGTTAAGCATTGTAAACGTTGATTGACAAACTTGCTATCAAACAGCTGAGACTTGTTAATTGCTCTGTTTGACTACTTCTTCACAATTACGTCCGTCAACCAAAAATTACAGGTGATTTTCTGGGCAACTTTACGTTACCTACCAGTTTTCTCCAGACTTTGTTGCATTTAATTACAGTTTTTATATTTCAAAAAGGAAAAATTTCAACCGTGTGAAAACGCCTTTAAAATTCATCAATTGCCCTCTCCAGGATTACTATAGCCAAAAAAGAAATGAATTTTCATTAAAATGGCAAATGGACGACACTTCAATTAATTAAATACATTATTTTCGATAAAATATATTAAATTTTTCTTTGAAAAATTATAAATTTGAATTTATATCTTTGCCACAGGGTTCAACTTCATTATAAATGTCAACTGGTATCATGCGGTCATATCAGACGCCTTATTATATAGCAATATCAATATCAGTAAGCCAATATTAATCCAGCCATAGCAGTGGATTGCTTACTTATTTAGAGAAAGTTAATAAAATTTTATAATTTTGGGTCTATAATTCAAATTGCCCACAGACGCTAATTTCGAGCGCAAAATCTATCTAGTAGTAGCGAGTAAACATATTAGTATATCGAGTATAAGATTTTTGCACCTATGTACTCACTCATCACGATTAATATGGAACCATAAAGTATAAACACTTGAATTTTGGTAGGAATGTTCTTTTCGCCGATAAGGGGTCAGCTAAGAACAGATTTTACGAAAATAATCTCATTTTCAAACTATAGCTCCTATAGTTATAAAACTTGACCAGAATATCGTTTGAGTGGGTCCCTGAATGCTTTAGATTCACAATTGGACCCGGAAGGTGGCACTGTTGTCGAGATTCAGAAATCACCCGTGTGAAATCGGGTGGATCGCTAGTAATATATACATACACACACACACACACACACACACACATATATATATATATATATATATATATATATATATATATATATATATAAGAGATTTCCACCTATGTACTGACTCATCACGATATATCTAGAATAATAAGCCCTAGAGACTTGAAATTTGGTACGAATATTCCTTTTTGCAGAGTAGAGATAAGTTAAGAACGGATTTTACAAAATTCCACCCGCAAGGGCGTTGCGGGGCTGTTAATTAAAAAATCACATTTTCAAATTATAGCTCATAGATATAAAACTAAGTCAGAATATCGTTTGAGTTGGTGGTTTAGATTTATAGTTAGAGTCTATAGGTGGCGCTGTTGTCGAGATCCAGAAATCATTCGTGCGAAGCCGGGGCTCGCTAGTATTGTATTTAACTGTAGTGTATCTACAGTTTACAAGATGAATGCAAAACGAGATGTAAGGGAAAGTTAATGTACGAAACAAGCCCAATTATAGTCGTACTAACACTGACTTTATTCTAAAGAAATATACTTTATATAATTATATGATTATTATAAAAACGATGTAGAAGCAGAAGTACGGAAGTTATACATGTGGGCGTAATTAACAAATAAAATTGTTTCTAAGTGACTTAAATTAATGAGTAATGCATGTTTTGTTAACTATTATGCGGTAACCCATACAATAAAAAACAGGTAATAATGCAGTTTCCTCCAAAAAGTAATCTTGGAATTCTCGGGGACATAAATATAAACATTAAACCAAATGATTTAAATGTTAACTTATATCTTAACACTATGAGTGAGGTAGGCATTCATTATGGAATTTGACAGTATATACGGATTGAATCAAGAGGGAACTTGATTACCAAAACTGTATTGATCACATATTTATACGAAGCCTTGACAATCACATTGCTACTACGAGTAGCTCATCCATACATAAAGCAGTGATAAATAACTCCATAGCTGACAACCGGTTTTGTGATAGTCCAGGCTTCATTACAAAAAGAGAAAATTAAAGATTGTACTAAAACAAACCATCGCAAATTACTAAATGAATTGTGTAATGTAGACTGGAGCTACATACAATAGTTCTAATGATATAATAAACTTTATTTCTAGTAAGTAGATACAATTATATTCATAAGAAAAAGAAATGTCAATATACTGCAAAAGTAAACACAGCAGGGGGAATTGTGTGTGGATAAAGAAAAGGGCCATTAAAATATTGTGTAATACTAAGAATAAGCTATTAGCTATATGGAAACAGTATGAAAGTAACTTGGAAAATAGAATATTGTATAATAAGTATCGAAATAAAACTAAAAAATATATTAATTATAAAAAAAAAACAAAGATTAAAAGTCAGATAACAGGTAATCTTAAAAAGCCAAAAAAAAGTTTGGCATATTGTGAACAAGTTATGTGGTAAATTGACAAAATCAATAATTGAAATTTTATTAAATAAGTTGAACAAACCTGTACATCCTGCAGCACTTCTATTCTTAACATCAGTACTTATATTATATAACCGGGAAAAGCAAACAAATACACTATATCCACAATAATAAACCAATTAAATGATAATAAGTGTGTTGGCTTGGATATTGTCAGTACAAAAGACATAAAACATGTTAAAGGGAAAATAACACCTATTATTACTCATTTAATTGATCAGTCCATTGAAAGTTAAAGGTGCAGCTGTGAAATCACCACACATATCTAAATCCATCCACCTATAACAGCCTATTTGTGGGCTCTCGTATTTTTGACAAATTTAACGGAAGTCATAGTTATTTATATTATTATTCGGACTTTACTCTAAACAAGGTTTACTAGTTCTTCGGGCATTACCCCTATAGATTTATAATTATTTATTTTTATTTTATAAATGTATGATAAATTGTGTTGCAATTGTGGTTCGCATAAGTTATATAATATTTATAGTAATCAATTACTTTCATTAATAGATAAATAGCTTAAGCCTGGTTTTATAAGTGACCTGAAGTTAATGGTTTGGTATTTAATCCTGCTTCTCTGCACCGAGCTCCGTACGGTTTAAGTACGTCAATTCTCGCAAATTTAACTTGACATTAACCATTTAAGCTTAAGTTTAGTAAAATCGGAAGTCACGAAATGCTACGTATTTAAATGAATAACTTCTCCACCGAATGATAGTCACAAAATATATTTTTTTTATGATAGGGGGAATAGCATGACAAACGAGCACACAGTCCATCTGATAATAAGTGATTACTGTGGCCTATAGACATCTACATCTATCTTCGATTACGAATAACATTGAATACCTCGTTTCCAGTATAAAGGGTATCCGGCTCTCTTCACTCACCATATGAAATACAGCTGCTTGAAGCTGCAAATTTAAGGTGGTATTCTGTGAGAGCGTGGTCCTTCCCCGGTCCAGCCGACTTGTTCGTCCTACAGCCATAACATAACTAGTAGCAGTAATATAGATGCAGCATGGCTTGACAAATTTCCTTGTTTTACGATGACGTAAAACTTGAAATGACTTAAATAAATATATATATATATATATAAATATATATATATATATATATATATATTTAATATATTTAATAATTTAAATTATTGTGGATTACACAACCATTACACCGAGCGTCATTTTAACTGAGGACTCGTAATACACTAGAAGCTTATATTTTATTATACGGAGCTTTACAAGCATTTTTTAAATTAAAATAAAACACTGGCTATAATATTTTCTATACGAATGCTTATTTTGTACTTACCTTTTCAAATATGCCGTAAGAGTTTATAAGCAGCTTAACGTTAATGGACCGAATAAACTTAAAACACTCGAGTAGATTCCGAAAAAATTTCCTATAATATAACATGAAAAGATTTGGATGGAGGAAATAAAATAAGAGTAGTACCTAAGTACCATGGACGTTTAATGTCCGTGAGCAAGTAAAAAGAGACGAGTTATCCAATATACTTTTTATTTAAGAAGCAAATAATGTCATGTAAATATTATTCGAAACACTTTCAAAAATTTGGAATTTAAAAAGTAAATACTGGCTCGTTAAATAAGAATATCTGTAAAATATCTAAAATATTCTTTTGTTTTTGAATTAAAAACTTCTGTAGCAGCGTTGAACATTTTTTGGTTGGGGATAATCTTATAGGTTGGCGTCACCGATGACCTCAACATGCTCTCGACAGACATGCACGAGCATGTCTATTACGCGTCGTTTGTCTTTATCATTGAGCTTTCACTTCTGTCGGCAGTCCTTATTACCTCTGTTTTTTACTACCTGTTCAGTTTACACCGAACACATTATGTACGCGTAGGCATTTTACTTTAAAGTTTTTATTTAAGTCAGTACATGTACGGACGCCAACATTGTCTCGTGTGTGCTCACATACATAACATTTATAAACATATAACATTTATAAACATTGTAACAATAATATTATAACAATATAATAAACATTTTGTGCATAAACAGTATTTTAAGTAACATTTACATCAAAAGGTGTTGAATACCACAACATCTTTTTGGTCCTTCGAGAGTGAAGTGTGATTGTGATTTTTTCGGTGATAGCGAATCGGTTTGTCTGGCCTCCCAGAAGCGGGTCTCACCAGGCAGATTGAGAAGGCGCATAATATATCGCTGGAAGTTCATCGTCACACGGACCGCAAACAGGAAGCGATCAGTTCACTTAACACTTAGCGAATACCTATCAACAACAACATCACGGAAGATTTACAAGCAAATCAACAACAGATGGTTTCTGGTATGGAACAGCTGCTCAGCAACTTCAAAAAGGACGGCGCCGACCGTAGGACTGCTGCTCATATCAAAAAACGACTGGAGACTTTGGATACTTACTGGCAGGAATTTCACAACATCTTTTTGGTATATTACATTCTGTTGTTTACTTATTACAAACGCCAAAATAGAACTTAAGATAAGGTCTGGGAAACTTTCTTCGTATTTTATGTACAAATTAAAGACATTTTTTTAAAAATTTAATAAAATTTAATTATAATATACGTATATGTGTCATTTTGTTCGATAACTAGTTGCAATCTTGTATATCATCAAAAAATGCAACAAGTAGTTTTGCCAGTCCTCTCTTGATGTTAACATAACACCACCCAAATAATTCTGAAGAGACCGAAGCAGGTGAAAATCCGAGGGTGCAATGTCAGAACTATATGGTGGATGCATTAACACTTCCCAACCAAGCTCTTTCATGAATGTGGAATGCGGTTTAAACTGTAATATGAAAGCCTTCTGGAAATTTGTCAAAAGAAAAAGAGGAAGTGGAAATATACCTGAATCCATGACTTATGGATCTCATCAACTTGGCTATTGCTAATCGTCGTCAGGTGGACTCAATTTACACTGATTTCTCCAAGACATTTGACAAGATCGATCACAAGTTACTGTGTACAAAATTAGAGGCCTATGGTATTTATGGTAATTTACTTCGTTGGGTCAGATCGTACATATCCAGGAGAAGCCAGATATTTGCGGTTAAAGGTTATAATTCTACGACAGCAGCGGTCACGTCTGGTGTTCCCCAAGGATCCCATTTAGGGCCATTGTTTTTATAAATGATTTGCTTGACGTAATCCACAGTCACTGCCTACTTTATGCTGACGATATGAAGATATATCGCATAACAAGTGACGTAAATGACTGCGTTATATTGCAAAAACACATAGATGTAGTTAAAGATTGGTGTTCCGCTAATTTTATGTCCTTAAATATCAGTAAATGCTTAGTTATCACCTTCACTACTAAACACAATCACCTAGAATTCAAGTATAATATCAATAGCCAGTCTCTGACATGCAAGGAGATTGTTAAGGATTTGGGAGTATATTTCTATTCAAAATTTTCGTTCCGTCCTCATTATGATTATAATATGCAAAAAAGTTTCAGAACCTTAGGGTTTATAATTCGTGTAACGAAAGATTACTCCAAATCTCTCGCATCACTTCGATTATTTTATAATTTGGTTCGTTCTATACTAGAGTATGCTTCCACTGTATGGTCCCTTTTTATATGGTACATTCTGACACACAGTATCGAGAGGGTGCAGAGTAGTTTCCTTCGCAGTGTTTGTAGCAGATATGTTCACTTGCGTCGTCTACCATCATACGACTCTCGACTAAAGTTTTTTAATGTCCAACGATTATCTTTGAGGAGACAATTTGCCGAACAAGTTTTTCTGCACAAGATTATACATTCTCATATAGATTGCCCAGAGTTACTAAGGCTAATTAACTTCAATTCCGGTATACGCTAACGTGTTCAAAGAATATTTAGGTTAGACGTACACAAGAATAACACTTCCTTTTTCAACCCTGTTGTCAAAATGTGCCGTGATTACGATGAGATTAAGCGTAGTAACGTACATCTAGATATATTTTATAGTAGCCTTATTAGATATACTATATATATCTAATACCAATGTGTTTTTAAATGGGGAGGAATTGAGCCCTGTTGTATCCACTGTTTTTCTTGGCATCACTCTTGACGCAAAGCTACAGTGGGGCCCCCATATATCCAAATTAGCAAGCAGACTAAGTTCTGCAGCCTATGCTGTAAAAAGATTAGAGGTCTCACTAGTGTCGAGACAGCTAGATTAGTTTATTTTAGTTATTTTCATAGCATAATGTCTTATGGGATTTTGCTATGGGGAAATGCGGCTGATTCAGAAACTATTTTTGTTTTACAGAAGAGGGCCATTAGAGCTATTTACAATCTAAAACCGAGAAAGTACCTTAGAGATAAATTTAAAGAAATTAATATATTAACTTTGGCCTCTCAGTATATTTACGAAAATTTAATGTATGTTCACAAAAACAAAGATAGTTTCAGTAAAAGAAGTGATATACATTCTGTAAACACTAGGAACAAACACAAGCTAGTGATACCAGTTTCTCGACTCCACAGAGTCAGTAATTCATTCCTGGGGCAATGTATACGCTATTACAACAAGGTCCCGGAAAGTGTACAGGTTCTCTCTATTACCAAGTTTAAATGTTTTATTAAGCTGAAACTGTATAAAAAGGGTTATTATAGTATAAATGAATACATGGTTGATAATAACCCCTGGGAATGAGGTGATCGCTTCCAAGCAGTTTCTAAAATAAATTTTGTAAATAGTTCGTAATCATTTATATTGTAAAATTTATTTAAAAAAAATGTCCCGCTGGGTTTCTTGCTGGTTCTTCCCAGGACAGAGGGTTTTTTTCGAACCAGTGGTAAAGTAAAAAATGACTTTCAATAAGAATTACACATGTAATGTATATTGAATAAAAATATTCTATTCTATTCTATTCTATTCTATTTTATTCTATTCTATTCTATTAGATACAAAAGAAATTTACGCGTTTCTCTTAACTATTAATGTATTTTTTTATCTTGTTTATTTTTGTTATTCTACTGAAGTTATATTATTATGCTGTATACACTTTTTTGGATTGTAGTTTAGATCAACACCATCATACTTTTAATTTTAGAACTGTATATAACTATTGTTCGCGCCAAACGCTAATTTCAAGAATTAACGCCAGAGGGTGCTCGGCGCGGTGCATTCGTACCGGTTTAACGTTCGCGCGAGAGAGTTATTTCCTACCGGCGGCGGGGTCGAGTCGAACAGTCGCTATAATACTGTGCTTTCGAGAGCACGTTTAAGGACGCTCGGGAAACCTCCATTTTTGGAGTCGGTTTTGTTAGCAGACGTTGCCACGACGAAGGTTTCTTTGTTAAGTCTAGAATTCGACGCCGGGCTGACAAATTGTTAGGAAGTTAACATTGACTGCGATCAAAGTCTGAATTGCGTGTTAGGCGCACCTAATTTACCGCGAATTTGGTTATTCTAATTTGATAGCGTATATAAGTGATTTGACAATATTAATTGCTCGTGCGGTGTGTTACGATTTTGCTTATAGTAACGGGATTTCGTATAGACCGACATTCTGTATTTGTTTTGGGTGTTACGCTTTATAACAAATTAGAGTTAGTGGCTTCTGGAAGTTAGTTAATTGTACGATAAAGTTAAGGACTGTCCTCGTGACGAACGAAGAAAGTGACTGTGGACGACTCCGCGGAAGATTATCACCACAATTTGGAGCGGTGCTGAAGTCCGAGCTGCTGCCGACGGCAACGGTCTCATAAGGTCTACCACACTCAGTCACACACAGACACACATCACAGCACCTTATTTCCCTTGCACCACACAACCACATGCTACCTGACCGATTCCTGAGGGACCAGTCGCCTTGGATATAGGTATGTAAGCTCGGTTTAATATTCTCCCTGTTGAATGGCAGTAGTATAGAATGCTCCCCCTTATTGTTTATTGTGATAGAACCTATTCCACGTGGCCATATTGTGACCCCGTCCCTCTGCTGCCCGTCGATGGGATTACTCATGGGCCCTAATCCCGTCACCCTTTGTTGGGGCAGCTAAGGGCGTGTACAACTACTGTCTGTTTGTGTACCTTATTCAATAAAAAAAATGATTAAGAAAAACTAGTGTCACTACCCTGCAGTGGCACTAGTTTTCAATACAACGATATAGAAACATAGCAGACGTCACACCTGACACATTTGATGAGCTCTGGCTCTTTGGGGCCGTAGCAATGTTCTAGTATTTTATTTATATTTTATTATCTAAAAAGTAAAATTGTTTCAAATGCACACTATAAAAATATTGGTGGGGCAACTAAAAAAAGGTTTATTACAGGGGAAATACGAATTTTTTTTATAGAAAAAAGAGGCAAACGAGCTAACGGCACATCATCAGGTGATTGAGGAATTGTGTGAAAAAATCCATCATCCCATTGCGTCCCGTAGTTGTTTGTAAGAGAAGTAAAAGCCAGATAAAAAATTGAGGTTTCCGATGGAGAGAGGCTAGGATTCTGATCAATAAAACCGGCAACGCACAATTCCTCAAACCTAATGGTGTGCCGTTAGCTCGTTTGCTTCTTTTTTCTATAAAAAAAATCGTATTTCTCTTGTATTAAATCTTTTTTTAGTTGCCCTACCAATATTTTTATAGTATGCATTTGAAAAAATTTTACTATTGAGATAATAAAATATAAATAAAATACTACAACATTGCTACGGCCCCAAAGAGCCAGAGCTTATTAAATGTGTCTGGTGTGACGTCTGCATTGTTTCTATATCGTTGTATTGAAAACTAATGCCACTGCAGGGTGTGACACTGGTTTTTTTTAATCATATTTTTTTTTTTTTTTTTATTTTTATTGAATAAGGTACATAGACAGACAGTAGTTATATAAAGTTCAAAAATTAAAAGTATGATGGTGTTGATCTAAACTACAATCCAAAAAAGTGTACAAAGCATAATAATATAACTTCAGTAGAATAACAAAAATAAACAAGATAAAAAAAATACATTAAAAGTTAAGAAAAAACGCGTAAATTTCTTTTGAATCTAATAAGGCTACTATAAAATATACCTAGATGTACGTTACTACGCTTAATCTCGTCGTAATCACGGCACATTTTGACAACAGGGTTGAAAAAGGAAGTGTTATTCTTGTGTACGTCTAACCTAAATATTCTTTGAACACGTTGTCGTATACCGCAATTGAAGTTAATTAGCCTTAGTAACTCTGGGCAACCTATATCGAAATATACTCCCAAATCCTTAACAATCTCCTTGCGTGTCAGAGATTGGCTATTGATATTATGCTTGAATTCTAGGTGATTGCGTTTAGTAGTGAAGGTGATAACTAAGCACTTACTGATATTTAAGGACATAAAATTAGCGGAAAATCAATCTTGAACTGCATCTATGTGTTTTTGCAATATAACGCAGTCATTCACGTCACTTGTCACGCGATATATCTTCATATCGTCAGCATAAATTAGACAGTGACTGTGGATTACGTCAAGCAAATCATTTATAAAAACAATAAAAAACAATGGCCCTAAATGGGATCCTTGGGGAACACCAGACGTGACCGCTGCTGGAGCAGAATTATAACCTTTAACCGCAAATATCTGGCTTCTACTGGATATGTACGATCTGACCCAACGAAGCAAATTACCATGAATACTATAGGCCTCTAATTTTGTATACAGTAACTCGCGATCGACCTTGTCAAATGTCTTGGAGAAATCAGTGTAAATTGAGTCCACCTGACGACGATTAGCAATAGCCAGGTTTATGTGATTTCTATAAATAAGCAGATTGCTTATCGTAGACGGACCAGATACGAAGGCATGCTGCATACATGAAATTTTCTGCTTAACATGATTGTATATGTGATAATATAGTAATGTTTCAAAAACCTTAGCCATGCAGGAAAGTTTGCTTATGGGTCTATAATTATTACATATTGTTTTGTCACCGGATTTGTAAATGGGTATTACAAACGCATATTTCCAAATTTTCGGGAAAGTACCCGTAATTAGTGACTTATTGAAAATAATAGACAATGGCAAACTAAGCTCTTTTGCACGCGTCTTTACAAATATAGCAGGAATTCCATCTGGCTCAGGGGCCTTTGAAGCATCCAATTTACAACAAGTTACACGCACTATCTCAGTTGAGATACGTGTATCAGATAAAGTAAGATGATGTTTTGATGGAATGGTAAACGGTGCAGATTTATTGATATCCGCTTTGTCGTACACAGATGAAAAATATGTAGAGAAGAGTTCGTAAATTTCCTTCAGTTTGTTTGCGGTGTGAATTCCATAAGTCATGGATTCAGGTATATTTCCACTTCCTCTTTTTCTTTTGACAAATTTCCAGAAGGCTTTCATATTACAGTTCAAACCGCTTTCTACATTCATGAGAGAGCTTGGTTGGGAAGTGTTAATGCATCCACCATATAGTCCTGACATTGCACCCTCGAATTTTCACCTGCTTCGGTCTCTTCAGAATTATTTGGGTAGTGTTAGGTTAACATCAAGAGAGGACTGTCAAAACTACTTGTTGCATTTTTTGATGACCTACAAGATGGCAACAAGTTATCGAACAAAATGGCACATATACGTATATTATAATTAAATGTTATTAAACTTTGAAAAAAATGTCTTTAATTTGTACATAAAATACGAAGAAAGTTTCCCAGACCTTATGTTAAGTTCTATTTTGGCGTTTGTAATAAGTAATTTGCAGATAAATTTGATTAAATGTTATTTTATTTCTATTTTATTTATTTATTTAGTCTTTATGGAACCTTACATCAGTATAGGATCAAAAGACGGACTAAATGCTAAAAGTGTTCTCTACCAGTCAGCCTTAGGACAGTTATAAAAGTAAGAAGGCAGTTACAAAGAACATAGATATATATTATATATAAGAAATTATAATATAAGATACACTGATATACTGATTAAACTAAAATAGAGCTACTACTATAATGATGACAGAGTTTAGCACTTATGGAGCAATTTTGGGAAATGAACCCGTACATTGACCTTAAATGTTTGCTTGCTGGCTTAAAAAACAGATGTAGTAAGAAAAACAACAGAGGTAGTAAAAAACAGAGGTAATAAGGACTGCCGATAGAAGTGAAAGCTCAATGATAAAGACAAACGACGCGTAATAGACATGCTCGTGCATGTCTGTCGAGAGCATGTTGAGGTCATCGGTGACGCCAACCTATAAGATTATCCCCTACCAAAAAATGTTCCACGCTGCTAAAGAAGTTTCTTATTCAAAAAGAAAAGATTATTTTAGATATTTTACAGATATTCTTATTTAACCAGACAGTATTTACTTTTTAAATTCCAAATTTTTTGAACGCGGTTCGAAAAATATTTGCTTGCTTGCTTGCTTCTTAAATAAAAAGTATATTGGATAATTCGTCTCTTTGTACTTGCTCACGGACATTAAACGTCCATGGTACTTAGGTACTCCTCTTATTTTATTTCCTCCATCCAAATCTTTTCATGTTATACTATAGGAAATCTTTTCGGAATCTACTCGAGTGTTTTAAGTTTATTCGGTCCATTAACGTTGCCTTTTGTGTTTCAGTAATGTTCTTGACTTGCTATAGCGTTAAGCTGCTTATAAACTCTTACGGCATATTTGAAAAGGGAAATATTATAGCCAGTGTTTTATTTTAATTTAAAAAATGCTTGTAAAGCTCCGTATAATAAAATATAAGCTTCTAGTGTATTACGAGTCCTCAGTTAAAATGACGCTCGGATGTAAATGGTTGTGTAATCCAAAATAATTTAAATTATTCAGCAAGGGACTGAGTTAAATATTTTGTATTCATCGTTTTGTTTGCTGTGATGAAAAAAAAACACACGAGTCTTTCATTATGTTTTATAGATTAAGATGCTTGCTTGCAAAATTTTCAACTCTATTATAAACTTTATTAAAACTCTTTCGAATGACAACCGTTAAACACAATACTGCACACATTTATTAAATAAAAACTAAAATAAATGAGGAACAGGCCAACGACAAATGAATTCCTTATTTGTAATATAAGCACTTCCAGAAGAAGATTGCATATCGATTTCGTGCTGAGGAAATTTGCATTTAAATAAAACTAGTTTTGCGGATTTTATCGCGAATATTAACATATTTTATATTCTTAACATTTCTAGCACTTTAAAACACTCGTGGTCACGGGGAGGACTCGTTTGACGTACCAGTGTCATAGTTAATCACGGCTACCTTCAGATTAAAACTAATAATTTTTGTTCCGATCTACGCAGTATGATATTACAGTACACAAGATAGTACAGTGTGTCAAGAACACAGCGCTTACACTTATTATTTCATATTTAAGTAATAGAAAACAGAAGGTTATTATCAATGGTAAAAGTTCTTCCGGGTCACCTGTACTAGGGTGTTCCTCAGGGCTCGATTCTCGGCCCATTCCTGTTTCTGGTGTATATTAATGACTTACCTCACCTTGTAGGGGATAGTCATGATATAGTATTATTTGCTGATGATACTTCCTAGATTTTTAAATTAAAACGTCAATCATTTAAATGTGACGAAGTGAATAATGCTATATCAAAATTAGTGCATTGGTTTAACGTTAATAATCTGCATTCGAACGGAAATAAAACTAATTGTGTTATATTTACAACAACGAATGTTAAAAATCTGAATACCAATGTGTTTTTAAATAGGGAGGAATTGAGCCCTGTTGTATCCACTGATTTTCTTGGCATCACTCTTGACGCAAAGCTCCAGTGGGGCCCCCATATATCCAAATTAGCAGGCAGACTAAGTTCTGCAGCCTATGCTGTAAAAAAGATTAGAGGTCTCACTAGTGTCGAGACAGCTAGATTGGTTTATTTTAGTTATTTCCATAGCATAATGTCTTATGGGATTTTGCTATGGGGAAATGCGGCTGATTCAGAGACTATTTTTGTTTCACAGAAGAGGGCCATTAGAGCTATTTACAATCTAAAACCGAGAGAGTCTCTTAGAGATAAATTTAAAGAAATAAATATATTAACTTTGACCTCTCAGTATATTTACGAAAATTTAATGTATGATAACAAAAACAAAGATAGTTTTAGTAAAAAAAGTGATATACATTCTGTAAACACTAGGAACAAACACAAGCTAGGAATGCCAGTTTCTCGACTCCACAGAGTCAGTAATTCATTCTTGGGGCAATGTATACGCTATTACAACAAGGTCCCGGAAAGTGTACAGGTTCCCTCTATTACCAAGTTTAAATGTTTTATTAAGCTGAAACTGTATAAAAAGGGTTATTATAGTATAAATGAATACATGGTTGATAATAACCCCTGAGAATGAGGCGGTCGCTTCCAAGCAGTTTCTAAAATAAATTTTGTAAATAGTTCGTAATCATTTATATTATAAATTTTATTTAAAAAAAAAGTCCCGCTGGGTTTCTTGCTGGTTCTTCCCAGGACAGAGGGTTTTTTTTTCGAACCAGTGGTAAACTAAAAAATGACTTTCAATAAGAATTACACATGTAATGTATATTGAATAAAAATATTCTATTCTATTCTAGTATCTTGAAGTCTTGGTAGCACCCAGCCTCTATTGCAATTAGGATGTTTTTTGATTTGAATAGCCTCGTGAATCATCTTTAAAAGGAATCGGTGTTCTGTAGCGAGGGTTTGTAGTCTATCAAATCGAATGTAGTGACGGAGGCGATCACGTACGTGCTCACATACTACAGACTTCCCTAAGTGTCGATTCTTCACATCAGCTATGTGTTCTGTGTGAAATGTCGGAAATATAAAATAAGTTAATATACGTGATAAAATCCGTAAAACTATAACTAATATTTCAGAAAGAAACAATAATCTCTACACTTAAAACAAATTAACTTTCCCCGCTATGAGATTTCATAGTCATGTATTTCACCCACTCCCAAGCAGCGCCGTCCTAGAGGCAGAAAACTTCTTGAATGAATGTAGGTCATTCACTTGATATCTTCTTCGGAATTTCCCCACCCACCTTCAGATTCAGAACCGATTACGCATTTCGCACTGAAACAGCTCTTGTTGCTATTAATCCTGTTCGGGTATGAACATCATACATAGTAGGGGAACTGACAGTCCTTAAATAAATTATCATATCAATTTTGAAAACTTTTTTAAGATACTGAAATAAGGACCTAGGATTAGTAATATTTTTTATAGGATAAGGGTGACAAACGAGCACACAGTCCATCTGATGGTAAGTGGTTGCTGCGGCCCATAGACATCTAAATTATTTTCTCGATTACGAATCAAAATGCAGATGCGTTGTCACCCGTGAGGACTAATATGCAATGCTTCATTGCCAGTAATAAGGGTCTCTGGTTCTCTACACTCACCATACGAAACACAGCAGCGGTAAGCTGATATTTTACGTTGGTATTCTGTGAGAGCGTGGTCCTGCCCCGGTCGAGCCGAAACAATAGTGATACAACTATAACTACTACTAATATAGCTGCAGCATGGCTCTACCACGTAAAAAATTACAATACATACACTCAATACATAAATAATACAAGCAATATGTATGTTTGTAGTCGCCTAACATAATGGGTGATACAATCATTGATCGCTGTGTCATAGTGGCGTACGTGAATCCCGGGCGTGTCAACTTTGGCAAATATCAATATATTTTATACGTGGCAGAGCCATGCTGCAGCTATATTAATAGTGTATGTAGTTGTAGCACGAATGGGTCAGCTCGTCCGGGGAAGGACCACGCTCTCACAGAATACCAGCGTCAAATAGCAGCTTCATGCTGCTGTGTTTCGTATGGTGAGTGTAGAGAACCCGAGACCCTTTTTACTGGAATAAGAGGCATTTTATCTTAGTCCTCACGGGTGACAACGCATCTGCATTTTGATTCACAAACGATAATAAATGTAGATGTCTATGGGCCACAGCAACCACTTACCATCAGGTGGACTGTGCGCTCGTTTGTCACCCTATCCTATAAAAAAAATATCCAATCCCCTATGAGGCAATCTTTAGAGGGACCTATGTTCAGCAGTGGACTTTGGTTGGCTGTGATGGTGATGACGATGTCACTACTGCTGCTGCTGCTGTTGATGGTGATGATTGGAAAATTATAAATTATTAAAAAGTACACTACTTACATATTATATTACAGTACTTACCCTATATATTCGTACATTCCTAATACCTATGTATTATTTGAATACACATACAATATAGTAAATTTATTCTATTCCATTTTCGAAAACTAAAATATTTTTTAATATTTTTAATAGATTGTAAATGAAATTCCATATGTCAATTAGCTTAAATGTCGACGAATATAACGTTATATAAAATTTTTATACTGATTTATGTAGAAAAGACGTATAGGCTACTTTAATTCAATTTAAACTTTTGCACCAGTCTCAAAGGAGTCTTTTGTCATAAGGGTCTTTGTTACACATAGCCTTGATGTTCTTTGCGACCCGATTTCTCAGTCCTTTGAGTAGGGTTGAGAATTTAAAAAAGAAAAAAAAACGCAGCAAATATGGAATTGTTTTGATTTATATAAGCGGTTGTTTTTAGCTTGTGATATTGCTTATGCCACTCTAAGAAGTCAAAAAGTTGGGGGTTAGTTAGACTAGACCATTGCAGAATCAAAGCTTAAAATTCAGAATTTTTTATGTGGAAATTATTTTGTTTGTTGTTCTTTTTAATTCATTTAAGTCAGTTTTTACATATTATTAAAAACGTTTTTAAACAATTACAATTAACACACATATAATCTCTATATATAAAAAACAGTTGGCGTCCGTTAGTCTCGCTAAATCTCGAAAACGGCTGGAACGAATGTGATGACATTTTTTGTGTGCATTAGTGTGGGTCACTGGATGAGTTACAAACTAAATCGGACTCGGTAGGTGGAGGTACAAGGCCGGGGCGAATCGCTAGTAAATACATATACACTCACGCCTGTCACCTAGAGGTGTAGGCAGAGACTATGGACTTCCATTTGGCACGACCCTGGCACACCTCTCTCACTTCCTCCACATCCATATACCTACGCATACACGCTCGTCGGTTAAAGGTACTCTTGATTTGACCCATTTTCAATATATCGCCAATTTGGTCGATAAACGTCCGTAGGCTATGACCATCTAATCCTAGGCCCACCCTACACGTGTCCCCCGGGTGGTGCTAAACAAGCGACAAAGCCGAAAGAACAAACTCGGCTCCTCGCTCTAAAAAATACCAACCCCTACTTTCGCACCATGAGGCAAAAAATTTACGAAATCGCTAGTAAAAAATGTAATAAAGTAATGAAATGTAAACATACCTCTTTTATTTCATGCTTTATATTAGCTAAACAGGTAAAATTTGAATTTAACGAAATTTTATAATTCAGATCACACCAACATGCGTCTGCGTGCATGTAAAATAAAATAAAAATTGATGTAATTTGGACAGAGGTCCGAATTATTTTTAATTTTTTCAGACGTATTAAGAACCGATGATCATACAATTTCCCGAACGCTGTCCAGCCGAGTTGAATATATATATGTATATGTCGGAGAATTCAACAGAGGATTCCAATTTTGATCTCGGATATACATCAGGATAGCGTTAATTGTTAAAAATAATAAAAGTGTGAGAGCGGATGTTCAACTTGCTCTCTTGCTTACGCAATCAATCATCATCATCATAATAAGACAACGTAACGCACTATACATTCAGAATAGTGAAATTATAATTCGACCACACCGTAACACGTCCCCGCCACGATCACACACCAGTGTAACGTGAGGTACGTAATTACATGATAACACCAAAATATGTAAACCAAGAGCAACATGTAACACACGGTAGCTTCTCAGCAACACCAATCATCCTTGCCTGCTATAGAAGAATTACAACAACGAACAGAAACACGACACTATCTTAGCACTAATAGAATGACCACACTCGTAGAATGACTTAAGCGGAATCTCTCGCGCATGGCGCCTACAGTGAACTTTATATTACACAAACAAATGGAGGTTTCTCCATATATACTCTCAATTCCACCTCGATCCAACCGGGTATTTCATAAACGCTCCGACATATTTATTGAAATATATATATATATATATATATCATCATTACAGCCCTTCACAAGTCCATTGCTGAACATAGGCCTCCCCCAAGGAATGCCACAAAGCATGGTCCTGGGCCACCTGCATCCATCGACGTCCTGCATAAGGTCGTCTTTCAGCTTACTAATCCGTTGGGCTATGTCGGTCACTCTGGTTGTACTGCGGATATCCTCATTTCTGAGTTTATCACGCAGAGAAACTCCGAGCATAGCCCTCTCCATAGCTCGCTGAGCGACCTTGAGCTTCCTCATCCGGCCAGCAGTGAAGAACCACGTCTCAGTACCGTATGTCAACACTGGCAACACGCACTGATTGTACAGTCTCGTTTTCAAGTTTTGAGGTATACCTGACGAGAAGACGTGCCGTAATTTCCCGAACGCTGCCCAACCGAGTTGAATCCGTCGATTGACCTCTCGGTCGAAGTTGGACTTACCTAGTCGGACTATTTGTCCCAGGTAAACATACTCCTCAACAACTTCGAGCTTAGTGCTCCCAACAACTACCGGCATAGGTGTGACATGGACATTAAACATGATCTTTGTTTTGTCCATGTTCATCTTAAGACCTATCCGTTGGGAAGCACTATTGAGGTCATTGAGCATAGTGCTTAGGTCCTCCAACGATTCTGCCATAAGGACTATATCGTCGGCAAATCGAAGGTGAGTGATGTACTCGCCATTGATGTTGATACCGTTGTTGATATACTCCTTTCCAGTCGAGTAGCTTGAAAACGTCTTCCAATGCAGCGGTGAAGAGTTTCGGGGATATGACGTCACCCTGTCTTACACCTCTCTGCAATTGAATAGGTTTCGTACTCTGGTTCTGTACTCGGATAGCCATCGCAGCCCTACTGTACGAGCACTTCAGCACTTCGATATACCGATAGTCAACTTGGCACCGCTGAAGGGACTGCAGCACCGCCCAAATTTCGACGGAATCAAAGGCTTTCTCATAGTCCACATACGCCACACATAGTGGCAAATTGTACTCCTCTGACTTGTGTACAATTTGCCGAAGGGTGTGTATGTGGTCTATGGTGCTAAAGCCTTTTCGGAAACCGGCTTGTTCGGGAGGCTGGAATTCGTCAAGTCTGCGCGCGAGACGAAGGGAAATCGGTCTGTAGTTATTCAAGAGAGCATTGTCGCCTTTCTTGAAGAACAAAACCACCGCACTTCTGCTCCACGCCTCCGGTGTAATATAATATATATTAATTTTTTTTCAATATATCTTTTTCTTTTTTTTTTCTTTTTTTTTTTTCTTTTTTTATTGAAATATTAATATAAATTAAATATATATATATACAGGTAGGTGAAGTGTAGGGCAACCCCCCACTGTATGGAGTGATGACGTGGTAAGACATACAGAAAGTGGATGGATGCAGGTGGCTCAGGACTGTGCTTTGTAGGATTTCTTGGGGGACGCCGATGTACACCAGTGGACTTGTGAAGGTTTGTAATGATAATGATGATGATGATCATACAATAAATTCATAACTAATATGTAGTATTCTCACTAGAATCATGACAGCTAATGATCAATACGTGTTGTTTGAGTTTTTTAAACTCTCGTATTATTTTTTATTAAAATGTAATAATTATATTGCATTATGCAATATCGAAGGTTAAATTAAAACTTGAATATTAAAGAAAATTCTTAGATATTTGTATTTTCTATAATATGTAGATATTTGTTTTTGCCTTTGAAAATCCTTAGTAAACATAATATTAAGAAAAAAATTAATTAGGTAATCATTAGACCTCAAAAGAAAAAAAAAACTAACTTTTGGGCACTATTAATAAAATCGAATTATGATGAAATAAAGTTGTAGCTGTATTTTTCGTCTATGGGTAATGCAGGCTACGTGATCAAAGCTCCGAGACTGATTCGATTGAGCCAGCGCATCCAGAAGAAAGGTTCGAATCACTTTATAGTTCACCCACCCAATCTGATTGAATCAATAATATTAAAAATACATTGTTCCTTTCAACTAGTTTCTTTTATAAAATTCTTATTTATTGTTTCTTATTATTTTACGGAGAATCAAATAACGTTATCCTAACGTTTTAAAAATTATTAAAACTCTTGTTAATAACTTTATATCGTTTTATTATTTTATTTATAAGTAGGACATTTTTCTATTGATCACTTTAACGGTTCAGTCATCATATAACAATTACCTGCCACAGTTATAATTTTATTTGTTACAGCAATTTTATTACTATATCGAGTAGGAGTCACGTAAAATAACTTTTTTAATTTCGAGATTGAAAGTGGCCTTGAAATTTAACTAATTAAAAATAAAATCTAACTGCGTTTAAATTTATTTTTCTTAACTTATTTTTAGTGTTACTAGTGATTGTGTATAATGTCCATTCATTCATTCATTACGACTCATAAGAGTCCACTACTGAACATAAGCTTCCTGGAGATATTGCCTCAAAATTTAGCTTTATATGGAATTCCGTTTTTAGCTTTATTTTTTTCTAAGGATTTAATTTTAGAAATAGTAACAAATTGAAAAAAAGTAAAATAAATATATTACTTTATTTTATATTACTTTTCTACAGGTTTAACAATATTTTATAGAATTCGTTTATGAGTATATTAATATAATAATTAATGATATCCATAAATATAGTTGCTTTGTTCCATTAATGAAGAACATAAACTAAGTTCAGCAGAATTTACCCTCACTAATAGAACAGCGTTTAATAATTGTGTTTCCAACCACCATAAGCGTGAAATTGTCGATAACTTTGAAGTTTGGCTGAATTTACTAAGACGTTGTCGTCACGAACTACATTGATATAAATACGGGTAAAATATCTATCTATCTAAAGGCATCTAATTGGTTCGAGAAAAAGTGTCTTCGTATTTTGTTTGTACTGGCTAGTTTTAATATCAATACGTACAGGACATTAAGAATAATAAAAATAAAAATAAAAAGTATAAGACACTTTCCCGCCATTTTTCTATTGTTTTTCTGTCCGCCAAAATGCGTGCATCCACTCGTAACACAGAAATTCGATACATTTTGAAGTTTTATTACAAAAAAAAGGAAACTCAACTCAAGCCGCGAAAAGTTTAGGATGTTCAAGGACCAAATGCAGTGTCAATAGATTTGTTTTTCATCATGATAACGCCAGACCACACACATCTTCTTTGGTCACTCAGCAAAAATTGAGAGAGCTAGATTGGGAACTGTTAATGTATCCATCATAGTCCTTACCTTGCACCCTTAGATTTAAACCTGTTTCGGTCCCTTGATTATGTCACTACTTACAAGATGGCAACAAGTTATTGAACAAAATGGCACATGTACATATATTATAATTAAATGTAAAAAAACTTTGAAAGTCTTGAATTTGTTTATAAAATACGAAGAAACTTTTCCTCAACCTTTTAAATTACTGAAACACTTCATAATATAATCAATATTCGTCATCACTACCAGTCGAAGCAACGTCAGTTTATATTTCTAATATTTAAAAAAAAAAAATTAATTTAGCGTATCATAACGTATTAACGCATTAATAATTTTATAAATTTATCTGAACAACTGCCTCGTTTATACACTCGTTTGTACTTCACATCATTTTAATACTTTATCAAAATTCTCATCACAATTATTTGTTATATATACGAGTATATTAACAAAATTTAATGTTTGTATTTTCTCAAACTAAATGCTCTCCAAACGCCTCAGAATCAACTGCAAATTGGTGCGTTCTTAAGAGGTTGAACTTAAGATGGTAGTCGATGATAATGCCCCATCATAACCACCCAAAAAATTCATTATATTTTCTTAATAGAATAATGGTGACAAAGTAGCACACAGTCCATCTGTCCTGATAGTTAGTGGATTTTTTTTTATAGAAGAGGGGGCAAACGAGCATGCGGCTCACCTGATGGTAAGTGACTACCGCCGCCCATGAACAACCGCAACACCAGGGGAATTGCAGATGCGTTGCCGGCCTTTTAGAAAGGTGTAAGCTCTTTTCCTGAAGGTTCCTAAGTCGTATCGGTCCGGAAAATTCGCTGGTGGTAATTGATTCCAAAAGGAAGTTGTGCGAGGGAGAAAAGTTCTTCTAAATCGTACAGTGGTGGACCGCTAATCATCCAGATGGTATGAATGGTAACGCGAGTTTTGTCGCGATGTGCGATGGTGAAATTGAGCGGCTGGAATTAGTCCGAACAATTCCTCAGAGCACTCCCCGTGATAGATACGATAAAATACGCAAAGAGATGCAACATCTCTACGCAGTGCCAGGGTATCGAGCCGATCAGAAAGAACTCGGTCGTCGACGATTCGAACCGCTCTGCGCTGGACGCGGTCAAGTGGAAGGAGCTGGCACTGGGGTGCCCTGGCCCAGAGATGAGAACAGTATTCCAAGTGCGGCCGAACTTGCGCTTTGTAAAGTTGCAAGCGATGTGCCGGCATGAAATACTGTCTCGCTACATTATCTCTACTACATTTATCCTCAATTAAGAATCAAAATGCAGATGCGTTTTCACCTCTGTGGACGAATCCAGTATAAAAACAGCAGCCCTGCTATTTTATGCTGGTATTCTGTGAGATTGTGGTTCTTCACTATAATATCGCTGCAGCATGGCTCTAAAATGTCAAATATGAAGCTAAGCTGGTCATAAAAATATTTTGTTTATGTATGTTATATTACATTTTTAAATTACTTCAAAAAAGGAGGAGGTACTCAATTTGACTGTATTTTTTTATGTGTGTTACCTCAGAACATTTTTCTGGGTGAACCAATGTTGATGATAATTTTTATTTGGCAGCTGGTGCTTCTCATGTGGTTCCATATAAATTTAATCAAAATCTGACCAGTAGTTTTTCATTTATCCATAATAATGTGTATTTAATTGACTTCGACTCCATTGGTGATGTTCTCATTTTATTTATATTGACGTCGGCTGTACAAACATTTTAATTTTACCACTTGTTTACCTTTTAGTTTTCCTAATATCATCTTACATTTGTCCTGTCACACAACAGTTCAATCAGTGCAAGAGTCAGAGTTGGTTAGTATACCTCACCTTTCCGGTTTGAACCCCGAAGTCTCGATATTTGTGCAAAAACATAAAAAGGACTCGCGAGCGAGACCCGTGGTCTAATTTTGCTGATAATACGTATGGATATTTTTTCTGTACTATAAATGTATTTTGAATATCAGTGCTGGTTCACACAATAATAATCGCAATATTAATTCATAGGATATAACACTGCCGTAAAAGCTCAAACACTGCGCACACGATTCCGATTACGAATATATTCTAAAGTTATCGCCTTGGTCGAAAATCTGCAAGAAAAGTCAGACAAATTTCATTACAGGCTGTGAAGCCATTTGCGTAGGTTGACTCTTAGTGCCGCTAAAACCAAAATTGATGAAAACCCTCAATGACAAATTAAACCAAAGGAAGACCATAAGTATAATTGTAATTTAGTGTTAGTGTACAATTGGCGGACTTACTGCCTTTAGGTATTATCTACCAATCAACCATGAGCTAAGCAGAGAAACTTAAGCAGGTGTCATAAAACATGAGAATATGTATACATCAATATAAATATAAAAACAAACATAGCATCGTTTAAATACACTTATAAATATATATTACTAAATAATATACTCTATATCTCATACACAAAATACACAATTTTGTAAATAATACTCAATACACACATTTTAAGCATACTTACATTCGAACATAATTATGAAATATAAATATAAAAGGTCGAGGAAAAAATATCTTCGTATTTTTTTTGAATAAAATTGAAAAGAAATCTATTTGATCCATTTGAAAATGTCTGGCTATTCAAAAATGTGGGTAACACATGAGCTCACTGAAAGAAACCAAAGAATCGTGTACTCATTTCCGATTCTCCATTAAAACGTAATGGAATCGAACCATTTTTAAAAATATTGATTACTGATGATGAAAAGTGGATCACCTACGACAAGAACTTGCGAAAAAGGTCATGTAGCGAAACCTGGATTTACACGCAATAAGGTGATGCTGTGTGTATGGTGGGTTTGAAAGGGCGTCGTTTATTATGAGCTTTTAGCGCCGTGCAAAAACATCGATTCGGATCTCTACTGCCAACAACTAATGATACTCTAGCAAGAAATTGAGATAAAACGGCGAGAATGGATCAACAGAAAAGGAGTGGTGGCCATTCAGCAAAAATTGATGAAGCGTGATTGGGAAGTGTTAATACATCCACCATATATTCCTGACTTTGCACCCTCAGATTTTCACTTGTTTCGGTCTCCTCAGAATTCTTTGGGTAGTGTTAGGTTAATATCATGAGGGGACTTTCAAAACTACTCGTCGCATTTTTTGATCAAAAATCCCAAGATTTATACAGCACTACCTACAACCTACTTGCAATAAGTTATCGAACAAAATAGCACATTTATATTGTAAATAAATGTAATTAAACTTTGTTATAAAATGTCTTGAATTCGTGTATGAAATATGAAGAAACTTTTTCCCCGGCCTTTTATATAACTTATAATAACAATCTATATTCACATAAGCAGAAACATCTAAGAAAGATAGCCACTGAACGATCAGACACCATTCTTCTGAAGTCAGTTTTCTAATATGTGGAGGTGATTTAGTATACCATTTTAAATTTCGACCTTTATTTTCCATCAATAGTGTCGCATAATGACACCACGTTCCAAAAATGAGACAACCACCTTTTTTCCTCGACTTCCTTCAATTATTTTACATTAGTTGGAAAATCTTTAACAGGAAACACCAACTGAGCAGATTGTCTTTGTAACAATATTTCCAGCTCACATAAATGTGTCTTCTGTTCGAAATGATTTACTTCAGTAAATATTGTTCATTATTAAACGGAACCACACGATGAATTCCACATTTGTTTAAGTTTTTTTTTTCTTGAAATATTTCGATCTTATTACATACATCCATTAAATAAAATAATAGAAAATTTGATGACCGCGCCAGTCATACCAAGAACTTTCGGCCATTTCTTAAAATATCACTAATAAGCATAATATATATTAAGTTTGCCTATATAATATAAAGTTTATTCATAACAGCTCAACAAAGGTCACTGTTTACATCATCATCATCATTACAGCCTTTCACAAGTCCACTGCTGAACATAGGCCTCCCCCAGAGAATGCCATAAAGCACGGTCCTCAGCCACCTGCATCCATCGACTTCCTGCATATCTTACCAGGTCGTCACTCCATCTAGTGGGGGGACGCCCTACACTTCACCTGCCGGTACGAGGCTGCCACTCGAGAACCTTTCTTCCCCATCGGTTGTCGGTTCTTCGAGCTATATGGCAAGCCCATTGCCACTTCAGCTTACTAATCTGTTGGGCTATGTCGGTCACTCTGGTTCTACTGCATATATCCTCATTTCTGAGTTTATCACGCAGAGAAACTCCGAGCATAGCCCTCTCCATAGCTCGCTGAGCGACCTTGAGCTTCCTCATCCGGCCAGCAGTGAAGGACCACGTCTCAGTTCCGTATGTCATCACTGGCAACACGCACTGGTTGTACAATTTCGTTTTAAGGTTTTGAGGTATGTCTAACGAGAAGATGTGTCGTAGTTTCCCGAACGTTGCCCAGCTGAGTTGAATCCGTCGATTGACCTCTCGGTCGAAGTTGGACTTACCTAGTCGGACTATTTGTCCCAGGTAAACATACTCATCAACAACTTCGAGCTGAGTGCTCCCAACAACTACCGGCATAGGTGTGACATGGACATTAAACATGATCTTTGTTTTGTCCATGTTTATGTTAAGACCTATCCGTTGGGAAACAGTACTGAGGTCATTGGGCATAGTGCTTAGGTCCTCCAGCAATTCTGCCATAAGGACTATATCGTCGGCAAATTGAAGGTGAGTGATGTACTCGCCATTGATGTTGATACCGTATCCTTTCCAGTCCAGAAGCTTGAAAACATCTTCCAATGCAGCGGTAAAGAGTTTCGGGGATATGACGTCACCCTGTCTTACACCTCTCTGCAATTGGATAGGTTTCGTACTCTGGTTCTGTACTCGGATAGCCATCGTAGCCCTACTGTACAAGCACTTCAACACTTCGATATACCGATAGTCAACTTGGCACCCCTGAAGGGACTGCAGCACCGCCCAAATTTCGATGGAATCAAAGGCTTTCTCATAGTCCACATACGCCAGACATAGTGGCAAATTGTACTCCTCGGACTTCTGTACAATTTGCCAAAGGGTATGTATGTGGTCTATGGTGCTAAAGCCTTTTCGGAAACCGGCTTGTTCGGGAGACTGGAAGTCGTCAAGTCTGCGCGCGAGACGATTCGTAATGACTCTCGAAAACAGCACGTAGACGCGGCTCAGAAGGGAAATCGGTCTGTAGTTCTTCAAGAGAGCGTTATCGCCTTTATTGAAGAACAAGACCACCGCACTTCTGCTCCACGCCTCCGGTGTAATGCCACCATGGAGGATGGAATTAAAGAGCTTCTGAAGGACTTCAATTACTGGTTTTCCACCCGCTTTCAGAAGCTCCGCTGTAATTCCATCCTCGCCTGGGGCCTTGCCGTTTTTAAGGTGAGCCATTCTAATCTCGCTCAGATTGACGTCCGGGATATCATCGGAATAATGTCGGATAAGACTCGCTCTTTGATCGTTATTCACACTTGCGTGCGGCTCCAACGATGACGTGTACAGCTGCCCATAGAACCTCTCAATCTCACTCAAAATCTCAGGTGCCCCGGAAACGATGCTGCCACATTCGGTCTTTAGCTTTGACAGTTGGCTTTTTCTGGCAGACAGATCTCTGGCAAAGACTTTGGAGCCTTGGTTCCGCTCGATCGCTTCTTCAATACGAGCTGTATTGAAGTTGTGTAAGTCCCGCCGCATGCACTTGGAGATCTCTCTGTTCAGTTGCCTGTATGCTGTCAAATCTGTTGAAGACTGTAGATTCATATCCCGTCTAACAGCCATGAGATTAAGAGTGTGATCGGAGAGTTTTTGTGTTCTTCTGCGGCGGGTCTTGCAGAACTTAGCTCCGACCGCATGGACAGTTTCCACGAGCTTGTCATTCAAATCGTCCATTTCATTGCAGTCTTCTAGGCACTGAAAACGGTTTTGTAACTCGAGCTGAAAGGTTTCGGGACTTTGGTTTAGAGCACGAGGGGGCGGAGCGTTGACTTCATTAGACGAGACCTCTCCAACTTAACGTTTAGGTTCAGTGTGCCTCTAACCATTCGGTGATCGCTGCCTGTTTTCACCCTCCCGATCACTGAGACATCACTGAACAGTTGTCGTCTGGTCGTCATAATGAAGTTAATCTCATTTTTGTCGAACCGTCGGGGCTCGACCAGGTCCACTTCCTGTGGGGCCGCTTCTGGAAGAAAGAGTTCATCATAAAGAGTCCCTCTTTCTCCATGAAGTCGGCCAGCTGCTAGCCCCTTGGGTTCCGTTGCCCTATTCCAAATTTCCCTACTTTTAGCTCACCGTTCTCTCTTGTGCCTAGTTTTGCATTGATGTCTCCCATTAACACCGTATATTGGGTTTTGAAGGAATGCATGGCTTCACGAGATATACTCATACATTTCCTCCACCTCCTGATCGGGGTGTGCGGAGGTTGGTGCGTAAGCCTGTATGACCTTCAGCGAATACCGTTTGGTGATTCTGAGTATAAGGTACGCAACCCTCGTCGACACACTCTCAATCTTTACAACGTTGTTAACGAGAGACTTGTGGACGATAAATCCGACACCTCCTTGGGACAGATGGTCGCCCTCCCGGTAATAGAGCAAGTTGCCGGATTCGAGGATTACCGTGTCCTCCCCCTCTCTTCGGACTTCGGATAATCCTATAATATGCCAGCGTAACTTGTCTATCTCTTCTTCCAGCTCCACAATCTTCTCGTCAGTCCTCAGGGTGCGTGCGTTGTATGTTGCCAGGTCGAATCGTCGTAGGTGGCAACCGAACCTCCACCGGAGATTCTTAGCACACCCTGCCCCGCCGTTACCATGGTTGCCACCGTAGCCAGGAATAGCGGGGCCGCCGGGGACTGGGGGCCGTCTCTTCGTTACTTTCATCATGGGGGGTATATTGCCATAGTTGCCACGCTTGGCGAGCGGGTTGGCAACCGTAGTTTTTTATTGTATTTTCCGTTACCAGGAAGATGCTGCTGCCCATCTCCTGCCTGTATCTCTTTGTCGCCTTTTACGACACCCACGGGAAGATATGGGGTAGTAGATATTCTTAACCGCCACTACACGGCAACACTGTTTACATAGTCCATAAAAATAAAAACTAAAAACAATTTATGCAATTCGTGCTTTTGTAGTGTGTATTAATAAGAAAAGTTCTATTAAGTGTTAACTGACTAAAATGATAAATAGTTTCAATTACTGTTTGTTGGTTATGTGTTTAAATTATTAGTCTTTAAATAATGATTTTTCGTACAATTCTTTGGGCGATAAGATAAATTTTTAACGGCATTACAGGCTAAGTATCTGAACCATCCCGAGACTTGATGGTTCAGATACTGTATCATAGTTCGTTTTGTAGTGTAAGTAATAACTTGTAGTCGAATGCCAAATATCATTAAATTATCCTTGTAATAGCTATTTTGGTACTAAATCCCCGACAAGTCTTGCGGCGTAAGCAAATCCATTACCATATCAGTAAAAATGTTTTATAAACCATTATGGATGGATTATATTAATCACTTCAGGAAGACTTGACTGGTTTAATATTTCTGCCTTGTGAAATCTACGCACAATTAAGACGATAACATGAGTCAACATTTTCGAAGTAAATTACATTAATTGAAATTGAAAACAAATGTTTTGTAATGTTTGAAATGAATTTAAAAAAAATGAAAGTATTTTGTAAACATTACATCTTTTTGTACTTATACTGTATTATATATATCCAAGTTGCTTGTGTTTAACCAAATTTAGTGACATGAAAATGTTGCAAATTTTAAAACAATTTTATCCCTCCTTTACACTGACGTCTATATACAAGCCGTGGTAGCTCAGATGGTTAGCGCTCGCTGTAAGCTTCACAGTACTCGAGCAACCCGAGTTCGATCCCTGCTGGCACCACTGAAATTTTTAATTGCAATTTTAAGTGCTGATTTACCACGTGCTTGGCGGTGACGGAAAACATCGTGAGGAAACCTGCATGTCTGAGAAATATGAAGAAAACTATTTCGAAGACATGTGAAGTTCGCCAACATGCATTGGGGCAGTTCAGCATTCATTTCATTCATACAGCATTTCCTTGCCCTAAAACCCTCTTAGAAATGAGAGAAGGAGTGTGCGCAGCAATGGGACGTAAATAGGCTGCAACTTTAACTTTAATATATACAAGTACACCTCTAAAACCTGAAACGCACACAAATATTAATTTCTGAAAAAATCTTACGAAAAATATTTAAGAACTGATTTCATCAATGTAATTATTAATAGCGTTAACTTTTACGTGTTCATTAATCATCAAAGTTAAAGTCAATGTTAAATATTTTTGTACAAAATTGGCATTGACAAAGCACTTTATTACAAGTCAAAAAATAGCTGTGCCGTCGTTTCAACGACTCCCTACAGTGAGAGATCTTGTTAGAATAAGCGACAAGAAAGTCACAAGGATAATAAATAAAAAAAAAATATTTAAATTTAACCTTATAAAATATCTATTATATACAAATCACGAAAATCTCAGAATGCCCGTTATGACCAATCATTCTCACCCTTTAAATAATCATCAAATTAATGACTTCAGAATTTATAAAAACCAATTGATTAACGATAAACTAGCTGCTTCAACATACGTTGTCCTAATTTTTCACGTTGATGGTGCACTGACTTTCTCACCAAATTCACTCCGAACGTTTACAATATACCCATATATAAAATTAATTAATCACTGAATAACAGCGCTGTCTACCGGCCCTATATTTTCTGATTTTCGTTTATGTTGACGATATTGTAATGAGGAGTCAGTTAGATCCATTAATAAAAAACTTGTTAATGACTTCACTATAATGCTACCTATCGTATTCTAGCATTGCGTTGAACCATTGTCTCGGCCAAATAAAAATATATTGTGAGAATATCACCTCAACCAGTCAACCACTGACGGACGTACCAACGATTATATATATATTTATGTACGTACTTTTGCTCAATGGATGTAAAATTGTGATTTGGGATCGACTCAAACCTATTCATGAAACAAAAAATTTAGCCTACATCTTATTCTTCTTTGTAATCTGTAATATTGCCAAATTTTATAAACACTTTATTTAGCTTTGGCGTGGTTGATTAGCAAACATACAAACTTTCACATTTATAATATTAGTGGGATAGGATAATTAGCATAATGTTTATAATACAGGTACTCATTTACAAAACAAATACAACCTTTTCTTATCTAACTTGATGTTAAAATTAAAATTACGACCTATAATATACGTCCTGGGCACAGGCCTTATCACTGCCGAGCACATGATAAATTAGCACTTAAAATCAATATTAACAATTTCAGTGGTTTGGTGGGGATCGAACCCGGGTTGCTCGCGTACTGTGAAACATAATACAGCGAACGCTAAGTTCAAGGAGGTACCACTGCTTGGCTAACTCGATGTAATAAGAGTAAAACAAAGCTTTTTCGATGCATCAATATCAGTAACGAAATTTAATTTTCTGGCATTAAATAAATGCCGCTGTGTAAGATCCATTAACTGTTGTTCAATATTCACATGTTGTAGAAGGCTATTAAATGGATTACTGCCAAAATTCAATAATCACGATATTTCACATTTCACTGAGCACATGGTTTTAATTGTATTGCAATGAAATTGATAGCTGCTGCTTCTGAAGCTTAATTAATCGATCGAATTGTTAATGATTATAATAAGTATGTTATGCATGTTCGCAAAATAAATTATTTTAGTCCATGAAATATATTTACGGAAGGAATAATTATGAAGTTGGGACTAGCATACGGTCAAACCGACAAAAACATTAGAAGTAGTGCCAACGAAGGGATAGGATAGAAAATGTTTAATCGCACGAGCCAAAAGTCATAAGAAATAAATAAAATACATTACTTTATTTATAAGTTAAACATTAAAACAGAATAGTTTGTTTATAAGCTGTACAATTACAATTTTCATTATAATTTTATCTAAAATTCCGCAAGCACACACAATTCATACAGTACACAATTCATACCTTACAAAATATTCCCTTAACCACTGAGTCAATAATGCAACCTATTAAATTTCAAACTAGTATAGATACAATTGAGCAAGGGGTTGAACAACGGTGACAAGCGAACACAAAGTCTACCTGATGGTAAGTAGATGCAGTTGCCCATAAACGTCTACATATATACTCAATTAAAAACCATAATGCAGATGCGCTGTCACCCCTGTAAACTAAGATGGAATGCCTCGTTTCCAGTGAAAATGGTCTCCAGTTCTCTACACTCACAAAATGATACATAATAATAGCATATATTATAGATATTATAGATAATAATAGCAGCATTAAGCTGCTATTTTATCCTGTTATTCTGTGATAGCGTGGTCCTTCCTCGGTCCAGCTGACCGATTCATGCCGTAACCATAATGTGACATGTGGTTAAAAAATGTTCAATCTGTATTCTCGTAACAATATTAATGTAATATAAGGTAAATTATATTAAAAGTGTGATATTGTGAATAAGCGAAATAAGGCTAAAGCTAGAATAAAAAAATATGATTCAAGTAGCTTTAATATAAAAAAATATTTTTTATATAACTCAAGTAAATAAGAACTACCTGATGGTAAGTGGCTACTGCAGTTCAAGGACACCTACAGTAATCTTTAAACAAAGATGGCCACAGATGCATTCTCATCTCTGAGTATTAATATGTAATGCCTCCCAGCTTAAAATTATACTGGTGTAATTATTTACACAGCAGTACTATTTGGCGGCAGGAATGGTAAGAGGGATGTGCCTGACTGTGATGTGAATGACTCCTAGGCAGAAATGGAGTCCTACCACCTTATAATCAAATAAAACATAATAAAAAATTTGTTTACAGTTCTAATATATAGATTGTTTCAATTTCTTTACGCGACTGATAGCATCGGAACCCAAAAATTTACAGAACATTTTTGCATGTTGTGTAACATACTTAACTCGAGATGAGTTAATTATTACATCATTCGCTTTTCAGCGATTCCATGACTATATCTTTCCGGATACTATGTCGCTTTTGGTTTATTCAATTTTTGGTAGCTACACTCAGTTTTATTCACGCCGCGACGATAACGGTTGAATAACTTTAGTCATTAAGTATTATTAGCGTAACGGAGGTGGCTCAAGACCATAGATGTTAATGGAATGTGATGATAATATAACTACAATCTATGAAAGCACGTATGTACTTTTCTTAGAGAAAACACGAAAGGATTTCCTAAGATACTTTTACAAGCGGACTTATGGGAAATAATACAGTATGCTCTCCTGTATGCTGCACTCCACTTCTATCCGTATTCGGTTAAGTGGATGCCTTTTTGGCTATTTGGTTTTGCTTTATAATATTAAACATTTTTATTTTTATTTCAAGTTAATAAATATTATATTTGTTGTAATAATTTTGTTTTAGTACATTTTCTTGTAAGATAAATGTAATATATTGTAATAGATATTACGTTTTATTTTATTGTATATAGTACCTACTCAATTTAATTTTGTTCTGAACGTACCTACTAAATTAATTAGTGTAATTGGTTGTCCGAATCCAACGTCATACTTCTACCGAGAATTTATTCGACGGATCCAACCGGGCAGCGTTCGGAAGATTACGACACATCTTTTCGTCACGTATACTTCAAAACTTGAGAATAAGAGTATAAAACCAGTACGTGATAGCAGTGATGAAATATGTATCTTCACTGCTAGCTTTATGAGGAAAGTCAAGGTCGCTCGGCGATATATGGAGAAGGTTATGCCAGGAGTTTCTCTGCGTGATATACTTCGTAATAAAGTAAGAGCAGCTGATATAGCTCAACGAATCAGTAAGCTGTAATGGCAAAGGTGCGAAGCACCGATGTGGAAGGAAGATTCTGGAGTGGCAGCCTCGTACTGGTAAGCAAAATCTAGGGCCGAGATGTAATGAAGACCTGGTAAGAGATGTAGGAAGTCAATAAAGAAATTTATCACTGAGCCGCTTACAGTAATATGCAACTTGAGTATTTCTACCGACGTATTTTTAGAAGTTTGTAAGACTGCAATGGTGTATCCCACATATTAAAAGGGCCTTAAAAACTCTCCAGATAATTATCGACCCATTTCTCTGCTGAAAGTTTTTTCCAAACTGCTTGAGAAATTGGTTAATAAAAGACTAATGAATTACTTAGAAACACATAATCTGCTTTTTTCAAGACAGTTTGGATTTAGGAAAAGAAAATGTACCGCGAACGCTGTAACCACCTTAATTTCACATATTTCTTCTTACCTTGAAAAAAACGAATGCTGTATTGGCATATTCCTAGACTTAGCCAAGGCCTTCGACACTGTTTCCGTTCCTTTATTATGTAAAAAGCTTGAAAACGTAAGAATCATAGGATTACCTTTAGATTGGTTCAAAAGCTATGTGCAGGAATGGAAACAGTGCGTGAGAGTGGGCACTTATATAAGTGAAATGCAGAATGTTAATTATGGTGTACCTCAGGGAAGTATTCTCGCTCCCACTCTCTTTATCATATACATGAACGACATACATCAGTTCAACTCAAAACATTCAGAAATAATATGTTATGCTAAAAGCTTTTACAAAAATTTACTTCGCAAATATCCGCGTTATAAAATAAAATGATGTGTCTTACCTAGTATGAAGAAGCACCTCCCGCTCTCCCTCAATTGCGTGCACTATCCCCGTCACCACTAATCCCAGCACCGCTACTTCCAACACCACTACACTAGGCAAGACACACCACTGACGATAATACGACACGTGTATCGCCTCTATTTCGTCGTATTATCGTCAGTGGTGTGTCTTGCCTAGTGTAGTGGTGTTGGAAGTAGCGGTGCTGGGATTAGTGGTGACGGGGATAGTACACGCAATTGAGGGAGGGCGGGAGGTGCTTCTTCATACTAGGTAAGACACATCATTTTATTTTATAACGCGGATATTTGCGAAGTAAATTTTTGTAAAAGCTTTTATATAATGGATTTCCGCAAAGTAACGCCTGATTCTATTAATTATATGTTATGCTGATGATACAGTCATTTTATACACTGGGAAAACATGGGATGATGCCATTTCTGTGGCAGAACGCGGTATTTCACAGGTTGCTCATTGGTTAAACTCAAACCTGTTAACTCTCAATGTCGAGAAAACTAATTTTATGTGCTTTCATAAGACCCGGTCGTCAACACCACCTACTGACAAACACATAAAATTGCATCATTGCACAACTAAGAAGAATTTGTGTAGTTGTGCAAAAATTCGGAGAGTGGAATCTATAAAATAACTCGGTATATTCATTGATCACACTTGAATGTTCCTAGTTTACTAAAAGCTACCGCTGTTTCAAATTCATCCAGTATTTACGCTAACACTCCACATAAATTGAAACTAATTTTAATTAAAAATTTTACATCAAACGCGATAAAATCGGTAAAATGATTTCATTTAAGGGTGTTATTATTTTTTATTATTTTAAGCTGCAATTTAAAATAGCTGATATTTTATTATATTTTAATAACTTATAACAATCTGATAGTTATAAAATAACAACTGCAATTAAAATAGTTTTCTTCTTGATATAGTTAACCAGTAGAAGACAAACAACTATTAAGCAAAAAAAAAAAATAAAAAAAAATACTTAAAATGATAAATTTCTTGTTTCTAAGATAATTATTAACATGCAACAAATCAAATTGAAATAAAATTATAATAAACATATCTCACTTAGTACTTTATTCAAAAGATCAATAATTTTTAATAGGCTGTATCATTGTTATACAATTTTCTATTTTGTTACATTAAGCAGTTATGTACTTAAGTACTTGTGTAAAATCAACTGTTGTCTATGAAGTTAAAAATACCTTTTAATTCTGAATAACAAGGAATTACAAATAAGAAAATAATGGAAATTAAAATAACTATTGTAATAAGTTATTCGGATTCTTAAATAAAACTAATTTTACGGATTTTATCGCGTACATTAACTTATTTTTATATTCCCGACGTTTCGGGTGCTTTCCAGCACCCGTGGTCACGGGGGACTGAGGTGTTTGACATCCTGCTGTCATAGTTAGGTTGTATGGGTTACCAAAAATACACAAACCAAACGCTCCACTACGTCCTATAGTAAGCCAGATCGATTCACCAACTTATAAGTTGGCTCAACACTTGGCAAAAATACTGTCACCACTAAGAGGACATACCAGAGCACACACAAAGGATTCATACCATTTTGTTATTGAGATTAAAGACCTACATCTCGCTGACAATGAAACTATGGTCAGTTTTGATGTTCAGTCACTATTCACATGCCTACCTATTGAAGACTGCATCTCAATTGTTACTAGAAAGCTAGAAGATAACAACATGCCTACAGAATATGCAGTATTACTCAAACACTGCCTCACATCTGGCTATTTATTGTGGAAAGAAGAGTTCTACATGCAAGTAGACGGAGTGGCAATGGGCTCACCTGTATCTCCCGTAGTCGCCGACATATTCATGGAGGACTTTGAGGAGAAAGCCCTTCTTACTGCTCCTGTAAATCCAAGATTCTACAAGCGGTACGTAGACGATACTTTCACAATTTTACCATCTGACAAAGTAACTGCATTTTTAAACCACCTTAATTCCATAAACCCTAAAATACAATTCACAATGGAGTTAGAGGCAAACAATAGTGTTACGGCCTACGGCTGCTGCCTTAAAGGGTCAAATCCTCTTTACGTATTACGGATGGGCGTGATTATAGATACAAATTAAACCAATCAAACTAACGCTCCCTGCCACCAGAATTGTTTAATTTTTATCAAACACTATGGTCGGGATCGACCGGGGAATCGAACCCGGAACCACGCTCTGCTACCAGTTTGTACACGCCCCTAGCTGCCCCAACCAAAGCGTGACGGGATTAGGACCCATGAGTAATCCCATCGACGAGCAGCAGAGGGACGGGGCCAGAATATGGCCACGTGGAATTTCCTAATTACACTAAACTATATGGGGGAGCGTTCTATACTAAGGCCATTCGACCGGGAGAATGTTAGACGGAACTTACTTACCTATATCCAAGGCGACTGGACCCTCCGGAGTCGGTCAGGTCGCATGTGGTTGTGTAGTGCAAGGGAAATAAGGTGATGTGATGTGTATCTGGGTGTGACTGAGGGTGATTGACCCGAGTAACCTTGGCCGTCGGCAGCAGCCCGGGCGTCGACACCGCTCCAAATTGAGGGAACCTTCCGCGGCGTTGTCCAGAATCACTTTCTTCGTTCGTCACGATGACAGTCCATTAACTCTATCGTATTATTAACTAACTTACAGAAGCCACTAACTCTCGTTTGTTATAAGGTTAACGCACAAAACGAACACGGAGGTCAAAGGTCACTACCGTTTCGCGTAGCAACAGTTATTTCTAGAATATCAAAGGCCGCACTAGCTAATATTGCCGAATGCACTTATGCAGATTCTGAGTCAGACACAATGAGTCCCTGGGAAGCTCTCCATCAGGAATGCGCGTCACAATGGTAGACCGTATATTTACTGGCCGCGCCTAATTATTCCGAGTTCCCGACAAAAATGACAGCGTGCTGTTCCAAGCACAGCTGACAGACGACTACTACCCTTGTGCGTTTTACGCACGACCGAATGTCAAACCGGTATGACGCAGAGCCGCGCGCCCTCTAACGTCGATTCCGAAACCAGCGTTTGACGCGAACAAATACCTTAGCCTTCCTAGATGTTTTAGTCATCCGAAATCCTGATAACACTATTGGTCATACTGTGTACAGAAAAAATACCCATACCAACCGATATTTAAATGATGAATCTCACTATCATCCTTCACAGTTAGCTACCGTGGGAAAATCTTTGTTTCAGAGAGCACGAGGGATCTGTGACAGAAAACAGCCGAGCTTCAGCACGTCGAGCAAGTACTGCAAGAAAACAAGCTTCGGGTCCCGCGCCTACGTCACAGTGACCGAGTGAAGCCAGCCACAGTTGAGCGTGTGCCTGCTGTACTACCCTATGTCAGAGGAGTCACAGACAAGGTTGGCTACATCTTGAAGCGAGCTTCCATTAAAACATACTTCAAGCCGCTGAAGAAGATTGGTCAATTTTTACCATCCGTCAAGTGTCATATCCCTCTGCATCTCTACGTCATCTATCTACACGATGCAGGAGTGTACAAGCTGGATTGTGAATGTGGTCTCTCGTACATAGGACAAACAAAAAGATCTATTAAAACCCGCGTTAAAGAACATATAGCTGACGTGAAGCACCGACGTATCGGGAAATCTGCAGTTTGTGAACATGTTCAAGATCGTCCCCGCCATTACATTAGATACGATAGACCACAAATCCTCGCAAAAGAACACCGATTCCTCCCAAGGATGATTCGCGAGGCTATTGAAATTAAAAAACATCCTAATTTCAATAGAGAAGATGGATGGGTGCTGCCATCTGCTTGGGATCCCATAATTAATAAAATCAAATCCAAACCCAAATATACCACTGCTAGACTTCAAGATACTGTAAGCTCATTCTGCGTAAATCGAACCAAAAATTAATATTAAAAAACTGAAGGTAGCCGGGCTAACTATGACAGCAGGACGTCAAACACCTCAGTCCCCCGTAACGACGGGTGCTGGAAAGCACCCGAAAGGTCGGGAATATAAAAATAAGTTAATATACGCGATAAAATCCGTAAAATTAGTTTTATTTAAAAATGTGTAGTGTTCGCGTAAATATAAGAAATCATTAAGTTATTCGGAATCAGATTCAGGATAATTGCAACAAAATTCATGGGATTCTACAAAAATTATTACATAGAAATCGTAATGAACCGCTGAAATGATACCATTGTTACAAAGGTAACAAGTGTTAAAAGGGACAAAGGTTTTGTACGTGGTAGAACCTTACTGCAGCTATATTAGTAGTATAGTTGTCGCACGAATGGGTCGGCTCGACCGGGGAAGGACCACGGTCTCGCAGAATACCAGCGTGAAATAGCAGCTCAACGCTGCTGTGTTTTGTATCGTAGAGAACCGGAAACCCTTTTTACTGGAAATGAGGCATTACATCTTAGTTCTCACAAGTGACAGCGCATCTGCATTTTGATTTGTAATATAGGATAGATGTAGATGTCTATGGGCCGCAGCAACCACTTACCATCAGGTGGACTGTGTGCTCGTTTGTTACCCTTATCCTATAAAAAAAGGATTATCTATTCATTTCTTTAAGATTTTAAATTATAGATATAAGATTTTAAATTATAGCATGGCTATAATGTAAGGGAACATTAATGTTATTAATGTGTCCCCTAACACACATACATTAAAGATTCATCAAAATTACATTTATAATGTAGTTTGTTTGGGTCAGTAGGAAGAATCTTTATTTCTTTTATGTTCGTCTATCACCGTATAAATTTTTTGTCTAATTTCTTGAGGCTAAAGTTGACTTAAAATAATAAAAAATGGTGTTGATCTATCTCAAAACCATTGTAAGGTTTTCCGTCCTGTTTAGCCCACTTCACTAATGTGATCCATTCAAAAGGGGGTTCAGCACATCTTTCGATAAGACATGAACGCTATCACCTTACCCAATATGGCCATTTTCTAAAAATATGTGTTAACACACACATACATAGCGAATATTTTCCGGTTCCAGTTTTGCCCTGCACAATTGTCGGACCAAAACCTAAACTCGGTTTTTACTCTTTTGGACACCTCCTTTGGAACTTATTTGCCTTGAGCTTCTTAAAGTAAGCGGATATATTTTGGAAAGATTACAGAGGCTGCACTAAAAGTATTGGGAATAATAATAATATTTACACTGTTCCTGTCATATTAAAATCTTTTTAGTTGAAAAGTCCTTGGTTTTAAAAATCGAATACCATTTATTTATTTAAAAAATGATTCTCGGTCTTGTCCCAAGGTTTTGTCAAACTTGTTTAGTCGTTGAGAAAATGGAATTGACTCGAGAAAATTCAAGAGCGATTATTTATTATGACTTTCGAAGTGGTTTAACACAAAAACAGTAAGTTGACCGGATGATTTCTGCATTTAGTGATGAAGCCCCATCCAAAACCACAATTTATCGCTGGTTTGCTGAATTTCAACGTGGACGTGTCAAGCTCAGTGATGATCCCCGTCAAGGTCGTCCAAAACTGCAGTCACCCAAGAAAACGTTCATGCTGTGCGTAAGCTGATTGAGGAAGATCGACATGTGACATATAGCGCAATTCAGGCAATTTTAGACATTGGCATGAGTCAAATACAAATAATCTTGCATGAACAATTAGGTGTAAAAAAGTTGTTTTCCCGATGGATACCGCATTAGCTCTGTGAAGAGCAAAAAGCGGCTCGCGTTACTTGGTGCGTCAGAACTCTCGAAAGATTCCACGCAGGATCCTCAAATGCTGTATACAACATCGTATCAGGTGACGAATCCTGGATATACGCGTACGAACCCGAAACAAAAAACCAGTCACGAGTTTGGGTGTTCGAAAATGAGTTAAAGCCAACAAAATTGTTCGTTCACGGA
Source organism: Parnassius mnemosyne (assembly GCA_963668995.1). Lineage (NCBI taxonomy): Eukaryota > Metazoa > Arthropoda > Insecta > Lepidoptera > Papilionidae > Parnassius > Parnassius mnemosyne. Next base: position 38,785,801 of record CAVLGL010000035.1, on the reverse strand, counting down.
GTGTTGCAAAAAAAAAATGGTGGCCACGTTTGTCTCCAAAACCGGCCATGTTACAACTATTCCTCTTGAGGGACAAAAGCGGTCAATGCAGAATGGTATGCTAGCATTTGTTTGCCACAGGTCGTTTCTGAACTCCGTAAAGAGAACTGCGACCGCCGCATCATCCTCCATCACGACAATGCGAGTTCTCACACCGCACACAGAACAAAAGAGTTTTTAGAGCAAGAAAACATAGAATTATTAGACCATCCGCCGTACAGCCCCGACCTAAGCCCTAATGATTTCTATACTTTCTCTAAAATAAAGAATAAATTGCGTGGACAGAGATTTTCATCACCTGAAGAAGCTATGGACGCCTACAAAACGGCCATTTTGGAGACCTCAACTTCCGAATGGAATGGTTGTTTTAATGATTGGTTCCATCGTATAGAAAAATGTGTCAAATGCGCAAATTTTAACATTTTTAAATAGTAATATTGTGTCACTTCACGGTAAAATTCATACAACTCAATTTTCTTTTGTAATAAAATATGCTTACTTCACTAGAGGGAGAGTTTAGTACCTAAAGCTAAGGTTTTATTCAAAATATTAGAAGCGTAACTTTCACGTTGATATATGTACAGCTTTTATTGCTCGTGTATGTAACACATGTCGCACTGGTATTTCTTTGGCTTGAAAAAGCATATCTTAAAATGATCATTAACTAAAGTTTGTACTGACGCAGTGTGTCTGCTCTACCTCTATTAGTTACCGTTACCGTTACAGTCTATTAGAAGTCCACTACTAAACGTAGGCTACCCCATTAATTGTCTCAAAGAGGGAATATGTTCCATAGTTAACACGCTGCTGCCCGTCTACTGGTTTGTATCCCTCTATCGCCTTTTACGACATCCACGGGATGATATTGGGTAATGGATATTCTCACACCTCCACTACACGGTCAATTTTATAAGTATTAAGATCAAACCATTCAATATACACAACAAAGAGCTTATGTAAGTTTAGGTCACTCTTTAAGTGAGTATGACGATGTTTTTATTAACGTTATGAGATTCTACTGGATTTAACTATTTAATGTGGTCATATAAACTTTACTTGACTTCTTGTTTTAATTAACGAGTGTGATTATTGCACCCATAATCATCACCACGATGCCTTTTGACATCGTCAGTGTCAGTTTCTTGTACCTACCTCAGTGTAAACAATTTGTTCATTTACCGCTAATGTCGATAAAAATTGCTACAATAAGTTGATTTTCAACTGAGTTTTCAGTACCTTAAAAAGGTAATTTATACTTCAATATATATTTTTGTCGAGACTTAGTATCTGTTCTTTTGAAGGTACTAAATATCTCTGATGATCTTCTTGATTCCAGAAAGCATTCAAATAACAAAAGAAGAACATAAGATATATTTTTTATCGACGTAATTAATCGTAACATACATATAGATTTCGTTCATAAAGAACCAAATTAGACATAAAACAATTAAGGAATGGGATGAGAGATATTTAACAGAAGAAAAAGCCGAAATTACAAAAGTATTTTTTCCAGACGTAGAAGCAGCATATCGCATCCTAAAACACATTAATTTAACGCCAGTATTAGTACAAGTTTTCACCGATCATGGAGGCTTTGCAGATTATTTGTTCCGTTTTAAAATTAAATCTAGACCAGACTGTACGTGTGACAACAACCAACCCCAATCTTCTTTGCATTTAATTATAGACTGCCCTTAATTCTGAAAAAATAGAGCAGGCGTGGAACTGCAGATAGGATTAAAATTGACAAAAGAAAGTATACACAACATAATGGAAGACAAACGCGGTAGAAACATTTTCACAAAATACTGTAAAACCGTAGCTAATAAAATCATAAAAACTAATAAAAGTGCCTAAACAAGAACACAATAAAATTAATTTAGTATATAGAATAAGATACTTCAAACAAAAAGAACAATAAAACACTTGGTAGAAAAGGGATATAAAAAATATGACAAGAGAGTAAGAAAACTATATAATTAGACATATGAGTACATATGTTCTAATATTATATAAAATAAGAATGCCATAGAACAAAAAAGAAGAGAATTTAATTAGAAATAGTGTAGAATACTGAAAAAAAAGAACTAATATAATAAGAATTAACCACATTTGTAAAAAGGAAAAGTGAGAATAAAATAAAATGTACTTAATAAAAATAAGGAAAAAACAAGAAAAAATTACAGATCATAAAATACACAGAATAAAGGAAAAAAAAGAAAAAAGGAAATAAAGTAAAAACTATATAAAAATAATGTGAAATTAAAATAAACTTATATATAAAACAGCAATCAGCTACACAAGGTCTCCGATCAACATGTCGGAGGATAACAGAATAAAAACAAAATAAAAAAAATTACATATAGACTAACGTACACATATATTCAAACCACGTAAAACATCGAGTCTATTACATACGATAAAATTATTCATTTAATAAGCGACGTAAAATATAGTTTGTATAACATACAATACATTTTTTCTACAAAAAAGCAGCGTAAATTACTCTTTGTGTTACTTTCTCTAGTTTTGACCAACTAGAAACAAAAATGAGGCAAATTTTGACAACTTCATGAAAAATAATACTTACGTATCGAAACTACTTACTTAGTGCTCTATCGGTTTCTTCCAAATTACCATTAAGGTGGTAATTTGGAAGTCATTTTTTTACATTTTCAGATAGAAAATTGGATTCAATATTTCCTGATCTTGCCGATTAACACGCAATAGCGCAAAGTTTGCGAGCTCATGAATGTAATTAGAAGTAATTATTTGAAGATAGCTTACTCAATATTTTAGAAACTTACTTAAAATCTGTTATCAACTAAATAATAATTTACGCGGCAATCGCGGACGTACGCACACTCTCCGCGTACCAAACCGTATATAATCGTTACCATAAGAACCACTACTCTGCCTCTGCGCGCCTTTACCCCGTAAATGATCGTTGAGGACAATACGACAGTATACTATGCTTGCTTCTATTACATACGGTTGTATACGCGAAAAAAGTCTTTGTTTTTTAAAGATATTTATTTTTTTATTTAAAGGGTAGATAGAACATAAATATTCAATTTCAAATCACGTAAAACATAAAAATCGCCAATTTGTGGGTTACCATAGTATACGTAGGAGCCATCGATATGTGTGTATAAGTGTGTATATGTATTTAAGTATATATTTATGTTTACCGACTATAAATAAAATGAGGAAGACATTTAAACTAAGGAAAGCTTTGTAAAGTCAGCCGTGCACTAATTCTGTTTTTGTTAATATGTGTATATGGCTCTCACGATACAGGTCTGCGAGCCTAGTGTGAGAACCACTGTTAAATTATTTGTAAAGGTGCTAACTGTCAAGTAAAGTATTTTTCATTTTTCATTTTCAAGTCATTATGACAGTGATTATTTGCTGGCAGCAGTTTATAATTCTTTAACGACAATCTCTGTCTGTGCGACTGTTTGACTAATGTTTTGTAATTACCATTATAGCCTATTAAAGTTCACTGCTTAACATAGGTCTTCTCAAAAATTTGCCTCATAGGGGAAATATTTGTCACAGTTGCCCCGTTTTGCAAGCGGGTAGGCAGTCGTTATTACTAAGGCGCTGAGGCTACCAATCTCCTGATTTGTTTCCCGCTGTCACCTCTTACAACACACACGGTATGGTGGGAGGTAGTGGATACTCCTACACCGCCACGACACGGTAACGCGGTGTTTGATATTAGACTTAGAGTAATGACATACATATGCTTGTTTTTTCTTTGACACATTAGCGGTATCGTAAACAATGTATGTTTTATTTCAGTCATGTAATTTAATGTATTTATAACAAATATTGTATATGAATTTTAGCTTTCTGCACTCCTACTCCGTATAAAATTTAATTAAAATATCAAATCAAAAATCAAACATTAAAATACTGTAATTTTAAATGAAGAGCAGTAAGATCTTGTTGATACCACCATTTTTTTTTTGAATCACACTAGGCGCGAAATTCAATTGGGCCCCCATATACCAAAATTAGCAAGCAGACTTTGTTCTACAACGTATGCTGTCAAAAAGATTAGAAATCTTACCATGCCAGTGTTGAAACCACTTGACTACTTTATTTAAGCTATTTTCTTATAATAATATCGTATGGTATTTTGCTATGGGGACGCACAACTAATACTGAAATTATATTTGATTTGCAGAATAGTCTCCAAAACATATATTTAAGAAAATTTTTAATATGTACTTTGGCCTTTTAATACATTTACGAAAAAAAGTTATGCTGTCTGTAAATACTAGAAAAAAACACAAGTTAGTAGTACTCTTTTATGTTAAACAGGTGAATACCACTTTGCTTTTAAATGTGGAGGAGCTGAGCCTTGTTGAATCCACTTTTTCCTCGGAATTGCAGTTGACGCGAAGCTTCAATGGGGCCCTCATATATCTAAACTAGCTGGCAAACTTAGTTCTGCAGCAAATTTTATAAAAAGATTTACTAAAAAGATAGTCTTACATGTGTTAGTTTAGTTTAGTTATTCCCGCGATATAGCATAATATCATATCGCGGGTCTCAAATCTTGGGGGCGTCTATGCAATAATTTCAAATTAAAAATTTTGTACAGCCGACTTCAATATAAGTTATAAAGAATAACTCAAATAACTCAAAAACTATTGGTCTGACCTTGATCAAATTCATATGGAACTACAGGAGAAGTATCAGCTTTTATATAAGAAAAGAATAATCGAAATCGGTCCACCCAGTAAAAAGTTATGAAGTAACACACATAAAAAAAACATACGCGTCGAATTGAGTACCGTCTCCATTTTAGAAATCGGCAGAAAAATGCGATTTTTTGTTTTTGTCATTGGATTCTATTATAAGAAATACGTAATCTTAATTTTTCTTATAATTTAATATTAATTACTTTTTGAATAAATTGCAAAGTATTATTTGTCGTAAGCTAGATAGTCTGAAATCATTTTAGGCCATATAACCGTATAGTAGACGTAAGAGCAATAATTTTGCTTATTGGGGCCGATTTGACGTGCCATAAAGACGTACGTTTATACGATCGTCAATGTCCACATGATCCTGAGAATATTTAGTCACCACAGCAGATGTATGTACATACGTCCACAAATTTTTGTATAGCTGTCTCAAGATTTCGTCAAATTGCGGACGCATAGTCATGTCAACAATATCCAAGATATACACAGAGTCAGTTATTAAAAAAAAATACCAGAAAATATACAAGATCTCTCAATTAGTAAGTTTAAAGAATTTATTAAACAAAAACTTTAGAAAAATGGTTATTATAATATAACCATTTTTCCTTCTTTTGGTTTCTTGATGGCTCTTTATTTGACATACGAGCACACAGTCCACCTGATGGTAAGTGGTTGCTGTGACCTATAGACATCTACACCTATTCTCGATTACGAATCAAAATGCAGATGCGTTGTCACCTGTGAGGACTAAGATGGAATGCCTCGTTCCTAGTAAAAACTGTCTCAGGCTCTCTACACTGACCATAAGAAATACATCAGAGTTAAGCTGCTATTTTACGCTTCCAGGAAGAGGGCATTTTCAGAACCAGTGGTAAAAGTAAACATTACTTAATAAGAATTACTTCTAACCTATACTGAATAAAAAATGTACTGTTCTTACTTTTATGCCAAAGATGTTTCTTTATTTTCGAGTTTGACGCCAATGTCGGTATAAAATAACCAATAAAATACTGCAAGTCGACAACTTACACCAATCTATATACCAATACTCTCTGTGCAGCTATTTAGACCTTTAGATTTAGACCATTTAGATTTAGTGCGCAAATTTAGACCTAGCATATTAGAAACACCAACCACCAGAAACAGTGTGATGATGGTGAGTCTATGGCATACCCTAATTACATTCTTACAGATGTTGAAAGACAGCCTACCCCAATGTCAAAAATTACATCATTATCTTAAATTCATCATTCATCATTATTCTAAATTCAACCATCTCCACTAAACAATGGACCACCCACAACAGTCTTTTAAAATAGAAGTCACAGAAACAGTAAGCTCCATTCATCATCCACAAAATTCTCGCTTGTTGAAGAAAACGAAAATTTGGAGATTAAGTTAACACTTGCTGCAACAGGAGCATCTTATTACGACGTTGACCTAGAAATTAATTGCAATAATAATTGCTAATTTGTATCGTTTAATAATTTTAATGGTAAATTTCAAAATTGTTTATTAACTGAATAAGACTGAATAAGACAAGTAAATAAAACTTAAGTTTTACTTACTTGTGTAATTTTTCGTATGCTCTTATTTTTAAAAACTTTTATTGTGTTTTATAATGTTTTAGAGCACTATTATGCTTGGTTTTTATGACCATAAGTTTCTTTTAAGGATTTAGATTTTATTTATCTATGAAAATTTCATGTGTCTTGAATCTCAAATCTCAAATCTATTCTTAAAGCTTTTTTGTTTAATTGCAAATAATAATAATAAAAATAAGGATGATGGAATTAAGGAATACGCGCAAAGGGCCGCTGCCTGGAGGTCGCCAGGGCGCGTCTGGAGCTGGCGCTGGACGCGGCAGCATGCGAACCGCCAGTCGACCGCGAGGTGCTGCACGATCACCCAGCAGCCCCTCGCATCCATCATCCCCACCAGCTGGCTTGGTGTTGTCAGGGTCTTCGTTGGCCCAGCAATCAGCACCCGCCACTGGTGGAGTACGCCGCATGCGTTGGTCAATGCAAATGAATAAAAATGCATTGCGGGCGTATTTTGGGGCGAAAGGGAGAGGAATTGGAGGTTTTGGGTATCGGGCTAGGATGCACCGACTATTTACAGAGCTGGAGCCATCTATTACCGTTACCGAGCAAAACCTGGCAGACCGAGTTCGGTACATCATGCGCTCAAAAATATTTGATGACGCCGAACTCGAACGGCTACGACGTGAGGCTATTCCTTTGTCGAATGAAAATGCTACGACAGGAGATGCGGCTCTACGAGTTGCAGAGCAACCCGCACATGTAGATGCCGCCGTAGATCTCCTTGACTCAGGCGACGATGGAATAGTCGCCCCAGAACTAGAGAAAATGAGGAGCATAGTGGAAGAGGCGATTAGGGAAACGCGCAGTACGCCTCTCGAGAATCGACCGCGACTTCCCCGTATACCCCTAAGCAAACGGAATCGGGCTGTCGTGAGGGCTCTCAACCCAATGCTGGTGACCTATTTGGAAGCCAGCCGGGACCTTTGCGAGACGGACTCAATTCTTTTTGGCGCCGCACTGGCAGTTTGCCGTAATATTGGCGCCAAACTTCCCAAGGCTGGACGCGCTACTAGACAAAGTAGCGCCATCCCAGCCTGGAGAAGAAGGATTGAGGACCGTATCGCAAAGGCAAGGGCCCTCATCGGCAGGCTGATAAGCTTCAGGTCGGGCAATAATAGGCCGAGAATTGTGCGCACCGTCAGGATGGCGTTTGCTGGGACAAACATCAGTTTGTCCCAGCCGGATATAACGCAAAAACTGACGGAGCGCATAGACGACCTGAAGCAGAGAATCGCTGCTTGGGGGAAGCGGATTCGGCGATATACCGAGAGGTCGACACGGTTCAACTAGAATCGTCTCTTCCAGAGTGATCAGAAGAGGCTCTATGAATCATTGGAGCGACCAATGGTACGTGGAACGGGCCCAGCACCGAATCAGGCCGACACTATCGCATTCTGGCGCGGCCTGTGGTCAGAGCCCGTAAATCACAGTGAGGGCCCTTGGACGGAAGTTGTGGCGAGTCAGTGTGCGAATGTTACACCCATGGACCCCGTCATCATTACGCCGGATGACGTAGCTGAGGCGGTCCGTAGGGCCCCGAACTGGAAAAGTCCGGGACTCGACGGACTGCATCACTACTGGCTGAAGGGGTTCGTGGTGTGTCACGCTGTTCTCGCCACAAAGGCTTCAAGAGGCTCTCGACCAAAAGTCGCTCCCGAGCCTCTTCACTACTGGGATCACTCATTTGGTTCCTAAAAACCGATATTCCACAGACCCGAGCAAATACCGCCCCATAACGTGTCTACCTACCATATACAAGACACTAACATCCATTTTGAGCGCGAGAATCACTCGTCACCTGAACTCAAAACAGGTGATGTCGCGCGCTCAAAATGGATGTCGGGGCGGCGGTCGTGGAACCAAGGAACCATTCCTCATTGACGCGGTCATTGGCAAGGTGGTTAAACGCAACCGTCGGAACCTCTCCGCCGCCTGGATAGACTACAAAAAGGCATTCGACTCGGTGCCTCATACATGGCTGAAGAGGGTCCTCGAGCTGTACAAGGTTGACTGTACAGTTCGAGACTTCCTCGGGCAGTGTATGGGGCAATGGAGTACGATCCTTTGTCATCTAGGCGAGCGGATGACGGCTGCGGAGAACCACATAAGGATAAGAAGGGGTATCTTCCAGGGCGATTGTCTGAGTCCAATCTGGTTCTGCCTCTCTCTGAACCCTCTTAGTACCTTACTGGAGGGTTCCGGGAGGGGATTTCAGCTTCGAAGAGGAGGTACAAAAGTGATCCACCTTTTTTATATGGATGATCTCAAGTTATTCGCCTTCAGTCGCTCTCATCTTATGGAATTGCTAAACATCACTTGTGATTTTAGCGTTCTATTAGAATGGAGCTGGGGACGGATAATTGTGCGGTCCTCCATGTCGAAAGGGGTAGGGTTGCTAACTCTGAGGGCATAGACTTATCTATACCCATCAACATAAAGACCCTAATCGATTCTGAAACATACCGATACCTGGGTATGTCACAGAACATAGGTATCGATGAGGCGGACATGAAACGGTCAGTTTGCGGTGTGTTTTATGCACGCTTGACAAAAGTGCTCAACAGTCTTTTGTCGGGCGTTAATAAGACACATGCATATAACGGTTGAATCATGCCTGTTCTCCTGTATACCTTTGGCATGCTCAGGTGGACTCAGACCGAACTGAACGCTCTGGACAGAAAAGTCCGCACTATAATGACGTCCCACAGGATGCATCATCCGAGATCGTCAGTAATGAGGCTGTACTTGCCGCGGAAGCATGGTGGGCGCGGCTTTTTAAGCGCGCTTACCATGCATAATCGCGAAGTGTGCAGCCTCCGTAATTACTTTCTGACGAGAGCGGATGATCCATTCTATAGGGACGTTATTTCTTGTGATAAAGGACTTACCCCTCTATCCTTAGCCAACGAGCAATGGCAAGACCCGGCAGTACAGAGCATTTCCGACCGGGAGACCGTATGGAAGGAGAAGGAGCTCCACGGGACGTTCTACAAGGCTCTACATGAGCCTTGCGTAGACACTGTCGCCTCCCTCCACTGGCTACGTTTCGGTGACCTCTTTGGGGAAACCGAGGGTTTTGTCTGTGCGATACAGGATCAGGTTATTAAGACCAACAATTATCGGAAATACATCCTAAAGGATGGCGCCGTCGACATCTGTCGAGCTTGTCGCCATCCCGGTGAGTCACTTAGGCATGTCACATCCGGTTGTTCGGCGCTTTCTAACTCTGAGTATTTGCACAGACACAACCTAGTAGCCAGGATTCTACACCAGGAGCCCGCTCTGAAATACGGACTCGTGGATCGGAAACTGCCATATTATAATTACTTGCCGGAAGCCGTGCTCGAAAATGACCGCGCCAGGCTCTACTGGGACCGGGCCATCATCACGGACAGGACTATTCTTGCGAATAAGCCTGATATTGTGCTGATGGACCGGGCACAGTCAAGGATATTTTTGGTCGACATTACCATTCCTTATGACGAGAACCTCGTGAAAGCCGAAACAGATAAGTTGACAAAATATCTGGACCTGGCTCACGAGGTGACCGACATGTGGGGTGGTCTGCCGGCCGAAATTATTCCTGTGGTCGTCTCTGCGAACGGGTTAATCCCAGTCAGCCTCTCGGGTCATCTGAGGCGACTGGGACTCCGTGACGGATCGCTCCAAGCTCAAATGCAGAAGGCGGTGCTCCTCGATACCGCCCGCATCGTCCGCCGGTTTCTTTCCCTTTCCCCCTAACCCTCGGCCGTTTGGTCTCCCCTGCCGAGGGCTTCCATCTGGTTGGGTTTTTATATATTTATGTAATTTTTATGTATTTATTTTATTTTATTGATATTTATGTAAGTTTATCATTTTCATTTACAATTATATATTTATACAGCCCAACCAGATGAGAAAACTATACAAATACCCCAAAATAATAATAATAATAAAATATTTATTCATTGACCAAAAGTAATAAAATATTTAAAAGTTAAACTAATACAAAAATGATATTTTTGGAAGGACAATGAAAGGGTTCTGACTCAGCATGTGTTGCAGAGAATCTACAACGCCGTTATTCTGTCAGCACCCATATACCTACTTAGTGAGCTAAAGTATAACAGTACGCGTACATCACTGATTATATTACAAATAGCTTGTAGTGTTAAATTAATGCTTTTGAATTATGATTAAAATTAAATTTTTAGAAGTTTCATTTTAAATAATTACATATTCAGATTTATGAATACATTTTATTTTTAAATGCTTATTTTTTGCTCTCATTTTTTTCACTCATATTATATTGTGTAATTGTTACCATATTTATCGTGACTGTTGAACAAAAATGGTTTATAATTCTACTAAGAAACCAAACACCTCTCACGTGGTAGAGCCATGCTGCATCTATATTATGGTTGTAGCACGAATGGGTCGGCTCGACTGGGGAAGGACCACGCTCTCACAGAAAACCAGCGTAAAATAGCAGCTTAACGCTGCTATGTTTTGTATGGTGAGTGTAGAGAACCGGAGACCCTTTTTACTGGCAAAGAGGCATTCCATCTTAGTCCTCACGGGTGACAACGCATCTGCATCTTGAGTCTTTATTGAGGATAGATGTAGATGTCTATGGGTCACAGTAACCACTTACCATCAGGTGGACTGTGTGATCGTTTGTCACCCGATCCTATAAAAAAAAATCATGGAAATAACGTTAATTTTGATGGTTTTTCATTCCAAAATTGCAATATTCAAAATCACCAACTAGGTTCAAATTACTATTAGTACAATTATTAATAATTTAAGGAAAAATGTTTTACGTCCGAAAATTCTAAGCATTTAGGCGAATTTAAACGGGCGCTTCGCCGTCATGCCAAATAGACGTAAAGACCAAAAACTAGTGTTATAGAGGAAATGCCTTAAAATCCATCATCCTTTAGTAACTGAAGTGTAAATATATGGCCACATGCCAAAACACAACGAGCTGGCTCAATCACAAGAAAAATTATTAAGTTTTTTGTCTCTCCTGAAAAGTAACGATTTTGTGGATACGCCACTATGGTTTGAGACCCGCAATTTGGAATCTTGCTATCGGGTAATGCGACTGAAATTGAAAATATTTTTTTTTTGTAGAAGAGTCATGATAGATACTTATAACTTAGGTCTGAAGGAATCCCTTAGAGAAAAATTTAAAGAAATGAATTATATGTTAATTTTGGCCTGCGATAATTTAAAGTATGTAGGTAAAAAAAAAATTATTAAAAATAGTTATGTACAATCTGTAAATACTAGGAACAAGAACAAGTTACTTATACCAGTTACTCGACTCCAAAGAGTCAGTAATTAGTAATTACTCATTGTATACACTTTTACAACAAAGTCCCAGTGCAGGTCTTATATATCAAAAGGTTTAAAATTTTAATTAAGTAAAAATACTTTAGTGAGGGTTATTATACTACTAAAGAATACATGATTGATTATAACCCCTGGGAGTGAGGTGATCACTATCACGCTGTTTCTAATGTTTTATACTATTTGTATAAAATAATATATTGTAGATTCATTTTATTTAAATAAGTGCCTCTGGGTTTCTTGCTCATTTTTCCCAGGACAGAGATTTTTTCCGATCCAGTAGCAAAAGTAAAAAATGACTCAATAAGAAATTATTAATATTATTCTTATCTTTATTTAATAAAAATGATTCTATTCTATTTCTCTGCAAAATCTCACAATCCTCCGCATACGCAATATTCTTAAGAAGGACCAAGAAATCTCTTCACGTATTAATACATAGATTAAGTTACTATTCCAGTAATATAAATGCAAAACTAAAGAGTAACTCTAAAGAGGTAGCGATAAAAATATAGGGTTACGACATCCACGGAACGAATTGAGGTGATACCTCACCTGCCGCAAGGCTTTTTTTCATTATTTTCTATGTTTTTTTTATAGGATAATGGTGACAAACCAGCACACAGTTCACCTGATGGTAAGTGGTTGCTGCGGCCTATAGACATCTACATCTATCCTCTATTACAATTCAAAATGCAAATGCGTTGTCACCCGTGAGGACTAAGATGGAATGCCTCATTTCCAGTAAAAAGAGCCTACGGCCACCTGCACCACCAAGCGAAACGCAGAGGTAAACCTCTACTTCACGCTGGTATTCTGTGAGGTCGTGGTACCACGACCCATCCGTCCGTCGATCCGTCGAGCCGGCCCATCCGTGCGACAGCAAAAGCTGCCGCGTGGCTCTACTACTGTTAATTCTAATAATATAATAATAGTCCTAGTTATAAATGACATGCTTACTTTAATAATTTCAGTAATTATATTAAGAACTGAATTAGAAGGATGCGAAAATAAATAATATATTTTCTGAAGTTTTCTGAATCAATCGTAAAAATAAAGCAGACTGTTAGTAGATATTATTACTAGACACCCGCTATTCTCTATATAGTATGTATTGCTAAGATACCTCAATCTTTAGAATAATTTTAGTCTAGAAATAAATAAGTATAATATTTATTACATTACCCCATTTTCTTCGTAGAAGTGTTTGAAGTAGAAGTGTAGAAGTGTTGAAGGTTTAATGTATTTTGTTTTTGCAGTTCGTAAAAGTTAATCTAGTCCTGTCTTCTTTCATGTTGAATTTTTTTTTTCAGTTAATTACATTTCTCTACACTCGAAATTAAAAAAAAAAATACCTCTGAACCGAATATCTCAACGCGAGCGAAGCTGCGAAAAAATCAAGTTTTTATAGCATTCTAAGCATTCCTTAAAAATTGTACATATTATATTCTAACAAATATCTAACTATTAAAAAAAGCAAAGGCAAAAAGATATATATAACACAAGTAATAGATACTTGTGTTATATATATCTTTTTGCCAACATTGACATAAATGAAAAGTAAACAACATAAAAGTTTGTCATTGAGACAGTTCTAAAGGAGATTAATGAGAGTATCTCTTTGAATAACTTCATTGGATTCAACTTAAACTTTGAGACCCCGATGAAGTGAAAAGTTTTCTTCTACTCTGCGTTAAGATTGATGAGGTTTTCTTGTCGGAGAAATTTAAAGAAACTCCTTTTAATATTAATAATATTTTATTTACTTACGTGAATTTTAAGGCTGTCGATATCAATCGACAAATACCGTTAGTCACGTATCTAAGTAACTTTAACAATTCAGACAAATATGACAGTTTACGGGTTCCAATTATTAAGTTTTAGTGTACATCACTGCAAAAATAAAATTATAAATAACGAGACTAATATTATTATAATATTATATATAACTACAAGGTGTTTTATTTTGATATCCCATAACTCTAGGGTATGATTGAGACCATATCAAAAAATCAACCGGCATATGAAATATTTTTCAATCATATTTTTTTGTTTTCACTTTTCTTACAAAAAAATTCGACAAAATCACGATTATTAATGTAATGCACCATTAGGTGAAAATGACAACGTCACATTTTATTTGCTTTAAATATGAATGATTGGTTTGAATGAAAAGCGCCGCACGCTTAGGGATCAAATAAGCCGTACGCTGGAAGCCCAAAGACTAGTGTGCCCAACTCTATCAAACGCCTTTGAGACATCAAGGGAAACAGCAAGTGATTCGCCACTATTCTCGAGTGCCTCGCCACATATTGTGTAGAGTGTGTAGCTTACCAATTTTGGCGAAATCCATATTGTCGGTCACTAAGGAGGTCTTTCTGTTCTAGGTATGCCATTAATATACACTCCATAATCTTGCAGAGTATGGAGTTAATTGGAATTGGCTGATAGTAGGCAGGATCAGTACGTCTGCCTTTTTTGGAACACGCTGCACGTTGGCCAGCTTCCAGGATTTAGGCACTATTCCAGCCCTAAATGAGAGGCGAAAGAAGCATGTCAGCACAGGAGACAACTCAGGTGCACAAGCCTTTAGAACTGCTGGTATACCATCTGGTCCTCTAGCTTTATTCGCGTTTAGACACCGCAAGTTTCATAATCATTCTCAGATTAATAATAAGCTTCACCCTGTACTTAATTTAAACTTTACCCATAGGTTACAAACCTTAATTAATTGTGCTTATTTTGTTAGTAACCGCACCCGATCATTTTGGTAGTAATAATTATCAAAACTGAATAACTCAGTAATGACCGATCTAATAAAGCCTACAATCAGTTTCAACTAAGAATAGGATGACTTAGACACCATATTGTGATTTCATATTCAAATTAGCTCCAGGGGAATTTTCTTTCACATGAGATACTAAATCACACAAAATAAGGTTTACAAATACTGCTAGCCTGTAATAGCCTGGTATTAGTGTATAGCTAATACTAGGCTATTACAGTAAGGATAAATATTTCAAATCTTGTCCCTTAGAGCTATCATCCCCTTGAGGATACATGAAGATTTTTAAAACACTATCACATAGAGGATAGACACGAGTTATCATATTACTCAGTTATATAAGATGTTAAGTAATACAAAATAAAAGATTACAATATAGGGCCTAACAATACTGCTAGAATAAAGTAAGACTGGTATCTGTACAGTTGACTAAGTCTATCACATTAAGGATAAACATGTCAAATACTAACCATTAAAGATATCTTTTAGACGATAGATTTAGAACGATCTCATTAAGGATATACCAATAATTTTGTATTGTTATCATATAGAAAAACACAAGTTATCATATCACTAAACAGAACAGAACAGGCAGAACAAAACCATAGATAAAAGCTGCTGAAAAGATGAAGATAGTTCAAAAAGAAGGGAAACTGGAAGATTCTGCTGCAACTTCAACATTAAATTCACAATGTGCAGAATTACAGAGTACAACTCAATAAGCATTGATATCGTCTCATATAGCTGCTATGAAGGAGAAGTCAACACTAACACTGGCAAGGTAGGTAGGTACTTACAAAACTAAGATGTCTTAACAGACCATATTTTTCAACCCCTGACGAAAACAGATAAGCGCTATAAGTTTGTAGTGTGTATATATGTATCTGTGTATCTGTGTATGTGTTTGTCTGTGGCATCATAGGTCTTGAACGAATGCAAGTCTTAATCGAAAGTGTTCTTAACTACGTTTCAAGGAAATCTGTTCAGCTGATTGAAGATTATTAGCTCTTTTTGTTTCGGGTGTTTTTTTTATTTTTAATTAAAGTTATTTCCTGTTAATCCTATTGTAAAGCTTTTTTCCCCCACCAGAAAATTAATTTTAATTGTAATTTTCACATAAGTCTAATATATTTAATTTACTGATGAAAAAAATTTACTAATCGGAGAATAATACATTTTTTCTTGGTCGTCTGTAATTTTTTGAAAAATTGAGATTCGCCCCTTTGCGGCGTCAAAACGATTTATGGGAGCAGCAGACCTTAAAATGACATCGTATTAAACGCAAAACCGAATTCATTGTGATTGGAAAAAGTACGCAGACATATTTGCAAAATTTTGTTTTATGTTTTTATGTATGGAATTATTTAACATGTTTATGTAGAAACATGTTAAATAATTCCACATGTTCATGTTCATGTAGAAACATGTTAAATAATTCCACTGAAGAATAATGGATATATTTTTTAGGAGGAACTCGGCTATCAGAAGTAAGCATTTTGACGTGTGTTTATTAATAAAAAATAAGTTTTTTTTTCATAAATACCAAAAACGGGAAGAATAAAACCTTAAACCCTTTGACTATCCCGTGTACTAAATATAGGTTTTTGCTATAGTCTTACTAATTGTGCATGAAAACAGGACAGTGAAAGTGTTAAGAAAAGCACTTAAAGCAAAACCAAAATACTCTGCTGGGCTGGTTTCATTTGACTTTTGATAAGGATATGGAGCAGATGGGGCGCACTGTTTCAGTTAGTGTAAGAAGTCTGGTCCTTGGAACGTCTATTCACACGCTTAATATTACGATTACTGAAAATCTGCCCTAGAATGAGGGAAGCCCGTGTCCAGCATTGCTGTGTAGGAAGCTCGTTTTATTGGATAAGGGTGACAAACGTGCCCATCTGATCGTAAGTGGATGCTGTGGCTCATAGACATCTGCATAAATCTCAGATAAAGAGTCAAACTACTGACGCGTCGTCACGCCTAACGAGTAAGATAATTACATATACATTTATTACATTTAGTAGTCCGTAGTCTTCTCATACGCATAGCCTTTTCTGTTTGAAGTCATCTGAAGGTGTCCATGGAGTCATGGACTGCCAGTAGCCATTTACCATTAGGTGTTTCAGGACAATAAGTTCGTTTATCGCTTAGTTTGTTTTATAGAAATGTTAGGATGAATTGGTGTCAGATAGAGAGTATAGCTATTTATTGACGTTATAAGATATCTGCCACTAAGATTACTGCTTCTGGTTATAGGCCTCCGTACCCACAAATCTTTTTTATTTTAATTTAATTTCATTCAGAACCACAAACAATGGCATAACAATGCTTAAACTAAATAACAATTTATAGATGTAACTGCCGTGTAGTGGCGGTTAAGAATATCCACTACCCCATATATTCCCGTGGGTGTCGTAAAAGGCGACAAAGGGAAACAGGCCGGAGATGGGCAGCTTTATCTTCCTGATAACAGCAAAAATTAGAATAAAAAAACTGCGGTTGCCAACCCACTCGCCAAGCGTGGCAACTATGGCAATATATCCCCCATGAGCAATGACAATAATAAACGGCCCCCAATCCCCGGCGGCCCCGCTATTCCTGGCTACGGTGGCTACCATGATAACGGCGGGGAAGTGGATGCTAAGAATCTCCGGTGGATGTTCGGTTGCCACCTAAGACGACTCGACCTGGCAACATACAACCCACGCACCCTGAACATTGAAGAGAAGATCGTGGAGCTGGAAGAAGAGATAGACAAGTTACGCTGGCATATTATAGGATTATCCGAAGTCCGAAGAGAGAGGGAGGACACGGTAATCCTCGAATCTGGTAACTTGCTCTATCACCGGGAGGGCGACCATCTGTCCCAAGGAGGTGTCGGATTTATCGTCCCCAAGTCTCTCGTTAACAAAGTTGTAAAGATTGAGAGTGTGTTGACGAGGGTTGCGTACCTTATACTCAGAGTCACCAAACGGTATTCGCTGAAGGTCATACAGGTTTACCCATCAACCTCAGCACACCCCGATGAGGAGGTGGAGGAAATGTATGAGGATATCTCTAGAGCCATGGATTCCTACAAAACCCACTATACGGTGTTAATGGGAGACTTTAACGCAAAACTAGGCACAAGAGAGAACAGTGAGCTGAAAGTAGGGAAATTCGGAATAGGGCAACGGAACCCAAGGGGCCAGCAGCTGGCCGACTTCATGGAGAAAGAGGGATTCTTTATGATGAACTCTTTCTTCCAGAAGCGGCCCCACAGGAAGTGAACCTGGTCGAGCCCTGACGGTTCAACAAAAAATGAGATTGACTTCATTATGACGACCAGACGACAACTGTTCAGTGATGTCTCCGTGATCGCGAGGGTGAAAACTGGTAGCGATCACCAAATGGTTAGAGGTACACTGAATCTTAACGTTAAGTTGGAGAGGTCTCGTCTAATGAAGTCAACGCTCCGTCTCCCTCGTGCTCTGTTCTAAAGTCCCGAAACCTTTCAGCTCGAGTTACAAAACCGTTTTCAGTGCCTACAAGACTGCAATGAAGTGGACGATATGAATGACAAGCTCGTGGAAACTGTCCATGCGGTCGGAGCAAAGTTCTGCAAGACCCGCCGCAGACGAACACAAAAACTCTCCGATCACGCTCTCAATCTCATGGCTATTAGACGGGAGATGAAGCTGCATTCTTCAACAGATTTGACAGCATACAGGCAACTGAACAGATAGATCTCCAAATGCATGCGGCGGGACTTACGCAGCTTCAATACAGCTTGTATTGAAGAAGCGATCGAGCGGAACCAAGGCTCCAAAGTCTTTGCCAGAGATCTGTCTGCCAGAAAGAGCCAACTGTCAAAGTTGAAGACCGAATGTGGCAGCATCGTTTCCGGGGCTCCTGAGATTTTGAGTGAGATTGAGAGGTTCTATGCTGCTGTACACGTCATCGTTGGAGCCACACGCAAGTGTGAGTAACGATCCAAGAGCGAGTCTTATCCGACACTATTACGATAAAATCCCGGACGTCAGTCTGAGCGAGATTAGAATGGCTCTCCAGCACCTTAAAAACGGCAAGGCCCCAAGCGAGGATGAAATTACAGCGGAGCTTGTGAAAGCGGGTGGAAGACCGGTACTTGAAGTCCTTCAGAGGCTCTTTAATTCCGTCCTCCATGGTGGCATTACACCGGAGGCGTAGAGCAGAAGTGCGGTGGTCTTGTTCTTCAAGAAAGGTGACAACGCTCTCTTGAAGAACTACAGACCGATTTCCCTTCTGAGCCGCGTCTACGTGCTGTTTTCGAGAGTCATTACGAATCGTCTCGCGCGCAGACTTGACGACTTCCAGCCTCCCGAACAAGCCGGTTTCCGAAAGGGCTTTAGCACCATAGACCACATACATACCCTTCGGCAAATTGTACAGAAGTCCGAGGAGTACAATTTCCCTTTATGTCTAGTGTATGTGGACTACGAGAAAGCCTTTGATTCCGTCGAAATTTGGGCGGTGCTGCAGTCCCTTCAGCGATGCCAAGTTGACTGTCGGTATATCGAAGTGCTGAAGTGCTTGTATAGTAGGGCTACGATGGCTATCCGAGTACAGAACCAGAGTACGATACCTATCCAATTGCAGAGAGGTGTAAGACAGGGTGACGTGATATCCCCGAAACTCTTCACCGCTGCATTAGAAGACGTTTTCAAGCTTCTGGACTGGAAAGGATACGGTATTAACGTCAATGGCGAGTACATCACTCACCTTCGATTTGCTGACGATATAGTCCTTATGGCAAAATCGCTGGAGGACTTTAGCACTATGCTCAATGACCTCAATAGTGTTTCCCAACGGATAGGTCTTAAGATGAACATGGATAAAACAAAGATCATGCTTAATGTCCATGTCACACCTATACCGGTAGTTGTTGGGAGCACTAAGCTCGAAGTTGTTGACGAGTATGTTTACCTGGGACAAATAGTCCGACTAGGTAAGTCCAACTTCGACCGAGAGGTCAAGAGACTGATTCAACTCGGCTGAGCAGCGTTCGGAAAACTACGACACATCTTCTCGTCAGACATACCTCAAAACCTTAAAACGAAATTGTACAACCAGTGCGTGTTATCAGTGATGACTTACGGATCTGAGACGTTGTCCTTCACTGCTGGCCATATGAGGAAGCTCAAGGTCACTCAGCGAGCTATGGAGAGGGCTATGCTCGGGGTTTCTCTGCGTGGTAAACTTAGAAATGAGTATATCTGCAGTAGAACCAGAGTAACCGACATAGCCCAACGGATTAGTAAGCTGAAGTGGCAGTGGGCCGGCCATATAGCTCGAAGAACCGACAACCGATGGGGAAGAAAGGTGCTTGAGTGGCAGCCTCGTACCAGTAGGCGAAGTGTAGGGCGTCCCCCCACGAGATGGAGTGACGACCTGGTAAAACATGCAGGAAGTCGATGGATGCAGGTGGCTCAGGACCGTGCTTTGTGACATTCCTTGGGGGAAGCCTATGTTCAGCAGTGGACTTATGAAAGGCTGTAATGATGATGATGATGATGAAATGTAATTAGTCATTTTGTTACTGGCACCGTTATAAACAAAGTAATATTAAATAGGTAACAATAAATAATATGTAAATGTACAGTAAACAGAGCTTGAGTGGAAAAGAGAAAACAAATAAAGTTGACAATACTCAGCAACATGAAAATGAGGCAAAAGGAAAAAAAATTGCTAACAATAACAAATTTATCTTGTGAAATATTTTGAAATACTATTGAATGTTTAACAACTTTCTTAGAACGTTATTGCGAAATTGTAAATTTAATACTCGCAAAGTGAATAGATCAATATTTGAAAAATACGTCTTATAAATTTTAAGAATGTATCGAATTTCTTCGTTAGATTCACTCAATTTGGCGTACAGAAAAACAATTGAAAATGGCTATAAATAAATAAATATATTATAAATAAATTAATAAATATAAATATTGATATTTAAACTAGCCACAGACAAACAGTACAGCCAAAGGGGTTTTTCTTCAATTTTATACAAAAAAATAGGAAGAAAAAATTTTTGCCCGGACCTAAGGCTGCATTTCCACCAGAGCTGTGCGAGGTAGCTGGGAGATGCGAGGATGCGTAGCGAGGCTGTGGAACGGTGTGAGCGTTTCCACCAGAGATGTGCTAGGTCGCTAAGCGATGCGAGGATGCGTAGCGACGCTGTGAAACAGAGCACAGATGAGCGGTGCGAGGATGTGTAGTAAAGAAGGTCGCAACACATAACTCGCACACATCCCTCGCAACACATCCCTCTTTTTTATAGGATAAGGATGGATGCTGTGGTCTATAAACATCTCAAATCTACTCTAGACTAAGAATCAAAATTCAGATGCTTTCTCACCCCTGAAGACAAAGATGAAATGCCTCGTTTTTAGTAAAAAGGGTTTCCAGTAGTTATATAATGAATGTTACGAAAACAATAACACGGAGCAAAATGACTGTGACACAAATGATACATGAAGGCTATAAAATAATCCAATTACTTTTCCAATCCCGAGGTGCGCTGTTTGTTACATACGCTGTGATGGAAATGACACGACTTGCTCAAACACATTTCGTTTTGTGAGACTTCGTAAACAAAACTTATTATATATTTATACACATAAGTGCTCTATTTCTCATTTCTTAAATTGTTCATTGCTTTCATTGCATAAATTATACCTTTTATAAAACAAGAAATACCAAATAAACTAAGGTTTCTGAAGTTGTTAACTGAGTTGAATTTGGTAAACTATGGTAATATCATACACGCAAACGCATAGTTTGTCATAAATTAAATAAAACTTTATATGGAATAACGAACAAGGGTGACAAACGAGCACACAGTTCACTTGATGATTAGTGGATGCTGTGGTGTGTGATGTTAAAAAAAGAGTCTCCGTTTCTCTACACTCACCCACCACACGAAACACAGCAGCGTTGTTTTACAGTTTCACGCTGGTGTTGAGTGAGAACGTGGTCCTATCACTGTCAAGCCTACCAATTTATGCTGCAGTCAATATCTGCACCTTGCTTTACCCCGTAACAAAGTGTCATATGCCACCAGAACTGAAAAATTGGTTTATTCAAACGCTTAATACTCAAACGCTTCTCAATTTTAAGATGCCGTTAAGTTTCGTGCCGTCACTTTAAGTCAAGGTGACTGCGACACCACAAGACTTAACGACATCTTAAAATTGAAAAGCGTATTTGGTTTATTTTTGGCCATTAGTTGCTCAATTAGGATTTGTATCAACACCCACTCCATACCCTCCGTTAAATCTTTATATTATTTTTAATGTATATAATCGTAGGTTAAACCGTAGGCTGTTAATAATCGTGTTACGAGTACGTCTGTACTTGACTGATTCCCACAACACTAATTGCTTTTTTGAGACGATAGTTCATAGCTATTCTAGGATCCGATTGGTGGCGTTTAAGTCAAGTTAAGAATAACATCCATAATATATGTGGTTTTAGTGACAAAAAAGGAAATCACAATATCTGGACTCAATAAATAGTTTTGCTATGGTCGAATTATTAATACATAAACCATACATAAACACTCTCGCCTGTTGCACAGAGGGGTAAGCAGAGACTACGGACTTCCATTTCACACAATACTGGCACAACTCCTTCGCCTTCTCCACATCCATATACCTACACATACATGCTCGTCGGTTAAGGGTACTCTTAATTTGGCCCATATATATTACGCCAATTTGGTCGATTAATTTTCGCTAGCTATATAAAATGAGTTTTCTTTTTCTTTCAATTGTTATTTTCATACCTTCTTCACAGAGATTCCTTATTGTTGCTGTTATATTGGAGTTTTGAAAAATGGATGCATGGAACAAATATCATCAACAACGTTCTTATATTTTACGCCAAGAGCAGCCAAGAGATTGTTTGTGCAGATACAGTAATAAGTCTATACTAACCCAATTATTTTATTGTATTTAAGTGTCGTATTATTTTTAACATTCAGAATTTTAACGAGTAAAAATATTGAAATTAAAAATCAAATAATATAAAATCTAATATAAATTCGTTTAGAGGGGTAGGCAGAGACTACAGACTTCCGTTTTGCACGATCCTGGCACATCTCTCTCGCCTTCTCCACATCCATATACCTACCTACACACATGCTATTCTTAATTTGTCATATGTGTCGCCTGTTTGGTCGATAAATTTTAATGTAAATAAATGAATTACTCTAATTTTAAACAAAAATAAAGAAGGTTCATATGTTTATAAAATAAGTCCTAATATTATATTTGTTCAGTCTAAACGTTTAAAATAACTCAAAAATTATCGAACCAGGAAACTAGTGTAAACCTTTAGTTTATTCAGCGTATTCCACGACAAGAATAAACAATACTCCCAACTCAATTAGAACGTTCGGTCGAAAAACGACATCATTTCGAAAAATCAGAGCCCATGCTTACCTTTAATGTACCCATTACCCACCTTTATTTTCTGTAATGATGTGCAAGTTTTGGGTGCAACTTACCGTGCGTAAAGCATGGAGTGCAAAAATTACCCGCCACTTTAAATGTTTCATCCTTGGATTTACATATGGTCATAATAAATGCTATCTCTAGCGGAAATTGTTTGCCATTGAAATTGAAACGGTAAACGTTTTGTAGTATTGAAATATGGGGAATCAAAACACACTTTCCTATAGACTTAACTTTTTTTTTAAATCTATTCATAGAAAGAGTGTTACATTATTTACATTTCAGACTTTGCCAAACTGTATGCCAGTTTGTCGGCAAATGTCTAATCTAAAAAATAGCTCAAGGTAACAAATAAAATATTGTCCAAATAGTTACGTCAAACATTGCATATCCCAGTTTCCCACCCTTAGGTTAGGGGTAGAATATTTTCTTTAAATTTAAATAAAGTTTAATCTTGTTAATATAATAAAATTAACATTATATGGAAAAAGAATAATTAAAATTGGGTAATAATTGACGAAGATATTGTTAAAAAAATCATTTTTTTTTTTTTTTTTTTTTTATAGGATAAGGGTGACAAACGAGCACACAGTCCACCTGCTGGTAAGTGGTTGCTGCGGCCCACAGACATCTACATCTATCCTCGTTTGCGAATCAAAATGCAGATGCGTTGCCACCCGTGAGGACTAAGATGGAGCTGCCGCGTGGCTCTACCACTGTGGAAATGCAGTTAACTTGAGTTTTCTTAAATGTGAAAAGATCAAATTATTTCGAAGAGAAAAAGAATTTGGAGTGTTTAAATCCGTCGTGCCTCTACAGTGTCGAATTACGTGAAATTATGTAATTTTATATCATAAATGTCAGATAAAACCATATGTCAGTCCTCTAAATCTGGGCTAGGTTTGTTGTTTTGTGTTTTTAAAAACATCTGCGAAAATCCAGTCCCTTTTTTCAAATATGGTTGGCAATAACATACTCGTATTTATGTCATGCAAGTTTTTTTTTAATATTATCATTATGTAAATATACGTGGTAGAGCCGTGTTGCAGCTATATTAGTAGTATAATTGTAGCACGAATGTGTCGGCTCGACCGGGGAAGGATCACGCTCTTACAGAATACCAGCGTAAAATGGCAGCTTGACACTGCTGTGTATCATATCGTGAGTGTAGAGAACCGGAGACCCATTTTACTGGAAACGAGGCATTGATGATCCATACATTTTTTTAACGACGAAGATGAAATGTCATTTTCGAGAGATTATCATAGTATCATGGTTTGAAGTCGGTTGATAATAGAAAAATAATATTTTAAATAGTTACAAAAGTTATAATTATTAGTTATATATATGCATATGCGGCTTATAGCATGTATGCATATAATTATTACGCATGCGTAATAATTCTATGCATGTATGATTTCATTATTTCATACCTGTGGTATAGTTTACAATCAAACAACGAATTCAAATTTTAATTTAATTTAAAACCCACTGGAACTGTGCACAAAGACACAAAGAATCTAGGGTGATTGTTATTCTAAAGCCTAAGACATCTTAATATTTAACTTCATTAAAATCTGTTCAAAATCATGCTCCAGAATCCTAGAAACCGTGCATATCTCAGAAATAACAAGTGGTAAAATTAAAAATGCTGTACAATCTACCTCAATATAAATAAAATGAGAACATTATCAATGTAATCCAAGTCAAGTTTCCTTCCTACTAAAATTATAAATGAGAAAGTGTGTTTGTTGGTTTGTTCTTCTTTCACGCAGCAACGGCACAATGGATCGACATGAGTTTTACATAGAGATATATAGTTAATGGGTCGGATAGTGTACTTTTCAACCGCCTTGAGAAAAAGGAGGAGGTCTCAATTCGACTGTACTTTTTATGTGTGTTACCTTAGAACATTTTTCTAGATGAACCGATTTTGATGACTCTATTTTTACTTGAAAACTGGTGCTTCACATGTGGTCCCATATAATGTGATCAAAGTATGACCAGTAGTTTTTGAGTTAACGTTAATAATGAAGATTTAATTGACTTGGACTACGTTGATGATGTTCTCATTTTATTTGTACTGAAGTCAGTTGTACAAAATTTTAAATTTTACCACTTGTTTTAATATTGCGACGAATAATGACCATTTTATTGCTAATGGGAGTTCATTCAATATACAAACCTTTACAGCCTGTACAGTAACTACTACTACTATAGTGTGTACTGGCAAAATCAATTTCATATTCTCTGCTCATCTCAGATTGCACAAATGGGAATCATGAAGAAACGCAAAGCGTTTTTTAAGGTAAGAAGGGTAGAAAGCATTGAAGAGAATGCTAAATTGATTTAATTTAAGCAAGAATTTGCATCATTTTTTTCAAAGGCACAAAATTAGATTTTTTGAGAAAAAAAAACGGCAAGGCCCCAGGTGAGGATGGAATTACAGCGGAGCTTCTGAAAGCGGGTAGAAAACCGGTACTTGATGTTCTTCAGAAGATCCTTAATTCCGTCCCCCATGGTGGCACTACTCCGGAGGCGTGAAGCAGAAGTGCGGTGGTCTTGTTCTTAACGAATGGCGACCACGCTCTCTTGAAGAACTACAGACCGATTTCCTTTCTGAGCCGCGTCTACGTCCTGTTTTCGAGAGTCATTATAAATCGTTTCGCATGCAGAATCGACGACTTCCAGCCTCCCGAACAAGCCGGTTTCAACAATGAAGGTAGTAACAAGGCTTTACCACCACAGACCACATACCTACCCTTCGGCAAAATGTATAGAAGTCCGAGGAGTACAATTTGTCACTATGTCTGGCGTATGTGGATTATGAGAAAGCCTTTGATTCCGTCATAATTTCGACGGTGCTGCAGTCCCTTGAGCGGTGCTAAGTTGACTGTCGGTATATCGAAATGCTGAAGTATTTGTACAGTAAGGCTGCGATGGTTATCCGAGTACAGAACCGAGTACGAAACCTATCCAACTGCAGAGTGGGGTAGGGTGAAGTTGTATCCCCGAAACTCTTCATCGCTGCATTGGAAAACATTTTCAAGCTACTGGGCTGCAAAGGATACGGTATTAACATCAATGGCGAGTACATCACTCACCTTCGATTTGCCGACGATATAGTCCTTATGGGAGAACCGCTGAAGGATCTAAGCACAATGCTCAATAACCTCAATAGTGCCTCTAACGATAGGTACAAAGACGAACATGGACAAAACAAAGGTCATGTTGTATAAGATCCATGTCACTAAGCTCGAAGTTGTTGAGGAGTATGTTTACCTGGGACAAATAGTCCGATTAGGTAGGTCCAACTTCGACAGAGAGGTCCATCGACGGATTCAACTCGGCTGAGCAGCGTTCGGGAAATTACGGCATATTTTCTCGTCAGGAGACTGTACAACCAGTGCGTGTTGCCATTGATGACCTATGGAACTGAGACATGGTCCTTCACTGCTGGCCTTATGAGGAAGCTTAAGGTCGCTCAGTGAGCTATGGAGAGGATTATGGTCGGAGTTTCTCTGCGTGATAAACTTAGAAATGACGATATCCGCAGTAGAACCAGAGTGACTGACATAGTCCAACGGATCAGTAAGATGAAGTGGCAATGGGCCGGTCATATAGCTCGAAGAACCGATAATCGATGGGGAAAAAAAGTTCTCGAGTGGCGGCCTCGTACCGGCGGACGAAGTGTAAGGCGTCCCCACTAGATGGAGTGACGACCTAGTAAGATATGCATGAAGTTGATGGATGCAGGTGGCTCAGGACCGTGCTTTGTGGCATTCCTTGGGGGAGGCCTATGTTCAGCATTGGACCTGCGAAGAGCTGTAATGATGATGATGATGATGATATAGTTGAGAAGCTAAATTATTTAAAAAAACATTTGGTAGCGACTGTAATGGCAATGGAAACCAAGTATAAATTGTTGTGCGACAATAATGTTTATATAGACAAACAAATTTAATGTTAAATTAAGCCCAAATTACTGCTGCTACGAATGGGCTATTTGAGAAAACACCTTGATGAAAAAATTATCTAAATGGCTACGCCTCAAATGTTTCCTTTGTTTCTGTCTCTCACCGTGGGATGTTAAGCGTTGTTATAAATTCATGAAAGTTGCACGGAATGTCCACAACAAAGGCAGATTACATTTGTATAAAACATATTTTCACGTGATAATACAAAATTTAATTCTGTTAAAATTATACATAAAAAAAATAAAAGTTAAAAAAATGTTTATCATGAAAACATAACATTTTAAATATTTTTACCTACGTTTAATGACCGACTTTCAGGAGTTTTACAGCATCGACAATGTGACAGAGGTATTTGACGATCTGATGTCATAGTTAACACGTGCATGAGTTTTTGGTTCGATCTATGAAGAAGGATATATACAGTGTTTGGATTACATTTTGTTAATTATGGGATCCCAAGCAGATGAGACTCAATCAATTTCTCCTTTGCAAATAAAATGCACTTATTTATAGTTTATCAAATCTGATTATCCAGAAAGTATTGCACTCTTCGGTACCTGCGCTTACTTCGATATAATCGAGTGAAACCTGTCATAGTCAAGCGAATGTCTTTTGTACTACCATACTATATCAGAGGAGTCAAAGACGAGATTGGCCACACCTTGCAGCGTCATAAGAACGTAAGTAGGCGCAGCATACAAATGAGGTGCGCTGCGCGTTGCTAAACCACTGGCCACTTCAAGCATCGTCGCGTTGCGTCGCGTCCCGGTGTGAACAGACCCTAATGCGCATACTTAAAAAGGCCTATGTACAGTATTGAACTGTAGAAAAGCTGCACTCACTAACTCACCCATTGAAATGAATATACGTAGCTTTTTCTAGAAATATATGCTGAATGTTATAGTAACATTGATTTAAATATATATGCCTATAATGTTTTACGCTAATCTTTGGCTCTCTCCGCGGAGAGGTAGTCATCTCAATCAATTGCTGTCCATTCATCTCGTTACAACTCAAAAACGGCTTGACCGATTTTGATGAAATTACATTTACATTTAGAACCGGTAGGTGGCACTGTTATCGAGATACAGAAATCAACCGTGCGAAGCCGGGGCGCATCGCTAGTATTAAATAAAATCAGATTGAATGTGACTATAAACGATACGTTAGTTTTCTTCCTAATAGTATATTTGCTACACAATGCAAAAAAAATAATTATTTCGAATTTGTACAAACTTTGCGACCGTGTCCTAGTTTAAAACTCGAAACAATAGGAAAGGCTGCGCAGTTTCCACAATGTTCTCACCATAATGACCACTTTCTCTACTCTATTCAGACTACTACCACAGAGTGTGAGATTAGGTAGTGAGTAGCACTTGCTGCCTGCTTTGAAAATCATTATTTCACTTTTCTCTGTGTTGTACTTGAGCCCGGGGGCCGCGGCGTAAGACTTACATATCCTTATCGGTCTCTTCAATGCACCGATCGATGGGCTTAGCAAGACCATGTCGTCGGCAAAGCTTATATTATTGATGCATACACCATCAATATGACATACGACTTTGGTGCTATTAAGCTTGTCGATCAATTGATTCATATATAGGTTGAAGAGACGAAGAGAACAACCCACTTTGTCTTAACCCACACTCTAAAAAGTACTCTTCGGAAAGTGTTTTTGTCTATTTCACATAATTTTTGTGATTATTGTACCAATATTTCAATAGAGATATAATCTCTTGGGGTAAACTAGTCAAAATCAAACCAAAAAATCTTTATTTTCAGACCAGTAATACTTAAAATAAAATACATTATTGGAACACTCCTTTTAAGTTAGGAAACTTGTGTAAGGAGGCTCCGCTCTTTCCGTCCTTCATTTATATAAATTAGTGTTTAGAACTTGGGTAACACATAGATTTTTGACTTATAGTGAAACTTATATAGTATTTTTACAATAAAATATCTATAGGTGTTAGTTGTGTGATTGTGTAATGTATGTGTAGGTGGTGTGTGCATGTTGAGGTATGGTATATTTAGTAAATTATTAATTATGAGTAACAAGTTAAGTATTTTTTTCTAAAGGTGTTTCGGTTTCGTTGTGATTTAAAGTTTTCAACCATTCTATTGTTTTTTTTTAACTTCTATGCTATGCAATGAATATATGCTTAAGATTTTATTTATTTTATTATATAAGTATACTGCCCTTTTCTCTTATTGTTCTGACGCAAATGTCGTTTTACAGTGATCGGTATATAGATCTAAGTCGTTTCTTCTTTTGTTTGTCTTGTCATGTTCATACCTGGTAGATTTATGAATTTTAAGCAATAAGAACAAAATATATAACTTTCGAACTGACAAGACACCAGACAAATTATAAAGGTCAGTAGTGGGGAATCGGTATGGTTTGAAATAGCAGACCTTAAGCAGGGCTCTTTGAGCTCGCTCAACCTCAAGGAATCTTGTTTTTAAAGCTCCTCCCCATACTGGGATACAATAAGTAAGAACAGATTGAGCCAGTGCTGTATATACTTTATTTAGTAATTCGGAGGTTGTTATCCACATGTCTTAATTTTTTGAAAATTCACATTAATTTTCTTATGCGGCCAGTTATTAATTCAATATGGTTATACTAAGACAGTCTCTGGTCAATAATAATACCTAAATATTTTATTTTGTCTACTCTATTAATAACAGCACAGTCATAATTAAAAAGTAGGCTGTCTGGCAAGTGTGTATTTTAATGCTGAATTTGGCTGATGGTTGAGTGTAATTGCACACAGCGATACAAATATAATTTGTTTTATGCGTGTTTAATGAGAGTAGGTTGTTATTTAACCAGGCTGCTATAGTTTTAAGTCCCAATTCTGTACGTATTTTCACTTCCTCCCAAGTGTCTCCCGAAAAAGTAACCGCTGTATCGTCAGCATAGGAGAAGATGTGACCGTGAGGAATAGAAAGTTTGCACAGCTCATTAATATAGACCAAAAACAGCGTAGGCCCTAAGACGCTACCTTGAGGGACGCCGAAAATAACATTTTCTTCGTCACTCAACTCAGCGTCCACATGAACACGCTGAGTGCGCTCATGTAGGTAGCTGAACATCAGGTTTAGCGAAGTATCCCTAATGCCGATAAGCTCCAAAAACTTTAAAAGATCAGGAATAGAGACCGTTTCAAAAGCCATTCTCAGGTCTAAAAATACTGTAATACACTTTTTGCCATTATCTAAATTCTTTATGATTAAAGAGCTTAATACGAGAACAGCGTCTTCTCTGGAAAGTTGTTTTCTAAAGCCAAATTGTTGATTTGATAAAATATTATATTTATTAAGTTGTTTAATATCCTAGTATTTAAGATTTTCTCTACAATTTTGGACAAAGCGGGTAGGACAGAATTAGGACGGTAGTTATTTATATCGTCTCTGTTTCTACTTTTATAAACAGGTGTTACTAATGATTGTTTAAGTGCGTAAGGAAATATAGCACTCGTAAAACAAAGGTTTATAATGGAAGTGAATACGGGCATAAACAAATCCTTTCCCAACTTCAAAAACCTGTTTGGAATTTTATCCCACCCGGGAGTGCTATCAGAGTCAAGATTCATCAACACCCGCTCAACTTCAGCATTATCTGTTTCGAGCAAAACAAAAGAGTTTAGGAGTACAGTAGTAGAAGTGGATTTAGGAGTTGAGCTGTACAACATCTTAGACTTAATTTCTTCAGCCAGGCAACTACCTATTCCGGAGAAATATTTATTAATAAAATTAACTGAATCCTGGGGTGTAGCTTTTATATTTAATAAACACTAGTTTGAAACTTTCTTTTTTTAAATTGTGTAACTACATTTATATTTTTCCAGAGATCTTAATTATTTTTACAAGATTTAGAAATGACTATCATGTTTACGTTTTTGATTTTTAATAAGTTTAATACAAAACTTTCGGTAACGACGGTAAGTGATCTTAAATATATCATTTTTTGGATCTTTTTTTTTGCATAGCGTTTCTGTTTCTTATGCATCGAAGTATACCTTCTGTCATCCAGGGCTTGATAAATCTTTTGTCCCAGGAACAGCTAAAATTTTGGTGTGTTTAACTAATGTAATAGATATTTTATCGATCAATATATTAGTTAGAGTGTTTGGGTCTGTACATAAATATAAATCGTCAAAAAAGTTCAAATTTAGACTGTTTAAGGCGGCATTAAAATCAGTTACAGATTTCGTTTTACTAGACTTGTTTAAACTATTTTGCTACTAGGCTATGTATAGTCATATTGTGGTCTGTTATAGTTGTATCGAGAATTGCGATGAAAGCGGTTGTTCTTTTTTTATCAATTTTAAACATAAAATGGTCCCAACGACGCAATTTCTGGTAGGAAAATGATGGCCTGGAAGTATTTCATGTGTAGCCAAAGCGATCAGATAAAGATTTCTGTTCTTTCTTTCATAACTTTGCTCACACATAATAGGTAATAAATTTATATTAATGTCACCCGCTATAATAATATGACTAGTATTAACTGAGTTTAAATGTAAATCAATAGAGTGAATAAATTCGTCAGCTTTGACTTATTCATAATTATTTCTTCTGTGGTAGCAACGCGTCGGGTACCAGCTAATTTGAAATAAAATAAACTATAACTAGAGTGTACAAAATTATTTTAAAAGGCCGGCAACGCATCTGCAATTCCCCTGGTGTTGCGGTTGTTCATGGGCGGCGGTAGTCACTTACCATCAGGTGAGCCGCATGCTCGTTTGCCCCCTCTCCTATAAAAAAAAAAAAAAAAAAAAAAAAAAAACTCATTACTGTTTATAAAGTTATTTTCGTAGTTAGTATCGTACCTGTGTCAAATAATAATACCAGGGGACATCTAGCAATTCTCTTTTGATTGTAATGCGCGCTTGTCGCAATGAACTTCCTTATTGGAAAGCTGTCAATTCTTGAACATAAAGGTCGCGGAAACGTCGAGCCTTTTACAAAACACTTGTCACTGTATTTGGACACTTCTGTTGCTAGTTCTTGAGAAGTAATTCCTTCCTCCCTTTCCAATATCAGACAGCCAGGTGGTCGTCGGGCCTAAACCCCTTTGTTTTCTATATAGCATGCATTTGAAACAAACGGTTTACTTTGTCTTTCGTAATTCGTACAACAAAGAAGTGAAATAATTGTGAAATTAAGGAGTGGAATGTATGTCCTTTCGATTACAATATGGGTATCTTCAGGGCACGAGAGAATACAGGCTTTTGTTACACATGACATTACGATTTACCATTTCAGGCCTCATCACCAATTACCACGAGGTGGAGCTGCAGTCAAGCACTGGATTATAATAACTAAAATCCGTATTGAAATTCTTACAATATGTCATTTAACGTTATTTTTGAATATTTTTTAAACAAATTATTAATAATAATTTTGCCAAGTTATAATAGAAATAGTACAATGAACACAAATCTATTGCATGTCTTAAGCACAAAGCGCGTAGGTATGTTCTACTAGCGCCTAAAAATCAAGATTCCAACGTTTTGTCGCAAAAAAATCGTACCTTACAATCATATTGAACATATAAATTAAATAAAAAGCACATTGTCAAAACGATATATTATTGTTGAACTTATTAATATTTTTTTAAAAATCGATTAATTGCTATTTTTACATCGAAAATTGGTTTTAGTGGCTTATGGTGTAGATGTGTCAATTCCGCATGGAATAAAACGATAACTTTTGAAAATATCAATTGTTTAACTCAATCTATTTTTTAATCTCTTCATCTATCACGTAGGAAGTCATGGAATGTAAATGGCAGTTTAATTTTGTTTTGTTTAGTTACAATTAATTATTTTCGGCGGCAAAATGTCGAAATTTTCGGTTTTTAGCAGCCTTGTATTAATTTATTTTACTAAATAAACTTTGCTCTGCCTAACTACGCGCTCGACCGCCGTCGTGAGTGGATTGCTGTAACGTTTGCTTGCAGCAGCGGTAATAGGCAGCATAAATATCGATCGCTGTAGAAATACAAAATAATCCAAAAACCTACTTGACCAAGGTTATTATTTTTATAATCACAAATGTTTATTATAGTATTTTGTGGCTAAAAGTACGTAAGATTTATATATAAATCTACTTATACGTACTGGCAGGCGAAGTGGCGTCCCCCTACTAGATGGAGTGACGATCTGATAAGAAATTCAGGAAGTCAATGGATGCACCTGCATCGTAACCGTGCTATCTGGTATTCCTTGAGGAAGGCCTATATTCAGCAGTGGACTTGTGATGGGCTATAAGGATGATGATGATATGTCTGGGACTTTATGTATTAATCTTAAGGTGTACTTCGGTGAATGCTACTGAAACTCCTCGAAGAATAGTGCTAGGTGTACCGAGTTTGGCCTCATTTTGATAGTTATGATGAGAACTTACCTCCGAACTTGATCTCATGACCTAAAGGTGTACTTCGGTGAATGCTACTGGAATTCCTCGACGAGGAGAACTAGGTGTCCCAAGTTTGAGCTCGTTTTGTTAGTTATGATGAGACCTTACCTCCAGACTTTATATAATGACCTGAAGGTGTACTTCGGTGAATGCTACTGGAACTCCTTGAAGAGTAGAACTAGGTGTGCTGAGTTTAGCCTCGTTTTGTTAGGTATGATGAGACCTTACCTCTGGACCTCATGGTGTGACTTGAAGGTGTACTTTGGTGATTGCTATTGGAACTCTTTGACGAATAGAACTACAATTTACATTTCTTTAAACTGTTTCACGATCATATAAGCATTATGAGTCGTACACTTTTGGATTTTCCAAGCTTTTTTTATCGACCATGGTAACGGCGGGGCAGGGGGTGCTAAGAATCTCCGGTGGAGGTTCGGTTGCCACCTTAGACGACTCGACCTGGCAACGTACAACGCACGCACCCTGAGGACTGACGAGAAGATTGTTGAGCTGGAAGAAGAGATAGACAAGTTGCGCTGGCATATTATAGGATTATCCGAAGTCCGAAGAGAGGGGGAGGACACGGTAATCCTCGAATCCGGCAACTTGCTCTATCACCGGGAGGGCAACCATCTGTCCCAAGGAGGTGTCGGATTTATCGTCCACAAGTCTCTCGTTAACAACGTTGTAAAGATCGGGAGTGTGTCGACGAGAGTTGCGTACCTTATACTTAGAATCACCAAACGGTATTCGCTAAAGGTCATACAGGTTTACGCACCAACCTCGGCACACCCCGATGAGGAGGTGGAGGAAATGTATGAGGATATCTCTAGAGCCATGCATTCCTCCAAAACCCAATATACGGTGTTAATGGGAGACTTCAATGCAAAACTAGGCACAAGAGAGAACGGTGAGCTGAAAGTAGGGAAATTTGGAATAGGGCAACGGAACCCAAGGGGCCAGCAGCTGGCCGACTTCATGGAGAAAGAGGGACTCTTTATGATGAACTCTTTCTTCCAAAAGCGGCCCCACAGGAAGTGGACCTGGTCGAGCCCCGACGGTTCGACAAAAAATGAGATTGACTTCATTATGACGACCAGACGACAACTGTTCAGTGATGTCTCCGTGATCGCGAGGGTGAAAACTGGTAGCGATCACCGAATGGTTAGAGGCACACTGAACCTAAACGTTAAGTTGGAGAGGTCTCGTCTAATGAAGTCAACGCTTCGTCCCCCTCGTGCTTTGTTCCAAAGTCCCGAAACCTTTCAGCTCGAGTTACAAAACCGTTTTCAGTGCCTAGAAGACTGCAATGAAGTGGACGATATGAATGACAAGCTCGTGGAAACTGTCCATGCGGTCGGAGCTAAGTTCTGAAAGACCCGCCGCAGAAGAACACAAAAAGGGTGGAAAACCGGTACTTGAAGTCCTTCAGAAGCTCTTTAATTCCGTCCTCCATGGTGGCATTACACCGGAGGCGTGGAGCAGAAGTGCGGTGGTCTTGTTCTTCAAGAAAGGTGACACTCTCTTGAAGAACTACAGACCGATTTCCCTTCTGAGCCTCGTCTACGTGCTGTTTTCGAGAGTCATTACGAATCGTCTCGCGCGCAGACTTGACGACTTCCAGGCTCCCGAACAAACCGGTTTCCGAAGGGGCTTTAGCACCATAGGCCACATACATACCCTTCGGCAAGTTGTTTAGAAGTCTGAGGAGTACAATTTGCCACTATGTCTGGCGTATGTGGACTATGAGAAAGCCTTTGATTCCGTCGAAATTTGAGCGGTGCTGTAGTCCCTTCAGCGGTGCCAAGTTGACTGTCGGTATATCGAAGTGTTGAAGTGCTTGTACAGTAGGGCTACGATGGCTATCCGAGTACAGAACCAGAGTACGAAACCTATCCAATTGCAGAGAGGTGTAAGACAGGGTGACGTCATATCCCCGAAACTCTTCACCGCTGCATTGGAAGACGTTTTCAAGCTTCTGGACTGGAAAAGATACGGTATCAACATCAATGGCGAGTACATCACTCACCTTCGATTTGCCGACGATATAGTCTTAAGGCAGAATCGCTGGAGGACCTAAGCACTATGCTCAATGACCTCAATAGTGTTTTCCAACGGATAGGTCTTAAGATGAACATGGACAAAACAAAGATCATGTTTAATTTCCATGTCACACCTATGCCGGTAGTTGTTGGGAACACTAAGCTCGAAGTTGTTGACGAGTATGTTTACCTGGGACAAATAGTCCGACTAGGTAAGTCCAACTTCGACTGAGAGGTCAATCGACGGATTCAACTCGGCTGGGCAGCGTTCGGGAAGCTACGACACATCTTCTCGTCAGACATACCTCAAAACCTTAAAACCAAATTGTACAACCAGTGCGTGTTGCCAGTGATGACTTACGGAACT
The DNA here is from genome assembly GCA_963668995.1 of Parnassius mnemosyne. Lineage (NCBI taxonomy): Eukaryota > Metazoa > Arthropoda > Insecta > Lepidoptera > Papilionidae > Parnassius > Parnassius mnemosyne. The sequence goes on along the minus strand of CAVLGL010000035.1, from coordinate 38,750,029 downwards.
GAGACGTGGTCCTTCACTGCTGGCCGTATGAGAAAGCTCAAGGTCGCTCAGCGAGCTATGGAGAGGGCTATGCTCGGAGTTTCTCTGCGTGATAAACTTAGGAATGAGGATATCCGCATTAGAACCAGAGTAACCGACATAGCCCAACGGATTAGTAAGCTGAAGTGGCAGTGGGCCGGCCATATAGCTCGAAGAACCGACAACCGATGGAGAAGAAAGGTTCTCGAGTGGCGGTTTCGTACCGGTAGGCGAAGTGTAGGGCGTCCCCCCACGAGATGGATTGACGACCTGGTAAGACATGCAGGAAGTCGATGGATGCAGGTGGCTCAGGACCGTGCTTTGTGGCATTTTTTGGGGGAGGCCTATGTTCAGCAGTGGACTTGTGAAGGGCTGTAATGATGATGATGATGAAGCTTTTTTTATAAATTGAAATTTAACATAAAATTATTGGGAAAATTGAAGTATACCACTGCTAGACTTCAAGATACTGTAAGCTCATTCTGCGTAAATCGAACCAAAAATTAATATTAAAAAACTGAAGGTAGCCGGGCTAACTATGACAGCAGGACGTCAAACACCTCAGTCCCCCGTGACCACGGGTGCTGGAAAGCACCCGAAACGTCGGGAATATAAAAATAAGTTAATATACGTGATAAAATCCGTAAAATTAGTTTGATTTAAAAATAGAAGTATAGTAATAATTATAAGGTTTTTAGAGAAAACTTGTATGTAATTAAACTACTTTAAAAATTTACGTATAAACATGTTATACTTAATTTTTTAATGCGTTTAAGGCATGCACAGTTGGATTTACCAATAGGTTTTTACTATTTTTACGAATTTCCGATTTTATTTCTTAAACAGCCACAATTCGAACCATAAAACAAGACTCAATTAGTATTGTGTTAAAGAAATCTATTTATAAGCATTTTTTAAGGCATAAGTAAGCCACTTGGTATTTCATTGCTTCCCTGTTCCTTTCCCTTTATGTTTTACTATCGGCCCGCCCCGGCTTTGCCCGGGTTGAACAATTGTCTATAATACTATGTCTCTCCCGCATCGACATTCCCGCCAACGCCGCGCCGACCGCCACCATATTTATTTTGTCGCGCGGGAGGTGTTTATTTTTCAAGGGTTATTTTTCAAAGAGTAATCAAATTTTAAACTTAAGTTCAAATATTTAAATAAAGATATACCGTTATGGCAATTTTTGAAAAGACGAGTAATTAAGGCTTCTAATTTTATTTGAAATTATTCCAAATTGAATGTGATTTATGGGCAACAATATTTTTGCTTACCGATCGACCCTTACGAATAATGCATTACATTACCACGCATTTTGAATTTAAGAGACTTTGAGCCTTTTTCTGATTAATTTTTCTTCACCGTTTGCCTATATTACTTATTCTGAACCATTTCTGCAAATGTGACTGGTTATTGCAAAATGTGACCTTGACGTGTTGAGATTAAAACACATTTTGAGGCGTGCAGTATATAAATATTTGTTAAAGATTAAACTATACAATGTAAATTATGACAAAGAGTTCAAAATACACTATGTTATGCAAAATGTTTCGACAAATTGAGATTTTTTATAATATTTTTTTTTTGCCTACGGCTTCACCCGCGTGCATGTATGAAAACGACCTCATTTGGAAAAAACCCGCGAAGTGGTCGGAAATAATATTTTTGTTGTTACAAAGTAACATTGAATGTTATTATTTTAAGAAATTACCGTCTATGATTTCTTTTGTGTGGAGTTTAAATTACCTATGACTTGACACTAATGTTGTTTATTTTATCATTAAGTCATTACGAAAAACTTTAAATTTAGAACAATAAAACAACTGCCTGAAATATTTATGTGGCTGATTTAAAGATTATATTTGATTTAAAATAAAATTTATCTGTAAATCACTTTGTACAATTTTTATTTTATGCTATCACATGCAAGTTTTGCGCACTCGAGAGTCCTGAACAGACGTTATACACCTGAACTTGTAGACCTGACTTATTTGAAATAATCGGAATGCGTGTAATGGCAATACACTCTTCTTTTGCTCTTCTTCAGAATAGTGTCCTTTATAATATTTTTCCCTCAGCTCTATGACGCGCATCCTGGTGCCGTTGCACAAACTTGGTAAATCAAGGTTATGTATCAGCAGAAGCGGGTCTCCAACTTTAATCTGTAGCTTATGCGAAGACACGTGCGTTAATTTAAAAGAGTAGGAGTTGGGAGCTCTCAACTCCTTTGAATTAACAGGTGTGCCTTCCCATGTAACCAATATTCGTTATGGATATTAATAAGTTCGCCTTCTGTTACTACCTCACACGAAATACATCTGAAAATAAAATGTTGCCATCTGCGTCCGTTTCCAGTCGTCTTGCTGTTTTCGCACGTTGGCATTTCTTCGCTTGCAATTTGAGTACCATTGCATCGATGCCCGAGGAAGCTACAGTTAAGACTATTTTGCTGTCCTTGCGAAGTTGGACCAGCAGTAAGTTTATCAAGAATGTTTTGCCCGTACCCTCTGGTTAGCATTAAGAGGGAAGAGCCGCCATCTCTATTATCTATTACGTGATTTCCTTCAAATGAAACAACCTTTTCATGCAATAAATAATTTTATTTCAAAAACTTTTTATATCTTGATAACCGTCTGTTATATTTTGAACGTGAAATTATGTATCTCTGCTTATACAGCTATTATCCATCATTATTGTCTTTCAGGATAACACCTGATTTGGTTAAAAAGTTCACATTAGTTTTTACTTTCAAACTGTTTCAAACATTGAAAAATGTAAAGAAGGAAACGAAATCCTGAAATCGCAATACATTATGGAAGACAGTACAAACTTTTTCTACTTCTCTGACTCTAATATATCCTTACTCTTATCTCCTTTTATTTACTTTTTACCTTATTATATTAATAAAAATTTCATTGGAATTTAATACTTGGAGTCAAAATTCAACATAAAACATACTTGAAATATATAAATAAAACTTAAAACAACAATATTCAATGTTAAAATCACCTAAGTCAAAATTGAGAAATTTGAAAAATTAAATCTAACCTAACCAGAGCATAATGATAAAAATTGTTATTTATATTTCGTTTAATAAATAAATAATTGTTTTTGAATCTAACATTAAGTGTTGCTCTCATTTATAGTTAATCACTTTAGTATTTAGTCTAAAACTCTCTAATAGGTAACCCGATATAGAACTTCAATAATTTCCTTGGGAAATAAACTTAATTTATCACTTCGTTACCTTCCTAAAGATATGAATAGTTTAGATTTATTTACACCAACTTTTCTTTGGTTAGGATACTTTCTTATTATTTGAAATAAACATTCCATTCATATTTGAAACAATAATTTGTTTTCTACCCATTTTATTTCATGCTAATTAATTAAAATAAGGTGTTCCTTTCCAGTTGAAAACAAATAAATTATTCTGACATCAATTAACACTTTTATTCACGCACACTTATCTGATCTCGATACTTAAAATGATGTTTTCTTATAAAAATGGCAGTAATGTATCACGTTTACGAATTTAGATTACAAGAATTACCCTCCATTTTCATATAATTATTGCCACGTAAATCATTTGAAGAGTTCTAAGTTACTTATCATATTAATTGATATTAAAAAAAAAAAGGTTACTTATATTTTGTTTCCTATGTACACGATATTGATTAAAACACTAGTGACTCAACATTGTGTTACAAATCAATCGGCCAATTTTATTTTGTGCGCTTATTTACTGTCAAATAAAACACATACGCCGTGTACATAGAAAATTACAATACTTACTATGTAAAATACACATTCACTCAATTACATTAAGGAACACATGATGGAAAATGTCTAAACTTTGATAAATTTTTAAAATGATGCCAACATTAGCATTAGATCGTCCGCTTTTGGTCCAAAATTTATTTCAGTATTGACTTTTACTCAATATCCGCCCGGTATATTCATATTATTTTGAAGTAAATTATCATAAAAAAACATCCTCCTTTTACGAAAACTTCGTGGCAGTCCATCAGGTTTCGTCAATAAAGTATCCCAGTAGGTTTTACTCGTAATCGAACTCGATACCAACGGATTAGTGTTCCGTAGTATAGGATAATAATTTTCAACAATTTTCATATTTCAACATTAAAAATCTCCATTTTATTAAACAATCATAATAAATATAAGACTCCGTGTGAGAAGCCGGTCACACTGTAGTGACCCGATCGACTTCTACGTAACGCACGGAGTCTTCGCTTTGTCAGCAAATCACTTCCTTCTCGTCAAATATGGCTGTATCAGATGAGAGACTTTTGAGACGGTGCTGCAGAGCAGAACGTCTACGGCGACAGGAACGCGCTGCCGCTATCTAGACACAAAATATATTACAATATGAAAAAAATAATTGTAGAAACATTTGCTTACTAAAATACTGACTACGAAAAAAACAAATTAAGTGAATGACTGCAGCAAGCATAGTTATATTTGTTTCCTTCGTTTTATCTCCTACATATTTTTACATATTATTAACTATGTAGTGACGGTGTAAGATATATATTAGAATATATCCACTACCCTATGGGGTACTATACCACGGACAAACGATACGAACAGCATACATTTCCGTAGGTGTCAGGTAACAGGCGACAGAGGTAAACAAGGCAAAACATGAGCAGCAACGTCCTCCTAATTACAACTAAAACAAAATAAAAAAACTGCACTAGCCAAAATGCCTGCCAAGCGTGGCAGCTATGGCAAATATTCCCCCTATGAGGCAATCTATGAGAGGGGCGGGGGGCGGGGGGGTTATTTTCAGCAGTGGATTATTGTTAGGCTGTACTGTAACATATTTTAGCAGTGTTCATTATCGACACCAGACAAAAAACGTGATTTCGTATTACTTATGTGATCTTTGGTATAGTACATATTAAAGTAATATAATAGCAAATAGTAACAATAAAAGGGTCAAAGCGGATAAAATATTATTATATGACAGCGCTTTAAATCATGCACTAGTATTTTATAGATTTGTACTTAAATTGTTTTTAGATTTAATGTAAATACTTACCACAGCAAAAACAGCGAGAATAGTAAGCGCGAGTAACGCTGCAGCATAATGTGCAGGCACACGTAATAGCGCAGAGCACTCCGCTAGGCGTTCATCTTCACCTTGCGGGCACTGCGGGATACCGTCGCACCATAGCGCTGGGGCAATACATGCGTCCAACGATGCGCATCGGTACTGACATTCGCCAGATAATGCATACACTCCACCACGTTCACTAGGTTGCCTGTAAGAGGACATATAGTTAATAATTCAAAATATTACATACATACATACATATATTCACGCCTCTTTCCCGTAGGGGTAGGCAGAGACCACTTCCTTTCACATGCTACGATCCTTACATACTTGTTTCGCTTCGTCCACTTTCATTATTCTCTTCATACATGCTCTACGGTTTAGGGTGCTCTTGACCTGGCCTTTTTTCAAGACGTCCCTGATTTGGTCTTGAAATGTCTGCCTAGGTCTACCCCTTCCAACACTTTCATTCACACTCGCCTTATACACCTTTTTCGTCAATCGTTCTTCATTCATTCTCTCGACATGGCCAAACCATCTCAGCATACCTTTCTCAATTTTTGTCACTACATCTTCTTTCAGAATATTAACATTTGCTAAAAATAATATAAGCGTCAAGCAGAAGAACTAGAGTTACAGAAATAGCCCAATGGTTCAGTAAGCTGAAGTGGCAATGGGGTGGCCATCTAGCCAAGAACCCAGAAAGGTTTCTGAGTGGCTACCTCGTACCGGTAAGCGAAGTTTTGGGCGTATAACGACATTTCGGCCTAAACTTTGTTTACCGGTACTAGATGGGGATACGATCTGAGGTAAGGTGCAGGAAATTGATAGATGCAGGTGGCTAAGGATCGTACTTTGTGACATTCCTTGGAGAAGGCCTATGTTCAGCAGTATTGTTGATGAACAATAATACACAATATAATTATAAAACGTAATTAACATTTCTAACCGAACTCTGGAATTTCTCATTAAGATTTATACAATGCAAGCATACGAATACAATATACAGATAAATACAAAATAATAAGCTATCAAATATCTGCATTATAACAAAGCAAAATAACAGAACAGAACATAGATTGAATACACTTAGAAATTCTAAACAGATATTAAACGAGGAAAAACAATCATTCTTTTAAGTCTTACTTTCTCGACAGTTCCAACCATGTTATATAATATGAGCCACTTTCTTCAGCTATGAGTTCAACGGACAAGGAACGGGGCCAATCCAAATCGAACCGATCGGGTGACGGAGGTGGTGCAAGCACATGGCGTGCAAGCGGATCCACTTCTTTAGACCAACCGTCGGAAAAAAAATCTACTAAATCGACCTGTAATATTTATATAAATATTAGAGTTTAAAAAAATAACACGATAAAAAATACAATAATGTCATGGCACTTCATCGTATTATCACCGTATATAATTAAATACGTCTACAAATTTTCTGTAAAAAATGTCAGATGTCCTGAAATGGGTGAAAACTAAATTTAAAAATTCCGTTTCATTCATGCATACATACATAGAAGAAGCTTATGAAAACCTGTCAAAATATATTTGTCAAATTAATATTAAGATTGTTACTCAATATATTAAATTATATATTAAATAAATTATTTATTATAAGCTCAATATTACCTAAAGAAACGTAATAAATGTTAACCAAAAAAATTTTATAATTACCGGTTCTTCAGGAGGATCAGGGCAAATAAATACAGGTGATAATCCTCCAGCATATACTGCAATACGATTTGGCGTCCTACACATGTGTCTAAGGTCAGGTGCAACTGTAATATTGTTTAGTAGAGTAAAATTATCCAGTTCCGGTTCCTTTATAATACTTCCTTTGACTTGAAGATAAAGATATCTGCCAGGTGAAGGATCAATCATCCACGGACGGCGGTCACAAGGATCCTGTGTTTACACAAATTATTGATTTGCAAAAAATTTGATATTTTTGTAGAAAGTTATAGATCTAATATTATATTTAATTTCTATAAAATATCAACATTCGAACGCAGTAAAAGCGAAGTTATATTATATTTCATTTGATGTTTTGTCTGCAATTGACGTTTTTCAAAGTTCCTATCTATAAAGCTGTTTGTGCCGCGAACAGCGAGCGAGTTCTTTCATATGCGAGTAATAAAAGAAAATATTACACCTTGAGTCTGAGGAAGAAACTTATCTACACTATTTAATTTTCTTCCTTATTTATGATTACTGAAAATGCGTGAAATGCGTTTAAAAACACGTGAAATTTTATATTTATACTTAACTATAAAGGAATAAGAATAGCATATTAAGTGTCAGCGTTATCATATTTTACAAACGTGAGTTAACCATTATCTTCATAATTGTAATGACTCTGCTGTATATCCAGACTTGAAATCAAATTATTTGGTTTATTCCAAAAAGCTTTTGTCACGAATGGATGAAAATCAGTATTTTTAAATTTTTGTGCAAGGAACTGAAAAATTGAGTTTTAAAACCAAAACTTTCAAAATACTTTATATTACCATTTCAGAGGTTGGAGATGCAGACAGTTTCAATTCTCCACTAGCACCGTAAACTTTGTGACTATTTTCACATGCGATTTCTTGCCTCACAAATTCCACAGTAGCTTCGAAACCAAATGACCGAAAATCGTCTGTTGCTGTCATATTAATGACATCAAATTTCAACTCGGCTACCGTTGCTCTTGAAGTAAATTCATAATCACTTACGTCACTGAAAATTGGAACGTTACCAAAGTATTTAAATTCAAAACTGGTATAATTTTATACTTGTAAAACACATAAATAATTATTACTGGAAAGAAGAAAAGGCCTAGCAGTGAGAAGTTACACAAGTTGGCGCTGTTACTTTACTTTTTAGACTTTATTATTGGTATAATTTTAATTGGCAGATGTCGTAGCGTGCCCGATATTTTTGAAACTAAAACAAGCCTTCACGTTTTGTTTCCTAGAGTACAGATCTACCATGTAAAAATAAATAAAATTAAAAGCACTTATTCAATCATGTAAAACATTTAATTCTTATAAATTATTGCCGCTATTTAGTGGCGGCGTAATACTTATCAGCTACCCATATTATCGCGTGAGTGCCGTCAGAAGTGACAAAGGAAAACTGGAACAGGAGACTCTCAGAGAGTCGCAACTGCAGTTTTTTCAAAACCGTAAAAATGTTGCGACGCCTATCCCCATCCATTGGAGGAATCTATGTTCAGCAGTTGAGTTTTGATAGGCTGTCATGAATAAATTAACTAGTCAGATATAACAGTTTGTTGGCAGATGTAAACTTCCAGTTAAAAAGTTCTTTATATGATATTATTATAATTTTCGCGGAGCCATGCTGAAACTGTATTATGGCTGCAGCAAAAATGGGTAGGTTCGACAGTAAAAATACTCATAGAATAGCAGCGTGAAAAATTTTGTTTTGTATATGGCGAGTGTAGTGAATACAAAATCATTTTTTACTTGTAACGACGCGTTTTATTTTTATCCTCGAGGGTACAAATCTCATCTCCATTTTAATTCTTAATTTAGAGTATATATATATGTAGATTCCTATGGACCATAGTATACCTTTACCAGCACAAGAAATGAGTCCACGTCTTTGTCATTATTCATTTCACTAAAGTCCTTCGCAAGTCCACTGCTGGACATAGGTCTACCACAAGGATGCTAAAAAGCACGGTCCTGAGCCACTTGCATCCATCGAATTCCTGCATTTCTTACCAGGTCGTCACTCCATTTAGTGGAGGGACGCTCTACACTTTGCCTATCGGTACGAAGCTGCCACTCGAGAACATTTTTCTTCATCCGTTGTCGGTTCTTTGAGCTATACGGCCGGCCCATTGCTTCTTAAGCTTACCAATCCGTTGGACTATGTCGGCCACTCTAGTTCTACTGCGGATATCCTCATTCCTAAGTTTACCACGCAGAGAAACCCCGAACATAGCCATCTACATAGCTCGCTGAGCGACCTTGAGCGTCCTCATACGGCCAGCAGTGAAAGACCATGTTTCAGATCCATAAGTTATCACTGGCAACCCGCCCTGGTTGTACAAACTCGTTTTCAGGTTTTGAGGTATATCTGACGACAAGATGCGTTGTAATTACCCGAAAGCTGCCCAGCCGAGTTGAATCCGTCGATTGATCCCTCGGTCGAAGTTGGACTTAACTAGTCGGACTATTTGTCCCAGGTAAACATACTCGTCAACAACTTCGTGCTTAGTGCTTCCAATAACTACCGGCATAGGTGTGACATGTACGTTATATAAGATCTATGTAGGTGTGACATGTACGTTATATAAGATCTATGTAGGTGTGACATGTACGTTATATAAGATCTGTTTTGTCTATATGTATGGTCATCTTAAGGCCTATCCGTTGGGAGGCACTATTGAGTTCATTGAGCATAGTGCTTAGGTCCTCCAGCGATTCTGCCATCAGCACTATATCGGCTGCAAATTGAAGGTGAGTGATGTACTCACCATTGATGTAATTCTATCCTCGCATAGGGCATTGCCGTTTTTAGGTGCTGGAGAGCCATTCTAATCTCGCTCAGACTGACGTCCGGGATACTTTTGGAATAGTGTCGGATAAGACTCGCTCTTGGATTGTTACTCACACTTGCGTGTGGCTCTAACGATGACATGTACAGCTGCCCATAGAACCTCTCAATCTCACTCAAAATCTCAGGTGCCCCGTAAACGACGCTGCCACACTCGGTCTTCAGCTTTGACAGTTGGCTCTTTCTGGCAGACAGATCTCTGGCAAAGACTTTGGAGCCTTGGTTCCGCTCGATCGCTTCTTCAATAGAAGCTGTATTGAAGTTGTGTAAGTCCCACCGATTGCATTTGGAGATCTCTCTGTTCAGTTGCCTGTATGCTGTCAAATCTGCTGAAGACTGCAGCTTCATTTACCGTCTAACAGCCATGAGATTAAGAATGTGATCGGAGAGTTTTAGTGGTCTTCTGCGGCGGGTCTTGAATAACTTAGCTACGACCGCATAGATAGTTTCCACGAACTTGTCATTCATATCGCCCACTGCATTACAGTCTTCTAGGCACTGAAAATTCTTTTGTAACTCGAACTGAAAGAATTCGGGGTTTTGATTAGGGCACGAGGGGGATGGAGCATTGACTTCATTAGACGAGACCTTTCCAACTTAACGTTAAGTTTAAGTTGGAGGAGAATCCCTCACTGAGCATTGACGACCAAGCTACACCACTCCTGAGCGTGGGTGCTTAGGCTACCTCGCGTGTTCTGAGTGGGGCTAAATTCCGCTCGCAACTAAAACTGCTCGGGGCAAGCGGAGCAACAAGACCAAGGTGACCCCTGTCACGCTATCCGTGAATTTGTGCAACATCAGGGGACTTCATTCCAACTTTAACGCTGTCCATTTCCAACTGGAGACGGCGAAGCCGGCCTTGTTCTTTTTAACCGAGACTCAGGTCTCCTCTCCGGCTGATATTTCATATCTCTCCAACCCGGGGTACAAATTAGAACACTCGTTTGTGCCCCGGGCTGAAGTTTGCGTATACATTAAAGAAGACATCTGTTTTCAACACCTCGGCACTCTTGAAGGTACGGATCTGTCCATGCTATAAGTGCGCGTAGACAACGACGAACACCCCCGCGTCTGCGGGTGCCTCTATAGGTCCCATAGCGGTAATGTCGAAACAGACCGACTCATCGACCTCGTACAAATAGCTTCAGATTCCTTATAACAGCAGATCCCATCCGTTAAGAACGTGGTCATTCGCGATTTTAATGCCGAATGGCTCGGTTCACGTTAAACTGATCATGTGGGGAGATCTGTTTATACCTTTGCCTTAGCATATGATCTTACACAGCTGGTTACTTCACCTACGCGTATTCCCTGTTGGGCCTTCTGCTAACCTCTCATCCGGACAGATATCAAGTTTCCGTGGAAGCTCTTTTAGGCTCGTCGGACTATTGTCTTGTCTGGAGTGTGATGCCACTCACACTAACGTCGCGGTTGCATTCTGGGGCTGCCGCCATGTTTAGCACTATAGGTCGGCCGATTGGGATAGGATGCGGTTTTTGCCTCCTACCCTTGGGGGCGGGTTCGTTTCTCGCCGGAAGATGCCACCGTTGCTGCTGATTCTGTTGATGATGTGGTACTTCAGGGTATGGAACTTTATATTGCCATATAGTGCCCATCGAAGGCAGATCCCAGTTATAGTTTGGTCGCTCCTGTCAAATAGCATCATGCTATAAGCAGAAGTGCTACCGGGTTTATGCTGACGCATCAAGGTCTGGGGATGTAAGCACCAGGACGGAGTCCCTCCCAATGTGCTGAAGACGTATGCTTCGAAGTTGACACCGGTTTTACCGCGTCTTTTCCGGTACTCCTACCCCCAAGGCGTAATCCCGAATTCATGTAAGACAGATTTGGTCCACTCGATCCCTAAAACAGGCGACCGCTTAGACCCGTCCAACTACAAGCCTATTGCCATCACCTCCTTGTTCTTCAAAATAATGGAGTCCATTATAAACTGCCAGCTCATGAAGTATCTTGAGGATCAACAGCTGATTAGTGACCGCCAATACGGTTTTCGTCAGAGTCGATCAGCTGGTGATCTTCTGGTCTACCTGACTGATAGAAGGGTGGAGATAGTATAGTCCAAGCCGGAGACTTTGGCCGTTAATTTGTACATAGCGAAGGCCTTCGATCGGGTCTGGCACAAGCCCTTCTTTCGAAGCTCTCTTCCCATGGGCTTTCCGAGAAATTGTGCAAATGGATCACCAGTTTCCTTGCTGATCGGAGCATCAAGGTCGTAGTAGACGGTGCATGTTTTGATAACAAGCCTACTAACGGTGGTATTCCACAAGGCTGCGTGCTATCACCAACGCTGTTTCTTTTGCATATCAATGATATGTTGCAAACTGTTAACTTTCATTGCTATGCAGACTATAGCACTGGTGATGCTTTATACACCGGCCGTATCAATATTTCTCGAGAAAACGTCGCCGAGTACCAGGAGACACTAGTCCAGTTCAATCCCCAGAAGGCACAAGTTTGCGCATTTACCATTAAAATGGACCCCTTTGTCGTATCTTCTGAGTTTCAAAGCACTCTCCTTGCTGCCTCAGCTAGCATCGGGATCCTCGGCGTCGACATATCGAATAGTGTGCAGTTTCGTGTTCACTTGGAAGGGAAGGCCAAATTGGCCTCTAAAAAGCTTGGCGTGCTCAGCAGAGCGGGACAGTATTTCATACCGGCACATAGCTTGCCACTTTACAAAGCGCAAGTTCGGCCTCACATGGAATACTGTTCTCATCTCTGGGACGGGGCAGCCCAGTGCTAGCTCCTTCCACTTGACCTCATCCAGCAAAAAGTAATTCGAATCGTCGGCGACCGAGTTCTTTCTGATTGGCTTGATTCACTGGCGCTGCGTAGGGATGTTGCATCCCTTTGCATTTTCTATCGAACCTACCATGGGGAGTGATCTGGGAAATTGTTTGGATTAATTCCAGCCGCCAAATTTCACGAACGCTTATTGCATCAAAATTAGCGATACAATCGTCACCATCTGGATTCTTGGCGGTCCACCACTGTGCGTTTTACTTGGAGTTTTCTTCGTCGAACAACTTCTCTGTGGAATTCTTTACCACCGGCGATTTTTCCGGATCGATACGACTTAGGGACCTTTAAGAAAAGAGCTTACACATTTCTAAAAGGCCGGCAATGTACCTGCAATTCCCCTGGTGTTGCGGTTGTACTTCGGCGGCGGTAGTCACTTACCATCAGGTGAGTCGCATGCTCGTTTTCCCAATTTTCTATAAAAAAAATCTTTACAACGTTGTTAGCGAGAGACTTGTGGACGATAAATCCACCATGGTCACCACCATAGCCAGGAATAGCGGGGTCGTTATTGTACCATAAAATTATACTGATTATAAAAGAAACTGAGTAATGTACAGTTTTTCCTTTAAGTTATTTTTATATTTTATTTTTGAATAATTAAAACACTATTTGTGTGTTGAACATTTATATTCAGCTCACTTTTTGAGGAGCATATTTCAAGAACGTATATGATGATATCGATTTTAAACCACAGTCATTCAAAGTGTAATCGCTGAATGAACACCTAATTTCCATTCAATTGAATTCACCTGTTTTATGTAACAGAATTGCAAAACGAAGTTGTATATAGTCACCAAATAGGAAATTGCTAGTGTGGGCAGACCAAATCAAAACCTATTACCATCTATTTTTTTTATTTTGATAAAAGTAAATTATTAATACAAACATTTTTCTTCGAGTAGAACCAGCAAGAAACTCAGTGGGACTCTTTTTTTAAATTAATTGTAATTTTGTATCTTATTTTTTTTATTTACTATGTTGAACAATTAAATATACAAACATGTAGCAACAGCGAAGCGATCACCTAACTCCCAGGGATTGTTATCAATCACGTATTCGTAAATATTGAGATAACAAATTTTGTACAACCCTTCTGTCTAATAAAATTTTAACCCTTTCGATTGTTAAAATTGTGTGTGATTTTTTTTTTATTTATTTACACTTTATTGTTTACACACTTACAAAACGATTAAGGGCGGCCTTTGTTATGAATGTTACATGATACAAATGAAATATGAAAAATTTATTTCATAATTTAATTTGTCATAACATTTTGATTGATAATCTTTCGAAAACTTTTTAGATTAGTTTTACAAAAGCTTATAGACTATTCCTCTTTTACATTTGTTCACTTCTAATATTCGGTAGTTCACCGTGTAGTGGAGGTGTAAAAACATTCACTAACCCATATCACCCCGTGTCGGTTGTGAGAGAGGACAGAGGGAAACAGACCAGGAGATGGGCAGCAACATCTTCCTAGTTACAAATTAAAATAAACTGCCGTTTGCAACCCCGTCTGCCAAGCGTGGCAATTATGGCAAATATCTCCTCTATGAGGCAATCCTAGTGAGGGAGACCTATATTCAGCAGTGGACTTTGGTAGGACGTAACGGAAATGTTATGTTATTCAATAGACATAATGAAAATTAAAAGAAAGATATAGAAAATTAATAAAAATACCTGCACAAACAATCTCTTGGTATCCCTAAGCCATTATCTCTCCACGGCCTCTCAAAAATTCTTAACGCTGCAGTTGGATCACCTCCACATCGATACCATGGGGAATGAGCCGAATGCACTGATCTACACAATCGTCCACCATTTCGTATACCCCATAAGCGAAGGCGTATTACTTCCCCAGGATTTGCTTCGAATCGGTAAGTACAACTAAAACAAATCATAGTTTGTAATTATAATATGAAAAGAAATAACGAATATTGTTTTCCTATATCTGTGTTCATAAGGAGCGACATATGTAAATTCGTATTATTTAATCAATGTTGCCAAAACATTAAAAATTGTGTCATAGGGATAATGAGTATGATCTTACCTAATATTTCGTTTTCCACCTCTCCCATATAAAAAGACATCTCTAGGAGATGAAAAACTAACAGGTGGATCAGGCGGTGCCTCTGGAAATGAACGTGATGCAAAACGACGCGAACATGGACCCCGACCCCATGGTTCACCATCTTGATGCAAGTCCACAAATTCGTACAAAGCTTTAAAGAAAACTGGTCTGTGAACAAAATTTGTTCTTCGTTAAATGAATTGCTTTTATAGTGTTATAAGAGACAGATTAATCCTATAAAACTGATTATAAAGGTAAGGAAATCAGGTGTCTAAAACTACAGTCAAAAGGATCTATTTTATTTTTGCTTTTATGGCGCTTACATTATGTTACAATTACTAAAATAAAAGGAAACTATTATTAAATAATTAATAAACCCTAAAATAAACTTACTTCTAACTTTCACTAACGACAACAATAATTTTAATATACCGTAGTGTTAACTTTCCCACCTATTAAAACTCGTATCGACTTACTTCAGAGCGGTCCCTTGAGTCAACTTTAGTTCCAGCGTTAAAGAGTCCCCTTTAGAGAGAAAGCTCTCCGTACGAGTACAAGCCCTGGATTTGCGTAATAAAGCATGTTCGCAGGTACGAGGAGCCCGCTCACGACAAAATCTTGCGATTAAAGTAGCATTTGTTGGGGGACGTCCAACAATAACTGACTGGGGAGATGTAGCTCTTGACATTTGCACTGAGCGTTCTCTGTCACTGAAACAAGCAAAAATTTTATTTGTTTTTGTGGGATGGCGGGTCGTGTTTTATAAAATAAATATTACATTGCTAAAATATATCCTTATATTTTTACTACGACTAATTAATTAGTGTGCAAATTTTTATGTATATTTCGAATCTGTATTGTTATAGCAATACAGATTCGAAAATACTACAAAAAATTATACTTAAAGCTAATTTTTATAATTACAGTTTTCGTTTTCCGAATATCTATTCGTTACATAATATTTATCGGGTAGCAGCAATAACATGTTAATTGTAGCCATTCAATTATAATATTTTAAGTTGAAAACAAGAAATATAATATTTTGATCAAAACACAAAAAATTGGTTTAAAATTATAATAAAATATAAAGGATTTGATATAATTATTTATTTAATTTTACCTTTATTAAAACATTAAAATTCAAATAACTTTATATTTTTCATTTATCATAAATCACATTAACATGTGTATTCAAAACATATCAAATATATTACACATATAACACAAAGTAATATATTTCATTTATTAACCTAAATTTAATGCTTTGCAGCAGCTGTATATTATGATGACAATGCAGCCAGAAAGCAAATATAGGCACAAATGTAAATGCCTGAAATATCGTTTCAAATACAACTCACCAGAAAATATCACTGCAACCGGGTGATATCCGCATCGGGCCATCCCATATATTCAAATGGCTGCCGCAGTACTCATCCTCAGGCAAATTTGGATTTAACGCATTTGTTACATAAAATTTTAACACAGAGAACCATACTCGGAATCTTGGTGCTGAAAACGACGGTCTTCTGTAAATTATGTTCCTTCCTGATGGTCCGGATGTATCAATTCCTTGCATATGGTAAAGACAAGTTGTGTTGGGAGGTAGTGAATGTTGTGGATGTTCTAGCACACCTCTCCCTGTCCCTCTTATCCAAAATTCGCAGGCTCTTTTGTTTTTCGCATAAGTAGGTGACTGTTGATCTACAAACCTTACCTAAAATATACGCCAATAAGTTAACAATTGTTTATTTATATATATTTATATATTAGTTAATGAGTTTGATAATGTTTAAAAAATATTGTCAGTCGATAAAGTAATTTCCATGTTAAATAAAAATTCAAAAAGGATTGATTTTACTGCGGGCGTATTAAGTTAGTATTATTCATTATGCTTAGTATTCCCGTTAAATAAATATCTATACATATATGATAGCCACAAGAAATATCAAATTATTATATTTACATATTATTTACTTATAATGAACGGAAATGATGCGACTAAATATATGATAATATTAGTAAGAGTATAAGAGTTTGATTACGTAATATCGCAAAATTTAATTCCTAATGTCAATTGATAGCCTTGGAGACTACTGTCACTAAAATTTATTAACTAAGTACATTAAAGTGTGATCGGTACTCAACTCAAAAAATAAATAAAAATATTTCCTTCTAGTACGTTAAGAAGTGAAAAAACCTTTAATTCTTAGTTGCAATTTGATAGTTGCAATTAATTTTTGTAATGTGTATTAAATTTTTATTTAATTGTCCGATTGTTTAATTTATGAAATAAAATTATATTTATTTTACTTTAAGTCAAATATTTATTGAAACAACCCAATCTTTCTCACAAAATAGCAGCAAATGTATTGAAATTCTACGCATTATTAAATATTGATATTTTAATGTACCTCAACTTCTAACTGGAATCCATGAAGCGATTGTAACATTGCCGGTTGTAAAAACGTTCCAAAAGGCGAAGTCGTAAATTCTACAAGCAATTCGGGACCACTGGATATTGCTTCAGGGACTGCCACCCCTCCACCACAAAACCTTAAAATAACAGGATCTCTTGTCGTATAGCCATCATAAACAGTTACGTAATCTTGGACTTCGTCACACTCTTGCCAAAATTTAAGTTCTCGACCATTGTTCTCTCTTTCCTGTTGTGCCGCCGCATATAAAGCTTTTTCACTTCTAATAGAAACAAGTTGTCCATTCGGCTGTTTTACTATTATCAATGCGTGTTTCCCTTGTGGTACCTCATGTTGTCGTACTGCATAGTAACAAGTTAAGTTTCTGGGGTAAACTCCGGGGTAGTTGGGGGATTGTAACCTACAGTTTTTACGATCGCAATCGCTGAATATACGTGAGCAATAAGTTCCAGATATCAAATCTCCAAGGTAATACTCAGATGTCTTTGTCGGCTTTCCAACGTTCATTTCTTCGTTACGTGATATGTTTAAGGGAGGCGGCAATGGTCTTAGTTTAAAAAATGGCCGCTCTGAAATAAGGGTATAATTTAGACACGAGAACGTTTACTGGGGCAAATTTATCGCATTTTTATTTCATGTTTGACGTTATAAGTCCATTTACGTAAATTTATACATTAAAATATACCTTTATTGTTGAGTTGTAAAATTATTCTTTCATAACATACTAACCTGATGGCGGAGATCCCCCGTACCGTACCGTAGCATATTCCTTTCTTAAAACTTTATACGCCATACGAAAATCAAAATTATAGTTATTTTGCTCTTTTGACAAATGTAGTAATCTAATAATTAACGTTATAGATTTCGTCTCGCTGTAATATATGGAAGGTCCCCAGGAAGTTCCACACCATGAGCCTCCAACTTGTGGTCTACTGGCCTCTTGTATCTGCATGTATCCGTCAGGACAGCCATCTTCAGTGAATGATGTGAAGCGGCCAAGAGTAAAACTATCGAACAACACCTAAAATAATATTAATCAAAGACATTTTATTTATGAATGTGATTATGAAAAATGTTAATAAGGCACAAAAAGTGAATTAACTAACATCCCAAGATAACTGTTCTGTTGGGTTGTCTATAAGTAATTTACTAATTGACCGATTTTACTTTTAAATAGAGTTGTGAAGTTACTACATTATGTTGCCAATTTTTAAGTTATGACTCTTCATTTGCAATAATTTCAGAAATATTAAAATAATTTGTCCTGTTTTTTTTTTCAAATTTGATTTAAATATTTACAATTACATTATTTAATTTAGTAACACATTATAGCAATTTGCTTACAATAATATCATATTTACATAAAATAATGTACGATATTCTATTAAATGAAATATTAAAGAACAAAAAAACTAAAATTAATAACTTAATTACCATACAGTTATACTCCCCATGGTATCGTGCCAAGAACGCTGGCTGCGTTTCCGCGCTGAATGGCTATACTTACCCTTTGAGCGGGAAAAGAACCAGCCCTCTTATCAGCAGCAGCAACGACCGGTCGGAGGTAGAATTTCTTTAGGAACTTCAAAGCAAGTGGACACCACGGACCGATAGTCTCTACAACAAATGGCACAAATATGTAGTCATCTCTTAGAGACTCATATTTGCGCCACTTACTCAGTTCAGCTGCCTCTGATGCCGCCTCGGCTCTAAAAGAGGTACCCTTGAGATGAGAGGCTGCCAAAGTATCTACGCAAGTAGCATCCTACATTACCTCTCTCCCAAGGGACCAATGTCATACCATCAGGCCTCCTGCCATTGTCTCTAAATATTCCACTGGGCTCTAAAACCGAGGGAACATTAATAGAGACAATCGGATGACATCGTTCAAAGAAGCGTGCCGTGAAAACCTACCAGCATGTTTCTTACATGAAAGTCCGTGAAGCACAAACTTGTCGACGCTATTACAACATGGTTCACTGATGGGGTTGACAAATCGCCGCTCCTACGTGGATTCCTACGGCGATGCGCAAGCTTTCCCTATCAAGTAATGGTCCGAGATTAATTGATGGTAAAGCGTGTAACCAGTGACTAGATTCCTTAGTCGAAACAGCTAGAAGGCGTGCCTGATCTTGATCACTATGGAAATTATGAAACAAATCTTTCTTCACGCTCTGTAACAACGAAATATACCACTGTTTTTGTTGGTTAACTTCGAGTGGAACATTCTCACTGGGACAGAGCGTTCGCCATGTCTAATCTGCCTGCGTAGCAAAGCACACTTACGTAAAGTCTACTTTATTATTTTTAATTATGTTACATAAGTCACTGACACTATGCACGGAAGCTAGGAAAGCAGGCCTCCAAATATTATAGGTAAACTTGCTTGAGTGCAGGCTGTTGTATTTAAAGATCCTATAGCTGTTTTACGATTATTATCAATATCTTTTAAAACATCCGAACATAAATATCCTTCACATAAATATCTATATCATAAATTTCCAGACTGGACTCGAGAGGAGTAAGTATTTAAATCTATGTACAAGCGGAAAATATTTTAAAATATTAAGAGCAATATGCGGGTTTATGTTATATAATTTATCAAAGTGATTTAAAAACTGATCAAATTTTGTTTTTAAAACAGTATTAATACTATTGAAAAACAACGAGGCACCTAGCAAGTTAACGATTCCGTACGTAGTTTTTGTTTCTGGAGAAATATGATTGAAATTTTGAATTAAAGTGTCTCTGTTAGAACTAGATAAATTATTGGAAAATAATTACATTGCTATTTAGTTCACGACCAATATTTTTAAAAATTCTAAAAATATGAGTGAGATCACTGAGTACCGTCGTCCAGGTACCAGATATTCAGCTTGGATTTCAAATCTGAAATAACGGGTTGAATTCCCACACTGAAAAGTGCTGGACCTAGTGGGTTACCCTGCTGAACACCGACAGCATAATCGATAATATGGTTCTCATAAAACAAGTTAGTATTTTGAATGTATAATTGCCAAACGTAATGACAAATTTCTGGGGAATTGTTAGCCACTTCTTTCAGCCGTGTTACCTATCGATAGAGTTAAAAGCATTCCTTAGGCCAACCTTCACAAGAACATCTGCATCAGGGTCTGTTGAAAATGTACGCACTGAATGTACCACTGCTTCACAGCCACCTCTAGTGGCAAAGTCTAGTAGAGAAGAAAATTTTGTCTTAAAGTCAAAGATGACGTGCCTACAAGCTAATTTTGAAGTTAAGGGTCGAAATGTGAAACCAACGACAAATGGAACAGATACCGGTATCCTTTTTTAAGGCATATAATCTTGCCATATAAGAAGGGAATGAAATTTTTTTTTTCAATGTAGATATCTTTATTATATACAATATTACAAACTATAATAATAAAAAACAAACTAAGAGTAGAAACTTAAATTATCATATAGTCCTACTTCCCTCGGTATCGTCCCAAGAACGCTGGCTGCGTTTCTCCGCTAAATGGTTATACTTAGCCTTTGAGCGAGAGAAGAACCAGCCCTCTTATGACCAGCAGCAACGACCAGCCGCGGATGGAGTTCCTTTAGGAACTTCAAAGCAAGTGGACACCACGGACCGATAGTCTCTACAGCAAATGGCACAAATATGTAGTCATCTCTCAGAGACTCATATTTGTGCCACTTACTCAGTTCAGCTGCCTCTGATGCCGCCTCGGCTCTAAACAAGGTACCTCTGAGATGAGAGGTCGCCAGAGTATCTACACAAGTAGCGTCTCACACTAGGGCTTTACCTCTCTCCCAAGGGACCAATGTCATACCGTCGGGTCTCCTGCCATCGTCTCTAAATATTCCACAAGGCTCAAAAACCGAGGGAACATTTATAGAGACAAGAGCCCTTCGGATGACATCGTTCAAAGAACTGTGTCGTGAAAACCTACCAGCGCTTTTCTTACATAAAAGTCCGTGGAGCCCAAACTTATCGACGCTGCTACCACAGGGGCACTGATGGAGTTGAAAAATCGACGCTCCTAGTCGGATTCCTACGGCAATGCCCAAGCTTTCCCCATCAAGTAACGCGACGAGATTCATCATCATTACAGTCTTTCATAAATCCACTGCTGAACATAGGCCTCCCCCAAGGAATGCCACAAAGCACGGTCCTGAACCACTTGCATCCATCGACTTCCTGCATGACTTACCAAGTCGTCACTCCATCTAGTGGGGGGTTGCCCTACACTTTGCCTACAGGTACGAGGCTGCCACTTGAGAACCTTTCTTCCCCATTGGTTGTCGGTTCTTCGAGCTATATGGCCGGCCCACTGCCACTTCAGCTTACTAATCCGTTGGGCTATGTCGGTTACTCTGGTTCTACTGCGGATATCCTCATTTCTAAGTTTATTACGCAGAGAAACCCCGAGCATAGCCCTCTCCATAGCTCGCTGAGCAACCTTGAGCTTCCTCATACGGCCAGCAGTGAAGGACCACGTCTCAGATCCGTAAGTCATCACTGGCAACACGCACTGGTTGTACAATTTCGTTTTCAGGTTTTGAGGTATGTCTAACGAGAATATGTGTCGTCGTAGTTTCCCGAACGCTGCCCAGCCGAGTTGAATCCGTCGATTGACCTCTCGGTCGACGTTGGACTAACCTAGTCGGACTATTTGTCCCAGGTAAACATACTCGTCAACAACTTCGAGCTTAGTGCTCCCAACAACTACCGGCATAGGTGTGACATGGACGTTTAGTGTTTGCCGTTAGTAATTCTCGTGTAGTGGCGGTTAAGAATACCCACTACCCCATATCTTCCCGTGGGTGTCGTAAAAGGCGACAAAGGGAAACAGGCAGGAGATGGGCAGCAGCATCTTCCTGATAACTTTGACAACCTGACAAAATTGCAATAAAAAAACTGCGGTTGCCAACTCGCTCGCCAAGCGTGGCAACTATGGCAGTACCCCCCATGATGAAGGTAACGAAGAGACGGCCCCCAGTTCCTGGCGGTCCCGCTATTCCTGGCTACGGTGGCGACCATGGTAACGGCGGGGCAGGGGGTGCTAAGAATCTCCGGTGGAGGTTCGGTTGCCACCTAAGACGACTCAACCTGGCAACATACAACGCACGCACCTTGAGGACTGACGAGAAGATCGTGGAGCTGGAAGAAGAGATAGACAAGTTACGTTGGCATATTATAGGATTATCCGAGATCCGAAGAGAGGGGGAGGACACGGTTATCCTCGAATCCGGCAACTTGCTCTATCACCGGGACCATCTGTCCCAAGGAGGTGTCGGATTTATCGTCCACAAGTTTCTCGTTAACAACGTTCTAAAGATCGAGAGTGTGTCTATGAGGGTTGCGTATCTGATACTCAGAATCACGAAACGGTATTTGCTGAAGGTCACACAGGTTTACGCACCAACCTCGGCACATCCCGATGAGGAGGTGGACGAAATGTATGAGGATATCTCTAGAGCCATGCATTCCTCCAAACCCACTACACGGTGTTAATAGGAGACTTCAATGCAAAACTAGGCGCAAGAGAGAACGGTGGGCTGAAAGTAGGGAAATTTGGAATAGGGCAACGGAACCCAAGGGGCCAGTAGCTGGCCGACATCATGGAGAACGAGGGACTCTTTATAATGAACTCGCGAGGGTGAAAACTGGTAGCGATCACCGGATGGTTAGAGGCACACTGAACCTAAGCGTTAAGTTGGAGAGGTCTCGTCTAATGAAGTCTACGCTCTGTCCCCCTTGTGCTCTGTTCCAAAGTCCCGAAACCTTTCAGCTCGAGTTACAAAACCGTTTTCCCTGTCTATGCGGTTGGAACTAAGTTCTGCAAGACCCGCCGCAGAACTTGACTTACGCAACTTCAATACAGCTTGTATTGAAGAAACGATCGAGCGAAACCAAGGCTCCAAAGTCTTTGCCAGAGATCTGTCTACCAGAAAGAGCCAACTGTCGAAGCTGAAGACCGAGTGTGGCAGCATCGTTTCCGGGACACCTGAGATTTCAAGTGAGATTGACAGGTTCTGTGGGCAGCTGTACAAATCATCGTTGAAGCCACACGTAAGTGTGAGTAACGATCCAAGAGCGAGTCTTATCCGACACTATTCCGAAGATATCCCGGACGTCAGTCTGAGCGAGATTAGAATGGCTCTCCAGCACCTTATAACCTTACCTATAATCTCTAATGTTATTGTGTTAATTGTATTAACCACAACGACAAAATAGAGGAATTATTTTATTGTATGACGGGATTCTTAAAAAAATTAGTTTTTTTAAAAAAATACTTTATTATACTTATCTTCACGCACAATCCCTGACGGGGTAGCCAGAGAGAACAGATCGCCAAGTGTCACGATCCTTACATACCTCTTTCGCTTCTTTCAGATTCATTATCTTCTTCATACATGCACGTCTAGGTATCCGAGTACTCTTGACCCTACCCTCTTCGAGCAAGTTGCTCACATGGTCTTCGAAAGTTAGTCTCGGTCTACCTCGACACCTTTTAATATTAACTTTCGCGCTATATATTTTCTTCACCATTCGGTCTTCACTTATTCGCTCAACGTACCCATACCACCGAAGCACGCCCTTATCAATTTTTGTGATAAGGTCATCTTTCAAACCTGCCATATTGCGAATCTCTTCGTTTCGCTTTCGGTCGGCCATGGTAACGCCGCACATTTTACGAAGAGATCGCATCTCCACTGCATTCAACTTGCTTTTATGCTTCTTCTGGCATACCCAGGTTTCCCTGCCATATAACAAAGTCAGTACCAACACTGCGTTATGTATTGCAAGGCGTGCACTCTTCACTACGCCTTGCCTTTTGACTAACGCAGTCAGGGCACCATTGACTTTGTTCCCGGCAGCGACACGCCTGTCCACATCTAAATCACATCTTCCATCTCGGCTAAAAGCACTCCCAAGTATACAATTTCATTTACCTGTTCTAGACATTCCTGATTTTCCCCTATTTCACACTTCGTTCTCTCTTCGTCCCTTTCAAATACCAGAACCTTAGTTTTATTAGCATTCAAACGGAGACCTTTAATTTCACATTCCTCTTTCATACACGTGACTAATGCCTGCAGTTCTGCCTCTGATGGTGCAATAAGCACTGCATCATCAGCATACAGCAGACAATTTACTTTTATGTCACCCAATTTCACACCCAAACAGCTATCTTTCAGCTTCTGTAAACAGCTGTCGAGATACAGTATGAACAGCCAGGAAGACATGACACAACCCTGTTTTACGCCCGTTTGGACGCTAAAAATGGGTGACAGGTCATGCCCTACCCGCACACAGGCTTTACAGTCACAGTAAAGACACTGCACAGCCCTTAGCAATCGACCATCCACACCATACCCCGGCAACAGTTCCCACATTTTCTTCCTTACAACCTTATCAAATGCTTTCTCAAGATCCACAAAAGCACAGAAAATCTTCTGGTTAGCAGCCAGAAGCTTTTCCGTGATCATGCGGAGAGAAAACATTTGATCCGTGCATCCTCTTCCAGGTCTAAATCCGCATTGTGCCTCCCATAGAAATCTTTCCGATTTCTCTTGCATCCTACGTGTCAAAACCTTCGAGTAAACTTTTATTTGCTAAACTGGTCAAGCTGATCGCCCGATAGCACCCGCAGTCAAAATGTGAACCTTTACCTTTATATAAAGGCACAATGACTGCGGATCGCTAATCATCCGGGACATCCCCCGGCCGCCAGCACAAATTGCACAGCAGATGAAAGCTTTCCCAAATGCGAGGCCCACCATACTTGACCATTTCAGCAGTAACTCTGTCTACTCCCGCAGCCTTACCACATTTCAAACTTCGAATCGCACGTTCAATCTCTTTCATACTGATGACCTCAGTGTCATCGAGGTCCGGGTCTGGCGTACCAGTCACGGCGTCATCTCCGGATCCCTCACTAAGATCATCACACGCATACATTTCTCTATAAAATTCGCTCCATCGCTGCATGACGTCCGATTTTTCTGAGAGGACGTCATTAGTTCTCGAAAGCACTTTGTTCATTCTTAAGGCCGTCGCACCGCTTCGGGTCCTTCCAACCTCTTTCCAGAAGAGTTTGGAGTTCTCCTTAAAGTTGTGCGACAACCTTTCGTCTGCTTCCATTCTACACCTTTCACGCACTTCCTCAATCAATGCTTTCGTGTGAACTTTCTGCAGCCTATATCTTTCTTTCATCTTCTCTCTCATATCCTTATCATTACTAGAGGCCAAGTAGTCTAACCATGCTTTCTTCTTCTTCTTTACAGCTTCTTTCACTTCATCATTCCACCATGCATCTCTTCTTTTACTACTGCCTCTTTTTATTGTTCCACACACTTCTTCCGCTGCACTTACCATTCCATCCCTAAGGTTCTGCCATGTTCTTTCTACACATTCGTTTCTGCTATCGATGGTGTCAAGCTTTTCGGCTACCCTTACATGATATTTGTCCCTAGTATCCGCTTCCTGAAGCTTCCAGCTTCGGATGCGACAGACCGACTGTGGTTCTGTTACTGCCGTCCGGTAGCGCCAACCCGCGAACAGACCCCTAAATCTAGTAATCACTAGATAGTGATCCGTTCCCAGGTCAGCACCCCTGAACACTCGCATATCCATCACCTGTTTTCGCAGTCGGTCATCCACCAGGAACAAATCGATCATGCTTCTCTCATTCTTTCGTTCTCTAGTATACATATGGATTTTCTTGTGATTAAACATAGTGTTTGTCACAAGAAGACCCTTTTCCTTGCATACCGCCAGTATAAGCTTGCCAGCATCATTAACCCTTTTATCGCCAAACTTTCCAAGTACCGACTCGTACCCTGGTCGAGCGGTACCAACCCATCCATTCAAATCACCACATACAACAATTCTTTCGTTTCCCCTAGTCAAATCTAGAACTTCTCTTACATTCTCCCAAAACTCCTCCAGCTCAGCCCTGGACGACGAAGCTACCGGCGCATAAACAGCCAAAACGAATAACTTCGTCAGTCCCAATTTAAAGCAAACCCAGAGAAGTCTTGAGTTCACAACCTTATATTCAGTCATAACATCGACCAACCGAGAAGACAGCAGCACCCCCACTCCCTGGCAGGCGTTCTCGCTCTCCGGGACTCCGGACCATAGAGCTAACGCCCCGCCAGGGAGCTCTTCAGTACCACTGCCCTTCCGTTTGGTCTCCGACATACACACGACATCTAATTTCTCTTTCTTTCATTATTTCGATCAACTCATTCATCTTATCTCTCATGCCTCCTCTAACATTCCACGTGCCAACTCTGCACTCTGTCCTCCACCTTCCGTCGTGTCGGGCTGTGCGTGACGGGTGGCGGTCCCCATCGCCGCTTTGCGCGCTGCATACCACACCAACGGGGACGAGCTGATGTGCGTCGCCTTGGGGGGACGCCCTAACCCTCGTTGGCATGGGTGCGCAGCTGAGTAGAATTGCAGCCCTGAAAAGGGCTGGCAGGGGTCGCGACGAGCACGCTTCTACAATGACCTTTACTACTTTATTTTCTTATGAATTTAATACTATCAGTGTCTATAATTATGTTTTACCATACCCACGGGACGAAATGAGATGATAGTTATAGTTTTGTTTAGTTTAGTTTATTCAGAAGAAAAAAGATACTAAGGCAGACCGTAAAGTCTACTGTTGTACATAAGACTCTTTTGTTGTAGGGAAAATTTGCTTAATTTTCACGCTTGGCAGGTGTGTTGATCGCAATATCACACACTTCGCACTTTTGGCGCTGCTACAATCTGAGTATATCGTCTGACCAAAACAATATGGTTTCACCACTATATATAGTAGTGATTTCCAACCAGTGGTCCGCGGATCACCAGTGGTCCACAAGAGCTAAATTACGGTCCGCGAAAGATTTAAATATTTTACCTACCTAATCCTTTTAAATAGCACATTTATTATTTTCTCATCCCGCAGGTAGTGCAAAACCATCTGTCGCATCGCAATCAAAATCGCAATTTTTTAACAAACATGTATGATTTCTTTCACAATAAATACACAAATAATGGTGTTAATGAATGCTTCTTTTCAGCTTATTAAAAATTTATTGTTAGATTAACATTCTTTCACCTTGTGGTCCCCGCTAACAACAAAGAAATCAACGTGGTCACTGGTCAAAAAAAGGTTGGGAAACCATGATCTGACCATATGATTTTTCTGGCATTTCCCATACATAGTCGCCTACAACGACACCCACGGTATGATAGAACCTCCTACGCCGTTATCACACAGCAATTTGTTATTTTACCTGCACTAAATCTCCGTGAACGCCACCAGCAGCAGTGATGGTCAAGAGGCATACATATGGAACCAAATCCTCACGAGGTCTATGGAGTTCTAGTTCGTATGTCCGACCGATATCCCCATAGTAGGTTCTGTTACAACCTGTAGACAAATAAAAATATTTAAGTTAAGAAAAAATATACTTGATGCTCAAATTAATAAATGCGGACTTATTTTATGGATTTCATACAGTTAGTGGAATATTTCTGCACTTTAATCGAACTAATTTTGTGAATCTTTTCACGATATATGTTAACTTTTTTTCAATTCCAGACGATTCGAATGCCTCAACACCAGAAAAAACAGTTACAGTATTGTGGTGGCGCTGTCGTCGGGCCACAAGCGAAACGCACCAAAGCCTAAATCATACTATCAAAGTTCCGAAGTAAATCAGTATATATATAGAATAGCTCCGAAATACCACTCGGAGCGACGGCCGCCAGTTCCCCAGGCAACCAACGGCCAAATATCTAGGAGTCATATTCGATGAAGGTACGACATTCGCGAAACACATTCGCAATGTTTGCAATCGAGCAAAAATCGTCACTAGTCGCATCCACCCGTTAGTTAACAGAAAGAGCAAACTGTCCTTAAGACACAAGCTCCACTTTTATAAAGGGTGCGTAAGACCCATCATGTCTTACGCACGCAAGTTTTCGCGCACGCAAGCCATACTCAATTGTACGACCTCCAAGTCGTCCAAAATAGATTCATTCGCATAGCGACTGGAGCTCGATGCTGCCAGCGAAACTCCGACCTACAAAGAGACTGTCAACTTCCAGCGATCTCTGAATACTTCAAGGATATGGCACATCCCAAGTCGCTAGTGGTAAACGCAGCCACCTTCGCTCCGACTCCGAACGTTACGCCAACCTCCGGAGACCCCGCAACGATCTAATGAACCTCCGGTTCCGCTAGATTCCAACGACCGTAATGTCGCCGGTCAGTCACACTCCAGCACTACACAATCACCTATTGCCATAAACCGCGTACACACTGTACACCCGCGTCCCTGAGCGGTTCTCATCGCCCAGAACATCGAACGATATGAGTTAGCCGTCAGAGCCGGGGTCCGCTCCCTTGTTCGAACGGCGGTTAGACAACTCACCCATGTCATGTTGCGGTGTTCAGCGACATGAAGGAATGTTTGATGAGGATGTGATCACTGAACACAATATTATCCGTCTCCCCCGAGATTATCGATTTTAGTGCGACGTCGCATCCGCAACGTTGCACTAAAATAAATAATCTCCCCCTCCCCTCCCTTTCTTATAGCTCTAACTTCGATAAGCTGTAAGAGCCGCATAGGCTAACAGCATTAACATCACAGAAACTAGAAAGATCACTCAGAGCATTGGCCGCTCCCCGGGCCAATCACCTTGCCCGGCGGGAGATCTCCCCTTTTCCCTCCACTACCACAGCAGTATCTTGAAATCTAGTGACAGATTTTATTTTATTATTCATCAAATTCCAAGTTGATTCAGCCATCTTCTCTATTAAATTAAAAATATTTTTCATTTTAACAGAAAATAATTTTCACTTTAATAGCCTAACGAATAACAAACCAACAAATGAAAAAAGAAAATTAATAGGTTTTTATTCTTAAAAGTTGTTATCAGAATGATGTTGCCCATCTCCTATTTCAATTCCCTCAGTCGCCTCTTACGACACCCATAGGATGATATGGTGTATTCGATTCTCAGGCTTCGCGTATTTGACTTACTTACCTATAAATAATGCTTTTAAAAATTGTCCAAAAAGAAATAGATCTCTATAACATATAAGAATGAATTGCTGTCCGTTAAATACGTCCCACTGCTGGGCCTCATTTTTGAGACGGTTTTAGGGCCACGTAGCTGGAAGCTTTGTTGGCTAACTTCACATGTCTTCGAAATATTTTTTTCTTATTTCTCAGACATGCAGATTTCCACACGATATTTTCTTTCACCGCCGAGCACGTGATTAATCACCACTTAACATTGCAATTAACAATTTCATTGGTGTCGGCGGGGATCGAGAACCCGGGTTGCTCGCGTACTGTTCGGTGCAGACGGCTCCGTGGCGCAGTGGCTTAGCAATGATAGAACAATTAATTGTATGGCCTACAAATAATTTTTCCGGGTCTGGACGTTTGTCCTCGTGCATTTTATGTTTGTAAACTGCCTCCACGACACAGGAGATAATCCTAGTGTGGGGGTAACGATTTTAAAAATAAAACCTAACTGTGAAATTTACAGCGAGCTAACCATCTGAGCTACCACGGCTCTCATTAGTCTCGCGAAAACTCGAAAACAGCTCGAACTATTTAAATTTTTAAGATTTTAATAAAATTTTTGTGTGCGTTTGGTCCACCCAAATTCACAATTGAACCCGGTAGGTAGCGCTATTCTCGAGATCCAGAAATCATCCGCGCGGAGCCGGGGTGGATCGCTAGTTTATAGTAAAAAAATGACCTAAGCTAAAATATAAAATACATCAGTGTAAGATTTGAATAAAATATAATAAAATCGCTGTGACGATGTTTCTAAATCTGCGATTACTGTGGCGAAAAAGAAAAAACCATTTCAAAGGCATTATGTTTGTGTAAACGTACTTTTTGTAACGTAAAGATGAATATCCTGAATCCAGTTTTCAAGAGCTCTTTATATAATGGAACGGTGCGCTTATGCTGACTAGTCGTGTGTACAGAATAAAGAACCAGGTCTTGTGATAGATTCAATGCTTAGGCTCTTTTTTGTTTCCGTTACAAGATCGAAAATGCGTGGCATGAAATACATATAAACAGGCGGTCTTACAATGATCTTGTAAATTATTTGTTATCAGTGATTTTTATATAATTTCTATCATGAATCGTTATAAATACTAATTGTATATTATATTTTTTGTTTTATAATATTATTTTTTAAATTATCAAACATAAAATAGATTAAATCACTGTGTGGCGGCGCTGTCTTCGCACCACTAGCGAAACACATCGAAGCCTAAATCACGCTAACAAAGTTCCAAAATTAAAACAGTATATATAGAATAGCTCCGAACCACAAAGTCGGAGCATTGGCCGCTCCCCGGGCAGGACAAGGCAATTCCCTGGCACTTGCAAATTCGTCGACATCTAGACTGCACTATCGACCTCCGGTCTGAGTAGGGGGGTGGTGTGGCGGCGCTGTCGTCGCGCCACAAGCGAAACACATCGAAGCCTAAATCGCACTAA
This sequence comes from Parnassius mnemosyne, assembly GCA_963668995.1. Taxonomy (NCBI): domain Eukaryota; kingdom Metazoa; phylum Arthropoda; class Insecta; order Lepidoptera; family Papilionidae; genus Parnassius; species Parnassius mnemosyne. The sequence continues at coordinate 38,719,491 of CAVLGL010000035.1, read as the reverse complement.
CAAAGTTCCGAAGTTAAAGCAGCATATATAGAATAGCTCCGAACTACCACTCGGAGCGTTGGCCGCTCCCAGCCGCACCTTGCCCGGCGGGAGATCTCTCCTTTTCCTTCCACCCGCCACAGTGGTGACCAACCGACGTGATATGAACACGCAACCAACAACCTTCGGAAACTACAACTTCAAAATCCTTCGTCATCATCCTCAAGTACCCCATTCAGTCGCTCCCGAGCAGATATTGTCTGCAGTCTTCACATTCTGCAAGCCATCTAGCTTTACAAAGGTTCATCGCAGCACTGGAATAATAATGCTTCCTGTTCCTTCAAGCTACTCTCTGCGCTACAGTGTTCGGCACGGCTCTGAGCCTTACTGCTCGCCTCTGCTTCACGGCACTCTCGCAGATTACTTGCCTTCTTCTCGACTCACCGCGGACTACAAGGCATTCCCTGGCACTTGCAAATACGTCGACATCTGGACTGCACTATCGACCTCCGGTCTGAGCAGGGGGGTGATGTGGCGGCGCTGTCGTCGCACCACAAGCGAAACACATCGAAGCCTAAATCACGCTAACAAAGTTCCAAAATTAAAACAGTATATATAGAATAGCTCCGAGCTACCACTCGGAGCGTTGGCCGCTCCCCGGGTAGAACACCTTGCCCGGCGGGAGATCTCCCCTTTTCCTTCCACCCGCCACAACTGTATTGTCATAATAATTATCATTGATAGTTTTCTGTTTATTTCTTATTTGGAATTTAAGATATTTACTAAGAATGTTATAAAAGTAATTTCATCTTCTAAGCATTCGTAATTAATTCACTCATCAGTAATATTTATGAGAAGTATTTAACTTATGTTCATATTATAAAAGTATTTGGATTGTATAATTCTTACACATTCAAACTGTTGCTAAGTTCAGTTTTGATAGGTAGTAGGGATAAGCTGCCACCATTATGCGATATTATAAAAATTATTGCAATAATTATTCAATGACGATTCGTGTTGTGAACTAGTAAAGAAAACAACAAGTAATCAAGCGTATTATTACTCTTCCTGCGACTCCTGTCATATGTTAACTATTTAAATTTACTATCCTTATACCTGTCTCTTTTTTGTAATTTATTGAAACGGGAGAGAAAAAGTTTAAACATTCTCAAATAGTCATTCTTAAATAGTCGTCAATATCTATGAGTAGGGTCGTAGATTATTCATTATTAGTAGTATGTGATAGTTATTTATATGGGACCGCTGTTAAAAAACAGCGGTATTAAATCGGTTAAAAGTTCAGTCCAATGAGGGCTAATAATCTTCCATTCGCCAGATGTCGCTATGATATGTCGGTGAGGTTTTTTGTTACACAATCTCATATAATTAAAAAGTTGCTGTTTTTAATAAAATTGTATTAATTTCTAGAGTATTATATGAATATACAAAACAACGCCTCAGTGATTTGTTCCTTAATGTTTTCTCTCCTTACTCTTTCTTATTTTTTACTTTTTCTACTTTTAGGAATATCAGTAGTTTGGTTTGTTCATTTCTACTCTAAATAATACAAAATATAACTAATATTACGGATAGAAACATTAACCCTTATACCATTCTAACAAATTAACTACCCGCCATGAAATCTGTCAAATATTTCACCTCGTTTTACACTGGTATTCTGTGAGAGCGTGGTTCTTCTCCGGTCGAGCCGACCCATTCATACTACAACTATACCACTAATATAGCGGCAGCATGGCTCTACCACGTACAAAAATCTACATTTTGATTTTTAATGGAGGATAAATATAGATGTCTATGGGCCACAGTATCACACACACAGGTGGATTGTGTGCTCGTTTATAACCCTTAATCTATAAAATAAATAAAAAAATAAAAACATGCCGTAGAAGTAGAAAATAAAAGGCTGGGCGTCGTACCATATAATAATTTTATGAGCTACATATGCCTTACTAGTGTACAGGAATTTTTCATATTAAAACCTTAAACATTTTGCGCACTGCATATTAAATAATCCACATCATTTAATTGCTCGTGAAATCGGGTCTTTCATTTTTAGATACACTTTATCTTACCACAATTTCCCTGCCCAACTTAAGAAGGTATTAAATTATTTGGATATTACTATATTCTTTCCAGTTTTTCGAAATCGTATTTTTTTTAAATTCAAATTAACCTTCTACGACTGAGGTTGTAGAAGGTTAATTTGAAGTTAGTCTCTCAGACACCACCTAACACAAAAAACGTTGCCAGAACGTAACGTGCCGTGATGTAGCTCTGTCTCGCTCAGTGCCTTCCCTTCCACAAGCGCGGGCGCGCGGTGCACATGTGTGAAGTTTCAAGCAGCCGGTGTTCCACTGACGTAAATACAGATATAAACGTTGATTCTGATAGACGTCATCTCACCAAAATCTTTTTAGATCCATAGTGTCTGTTAGTCGTTTGATCAGTAAAACTAAAAATACTACCATAGTGTATAGTTTCCATAATTGCTAAAGTTATTTTATTTAATATTTTTTTTAGATCAAAGTAAAGACGGTAGGCCACTAAAACGAGACAGCAGTGGAAGGTATACTTAAAATTAATGATGTGAAGATTGAGCAATTGCTTGCAGTATTAGAAGAAAAAAACGAATTTAGCGATTTTGATGATTCGGTGGAAGATCCTAATAATGTGGAAGGGAATGTACAGCAAGAAGTATTCGGAGAACTTGAGAAAGAGAATGCCCAATCGAATGAGAGTGATTTTGACTCTCAAGACGAAGAGAGTCATGGCATCTCAGGTGCTCAGCGCTGGCTGTAAATTTCACAGTACGCGAGCGAACCGGGTTGATCCTCACCGGAATCAATGAAATTAGTAAATGCAATATTACGTGATCGGCGGTAAAGAAAAACATCGTGATCCTGCGTGACACGATCAAACACGTCAATGGCCTTTGACAATATTTTAAAGAATTTTCGATTTAGCTTGCACTAATGCCTTTGTGCTAATGCCGTTTAGTGACGGTATAAGAATATCCACTACTCCATATCATCCGATGGGTGTCGTAATAGGCGACAGAGGAAAACAAATTCGGAGATGGGCAGCTGCGTATTCCTAATAATGACTAAAAATAAAAACGGTCGCCAACCTGCTTGCCAAGCGTCGCACCTATTGCAAATATCCCTCATATGAGGTAATCTATGGGAGAGGCCTATGTTCAGCAGTGGACTTTAATAGGCTGTAACGGTAACGGTAATGCATTTTTCTGTGCAAAACTACGCAGAGGGGTCATATCTTTGGAGCGAAAATTGTTCTATCTAGCTTGAAAGAACGCGTTTATAATGACAGACAGTCCAGAGAACTCCGTCTTACTACAACGCGAGTTTTAGTTAAGGACTTGCTTCCCCCTATGCTGGTGGCTGAGCTTCCAGGACCTGCTGGAAAGAACCTATACAGCATTATTCAAAAGGCAAACAAGATACCACTTCCGTGCATGCAAAACGGCAATTTACCCTTTTCCACTTTGTCGAGACTGTAGACTTACTTTATATATTTAGGGTCAACTTTGAGACTGTATTATGTCTTAATAATCCATGGGATCTAGTTGTGGTTTTTTTTTGCTCTAGCACTATAGAAGAACGCTTTAAAGTTTAACATTAATCGTTTTATAAGAGTATGATTATTTTTTTTTGTACGTTTAAGTATAAATATCTTTAAAAAAATTGATCTGATTAAATTATTGAAATAGCTCGTTCCTTTTTATTTTGAGAATACTTATTCCTTTGTATTTCATTATGCATAAACCCGTTAATCATAAAATAAAATTAAAGTATTATTGTTTCTAAAAGTTTTGCAGGAATCATTCTGTAAAAAGTGATGTCTGACAGACTACACCTCAGTCGAACTTTAACGGCAAAGTCACCTCAGTTGCAGAAGGTTAAAAAATTGTTACGTAATGTAAAATGTTATATTTTTATAATCACATAATATGTTGTTTAGAGAAAATAAAATAGGTCGAAAACCGTCTTTATGACTACAGCTCCTATCTATCTTATCTTGGCAGGTTTATAGCAGTTGACGTAGAAATCGAATCACCGGTTGAACAAAAACTGTAACTCACGAGGAAAACCATCGGTGCTTTACTTTTGTTTGTCTTAGATTCATAATTTTAATTTGTATTTATTAAAAAAATGATATTTCATTTGTAAATGATTCACATTATATTACCCTTATTTAGTCATATATAAATTACCTTTACATAGACATGGACAATTTTGTCCAGTTTTTCCATGTCTAAAATGTTCACATCGAGTCTTGTATATATGTATTTAACTCTAATTTTTGCAACCGAGTTTTGATTGGCGTTACAGTAAATATATGATTTTCTCTATAATTTTCTCAACCTATACCTACCTAGAAAAACTTGCAACGTAAAACATTATCAAATTTCATCCAAATCGTTAGAGCCGTTTCAAGAAACAAGTTACATAAAATACAGTTAACAATATCATACGGTGATATATGATATATTGTTATTACATTTTATTTATTTAAAAAAATGTCGTAAAAAGGTTTGATTGTGTATCGAAAAACAATGATTAATGAAATAAATATGTACGTACCTCCGCAAAAAAAAAAACATTTTATAAAACGACTATAATAATTTACCTTATTTTATTTATTTTTTATATATTATTGCGTGGGTAAATTAAGTTTGATGCCTTGTGTAACCACGGGGAAAACGAATTTTCTCAAAAATGAGACCTAGCGAAATCGATTTTTCGCCTCGCAAACTACTATACTATATATAGGAAGGTCGCTTAATAACATAGGATAAATCAACTGCAGGCTGCTCTGGTCTTAGTACTCAAATGTTTAATCGCTTGTTATAATGTAATAAATATTGATAATTTTATATCAAAGATGTTTGTTCTAGACAGTCAGTTAGTAGACAGTTTGTCTTTGATCAGAACTAACTTGTCCGATATATATATTTAAAAATTATTAGAGAGCAAAAATAAACTTAAAATCCCGAGTAACGTACGAGTAATTAAAACTGCTACATTTTAGCTACGGCTATATATATTATATAGCCATGATATGATATGTATGATCCAAGAATAGGTTTATTGTACAAAATTTATTTGATTATATTATTGATTTCACTTATAAATAAATATTTGGAAATTGTTGTATTATGTCCCATTTGAAGTCTACCGCTTTTCAATGGACATCGAATTAAGTTCTTAATTAAATGGGATATGACTAAATATTAAATTGAAAATTATCCCCCAGTTTAAGCATCTGTCTGTACAATAAATCAAACACGTCGTGTTTGCTTCTCGCCGGATGATCCCAACGTTGTTGCTGATTCTGTCGTTGATATGGTGTTTCGGGGGATGGAACTTTTTATTACATCATCTGTGGTACCTATCGGAGGGAAAACTCAGCCATGATTTAGTCGCTCCTGCAAAATTGCTTCACGTCATAAGCAGGAGTGCTACCTTACCTAGGCTGACATTGTGGGATGCAATTACCAACGCTCTCAAAAAGAAGTATAATTCCCACTCCAGGTCCTTCAAAAGTGTCAATTCCAAGGCAAAGTCAGAGCAGATCAGCAGAATTAGCGAAAAACTAGTTCAACTTTCTTCAGGAACTCTTGCATTCTGGTCTCTCGCCAAGGCTGTACAAGGGAACTTTTGTCAGCTATCTTCCCCATCTCGACACAAGGAAGACGCTCACTGGCCCATACCGCAAAGGAGTTGTAGTTATTTATGGGTCATATTACCATCAAGTGGGCCGCATGTTAGTTTACCCCCTCAGTTATAAAAAATAAATATTGTGGGTCAAACTTCAATAACCTTCAATGTCAAAATGTATGTAAATAGTATGGTACATTAAAAATTAGACGATGTGCAGTTTGAGTTATTGCTAGAGATTGTTTCTAATGTACCATAAACATTCATATATATCTATAATACCCATCGTCGGTCCGTACGAAAATAGTTTTCGGCAAAAGCAAAAGGCATTAAAGAGGGTGTGCATGACATGCAGTGGACCGCATCTTCATAGGAGCTATTTAAATATTTATTTTGACACTTATGTAACGGTTGTTTCTTTAAAAAAAATATGAGTAAGCAAGCGACGGCAGCCTTAGAGCTACGGAATACAAAATTCTTTTATTTTTTTCCCAGTTTACTACTGTTGTGAACCACTCTAATAGAAGCAATAAAATTTTAGTCGAAAATTTTATATGGATCTCTTGGAAGTTTTATAATAAATAAATTGCAGAAAAATTGCACGTTTTTTTTTTATTAATTATTTTATTTCTTGCTTAACTTATGTTCTTTGCTATATTATGTTATTTTATTTTATTAATTTATCTTTGTTTTTATTAGTATGTAATGTGTCAGTTTTTAATAAATATATTTGAAATAATGGAAATAAATATATTTGAAAAAAAAAAGGGAAATGCGATAGGGAAAAAAATAAAACTCGTTATGTAAATAATTGCGTAGGGCACGCGACTTCCTCTACGGTCTAGCTCTTTTCAAGTTAGTAACGCGCCCATATTTTAATTCCATATGCAATTAAATCAGAGCCCTATTGTGAACAAATTTAGTGTCATCATAGCTTATCGTGGCCGTGTCAACGAGATACGAGACACGCCACTCTTCTCAAGGTACTGTGCTTATCCATACTTATTGTGAGCTGTTTTATTTATTATTCCTAATGCGCAGCTGCTTATCTCATTTCATGTCAGCCAACGAATTAAAATTAATTTTATGCAAAATAGTACAGTCTACTAGGCGTTTGCACACCTATAGCTCACCCACACCACACCGCTCCACCAGTATGTTGAAGTTCAACTAAATCGAAATTAGTTATTATAGTATTTTTTATCAATATTCTCGGTTGAAAGCGTCAATTGATCCATCAGTTATTTGTTAGTTATATTTTCATTATGAGCATTCATTTCGGCTTCTGGGTTTGAGATCTTTCATAAAACCTCCGATGATGATGACTTTTAAACTTTATATCATAAGTCTAGTGGATTAGAAATACTGCAGAAAATTAATATACTCGTAATAGAAAATAACTCGCGCTATTCAGATGCATTGTTGATCAAACTAACATCTGTTGATGTACTCGTATATTGCTAATAATTATTACTTTCTAGTAAACCAAGAGCCTAAAAACACGTTTCTTGTTAAGTTAGGCGTAGAAAACCATTCTCATTTTTAATTTTTTTAACTAAGTTGTTCGGTCTTTTTAAAACATGTAACAATATCTGTGGATAATATGTATTCTGTATTCTTGATTATTTGGAAGTAGATTATACATCCTCGTCATATCCAAGAGTGAAGCCGAAGGTAAATGCTTAAAATAGAAAATGACAACATTTGCCAAACTACTTCAGAAGTACTAATATTAATATATCTTCCGTTCTCATATGAAGTCACTTCATCTTTTTATTTTGTACAATAGAACACCTAATTCTGAACCTTTGTTTTGCATACAACTCTATCGATTTTATGCTATTGCAAAGTTTAATGTTTGTATGTGATTGGTATGTTCGAACACGACCGGTGAAAATGAGACAATTCACCTATATATTATCGATATTTTTTTATAGGATAAGGGTGACAAACGAGCACACAGTCCACCTGATGGTAAGTGGTTGCTGTGGCCCATAAACATATACATTAACAAAATGCAGATGCGTTGTCTTCCGTGAGGACTAAGATGGAATGCCTCATTTCCAGTAAAAAGGGTTTCCGGTTCTCTACACTCACCTTACCAAACACAGCAGCGTTAAGCTGCTATTTGACGCTGGTATCCTGTAAGAGCGTGGTGGAGCGTGTTCCTTCCCCTGTCGAGCCGACCCATTCGTGCTACAACTATACTACTGATATTTTTTTATAGGATAAGGGTGAAAAACGAGCACACAGTCCACCTGATGGTAAGTGGTTGCTGCGGCCCATAGACATCTACATCTATCCTCTATTACAAAATCAAAATGCAGATGCGTTTTCACCCGTGAGGACTAGAATGGAATGCCTCATTTCCAGTAAAAAGGGGCTAAGGGATATAGCTGCAGCATGGCTCTACCACGTTTAAAATATCGATATCGAAAGAGTTGGTCCGTCATTGAATTATTGTTCGCCTACGACCTTTTTTAGGTGTTCGTAAAATACTTAGTCTATAATATACTTCATTGTCTGTGAAAGACTTAAGGGTTCTCTTACTACAGCTGCCATTATTGGATTATGAACGCTACATGGATCGTACATCGTATGTTTTTTACTACTTATAATTCAGAATCATCTTTGTCAAAAGATCATCTTTTGACAAAGTTGCTTTTTTATCTTTGCTTGCCTGACGGCATGAATAGTGCACATAATGTCTTTGATTTGCTCTGTTGTTATTTAGTACTCACTCACGTTTACGATAAACCACGTTTCTTCATTCTACGCTGTAGTAACTTTTAACAAAAGGTCCATAATTTTTTCAGTTTTTCATGATTATATATGGAGCATATATAATGAATAATTGCGTAGTGGAGAATTCACAGGTAATTTCATGTTTGAAGTTGATCAGCATTTTTTAGAATATTATAATTATTTTCATTGGAATCTATCGGAAATAATTAGGGAGCCGATTTGGGATTACGAATAAAAAGGATTTGTTTAATTGAGATCGGTTGTAGGCTTAGGAAGCGTTCAAAGTAAGAATTTAAAGTAATCTATTTTATAATATAGATTATAAAACTACTGTGTGGTGATCTTGGATCTCTTTGTAGTTTATGGATACTTATCTCCATATATGAAAATCAATTGCTGTCCGTTAGTCTCGCTAAAACTCAAAAATTACTAGACCGATTTTGATTGTGTTTTTTTGTGTGTAGTTGAACGAGTCCCTACATGGTTTAAATTTACATTTGGACCTGGTAGGTTGCACTGTTGTCAAGATCCAGAAACGACCCGTGCAAAGCCGGGGCGGGTCGCTAGTACTATATAAAAGTACTCTGAGGTAATCTTGTATCTGTTTATAGTTTATAGTTACTTAATTATATTTCATCGCTTCATTCTTCAGATATAATATTAACAACGTAGTTTCATAATTACGTAATTCTGAAGAATGAAGCGATTCATATAATACTGATCGAACTACACTGAGAAGTTCGTTTGATCATATGTTCATCATCATCATCATCATTACAGCCCTTCACAAGTCCACTGTTGAACATAGGCCTCCCCCAAAGAATGCCACAAAGCACGGTCCTGAGCCACCTGCATCCATCGACTTCCTGCATGTCTTACCAGGTCGTCACTCCATCTCGTGGGGGGACGCCCTACACTTCGCCTACCGGTACGAGGCTGCCACTCGAGAACCTTTCTTCCCCATCGGTTGTCGGTTCTTCGAGCTATATGGCCGGCCCATTGCCACTTCAGCTTACTAATCCGTTGGGCTATGTCGGCTATGTCATATGTAAATATATTTATTTGTAGAAATTACTCTAACAAATCAAATGATATACTTGCACTCGTACTTAGAATTTTGACATGAAATTCTCTTCATTAACTTCTTTCACACAAAAGGATGTCATCTGAAAAGCGGAATTATAACGTCTAATATCAAAACGTTGAGAATGCACATGTTCCCCACATAACAAAGATTTAAGTGTTTTTTGTGGTTACTGAATTGAATCCACACGCACTTTTCCTCCAGAATATAAAATATTGACTCATGCGGAATAACTTATTTGAGGATCTTAACTAAGCCCGCTGTTATTTTTGTCTTGCCAAAATGTATTAAGTCTATCAGTTCTTCTTACTAGATCACCATGCAGTAGTCATTGCCTGTTTTCACTATTCCATATGATACTACTCATTTCTCTATCAATGATCAAACTATTTTCTCGATTCTGATACACGTATGAAATAAACAGTTCTAAGGAGTTGTACTAAACTATCTATTTTTGTTTTGAGATGTCGTAAATGATATCGATTTGACAGGGATCATGTTGTTCTCTATTCTCTGTTAAAAATATGCATGAAAGCTTGTGTTAAGTAAACACTCTTATTATATGAGAGGGGGCAAACGAGCATCGGCTCACCTGATCGTAAGTGACTACCACCGCCCATGAACAACTGCAACAACAGGGGAAATGCAAATGTGTTACCGCCCTTTTAAAAAGAGTAAATATTTACCTATCAATGTATAGTTGGAAGCTGTGACGTTAAACAATTAGAATTAATTAACAACCAACACATCTAAAGAGTTTTATATTTGCATCAATTTAAATATATTTTGTAACAGTTACGCTACATAATAATTAAAATTTCACAATGTGGTCTACATGATGGTATTTTAATTATACTAAAGGATCTGTATTCAAGTATTTCTATTATTTTATTTTAATAATACAGTAGGTAATTCATGAATAAAAGCGAGCCGTAGCACATTACTTGATGGTGAACGGATCGGGGTCACGAGCTCAAATCGGCGAGAGTAATCCGATTGTGTCACTGCGTCCGGTCGAACGGGGACAAAACGAGCGAACGAACGCTTCGTAGTTCGCTCGGTCGCGTGTCCTGCACTAATTCAATTAGATCACCACAAGTTACCTAACAAATATAAAAATACGTGAAACAGTTTAATTTTAGTGTAGCTTATGTAGTAACATTATTTAATCTGTGGTCCATCTCACTTCTTACTAACATTCAAAGAGATTTGAATATATAGGTATACTATGGAGCGGACATAGGGAACATTTGCATACAAAAACTTTGAGCTCTACGTCCTCTAGCGAAACAGCAAAACTATGCTGGATGTTTATTAGGAAAACATTTCAGCTATTCCCCAGTAGGTGACGCTAATAAATGTAATGTAAAAACCCGTTTTAGGAATGTTACCGTTTCGATACAAAGTAACGATAATGTTATTGAAGGTTACTAAGTTTGTAATGCTTTACGATATAATAATAGAGAATATGCATGCTTTTTTATTGTATAAATCTATTTATTATGACTCCCATCACACCAAAAAAATCATATTAACTTATTAAGTCATGGATGAAATGAAATGAAATAAAATATTTAATTTCCAATAACTAAGAATCAATTCAAACAGCAGTCACATTGGTGGTATCTTGGATGACATCACTAGGTTCATTAGACACTAAGAGAGCGCCTCCGTGTTTATCAAATTCGTTTCTTTTACAAAAATACTCTTTAAATGTAATAATTTTAATAAAGCACTGAACTTAAAAGTCGTTACGCGATAAGTTATTATACAAATTCACAAGATTGCGCGTTTACCACTAAAAAGAACACCTTGGTCGTATCTCCTCTATTTCAGAGCACTTCCCTTTTTGCCGCAACTACATATAATAGCGGAATCTTTTGGCGTCGACATATCGAATGACCTGCAGTAGTATGGTCACTTGGAAGAGAAAGCTAAATTGGCTTCTAAAACACTTGGCGTACTCAGTAGAGCAGGACAGTATTTCATGCCTGCACACCGTTTGTAACTTTACAACCGCAGGTTCGGCCGGAATACTGTTCTCATCTCTGGGCCGGGGCTCCCCAGTGTGAGCTCCTTCCATTTTACCGCATAGAGAGCAGAATCGTTGACGACCGAGTTCTCTTTGATTGGCTCTATTTACTGGCGCTGCATAGAGATGTTGCATTCCTTTGAATTTTCTACCGTATGTACCACGGGGAGTGCTCTGAGGAATTGTTCGGATTAATGTCAGCTACTAAATTTCATCAACACACATCGCGACAAAACTTACGTTATCATCCACATCATTTGGATGCTAGGCGATCCACTACATCGGCAATTTTTTTGGATCGATACGACTTAGGAACCTTCAAGAAACGAGCTTACTCCTTTCTAAAAGGCCGGCATCGCATCTGTAATTCTTCTGGTGTAATAGAATTGTAAACATTGTAAAATTTTAAACTGACTTAGTGACTTGATTATAAACTGATTGTATTGGTTGTACTGGCTTACATAGACGTTTCACGTTAAAACCAACGGCCGTGTACCCCGACACAGGCCCAGTCGATTTATTTATTGGTATGGGTACAGTATAGTTCACTGTTTCACCTCCTTAATTATTGTAGATGATTAAATCTGCAATCTGCATAATTTATTTTATCGATAGCACCAATCAATAAACGTTGTCAATCTACTAACTATTAACTCATTTGGTGACGGTAGCGTTCCAAGCTCTTCCTTGATCCTAAATCAAGCTAAAAAATGATAATGAAGGACTGCGACCAACAAAAAGAACTTAAATAATATGTAGGCTGCTAGTTTGCTTGTTTACTTATTTCTGTAAATTATTATGATATTTTAAACAGCTGCATCTCTTGTAAATATGTAAGGATATGAAGTCACAAATGCTACTTGCGTAGACACTTTGGCGGCCTCTCATCTCAGGGGTACCTCGTTTAGAGCCGGGGCGGCATAAGGGATTATCGGGAGGTAGCTGAATTAAGAACGTGGCACAAATATTAATCTCTGAGTGATGTATACATATTTGTGCCATTTGCTGTAGAGACTATCGGTCCGTAGGGTCCAGTGCTGTGGAGGCCCTAAAGGAACTGTATCCGCGACTAGTGGTCGCTGGTGGTGTTAAGAGGGCTGGTTGTTTTCTCGTTTAAAGCTAAGTATAGCCATTCAGCGAGGAAACGCAGCCATCGTTCTTGGCACGATATCACGGGGAGTAGGACTGTATGATAATTACAATTTTTAGTTTTTTTTTTTATTATAGTTATTTAATATTGTGTGTAATCTTTTAGTTAGATTTAATTTTTCAGAATAGCTCCCAATAAGTTTGCTTTTAAAAAGTCGGTGCGTCTATTAAAGACAACGCTACTTACATGATTAATCCATGTCATTTATATTGTTAGACGTATATATTCATAGTTATTTCTATGTACTATTTATATATGTATAAATAAGAGATATTTCTATAGTTTATTTATTGTACATATTAGTAAAATGTATATATAACGTAATTAATTATCATTTTTTTTTGTTTTTATTCTATATTGCTACACCTACTTCAAATTCTCACCAACTCCATTGGTTGACTGGTAGAGAATGCCTCAAGGCCTTAAGTCCGGCCTTTCTACTTTGTATTCTTTTAGATTAAGGAATGCATTAAAGAATAAATAAATAAATAAATAAATAACTTATACTCTGTTTTAGCAATGTAAATAAATAAATACGTAAAATTAAAAAAAATATAAACCTATTAATTTTTGATAACAAGGGTAGATACAAAGTTATATGTAGTCGTAAAAATATTAACTAGCACTACCACTTTAATAGACTGAAATGTGCTATAAAGACAAAATTCCTCTCCTTCTTTAAAAGTGATTGCTTTATACAACTAAAGGCTGTTTTACGATGAATCGTTATGACGAAAGAAATGGCTAGTAAGATACTCGTTTTGCAGAGGCTATTACATTGTTACGCTACAATCACTTATGTTATTTTAACTACTACATTAAGTTTTAATGAACACTCTTTTGTTTCTTCTTTTTTTATATGCGTTATTTTATATAGGCTTCCCGAGAAATTGTACAAGGATCACCAGTTTTCTTTCAGATCGGATCATCATGGTCGTAGTTGACGGTGCATGCTACAAGCCCATTAACGCTGGTGTTCCACAAGGTTGCGTGCTATCACGAACGATGTTTCTTCTGCATATCAGTAATATGTTGCAAACCGGTAATATGCATTGCATTGCGAACGACAGCACTGGTGATGCTTTGTACACCGACCGTGACCGGAAAACTTCGCCGAATACTGGACCGCGCTTGTATCTGAAGTCGTTCAATCCCCAGATGACACAAGTTTGCGTGTTTACCGCTAAAAGGAACCCCTTTGTCGTATCTTTTCAGTTTCAAGGCACTCCTTTTGTAGCCTTAGGCAGTATCGGAATCCTCGGTGTCGACATGTTGAATGACATGCAGTTCGTGGTCGTGGTTGGTGGTCACTTGGAAGAGAAGGAAATTTGCCTCTAAGAAGCTTAGTGTGCTCAGTAGACAGTATTTCACGCCAGCACACCGCCTGCAACGTTACGAGATGCAGGTTCGGCCTCACGTGAAATACTGTTCTCATCTTTGGGCTGGGGCTCCTCAGTGCCGGCTCTTTCCATTTGATCGCATCCAGCACAAAGCGGTTCGAATCGTCGGCAACCGAGCTGTTTCTGATCGGCTTAACTCACCGGTACTGCGAAGACATGTTGCATCTCTTTGCGTATTTTATCGCATCCACAACTGGAAGTGCTCTGAGGAATTGTTCGGACTGATTCCAGCCGCTCAATTTCACTATCGCACATTTGGGACTACCAGTGTGCAACTTAGAAGAAGTTTTCTTCCTCGCACAACTTCCTTTTGTAATCAACCAACGGAGATTTTTTCGGACCGATACGACTTAGGGGCCTTCAAGAAAAGAGCCTATTCTTTTTAAAAGGCTGGCAACACATCTGCAATTCCCCTGGTGTTGCAGTTGCACATGGGCGGCGGTTGAAATTTACCATCAAGTGAGCCGCATGCTTGTTTGTCCTCTCTCATATAAAAAAGGCTTTCCATAATAGCGTGTAAAGCCCCATTCACTCTACTTCCTGCGTTCACTCGTCGTTCTATCCTTATCATATCTACCATCCCTGCTAAATAAACATCCCAAATATGCAAGCTCATCCACTTGCTCAATCAACTTTCTATTCTTATTCCACATAACGTTTTACTTTCTTCTCTTTCAAAACCATCACTTTCGTCTTACTTGCGTTCACTTTCATACCCCTTTCTTTTAATGACCAGCTCATTAAAGTAACCATCATTTGCAACTCGGCCGCCGACGATGCAAACATGATTTGATCATCGGCGTACAAAAGGCATTTGACGGTTAACTCACCCATTCTCAATCCACATTCTTCAACTTTCAAAGTTTGCAAACAACTGTCCATAAATAGGTTAAACAGCCACGGGGAGGCTCCACAGCCTTGTCTGACACCTTTTTGGATGCCAATCCAGTCCAAGTAGACCCCGTTGATCCTGACACAGGCACTAGAGTCCCTATAAAAAGACCTTAATGCCTGTATCAAACAAACGCTCAACCCAAATGAGTTCAGTGTTTGCCATAACACATTCATATCTACTCTGTCATAAGCCTTTTCCAAGTCCATAAAGGCACAAAAAACTTTCTTCGTTTTTGGCCAAACACTTCTTCGCAATCATGCGCATGGAAAATAATGGATCTGTACACCCCATCCCATTTCTAAATCCAGCTTGCACATCCCAAATTTTACCATCAGTTTCTTCCATATCTCTATCAATTAACACCTTAGCATGTATGCTTAGCACTGTGGGTAAAATGTATTTTACCCACAGTGCTAAGCAAGCTGATACCACGGTAGTTTTTATAGTCCTGCTGTGACCCCTATCCCTTATATATTGGGACTATAACGGCTTTGCACCAGTCTTCCGGTACCCGCTTCAGTTCCCAACATAAATTAAACAAGCAGGCCTGCAACCACACCCTCTCCAGCCGTTAGCATTTTGAGTGATACTCTATCATATCCAGCTGCCTTACCTGCTTTTCATTGCTTTCATTATTTCATCTACACTTATCTCCCTATTTCTCTCCACTTCTTTCGGAATTTCTGTTTCACTTAATTCAGATAACTCTTCACTCTTAAACACGCTTTCAAAGTTTTCCTTCCATCTCTTTAAATTCGAAACTTCATCATTCAGCATGCAGCTATTCTTATCTCGTATAGCATTCATTCTAGGCTGTTTTGAATTTACCCTGGCAGTTCTTATGAGTTTTCAGAACATTTTAATATTTGCCTGGAAGTTATCAGATATCCTTCTATCATTTTTATCTATCCTTTCTTGCTTTTTCCTTTCAACAACTTCTTTTACTCTCTTATTTATACGTCTAAAGTCTGCCTTTTTTCTTTCAATCTCATCATTCATAACGCCAGAATTACTAACTTTGGTTACTAGTAAATCTAGCCAAGCTCTCTTCTTTGCTTCAACTTCCATGCGTACCTCATCATCCCACCACAATGTATTACTTTTCCTTTCATTTGTTCTCTTACTTACACCACATACTTCGGTGGCTGCATGCACCAAAACTTTCTTAACTTTGTTCCATACAGTCTTCAAGTCTAAATCATTCATACATAATTCATTCAAGCCACTTATATTTTTCCCGCAGTCTACATTTATACTTCTCTTTCAAATCTTCGTCTTGTAACCTGTCTATTCTTATACGCTGTAACGCAGCTGTAGATACAGATTTCCGATGCCGCCAACGCCTGAATAGACCATTAATTCGGCATAAATAAATATATTTATTAATATTTATTACAATAAATGAATTTGAATAAGACCAAGTAATGATCCGTCCTTATGTTGGACCACAGATAAACACCACCAAACAAATAAACACAACCACACTTGTATCTACCACTGCACTTCTCATTCTTTCATCCACAATGATTAAATCTATCATGCTTCTATCATCCCCTCTTTCCCATGTATACATGTGAATCCTCGTATGGCGAAAGAAAGTGTTCGTCACAAAAATATTCTTTTCCACACATACGGTGAGGAGGTTTCACCATTCTCATTTATACTTTCATCACCAAAGGTTCCTAATATCCTTTCATAACCAGACCTCATCACCCCAACCCTTCCATTAAAATCTCCTAACCTAATAATATTTTCATTTACCTTAAATTTCATCAACACCAGCCTTACCGTGTCCCAAAACTGCTCTCGGGTATAATTGAGCTTAGACATATCTGGGGCATACATCCACAGCAGCTTTGGGCTTACATATTTATACTCTTTCACATATTGAACCATTATTTCTGAAAGGATGACACCGACTCCCTGGCATGCCCGCTTGGTCTCGTCTACACCAGACCAGTAAGTGGTATATATGCCATGTGCACTGACATCTCTTCCTTATCTTTCCTTTCGTTTCGTCTCATTTACACATAACACATCTATTCCTCTATCATTCATGGAGATATCTAATTTGGATAAGTATCAAGAGCTACCTAAAATGAGTACACTGTGATACCCTGACTCTCTCTCCAGTCAAACTACCTCTTCATGCCGCAGTATACTAAGACAATACTCTATTTTCCTTGAAAACAATTCGTTAGCACTTCATGCATAATTTTAATAATTATCGTGTCCACTACTAGAAATGGGAAGTTCCCTTAGTTTATCACCTAGCATAGTATTGAGCTACATGTATCCGTCATCTTCTCCTCAAGTTTTCTCTGCACCCAGTCTCTACAAGGCTAGGCTTCTAAATCTCAAATAGACCACTTAATAAAAGATCGACACAGTTTTCACAATTTTAAACAATCAGAAGGATATTTGAATTTTTTTTTGTGGAGTAAAGGTGACAAACGAGCACATAGTCCACCTGATGTTAAGTCGATGGATGCTATGACCCATACCCATCTACATCTGTTCTCGGTTAAGAATCAAAATGCAGATGCGTTGTAACCCCTAAAAATGTATATCCAGCAAAAATGGTCTCCGGTTATTAAAGAATTAGACTCAGGTGAGTGTAGAGACACTCACCGGAGTCTAATTCTTTACTAACCTATGATATAACTATGGAAAAATAACTATTTATACAATAATGAACGTTACAAAATCAAATATGGCGATGACACTGTTGTAACAATTTCATTATATTATTATAGGAGCTAAATGACAATATCACTATTTTTATCAACATTATAAGGTCAGTTTTATAAGCCACCTGATCCAATTACTTTATTTTACTAATAATACTCGTACATAGACCAAAGACCGGCATCGTTCTCATTTGTTTTCATTTTGTTCTGCCTTTCAAAGGTTTCACGTAATGTTGTGTAAAAGTACGTTTAGTGTGTTTATGTATATCGGGTAATCATTTAGATGGGTCAGTGCAAAAAATCTCATAATGGATTTCAGGAAACTCATACCACTCGGCAGGTACATACCAGAAGGTTATGTTCTTGCAACCGGACAGGTTACATCATTATGACATTTTTAAATTTTTATCATTTTAAAAAAAATTCCTCTAAAGCATATCTTTACATCTATAATTAAAATTAATGTGACTGTATGTAATATAGATAAATGAATAGTAAAGAAACATTTTTAAAAACAAGCTTTTATTGAAATGCTCTAAAAAGAAGAAAATAAATTATAAATTATATCAAGTCTATGAATTTATTACATAACACATTTTATACGATATAAAAGCTTGTCGCGAGATTTACCTGTGTACATAAACAAGAATATAATTTGTTACTTGATATTGATATAAGTAGGTAATTCTAAGAAAAAAATAATTCTTTTATAAAATTTCAAACTTCGTTTTAGAGCATTTCTATAAAAGCTTGTTTTTAAAAATGTTTTTACAATTACTTTATTTTTATTTTTTAGTTATTGCTGGTCATGTTTAAAGTCTGTGAATTTAATTTAATGCGTCATTGTTGGTTTTTGATAGCCATCTTAGATCCACCATCTTCATATTTTTATCGCCAGTAATCGACCCTTGCCGGTCCTTACAACATTTATTCGAGCATCACCAAACTATACATATTTTGCGAAATTATAACTCCTTAATATTGGTATGGCGACCATCTTGTTTTCCGCTATTTTGAATTTTTTTCACCACCATTAAAATTTGCCCAGGGTGTAGGCCGATATTAGTTAAGACGCGACACTACTGAGTCTTACCATTTAGTCGCATAGTAGTACACAATCTCCTCGAAGAGATGAACGCGGACGTCATTTTATTAGTATTAAATTCAGCGAACCCTTTCATTTGATATCCATATCATGGGGGTGAATAAAAGACATAGTCCGCCATCGTTTGCAGTCCACCATGTAGGATTTAGGGTGACGTCATTTTATTTTTGTATTCTTCTCAGCAAACCCTTTCA
The DNA here is from genome assembly GCA_963668995.1 of Parnassius mnemosyne. Classification (NCBI taxonomy): domain Eukaryota; kingdom Metazoa; phylum Arthropoda; class Insecta; order Lepidoptera; family Papilionidae; genus Parnassius; species Parnassius mnemosyne. The sequence goes on along the minus strand of CAVLGL010000035.1, from coordinate 38,700,518 downwards.
TTTGATATCCATATCATGGGAGTGCATAAAAAAACATAGTCTGCTACCTTTGGGTGTCCACCATATTGGATTTAGAGTGACGTCATATTTTCGTATTCTTCTCAGCAAACCCTTTCATTTCATGCCCATATCATAGGAGTCCATAGAGACTAACTAGACCGACATCTTGAGCTGTCCGCCATATTGGCTTTAGTATAACGTCACTTAGCTAACCATGCATTGTCATCCAAACAAAAAATGTATGCAAAACGTCCGCTCAATTGGTTGAGGACAAATGCTTTTTAAAATTCAGTTGCAAGATATGACCCTAACAAACATTAGTAAGTTACGTAAGTTAATCTGACGTCTTTTAATCTCAGGCGGTTATTTGCATGATAAATAACAATTTTTAAAATGTTTGGCTGTTTGTCTGTATGAACTAATCTTCGTAATGGCCAAACCGATTGCGATTAAACTCCATTAACAAATACAGAGCAGTGCTAGGACAGATCTAGGTTATACATATACAAAAAAAAATTATTATTTGGAAATTGAAAAAACTGATAAAATAAACGAGTTTTGATAAAATGGCGCCACTTTAATACATCCAGTTAATATATCCAATAACTTCAGTCCACCTGATGGTAATTGGCTACTGTGGTCCATGAACACCTGCAACCTACTTCAAACAAAGAAGGTCACAGATGCGTTATCACATCTGAGGACTAATATTAAATGCCAGTGATTATGCGGCAAAAGTTGGTATCATCATAATCATTACAGCCTTTCACAAGTCCACTGCTGAACATAGGCCTCCCCCAAGGAATGCCACAAAGTACGGTCCTGAGCCACCTGCATCCTTCCTGCATGTCTTACCAGCTCGGCACTCCATCCAGTGGGGGTCATCCTACACTTCGCCTACCAATAGGAGGCTGCCCATGCGCAATATACCCTCCATGAGCAATGAAGTTGGTAAGAGGGGTATAAATACCTAATATATATATATATATATATATATATATATATATATATACTTTTTTTGTGATGTACCATTTATATCTTGTGTATTTTATTTTAATGTATTACAATTTTTTTTTGTTATTTTAATTTAGTATTCGCATATTAACTTTTTATTACACCTACTTCATTCTATTTCTGTATCATCCCAAGGTAGACTGGTATAGAATGCCTTAGGCATTAAGTCCGCCTATATATCACGTGTGTATATGAAGTTTTAAATAAATAAAAAAAACATTTTTAAAGGTTGAAAATAAATTTATTTTATTTGGAATTTACTGTTACGGAAGACAACGTGTTTAGTTTATCTGAAACAAAAAAGAATGTGCCGACTGTGTCATTTGCTAGCACGTCGTAAAAGGCGACTGATGGGGTATACGGTATAGGGTTTGTGATCATGTAGGCGATGGGATTACTTCTTCCGCAATTTCCACCTAAACTACTTTTTTTTAATTAAACGTGGTCGCAGTAGTTACATTGTAACTTTGTTATAAATAAATGTTTTGTAACATAAAATTTCAGATATTTTATAGCGTTTACGTGATCTGTTTAATTTTTTCATGTTTGAACGTCCACGCAATCCTAAACTAACACTTAAGCCTGATTTATGAGCTAACGTTTATAGAAACATTGACGTAATTTTTGTGAAAGCCAACGATAAGTTAGTATTTAAAACGGTTGAAATGGATAAATGAAGACAATACAACTATGATAAAAAGGCAAAATGAAATAAAAATCCAATTTATTGTTGTGAACGCTTATAATTATTTTAGGCTACCGTCGGAGTAGGTGATCCTTTTATTTAATATTGACGCTAAGCGATGACAATGAGGGCATCCACGCCTTTTTCTACCACCAGGGCGGCGCCACTTAAAAGTGAGGTATAATATTTGACAGATATCATAGGCAGAAGTTAATTTGTTCGGAAAATGTAAAGTGTAAAATGTTTCTTTCTGTGGTATTTATCTATATTTTATATTAATAACATTAAAAATAAATAAACCAAACCACAGATATTCATAAAAGTAGAAAAATTTGCAACAATTAAAAAGCAAACAGCTGAGATTTTGGTTTGTGTATTAATATACTACTTTTGAAACTGATAAACTGTAACCTAGGTGTTGCCCCCCCCCCCCCTCCCTAAACTGGTTCCCGCATATTCGTGGCAAAATAACTAAGTAGCCAAGGCTTGGTCACCCACGGTAAACAAAGAGGAACTCACTTAGTGGGCTGTGGCGAGAGAGGTGTCGCCTCCCCCTACCACTGCCGCCAAAGTGGAGTCGGGGGGGGAAGAAGAGTGTTGGTGCTTTCGTGCGCTCGTTTTTCCTGGGCCCATGGTCTCCCCGTATCTGACTCGGAAGTGTCCGTTACGCAGGTGGAGTTGGAGACAATGGATGGAGACGCGCCTTGTGTTCCTGGTGCGCCTTATCTAAGAAGTAGTAGGGGCAGGAGAAGTCCTCTCCCGAGTAGTAGGGGCAGGAGAAGTCCTCTCATGAGGCAACCGGTGCTCGTGGAGGCCGCAGACGTGTGCAAAATCTTTCCCGTGCCCAAGCCAATATCCGGTCAAGGTGTAACACTATGGGGTTTTAGTCGGTGCGAATTCCGACATAACCCATCCTTGCCTCCGCGAGGCGTGAATGTGTAGGCATATCCCCATGTAAAAAATATTGGGCACATTTAATATATACATATAATATGTACATATAATATAAAGTCAGCAAATACTAATGAAAAGGATTTTTCCTTCTCTAAAAGAGCAGGGAAAATCCGCCTTTTCATTAGTATATTACTTTCAATTAGTACACTTCCAGGAATGAGAGGAGACCTACGCCCGGTAGTTGGAAGGTCACTATAGATAATACACTAAGACTACTTTTATTTAAATAACATAAACTGGATACTCTAAACAATGACAGCTTCATAAATAAATGTGAAAATTTTATAAAAAATATTTTACGAGTTATTTCGTTTAAACGCATTTCCGTAATTTTAAAATGATGCAATCACAACATTTTGAAAGCCATATTGGAATGTGGAGGAGAATTATTAATTGTGTATTTAAATGTAACTCTTATTTTTATTAAAGTTCACAAACATATTGACTCTCATTTATTGTGGTCAGAAAAATAAAAAAGCGACTAGACGCCTATTGTATTATAAATAAATTTTATAGAATTGAGAAACGTTTATTTTATTTTTTATAAATTTATTTTTATAGATTTTACAGAAATAAGAAACATTTATTTTAGAAACGAATTATATGACACTACGGGCAATTGAAATACTTACACTAATAGTCAAAACAAACATTTCTATATAAACTGTATAAGAATATAGTGTAATGACGTCATAATTTTCTAAGTCAAATTATCATCTTATTAATATATTTTTTTTTAATCCTAAAAATCTTATTTAATTTAAAATCAAGTTTAAAAATCGCTGAAGTCTTAAGACACAACAAAAAGTAGAAAGTTTAAATTATATGACGTAGTAATTTGTTAATTAATGATGGTAACAAATTCCCAAATCAAGTTAAAAAGCTGCCTTCAAATTATCTATCTTCCTTTAAATTTTGTTAATTTCTTAATGTTTATGTTCTAAACAGAACCCGAATATTATTTACGGCACCGTATAGCTTATCAGATTACAGTTGGATACTCGCAATACCTTAAGAGATTATCCGCAGTAGAACCAGAGTAACCGACAAGCCCAACGGTATAGTAAGCTGAAGTGGCAATAGGGCGGCCATATAGCTCGAAGAACCGACAACCGATGGGGAAGCATGATTCTCGAGTGACAGCCTCGTACCGATAGGCGAAGTGTGGGGTAAAAAATTCAGGAAATCCATGGATGCAAATAGCTCAGGACCTTGCTCTTTGCATTGTTTGGGGGAGGCTTTACCTTCAGCAGTGGACTTGTAAAGGGCTGTAGTGATGATGATGATGATGATGATTCGCAACCTTTATCAGGTTATAGGATTCCTTTTTTGCCTAAGAATGTCTCTGGGTCATTGCCTCTCTATTATTTCTGTAGTCAGCATACCTGGTACCTGGTAGTTCCTAATAAACTTGTGACAGTAGCTTAATAGTTAATAGTAAGATACGGACTGCGAAATTCAAAAGTCGTGGATTCGAATCCATCATTCGACTATTGTAGGAAACCACTCCTAACAAAATGATTTCAGTTTATTTGGAATGGTTAAGGGGAATATTAGTATTATTTAGAGCACTGTTAGTATTCTTAATCTATGCAAATAAATAAAATTGAAGTGTCTGTTTGCAATGTAAAAATAATAGCTTTTTATTAAATGCATATGAAATTATATACGGTATTTATAACAAAACACAATTTTTTTAAATTTTTGTCCGTCTGTATGTCTGTCTGTTTGTTCTGGATAATATCCTAAACTACTGGACCGATTTTGACGAAACTTGCACTCGTAGATAGCTGATGTTATAAGGAGTAACTTAGGCTAATTTTATTTAAGAAAAAGAATTAGGTTTCCGCTCGGAAAACGGAAAACCCATGAAATCCAATCGTAATAAATTACACGCGGGCGAAGTCGCGGGGAACAGCTAGTTCTTAAATAAAACTCGTGCACTCATTGGTATGATCCTGTTCAAATGGTGGAAGGGCCAGTACACTTATAGGCAGTAATAGTAGTACTAGGCCAGAAGCCTAGATGGTAGAATTCCTGCTTTCTTTCCTGCCCATGAGACTGGTTGGTACCAGCCTCTTACTTATTTCGGCCCCAAAATTGCAAGCACTGCTATGTTGGGTATATTTGGAAAAAAAATTCTGAAATGGTACCAACGCATCTGACCGTATTTGCCTTAATTTTGGTTCCAGGCATTAGCTGTCACTTACTATCAGGCAGGCTGTTAGTCATTGTACAAAGGCAACTAATTTGCTGATCGTCACATATGTATCAAATACCTCCATACGATCGTAATACTTGACTTACATTATACTGTATCTATATATAAAAATCAATTGCTGTCTGTTAGTCTCGTTAAAACTCGAAAACGGTTTGACCGATTTTCATGTTTTTTGATGAATTTTTTTGTGTGTGTTCAAACGAGTCCTAGACGGTTTAGATTCACATTTGGACTCGATAGGTGGAATAGTTGTCGAGATCCAGAAATTACCCGTGCGAAGCCGGGGCGGATCGCTAGTTATAAATAAAAATTAATAACAACAATTTCAAGCTCATATATAAGTCAAAATGATATATTAAAGGAGCACCGGTTTACAAAACTAGTCCTATGCAGAAAGGAACCGACAAGAAACCATGAGGTATACACCTATATTTAAAATAAAATAGACCACTAGTTGTAGGACACGTTTTCTGCCCTAGATCTTTCTATGTGTGTAGGAGGGTACCTATTTCTGCTGCCAGATAGCAGTTTTTTTTATTTTGCTTGGTATCGAATTAGTAAGCACCGTGTAAGGGTTCACAAAGACTGCTGATGTTTAATCTGCTCTATATTGATTTCAACGTTGGACATTTTCAACTAGGTATGCATGACACGTTGACAAGTTAAAAAAGTAAACTCTGGATTTGTGTTCTCGTGACTGCGTAAGAGAATTTATATAACAATCAGAGTTTTTTTATAGGATAGGGTGACAAACGAGCACACAGTCCACCTGATGGTAAGTGGTTGCTGTGGCCCATAGACATCTACATCTATCCTCGGTTACGAATCAAAATGCAGATGCGTTGTCACTCGTGAGGACTAAGACGGAATGCCTCGTTTCCAGTAAAAAAGGTCTCCGGATCTCTACGCTCACCATACGAAACACAGCAGTGTTAAGCTACAATTTTACGCTGGTATTCTGTGAGAGCGTGGTCCTTCCTCGATCAAGCCGATCCATTCGTGCTACAACTATACCAGTAATATAGCTGCAGCATGGCTCTACCACGTATAAAAGTAAAATGCAGTGCATTCTTTGTTGTGTTTCGGTCTGAGTCTGATGGGTATGGAAAGTCAGATTAATCAGATTGTATATCCTGTAAGTATAAGGCGTTCAATCTTAATGCACAAGAGTAGTAATGTACCTGTAGCCTTTTTTGGTCTTCGTATGTGCTGCAGTAGCCACTTACCATCAGGTGGTATATTAGTTCGCTTATAATTATATATAAGTATTTCTTTTTTCTTTTTCAAAATAATTTTACAACTTAATTTTATATCGTTAAATAATATAATAAAGAGAATATTTAGTTAACGGTGTTAGACATTCCTCGAAGCTATTATATGTAGCTAAATAGATTTTATTTAAGACAATGGACGTAAATAAGTCGGTGGTTGTAGTATTTACAAATATTAATGGCTTATTCTATTTAATAAAAAAAATGTAAGGGCAAGTTGTGATAGCCAAATGTTATAAACCATTAACACCGTTAACGTCCACTGCCCCAGTCCTTTGCGCAAAATAAAACTCTTTTCAACTATCCTTTTCACATTTCACATAATAATAAAGGCAGGCTTTTTCCCCCGCTTAAATTTTCAGTGATGGAAATAAACCCTTGTAATGGAACTCTAATTTACACAACTTCTTGTTATTCCTTGAACCATAAAATGAGCGGTATTTTTGTTAGATTTTATTACATTCCTAAATTACCGTTACCGTTACAGCCTATTAAAGTCCACTGCTGAACGTGGGCTTCCCCCATAGATTCCCTGATAGGAGGGATATTTTCCATAGTTGCCACGCTTGGCATGCGGGTTGGCAACCGCAGTTTTTATTTATATTTTTAGTCGTTATTAGGAAGACGCTGCTGCCCATCTCCTTATTTGTTTCCCTCTTACGACACACTCGGTATGATATGGTGTAGTGTGTAATCTTACACCGCCACTATACTGTAATAAGTAATAATATTTATAGATACATACAAAGTTTTAGTAATTAGTACTATTAGTATTTGAAAACTTTTTTAAATATGTATTGAAATGACCTTAGAGCAGTGATGGGCAAAGTAAGGCCCGCGGGCCACCTCCGGCCCGCGAAAGCATTTAATCCGGCCCGCCGACCGTCTTTCGACATGTCCCGCGATAATTATATTTTGACGGTCCAGAAATATAATGTAGGTAGATTCTATTTAGTAGAATAATATATATAGAATATAGAATAAAAGTAAAGGAGCCAGCTAGACTAGCCGCGTAGTTCATGTGTTGCGGGTCGCGGGGCACTAAAGCTGAATTCCCAAAGATGATTGCTCATGCCCAGAAAATTATGGCGATATTTGCGTCGTCTTATGTGTGCGAACAGACTTTTTCGACCATGAAATTGCGGAAAAACTCAATCAGAAACCGACTTACTGATGAACAACTATTCGCGCTTTTGAAAGTTACTTCGTCACAGCTCGAACCTGATGTGGCGGCGCTGTCGTCGCGTCACAAGCGAAACACATCGAAGCCTAAATCGCGCTAACAAAGTTCCGAAATTAAAAGCAATATATATAGAATAGCTCCGAACTTTCCACTCCGAGCGTTGGCCGCTCCCCGGGCAGAACACCTTGCCCGGCGGGAGATCTCCGCTTTTCCTTCCAACGGCTACAGTGGTGACCACCCGACGTGATATGAACACGCAACCTATAATCTTCGGAAACTACAACTTCAAACCTTTGTCATCATCCTCAAGTACCCCATTCATTCACTCCCGAGCAGATATTGTCTGCAGTCTTCACATTCTGTAAGCCTTTACAAAGGTTCATCGCAGCACTCGAATAATAATGCTTGATGTTCCTTCAAGCTACTCTCTGCGCTACAGTGTTCGGCACGGCTCTGAGCCTTACTGCTCGCCTCTGCTTCACGGCACTCTCGCAGGTTACTTGCCTTCTTCTCGACTCACCGCAGACTACAAGGCATTCCCTGGAACTTGCAAATTCGTCGACATCTGGACTGCACTATCGACCTCCGGTCTGAGCAGAGGGGTGATGTGGCGGCGCTGTCGTCGCACCACAAGCGAGACACATCGAGCCTAAATCGCGCTAACAAAGTTCCGAAATTAAAAGCAATATATATAGAATAGTTCCGAACTCACCACTCGGAGCGTTGGCCGCTCCCCGGGCAGAACACCTTGCCCGGAGGGAGATCTATCCTTTTCCTTCCACCGGCTACAGTGGTGACCACCCGACGTGATTATGGCAAATCAAAAGCAATTTCATATGTCTCACACGCCTACCATGGCAGGGTCTTCAAATAAAAGTTAAATTGTAATTTTTAACATTTGTGTAAGCGTGTAATGCTGTAATGTTTTTATATGATTAAAGTTTCAACACAAAATGCATTTTTCTTATAATTCTGGCCCTCCTATGAAATTTTTTAAACTTTCTGACTCCCATTAAAAAAGTTTGCACACCACTGCCTTAGAGAAATAACATAAATACGTATCTATACAGAGAACCTACCATTGTACATAAATTGAGTCAATATACTTGCCTTGATTATTCTAATTTAATTTGCAAATAAGGCAAAAAGAAACTATTGAAATCTATTGAAGATTGTTGCGTGTAATTCATGCGTGAAAATAGAAATGTCAAGTGGTCATCTTTGGTCTCTTTATACAATGCCAAATATTAGAGTAAGTACACTCGTATTTTCTGATTTAGGTACTAGCAAAATGACATCCTAAGTTAGTATTATTATGTGTGACTTTACAAGACATGACGTCTTTAATATAAAGTGATTTCGTTCGCAATGTTAGCAACATTTGACATCGATAGTAGGTACTCGTTTTTCTGCCGACTTCCAAAAAGGAGACGGTACTCAATTCGACTGTATGTTTCTTTAATGTGTGTGTTACTTCATAACTTTTTACTGGATCAAACGGTTTCGATGATTCTTTTTTATTTGAAAGGTGGTACTTCTCGTCACATATGAATTTGATCAAGGTTAGACCAATAGTTTTTGAGTTATTCTTAATAACTTATATTGAAATCGGCTCTACAACATTTTTAATTTTAAATTATGTTTAGATGCTGACTAACAATCCGCCCCGGTTTTGCAATACTTTTCTAGATCTCGACAACAGCGCCACTTACCGAGTCCAATTGTGAGTATGTGTTCATCAAGATCGGTCCGGATGTTCACGAATGATCTTTCATATATGCGTCACTGATTTTTATTTATATAAATTTACCACTTGCTTAGCGGAAAATGAAATCATCGAATATATTCAACAAAGCTTTATCTGCTTGTATGAAAATATTTCGAAATCATAAAGTTAAGGCATCATCACGATAATGCCATGTAGCCGCCGCGTAAAAAAATCCGCTACCTTCCACAAAATAATATATTACTTAGAAGCCCTAAGACCGCATACCATCCCGTAAGTAACGTGAAAGATGACGGAGGGAAATGAAACAGCAGATAGGCAACAGTATCTTCCGGATAACAACTCAAAATTATAAAAAAATGCCCTTGCCAACCCACTTGCTAAGAGAGGAAACTATGGCAAATATTCCCCCTACGTTTGTCCCCGTACGCAGTGGACTATTGATAGTCTGTAATTAATAATAATAATAATATTTTTATTCAGACTCAGTCCATAGAGATGTTAGTATAATAACAATAATAATAATAATAAATTCTTGCGAATAAGCCTGATATTGTGCTGATGGACCGGGCACAGTCAAGGATATTTTTGGTCGACATTACCATTTCTTATGACGAGAACCTCGTGAAAGTCGAAACAGATAAGCTGACAAAATATCTGGACCTGGCTCACGAGGTGACCGACATGTGGGATAGTCTGCCCGCCGAAATTATTCCTGTGGTCGTTTCTGCGAACGGGTTTATCCTAGTCAGCCTCTCGGGTCATCTCAGGCGACTGGGACTCCGTGACGGACCGCTCCAAGCTAAAATGCAGAGGGCGGTGCTCCTCGATACCGCCCGCATCGTCCGCCGGTTTCTTTCCCTTTCCCCCTAACCCTCAGCCGTTTGGTCTCCCCTGCTGAGGGCTTCCATCTGGTTTTGTTTTTATTTATTTATGTATTTTTATGTATTTAGTTATTTTTATTGATTTTTATGTATGTTTATCATTTTCATTTACAATTATATATTTATACAGCTCAACCAGATGAGAAAACTTTACAAATACCCCATAATAATAATAATATAGATACTAATATAGATAATAAAATATAGATACCCCACATAATAATAATAAAAAAACTTAAGACTAGTGTGAGTATTTAACTTCTTTTTCTTTATATTCTTAAATTCACAAATTAACCATCTCGCGTACGTTACATATATTTCAATTATTTAATTTTACATGTAAACTTAACCAGTGTCTCATAATGGCCGAGTCCCACCTATCAGCAAGTGTGGTAAGGATGCTGTTGGTAGAGTTATGCAGACGACTCAGTAACGAAGCAGACCTTTTACGAATAACGTCATGAAAGCCATCCATGTGTGCCTCAGCGAACATGGCAGAGGCACTACAATAACGCGGCGATCCCAACAGCACCCTGAACGCATTATTATATTGAACATTATTTTATTGGACATTATTATATTAATGAATGAATGATGCATAATATCTCGAAGGACTAGGAAGGAAAACGGGTAATATATTCGTAATTAATTTATTGATATTAGTGATCTAGCGACAAAAGAGAAGGCAGAACGCGGTCGTGGCACTGTTATTGTATTATCGTAGCAGTGCCCTCTGTGTACGTTCCGTAAAGCAAACCCAGTGTCGATTAAACAAACACGGTTATTATTAACTGCGGAACCCATAATAAGTCTAAGCATAATTTGGCAGAAATATACTGGCTGAATTGAAATAGATCTCAAAGAGAACTTTTCACGATATATTTTGAATTATACAACGATAATACGAAATTCCGCATTGTTAAAATATATTTTTATTGTAAGATGTCAGAGGAAGTTTCCATAAACTTACATTGATATAAATAAGTACTACGGACCGAATTAATAAAAATCCTATAAAGGATCGGATTAATAAAAATCCTTAATTTCACTAAGTAATAGACTAAATGAATTTATGAACGACGTTCTTTGTTTCGCTAATGGCACATAAATAGAGATATCTATAGAATGGAAAAAACGGCAACAACGTTGTGAAAGAAAGAAGGTGAGAACAATATAGCTATCTTATTTTGTATTATGTATAACGTCATAATGTATAAAGAGTTCAGCTATAAGAATTTTGTTCTTATTTTAGGATTCTTTCTATGTTGGTAAATACTCTGAAAAAAATTACAAATAAGAACCTATAAGGCTAAATTGATAACGCATTTTTAGCCTCACTAAAATTTAATATTCACTTCTAATTAGGTAAAATTGTATTTTCCTTAAATTTAAATTAGTCCTCCACTTCTGATCAGATTAAAAATTTCATTCCTTATTCAAAATATTACATAAATACGATATCGTTTAATACATACTCTAACAAATTGTATAGAATTAAACCCACATTACAATGCAACATGATATTGATTGTTGCTTTCTCGTTGTTGAAACGAATTTCGATACAGTGCATCATGTATTTAAAATAGTAATATTTAAGAAAACTATAAGTTACACCGCAACATACACTTGGTCATCTTGTAACAATATAGTTTTACGATATACTACTTGTTTACGTACTTTTGATACATTGTCCTATGAGGTTTAGTATAATTTTAAAATTCATGATCATATATCGGCTTATACTCGTAAGTAGGAATATTTTCTAATCAACGTACTTTTTTTTTTTAAATAAAGTAAATTTTATATCATAAATACATGCTGTTCAACACATAATTTTCACGGCTAGGCAGCATAATTATAAATTTACATTCGTCAATGGTTTTCCCTAGCGCGGATATTTGCAGCTGACAAACAAGTCTATTATTCTTAATTCTACGTTACTGCAGCCCACCTTCAACCGGCTTAAAAATATAAGGACACAGATGCGTTGTCACGGCCGAGCAATAAAGAAAATTTCTCACAGCCTGTATTTAAATTGGTTAATTAATAATTATAAAGATAAATTTTAAATATTTTTGATTTATTTCTTTATTTCTTCTTCTTCGGTGGTCTGGAAAAGATTGCTATGTAGCAATAAAACCGCCCTTTGTATATATATCCCTCAATAGTTGTTTATTTTTTATTTTTTAATATTTTTAACTTTTCTTGGTGTACAATAAAGAGTATTGTATTGTATTTTAAAGTATATCAAAAAATTTTAAATTAAATTACAAAACCGTGTCGATGTTACAAAGATATCGCTTTTGCTGCCTTAGTCTTTTAACAGTACTCGATAGTAAGTCCTGTGAAACGAAATCCTATATCAAAAGTACTAACAAGTATTTTTATAAATTAAAAAAAAACTAATTTTACGGATTTTATCGCGTATATCGCGTAATATACGCGATAAAATCCGTAAAATTAGTTTTATTTAAAAATGTGTAGTGTTCGCGTAAATATATATAAAAAAAAGTATTTTTCTTCAAAACACGAGTCATTATATTGGAATAGAACTAAAAAATAAAAATAACTACAAGGAAACAGGAGCTACTGATGAAGCTCAGCTAAATTAGCATACTGAAGTAGCAGCTTGTCATATTTACCAAAGGATCAATAACCGTTTGAGTTGACATGTCCTAGATTGAATTACAAAAACGGGATGCGAAGAGCCGAGGATTGCTTTTATAGGCACGTCTTTGCTTTATACAAAATTGGATCGATAACTTCACAAAGGTTTTGAATGTTGATTTTATTTTAATGAGATTTCAAATTAAAATTTTACTGACACTTTTAATTAATGTTGTGGTTATAAATTAAAAGTATCAGTTCTGTTTAATGAGAAATTGCGCGTAATTGTAGAAATTCAACTTGGAGCAGTGATGGACAAACTGCTGGCATATTTTCATAAGTTAATTGCTAGCAGATTGTCTCGTCACAGTGTTACTCAAAGAGCTTTTATCGCTGCAAATATTCTCTCTGAACCGCGTAAAAATTCTGAAAAGATGGCACGTGACCAGATTAAATGACTTTGGTTCATACGCAGATATGGCAACGTTGGCATCTTCTTACCACAAGAGTCACTCTATAAGGACCGGGTTGATACTGACGCGTTGTTAAGAAATGATTTTGTATATCTACCACTAGCTGTAGGGAAACAAATGATAAAGAAAATGATAAATGACTGTATAAAGTGTTGACGTTTCGTTAATAATTAAATATATGAAGTTAAAAATTTGGTGAGGTTATGCTGACATCTGATTCGAGAATATATACACTGTAGTTTCATGCCTACAAGTTTACATACATATACATATGTTGAACGTGTACTTGGCGTGAGACACTACAGTGTCTCCGGATAGCGACGCAGAATTTTTTGCTGGTTTCAATGATGTATATAACTCAATATCGTTCAGCATATTGCTTGGTAATTATTGCCTTACAAGCGTCGAGGTGTATTTTAGCTCTATCATATCGTATATATATATATATATATATATATATATATATATATATAGTCGAGTCATAAGTTCTGTCAAAAACTTTTTATTAAATTAATGACACGCTTTTTGTTAATTATATAGAAATTTTATATGAAACGAAAGGCAATTTAATTTAGAATATAACTTTATTTACATTATTCAAAATGCCCTCCACCATTTTGAATACATGCCCTTAATCGACGCAGCCAATTATCAATAGCAGCACGCACCACAACAACAAAAATATTACGATGAGACCTTTATAATACTAACCTGAACATATGAAATATTTTACCAATATCTGAAAATATATTTTTATTTCACAAACGTGTATTTTTCCTCGCAACGTCCCGTCTTTGACGGTCCATAAAACATATCAACGATTACTAATAAAAAACAAAAGATCGAAAATACTTTTACTGTGTTTTCACATCAAAAATATATGTGGCAAAAACATGTGTGAATTCTACAAAAATAACCATGTATTTTAGAGTGTAATAATACACTTCTTTTTGTAGAATTCATTTGACTATTTTACCCCACGAATTTATTCCGTACTTAATATATGGTGGGTTATTGATAGTTTTTAACTTTTACTTTTTTAATACAATAAATATTGAGACTGATGAGTGAACCTGTGATTAGTTTTGCGGATAAAGTTTAAAATAAAACTATCCCCATTACGTGGTGATAAATTTTATCACAAAATAAATACAAAATTACTCACGTGTGCAATGTCTTGGTTCGTCGGAAGAATCGCCACAATCATTCGTACTATCGCAAAATCTATTTATCGGTATACATTTTTTATTTGCACAATGATATTCGGATATCCGGCATCTAGAATCATTTCCATGTAGAACTGGCAATATTTCTGGTTCTGGAATTTCATTATTCACGTATGGCTTGTCTCTTTGGTAGACGTATTGAGGAGCGTCTGTCACGAAGTCGCAGTCAGTAAACTTGATTAGTGTAAAGATGAAAATACCGACTTTCAGACGTATGTTACTGGAACCTGCAACAAATTAATAAGGTGTTGAATAAATTTAATCGTAAGAATTATAACTATGTAACTATTATATTTAAAAAAAATGTTAATGCGCAGAAATTATAATAGTGCCACAAGTGCAAACAAAGAGCCGCTCGTACTAAAGACACCAACCTACTACTACTTTCACTTCATCATTGGTATAGTGAGCATAGCAATACTACTAGTCATCATCATCATCATCATCATTACAGCCCTTCATAAGTCCACTGCTGAACATAGGCCTCCCCCAAAGAATGCCACAAAGCACGGTCCTGAGCCACCTGCATCCATCAACTTCCTGCATATCTTACCAGGTTATACTACTGGTCATGTAAGCCGAATTCGAATCACGCATTGGTTGGATCAAAAATCAGTTATTGGGTTTATCAATTAAGAAATTGCCAGTAGCATCCCAGAGTCAGGAAATTGACAGTATTTTACCTCCGTGCTTCGTAAAACACGTTAAATCTGCAATCTGTCTCCTGTCGTGACAGATTGCAGACTTATCGAACTTTTTTTATAGGATAGGGTGACAAACGAACACACAGTCCGCCTGATGGTAAGTGGTTGATGTGACCCATAGCCACATCTATCCTCAATAAAGAATCAAAATTCGGATGCGTTGTAACCCGTGAGAGCTAAGATGGAATGTATCTTTTCCAGTAAAAAGGGTCGCCGGTTCTCTACACTCAACATAAGAAACACAGCAGTGTTAAGCTGCTATTTTACGCTGGTATTCTGTGAGTGTGACTATGGTGATGGGAGAATAAAACAAGCACCTATGCTTGCGCACATACTCGTGTACTATAATTCTGTTCTGTGCAGATGGCTAGTCTCGATTGATACTGGCCACCTGACCGAAATTTGATCTGAAGGACATTACAAACCTACTCGTGTTCTAAATAATGCTTATGCGATTAAATAGGACGTCAATAAAGACACTGTTTCAGGACACAGAGACACGAAAACCAGGAATTTGTATTTTAGCACAAAAATTGACCCCAACTAGATTTCGAAACTTGTACGCGTGACATAATAACCCAACTATGTCACGACATAACTTGAACAACGCTAAACTCCTAAAATTTAGATATTTCGTGTTGATATCTCAGTGCGCCATAGGCTAACAAGCCACCACGCCTATTTAATATACATATATGTTCTAAATTCAACTAAACGTCTCTCATTTTTATTTTCTGAAAACCTTATTTTTATTTTAAAAACCGATTAAAAATATATCGGACGAATAAAAATAAATAAACTATACGAAAATCGTATAAATCGTACACCAAGTTACGGGCTTTATTCATAAATCCCGCTCAATTTAATTATTTCAAAGATTTTTCATATTCACATTCACATTTTTTATCACTATTCATATTGGGCATTATGAATAATGAAACAAAAATTATATATATATATATATATAAATTTATATATATATATATATATATATATATATATATATATATATATATATATATATATATAAATATACTCTATAGCTAGTGGCAGATACACATGGATATAAAAGACGATATCCTGCGTAACTCACTCATTTATAAACGTACAGCCCAAATCGACTATCCAAATGTCTGTCCAAATTCTAAACTGTCCAAATGTTCCAGGCAGACTTCCACTAAGGAATGATTTTTGAAAATTTATCACCTAAGGGGGTAAAATACTGTGTTACAGTTTGAATGAAACCTTATATTTTACGGGATCATGGACTCAAAATATTTTTTGCCCCTATTCAATTTTTTTCTGGATAACAAAATTTATTTCATTTGTAAACTGATGTACTTTTCAATTAAATAATTAATTATTCCATAAATTACTCTCAAATTTTTAATATGAGCATGAGAAGTATGAATAGAAAATATTGTATTTAAATGCACACCACATACCACTGAAGAAGAGTGAAATTAGGACAACAGTTTTCTTTTATAACCTACGTTGCCTAACTTCCACTAAGAAAGGATTTTGGAGAAATTGAAGCCCTTAGAGGATAAAATATAATATTATATATATATATATATATATATATATATATTTAATTTACAGGGCAGAGAAACATTATTAAATTATTTTTGTAACATGAAATTGATACAAATACTTTTGGATTAAAGTAATTAAAAAGGTTTATTTATTTTCCAAAAATCTGACCCTAGTGTAAGTCTAGAGTACAAAGTTTGCATGGATAACATTTTTTTAGGAATTAACATGCAAGGTGACGGGGATATAGATTTAAAACTCGTAATTTATAACTTAAATTGTATGGCATCGCAATATATTTATGAAAATGTAACTATTAATATAGCTATTTATGTTTCATATATGTACATAAAACATAAATAACTCTGATAAGAATAAAGATGTTCATACTTTAAACACTAGGAACAAACATAAGTTTGTAATACCAGTTACTAGACTCCACAGAATTAATAATTCATTTATGGGGCAATGAATACGCTTTTACAACCAAATCCCAAGAAATGTACAAAACTTGTCAATAAACAAGTTTAAATTATTTATTAAAGAAAAATTGTACAAAAAGGTTATTATAATATCAATTAATACATAAGTAAAAAAACCTCTGGGATGAGGTGATCGTCACCATGCTGCTTCTATTGAAACTCATTTAAAATTTGTACAACCAAAAAACAAAATTATTGCGAAGTGAAATATGTTTAAAAAGGTCCCGCTGGGTTTCTTGCTGGTTCTTCCCAGGACAGAGGTATTTTCCCAACCAGTTGGAAATAAAAAATGACGTTCAATAAGTATTATGTAATAATCTACATTGAATAAAAAATATTCTATTCTATTCTATAACTTATTAAATATAATCCTTCAAAATTTTAAATTAGTAATATTGCTACTTTAAGTATTTTAAGCGCTGCATACTTTTTAATTTTTTTATTGCTTCTGATACACCCATTAATAATATCCTCTATGCTTAATTTTAGCCTATTCATGGCGGCAAGCTTCAAAGGAGACTAGCCATCTGGGCAGCACATTGATATTATGTGTACGTACCTTCAGTAGTTATAGTTTTAGGACAGGATTATAGAGCATGAGTGTGTGCGCAAGCACAAAAGCACTCTCTATTCCTTAAATCACTTGCACAGGATAGCAATCATATACAAATAGAGACAGATCTGACGCAGTACTAACGATATTACGTGCGTTTCAAGACAATTTTATGACGGCCATGATATTTTTTCTATATGGTGCCTCATTTCTTTATAGGATAAGGGTGACAAGCGAGCACACAGTCCACCTGATGGTAAGTGGTTGCTGTGGTTGGCTACATCTATCATCGTTTGCGAATCAAAATGGAGATGCGTTCAGCCGTGACGACTAAGACGGAATGTCTCTGTTCCAGTAAAAAGGGTCTTTGGTTTTCTACACTCACCGTATGAAACACAGCAGCATTAAGTTTCTGCTTTACGCTGGTATTCTGTGAGAGCGTGGTCATACCCCAGTCGAGCCGACTAATTTGTGCTACAACTATACATATAGCTGCCGCATAGCTCTACCACGTTCAAAATACTGTAGTACCTACGAAATGGGGCCTGCTTATACAAGCGGTATAATTAACCACTTGGATCAGTCTACCTTCTTGTAAAACGTTTTAAAGTAGTTTTCTGGCTAACATAATACATAAAAATGAGGCTTTAGAATGTAAGTGAAATTGAGTAATTTTTTGAGGACTTTAAAGCGTCTGCAAAGCGATACTGCTGACTGAATATGTCTGGGAGTATTGATGACTAATTTTTAACGATATTATCTATTATATACGTAAAAATCAACTGGAAGAATTAACGTGAGGAGAGCAATGTTTTTAAGTATCTTGATTACCTGAACCTAGGCCCTCTAGCCAAGCTAGCAGTTAGGCATGCGATCATAGTACATACTAACACTACTGAATTTTACACATTGGGTTCGTCAGAAAATAAGTGACCTCTGGTGGCCCTGGGATCTTGGACTAACTTGCTTTAAGTGTTACTTGTTACATTCTGATTATTTCAGCATAAAGACAGACTGAACTTGAAAATATAAAATAAATCCGATCGGTCTTTTATTGGAAATATAAATTTCGAATATGATTTATTATTAAAAAATTCAAGAAAGATTTTGTTTATTTTTTAACAACTTTGTTTGTTAAAAAATAAACAATTGAATTATCAATATAGTATTATTATGTCACTTAATATATATTAAATTATTGAGTAAAAGGACATGTTATGTACCTGAATATAAAAAGTATTCAATATATAAAATTCACAGATACGAAATTAACTTAATGTTATGCCAACTGTTTGTTGTATATGTAAATTATTTTGGAGCCATGGATATCCACAATGGATACCGTATCTTTTTTCATTTAACAATTTCAGTGCTCAATTAAATACACCACTTTCCTTGGTTATGAACATTCCGTGCAAGTTTTCATGAATTTATTATAAAGGCAGACATTCCACTGGGTAGCACACAAAGCAAATATTTCAGACCCAGTCATTTAGGTCAATGCCACGCATAAATTTCAAAGCCGTGTACGGTGCTTGATTTTTAAAACAATACTTTTGGAAAGCATTTTACATTAACATTACATTAGGATAAATATAGTAATGTATAAACCATCACTGCATGTATTTCAAGTTCTTTATAAAAACATTACATAAGGCAGAAAGCAAAACATTTTAAATTGTCATTCTCGGGGATCCATCATAGTCTTATTTGAAAGAATAACAGTGATTTAAACACGTTGTTACAAAATTTGACAGCCCATAATAATTCCAGCCGAGCCGTGGTAGCCCTGGGGCTAAGCGATCGCCGCAAAACGCAAGCGACTCGGGTTCGAAACAACAATTTAAGTACTAATTTACCACGAAGCAGTGAAGCAAAACATTGTGAGGAAACCTACATGTGTAAGAAGTTAAAAAAAATCATAGGCATGTGAATACCACTTCATTCCTTTTCATGTAATCACACGCATTGGGGCAGAGTGGCTTCTGCCCAGCTGTGACGCGTATATGTAGAAGGCTGTAACCTCACCTTAACTTTACACAATAAATGTAATGTAATTATAATATCACCATTCTTTTTCCGAATGGTAAAAGCATAAACGTGTACATTTTTTTGTAATGTAAAATTCATTTCAAGCATGATGTGACGTGAGATGAAGTTTCTAACGACGAACCCAATTTACCGGGATTAAAAAGGTTCTCAAAATGTAGCTGTACTAACGCTATAACCGGAACAAACCTTCATCGAAATGGGAACTATTAAGAATCTTTATTTCAGCCATTAAAAAAAAGTTGAATCTTATTTTACGATAACAAGAGCATATAGTGACAAAAGACTCTATTAAATATTACTTTTTGGAATTAATTATCTTCCTTATCCTTCCTTAACCTATGTACCTATATAATATAGCGCACGGTATGAAAAATAGATGGGTAGTAAAATCAAGCATTAACGAAAAGTGAAGCCGTTATGGTTTTCCTCTGCGTTACATACTCGTGCATCTCATAGCGCGTAATGATGAAAGTCATATATTTTTCTGTAATATAATTATTGTAATGTTTTTTTTTTCATATCAATATTAATAAATATATGGGTTCATTTACTTCCTTTGCGTATTGTATATATTTAAAGACTCCAGTCACACGTCGGAAATGACATATACAATTATTTTTATAGAATTAGGATAAAAACGAGCGCGAAGTCCACATAGTCCGATATTAACATCTATCCTTGATAAAGAATCAAAATACAGATGCGTTATCACCCTGAGCACTAAGACGGAATGTCTCGTTTCCAGTAAAGAGTCTCCGGTTCTCTACATTCACCATACGAAACATAGCAGCGTTGAGCTGCTATTTTACGCTGGTATCCTGTGAGAGCGTGGTATTGTCCCGGTCGAGCAGAACAATTCGTGCTATAATTGTAATACAATGAAAATAAAAATATACCAGAACGACTAGAAGTATTTCCTCTTCAACACAGACCTTTTCGGAATAAAATGAATACGTACTTAACTCAGCCAACTGGAACTACAATAATCAAAAAGTCCTTCAAAGAACCTATACAGAAATAAAGAATGAAATTAAATTGTAACAAAATTGGAAACCGCTTGTAATACCTTACTGGAAGTACTTTACGAGTGTATACAGAAACATCCATAATGATGTAAATATTTTTTTGTCAATATCAAAATTATGGTGCAAATATTTACTTCAAAATACCTCAAATGCAAAAATGTCACAGACAACGTAACTCAAAAGCCAATAGCAATTCAGTTAGACTTAAAATAAATCCTGTCTGATATATTGGAAAATACTTTGGGTATTATAATTAATAGGGACACTTCAGGTTTTACTTGCAAACTTTGAAAGCAGAAACTTGGGATAATTACTTGTGGACTTCGCAAATCCCTTAAGACCTACTGTAACCTCAAATTCTTCACGGCCATTTCTGAAAGGATTTTAGACCATAATTTATTAAAAGAAGTTTTATTCGTTAAAATATACATTTTTAATAACTTTTATCTTTTAAAATATAAATGAAAAATATCAAACCAAAATTTTTAAAATTACTATCTAGACTAAATGAAACTTCAAAATTCAAGTGAAGTAGTGGACTGCCAAATGTACATAGTAAATAAAGTTATTATTGTAGAACCTTAAATAGTTTTAATACATTGTAGTATTTGAATGAGCGACCTTCTTAATCTTTGTTGGTGTTGGTTTGCTTGCTTTTTTTTTCACTAAATAAAGCCTATAGTCCCGTGCTTAATACAGGGTTCGTTCAGAGTTTACCATAAAGAGAAGCCAGTTTCATCATTAGAATTCTGAATATTTTAATCAGATCCACACTCCAACGAGTTTACGGTTGCCTTCATTGCGCTTAATTCGCAAAACCAACTTCTCTAACGTACTTTTACAATAGATATAGCTGGCGGTCTTTTGCTAACTTAACTTATTAATTCTTCATGATATATACAAATTTTATATAATCCCTAGAAGCCCTTTTAACGAGAGTCAACCCCAATTTTGAAAAATTAATAATTTAATTTATTTTGAGATTTTCTTAGACTCTCATGTGAGGATTTAGAGATTTTCGTGTCGTGTGATATGAAACTTCAGAGCATTTATTTTATGATTTTTTAAATAAAAAGTGTGTTTAGGGTAGTTCTAAACAATATCCGCGTGAAATAGCAAATTGATGCTACTGTGTTTCGTATATAAATGAATTATATTCAAAATTTAATAAAAAAACCCGCGAAACCAAAAGAGCTGATGATCTTCAAACGGCTGAACCGATTTTGACAAAACATATCTATAAAATACCGCTAGAAAACCTACTTTTAAATAACAAAAACCTTACCCAAATCGGTTTACCCGTTTAAGAGCTACGGTACCACAAACAGACAGTTACACATAGAGGTCAAAGTTGGGGTTTAAAGTTAAGTGTATCCAAAATCAACATTCATGACTAACAAGCCAAAATACGCCTAGGTATATTTTGGCTCCACCGGGGTTGGACCACGCTCTCACAGAATATCAGCGTAAAATACCAGCTTCATTTCATATGGTAAATGTAGAGAACAGAAAACCCTTTTTACTAGTAACGAGACATTCTATCGTAGTTCTTAAGGGTGATAACATTTTGATTCTTAATTGAGGATAGAGATGTAAGTGTCTATGAGCCACAGCATCTTCTTACCATTAAGTGATCTGTGCTTATTAGTATGAAAAAAGTACATTATCTAAACCCACCATCGCCATTTTACATCGAACGTCTCGGCACACGATTAGATTTTGTCTTTGTTATAGAATATTTATAAAACTATAGTTAAATTTATTTTCAAACTTATCTATTTTCTCAAATTCTCATTAATATCTCTATATTTGTGAGGGAGATTTAAATAATAATACCATAAGCTTTTGGCCAAAAATATTTTAATTTTTGCATACTTATATCTTTATAGCCTTTCTTAAGAATTTTATGTCTAACGATGAGACGTTCGATGTAAAATGGGGATCGTGAATCTAAAATTAGTGATTAATTATAATTAACGTCAATATAATGTGTTTATTATAATAGTTATAACATCAAATACCACATGCTATCCCAATAAAGCGTTTATGAATTTGTATATGTAGAGAGTGTAGCACACAAAGCAAACATTTCAGATCTAGTCAGACATTCGGGTCAATGTCAAATAATATGATTTTATGAAACGTTTCGTAATATATTATGAAACTATTATTGTTTTTATTTAATAGAATAAATATAATATATTATACATAAATAAAAACTAACTACTCAAATATCGAGCTTTTTTGTATTGCCAGACCTTTTTAAATAGGTCAATTCTGTTTTGTGGTCAATCCTCAATTCCTCTGAAATGTCGTAACTACTAATATGCCAATCTTGCTCCAGTTTTTCAAAAATCCCATCGACTTTATCCGTATGAGGGCAACCAGAGCGAGCTGCGTCTTTGACATAAAAATTTCCGGACTGAAAACGCTTGAACCATCTTTGTGCTACTCTTACTGACACTGAATTACGACCATAAACGTCACAATTTTTTTCGCGACTTGAGCCGCATTTTTCCCTTTCTTGTAATAAAACTTCAGAATATATAGAATTTCTTCGTTAGATTCACTTATTTTCATTCATTTTCATTCAGCGGGACAATGTTTTTAATTTTAATTTTACTTTTTCTTAATATCCGTTACGTATTAATATTAAAACCATCCAGATAATAACAGTACAACAGTACATTTTTCTTCAATTTTTTACAAAACAAAATATGAAAAACCTCTGACCTAAACTCTAACCTCTCTGAATAATTAGATCATTTGCAATAACGAGCATTATACAGTACAAAATTATATAATATATATAAAAACGTGAAATAAAATAAAGTACTGCCAATATTTTATATCAATGCTTACCATAAAATCAAATAAACTTCTTAATACGTCTGCATAAAAAATTATTCGATGCATATTACGACTTTATCTATTCATCTATACAAATAAATAAAATTGAAGTGTCTGTTTGTAATGTCAAGATAATAGCTTTTTACTAAATGCATAATATGAAAGTATATACGGTACTTATAATAAAAACACAATTTTAAAATTTTTGTCTGTCTGTTTATTCAGGCTAATCTCCGAAACGGCTAGACAGATTTCGATTGGACTTTCACTGGTAGATAGCCGATATTATAAGGAGTAATTTAGGCTGCTTATATTTTAGATAATAATTAGGGTTTCGCGCAACATAATTAAAACCCTAAATTACACGCGGGCGAAGTCCCGGGACCAACTAGTAACAAATAAATACGTTTCATATAGTCAGTTCTATGAGTAACTAATAGAGCAAGAGCCCGTGAATGCTAGACCTTCTTATTTTATAAAAGCTGAATGTTTCTCAGCACATGTTCCCAACATAGGTAAGAACGATGGGCTACTATGAAGTATGGATCATCGTGACTCTGGCAGGTAACAGGTGGCAAAGATGTATAAAAAACGAGCAAGTTAAATTTTTCAAAGTAATTTTCTTATATTTACTTCAGAATAATATAAGAAATCACGTCATCCGTTGCCAGGTACGTAGTAGTAGTTTGTATCGTGGCAAACCCTTGCCAGACACCCTTAAACGTCATTAAATTGTAACTGTACTTACGTTACACGAAGTTTACTTTTAAATTCAATTTAATACAAAAATCGACATCTCATTAAAATTTTATTATTTATTTATATATGTCTTCATTCGCGATTATAAAAAATGGTTATTACTAGATTCAAAGACATGCAAAATGATTTTATTCATTTACATCATTATAGGCGATATGTTCATTGTCTATTAGTATACTTGCTCTTTTTTCTGTTTCTTTGGCTACCTTTTACCTCCCAAAGCCACAATGATCCAAACTTCATAGTAGCTCATCGTTCTTACCTATGTTGAGAGCATGCGCTGGGCAACTATCAGTATTTATAAAATAAGGAAGGTCTGGAATTCACGGGTTCTTAGTCTGTAGGTAGGTTTATGATGTAACTGCAAAATTACAAAAACATAAAGCTCGTAATAAGTAACGAAGTCACACAATATTTTAGTTTTGTAACTGTACTTAAGGCTACTCACGTAGCTCATAGTAGCACCACAGAATGAGTGAATAGCACGTAGTCCACCTGATGGTTAGTAGATGCTGAGGCTCATAGATAACTACATTTCTCCTCGACTAAAAATCATAATGCAGATGCATTGTCACTCCTGAGGACAGAGATGCCTCGTTTCTGGCAAAAGCAGTCTCTGGTTCTGAACTGAGTGGTCTTACCCCGATCCAGCCGAACTCTTCGTGCTATAACCATAATATAGCAGCAGCCTAGCTCTACAACTAGCATATATAATTTCAGTATGACGAATCACATCTAGTTTATAGTGGGATTTATGTTCGGTCTCATTGTGGCGATTCTAAATATGTGGAATCCATTTGCAGTAAGATTCGACGGCCAGTCTGGTCCGTAACATTTATCCTTATACTAACGTATTGGTATATCATTCATTAAAAAATCTGAAATTCTGGAGTGTACGTCTATGTTACCGTTACCGTTACAACATAATAAAGTCCACTACTGAACTTAGGTCTCCCCCATAGATTGCCTCACAGGGGCATGGTTGTCATAGTAGCTACGCTTGACAAACGGGTTTGCAACCGCAGTTTTATTATTTTAGTCGTTATTAGGAAAATGCTACTGCCCATCTCTTGATTTGTTTCCTTCTGTCAATTCTTACGACACCCACGAGATGAAATGAGGTAATAGATATTCATACACAGCCACTACATGGTTACTACTATGAGTCAGAACGGTTAGTCGTAGTCTATGTAATAAGAAATAAATAAGTGGTCACAAAGTATAATATTTTTTACGTGGTAGAGCCGCGCTGCAACTATATTATGGTTGTAACACGAATGGGTCGGCTCGACCGGGGTAAGACCACGCTCTCACAGAACACCAGCGTAAAATATCAGCTTGATGCTGCAGTGTTTCGTACGTTGAGTGTAGAGATCCGGAGACTATTTTTACTGGAAACGAGACATTTTATCTTAGTCCTCACAGGTGACAACGCATCTGCATTGTGATTCTTAATCGAGGATAAATGTAGATGTCTATGGGCCACAGTATCCACTTACCATCAGGTGGACTGTTTGCTCGTTTGTCACCTTATTCTATAAAATAAAAAATAAAAAATATAATAGGTATAAAACTTATTGTAAGCTTTCTGTAGTTCAGATAATGTAAAACACAAGCCCACCGAGTGACTTTTGTTTCATAGCCAAGTAGGCAGAAAATACAATACTACAAAGCAATAATTCTTGAGACGACAACCGCTACCCGTGCTGAATAAATGAGGTGTTTCGGGACTTCTTACAAGAACATTCTAGACCAGTTCGTGGTCGACTTACGAGTGAGAGCAAACACAAATTTATTTCTAATTCAGTTAATTTAACAATTACACGCGACGCATATTGTATAAATTTTATTTTATTTGTATTTTCACTTAGTTTTAAAATGACAATAAAATAAATGTCAGTTTCAATGATTTCTCATTAATTAAAGTTTCTTATTAGGCTTCAATTATGGTTGTATTTATAACATGATCTTCAGTAATAAGGGGCTTTAATCTTCCGGTCATCAGATGGCGCTAGTTTACACTGATGTGATGTTTTTTGTTACACAATGTCATTTGAGTGAGAAGTTAGTTTTAAATAAAAGTTTATCAGTTTCTAGGGTATTATATAAATACACAAAACAAGGCCTCAGTGGTTTTCTCTTTAAGTTTTTCACTTTTAAATTTTTAATTTTTTGAATATCTGTGGTTTCATATATTTATTTTTAATGTAATTATATAATTTACGTGGTAGAGCCATGCTGCAGCTATATTATGGTTGTAGTACGAATGGGTCGGCTCGACCGGGGAAGGACCACGCTCTCACAGAATACCAGCGTAAAATAGCAGCTTAACGCTGCTGGGTTTCGTATGGTGAGTATGAGAGAACCGGAGACCCTTTTTACTGGAAACGAGGCATTCCATCTTAGTCCTCGCAGCTGACAACGCATCTGCATTTTGATTCTTAATCGAAGATAGAAGTAGATGTCTATGGGCCACAGCAACCACTTACCATCAGGTGGACTGTGTGCTCGTTTGTCACCCTTATCCTATAAAAAAAGTAATAGTACAGATAAACAAATTATGTTGCCAGTTATGAAATTTGTCATATTACACCTCGTTTTGAAGTGGCGTCGCCCTGGTGGCAGAAAAAATCGTGGATGCCCTCATTATCGACGTTATAGTATAAAGCTTTTGTTGAACACGGAGACAGTGTGTATGTGTCAAAAACAGATTATCTATTTGATGTGCACTTCTGATCCATTTAAAAGTAAGATTTCGGTTAAAAACGATTAAGCTCTAACACGGGCTATAAATTTACCTAAAAATTATCTATTATTTAGAAAGAAAACTAAATTATAAAATATAAATTGTAAAAGTAAATATAAGTTAAAAAATATAACTTAGATAAGCTAAGTTGGATAAGCAGACCTTTGATAATGAGATAGAAAAATTTTAAGCATTACTAAGGAATAGTAACCTCACCACCTATTAGTTATGGATACTAGTTACGTAGTAGTGTAGTACGTTAGTAGTTACTGGTGACAGATAAGAACATGCGACCTTTTTGATTGCAAAACTAAACAGTCGTGTGTTTGAATCCGCCATGTGACTACTGTCGCGATCCGCTTCTAGTTAAACCATCAAAATCTGAATGGGAATATTAAACCTATTAATGCAACTGTAAATTAAAATGAAACATGTTATGTTGTTAAATATAAATTGCGTTTATTTTTTACGGTATAGTGATGTCTTGTTGTTGTTGTTGTTTAGAAGAAAGATACTCGGGGGTAATAAGGTTCTGCTTATTCGTATCGTGGTGCCAATGGCACTTAAATGTCTTTTTACACTGTATGGCTCTACCGCGTAGCTACTTGTGTATAGCTCTATTATGGTAGTAGCATGAATGTGTTATCTTGACTGAAAAGATCTAAGCTCTCACAGAATACCAGCGGGAAATAGCAGCTTATGCTACTATGTTTCGTTTGGTTTACAATTTTCAGTGATAGAGCCACCCTACAGCTATATTATGATTGTAACACATATGGGCCGGTGTAGGACGCTCTCACAGAATACCAGCGTAAAATAGCAGCTTAATGGTGCTGTGTTTCGTATAGTGAGTGTAGAAAACCAGAGACCCTTTTTGCTGAAAACGAAGCATTCTATCTTAGCCCTCAGGGATCTGCATTTTGATTCATAATAGAGGAAAGATGTAGATGTCTATGGGCCACAGCATCCGCTTACCAATTAGTAGTCTGTGTGTTCGTTACTCTATATAAAAATTTTACTTTATCGGACCGAGCAGACAATATGTTTTTAGTATGAAATTCCTGAGAAAAATTTATAGCCTACGAGATTTGAATTTCCCAAATCTATGGTGGAGCCTACACTTTACTATTACGTTGGTTGAAATTTACGATAGCCGTGGGGCGTAATAAAACTATGACCTATGTTCACTGCCACCATACAGAGAGTATTATTTTGCATTCAAAATGTAGGTTACGAGTATAAGAGCTTTACATTTATAAAGCAAATGACTTTATCAAAATATTTCTGTATGTAAGGAAAAATATGCCAATTTTTTGAAACAGATTATTTCAGCGTAAGAGAATCCACTACTCCATGTTATCCCGTGGGTATTGTAAGAAGCGACAGAGAGAAATAAAACAGGAGATGGGCGATAATATCTTCCTGATTACAACACAAAATAATAAAAAACTGCGGTGGCCAACCCGTCTGTCAGGCGTGGCAATTATGGCAAATATCCAATTATTTATTTATTTATTATTTTATTCTTTATTGCACCAAATATTTGTACAAAAGGCGAGCTTAATGCTATATGGCATTCTCTATCAGCTAACCTTGGGTAGAACAGAGAGTGATTTATGGGCAGTTAAGTAGTTACGATCAAATTCAGTTCAAATATGCATGCAACACATAAATAAAATACACACACATATAGAAGTAAATATACACATTAATACATATATATTTCAATAAAAGATATATATAAATAACCATAAACATTATATATATATATATATATATATATATATATATATATATATATATATATATAGTTTTATTTTAAAAACGTTTTTGGCAGGTATTGTTCGCAGGTCAACAGGCAATTTGTTCCAGAGGCAGATGGAAGTAGCTGTGAAAGAATTTGACATAAATCCAAAATGGTGGAGAGGAGTAGACAGTAATAAACTGTGTGAAGAACGGAGGTTGAGAGAACGAGTGTGACTACGGAATTGAAATCTTTCTTTTAGATAAAGGGGTGAGGAAGAATCACTAAGAACTGGAAACAGGGTGGACAGGATTCGAAAATCTCTGCGCTGGCGTGTAGTCAACCACTTTAACTGAGAGCGAAATTCTGAAACGTGATCATATTTGTACAGGCCAAAGATGAATCGTATACAGTTTTTAAGTAACCTGTCCGACCTGTTTAGCAGCTCCTGAGAAATATTAGTGAGACAAAAATCCGCATAGTCAAACAATGGAAGAATTAGCGATTGTACGAGAAGAAGTTTAATTAGTTTAGTTTAGTTGAAGGACGCAGAAAGAACTTAAGGCGATAGATAGGCTTAAGGCCAATCTAGAAGGGAAGCCTATGTTTATCAGTGGGCTATTGATATGATGACAACGATGGTGGTATAAAACCCATCCAAAAGTAAACTGGTAGTTGTGATCAGCATATCCAGTGCTGCTTCTACACCGCGTGGTATTTATTCTGAATCCGATTTCTTGCTGGTTCTTCTTAAGGCAGAAGTTTTACACTACCAGTTGTACTTTAAAAAACCGAGGAGTTATAGGTAAGGTTAGCACTCAGCCCCCAGAACGGGGTCCTGCTTTTCGTGGCTGGGGGAGGGGGGGGGGGCGCTTAGTTGCCGTGGCTTGGTCACCCACGGTAAACAAAGAGGAACACACGTGGCTGGCCCGAAATGGCCACTCCAAGTGGGCTTGGCGAGCCCACTTCGGATGTGTATTGGTGGGCTGCGGCGTCAAGAGTGTCCTCTCCCCCTACCACTGCAGCGAAGGTGAAGTCGCAGAGGAAGAGGAGTATTGGTATGGAGTTGCGCTATTCGCCATATCCTCCACAACTCTGACGGGGTCGCACCGTTGATGCGGTGGTGGTAGAGCTGCGGGGGGAGAGGAGTGTCGGTATTGCAAGGAGTCGCTCTCCCTACCCTCCCCAGCCGAAGCTTGGTTGGTGGCGGAGCCACAAACCAGATCCACCGCTGGGGTCAGGAAGATTAGTGCTTCTAAGTGTTCGTTTTTCCTGGCCCCATGGCCTTCGCGCATCGGACACCTGAGCGCCCGATGCGCAACTTGCGTAAAGTTGAAGACCGCTGAGGTAGGCACGCCATATATTCTGGTGCGCCATACTGGTGGGACCGCGGATGTGTGCGAAAGCGTTCCCGTGGCCCTGCCAATATGTGACGAAGCTGGAACACCATGAAGTTTTCGTCGGTGCAAGTCCGACATAACCCGTCTTGCCCCGCAAGGTGGGCATGCGTAGGCATTTCACCATGTAAAAGAAGAAAAAAGTTAAGGTTGGTATTCAATATTTGTCTAAGAGCTCGTCGAAAAGATAAGTTGAATTGAAGGACTAACTTAACTACACAGTGCAAAAATACATTCTGCAATACGTCGGTCTACTCTACGGTCGATGTTTTTTTATTGCTAATGGTTGTTCCATTAACGGTTTTTTGGATTTTATTCCTTTCATTGTGCTGTGAGAACTTGCTTCTTGCCACATTTTATGATTCTAGGTCAACCAGAAGTCACCGTAGGTTTTATGAGTGAGTTTCCGATTATATATATGTACGTGAGAGAGTACGAAACCTATCCAATTGCAGAGAGGTGTAAGACAGGGTGATGTTATATCCCCGAAACTCTTCACCGCTGCATTGGAAGACGTTTTCGAGCTTCTGGACTGGAAAGGATATGGTATTAGCATCAATGGCGAGTACATCACTCACCTTCGATTTGCCGACGATATAGTCCTTATGGCAGAATCGCTGGAGGACCTAAGCACCATGCTCAATGACCTCAATACTGTCTCCCAACGAATAGGTCTTAGGATGAACATCGACAAAACAAAGATTATGTTTAATGTCCATGTCACACCTATGCCGGTAGTTGTTGGGAGCACTAAGCTCGAAGTTGTTGACGAGTATGTTTACCTGGGACCTAGGTAAGTCCAACTTCGACCGAGAGGTCAATCGACGGATTCAACTCGGTTGGGCAGCGTTCGGGAAACTACGATACATCTTCTCGTCAGAATATACCTCAAAACCTTAAAACGAAATTGTACAACCAGTGCGTGTTGCCAGTGATGACTTACGGATCTGAGACGTGGTCCTACACTGCTAGCCGTATGAGGAAGTCAAGGGCGCTCAGCGAGCTATGGAGAGGGCTATACTCGGGGTTTCTCTGCGTGATAAACTTAGGAATGAGTATATCCGCAGTAGAACCAGAGTAACCGACATAGCCCAACGGATTAGTAAGCTGAAGTGGCAGTGGGCCGGCCATATAGCTCGAAGAACTGACAACCGTTGGAGAAGAAAGGTTCTTGAGTGGCAGCCTCGTACCGGTAGGCGAAGTGTAGGGCGACCCCCCACGAGATGGAGTGACGACCTGGTAAGATATGCAGGAAGTCGATGGATGCAGGTGGCTCAGGACCGTGCTTTGTGGCATTCCTTGGGGGAGGCCTATGTTCAGCAGTGGACTTATGAAAGGATGTAATGATGATGATGATGATATGTACGTGGCATATATTACACCAGTATATAAGTCTGGTGACATGGAAGATACACCTATCTCTGTTACCGGCCATCTCCAAAATCCTAGAAAAACTTTCAAATAATCGGCTAATATTATTCAAGTAGGAATTTGAATACATACAAGCTGATTTCTGACCACAAATTTGATTTCCACTGCAGATGCTGTAGCTACATTGGCTTCTCTTATCGTAGATAATGTAGACCGATATGCAATAAAAATATATAATAAATTACCACAGGAAATAAAAAATATATCAGAATTAACCAAATTTAAATCAAGACTCGGTAAATATTTAAAACAAAACCCCTTCTACTCAGTAGAAGAGTATTTAAATATAAAACAACAATATTTTATATTTTTTTATAGCTTTTAATTATATTTTATGTATGTTAATAGTATATAAACAGTGTCCTTGTCAAATTTGCAGTGCCTGAAAAGGGCGTCTAAGTTGTAAGCACATTTTTAATTTAAGACCAATTATGTACACTTGGATTGCAAATAAATGATTTGATTTGATTTGAAAAAAAAGTTAAAAAGTGCTTATCTGAAATTTTAGATTTAAAAATGCCTTCGATACCGTGTCGGTATCTACTTAAGTAAGAAGACATAGGTATAACGGGAATCTCTTTTTGTTGATTATCTCACTGGACGTGGACAATGCATTGAAATAGGGCCTTGACGTGACTTTTGGCGTTCCACAGAGTAGCGTACTTAGTCCAACCCTATTCCTAATATATATTAACAATCTATATTGAATGAAAATCAGAAGTGAACAGATATTTTCTGACGCGGTTGACACGGTTGTTGTTTTTAAGGGGCGGACTTGGGATGACGTTCATTCAATAACAGGCATATGGCAATAATAAGCAGCTGGTTAAATACTGATCTCCTAACTCTCACTACCACCAAAACCAATTACATATTTTTTTCAAATTATCACTACCTAAAACCAATTTTGAAATCAAAATTCAAACATGTTCTGAATTCTCAAACCCTGACTTTACTTGTAACAAAATATCAAAAGTAAACAAAACAAATTATTTCGGAGTAATAATTCATCCTGGCATGCACATCTGGAGCTGATGATGACTAGGATACGGAAACTCATATGGATTTTAAAACACACAAATATGTAGCAGATAAAAATTTACTGAGCCAAATATATGTTTCATTAGCTCAATCCATTTTGACATACTATATCCCAGTTTGGGGAGGAACCATTAAAATGAAGTTTCTGGAACTGGACACAGCACAGAGATTATTATTAAAGGTGATGTACTTTAAGCTCTACAGATTCCCTGCTTCTCTGTACTATCTTAGTGACTATATCTTGGTCAGGAGGCTGTCCATCCTTACTTCTGTCTTAAGATTGCACAGGACCCTGATATACAACCCCAGAAATTGCGACAGAAGAAGAGGGCATACCGTGGCCCCAGTTGTAAAAACGTGATTTTCTAGAAAGCAATTTAGATGCTCATATCTATAACTATTTTTAACTATATATATGCGATGGCCCAGCAAAATATAAAAAAACACGATAAAGTGTGTTTAAAGACGATGGAGTATGATGAAACTGAAAATGTATTGAAATAAATAGATCAATTCATACCATAGAACAAATGCTTACCGCAAACACACATACACACGCGCACACACACACACACACACGCGCGCGCGCACGCACACACACGCACACACACACACAAACGCGCGTGCGCGCGTGCTCACTCATGGTTTGACCTTTATGTATGTATGGAAGAGCAAAGTCACCTAATACAGGTTTTGATGTAATTAAAAGGACCCAGCCTAGTTATTGTATTTAAAGTTAAGATACTGAATAAATAATTTTGAATTTGAAAAATTATATATTGAATTTTTTACACCTTCAAGGAACTTGATTCCTTTATCCGGTCTTGGTAAAAAGAGATTCTTTACGGACAGATGGACGAACAATAAAAGTGATTTTTCGGTTTTTCCCTTTGAGCTACGGAACCATATCCATAATCACTTCGACGCATATTTTCGTCACCTATACCTCAAAACTTAAAAAACAAGAGAGTACCTAAAACCAGTACGTGTTCCCATTGATAACATATGGATCTGAGACGCGGTCCTTCACTGCTGGCCGTGTGAGGGAGCTCCAGGTCGCTCAGTGAGCTACGGAGAGAGCTATGTTCGGGGTTTTTTCCGCGTGGTAAACTTAGAAATGAACGCAGTATATCCAGAGTGACCGACAACGGATTACTAAGCTCGAAGAACCGATAACCGATGAGGAAATTCTCGAGTGACAGTATTGTATCGTTAAGCGAAGTGTAAGGTGCATCCTCCCTCACTAGATGGAGTCACAAACTGGTAAGAGATACAAGAATTCGATGGATGCTGGTGGTTCAGGACCGTGCTTTGTGGTATACCTTAGGAAGGCCTACCTTGTGATAGGCTGTAATGATGTTGATGAAGATTAGAATAATGCATGCCAGCTGGCGCATTCTTAGATAGATTAACGGCCAACAGTATAATAAAACACAATAGAATCGTTTCCAGTTTTAATTCTGTCTACAAAAATAATAAAATAACGAATAAATACTACGGTCAAAAATATTTTACTGCACTGACTACACATAGTTAAAATATTAATGTACTTTTATTCGCGTATTAGTGCGGTATACCGAATTTAATGAGTGTGGGTGATCTTTTCAAGTCGACAGTAAAGCCCACAGCTCGCTTCGCGTTCGAGGTGTGCAAAGAATTATTGCACATA
Source organism: Parnassius mnemosyne (assembly GCA_963668995.1). NCBI lineage: Eukaryota > Metazoa > Arthropoda > Insecta > Lepidoptera > Papilionidae > Parnassius > Parnassius mnemosyne. The sequence goes on along the minus strand of CAVLGL010000035.1, from coordinate 38,666,288 downwards.
CTAATAAATTATGTTGTCTTCATATGAAGTTTGCTTAAAATATACTGATACACATATTATGTAAAAAAATGTATTTGTACTGACATTGAGATGATACACTTGTATGACGTATGTATTACCCAATATTACCAAAATATCATATCACGTACTTTTAACAAAATTATTCTGTGCAACTTGTAGGTTGATTTTGACTATCCAGCCATTAAAAATTGTACACACACAACAGGCCACGCAGAAAGTTTTGCGAAACAATATAAGTTTTTTCTTTGTATCAGACACTGGCCAGATAAAATTTATTTTATTACAATGTCTATTTACAAGTAAAATACGCATTTCTGTTTAGTGGCGGTATAAGAATATTCAACACACCGTTAACCTGTGGATGTTAAATGAGGCGACAGAGGAAAAATGACACATGGAATGGGTAGCAGTATCTACTCCTTAATCACCTGCCTGTCAAGCGTGGCAACTATGGCAAATTACCTATGAGTCAATCTATGTCAGAGGTCTACGTTCGGTGGTAGAATTTCGATAGCATTAATGATGTTAAAAAAAGATACGAATTTTCTTATCCCAAATTTTCCTCTACATTTTTTGAGCTGAATAGTAAAATGTCAAGTTTCATTGAAAAATGGATCTGCGCCGTGAACTTTTTGAAGCGATGATTTTTAAAGATTTCAAATGTCACCTAAAACTGAAAGAATAATTTATTAGAAATAATATGGCAATTATTGATAAAAGCATCCGTGTACCGGTTGCATAACAAATTTCAGCACGGTTGACTAACTGAGAGATGAAGAAACAAGTGGCCGCCCTTTGACGGTTGTTACGGGATGAAACGTGCATGACACAGAATTTAACTGATGAGAAAATCCGAATTTCTAATGAAGAGACTTAACACATATTGCAAATTGGATTGGGAAGAACAACCTCACTGATACTCAGAAGCAGGCCCGCGTAGATGAGGACGTGACTAGATTACTAAATTCGAAGCAGATTCGTTTCGGCGTGTTAATGAAATAACTACAGGTGATGATTCCAAGATTTATCAATGCCATCCAGAAGATATCAGATGTTCAGAAAAAGTCAGATAGTTGAATCTCCAGTCAGCTGTTTCAAAATAAAACTCTAGCAAACCAAAGTGAAGTGATCGAGAAGCACAGGGAATATTGTTTTTTTTTTCACTACGACGGGGTATCTGGTGTCAATTTACTTTGATCAATTGAAGTAACATCAATGCCAAATGGTATGCTACTATACGCTCGTCAGAAATGTTCACTGCTTTACCATTATTTATATATTAAAATCTTACCAACAAAATATTTATATTAAAAAGATACAAATCCTTCGTAACAAAATTGAATAGCTGATTAATAAGTAAGTAATGTTTACAAAAAGAAATTTGAAATTTAACTACCGTCGATTTAAAAGACCTTCGTGACAAAATTGAATAGCCAATTTATCTCACCAGGTTTACACCTCTTGATAATAGAAGTTAACGTTGCCTTAATGGGTTTAACATTGTGACGATTATTATTAAGATTTATTAAGAATATTCTTAATTCTAAGGTATTGTTTCATTTAAATTAATTTTAACGCTCATTTATTAATGATAAATTGTTGCATCTGATAAAATACTATTATATCTAGACGTTATGTTTATTTTAATATTTTAAATTATATACTAATTACACTTGATGTTATTGCTGTGATACTTTTACCGATTTTCATTGTGAAGTAGTTAGTGCATTACTGTATTGATCGCCTGAAGAGACCACTTACTAACAGGTGCAATGCAAAATCGTGATCTTCTTCTTTGTCACCATCCATTTGGCTGCTGACATGTTCAGGTTCAGGTCTCTATCATTATTTAGTATTCATAAAAATAATTGCTGTAATCGTTACGCACTAAGATCTTTCTGTAGTATTTCATATTAGCAACTTGCGATTATTATTATTCAATAGTAATAATACATAAAAAAAAATTGTTTTGGTCAGTATAATTGTAATTTATTTGTTGTAAAAATTTCGCAGATCTAACACAATTATCATCAATACGGCAATACCACAGGTTTTGGATACCATGGTGGTACCACCATCTCGTTTATGCGACACTTAAATCGACCAGACTGGCGACAAAGTGCAGCGTCAAAGGTGCAGTGTTCCAATTATGGCAAATCCTCCTTAGAATGTTAGAGGCTCATCCAGCAGTGACCCTTTTTACTGGAAACGAGGCATTCCATCTTAGTCCTCACGGATAACAACGCATCTGCGTTTAGATTCGTAATCGAAGGTAGATGTAGATGTCTATGAGCCACAGCAACTACTTACCATTAGGTGGGGTGTATGCTCGTTTGTCACCCTTATCCTCATCGAAATTGTTATTTTTATATTCTCTGACGCCTTGGACATTTGCCACAATATAATATAATATATAATAAAATTGGGCCATGCAAATTAATTTATTTTCTCCTTCATTAACCTATTAGGAACTACTTGATGAACTCTGTTAGAGCAGCGATAATTCAATTGTTCACTATATTTGGGAAGCGGATTCGCGAGCATAATATTTAGTACAATAGTACGTACTGGACGCTATCTCTCATTTATGTCGTCCCCTGTCCTTGGTTTTTGGTCACATACCAGATTGTTGGCTCTAATGCATTTACTAATTTGAAAATTTAGTTGTTAACGTACTAGGCGAATGGAAGCAACGCAACTGACTCTTGCTAGCTTCAGGGCCTTGAATGAAATCCCAGGAGGATTGTGCCTTATGCTTTTATACCGGATGGTAATTCCTTTGTCTAAAGGCATGTTCTAGCATTTCAAATGGAGTAATAGATTTCATATGTCCGTACTAAGCGGCATTTTCTAATAATACAATTAAAAGCAAAATGTAAAGTTTTAACGCAGTCCCACTGCTGGGCACAAGCGTCCACTCGTTTCTGTGAGCCCACCAAGGCCGTTATGAAGTAACATAAAGCAAAAAAAATAGTTTTATAAAAACTTTGTCCGCCGAGCTGCTACAGTGCGTGATGACAGACTTCACATGTCCTTGAAATATTATCTTCCTCTTGTAGATTTCCTCACGGTGGTTTCCTTAACCGCTAAGCAAGTATAGGTAAAACTTAAAAACTTAAAATTACAATTAAAATATTTTTTAGCTCTAACGAGAATTGAACCCGGGTTTTTTTATAAGTATGCTTTTATTAAAGCTTTGATTTCTTTTTCCCAGTAGCCTATCCCTATTAAGATTAAATTAAATTACCATTTAATCTATTCATACATATATATATATATATATATATATATATATATATATATATATATATATATTATATACATATCTATACATACATACATACATCTTGTTTGCATATTGTGAAAATTACATATCCCCTGAGTTGTATATTGCAAGTACGAGTACCTATATAAGTTTTACGGCACTGTTGGAAACGCTCGATATAAATTTTCATAACCGTAGTCTTACTTAAATTGGTCCGACAATTAAAAGTTTTTTGTGCCGTTTAGAATATAAATTAATTTTCAAAGACAAAATTTTACAGTAAATTGTGTCCTTTGTCTCTTATGCTGTAAGTTATGATTTTCCTGGAAATGCAGACAATGAAAATTAAACGTTATTATTATTAAAAAACTTTGTATCGAAGTTTTTGATTAATATACTTTACCGCTAGCTAATACAAAAAAAAATTACTAAATTATTTGTTTACATATAGATTTTTTACATATTTGCACAATGTAAAACTATGTTTTAGCCCGGCATCGTGTGTAATCCGCATCAGAGATCCGCATGATCTAACATCAGCCTAAAAGCGATTGAGCTGGAATTGCAAAAACTTATCTGCCTGCCGAGCGTTTCTACTGCAAGTTTGCTAAATATTAGGATCTGTACTCGGCAATGGACTAATTAAAAGGCTGCTGAAGAAACAGATCACTCTTAACGGCTACTTTTCAACCGACTTCAAAAATGGAGGAGGTTCTCAATTCGACTGTGTTTTTTTAATGTGTGTTACTCAGAACTTTTTCTAGGTGAAACGGTTTTGATAATTCCTTTTTTAAGGTTTCGTAGCAAAAAGGTAACCAACGGGACCCTATTACTAAGCTTCTGCTGGCTGTACATCCGTCCGTCTGTCTGTCAGCGAACTTGTATATCATTCTCCGTAATAGGTAGACAGTTGAAATTTTCACGGAATCTGTATTTCTCTTGCCGTTATAACAACAAATAATAAAAATAAAAATAAATTAAAAATTATAGGGGGCTCTCCTACAAAAAGAATGTATTTTTACGTACATAGTATTAAATCTTATACGATGGTACGAAACCCTTTATGCGCGAGTCCGACTCGCACTTAGCCGGTTTCTTTTTGATAGTTGTTGCTTCTCATGTGGCCCCATATAAATTTGATATAGATCTGACTAGTAGTTTTTGTCTTATCCATCCTTAATCATGCGTATTTAATTAGCTTCGACTACATTGATGATGTTCTCATTTTATTTATATTGAAGTCGGTTGTACAAAATTTTTAATTTTACCATTTGTTACGTACCTAGTAGTATCAGTAAATGACGTCATTGTTTTAAGAACTTCTAGTCCTTATACACGGGGTTTCCTCACATCTATGTTACTGATAACACAGTATTTTAACAAAATCTGATATTAGTTTATTTTTTCTCCGTAAGTTTTAGTGCCTGACAATAAATTCACTCCAGTTACAATATCTGCGAATGCAATGAATGCTATTAAAACAAAATTAGTGACACTTTTAAGATTATTATTGATACTGCTAAGCCCAGACTTCTTTTCATTTTTGAGATGATTATGGAGTAATTAGTCCACCGCTCAGTTCTAGTGCGGGTTGGCGGACGTCACATCATATCCTCAAAATATTTAGTACCTCAGAAATTGCAATTTTTATCGTCGATTTATCAAGCGCGAAAATTTCATGAGGAAACCTGCATATCTGAGGTAATTTATAGTTAGGTGTAAAAAGCAAGCCCAAGTTTTACGATTGGTTTATGTTTATTATGAGTATTAAAGCTGCGATAAAAGGCTGCATTGCATCGGCATTCGAATAAAGTACTTTCCTTGAATGAAGCAAAATTCTATATAAATGCAGCCATTGTTATTTTTGACCTTATTACTGAAATTAAAAATGGTTAAAGTAATAGAACAGAACGCATTATGCGTTTTTGATTACTACTTAAAAGAGCGTGTATGACACACCACGCCGCCCACATGTATGTAGATCTCACAAATGTGAAAATGTGTTTTTATTAAAAGGTAAGTAACAACCGTTAGAGCTTACCAAAGTCTACTGCTGAACATAGACCCCCCATAGATTGTCTCATGGGGGGATATTTGCATTGTTGTCACGCTTGGCAAGCAGGTTGGCAACCGCAGTTTTTATTCGTAATTAGGAAGACGCTGCTGCTCACCTCCTGATTTGTATCTCTCTGTCGCCTCTACCGTAAAGTGGCGGTATTAAAATATGCACTCCTGCATATCATCCCATGGGTATCGTAAGTAGCAATAAACATAATTATTAAAATAAAACCTTTTTAAGATCAAGCTTTTATAGACGTTACTAGAATCAACATACGCGTCTGTCATCAGATGAGCTCTATGGTGCTATATTATAACATTGTTAGTGATGTCAAATAATTAAGTCAAATTTTAGCCCATCAAAAAATTTGCTACAAAATTTTATTCAGAAAGACATACGAAGAGAGCAAGTTAGTAAAAACTCGTGAGAACACTGTAAACAAATAGAAGATAAGGTTTTTTTTATAGAATAATGGTGGCAATAGTGTAAATACTGGAAACGAGGCATTCCATCTTAGTCCTCACGGATAACAACGCATCTGCGTTTAGATTCGTAATCGAAGGTAGATGTAGATGTCTATGAGCCACAGCAACTACTTACCGTCAGGTGGGGTGTATGCTCGTTTGTCACCCTATCCTATAAAAAACTAGCACTATTAAAACGAACCTCACTTAAAATATAGGATTAATTTAATTTAGATTTGGTACTTCTAAAACAACTACTTCAATTAATCTCTGCATCAGTTTAAGGTAAACTGGTTAAGAATTCCTCAGGCATTAACATCTCTCAATGCATCATAAATGTCTATAAAATCAAATAAATAAAGTTATAAGAGAAAGAATCCCCATAAATTCATCTAATATTATATTATTTAACGTAGGTGTCTCTTGAAGCAAAATATTCCTTCGTAAGTTTCTTTACATCGTTCTGTTATTAATAAATACTGCTGTTGCATTTGGTTTCAACTGCCAACTGGCAATTATAGCAAATATTCCCCCTATGAGGCGACGCAAGGAATGAATGGAGTCTATGGTATGGAACAAATTAATGAGTGAATGTTCTGATATTATCAAAAGCTGAAGATAGGCCTCTGTAGATCGAACTCATGGAATGTAATTGTTGGCCCTATTTCGCTTGGTATGCGGATTAGTAAGCACCGTGTAAGGGTTCACAAAGACTGCTGCTGCTTAATCTGCACTATATTGATATCAACGTTGGACATTTTCAACTAGGTATGCATCACAAGTTGACAAGTTAACAAAATAACCAATAGAATCAGGCGTTACTTTGCGGAAATCCATTATATTAAAGCTGGTAAAAATTACCTCGCGTACATCCGCTCGATAAAATAAAACGATGTAAGACACAATAATGATTTCTTATATCTACGCGAACACTACACATTTAAATAAAACTAATTTTACGGATTTTATAGCGTATATTAACTTATTTTATATTCCCGACGTTTCGAGCACTTTAGCACCCATGGTCATGGTGAAATTTGAATGTTTTTTGATTTCAATAGAGAAGATGGCTGGGTGCTACCATCTGCTTGGGATCCTATTTAATTAAATTAAATCTCAACCCAAGCATACAACTGTGAGACTTCAAGATACTGTAAGTTCATATTGCGTAGATCGGAACAAAAATTAATAATTTTTAATCTGGAGGTAGCCGTGGTTAACTATGACATTGGGACGTCATACACCTCAGCCCCCCCCCCCTCCCCGTGACCATGGGTGCTGTAAAGTGCTCGTAACGTCGGGAATATAAAATAAGTTAAAATACGCGATAAAATCGGTAAAATTAGTTTTATTTAAATGATGTGTCTTACCCAGTTTGAAGAGCACCTCCCGCCCTCCCTCACTAAGACTTAGCGGTCAGCCATCGCAGGGTCAACATCACCTGAAGATGCCTTGTGTAGAGGCGAAACACGTATCGTACTGTCGTAAGTAGTGTATCTTTCCTAGTATAGTGGTGTTGGGAGTAGTGGTGCTGGAATTACTGGTGACAGGGATAGTGCATGCAATTGAGGGAGGGCGGGAGGTGCTCTTCGAACTAGATAAGACACATCATTTTATTTTATCAAGCTGATATACGCAAGGTAATTTTTACCAACTTTAAGTTAACAGAAGTAAACAATGGATATATCGTCTGGTGACTGCGTAAGAGAATCTATATAACAATTAGGGTTTGAATTATATTTAGTCATAGTTGCAACCTTGGCAAGCGGGTCGGCAACCGCAGTTTTATTTTTAAATTTTTAGTTGTTATCAGCAAGACGTTGCTACCTCTCTCCTGTTTACACTTTCCTTTTGTCGCCTTTTAGTACACCCATGGGATAATATAACGGGCCATGTCGACCATTTGTTAACATAATTAAAAATTTTGTACAAGCGACTTCAATAGAAATTATTAAGAATAACTCAAAAATTATTAGTCAAAACTTAATCAAATTTATACGAAAGAACATGTAAAGCACTAACTTTCAAATAAAAAAAGAATGATCGAAATCGGTTCACTCAGTAAAAAGTTATGTGGTAACACACATAAAAAACAGTAGAAAAAAAGACGGACACAAAATGGTGGTGTAAAAGAACCAATCAGCCTTTATTCCTTCCTGTAGGCAACTTTCTAAAGAATGATTAGGCATACTGCATTTTGCATTCATCATTATAACCCGGTCACATGCATGTGACCTGCTCTTCAATAGCAGTCTAGGTTCAGTAACAGTTTCATCGATTAATATTAAAGATGTCATGCGTCTATTTAATTTAGCTTTATTATTCCAATGTACATTCAGATTATTTAGGTGTCAAAACCCCACAAAAAGACTTGGCTGTGGAGCACACTCTTTTAAATATTTTTGAATATTTTTTTACATATTCCCTAAATTCGACGCTATGATTATATGACCTTTCATGGTAAAGATCATATAACATATGCCTGCTTTTATGGACTCCTACTGTCGCCCATTCATTGAATGACTTCCGACTGTTCAAGGAGAATGTTTTAGAAGTAAAAGTTATTTTTAATACTAGTATTAAAAATAACTTTTAATACTAGTATTAAAAATAACTTTTAATACTAGTATTAAAAATAACTTTTACCAAACAAAAAATTGGGATATTTTTCGTATGAAAGTGATGGAAGTTTTTTCACTATGTTACTTCTAAATTTCTCCAAGCGACGTGCATTTACTGGAACAGACACAACTTTCTCATCTACTTGCTTTTTATGAACATAAGGTAACGAAACTACTTGTCCACAGTGATCAGAACTTAATTTTTAAATTATACATTTATGCAACGGCTTACGCAATACGCGTTGGCTCTAAAAATAAATTAAAAAGACCATATAATTTAAACAATTATCTAAATTTAATATTGATTGAGGAAACTTCTAGGAGATTGATATTAAAGTCTCCACATATTATAACAGATTTATTCTGTTTATTAAGCTTAGCAAAAACTTCCTCCATAATGTTTTCAAAAGTATCATATGTACAACATGGGGGTCTGTAGACGCTCACCACAATAGGCATAGGTGTGACATGGACATTAAACATGATCTTTGTTTTGTCCATGTTCATCCTAAGACCTATTCGTTGGGAGACACTATTGAGGTCATTGAGCATGGTGCTTAGGTCCTCCAGCGATTCTGAAATAAGGACTATAGCGTCGGCAAATAGAAAGTGAGTGATGTACTCGCCATTGATGTTAATACCGTATCCTTTCCAGTCCAGAAGCTTGAAAACGTCTTCCAATGCAGCGGTGAAGAGTTTCGGGGATATAACATCACCCTATCTTACACCTCTCGGCAATTGGATAGGTTTCGTACTCTGGATCTGTACTCGGATAGCCATCGTAGCCCTACTGTACAAACAGTTCAGCAGTTCCATATACCGACAGTCAACTTAGCACTGCTGAAGGGACTGCAGCACCGCCCAAATTTCGACGGAATCAAAGGCTTTCTCAAAGTCCACATACGCCAGACATAGTGGCAAATTGTACTCTTCGGACTTCTGTACAATTTGCCGAAGGGTATGTATGTGGTTCATGGTGCTAAAGCCCTTTCGGAAACCGGCTTGTTCGGGAGGCTGGAACTCGTCAAGTCTGCGCGCGAGACGATTCGTAATGACTCTCGAAAACAGCATGTAGACGCGGCTCAGAAGGTAACGGCGGGGCAGGGGGTGCTAAGAATCTCCGGTGGAGGTTCGGTTGCCACCTAAGACGACTCGACCTGGCAACATACAACGCACGCACCCTGAGGACTGACGAGAAGATCCTGGAGCTGGAAGAAGAGATAGATAAGTTGCGCTGGAATGTCATAGGATTATCCGAAGTCCGAAGAGAGGGGGAGGACACGGTAATCCTCAAATCCGGCAATCTGTTCTATCACCGGGAGGGCGACCATCTGTCCCAAGGAGGTTTCGGATTTATCGTCCACAAGTCTCTCGTTAACAACTTTGTAAAGATTGGGAGTGTATCGACGAGGGTTGCGTACCTTATACTCAGAATCACCAAACGGTATTCGCTGAAGGTCATACAGGGTTACACACCAGCCTCGGCACACCCCGATGAGAAGGTGGAGGAAATTTATGAGGATATCTCTAGAGCCATGCATTCCTTCAAAACCCAGTATACGGTGTTAATGGGAGACTTCAACGCAAAACTAGGCACAAGAGAGAACGGTGAGCTGAAAGTAGGGAATTTCGGAATAGGGCAACGGAACCCAAGGGGCCAGCAGCTGGCCGACTTCATGGAGAAAGAGGGACTCTTTATGATGAACTATTTCTTCCAGAAGCGGCCCCACAGGAAGTGGGCCTGGTCGAGCCCCGACGGTTCGACAAAAAATGAGATTGACTTCATTATGACGACCAGATGACAACTGTTCAGTTATATCTCCGTGATCGCGAGGTTGAAAACTGGTAGCGATCTCCGAATAGTTAGAGGCACACTGAACCTAAACGTTAAGTTGGAGAGGTCTCGTCTAATGAAGTCAACGCTCCGTCCCCCTCGTGCTCTGTTCCAAAGTCCCGAAACCTTTCAGCTCGAGTTACAAAACCGTTTTCAGTGCCTAGAAGACTGCAATGAAGTGGACGATATGAATGACAAGCTCGTGGAAACTATCCATGCGGTCAGAACAAAGTTCTGCAAGACCCGCCGCAGAAGAACACAAAAACTCTCTGATTACACTCTCAATCTCATGCCTGTTGACGGGAGCTGAAGCTACATTCTTCAACAGATTTGACAGCATACAGGTAACTGAACAGACAGATCTCTAAATGCATGCGGCGGGACTTACGCAACTTCAATACAGCTTGTATTGAAGAAGCGATCGAGCGGAACCAAGGCTCCAAAGTCTTTGCCAGAGATCTGTCTGCCAGAAAGAGCCAACTGTCGAAGCTGAAGACCGAATGTGGCAGCATCGTTTCCGGGGCACTTGAAGATATATTATATATATAGATATATATACATAAATATACATAGATGAGTATTTTGTTATTTTTAAACAAAATTTAATAAATTTCTTTATTTTGGGGCTATGCTCGGTTTCTCTGCGTGATAGACTTAAAAACGAGGATATCCGCAGTAGAACCAGGGTAACAGATATAGCCCAAAGAATTATTATGCTGAAGTGGCAATGGACCGGCTACATAGCCCGAAGAACCGACAACCGATGGGGAAGAAAGGTTCTCAAGTGGCAGCCTCGTACCGGCAGGTGAAGTATAGGGCGTCCCCCCTCCCCCACTAGATGGAGTGACGACCTGGTAAGACATGCAGGAAGTCAATGGATGCAGGTCGCTTGGGACCGTGCTTTGTGGCATTCCAGGCCTATGTTCAGCAGTGGACTTGTGAAGGGCTGTAATGATGATGATGAATAATTTAGTTACATTCAGAGTGAAATCAAAACTACCAGTATCGACTTGCTTTAAGTTGAATAATTTTGATCACACTTATATACGCTTGTGAGTCAAAATCTTCTATAGGTTGATATCGCATGCTTTCAACTTTCACGTATCATGAGTCAAATATTAACTATAATCGTCATGCATGATAGACTACTAAGGAATCTAAGAATACAATGTCAATTGTATTCATCAGTCATTATTCATCGGTCCAATATCATATTTGGTCTGATCAAATATTTCCTTGAAACTATTATTCTGATGTCACTTTATTTGCACATACAAGATTTATGTTCCACTTTCTTAATAAAGATTTGTTAATATTACGCGATTGCAACTAAAACAAATTTTACGGATTTTAATTAATTACTAAACGCTGAAGGTACCCGATATAACAATAATAAAATAAAAGAGAGTTGACCCAGAATGGAATCTTCTTGTGTATAACTTGAACTAATAGAGGAAGTTAAATGAAACCAATTTTTACAGATTTTATCGCATATATTAATTTTTTGATTTGTGATAAATCCTAACCTAACCACAAAACTGCAAGAGTTCAAAATTATTTCTGTTTCTTCAAATTCTTACTGCGTAAACCAAACCAAAAATTAATAATTTTCAACTTACGGTAGCCGTGGTTAAATGTGACATTGGGACTTTGTAAATTACTTAAAACGTTGGGAATATGAAATAAGTTAATATACGTGATAAAATCCGTAAAAAAAAGTTTCGTTTAAATGTGTGGTATTCGCATAAACATAAGAAATAATTCTACAGGAAATTAGTGGTAAGCTCTATGGAGCTGCTCGATCTTTGAATAGTTTACGAAACTTTCCACCTAATTCCACTAAGATTGCGCTTGCTCAATCTCTTCATCTACCAATTCTGGACTATGCAGATGTCAGTTATCTTGATCTCACCGGGAAGTAACTTTAATTTTTTTATAATATAAGTTTCTTTTCAGTTTGGGCAAATATGATCATTTTTCTTGTTTTCGTAACAAGTCCAAGTAGCTTCCTATACGTTTTCGTCGGAATGGTCATATTCAGTCACTTCTCTACAATGCTCTCTTTAATCCTTCCTATCCTCCTTATCTTAAATATCGCATTGAATTGCTTTATTATTCCAATTCGAAAGTTTTGAAATCATCAGAAAATGGAATATCAAAAATGTCTGGCAATAATACCAAGTTTTTGAAAAGGTCGTTTACTTTTTAAGCAGTCCGTCTATGCAACGCTCAACCTCTGTCAGCGAGACGTGCCCAGTCCTTATCTGTTTTTCAGAAGCATGTACACAATAGTGATCTTTGAGAATCTTTAAGAAGTGCTATTTTTATGTATATACTAACGACTTGCCTATAGCTTTGCCTGGATAATATCTATTAATGTTACATTATTCAGATTTTAGATAATCAAAGATATTTAATAAATTTTTCGTTTCTTCTATAATCTCTCGTGGCCATGCCCTCAATCTGTTCGTAAAGATTCATCACAACGTTCCGCCATTAGGCCGGACCGACATACAGACATAGACTAAAGTTACAACCTATATACGTCCCACTGCTGGGCACATGCCTCCTTTCAGAAAAAAAATTAAATGGTTGTATATGACTTAATAGAAGCCAGTTAGTTGAATATTACAGAATTTTATTGACGAGTGTATTGTGTTTATAAATTAGCTTTTTCAAGTATTTATATTATGTTTCTTTTTTTTGTTCTTGATTAAATATTCTGTTATAATTTTTAGCTTTTTGCCATCCTGTCCATCCAAAAGATGTCTGGAAGAAATAGCTTTTGGCGATAAGACTGCCCATTATGACTTCTGCTTTCGTACATCTTCTCTTCTTCTGCTTTCATTCATGTATTGTTTCATCACGCTTAATTTTTACCTGTTTTTCGGCTACGATGGTACAGCGCAGTAGTGTAGTAGTGTAATTATGAAGCATTGTTTAGGGAACAGCAGCAAACAACTAACAATAGCAGATACTTTAAAAAAAGGGGAATGGAAAGTAAATAAGTCGAGTGATGAATGGATCGTAGTACAAAAACCGTTTGTAAGCGACAGTAGCCTAAGGATAGGGTGCGGATTGCGAACTCAAAAGGTCGTGTATTCGAATCCGTCATTCGACTATTGCCGTGGAGCACTCCTAACACAAGCATTTGAAGCTTACCAGGAGTGGTTTAGGGGAATGTTAGTAATGTTAATAGCAGTGCTAATACTTTATCTATACATCTACTAGTATACAAATAAATAAAATTGAAGCGTCTGTTTGTAATGTTAAAATTACAGCTTTTTACTAAATGCATATGAAAGTATATACGATACTTATAACAAAAACACAATTTTTAAAATTTTTGTCTGTCGGTCTGTCTGTCTGTCTGTCTGTTTGTTCCGGCTAATCTCGGAAACGGCTGAAACGATTTTGACGGGACTTTCACTGGCAGATAGCTGATGTCATAAGGAGTATCGCGCGAAGTCGCGAGGAACGGCTAGTTTTAATTAATAAAAAAACCGACTTAGAAATTGTACCGTCGTTTATATCGAATTTCATAGTACACACAGTCAAGGACTATTATTTACTGCGGAAGAAAATTATATGAAGACTTATAAAGCATACAATAATGTTTGTAAGGTGTTAATGTCAAAACGGAATGGCGAACGTTTCTCGCCTAATAAGTGGTCGGATGGAATAAAATTTCGGAATTTTAATTTTCATGGAGGATTTGTAAGCATCCAGTCTAAATAATAACTTTTATGGTAGCATAACCTAACAATAATAGTACGCTAGTGAGTTTCAATTTTAAAAATATGAAGAGGAGAGTTGAATTATTGAGATTATTTTGTTAATCAGCTAACATTATTCGGGTAACTTGGTTACTACTGCGTGATCTACAATTCTTCGGTGATTTACATCCTGATTTCTGCTACATCGATAAATCAGTAGTTGATCTCTGAAAAGGCATTCTACAGGGCAATCAGTACGGCTAAGTGGCGATTCTATGGCGCAAGAGTGCCTTTTACAACGTACCTATTTGTCATGAAATGTGACAGTGCCCGTTTGGCTGCGATAAAAGCAACAACCTGGCCTTCCTGGCATTATTACTGTGTGTGTATATGCCTACCGGCAGACACTTTTTTACTGGAAACAAGGCATTCTATCTTAGTCCTCATGGTTGACAACGTATCTGCATTTTGATTCGTTATCGAAGATCGATGTAGGCGTCTATGGGCCACAGCAACCACTTACCATCAGGTGGACTGTGTGCTCGTTTGTCACCATATTCTGTAAAAAAAAACATGCAGTTTTCCTTCTTCACCGCCAAGCACTTGGTAATTCAACACTTAAAATTACAATTAAAAATTTCATCGGTGCCGGTAAGATCTAACCCGGGTCAGATAACTGAATGTGGGTTTAAATGGCTATGTAATAAAATTTATTACAATTCTAATTCATCAGGACACTAACATTGCAACTACATGTCTGAGAAACTAAAAAAAAATATTTTGGAGACATGTGAATTCCGCCAACACGCATTGGGAAGTAAGCAGGATAGAGTTGAGAGGAGGCCTGTACCCAGGAGTGGGACATAAATAGGATGTAACCTTACTTAAATTTTACAGTTGTTTAAAGCACTAAGTTTAGGTAATGTAAAATAAATTTCAGCACAGAGGTTAGGTTAGATAAGGTCGAGGACCCAGACAGTTCACCCGGGCCTTTACTTTTCGTACCTAAAGGACTTCGCGTTTGTGAAGCGTTTGTTAAAATATAAAATTCTCCGAAAACAAGCTAGACGCGGCTATATAAGTTTCGTTAAATTTAAAATGAAAAAAACGAATTAACAAGTAATTGTTAATTTCAATCATTTCAAATGAGTCCCAATATTCAGTGCTACGATAAGTCCATTTTCTCCAACATAGGCTGAAAATACTGAAAGTTTATAATTAATTATGGTAACTAATTACTCAGTATTCATATTGTTTCTCTGGCAAAGTTCTGTAGGCAATATTAATATTAAAGTTAGTAATAAAAAACAAACTATTACGAGATTCTTTTCTTCTTCTTATTTTATAAAGAATACCATTCGAAGCTCTTACTGCGAATTGCGAGTGTGCTCGCAGACAAAAAGCTTTCTACGAGTCCCAAATATCACATAAGCGTAAATGACAATACATTGTGAAACAAAAGATCTTTTACGTCACAAGTAATTGCAATTTTTAATATTAACTTTTATTAAGGCTTGGAAAAACTGAAGAAACGACAATGAAGACGTAATATTTTTATTCTTACATTTTAATGAGTAATTCTGATTATGTTAGATGCATAAATAATGGATAAGTTGATCCTTATTTCTTATTACAAGAGTAAGTACAACACAGGTACGCGTAAATGAACAACATAATAGATAATGGAACTATTTAAACGTTACTACTTAAGTGCTCACCTTTAGAAGCACTCATTTTCGTAGCTGCAGTCTGCTTCAAATGTGTCACCAAGGTCTCATTTTGGTTATGATAAATATATCACTAATTTATTGGTTTTATTTATAGTATTAATAATCTATCTTTTAATGTAACACCTAACATATTACAGCTACTTTTACAAGAGTGTATGAAAAGCTTTTTCACTGTTTTTTTTTTTCGTAAGGAATACAGTTTTAAATGCGTAATTGTTGTCAGTAATTTCGCTAATAAACGAAGTAGCCACTGCGTTTGCCGCAAATGTCAAGAAAAAGAGTGCAATAGAAACAAGGTTAAAACGCTAACGCGGGAAAATGTGTCAAGGTTCTCCTGGCAGTGGCATAATGTGACCGCGGCAAGCACTGCAACATAACCTAAATGAAAACACTGAAATACAGATACTTTAAAATCTCGAATTCAGTCCCTTAATACTAAAAGTATTCCTTTCCATTCACAGAAGAAAAAAACGCAAGCCACTTTGTTCGATATCAATACTAAAGTAACATACAGAAGCAATTTTTATCTGTGCACATTTTTACATTTTCAAACTATTTCAATTTTCGAATTTTTGACATAACTCGTGAGATGCAGTTTCGCGCGACACAACATCCCTCTTTCGGGTTAGCAGAGAACTGGATGCACCGATAGAGGCCGTTGCTAGCGAAATTGGCGCAATTTTGACGCATGCGTAAAACATTCGCGAACCGGCGGGAGCCGATATGACCCGACGCCCCTCGCTTGATAGAAAAATCGAGGACGTAACGTGACGTCAAGAACTCGTACCACAATTACAATGTGGGTTAATCGAACATAACAAAACAACTTTTAACTGAGTCCTTATAGTCCAGCATCAAAAGTGAACGTGAAAAAACTACATTTTAACTTTTGTAATAGATAAGTATTTTGTTATTTTTAAACCAAATTTAATAAAATTTATTATTTTAGGGATATGCTCCGTTTCTCTGCGTGATAAACTTACAAATGAGGATATCTGCAGTAGAAACAGAGTGACCGACATACCCCAACGGATTAGTAAGCTGAAGTCGTAATGGGCCAGCCATATAGCTCGAAGAACCGACAACCGATGAGGAAAAAAGGTTCTCGAGTGGCAGCCTCGTACCGGTAGACGAAGTGTAGAGCACCCCCCTACTAGATGGAGTGACGACCTGGTAAGATATGCAGGAAGTTAATGGATACAAGGTGGCTCAGGACCGTAGCTTGTGGCATTCTTGGGGGAGTCCTATGTACCGCAGTGGACTTGTGAAAGGCTGTAATGATGATGATGATGAAATCAATAACTGTAAGATTTTTCTATTCACAACTATCGATGTACCTATTAAGCATGGAAACCTGGGTAAGATTGAAATTCTACATGTAAAGCTTAATAAGTAATTATGATCTTGAGTTTACTTGTTTTCTCTACTCCAGATGTTAGCTGGTTTAAATTCTACCACGCCACTCAGGATCAATGCCCAGATGGATCGTGAGTTGTCTGTCTTGTGAAATCATATTTTAGATCCAAATAATACTTATTCTAATCAGTTTTATATGAAGGCGGAGGCTTGCGTAGGCACTGGCTACCAATATGACGCGATCTATCATTTATAATACAACTTTCAACAGTCCCATCACGTGTGCTCACATGCAGTATACTCTAAAGCTGTGTATCCAGTTGAGCAGCCTCAGGCCGAGCAGCCTCCACTTGAGGCAGACTGAGGTTGCTCAACTTGAGGCAGAGAATCGAAGCACGTTGCTTATCAAAGTGAGGCGACGCGATTTTTGGCAAAATAATATTTATTGAGCTTTTCAATGGTTGTGTGATTCGCTTGAAAGCATGATAAAGCATGAAGATTGATTTCGTGAAGTCGCATTTATTTAAGTTCGTCTGGTGTTGTGCGTTCCAACGATATAAAATTTCATTTGCTATTTCCAGTTTGTACTGGTTCACTGGTAAGTACCCGTATAAGACATAAAATATCGTTTATAAATTGGTATCTTTTTTTCTGTTAAACCGTTAAGGGCCCTTAAAATTTCTATTGGGCCCAAAAACGATTGTCTCCTTTCAGGTCTATATTATGTTCTTTTCTTGTTGCGTTTCTTCTATCATTCATAAACGTTATTGTCACACAGCCCCTCTTTATGAGAGGGGCTTAAGTTCAGCATAAGTACTGCTTGACGTATGTACATATGTTATAATCCTTCAATTGACGGAATGGAGCAGAAAAGAGTCTGCTGCGGTAACTTAGACACACATAGTACAGTCAGACAGATACGAATCTGGTCTTCTAAATAATTTAATTCTTAGAGATATATTTTATGAAATACTTATCGTTTAATATATTTTGACCTAACCATTTGCATTAGTCTATAGACTGCAGTAGCCACTTATCATCAGGTGACCTATAAGTTGGTTTTATAAAAAAAATCCTTAAAGAGATAACATTCTACTTCTATTTCATCAGCCTAATAAAATTATTGATAAATAATCACTACGCTTGTTAGACAATGCCAATATTTCTCGGGAAAATGTTGCCCAGTACTGGAACAAACTTGTATCTGAAGTCGACACTTTGTTGAACAAGAACAAAGTCTCGACTGGGGGTGAATAAATCTCGTCCCGCTCAATCCCCAGAAGACACACTAGTTTGCGTGCTTACCACTAAAAAGAACCCCCTTGTTGTATGACCTAAGTTTCAGGGCACTCCCTTTGTTGCCTCAGCCAGTATTGGAATCCTCTGCATCGACATATCGAATGACGTGTAGTTTCGTGGCCACTTGGAAGAGAAGGCCAAATGGGCCTCTCAAAAACTTAGCGTGCTTAGCAGAGTGGTACAGTATTTCATGCCGGCACATCGCATGCGACTTTACAAGGCGCAGGTTTAGCCTTACATAGAATACTGTTCCCATCTCTGGGCTGGGGCTCCACAGCGATTCGAATCGTCGGCGACCAAGCCCTTTCTGACCAGCTTAGCCACTCGCACTGCGATGAGATGTTACATCTCTTTGTGAATTTTACCGCATCTACCACGGGGAGTGCTACTTTGTTGTGGTCTGAAAGGCATCTTTTACTTTTATAGGATAGGGTGACAAACGAGCACACAGTTCACCTGATGGTAAGTGGTTGCTGTAACCCATAGACATCCAATACCATCCTCAATAAAGGATCAAAATGCAGATGCATTATCACCCGTGAGTACTAAGATGGAATGCCTCTTTTCCAGTAAAATGGGTCTCCGGTTCGCTACACTCACCATACGAACCACAGCATTGTCAAGCTGCTATTTTACGCTGGTATTTTGTGAGAGCGTGGCCCTTCCTCGGTCAAGCCGACCCATTCGTGCTACAACTATACTACTAATATAGCTGCAGTATGGCTCTAGCACGTAAATACAGACAATACAGAGCTTCTTTAAAATATAGCACATTCGTTCGCAAACTTTACCGTGTAGTGGCGGTGTAAGATCTATCTCTCTCTCAAATCATCTCGTAGGTGCCGTAAGAGGCGACAGAGGGAGACAAATCAGGAGATGAGCAGCAGCGTATTCCTAATAACAAATAAAAGAACTGTGGTTACCAACCCCCTTGCCCAGCGTGGCAACTATGACAAATAGGGGAAAACTATACTATTAATATAGCTGCTGTATGGCTCTACCACGTTTGAATATAGTTATCCAGGTATAGAGATCCAGTGTAATTACAGGCTGTTGAAGCATTCCATCTTGATCCACACAACACACAATGATAATCTGTAGCCTTCTTTGTTTGAAGTAGACTTCAAGTGTCCTTGAAGTCCTCCGCGAACGGATTCCGTGGGAAGGGGGGGGGGGGGTGTTATTAGATTAGATTTATCACGAGATTAACTATATTCTTCTTTCTTCTTCTCTGGCCTGTAAAAGTCCACAGCTAGACATGGACTTCCTCCGTTTTAGGGAGGTCGTCACATTTGGTAGGCGGATTGATGATTGCAGTACCAGAGTTTTTTTGCATCTTTGACGCTGCTCCTGTCGCTGATCCAGGTATTTTACATCTGACATAAATGAAAAGTTATACTGCCATCTATCGGAAACCTATTTGTCTTTTATGATTCCAACGGGGCGAAGTTACCTATATTCAGGCGGTGCATTGCAGCTATTCTGTTTTAGTGTTTCGTGCCAAAAGTAGCTAAACGAACCATTTACGAAATCACTTCGATAGGCGTTCGACCGACCGTTTGTGCAATTTTTATCTCAGATATTTGATCTAATAATATTAAGAGCACAGAGATTTTTTACAGTATAAAGGTGACAAACGCGCACTCACTTCACCTAGGATAAGTGGATGCTGGACCACAGCATCCTCAGATTTATTCCAGACAACCTTATTACACAAGAAATTGTTTACAACAAATGGCTGAGAAGGAAGTGTACATGAATTATACAATTAAGTAACAATTAATTAAAAACACATGCGTGAGTGTCGTGGAACACTCGGTTGGAACGAAGTTCCTTTCGTAGTATATTGTTATTGATTAACAAATACAAATAAATGAATTACTAGCGTCTATTAAAATTAAGCGTCATTTAAAATAAAATAATAATAATTTCACAGCAAGATAATAAAAAGTGAGAGGAGATGGATATTATTCCATCTCGCTTCTTTATAGCCGCCAAGGCCGTCTCGACTAAGTCAGAAGGGGTCGTGACGGAAAAGTCGCCATATTCGTACCGTCCGA
Source organism: Parnassius mnemosyne (assembly GCA_963668995.1). Lineage (NCBI taxonomy): Eukaryota > Metazoa > Arthropoda > Insecta > Lepidoptera > Papilionidae > Parnassius > Parnassius mnemosyne. The sequence goes on along the minus strand of CAVLGL010000035.1, from coordinate 38,645,863 downwards.
TAAGGAACTTCGTTCCAAAAAATAAAAACTAAATACACAAGATGATGACAGTTAAAAAGTACGGTCCGCGCACTGCCATTAGGCTACTGACGTTTCATTATTCATTATAACTTGGAACTTTGAAATTTTGTAGTGGTTTGAGTACATTTTTGAAGAAAAAAAAGTATTGAGCGCGATGAATTTGTATTCCTTCCTTCACTATCATTATCATTCTGAAATATTATAAAGTTTCCATTTGATAGCTTGAGCTTCGTAGTTTGAAAATTCATAATATGCGAGAATGCAACAAGTTGTAAAATTAAAAAATTTGAACCGACTTCAATATAAATATAATGAGAACATCATCAATGATTCCAAAGTCAACTAAATAGGCATTAATAAGAATAACTCAAAAACGACTGTTCATTTTTTGATCAATTTATACGAGTCTAAATGAGAAGTACCAGATTTAAAATAAAAAAAGATCACTAAAATCGGTTTATATAGAAAAAAGTTTTGAGGTAACACACATAACCCTAAAAAAAAGTTCTGAAGTAACACATAAAAAATACAGTCGAATTGAGTACCTTTTCCTTTTTTTGAAAAAAATTATATTCTCAGTGTAAATATAATAAGCGATAAAAACAGAACGCGCCTGGTTAAAATATTATAGCACTGAATACTCGTATCCATATCTGCTATAATGTTATTAATAGTAAGTAGGTGCCGTGTGTGTCAGTGATAGCATTCCATGTACATTATAATATTTCGCCCTTTGGATGTAATGCCCTTTCAAAATCTTACGGCCGCCGATCGATAGCGGTATAATTTCGTATAATCATCATCATTACCATAAGTCATCACTGGCAACACGGATGACTTATGGAACTGAGACGTGGTCCTTCACTGCTGGCCGGATGAGGAAGCTCAAGGTTGCTCAGCGAGCTATGGAGAGGGCTATGCTCGGAGTTTCTCTGCGTGATAAAATTAGAAATGAGGATATCCGCAGTAGAACCAGAGTGACCGACATAGCCCAACGGATTAGTAAGCTGAAGTGTCAAAGGGCCGGCCATATAGCTCGAAGAACCGACAACCGATGGGGAAAAAAGGTTCTCCAGTGGCGGCCTCGTACCGGCGGACGAAGTGTAGGGCGTCCCCCCACTAGATGGAGTGACGACGCAGGTGGCTTAGGACCGTGCTTTGTGGCATTCCTTGGGGGAGGCCTATATTCAGCAGTGGACTTGTGAATGGCTGTGATGATGATGATCATCATTACAGTCCATCACAAGTCTACTGCTGTACATAGGCCTCTCAACGAACGTCACAAAACACGTTCCTGAGCCACATTCATCTATCGACTTCTTACATCCCTTACCAGGTCAACACTCCACCTACTCTGAGGCCGCTTTACTTACAGCTACTAAGCTGCCACTGGAGAACCTTTACAAACAATTTATCTTATTTCATATTATCAATATGGTAGCATGTTATATATCAGATATCAAATATTTTGTTTCTTGGAATAAAAACGTTGCAGCGTATTTTTAACGATAGGTGACGAAAATCGGACACTATTTTTACTGTGACGCCTTAGTTCTCAGGGGCATTTATATTTTGATTCTTAGTCGAAGATTGATCGACGTCTATGGACCACATCATTCACTTACCGTTAGTTAGACAGAACGCTTGTCAACTTACTTATATGAAAAGGCTAGGACATGCGATGGGGAACACCGTCAAAGGTGTAAGACATTTAATACTACGATGGCCAAGCTGCCATTCACGGTTACATGCCAAATTACACCCTACCACGGGAGAGGCCTATGTCCGGTTTGTTTGGTAGTTACAGGTCTAAGAAAAGAAAAAATTAAAACTACAAATGATTACATTGTTTGTTTAAATTCTTAATAAATAAATGAAACATTCAAATATTATGACGTTTTATTCGTAGTTTTCAACGGAAAACTCAACTTTCGAACTTCTGGGTACCAATTACGAAGGACTTATAGTACTTCCGCAAACACCTGCCCGTGTCTGATAGACAAGATAATTTCCGGACGTACCGGACACCGACAAAAACTGATCGTTTTTTTTGTTCTCTATTTGTGTGAAAATCCTCTTTGTTAGTTGTATCAAATAAATTATTAAATTTTACTGTTTGGATTAGGACCGATTTTTCAAGTTTTGGCTGCACTGTCTGAGACAAACAGCAATGAATATATTTACCTAAGATATACATATATAACAAAGAATGCAAAAAAAAAATATAAACAAAAATGTATAAGTTCACAAATCATTATCGTACACTACCTTGTAGTGGCAGTGTAAGGATATCCATTACCGACATATCATCCCTTGGGTGTTTTAAGAGGCGACAGAGGAAAAAAAATCAGGATGGGCAGCAGCGTTTTCCTAAAAATAACCAAAAATAAAAACTGCGGTTGCCAGCCCGCTTTCGAAGCGTGGCAACTATGGCAAACATCATCCCCTGTGAGGTATACTATAAGGAGGCCTATGTTCAGCAGTGGACTTCAGTAGGCTTTAACTGTAACGGTAACGGATAATCATTATCCTACGTCCACATTATTGGTCAATAACAGTACACTGCAATTTCATTAGTAACATTATAACACTATTAAAATTACAGATTTGGGGTTATCCTCTATGTTGTTTAGTGACATTCGGACAAAACTTTGTTTATAGCTACAGAACTAACCTTAACCTCTTAAAACCAAGGAATATTAAGATGAATTTTTGAACACAAAAGTGAAACTTCTCTCGTAAATATTTAAACAATTATTTCATTTTTATTTATTTATACTTTAATACACAAAGTAATACTTATGGCGGATTTAAAACCAAAGGGCAGGGCGTTCTCCTCCAGTGAGCAGAGGACATAATATAAAAGGATGATAAAATGTGAAATAATATATACAGGATTATTTTGCAATATACGGTATATCCGGAAGGGGGTTTGCCTAGAACCTTACCTTACTTACCCTTATAACTTACCCCTCTCCCAACCCTCTTGCACCCCCCGTACGCAACTACCGGATGTCTATAGTTTTAACATTTTCAGAAGACCTGAATTTTTTTTGTTTTGTTCTGAATAACGACTTTGTTTTTATTAGGGGCGCCTTGTCATTGCCTATACTTTCAGCAACTAATTAGCACTTAATTCCTTGCTATTAATATTTATCGTATATCTAATAACTTCATTGCGTTGCTAGAGATTTTAGTAGCATTCTGTGGTCGTAAAAAACTTGCTTGATGTGTTGGAACTAGGTAGCAAGGTGTTTACTGTCACAGATCCCTCGTGCTCTCTGACAGCGACCATTTTCACAGCCCGTAATTTAAATTGACCTGCCAATTAAAATAAAATAAAAATTAACGGTAGAGCCACGTTGCAACTGTGTCACGTGCCCTCTATAGTATATTATCTATGGTGTCATGGCGGCAGCACGAATGGGTCCGATGGACCGAGGAAGGACGATGTAAATGTCTATGGAACACATCATTTATATTATGTGTTCGTTTGTCACCGTTACCTTACGTATAAAATATAAAAAACTGGAACTTTTTACCATTATTGTTGGAAAAGTCTGATAAATTACTTCTTTTCTTCATCAACTCGTAAATATTCAACTGCTGGACATGGGCCTCTCCTCGGTGTGTTCGGATAGGGAGAATTCGCCATAATCGCCATACTTGGTAGGCAATTTCATTACTGCTTCTCGTTGCCGGTCTGAGTATTTTATGTCTGGTATAAATAATACATAGTCAAATAAACATAGTTATAACATCATCTATTGGTTATCAAAAGACCTTTCAAGTATTTACCCCGTCTTTGAGATGCCTTTTATCATCCATCACCCATGTCGTAAATAAATTACTTGGTTTCTGAATATTATGAATATTTAAGCGGTGTGCGATATTCTTACAAAACCTACATTTCAAAACGATAGCACGTAGTTTTAGTATTTTTTTATAGAAGATCAAACCAAACGAGCATGCGGCTCACATAATGGTAATTACCGCCACCCATGAACATCAGCAACACCAGAGGAATTACACGTGTGTTTGCTGGCCTTAAATTAAGGTAAAAATTACACCATTCCTAACCATGGGTCATCTAAATATCTACTAATGCATTATTTGCATTGCACCTACTACTCGTAACCTTTTAAACACTACACGTGAAACTGTATGTGATAATTCATGCTAATAATAAAATATATACGAAAATAATTTCTTTTAATAATCTTTTTATCTTCCTATCCAGCTACTTACACTAACAATTGAAGTTAAGCTGATGCAATGTCAAAATTTTAATTAGGTTTTTCGATTGATAAGTTTAAGTTTAGGTGACATTAACGATCGACAAAATCGGAATAGACGACTCAAAAGTCATGTTCATCAAGATAATGAAACCAATTTATATAATTAGAGCCAATCTGTAGGCGCCTTCAGGCAATATTTTTGAAGAATATGTAAGAATACATTACAGTTATTCTATTTAAGGCGACACCGCAAAAAATGAACCTCCTTTCATTGAATAGTATAAGAGTATGACACGACTAACGAAACTGAAATTTTGATAGAGGTAAATTCATGTCTTTATCTTGAATTTGCTTGTTCAAAAACACGATTGTAAAATTTTGACTTAATCATAATTATTTGCGAAAACACCTCTAAAATCACTATAGTTGAAATTACAACGAAATTACTCAATCTATATGCTTAGAAACCACTCAAATACATTCATAACATCAATATTCGTAACTTACTTGCTCATTATTTTGATTACTAAAATCAATATTTTTTTTTTAAATATTTTAAGATTCTAAGCGGTCTTAATCGTCGGGGGCGCTACACAATTTTAGACCTTATGACGGCGTTTTTGAAGTTTTTATAGAAATTAGTGTCGCCTTAACGATAAAGAATTGACTTTTGTCCGTGTACATGCACATTGTGTTAGTGTGCGTAGGCTTTGGAAGCGCTACTCCTGAGCACCCGAAGTCAAACCTTCATTGTGACATAGAATAACTATAATAGGCTTATTATGGTATTCTTGAAAGAAATACTCACAGACACCACTCAAGGAGAAGCTTCCAATGGTACCAATCAGTAGATTTTTTGGTTTGACTTCGACATAATGTTATTGAAATATTTTAAATTGTCTTGTTTTTCATTAACATAAGCCTATAAAAGTCCATTGTTGGACATTGTCCTCTAATGTTGTAGAAATAATTAATTTGGTCATAACGCTTGACAGATGAATTAACGATCGCAGTACCACTCGCCTGTATAGTACAAGAGAAATGTTTATACCCCTGTACAACCTGCCCCGAAAAAGCTCGCCCATACAGGGGCCCATACAGCTGTAGATTCGACGAACAACTAAGGGTGGGGCCCAACGGCCTATGGAGACTTATTATTCTACACAATAGATATAAGGCTAGGTAAATAAATAGTACGTACCTGGTTCCGAAGCTAAGACTGGCCACAAGGCTCGGTCAGGCGGTAGGTGTAGTGTATGTAAGTGGCGTTTAGTGGTGTGTAAAATTTGAAACCTGACTTAACCCTTTTAAGCGGCAGCAGCCCTGATTCCGGCACCGCGACACGGTGTGGTATCCTCCAGCGGCGTCACCTCGATGTCACTCAAAGTCTATCGTCCCTTAGCACAAATCTATAATCTAATACGAACGCTGTTTCTCGTGGGTCACAAAGTTTAGCGTTTTTAACCGACACAGGAAAATATCTCCGAGTTACATCAAATGCCACAAAGCAACTCGGCGACGCAAATTAATATTGTCAAGCACTTCAACCGGCAATCACTATACAATTTAAGTTATTTACTTGCCAACGAATTTATGTTAATCAATCAAAATATTACGGCTTCGTATCGCGTGAATGCACTAAAGATAACCAAAACTAGAAGCGAAAAACTCCAATAGTAAATTCTACACGTCCTTTCAACTGGCAGTTGTTCACACTATTCCAGTCTATCAACTATATTGTACATATAATTAACTTCAAAGTTAACCAATTCAACGTTCATCGAAATCAAACACGTGACATACGGTACAATTGCAACGAAATTACTCTAATCACTCAAATTCAATACAAGCCTCTTGTCACGAACGTACAAGTTAGACAAACTAATCCGAGGCGGTCTACACTACTCAAATTCTAGACCCTAAAATCAACACTGGCCGCGAGCAACCGAACCAGCGGTCGCAAATAAAATTCGCTAGTAGACAGAGCCGCTGCTGTCAAGATACTGTTGCTAACCCACCAGTCCGAACGCCGGGAAGCGGCATATCACCCCCCCCCCACCCCCGGCGGCGCGCACGTCACCTCAAACAATCGGGCGATGCGCTAAGTCAAAGGCGATTGGATGCCGTATCAAATGACCATGTTTGGGCCTAAATAACCGCCATCGTTTTGAAGCCATAAATTCTTTCTGAAATTTTCCATAATCGACTCTTACGATCCGCCCGAGACGAAATAGGCTGATGTATTCTCTTACACTGTCTTCACTTGGACTAAGGGAGTCCACGATGAGTTTCTGGCAACAGTCTAATATCAGGAATCATTCCAATATTATGCGAAACCCAAATACTTCAGTCTAGTGATGATAAACATTACCAGTGCGAAGGTATCAGCCCTGCGCTGACCAACCTTGCCAAGTTAGGTAATTGTTGCGATATTTTAAAAATCTTGATCTCTTGAAAAGTTTTTTTTTTATCCTGATGATATTTTTTTTTCATTTGGGTGTTTTTCAATTACGATGTATTAGACACATTCATCGGAACTGAAAAAAACAGGAGAAGAAGTTATACGTAATAGAGCTTTGCTGCAGCTATATTATTGGTATGGTTGTAGCACGAATGGGTCGGCTCGACCGGGGAAGGACCACGCTCTCACAGAAAACCAGCGTAAAATAGCAGCTTAATGCTGCTGTGTTTCGTATGGTGAGTGAAGAGAACGGAAGACCCTTTTTACTGGAAAAGGGGCATTTCATCTTAGTCCTCACGGCTGACAACGCATCTGCATTTTAATTCGCAAACGAAGATAGATGTAGATGTCTATGGGACACAGCAACCACTTACCATCAGGTGAACTATGTACTCGTTTGTCATCCTATTCTGAAAAAAACTGTCTTCACTCGGACTAAAAGAGTCTACGATGAGTTTCTGGCAACTGTCTAAACAGTTGCCAGAAACTCATCGTAGATGATTCCTGCTATTATTAGCAGGAATGATTCCAATATTATGCGAAACCCATATCCTTCAGTCGAGTGATAAGAAACATTAGCAGTGCGCAGGTATCTGCCCTACGCTGACCAACCCTGCCCAGTTAGGTAATTATTGGGATATTTTAAAATTCTTGATTTCTTGAACAGGTTTTTTTTATCCTGATGATGTTTTTTTTCATTTGGATGTTTTTTTCAGTTACGATGTATTGGGCACATTCATCGTAACTGAAAAAAACAGGAGAAGAAGTTATACGTGATAGAGCCTTGCTGCAGCTATATTAATAGTATGGTTGTAGCACGAATGGGTTGGCTCGACCGGGGAAGGACCACGCTCTCACAGAATACCAGCGTAAAATAGCAGCTTAATGCTGCTGTGTTTCGTATGGTGAGTGAAGAGAATCGGAGACCCTTTTTACTGGAAAAGGGGCATTTCATCTTAGTCCTCACGGCTGACAACGCATCCGCATTTTAATTCGCAAACGAAGATAGATGTAGATGTCTATGGGCCACAGCAACCACTTACCATCAGATGGACTGTGTGCTCGTTTGTGACCCTATTTCTATATAAAAAAAGAAATTTAATGTCATTTCTAAGAGTTTTTTTCTTTGTTAAGAATTCTACGTAGTTAGGTGTCACCTTTTACCTTTTCATAAGTGCTTGTACTACTGTACTGCGGATCTGAAGAGTATAAAGAGTCGGTATAATTACAGACTATAAGGCATTCTATCCTCACAGGTGACAATCTGAAGCCTTCTTTGTTTGAAGTTGACAACAGGTGTGCATGGACTTCAGTAACCACTTACCATTACCTTGAAGCGATGCCATAGAGGAAAGTTTATCGACCGCATTGGCGATATATTGAAGATGGGCAGATTCAAAGTACCCTTAACCGACGAGCTTGTATACATAGGTATATGAACGTAAAGGAGACGAGAGAGGTGTGTCAGGATCGTGCCAAATGGAAGTTCGTAGTCTCGGCCTGCGCCTCTGAATGACAGACGTGAGTATTTATGTATGTTATGTCTATACAAACTGTCGAACACTTATTTTTGAACCTAGGAAAAGCAATCAAACACAACTGACCCAAAAAAGTTTCTGGTGATTCGATGGTATGCCTATGCCTAAATTGTCCGTTATGGTTTCATGAGATTTGGCATATTTGCACAAAAAATCTGGCTCAGTTATTAATTGTTATCAATAATATGTCCATTATTAAAATATTCTTATTGCATTACCCTTATTAAGAAGAATAAAATCGATGTGACACGTTAAGCGATGGAGTATTTAATCCCCTTTGCTGGTGTTCCCATTGGTGGTAAAGCTCGCTCATGGTTCGCCGTTCGATGTTCAACGCAGAGTGAGCTCGTGCTGAAAAGTGCAATCATATGGCGTACCTATCCTGGGTTGATATCCGAGACCGCAAAGCTCCGGATGTTAGTTTTAAGAAGAGGGTCTTTAAGCAAGCCGCCAAGTCTTGCAAAAAGGCATTACGGAAAGACAGTTTCGACCGAATTAAACGCATCACTACAAAGCTCTCTGCCAAACAATCTGCTAGTAGAGCTTTTTGGTCTCTCGGTAAAGCGGTGGAGACAAACTTTTGTTGGTCTACACTGTCTCAGCTGGTAAAACCAGATAGCTCACTGGCGCATGCGCCTCCTTAGGAGGCGGAATTTTTGCTTCTATTTTTACTTGCAATTCGCGTATTGACGGTAGCAACAGCGTACCATCTCAATTACCTCACTGCGGTATTTCTATAACAGAGGTCCGTATCACCAACAAGGAGGTTCTTAAAACCTGAAAAATCAAGAAGTGAACAAAGCTAGTGGACCTGATGGTATACCAGCTATAGTTCTAAAGGTTTGTGCACCTGAGTGCTCTCCTGTGTTGACGCGATTGTTCCGCCTCTTATTCAGGACTGGAATAGTGCCCAAATCTTGGAAGCTGACCAATGTGCAGCCTGTGCCTAAAAACGTTAGCCGTACCGACCCTACCAACTATCGACCAATTTTAATTATCTCCATACGCTGCAAGATTATGGAACGTATATTGAACGCCCCCTTAATGGCATACCTAGAACAGAATGACTTATTTAGTGACGGGCAATACGGGTTTCGCCGAAATCGGTCAGCTAGAGACCTTCTAGCATATGCCACGCACGTATGGGGCGAAACACTGGAAAACAGTGGGAAAGCACTTCCTGTTTCCCTTGATGTCTCGGAGGCCTTTGACAAAGTTTGGAACGCTAGCCTTTTGGGTAACGTACGGCTTATTCTCTGGTCTAGTCGAATGGGGTAAAATACTTTCTGAGTGAACAGTCTCTCCGGATCATCGTCGATGACTGCTCATCCGATCTTGTGGCAACTAACGCCGGTATTTCTCAGGGGTCCGTTCTCTCCACAACTCTCTTTCTGCTGCATATTAATGACTTCTTTGTGCCCGGTATCTATGGGTATACAGACAATATCACAGTTGTGTAGAGATACCAACCAAGTGCCCGGGCAGTCGCGATCAATCCAGTCCGAAAAAGAAGCTATGGATGAGCATGTAAATCTCACACTACAGGCAGTCTCCGAATGCGGCGATGCCAATCTCGTGAGATTCAGTGCCTCCAAAATACCGCTAAAAGGAGCCCGCTCACCCTGGCTTCTACTTACCGGAATGTATCTTTGGATTACACGGACCGTCTTCAGTTATTAGGGGTTGAGTTTTCGCCGAACGTCAACTATGGGCGGTTCGTTGAGTCCAGAGTCAAATCCAAAAAGGAAACTTGGTGTCCTTGCAAGGGTGTGGCGGTACTTCACGCCGAGGCAGCTTCTTACCTTATATAAAGCGCAAGTTCGATCGTGCATGGACTGCTGCTATACTGCTGCTATACGTGCTATTGCTGTCACATATGACCTGGTACTGCAAAATGCCACCTGGCAGCGTTGACTCAGTGGAGAGACGTACTAAGAGGCTCATTGGTGACCTTGATTTGGTTGATACCAAACTTGTCAGCCTCAAGCACAGGCGCAGAGTAGCCAGCCTCTCGGTATTCTATAGGATGCATTTCGGTGAGTGTGCGCAGGAATTACACGCTTTAATTCCTCCCTCTCCTTTCCACCATCGGACGACCACGACCAGGCAATTGGCGGGTCTTCACGCCTTTATTGTCGCTATTCCACATATTAGAACCAAACGGTTTGCTTTGACTTTTGTAATGCGTATAGCATAAGAGTTGAATAATTTGCCTTCGTCTATATTTCCTTCCAAATTCTTGAAGGCAAGACTGAATTAGCTTTTGTTACGCTAAACAGTGCGATTTATCATCCAAGGCTGCATCACCACTGACCACCAGGTAGGATTGTGGTCAAGCACTGGCTTATAATAAGTAAATAATAAAATTAAAAAGGGCGTACTTAATTGCTTTTTGTACATTTTTAATCAGTAAGCCCAAACATCGATCATATCATATTGTGAATTGCAATCAATGTTGGAAAAGCTAGATATCAGCAACCTAAAGTTTTAATTCTATTCTGTTCTAATCTAATTAATACCTACTACCTACATAGAGGTAATTAGGATGAGCCCAGTAAGAGATGTTAATTTATTTGATATTTAAATCCATTATTTTATATAAATACAGATAGTCTGAAGCAAAATCCTGTAAATATAAAAAGTGTACCTTCATTATAGTTTGTTGTTGTATTCTTTCTCTACTAATATCTATATAAAAATAATTCTTCTGTCCATTTATATGTCACTGAATTCCTCCTAAATGGCTGGACCGATTTGATGAAATTTTGTATGTGTGGTTAAGTTGAATTGAGAATGATTTAGATTCACAATTGGACCCGGTAGGTGGCGCTGTTGTCGAGATCCAGAAATCACCATGCGAAGTCGGGGCGGATCGCTAGTAATATCATAATAAGCGATCAATAAATTTTTAATTCCTATAAATCCTATGTAGATATAAGTAAATCAATAAATGTATTTATGTTTTTATGTGTTCGAACCGTCCTGCAACTATATTATAGCAGTAGCACGAATGGTTCGGCTAGACCGGGGAAAGACCACGATCTCACAGAGTAAAAGCGTAAAATAGCAAGTTTATACTGCTGTGTTTCGTATGGTGACTGTAAATAAACCTAGCAAGCTAACAGCATAGAAAAGTGGCGAAGTAATCGGCTTTGTAGCGGTTTCTAACGGTTGCCGTTGAGCAATTAGTTTCAAAATAGGAGGTTCAGATGCCTGGGTGATCAGTAATCGATTGCTGAAAACAGAATTTGAAAATTCAAAACCGTTCTCGAGATAATCGTGGGACAGACGGATAGACGGACAGACGGACAGACATCGTGAAATCAATAAGTGACTTCGCAAGCTTCGCCACTTAATAATCGGATACCCTTTTTAATGGAAACGAGGCATTTCATCTCTTAGTCCTCAGGGGTGACAAAGCATCTGAATTTTTATTCTTAATTGAGGATATAAAAGGTTTATTATATAAAACTTCATTAGGAATTGTATTTTATATTTAATAAAATGATTCTATTCTTTTCTATTCTATTATATGCTAAATACTAAGGTAAAATTCTGACATTGCACGTTACTTTCTTGATCATTATAGCATATTCAAAATGTGGAAATAAAATATAGCTCTTGTAAAATATATTAGAATATATTATACATTTCGAAACTCCTGTCTCAAAGAAAATCTTATCGTGAGACGGTTATAAAGTTATCGATCGGAGTAAACGTAATAAAATTTAATTACAACAGTCCAAACCAGTGCGACGTCAGTTAAAACATTATTTATAGAGCCCAATGAACAGAAATCAATGCGTGGGTTGTCCAAGGCACTAAACCTATCAATATTAAAATGTGAGCATTAAGCATTGCTCAGTCATAACAATATAATGCATACGGACAGAATTTTACGTTCTGTTATTAACAAGCTTTTATCTTTATATACAGAACGCATTGTATGTATGAATGTAGTCTAGTATATAAAGTTCACAATACGCAAGTTACCCAGGTTCGATTCTCGCCAATGAAATAGTTAATTGCAATTATATGTGTTGATTTAACTCGTGCTCGGCGGTGAAGGAAACCTCTTAAGGAAACTTTCATGTCTGAGGAATAAAAATATTTCGAAGACATAACATGAAGTTCACAGTCACGCACTGTAGGAGCGCCAATTAATTGCCCCTAACCCTCTCAGAAATAAATGGAGGCCTGTGCTCAACCAACCAACCTAGCCCTGTCGAATGCTTGTACTTTATTATGTGATATCGGTAACTAAAGAGCACACAGACTACATGGTTAGTGGTTGCTGTGGCCCATCTATCCTCGATTATGAATGAAAATGCAGATGCGTTGTCACCCGTGAGTGCTAAGATGGAATGCCTCGTTTCCAGTAAAAAGGGTTTCAGATTATCTATACTCATCATACGAAACACAGTACCGTTAAGCTGATATTTTACACTGGTATACTGTGGGAGAATAGTCCTTTTGTCGCGCCGACCCATTCGTGATACAACTATATTACTAATATAGCTGCAGCATAGCTCTACCACGGAATATCTCTCTACTATGTAATGGTAATGTTATGTAATTTTATGATTCGGTATATATATATATATATATATATATATATATATATATATATATATATTTATGAAGCCACGAAAGTGGCTAATGTCTGAATAATCTGAAATTTATCCGACGTACATTTAAGAACCGAAGACAATACAATTTTTTTTAACTATAATCTCACTAGGATCATTTCAACTTATGATCAATGCACTTTATATGTTTTTCAAACGACTTCAAAAAAGGAGCAAGTTCTCAATTCCACTGATTTTTTTTTATATGTGTTACCTCTGAACTTTTATCTAGGTGAACCAATTTTGATCACATTTTTATTTGAAAGCTGATGTTCCAGTGATCCCATATAAATTTGATCAAGATCTGACCTGTAGTTTTTGAGTTATCCTTATAATCATGTTATCCTTAATAATTCGTATTTTACTTCGACTACATTGATGATGTTCTTATTTTATTTATATTAAAGTCAGTTGTAAAATATTTTTAATTTTACCGATTGTTTAGGTGTAATATTTATTTCAAACTAGCTGTTCCCCGCGACTTCGCCCGCGTGTAAGTTAGGGTTTTAATTATTTTGCGCGAAACCCTTATTATTTTTTCTAAAATTAAAGTAGCTTAAGTTACTCCTTATAACATCAGGTATCTGTCGGTGAAAGTTCCATCAAAATCGGCCCAGCCATTTCGGAGATTAGCCGAAACAAACAGACAGACAGACCGACAGAAAGATAGACAGATAGACAATAATTTTAAAAGTTTTTTTTTGTTATAAGTATCGTATATACTTTCATTTGCATTTAGTAAAAAGCTGTTATTTTGACATTACAAACAGACACTTGAATTTTATTTATTTGTATACATAGGGAAAGAAACATTCCTCTTGATGATGAATGTCATTTGTTTTCTTATTTTAGCATTTGAATTGTGACATAACACTAAAAAATGTAGTCGAGTATTTCTATGAATTATCGAACGGCCATTATTTCGCCCCGTGGGTGTCGTGAGAATCGATTGGATAATGATAGTAAAATTTAGTGCCATTTTACAGATTGTAAAATAGTCTTAAAATTCCAGACGTGATATAGTGCAGCTTCTAAGGCGTTGGAGTACGGTTGCTGACCAAAACCCGCCAGGAATTAGGTATAGCTTTGGCGGTAAATCACGCAACTTATGAAATCATTATTTCGAACTGTGGACTATTTTTTCTTTTAGTGACACACATATATTTTGAACAGCGCTTGTTGTCACTTGGTGAAACTTTATCTTCATTTTTAGTCGGCTTGAAAGACGAGATAAGTTAATATTTTTTTTTATATTTACGCGAAGACTGCACATTAAATGAAACCATTTTTTTTACGGATTCTATCGACCAGATGGAAGATAGCGTAGAAGTAGAACATTCTTTTTTTAACTAAACTGTATGCCAATTAATTACTCCATAAATGCTCCAGCAGAATCCGAAATTGCTCCACCTCTATTGTTATAAGTTAATTTATAATCAATTAAAAAAAATTAAGTATCGAAAATTTAATTTTCATCATCAATAGAATGTAGTAACATTCTATAGTTAAAGTCATTTTATCGAACTAAAATTGATTGACTCTCAAGGTGGTACGTAGAAAAGACTCCAGATGGCATAAACACAAAAATATTATTAACATGGTTGTCTAATCCATTCATAAAAATCCATAATTTCAAAACTCACCCATCAATACTTTTTTTTTTGGTTTATGCCATTAGGCATCTATTCTACGTACCACCTTGAGAGTCAATCAATTTTAGTTCGATAAAATGACTTTAACTATAGAATGTTACTACATTCTATAGATGATGGCGCTATTACTCAAATAGGATAATTCTATCTCAAAATTAATTATAACTTAACTAATAGCAAAAGACAGAAAAATTACGGATTCTACTGGAGCATTTAAGGTGCAATTAATTGACATACAGTTTAATTTTATAAAGTAGATATTTTATGTTTTATAGCAAAATTAAATTTCCGACATTTTTTTTAATTAATTTTAAATTAACTAATAGCAATAGAGGGGGAGAAATTTTGGATTCCGCTGGAGCATTTAAGGAGCAATTAATTTACATACAGTTTAATTTTAAAAAGTAGATATTTTATATTTTATAGCAAAATTAAATTTTGGATACTTAATTTTTTTTTAAATTAATTTTAAATTAACTAATAACAATAGAGGGGGAGAAATTTTGGATTCCGCTGGAGCATTTATGGAGCAATTAATTGGCATACAGTTTAATTTTAAAAAGTAGATATTTTATATTTTATAGCAAAATTAAATTTTGGATACTTAATTTTTTTTTAAATTAATTTTAAATTAACTAATAACAATAGAGGTGGAGCAATTTCAGATTCTGCTGGAGCATTTATGGAGCAATTAATTGGCATACAGTTTAATTTTAAAAAGTAGATATTTTATATTTTATAGCAAAATTAAATTTTCGATACTTAAATTTTTTAAAAATTAATTATAAATTAACTAATAACAATACAGGTGGAGCAATTTCGGATTCTGCTGCAGCATTTATGGAGCAATTAATTGGCATACACTAGTTAAAAAAAAGAATGTTCTACGCTAACTTTCATCTGGTATTCTATCGCGTTTAATTAAACTTTTTAATTCCCGACGTTTCGGGTGCTTTACAGCATGGTCACGGGGGGTGGAGGGACTGAGATGTTTCACGTCCAGATGTCATAGTTAGTCCGGCTACCTTCAGTTTTTGAATATTTATTTTGGAGTCCACAATATATGTCTGACATATTATATTCGTGCTATTGAAGACATTCAGGAAAAAATATAAATAAATTAAACTACAGGTATCATCGAATTTCAAAAATTTGCAACTATATCGATTCTTGAAAACATTTTCACCTCTTAACGCTTGAAAAGCGTCGTATGACATAACGTTCATGCATAATGGGCACATCGACTTCCCATTGTTCAATTGCAAATACAAAAACAAATTATGCCCAAAAATTCATTCATTCTCTCAGATACACAGAGAATATAACAAAACGTTTCACTCTGTAGACATTTTCTATGGAAGTAAACCAAACTTTGTGCGAGAAGTTTTGTCGCCAGTCTCCCCAGTCCCCCCAGTCCCCCCCCCCGCGTGTCTATGGGTGCGGTAAAGTTTAATTAAACGCGATAGAATCCGTAAAAAAATAGTTTCCTTTAACGAGATAAGTTACCAATTGGACTTTGTTTTTTTTTTGTATATAATATGTTACGCGATATCTTTTTCAATTGTGAACCGATTTAATGAATCCTTTTCTAATATCACAGAATAAATAATAATACAAGCTAATATTACATAGGATATACTTCAAAGGTGGTGGAAATTGAAATTGCAAGAAAAAATTCCATCCCTTAGGGGATGAAGTTTTTAATGGAATTATTTAGACGACATAGACATTGTAATATTTATAATCGAGTCAATTTTATATAAGTAAAAATTACCAAAATCCAGAAATCATAGCAGAGTAAGCAACAAACAAAAATGGTAAGTACTTACAACTTAGCGGCCTTTTGCAGGCCTTGCAAATTTTGGGGTTAAACAATTATAAAGAGATATTTAGTTAGCATATAAAACATAATTATTTTAATTAATATAGTTATCTTAATTAATATAGTTATTTTATCTTTGAGATCGCCGTATTAATTTTATTGTTAGGTGTTGTTAAACTGACTGCGGGCTGTTCGAAAGAGATACCGCGGCTCCGGAACGTAAGGGCATTGAAGGAACACGGATTGTTTTTAGTCAGTAAAAGTCTGACACTCCCTTCCGCTCCACCCAGAGCGAAAGGCGTCATTTGATGATTTTCCATCAGCAAAAAAAAAAGGTGTTGTTAAACTAATAAGGTAATTTTGTGTACTTGTATGTACATAACGATTGAGGTATTCTCCAACGGAATAAAAGCATTTTTTATTTGGAAGGATTTTAATTAATATAGTTATCTTAATTAATATAGTTATTTTATCTTTGAGATCGCCGTATTAATTTTATTGTTAGGTGTTGTTAAACTGACTGCGGGCTGTTCGAAAGAGATACCGCGGCTCCGGAACGTAAGGGCATTGAAGGAACACGGATGGTTTTTAGTCAGTAAAAGTCTGACACTCCCTTCCGCTCCACCCAGAGCGAAAGGCGTCATTTGATGATTTTCCATCAGCAAAAAAAAAGGTGTTGTTAAACTAATAAGGTAATTTTGTGTACTTGTATGTACATAACGATTGAGGTATTCTCCAACGGAATAAAAGCATTTTTTATTTGGAAGGATTTTAGATTGTTGTTCATTAAAGCAAGTTTGTTTTCATTTTTCATTTATTGTATCAGTTTGTTAAATACATATAGTATGTAAAGTTGTGTACCATATATTGAGGAATATAATATAGAATTATATGTTTGCCATTTTTGAATAGTTTATAATACTTTCAACTGCGGAACTGGGCTTCGTTATTGTTTCCGATTAATTTTACTCCAAGTTATGCGTCGGTCTAACACGACGCCGTTTTGAGGGAAACCGATGATAAATCATACAAAATGAAGAAATTTTCGTCTGACGCAGCTATTCATTTAAAGCTCTTGGTCCAAGAATTTTCTGAGCGTGTTTTTAATGGTTATATATGAATTTTGCATTTTCATCGTACTTATTCTCATTTTTAATAATAACGCTTCGATTTTAATATTTATTTTCGAGCTGACCACGCAGGCGTTGTTCTACCCTTTCCGGTAGATGGAGTGGCGAGTTTTACTCCAAATACTCCGATTTTTTTTATAATGTGAAATAAAAAAAATTTAAGACTAGGCCAACTAAGCCATAGCACTTACTTTCGGGTTCATATTTCTGATTTTTTTTGACAGAAAGTCAACATATTATAATGTGAATATGAGTCCTACCTACTGGATTGCCTCGAGAAACGTATTGTGTGAATAACAGGCGCATAAACGATTATTATAACTATTATAACTAAAAAATATGTTCATGTTTGTTTTCATATATTAATGAATAGCAAAATTGTTCAAAATTTGTATACATTTGTTTCCATGAAATTTAAATTTATAAAATGATGTTAAATACGATAACTGCTGTCTAGAAAATAGCCCAAAAATAAGTTAAATACTATAGTATAGTAGGAATTTTTAGTATACCGTGGAACCTATTTGCTTTTTTATAAAAGCATAAAGGTAAGAGATATCTAACATCTCTTTATACCGGCATATATCTAAGACAAACCAAACCAAAACTAAATTAACTAAACTGTATTCACGTCTAGAAAAGATTTAATTTTAATCCAATACAGTTTCTATTATTAAACACACATAATATTATGTGGTTACACAATATTCAAATTGCAAGCGCAATATAAGGGCGTAAGTGAAGTTAATAAGTTATAGGATAGTGAACACTACAACATCGACATTAAGTGATTAATTAGCATGTGCCTTGTATAATTTCCAATGTAAAACATATTCTGCTGATGCTTGTTCAATCAGCTCCCAGAGTGATTCTCTTGATTAATAACATCTGTTGGGAGTACTTGTCAATAAAAGATCTATGTGCTCAACAAACTGAAATTGAGATCAAAGAATAACAAAACACGTCTCAAGAAATAGCAGATCGATTCTTTGATAACACTGATGTTACGAAAATACTTGTTACGGCTTAAAATGTTATTTTATTTATGTATAAACAACTGCAAAGGAATAATATGGAGTGGGCTCGTGAAATCGATTACTTATTAATGCCTACGTAACTTTTACCACCGTTGTTATCTGTTCTTGAAAATATTTATCTTCATTTTGTGCATATCTTTGTTTATTAAAATAATTATTATATTGTTCACATACAGCTGAGTTTAGTCGTTAAATGAATACTGACTTGTTATTAAAGCCGAAGTTGAATATAGGCCAAAGCTGATATTAATAGAAAGGTGGCAACTATTTTCGGTATGATAATGATGAAGACCATCCTTCTGGCGGATGTAGGCGATTATAATCCAAAACGTACAAAGATATTGTCCATTTTTATTTAATGTATTATAATATTGGTACCTACAAGTCAATAGCTTTCTATATACAAAACACTATGGTCCCAAAATGTATAACAGTTTGTAATGTAGTTATATAAAAAATAATCATTATTAAGGACCTATAATAATGTACAATTTGGTTTTTTGAAGTATTCATGTATCAATGAATTATGTTGAATTCTTTGAATTCTCCATTATAGGTGACACACAGATAGTATAGATAAAGTGAGATAACCAGATGTCTAGAGAGTAGTTTTTTTTTCTGAGTTTGTTATTTGTTATTTTGGCACAAATGATGGACAAGATTAGTATCCAGTTATTTCACATTTACTCAAGGAATAACTTACAGAAACACAAAGACGATGTTACGCTTCTATGTTAAGTATGTTAATATATTTTTTACGATATTATCTAAACTATGTATCACTATATTCAGTCACTTAAATCTAGGAGATGGGCAACAGTGATTTCTTAGAATATCATTAATAAACTGCGGTTACCAACCCCAGACCCGTTGGAAACCGCAAGCGTGGCAAGCCATGGCAAGCATTTTGCAGGTGGGATTGATTTCATTTTAAACGCGTTAATCATTTCTAATAAAAAATTGAAGTGAGGTTCGTTATTTAATCTGATACTCTATCTATCTTACTATAACTTATTTTGTAAATGTTGTATAGAAACTGCATTCTAGCTTTTTAACCGACTTCAATAACGAGGAAGTTCTCAATTCGAGTGCAGGTTTTTTTTGTATGTATGTTACGCGGTATTATCGCAGATTGTAAACCAATTTTGATGATTATTTTTTAGTAAATAGATTATACTTCAAGAGTGGTTCCATATAATGAAGCGCACTGACTTGTAATAGTGGTGTATTGGGTTGGTGTATTTCAGTCAACCCTGCCTATATTTATATGCCCGGCTTCGTCCTTAGTTTACCAATAGTAATAATTTTTATTTACTTAATCAATTACAATTAATACATTTTGACCAATAAAGATTAATCAATAAAATATTATGTACAACTATTATACGTCGCGCTCCATTTGCCGGCGTAAGACTCGTGGATAGCTTCTCGTAGCTGCGTTGCTGGACGGGGCTATAAAAGTGGCGGCGGCGTGAGACACATCTCCAGAACAGCAAGAAGAAGCGAAACTGCGGCTTTGAAGAAACGGCTCCAAAATGGTCGACAGGTGCATGAAGATAGCCGGCGTGTGAAGACGATGCGCCGCTGATGATATTAGCGGCTGTTTCTTGTTTCTATATTAGAACGTTAAATATATACGTCAAATTATCTCGCATCGATATGCAGCCCGCAGTATCTCAGTAGCCGGGGGTAATTAGGAAATAAATGTTTTCTTCAGACCTTCGCCTTCTGCGTTATGGTAGCAGCAGGGTATACATTATTTATTGCCGCTTAGGGTTGATTAGCCTGGCTGCTACCGACTTAACAAAAGCCTATTCACTCTTGCCTTGAAGACACCCACATTATACTGCTGTACGCATGATGAACGATGTAGCAAACCGTCGAACGTCTGGTTGTCCGATGGTGGAAGGGAGAGGGAGGAATTAAATTATGAATTTACTGCGCACTCTCTTCGAAATGCATCTTGTAGAAAACCGAACTGTACGGATCGAGGGGGGGGGGGGGGGGGTTGACTGATGGTAGGATAAACGTAAATATAAGAAATAATTATATTCATTAATTTTATATTTCGAGGAAACGTAAGTCCGTCAACGCGCACTGAAAAGCCTTAATGTAACGCCAATTTTTTTCCTGTCAAGAAATTCTCAGTAGCAGTCCAAAGTCAAGAAATTAGCGGTATTTCACTACTGTGTCTCGAAAAGCAAGTAAAGCCGTTGGTTCTGCGCATGATCTCTCTCCGATCATGTCGGATTCCCGTCCAATCGGAGTATGAGAGTGAGGGAATAGAGAGTGCATATGCTTGCACACACACATATATATATATATATACATATATATATATATATATATATATGTATATATATATATATATATATATATATACATATTTTTTTTTAATCACACTTGTGCATTATTATGCTGTCCTGCGTAGATGATACTAGATCCATCAAAGCCTCCTGCGTAATCCCTACGTTTATATGTGGTAGAAACATGCTGCAGCTATATTAATTGTATAGTTGTAGCACGAATGCTTAGATAGCTTAACTAGCTTAACGCTGCTGTGTTTCGTATGATGAGTGTAGAGAACTGAAGAGCCTTTTTACTGGAAACTAAGCATTCCATCTTAGTCCTCACGGGTTACAACGCATCCCTATTTTGATTCACAAACGAGGATAGATGTAGATGTCTATGGGCCACAGCAACCACTTACCATCAGGTGGACTGTGTGCTCGTTTGTCACCCATACCCTATAAAAAAAATCCCGGCCACCGTGACCGAAATTTGGTTCGGAGGACATTATAATAACTAGACGAAGACAGCTACGTGTGTGATTATAATTTTGAGGGCGTTATATCGTTCCTAATTTTGTTTAAGGTTTGTATGGCCTAGACAAAAGTGAGAAACGCCGTCTGGGCCACGGATGTATAAGCAAGTTTTTCCGTGGTTGTGCTGATATGCTGTGAATATGGAAATATCTGTAGTTTTAGTCAGTGAACCAATCACAGACAGCCTTCAAACCCAAAAGTGGGTACGCATTAGTTACACTCACAAGAAAATAAAATATGGAAACTTTTAGCATCTAATAGGGGACTTAATTTTAAGTTTAATTTCACATTTTCATGATGAGAGTTAGCAAAACATTAGTAATAATAATAATAATAATCCTCGAGCTGTACAAGGTTGATTGTACAATTAGAGACTTCCTCGGGCAATGTATGGGGCAGTGGAGTACAATCCTTTGTCATCTAGGCGAGCGGATGACGGATGCGGAAAGCCGCACAAGGATAGAAGGGGTACTTCCAGGGCGATTGTTTGAGTACAATCTGGTTTTGCCTCTCCCTGAACGCTCTCAGTACCTTACTGGAGGACTCCGGGAGGGGATTTCAGCTTCGGAAAAGAGGGACAAAAGTGACTCACCTATTCTATATGGATGATCTCAAGTTATTCTCCTCCAGTCGCTCCTATCTTATGGAACTGCTAAACATTACTTGTGATTTTAGTAGTTCTATTAGAATGGAGCTGGGGACTGATAAGTGTGCGGTCCTTCATGTTGAAAGGGGAAGGGTTGCTAACTCTGAGAGCATAGACTTATCTATGCCCGTCAACATAAGAAACCTTTCCGAGACTGAAACCTACCGGGTATGTCACAGAACATCGGTATAGATGAGGCGGGTATGAAACAGTCAGTTTGCGATGTGTTTTATGCACGCTTGACCAAAGTGCTTAACAGCCTTTTGTCCGGTGTGAATAAGACGCACGCATATAACGGTTGGATCATGTCTTTTCTCATGAATACCTTCGGCATACTCAGGTGGACTCAGACCTAACTTAACGCTCTGGGCAGAAAAGTCCGCACTATTATGACGTCCCACAGGATGCATCATCCGAGATCGTCAGTAATGAGGCTGTACTTGCCGCGGAAGTATGGTGGGTGCGGCTTTTTAAGCGCACTTACCATGCATAATCGCGAAGTGTGCAGCCTCCGTAATTACTTTCTGATGAGAGCGGATGATCCATACTATAGGGACGTTATTTCTTGTGATAAAGGACTTACCCCTCTATCCTTAGCGAACGAGCAATGGCAAGACCCGGCAGTACAGAGCATTTCCGACTGAGAGACCGTATGGAAGGAGAAGGAGCTCCACGGGAGGTTCTACAAGGCTCTACATGAGCCTTTCGTAAACACAGTCGCCTCGCTCCACTGGCTACGTTTCGCTGACCTCTTTGGAGAAACCGAGCGTTTTTTCTATGCGATACAGGATCAGGTTATTAAGTCCAACAATTATGGGAGATACATCCTAAAGGATGGCACCGTCAACATCTGTCGAGCTTGTCGCCATCCCGGTGAGTCACTTAGGCATGTCATCTCCGGTTGTTCGGCGCTTTCTGACTCTGTATTGTACTGAGTATTTGCACAGATACAACTTAGTAGCCAGGATTCTACACCAGGAGCTCGTTCTGAAATACGGTCTCGTGGATCGGAAACTGCCGTATTATAAGTACTTGCCGGAAGCCGTGTTCGAAAATGACCGCGCCAGGCTCTATTGGGACCGGTCCATCATCACAGACAGGACTATTCTTGCGAATAAGCCTGATATTGTTCTGATGGACCGGGCACAGTCAAGGATATTTTTGGTCGACATTACCATTCCTTATGACGAGAACCTCGTGAAAGCCGAAACAGATACGCTCACAAAATTTTTGGAACTGGCTCACGAGGTTGCCGACATGTGGGGTGGTCTGCCGACCGAAATTATTCCTGTGATCGTTTCTGCGAACGGGTTAATCCCAGTTAGCCACTCGTGTCATCTCAGGCGACTGGGATTCCGTGACGGACCGCTCCAGGCTCAAATGCAGAAGGCGGTGCTCCTCGATACCGCCCGCATCGTCCGCCGGTTGCTTTCCCTTTTCCCCTAACACTCGGTCGTTTGTTCTCTTCTGCTGAGGGCTTCTATCTGGTTGGATTTTTATTTATTTATGTATTTATTTTATTTTATTGATATTTATGTATATTTATATCTTTAGTTTACAATTATATATTTAAACAGCCCAACCGGATAAGAAGACTTTATAGATAACCCAGATAATAATATAATAAATAATAAAATATACAATATATATAACATAAATAATATCATTATTTAATAAGAAAATTTAAAAAAAGAACCAGGATGTAATTTTTCTTGAAATTTTGTCTTATCCTCGACTTACTGCAACGTTTCTTAAAATATCATCAATTGCAAGACTTCTGAACACTAAAATGCAAGAAAAAGGCTGGAGATTTGTTTTTTTTTTTTTTTTTTTTTTATAGAATAAGGTGACAAACGAGCACACAGTCTACCTGATGGTAAGTGGTTGCTGTGGCCCATAGACATCTACATTTATCCTCGTTTGTGAATCAAAATGCAGATGCGTTGTCACCCGTGAGGACTAAGATGAAATGCCTCTAGATGTTGCTACTGGAAAAAGGTTAGCAATATTATCGATCGTCTAAAATCGAAATGTTAGAATGCGGCTTTTATAGGGACGACTACAAATTAGAATTTCAACCATATACGTGAAATAGTCTCCGAGAAAATCGTCTGTGATAGAGAACAGACAAAAAGGGATATACCTGTATTTTTTTAAAGATTTAATGTATTTAATGCGACTTCGTATGGGAGTTATAACAGATGCTGGGTGGCTGTTACTTTCATCACAATTTTTTTTTAATTTTGCAATAGTAAAAGAAATTGATGTAATGGGGACATTGCCATCAATATCACCAAAATATAAATACGATGTGTTAACACTGTATCACATCTGTTTCTGTTGCGTAATTGCATTAGCTTTTTTACTCGTACATTATCAATCGAACACATAAAACGACGAAAATGTTTACACACTCAGAAATGAAAAACTGTATTTGTGTAGGATGGGAATGAAATTTGAGATTTATTCTTGATTTGAGTTATAAATGCTGAACAATAAAATCTCATGACAGCAAACACTGTCTTTCTAATAAAATAACAAAAATATTTCGAAGTTTTAAGATCATATTAATTGTATCTGTAGTGTAACGCGACTCTAACTGTAGACTACCTGCGGCGTTATAAGTTTCTTGGGGCAAATCAATTAGAAGTGGACTCAGCGGGACTTTGCCGGTTCAAGTTTAACCCTATAAAACAATAAATTAGTTTTATGTAACAGTTGCATAATTGTATTATAAAGTTTTATTTCAGAGGTCTGTATTTGATACGAATTTATCTAGTAAATTTATAACGCATCTTAGATAACATACATACATATTTATACGATACTAACTATCCATCCGCCTCGGCTTCGCACGGTTGATTTCTGGATCTCAACAGCAGTGCTACCGGGTCTAACTGTGATTCACAAAAAAATTGATTAAAATCGGTCGAGCCGTTTTCGAGTTTTAGTGAGACTAACGGATAGCAATTGATTTTTATATATAGAAATAAAAGTCAGTAACAATTTGGTCTAAAGTTAAATGTTACTTGAAGGTTTATAGCAAACAGGGAGTAAGGATTTATGTCACAATACCAGATAAATATTATTTCAGCAAAGTTGATCTTTTGTCTCTCGGTGGAGATTATAATGTTAGTATGATTGACTGACTTTTGGCGATAAGGTATAATAGATGGCTTTGTGACAACTCCATTCTGATTATTAACGCGTTAACTATTTTTATTTAAGAGGGGGCAGAAGAGCATGCGCCTCACATGATGGTAAGATGTCGACCGTCGCCGATGAACAACTGAAACAGTGAAATTTCCGGCATTAACGTTACAAAATCGTCAATCAAATCAATTAAATTGTTTTATATACTTCCATAGAGTAAGCCAGAGACTGGAGTGTTTCATGTTACTACTTGAAAGCTTGAAACCTTCATAAATATAACATCGTGTAAAAATTATAAAAAACACCAAAACTATATTAATTTATGTTATATCATTTGTGAACATATTATGTACATATTGTGGTATTACTTATCATACAAATATTTTATACGTGGTAGAGCCATGCTGCAGCTATATTAGTAGTATAGTTGTAGCAGGAATGGGTCGGTTCGACCGGGGTAGGACCACGCTCTCACAGAATACCAGCGTAAAACAGCAGCTTAACACTGCTGTGATTCGTATGGTGAGTGTAGAGAACCGGAGACCCTTTTTACTGGAAAAGAGGCATTCCATATTAGTCCTCACGGGTGACAACGCATCTGCATTTTGATTCGCAAACGAGGATAGATGTAGATGTCTATGGGCCACAGCAACCACTTACCATCAGGTGGACTGTGTGCTCGTTTATCACCCTATACAATAAAAAATACATTATTTATAATTTTTTTATTCTAAATTAATTTGGTTTTGTATTTATGTGTCAACTGCTTACATACACTTTATTTAATATTTGAATCAGCCTTAGGTCGACTGGTAGAGAAAACAACAGGCATTAAGTCCACCTATAATATATATCTTTCATATATAAAGTAAGCAAATGAAATAATTTTCATAACTTTAACATTTTTGTGAAAATGTAGTTCCTGATGGGCTTCTGTGTTAATGTAAGAAGATAATGAAGATATTATCTTTATATATAAAAATTACGTGTCAGATTGTTTGTCCGCGATGAACTCCTAAACTACTGAACTGATTTCAATGAAATTTTGCACACTGTGCGCAGTTTAGTCCAACTTGAGAGATAGGATAGTTTTAATCCCGATAAGTGACCCTTAATTTTTTTATTGCTAATGACAGGAGTTTTATTAGGAAAGCAAATGGTCGTCGAAAAGGGCGGAACAACGTCTGCCTGGTCAGCTAGTTATAATATAAAGTTCTAACATCAAAATGTATATAATATAAAAACGATACCCACATTATATAGGAATAATTGTATTATTTTTAGATCCTTAAATTTTTTTCTTATTTTTCTTTTTTATTCATTATCTATTCCCTCTTTCCCTACACAGGTTTAACGTGAACATTACGTTCACGTTCGAGTTTCCATAGCCATGTTATTATTGATGCGTGGTTAGTTTATTGATTCATTCAAAATTATTATAACATTAGCCCGTTATAACAGAAAAATTTCTTTCTTTTATTTATAGATAACTTTGTTTTTGGATATACTATATAGGATATATCATAGTTTGGTTGCTTGACTACATTTATAGCCGATATACTCATTAGCAAGCGGTTCGGTAAGTATTAATTATTGTATAAAAATTGGACACAAAAAATATTTCTTGTTCACTCTATAGTTAATTTGTTTCCTTACTTTATATTAAGCATGAATTAAAATTTTGATGACAACTCCGTGCTCGTAATGAGATGCGAGGGATAATAAAATTGTCAGCTAAGGGTTTTCGGTAGACACCTAATCCATAAACGGTTCAAAAGCTGAGCATGATAACGGTTTGCCGAAATTTAAGGGTACGAAGTGCTCTTAAAAGTTGGTCAACTTCAACTTAACGAAGGAAAAATATTAATAGCAACACGCGCGTGGTTGCAAAATATATTTTTAAATTTTGTTCGAATTTGTACTTTCAAACACAAAGTAAACATAGACTATGTTTACAAAATTTGTAAATGAATATGAGCACTTGTATAAAAATAGTGACCTCATAGATGGTTATTACTAAAATATTATGCTATAGAGTCGCTGTTCTTGGGTACAAATTCCATCGCATTCGCAACCAACTAAATTTGCTGAATTTTTTTTTAGGATAGGGTGACAATCGAACACATAATCCAACTGATAGTAAGTGGTTGTTGTGACCCATAAACATCTACATTTATCCTCAATAAAGAATCAAAATGCAGACAGTCACCCGTGAGGACTAAGATGGAATGCCTCTTTTCCAGTAAAATGGGTCTTCGGTTCTCTACACTCACCATACGAAACACAGCAGCGTTAAGCTGCTATTTTACGCTGGTTTTCTGTGAGAGCGTGGTCCTTCCCCGAGCGAGCCGACCCATTCGTGCTACAACTATACTACTAATATAGCTGCAGCATGGCTCTACCACGTATATTTATCCCAGTGTCTGGTATCTAATCTGATTTCTCTTTTTTCTCCCTACAGTTACAATTAGACTTTATAAAATATATTATATACATAAATGAAAAGGAAGCTCTCTATGGCCACGCATTTTTATCTTTAAATAATCACCTAATTTAAAATATTCTTTATTCGTAAGGGTTTCAATTGTTTTTTCCATTATTATTTAAGAGTTGTTATAATAGACCATAATAGACCCTATATATTAATATATTAACGATAAGTTTCCAAAAAATCTCGACGCTTTGAGTTCCGTAGAGCCCGATTTAGTAGAAAATTAAACTGCAAAATGAATAACAGACTATATTTTTATGGAAATCGATTGTGTAGTTTTTAACTGACTTCAAAAAAGAGGAAGTTCTCAATTCATCTATATTTTTTGTGTGTTACCTCAGAACTTTTTTCTAGGTGAACCGATTTTGATTCTTTTTTATTTGAAAGCTTGTGCTTTTCGTGTGGTACAATATTGATCAAGATCTGAGCAGTAGTTTTAGGTTATCCTTAATAATGCGTATTTAACACATTGAATGCCCACTCCACGGATCCGTGTGGTAGTGGGAGTAAAAGCAGGGCCTACTCCACGGATCCGTGTATTACTCTCGCACATTTTTCTATTAGCTAGTGAGCTTTGGGCTCTCGCGGCAAGTTAACGTTGTCTGCTTGGCCATCCGTACGTATAATTAAACTTACGAAAACCTGTGTTGGATTTTTGATAACTTGTTTAGTTGCACTTTGATTAGCTAACGAAAAGGACGTGTTTTCCTACCAAAATGAATAGTAAACCGAGTACTTCTAAGCGTTCTAGTAGCGTCAAAAAGACATCGTTTTGCAAAAAAAGACGTAACAGTAGTGATGAAGGTGAAGGAATTGACATGGATCTCTTAGAATTTTCGAGTGATGAAGAGGTTTATTCGCAATGTGATTATGAAGATGGATCATCTGAAGAGGAAAGTGATGACAGTAATTTGAGCATTTTTGATACTCGTAAACAACCTGAAATGATAAAGCATACATTGAATACTCTCCAGAAGTCAAGTTCAGCCTTGACGTCAACAAAATCAAATAACATAGCTTCTAAGCCACGTCCATCGCATGTGTCAGCTGAATTCTCCTCTGCTTCAAAAACGATAGATGATATTATGCCGCAATCTCCTAAGGAAATGGAGGATGAGCTTATGCCACAACCACCACCAGCAAATAGCCGGCATATCCCTTCCATAGTACAGGATTACAATGAACTTCCTGACTTACCTGATTATCTATTACGAGAGAATATGTCTACCCCTAGTTTTTCCCTGTTAAGATCTGACGTGCCTACTCCTGACTACTGTGATGGCAATTTAGCATCCGAACCTCATAATTCACCTAGCTCGTCTTTGCCTCACTTGCCTATTCGTAATATTGCGGAAAACTTACCCTCTCGAGAAGGATCTTCAGAACGTGGTGATTTAGTCAGCCCGTCTATTTTCCTTTCGCCTATTCCAAATAATGCAGAAAATTTACTCTCTCGACAGGTAGCTGCAGCTATTCGAAACGATAAAAATGTACCCTCTCTAGATTGTCCTACAGAAACTTGGAGCACTGATCGAAGCTCAATGAAGACAATTTACTTTACTCAGTCACAAGAGCTACTAGTACCGCCTCCAGCGAATCCTTTTGAAGCATTGAGACTTTTGATTAATGATAAATTGATAGACCTAATTGTGCAAGAAACTAACGCTCACGCAGTAAGAGTACTATCTTCACCTGGTGTAACAGATCAATCAAGAATCACACGCTGGAAGGATGTAACACGTGAAGAACTTTGGACATTTTTTGGACTGCTCCTGCATACAGGAACAATTCGCCTAAATAGGCTAAGTGATTATTGGAAAACACACTGGCTATTTAAATTACCATGTTTTTCTCGTTACATGCCAAGAAACCGTTTTATGTTAATACTACGTTGCCTACACTTCTCTTCTGATTCAAATGAGGAAGATAGGTTGGTTCCAATTCGCCCAATCATGAACCATTTTAATGAGACGATGAAACGTATTTACAGTCCAGGTAAACAGTTATCACTTGACGAGTCGATGGTTTTATGGCGAGGTCGACTTATATTTCGGCAATATATTAAAAACAAGCGCCACAAATACGGTATAAAGTTATATGTTCTGGCGGAACCGGATGGCACGGTCTTGAATTTTCAAGTATACAGTGGTGCAAATGATACTACCTCAGGAAAAGGACACACAGAAAAAATTGTCCTGAAATTGCTCGAAGAAAGATTAGACTACGGCCACAGTATATACATGGATAATTATTATAATTCCTACAATTTGGCAGTAAAATTACTGGAACGAAAAACTTACTGCACAGGCACGTTGGGAAAAAACAGAAAAAATAATCCAGTGGATCTCGGTTCAGTCACACTCAGAAAGGGAGAAAACAAGTCATCATTCTTGAACGGTGTCCACATCGGTAAGTGGAGAGACAAACGGAACGTGCTCTATATATCCACGGAACATGACGACGAGATGGTAGAAGTTGCTAGCAAAAGGGGCCAAGTGTTGCTAAAACCCTCAGCTATAGTCCATTACAACAGCTTTATGTCTGGGGTAGACCTTCAGGACCAAATGTTGGCCTATTACCCATGCCAAAGAAAGACGCTGCGCTGGTACAAAAAACTTTTTGTACATATTCTACAAATGAGTCTAAGTAACGCCTTTTACTTGTT
The DNA here is from genome assembly GCA_963668995.1 of Parnassius mnemosyne. Taxonomy (NCBI): domain Eukaryota; kingdom Metazoa; phylum Arthropoda; class Insecta; order Lepidoptera; family Papilionidae; genus Parnassius; species Parnassius mnemosyne. The sequence continues at coordinate 38,615,556 of CAVLGL010000035.1, read as the reverse complement.
TAATAAATACTCAAATTCCGACAAGATGAACCTCTATGATTTTCGAATGGCTATCTTAGAAAATCTTTTACCTCAACCTGTACCAACGGAGCAAATTAAGTCTAAGTTAAAAATTCAACACCACTTGACAAAAATAGAAAATTTTAAATTACGTGAAAAACGAGATGGTAATTCCACAAAAATTACTAGAGAAATCATCAGGAAGGAGTGCAAGGGCTGCAGAGCCAAGAAGAAAAGAGTAGCTACCTTATAAGAGTGCAAAGGATGTGATGGATCCCCAGGATATTGTACAGCATGTTTTAGCAATGTCCATTCTTAAAGAATGTTATGTATTTAGTATATTGTGTATATTAGTGCCTTATTTACCTACTTTCTTATGTTTTAAATTAATAAAAATTGTTTGTTGTTTACACTGTCTATCATTTTATGAGGTGGTCATTATGGTGCAAAGGAGCAGAAGTACTTACTCTAATAATAACATGTTATTATTGCACAACCCTTGCCAACACGGATCCGCGTAGCTGGCCACACGCATGTTATTGGCCTGATACACGGATCCGTGTTGGCGATAATAATTATAGAATAACAATAATAATAAATAAATGAATATTATTATATAGTTCTAATTTATGTTTTCTTACATACACTCAATATTTTTATAAATTTTTATGTGGGCCCCCGTAGTTATCATTGATATTTAAAAGGGCATTCAATGTGTTAATTGACTTCTACTAAATTGATGATGTTCTCATTTTATTTATACTGAAGACGGTTGTACAAAACTTTTAGTTTTATCACTTGTTATTACTTACCAAATGAAACTTGCAATTAGTCAACAAATGGAAAGTTAATTGTTAGGGGCCAAAGACATTCAAACATTTATATGGGCAGATTAAATCGCACGCACACCCTGTTTTTTTCAAAAAGGTCAGTAACCCGTGTCATTATAATATGAGACAACAATTCATAATACTCAGTGACCCAAACCGTAATAAAGAGCTTAAAACATACTTAAGATATCGAAATAACCGCTTAAGTTCACTTAATTTAATCTCGACAATATTATATCACTGCGACTGTCAGACTAATGTCATACTAATCCAGATCCTCTTAACGAAGACTGGAAAAGGAACAATGGTGGATTTGACAAACACAGTTTATTAAATGGAACGAAAATGTGATAATTAAATAAAATATTCTTAAGTTCTAAAAAGTTGCTTTTATAAATCCAATTTGACATTGCCAATATGAGCCTTTTATTTTTTATATTCTACATACATTTCTCATTTCTGTCTTCTACATTTTTTACAGTGGTCAATATTACCGTTATTATAAACACCATTCGAATATCAGATAACATTAAAATATAGTCTACTACCATGTTTATTATATTAACTATAATATGGTGATACTAGAATATATAATAATGGTTAATCGAATACAGCGCAATGAATAAAGGTATTCACCTGAAATTAAAGAAGTTAAAATTTTACGTGTTATATAAAACGTGTTACAATTAGTTTTATTCACTACTTATTATCTCTAATCTCATATATAAAAGTTAATGTTTGGTTGATCGTATTTTATGCGCAGCCATATTTATCCTCTACTCTGTCTACTCTCTACGATATGCTCATGTGGCCATACCGTTCATCAGATTGCGGCAAAACTTTGTCAACTTATTACTTGCACTTGGGTGAATGTTATTAGGCATAGTACAATTGACTTACAGTAGGTGGCCCGCGTATCGGACCGACAAATTTATTTGAAAGTTTTGAATCATTCAATTTCAATAAATGTATTATTATTGGTAATTAAAAAATATAACTCTTCCAAATTTAAAATTATTTACCATAAGCATATTTTCTGCGGAAGCAACGCGCCGGGTACCAGCTAGTGTACTCGTAATATAAAACCTTGCTCAAAATGAGACATAAGCAGATATATAAACTTCAAATTAACGTAGATGTACATATAAAAATCCTTAAATGACTTCAAGCTATGAAACCGTACAAAATATCTCTTAACTACAAGGTTTTCCGCACAACTTACATGTAGTTATCGTTACATAATCCGCTTAAAGAAATATCGTCTTTTGTTAGTTATCCACATTGAGAACATTCGGTTTTACTATTCGTATTTGTAGTACGTGCATCTATTCCATTATATCATTCAATACATCGCTCAATACATGAACGAGCAGATCGTCGTCAGTCATAAATTCATATAAATTGGATAATGTCCGGAGAGTCGGCGAGGCGACGCCTGCGCCGGACGTCACCAATCTCTATATTGCCGCAAGTGCCGATAAGTGCCCGGTGTAATGTACCGTTTAATCTCATAATACGTTGTTTCCGAAACTGAAAACTTGAATGGTTTCCTATGTAGGATATTTCTTTTTAAATAAGGTATTTAATTCCTTCACTTATTCATTGCAGCATATCAAAAGTCCTGGCTGAATATAGACCTCTTCATTTGCCAGAGTTACAACGGCTGGTAAACGCATGGATAGCACTGCTACCCATCTCCTATTTCCGTTTTCATCTGTCGCCTTTTACGACAACCAGATGGTGACATGGGACAGTAGATTCTATTACGCTACCATACTAGGCAACGATACTACTACCAAATATAATAAGGAATCCTTAGAGAGTTTGTGATCTATATTATACTCTGTCAAAAATATCAAGTATTTTTAATTTTGCATCACTATTATCCTAAATGTCATTTCTTAAAAAAAATATTAAAGAAAAAAATTAAATTAATATAACATAATAGCTTTAAAAAAACGTTTTTAAGTGTTAGAGCCATGGTTTACGTGGTAGAGTCATGTTGCAGTTACATTATGGTTGTAGCACGATTGGGCCGGCTTGACTAGGGGAAGACCACGCTCTCACAGAATACCAGCGTAAAATAGCAGCTTAATGCTGCTGTATTTCATATGGTGAGTGTAGAGAACCGGAGAACCCTTTTTGTGGATACGAGGCACTCCATCTTAGTCCTCAGAGGTGGCAACGCGTCTGCATTTTAATTGTTAATCGACGATAGAGGATACCTATAGGCCACAGCATCCATTTACTATCAGGTGGACTGTGTACTCACTCGTCACCCTTATTCTATCAAAACAACCGATTCTACAATGTACTTGGCTTATTATTTGATGGATATAGAATTTTTCCGTTTGAACGAGTAAATAAAAACGCTCTTTATTTTTATATCACGTAACGTACTCATACGAACAAAATCTTGTTTTACGCCATGGATAAGAACGCATCGCTGAACAGTGGACAGTGACAGCACGTCATTGGATTAAAAGGCAAAGGCTGTACTTATATCCACTTTATTCTATTATTTTGTTTCACCAATTTGACCATTTGTTAATTAGAGCGACAGCAGCCGAATTGTTAAGGGTAAGGACTGTAAAACCGATAAATCGTGGCTTTGACTCCGTTATTCCACTGCTACTATCACAACCACTTTAAGCTATTTTTATATGGTAGAGCCACATTATATGTAACATATAGTGAGATACATGTAAATATATAGTGAGTGAAAAAAACTTGAGACCATTGCTACTGGTAACCTACATTTATTACTACTTACTACATTTCATGTTAGTAAGTTGTGATAAATGTAGTTTTCAATGGGTCACAGTATTCAATTCCTATTTCCATCAGGTGGATCGTGTAGTGGTTTGTCTCCCTTACACTTAAATAAAGAGAGCGTAGTTGGTGTAGTTATAACATTAGTAAAGTTAATACCATTGCTAGTATTATTTAAAAAAGCTAATTTTCTGAAGAAAAAAAACAGCACTACATAATAACTGAAATTTCGCACAGCTAACATTGCTACCAAATTTATAGTCTCTGAAATTTGGATGTAGTGATTTGGATAAATTTTCCGCCATCAGTCAGACACCAGAGACTCGTCCGTTAATCAACAGGGTACACCGCAAGCAAATGAAGCTCGCATATTATTCCACCTTACACAACGCCAGATTTTCAGAATAAACTTTCGTTAATTTATTTTGTTTTTAACTAGTGGAAAATATAAAAGCTAATTTAAACAGAATGTTAAAATTCACAATGTTATTGTTAATTATTTATAATATAGGGTTTAAATTCATAGCTCTTACTTTAAACTTAATATTATAGGTAAAGATATTACAGGGTGAAATTTCATTTTGCGCAAAATTTTTAGTGCATGGCATAATCCAATGTGACTATAAATGAATGCATATAATTATATTTTGTTTATAGGATAGTGTAACAAACGAGCACACAGTTCACCTGATAGTAATTGTTTGCTGTGACCCATAGACATACACATCTATTCCTCAATAAAGAATCAAAATGTAGATGCGTAGTCACCCGTGAGGACTAAGACTCTTTTTCAGTAAAATGGGTCTCCAGTTCTCTACACTCACCATACGAAACACAGCAGTTTTAAGCTGCTATTTTACGCTGGTATTCTGTGAGAGCGTGGTCCTTCCCCGGTCGAGACGACCCATTCGTGCTACAACTATACTAGTAGTAATATAGCTGTAGCATGGCTCTACCATGTACCATTTTGTTATTGCTTCAAAAAATGTTATTCACACTGGATTTATATTAGGGTATGTGTTTCGAATTACTACAAGCTTCCGCAATTAGCAACGGTTAGTGAGAACTGCTTTTACGCTACCAGAACTCGATCATATATATTCCCAACTGACAATATCGTTTCGAATGTAAAAAAATAATTAAGAAGAACTTTATTATCTCAAAGAATTTTTACATTCAGTTTTTGAGACTTATATATCTATATAGCTTAATATAAATTTGGTTTGGGCTATTCGTACAATGTAACAATGCAAATTATAATTTAAACTATAATTTAAACTACCGAAAAATACATAATGTAGGTGGTTGTAAAATGTTTCTAGCGACAGCGATGGCTCGTTTTGTGTAAATTCGACCGCCGACTTCTTTGTGTCGATTACATACATAAACATTACTGGATGTGACTCGTACAGTAGAGTGGTACAATTGATTAGATTCAATAGTTTAGAGAGAAAAAAAAAGTCTAATTAATTGTCGGTTATAATAATTTATATATTTAGTAAAATTTGTAATATTTATATTATATATTATTTCTGAATAACTTAAATAATTGGTATTTTTAGAGTGTAAGAAGGAAATAATCTAGATATGTATTTATTTATGTTAGTTATTGAACATAACAGTATTTATTTATTTAAATAGATCTTTGTTTAGTCTTTCGATAGATTTTTTTTATAGGATAAGGGTGACAAATGAGCACATAGTCCACCTGATGGTAAGTGGTTGCTGTGGCCCATAGACATCTACATTTATCCTAGATTACGAATCAAAATGCAGATGCGTTGTCACCCGTGAGGACTAAGATGGAATGCCTCGTTTCCAGTAAAAAAGGTCTCCAGTTCTCTACACTCACCATACGAAACACAGCAGCATTAAGCCGCTATTTTACGCTGGTAATCTGTGAGAGCGTGGTCCTTCCCCGGTCGAGCCGACCCATTCGTGTTACAACTATAACAGAAATATAGCTGCAGCATGGCTATACCACGTATACAATGGTAGATGATACTTAAGTAGTCTTTTAAATGTGTGCATTGATTTTGAGTCTCTAATATCTTTAGGTAATTTGTTATATATTTGTGAACCTTCATACATTATGAATTTTTTACCGAAATTTGTTCGTGGCGTTAATAATTCAATAACGTTACTTCGCCTAAGTTTCATTTTGTGTGGTTGTATTCTCTTTGAAAAAGTTGTGTTTGTGTGTATATCTTTATTTAAAAAAATATTCAGATAGTTATTTAAAATATAACATAAAATAATCATCACTACTATCATAAAGTCCTGAGTCATCTGCATCTATTAGCTCCTTGCATGATCGCTTTGCATTTCGCTCGCCAGTAGAATTCTGTCACACGAATACTTTTCTTTGCCACTGGCTTCCGATTCCGCAAGCTAACTGACTGACCTATTAAAAATTTAGTTTACTGATTCGTTAGACTATGTTCTCTGTCTTTCCCTAGGTATCATGCTGGTTCTTCTCAGGACAGAGATATTTTAGGGATAAGTGGAAAATAAAATTGCCTTTCAAAAATATATCATCATAATCTTCATTATTACAGCACTTTACCCATAAGAAATGTCTTACCAACAGCAGTGCCCGTACTTCAATTGCATTCGAATGTGATAAGCATCGAAGAGAGACTAAACAAGTGGGCTACACATTTCTATTAAGAGCTATAGTATGCAACGCAATTTCAATAACAAAGCTTTTTTTTATAAACATCATATTGACTATATTATGCAACCGATGATTGGACATCCAGTTATATTAAAATTACGTAACGACATAACGAGATATTAGTAGTTCCTTTAAGTCCGCTCCAATGTCTCTTTTTATGATTTTCTACTTAATTTGGTGCAGTAAAAACTTAAGTCGTAAGCCGGTTTTACGCCTCATTGCTTATCATGATTTTATATTTTAATGATAGATTATTTCGAAACTATAATAGGGCGGTCACATACATAGAGAAGTGATCATAATTTACATAATTTTCTACTTGGGATTTAAGTTTCACATTACTTAATTTACATCAATAATTTTGCCCTAACATGCTAATCATATACTGCAGAAAACAAACCCCTTTTTTATAGAATACAAATTAAAATTGTTCTCTGACTGTCCATGGTCAACGTTGTTCATTATTTTATATTTTTTACCACCACAATTTCTCTGAATATTAATTTGTATTTAAATTTTACTTATTAAAATTCCGTTTGTTTATTTTTAAAGTAAATATCATCTACATTCGATGTCTAAAATATCAGTAAAAAATCTGAATTATTTCCTCTTTCATCAATTCAAGCAGCTTAAAGCAGTTAATTATTTAAATTACTACTATTAACAGTAGCTCTACAGTATTTAATACACATTTTAAAATTAATATATTTTAATTAAATATCAAGACTTTCTCACCGCAGCACTACTTACGCGATCCATTAAACATTAATACCGTCAATGAACTTTTTTATTTTGGTTAAATTGTAATTCGACTCGTAACTTTCAAAAATCACCTCGTCAGTTTCGGTTCCGAGACAATATCTCCACTCATTATCTAATTTAAAAAGGAATTTAATGTCGCAATGACTGGCTGTTAATTTCGTTACCACCCACAGACTCATTGAGAAGTCTCACAGTGGTAGGTAGTCATCATATGATCACATCAGAGTTCAACTGTTGTAATAAAAGTGTATTGTAGAGCCAATAAAAGAAAATTCGGAATATATTATTGTAATTCTTAATTGAATATTACAATAAACGCATAAGTGTGTGACTCAGTTAACAATATAATATTCAAGAAGATAATAAACATAGAGATACTTCATATTGAAGTATCCATTATAATCCCTTCAAAATAAGTTTTGATAAGTGTTAAAAATAGAATTATGCAGATTAAAATTTCTCTTGAAGTTTTATACAACAATTAGGTATATGCGCCATTGACATGGGTGTCACCACCGGCAGCGGTGCAGGCACCAGACAGGCGCACGCGCAGGTAAGCGCTTAGGTAAAACAAGGACAACACTATCGGAATTCTCGCTTTCACCACGTGGTGGGGCAGATCTGAGAAGGCGCGGGAGTATGTTTGCTATCTGTGTTACATTTTTCTTTAGTTTAGAAACGTTCTCGGACGTAGAAGGATTGTGTTAAGTAAGATTACATTTAAACTAATGTGATTAGTAGTGAGTTCGATACAAAAACAGATGAGTGACGAAGTGTTGGGTTATCATCTAGTACGGAGGCGCTTTTGCGCCAGCTTGATCTGTTATGGGTGGTCGAAGGATGATTAAAGCTGCAGCTGTGCTAATAGCTTTGGGGTACAGCAGTTTGTTAGTTTATCAAGGCGGAGTTACATTTAACTTCCAAGAAAATCGACAGGGATCGGTGCAAGTGCCTGATTTAACTATTGAACCCGTAACAAAAACAAATATTTATGATAGTGTACAAAGTAAAAACATAACATTAGAAGACATATTTATAAGTGTTAAAACAACAAAACATTATCAATATACAAGGCTGCCAATAATATTAAAAACATGGTTTCAATTGGCGAAAGATCAGGTAAATAATTTTTTATTAATGCTACATAAATCCATTGTAATTATTGATTTTTTTAATGTTTTTATACAACGATAATATTAAAACTCACGCTAATGTTCATTTTAATATGCTGAGTATTCAATATTAATTAAATTTATAATTCAATATTTGGTTTTGAGTCAACATTCTTTACCAAATATCTAAATTTCAGGTTTGTAACTCATTATTTCTAATAACTAGATATCCGATACATACAGACGGACGGACAAACAACAGACAGGCATTAATAGCGCTCCTTTTTTCTTTGAACGAAACCCTAAAACAAAGTATTTCAAACCCTCATGTAAAAACAAAACACGTCATCCAAAACTGGAAAAATTAATAACACATTTTTATTATATACTTTTTGATTATTTTATTTACACATAAATGCAATGATTGTTTGATATTTAACCAATCCATAGAATATATTATGAAGTTTACAATTTAAGTAATGTACAAATATATATTGTAGAGATCTACTTCAAATAACATTAACAACCTGTTAATTAGGCATAAAACTAGTATAATTAGTTGTTGGAAATGATAATAACAAAATAAACAGAACCAATACTATGAAAACTACATGATATTATTCGGACACACTGAGTATATTTTCTCAGCACAGATACAAGATAATTTTCGACCAAATATTTGTCTTCATTTACCAGGGCCACTACAAGAACAAGTTAATTAAAGCAAACTTGTTATTTAATTATTTAACGGAAAGAATACCTACTCCATGTAATCTCTTGCGTCAAGAACATAATATATTTATAATTAATTAATTGTATACCTACGAAGAATAATTTTATACACGCCGGCTTTAAAAAGGTCAATAAAATAATAATCCAATATATAAAACTAATGTCCAAACAGGTCTCATAGTATAGAAAAGTATATTCATTAAATATGTATTGTATCCTATTAAAATAAATCAGAGTAATATGTGAAAACATTTTGCGAAATACGAATACATAAAAAGGTAGATTAAGTAACATTAATTCTTGTGTACCTAAATTTGAACTCATAAAATTAAAAATGGAAACTTGAAGTTGTGTCAGTAGTTTCGTCAAAGCTCATAAAACTAAAAACATAAGACAACATCTTAATTTTATTCTTTCTTTATCGGCGACATCATGTCCACTATACAGCTGCAATACCAAGCAGAAAAACCTGTTTCTAGATCGTCCTCAAAACCGCTCCCCATATATCTGTTGCCAGCATCTGCTTGTAACGTTATTTTATCGCAAATTAAAAAGAAAACTTGATCCATGATAACTTAAGCAAGAAGTGTACTGAGTTCTGATATTATTAATAATATCAAACTCCAGTGTTTTCAATTTCGTGTGTTTCGAATTTACTTTAATGTTAATAACGATGTTTTATAACGTAATAGTTATAATAATTTACAATGGTATCAATGTTTATTCGAAAATTATTAAATACTTTGGTCGCCCGGTCAACAAAATTCGACCGTAGCAATACATTTTTAAGTTTTAAAGCAAACTGTATTTAACTTTCATCTGCACATCATATTATATGAAATAAACGCTTTTTGCCTTGACAGAATTTTGAAGAAGGAACATTTGAAATTACACAAAATTCACAGCTCATTCTGTCAGTTTTCAAGTATTGTTGGTAACATCTTAGAATTCTTTAGCGATAATCTCTAGAGATTCTACTCTGTGCGACTGTTTGGGCACAGACTATTTTGTGTTAAATATTGGTTGTAAGAACGTTAACAATTAATATTTATTTTATTTAAAAATATTTTATTGAATGGGCTTGCTGCAATCCTTTTTCATATTATAAACTGACTATGCCAAATCTCACACTCAGTGCGTGTGTATATAGATAGATAAACACAGTAAAAAAAATCTATATTCAGTTATTAACATGAACCGAATTCTGATCGCTTGATTTATCAATTATATTACAAGTTTTTTTATATTGCTAAAGGATGAGCAACCAAAATTAAGTTGTTATATTAAATTAAGTGTTTTTTTTTTAATACAGCAGAATAATAAAATATTTATTATACTACTAAGAACACAACAAATATGTATATCAAAAAACGTAATAGCTTAATACTAATTCAGTCTCGTATTCTCCCTAGCTCAGGGTAGTGCGGTCACTACATGGTAGGGACAATCTGGTAAGAAGTATAGGAAGGAAGTTGAGGGATGCAAGTGTCTCAGAATTGTGTTTTTGTACCTAGCGGTTTTCGATAAAGAACTATGTTCAGCTGTGGACTTGTGATAGGCTGTATTGAAAATGATGATGATTATGATGATACTGAATGGGCTTTATTTAAGTAATGTGATGTGATGCTACAAACTAGTCTTTAATATGTATAAAACTTTGTTTGTAAAATCCCACAACAATGTTATTTATTTCACTTATTACACAACTCAGCAGAACACTGGCTAAGCAAATGGCTTTGGGACCATTGGTTCTAATTCCGCAAAAGACCAGTATTTGTATTTATTTTGAAATAATAAGGGTGACACACACATTCCACTTGATGGTAAGTGGATGTTGTGGCTCAAAGACATCTACATTTATCCTCAATTAAGAATCAACAAAATAATAAAATAAGTAGATGCGTTATCACCCCTGAGGACCGAGACGGAATGTCTCGTTTCCAGTAAATAGGGTCTTCGGTTCTTTACACTGACCATACGAAACACAGCGGCATTAAGCTGCTATTTTACGTTGGTATTATGTAAGAGCGTGGTCCTACAATATAGCTGCAGCATGGTTCTACCACGTAAATTTATGGCCTGCATATAATTTTTCTAAATCTACTTTCTGAATAAATTTTTGTGCCTTCACAATACAGGACAAAATCCAGTGTGGGTATAATTCATTTATAAAGGTTTATTTCTTACAAATTACACTAAATAAAACTATACACTATTCTATGATTAACAATTCATATTTCCGCAAGTACATAACATTAAGATCAAAAAGAAATCCTATATCTGTAAGCGGTAGATTAAATGTCTTCGCATAATTTCTATTATTTGAATTATTTAACAAATCTCACAGGCGTGAAATATCTTAAACTAATCGTATGCGTAAATGTAAATGTTTTATTCCAACACAAAGTTGAAATGCAAACAATGAGGAACGTTCCAAAGCCAATCGTGCTTCGTCCGTTGCCTTGCGTTTCCTGAATCTGGAGCGTGCATAATCGACCGTTAATCCGGCTCGAAGGACCAACATAAATAACTATTGTACGCGAGCCCTGCGCTTGCGCAGCGCGTGGCACGAAGGCGCGCGCCAGACACGTGACTGGATTTTATTCAACCTCTAGTCTTTTTGTATTGCATGCCATTGTCTAGTCCAATTTGAATTATTTGTACATTATCCATAACGTTGTAGCTGAAAGTGTGGGAAAACTCTATTAATTATTTATATCTCGTATGTTTTTTATTCATTACGGCATTTTTTTATTCATTACACCCTACCAAAAGTCCACTGTTGACCAAAGACTTCCATATATTTTGCCTCAGGGATTGGATATTTTAATAACATGAAAATTAATATTTTTTCAATAATAAACAATAGTAATAATAGAAAATGAGTACAAGAGAAGAAGACATTGAATCAGTAAGTTAAAAATAAAATGTTATAGCCTGTATGCGTCCTGATTCTAGCCATAGGCGTCTTCTCATTATTGAAAGGGTTCTAGGGCATGAAAGTGTCCATCGTTCTGCGCCGATGCGTATTGACCAGTGTTGACAGACTTCATACGTCTTCGAAATTTTTTTTATATCTCAGACATGAATATTTCGTTATATTTCACTGTGAAACACGTGGTAAAGCAACATTTAAAATTGCAATTGACAATTTCATTGTTGCCGGCGGGGATCGAACCCGGCTTGCTCACGTACTGTGAAATTTACAGCGAGCGCTTAGCCGCTGAGTTACAACGGGTCTTTATATAGTATACAGTTATAGTAGTAGTAGTAGTAGTAATTTAGTAATACACACATACAGTTAAAATCTATATTTATATATATATATATACATCTATATCTATATCTTCTATACAATAAATAAAATTGAAGTGTCTGATTGTAATGTCCAAATACCAGCATTTTCTAAATGCGTATGAAAGTATATACGGTACTTATAACAAAAACTAAATTTTTAAAATTTTTGTCTGTCTGTCGGAATGTCTGTCTGTCTGTCTGTTTGTTCCGGCTGATCCCCGAAACGGCTGGACCGATTGCGACGGTACTTTCACTGGCAGATAGCTAATAAGGAGTTAACTTAGGCTAATTATATTTTAGAAAAAGAATTAGGGTTCCGCGCAATATAATTAAAACTCTAAATTTCACGCGGGCGAAGTCGCGGGGAACAGATAGTATGCACAATAAATATGAGGCAACATGGGGGAGCCCTATGTTTAGTCTATTTGTACTCTTAATAATGAAACAAAAATAACTTAAGACAAAGTGTAAATAAGAAAACGATCAAGCGATATGCTTTCTGACATCAAATCATATGATCGCACAATATAAAAGCTTGATAAAAAACTAGCATTCACTAATATGTAAAAATGTTTATTTACACATTTAGGATCTGTGAAGTATTCTAAATATCAGAAAGTCAAATAAAAATATCCCAGGAACCTTTAAATATTATTAATTCGAAATTGTAATTTAGTATCATAGGAGTATACTCGCTACCGGATATTTAGTGTAGAATATCATGTATAAATTTCAAAATATACATACTACTGTTCTCTCATTATCATCTCTATGCTGACGACTTGCAATTATACCGTCATTTCAAAGTCCAAGATATAGATGAGGCTAAGCTGAATGCTGACTTAAGTAGCATGAGCAGTTGGGCAAAATCGTTTGGTCTTCTTGCTAACTCTGCTAAATCCCAAGTAATGATTATCGGCAGCTCATATATGCTTAATTTATTAGATCGTTCGAAGATCCCTGCAGTAACGTATGATAATACTCAAATTCCATATACAGAGATAGCTAAGAACTTAGGTGTTATTTTTGATAATAATTTGTCTTGGGTTGCTCACATTAATATGATTAGCAGAAAAGTGAACTACTCTTTCCAAGCTCTCAAGCGCCTCCAGATGTTTTACCATTAAAAACTAAGATAACCTTAGCTCAAGCACTTCTTCTTCCTCTCATTGACTACGCTGATGTTAGTTTTTTGGATGCTTCAGAGGAGCTATTGAACAAACTGGAGCGTGTTCAAAATTTGTGTATACGTTTTATTTTCGTCTTCGTAAGTTTGATCATGTTTCAGAGTACAGGGCTCAATTAAAATGGCTTCCTATCCGTAGACGTCGAGACTTACATTTGTTATCATTTCTTTACTTTCTACTCTTTAATCCTCTTGCAGCTCCATGTCTCCGCGAGCGTTTTGAGTATCTTGTACCTCGTGAAACTCAGTGCCGGACCACTAAACAGCTGCTTCTCAAAACTCCTTCTCATTTCACAAGCCGATGTGGTGGTTCCTTTACTGTAAGGGCGGTCAAGCTATGGAACTCACTTCCACATGACATATGTGCTAGCTCTTCTCTTGATATATTTCGGAGCAGAGTAAAGATATATTATCTATCATCTTAGAATTACAAATATTTACATATTTTATGTATTTATATGTATAATTGTATATATATATGTATGTATATATATATATACATGTATATATATTTATGTGTGTGTGTACGTATATATATATATATATATATATATGTATATATTTATTAATATATATGTATGTAAATCAATAGAAATAAAAAATAAATTATACTTTTATTTTATACCCTTATATGTTAATGGTTAACTGTTACTTTTAGCCAATTTCTATTAAGTAGTGTTAAGTTAATTATTAAGTACGCACGCTGCTACCTACTTGCTTTATATATAAAACTATTTCTCTTTCCCAATAGGTTTGCTGGAAGAGAAACCCTAATGGGTTAAGATCACCTTTGTACATCTTATTTAAATATTTAAGAATTATTACCAACCTATAGTGTGTACAATAAATAATAAAGAGACATCATGTCCTCTGATGGAAAATAACTGTTGTGGCCCATAGACGTTTACGTTTATCCTCGATTAAGAATCAAAATGCAGATGTATTGTCACTATTAAGAAATAAGATGGAATAACCCATTTACAGTAAAAAGGGTCTCCGGTTCTCTAGTCTTACCATACGAAATGCTGACAAATTAAACTGCCCCATTCGTGCTACAAATACAATGTATCTGCAGCATAGCTCTATCACGAATAAAAAGATATTAAAATAATTTAAATTCCATGTGCAAAATACTGAACCATTCTTGTTATATGGCCTCTTTAAGTTATCTTAACATAATGTAACTTGAGTCAAATCAGGTGCGCCGAACGATGTTTACTAACTAAGCTGACTCTTAACCAGAAAAAGATAACAACGCTACTTCCTGTATTGCGAGCATGAAACGAACACTTTGTCCTTTGTCAGTAGATTGTTTTAAATTATATTATAAAATATGCCTTATTAAATTCGATACTTACCTATATCAAAACCATAAACCGTGTGTCTTTTAAAACCATTTCTTGTAAAAGTATTCTCGAAAAATATCAATACTTTTAACGGAACTTCTGAACTGACTGAGAGTTTTTCTCACTAATGTAAGCTATCATTCTGCTGTCATTCCCGAATATTAACCGCTATATTTTATTTTGATAAAAATACGTTTTCAATTTGAAATATTATTTGTAATCAAATCAGAAGAAAAAGCGCTGCTTGATTGATTTATCGGCAAAACAAATGGTTGTATTCATTCATTCATTCATTCATTCATAATAGCCTATCACTATCTGATTTGAAATGTCTTGGTAGCTTAGAGGCTAAACACTCGCTGTAAATTTCACAGTAGGTACATACGCAAGCAACCCGGATTCAAGCCCGGTGGCACTAATGAAATTGTTAATTGAAATTTTATTTCATGATGAATTTGATTAATCACGTGTTCGGCGGTGAAGGTAAACATCGTGAGGAAATACATATCTGAGAAACAAGAAAAATAATATTTCGAAGACATGTGAAGTTCGCCAACTCGCATTGGGACAGCGCGGTGGACATTTCCTTGTCCTAAAACCCTCTCAGAAATGAAAGAAGGCCTGTGCCCAGTAGTGGGATGTATGTAGGCGGTAACTTCACTTCATTATATCAAATAGAAATAGAAATTTTGTTATTAAATATCTATATTAAATTATAAATAAATTATTATAAATCAATAATTATAAATCATACTTATTGAAAGTCAAAGTCATATCATAAACATAGACTGTTTCGTAAGGCAAATATTTTTTGCTATAGTTGTCACATTTGGCAGGTGGGTTTCTAGTTGTTATGAGGAATCGTACGTAATAGAACCAAGCTGCAGCTATATTAGTAGCATAGATGTAGCACGAATGGGTCAGCGCGACCGGGGAAGGACCACGCTCTCACTGAATACCAGCGTAAAATAGCAGCTTAACACTGCTGTATTTTGTATGGTGAGTGTAGAGAACCGGAGACCCTTTTTTACTGGAAAAGAAGCATTCCATCTTAGTCCTGACCGGTGACAACGCATCTGCATTTTGATTCGCAAACGAGGATAGATGTAGATGTCTATGGGCCACAGCAACCACTTACCATCAGGTGGACTGTGTACTCGTTTGTCACCCTATCCTATAAAAAAAAGACACTGCAAACCTTTTTTTATAATATTTTACGACACCCACGGACGATATTAAGGTTTAGTGGACATTTTTATACCTCCAATACACGGTCATGGTTGGGATATGGTCTTAAAAAGAACTAGCTTGTTATAAATGTTATATAGAACTAGGTTCTGATTTTTTTTGTTTTTATTTTTTTTGTACAAATTTGCCAAGTTTTATCGCAATCCTCAAATATGACAACCCATCTGAATTGAAGATGAAGGTATCTATGGCCCACAGCATCTACTTACCATAAGGTGGACTGTGTGTTCATTTGTCACCCTTATTCTTTAAAAAAAAATCCATTTGGTAGTAGTTTTGGCGTGCAGAGTAATTTAACATACATCTTAACATCCATACCACCTCTATCATTTATTAGTGTGATAAATTATTATTCCTGTTCGGATACCATAAGTAAACATACATATACATCTAACTACATATTTACATAACACTACAGCAATTGCACTAACGTGAGTAAACAATGCAATCACGCACTCTACAAATACTGAGTATTTCCCGCGGGTGAAACTGTGGGGTGCAGCTAATTTGCTGGCAATCATTTTACCGAATGCGAATAGTAACGTGTTCCACCGTAAACTGTCGTAGGCGTGTTGACGGTTATTTTATGATAGTAGAAAATACAAGTCAGACGTTCAAACGTAAGTAAGTGGCTCCTAGTTTATAGCTGTAACTTCAAACAAAGGAGATTTGAAGTTAGATAAGTTATAATCTTAGGCGTGGGTGTTGACAGCCCTGAGGATTAAGTTGCCCTACAGCCAGTAACGTTATCTCTACATAAGGTTTTTCTCCGGTATTGTGGAGGCAGTTTATATGCATAAATCGTCACGGAGCCGTCAAGCTGTAGAAATATTTAAGAGTACCAGCCTAAATGCATTCCTAGGTGGAAAACAAGGTCTACAACCTTGTCAAAATTATAGCGGTGTTAAAATAGTGTTCGTCATGTATACTAATGTATAACATGTAACTAAATTCAAATGAGAGTACATATATGCGATACTTACGACAAAAAAAAAACAATTTTTAAAATTTTTGTCAGTCTGTTTGTTTGTAATCTCCGAAACGGATTGACCAATTTTGACGTGACTTTCACATGCAGATATATGATGTTATAACGAATAACTTTGGCTACTTTTATTTTAGAAAAAAAGGGATCCACGCAAAAAAAAATACAACCTATTAAATCCAATCTTAGTAAATTCCACGCGGGCAAAGTAGCGGGGAACAGCTAGTACTCAATAAGAAAATGTACCTATATCAAAACAACTTAATTTTTATACGCGGATCCTTGTAAATTAATTTTCTCATCTCTTATGTTATAAATTTTCGCAAAATAATGTCTAGATCTATTAAAACAATCGGTATTACTACTTTCATAATTATTTTGTTTGTTACAGATATGGTTCTTCACGGATACGGAAAATCGCCAACATCAAAATCAAACTAGTAAGTAAAATTAAAATTTACGGAAACTGTAATAAATTGTTTGTTAGGTCACTTGCAAATATTTTTGCAACATTGATCTTTACTACTTCTCCTTAAGATCTAAAATCGTAAATTACATGATATTAGAACGTTGTTTTGCGGCAAAACTCTACAAAGTTAGGAAAACATTTCAATGCACTCTTTCCCCTCTATTAAACTTTAGAATCTTTTGAAAAGCATTTCCTTACTTTTATATTTTTGTTCACAGATGGCCACATGGTAAATACGAATTGTTCGGCTTCGCACCAACGTAAACATTTATGCTGTAAAATGTCTGTAGAGTACGATCATTTTCTGGAAAGTGGTAAAAAGTAAGTAAATACTGCTTTAAAGAATAACTAAAATAAAGATAACCAATAATATCAGCGTAATGTAGCATCTTAATGCTGATGTAATGATTTCTTATATTTACGCGAACACTACACATTAAATGAAACTAATTTTACGGATTCTATCACGCGTAATTTAACTTTTTAATTCCATCTGCTTGGGATCCTATAATTAATAAAATTAAACCCATCCTCAAGTATTCTACTGCAAGATTTCAAGATACTGTAAGCTTATTATGTGTAGATCGGCCAAAAATGAATATTAAAAAACTGAAGGTAGCCCGGCTAACTATGACATCGGGACTTCAAACACCTCAGTTCTCCCTGTGACCATGGGTGCTGTAAAGTACTTGAAACGTCGGTGGCTAAAAAGTTTTATTAAACATGATAAAATCTATAAAATCAGTTTAATTTAATGCTGATGCGTTTCGTACGGTGCGTGTAGAGAACCGGAAACTCTTTTTACTGGTAACGGGGCATTCTATCTTAACCCTCAGGTGTGACGATTGACGAAGTATCATCATTTTGATTTTAATCGAGGAATAGAAATAGGTGCCTATGGGCCATTTCATGTACTTACCATGAGTTGGAATATGAGCTTGTTTGTCAAGCTTATTTCGTAAAATAAAATAAAAATTGTTCGGTATTGTGACAGCGTAAGAAAGTCCAAACATTAGAAGAAACTAGAACATGGTCTGAAGAGTTATATTAAAAACGATATTTTTTCACTATCAGGAATGGTTTTTTTCTTAAATTTAATAGGACCAGTCATGAAGTATAAACTATTTAATAAAAGAAGAATTTTTAAAATCGGTGAACATAAATATAAAAAAGCATACGGGTCGAGCCTACTCGTTTTTCGAACTCGGTTTGTTTTTTAAGTAAATATTGTACCAACAATATAGGGGGCCAACCTTAAATAAACATATTTTACTGTATTTTATTTATTAAAAAGCATTATAAACTAACAACAACTACTAGTAATGACACACAACAACAAAACAAACACGCAACAGCAAAACACAAGTGGCAAACTTGAGTTTCATTTTGAATATTTTTCATCTTTTGTGCCAAAAAATACGTTGGCCACTGAGAAAGTTTTGCGAAAGTAAAAAAAGTTAAATGGTTAATGTTTTTATTATTAAATCTCGTAAAAGAGTTCTCCACCAGCATTTATACAAAGTTAGTTGCGTCTGAACCAATTTTTGAAACACTTTTGTCAGTCCGTCTCAGACACCTCTTCTTCGGCCTGCTTGAACGCAGCGAGCAACTCTTTTGACGCCAAAAACTTTTATTTTAGAGAATATAAAAAAGCGACACGGTGCCATATTGTAGGTGTTAGGAAGGTGACACAAAACATTCACCGTGGTACGTCCTCCGTTTATGCGGGCGCTTTGTCATGGTGAAGCAGTAGTCCGCGGAGCCCTATGTTCGGTCACTTGTTGTTTGTAGCAGGCATTGATGCTTTACGAAATCGAAGTACGATTTTGTAAAGCAATTGACACCATACACCCTGTAAAATTGACATATAGTGAAAAACTTGCCATAAAATTTTCTTCGCGCTTCTCGATTGCTTCACTTTGGTAGGCGATGATTCACTTTGAAACTGCCACTACCGTCGCCTAGCGCTTCGTTTCTGGATTGTATTGATAAATAGAATATTCATCACCCGTAATAACGTTGCAAACATGCCGAGACGAGTCCGCTTCAAAAGTGATTCGGCATTAAATAAAAAATGGTACGCTTTTTTTTAACTTATAAGCCAATGCTTGACCACAATCGCATCTGGTAAATGGTGATGCAGCCTTAGATGGTAAATCGCACTGTCTTACCGTAACAAAAGCCTATTCACTCTTGCCCTGAAGACGTCCAGATTGTATTCGGAAGGAAAGATTGCTGTACGCATTACATGTGTGCAACACTCAATTATTCTTACGCGAAGGTGTTGATGAAAAATCTCGTGATTTCCTCCCGATCCAATCTGTAATATGTGCTGAATATCTTCATACAAAAAAACAACTTTTTGCTCCTGTTAAATAAGCCTTCAACGGCTATATTTAGGCATATAATTTTCTATGACAATTTTCTTAAGTTGTGATTAATTACTTTCGCTGTCTCATTACTTAGTCCATCAAAAAGATATTTCCCAGCAATTATAACGCAATCAAAGCATAGTTTGTTACTCTTGATACCATAGATGCTATTAATCAGCACCGTAATTATAGTCGACGCTCAATCTCTGCATTGCAATTAACAAACGCTAGCAGAGATGAACACGTGAACTTGTGTATCTTAATTTATCAAAGGTAGTCATAAAGTGGGAACGAGCATAGAAGAGTAAAATTTTGACAAAATATATGCCAATGTACGAATCATAAACTCAGAGCTAAATTGAACTTGATTAAAATTTATAAATGATAAATTAACAGGATTTATAGTTTGTTAGTGAGGCTTTTTAAACGGCTAATTATCCAGTTGAGTTTTAAGAAAATATAAATGAACGTCGTATAAACCAATGTAAACAAATAATAAATCGTAGTCGACAGTCTTTACTTTCGAGAAGGTTTTGGTTGTAACAAACAAAACGCTCTTAACTTCTGTTTTTAAAGTGAACCTGAATAAATAAGAAATACGTGTAATTGTTTAACGAAGCTAAAAAAGCACAATGCAGGTTTTCTTTTTTTGTATACTTTAAGTAAATTATGTTCGTAATTAATATTTACTTAAAGTTCAATGTATGTGTTTGCCATGAAAATATTTATTTAAATTAATTTATACCTAAACTAAACAGTAGGGATTTTCTTGGGTATTATTCGGCTAAACAAACACATAAATACAACATCATCATCACCATTACAGCCCTTCACAAGCTTACTCTTGAACATAGGCCTCCCCCAATAAATGCCAAAAAGCACGGTCATAAACCACCTGCATCCATCGACTTCCTGCATATCTTACCAGGTCTTCACTCCATCTACGAGTTGTGGGGGGCCGCCCTATACTTCGTTTAGCGGTACGAGTACGAGGTCGTCATTTGAGAACATTTCCACAATTATCCCTGAGCTTTTAAACATATTTTACATAAATCTTTTTTTGTTAATTGACCAATATGTTTAAGTTTATGATATTTAAACATATTTTAATTAAAACATAATGATTTACAAATAGCGCACTAAATATTTCGTGCATTTTTGGACATAAATTTCTGATCCGAGGATTTCATCCTCATAGTTTAAATATTAAACAACATTCGTTAATGGATTTTGAAGAGGAAGATCAATATTATTTTGGGCTTACAATAATTTCCACGCGTTTACTCAAACCTCCAACGTCTGTTTTGTGAGGGTTGTTTTGTTTTTACCCATAAAATCGTAGCTTTCTATATGCAGCCTTTCTATAATAATAACATACATGTCGTTAACTTTTACAGCCCTTTTGAATTAATTGCTTATTTATTTATTAAACAATGTCGCACATTGCCATTACAAAACCAAAATTGTGTTTTTAATATGCAGTAGCTTGTTAAATTGTATCGCTTTTTACACTCGTAATATTAGCTTGACCTGTATGTATGTGTAACGGAATGTTATAGTTAAAGATTCATCCACTTCACAACGTCTGAATAATCTGAAATTCATACTTAGTGTTCTTACTAGGATATCATCGTTCGTTCATTAGTGTTCTTAAACAATAATATTATTATTTAATTATAATTATTTAAGCTCTTAATGTTATTTATTATAACTGCTTATTGAATGTTTGTCGAATAATGTTAAATAATTAATCTAATCTAGTGTTGTCTAAAATCATTCAAAACAAAATAAAATAAAACATCTTAACTATGGATCAGCAATAATGTTTATCAATAACATCGTCACATATTTTATTTATAACAATATTAAAAAATATCTTAATACATAGTCCTTCACCCCGAATCATAGTGGCCAAAGGTTTCGGAGAGAGAAAAATGTAATCTAGTCCTTTTAATAACGTAATGTGATTGATTTAATAAGTACCTATACGCAGTAATATTATATATTATTTAATAGTATATAGTATTAGTCAATGAGCGTGACCAAATTACTATATTTTCCTTAGAACGTAAAAACGTAACGTAAGTTAAAAATATCCTAGGTTTAATTTTCAGCAAAATAATGAATATTATGTAATGTGTACGTGAAATAAATATATATTTTTGCCTCGAACTAGATTCATATCTACATAATTTTATACTTCTATGTGCCAGGAAGCACGGAGGGGTTACCTAACTAGCATTAATCTTTATTCGGTTATTTACGATAGCACGG
This sequence comes from Parnassius mnemosyne, assembly GCA_963668995.1. Classification (NCBI taxonomy): domain Eukaryota; kingdom Metazoa; phylum Arthropoda; class Insecta; order Lepidoptera; family Papilionidae; genus Parnassius; species Parnassius mnemosyne. The sequence goes on along the minus strand of CAVLGL010000035.1, from coordinate 38,593,494 downwards.
CCGAAGTCAGCTGGTAAATTATCTCGGTTTAATACCCGCACAATTTTGGGATCTTTTCTTTTGGGTCAAATCTATTTAATCCGACCCTTTTATATTCTCATCATACAATATTATTTCCTTTATGCAATTCGGAATATTTTATATTTGTCACTTTTCACATTATTATAAAGATTAAATGAATTCTCAATAACCAAATAAGCCATACACCTATATATTTTAGGGGCGATTTTTTAATATTGAGATAAAAGTTATCCATCAAATAAATTATAACCTGACAGAACACGAAATTGTAACAATTGACCTATTTCATTTATATAACAATTTTGTTATTTGTTTATGTATTTGTATTTCCCTTTAATTTCAAAATTACAGATACATATTACTTGATGTTTATTTTCCGCAATTACATCATTTGCGTACATAATAATTTCATAGTTTTACTATTTAACCTACGCACAAGTGAAACGGCCATAATTTCGCAAACGCATATCCGGTAATCAGAAATCCGATACAAGTTATGATTTAGCGGCACATAGTCGTTTGTCGTACGCCATGTTGCGAAATGTAGTTTCAAATTGCGCGGGCGCAGCTCCTGTTATTTGTGTCGAGCGTAATGTCGGTAAATTATACTGTAGCGTTAATTATTTATCGGCACCTGGTGCAATCACTTTGCGCTCAAACATAACCCACGAGTATACTTAATAAGTACACCGTGTTCTGGCTTTTTGTATCAGTTTACAGTCGATAAGTAAAAACTTGTCTACAAAAACAAATATCCTTCTTAACTTTGAGCATTTATAAATAAATTAAGTAAATTTTTCTTTGGGATTTTGTGAACTTTGACAGAAAGTCGAATATTGTATGTCGTATACTTACGATATGCTTATCAGCTAAAGAGGAGTAATGCCAATGTTCAGAAACGAGATAGTCCTTTCTTGAGTAGGAGTCCATCTGATACATACGTGGTAGAGCCACTCTGCAGCTATACTATGATTGTAGCACGCATCCTGTAGTATGACGTAGCCACTTTCCATAAGTTAGTTCGTTTGTGACTTCAATTTTATACTTTCTACCAAATGTGCAAAAGGTATATATCTAGCAATGAACAGATGAGGGTGGTTTTTTATAGAAGAGTGTGTGACCAACGAGTACTCAGTCTACATGATGGTCAATAGATACTTTGGCCCATAGGCATTAGACGCCTACATTTTTCCTCAATTAAAAATCAAAACCCAGATGTGTTGCTAACCATGAAGTCTAAGGTGGAATAACTCAATATCAGTAGAAAGGGTCTCCGGTTCTCCTTGCTTCGTTTCGAAACACAGCAGCATCCGTCTGTTACATCACGATGGTGTTCTGTGCAAGCATGGACCTTCCCCGGTCGATCCAAGTTATTCATGCTAGGCACATTGCTAAAAGTTGTTGTTGATAAAGTTACATTGATAATGTGGACTTATCTTTTTTATATACATAAACTATATGACATCTTCTGCAAATGTCAGTTCCACTTGCATATAGTTGTTCCTACTGGTTGACAGACAAGGTTGTGAAGGTCGACAAACGCAGTATATCCATCTGAAAATGGCAAACCCAAGTCCCACTGACTAGTAATGGGAACCAGAATTACAAGTACGATGGTTTGTTTAAATAAAACTAGATTTTACGAATTTTATCGCGAATATTAATTTATTTTTATATTCCCGACGTTTTAAGCACTTCACTGCACCCATGGTCTGGTCATAGTCATGGTCACGAGGGGACTGAGGTAGTCAACCTCGATGTCATAAATAATCGAACGTAAAAACTAGTTTTTTTTTTAAATGTGTAGTGTTCGCGTAAATATAAGAATGGTTGTGCACTTACTAACCCATCTATCAAGCACGTTGAGTATGGACAAATCTTTTAAGTTGTGCATGCCATTTTGTGTATTTCAAAAAAGGTTGTATGTAAACAACAGTGAATTAGCAAAGTTGATTTGCATAAATGCATTTATGCCTATTTTTTTGAAGAAAATGATAATAATGACACTATTGTTTCCTTTAACAGATGGTTCTGCCATTTTGATGATGACAACTATGTAAATATACCGCGTTTGGTTAGCATACTGCAAAATTATAATCATCAAGAAGATTGGTATTTGGGACGGACATCGGTATACGAGCCGGTAAAAATTTACAAAAAGCCCACTAATAAGGTAATTTTTATTTCTTCGCTCATTCGTCCTTCAGTATAGGATTCTTTTTATATCGCAGAAATGAATATAATTTTTGTTTCAGTTAATGTTTTCTTTCTGGTTTGCTACTGGTGGAGCCGGCTTTTGCATAAGCCGAAGTTTAGCACTCAAAATGTTACCCGTGGCGAGGTAAAGTTTCGTTTAAACAGTGTTATTGAAAAGTTATTATTAAATAAATACATATTATTAAAGCCTTTTTTCTTCCAGTGGAGGCAGATTTATAAGTATTTGTGAAGGCATTCGATTACCCGATGACGTCTCAATGGGATTTATAATCGGTGAGTGAATATTAATTTTCATATGGATTATAGTACACTTTGCTCGTATAAGTTTATATTTGTATAAAAAATATATGTCAATTTGAAAAATTTACTCGTTATTTCAGAGCATCTAATGAAAAAGAATTTAACTCTAGTGCCGGAGTTCCACTCGCATTTAGAACAAATGAAACTTTTAATCCCCGAGACTTTTCGAGATCAAATTTCATTTAGTTACGGAAAGGCAAAGGATGAGTGGAATGTCGTTAATGTGCCTGGATTTGATACAAGATACGACCCTACCAGGTATGTTCTCATTTTAATTTCAATAATATATATATAATTGGCAATAATAAGCAAAACGAATTACATTTACATTATTATTCAAGATATTATTAACGATTTTATATTATTATAATAATCGACACACAGTGATATTTTATTGAAAAGTGAAAACAAAATTATTAAAAAAAAAACAGTCAGTCGTAATACTGCACATCAGAAATGGAAACTTCTTAGCTTCACAAACTTGTAAACATTATTTTTGAATTTTTAAGAAATATTTTTTTAGAAAAAAAATTTATTAGTAATTATTTTTAACAACTTATTAAATCTATATAAAATGTAACAATAATTATCTTATGGGATTCACAAATCTTCAATTTACGCAATATTTAGTTTAGTGTACCGATTGCAGTACAGTTCAATTGATCATAGTCAATGTTCGGAATGCGAAATATAGTGCGTAGTACATTTATATCGATGTATATAATACTTACAACAAAATTATAAATACTTATCAATTTTATAAAATTTAATCAATTGGATTTTCAACATTACTTTCATCAATTTTTTGTATCTGAGCGTGACGGTCACGCGAGTTCAGAGCTTTTCCCCAACCTAAAAGCGCCCAACGTGCCTACAGAAGTTTTCACTTTAAGAATAACCAAATCGTCTAACTTAAGTCTGAGCAAATATTTTATGAAAGGATATACTTTATGTTCATTTTCTTAACTTTTATTTCCACGAGTGAAATTAAAAAGAGCAAATTCTACTGAAATTCTTTTGCTGAAGATAAAGGCGAATTCAACGAATAAACCATTTATTGTTGCAGGTTCCTCTCGCTGCATTGTTTTCTCTTTCCCCATTTCAAATTTTGCCCGAGATAACTTCTGAGCACAAAGCGCCAACGTTCGAGTGAAATGTGTAATTTGCCGTACAATTAATTTAAACTATTTTATGTTCTTCCACAATAGCTTACATTTATATAGTCATATTGGCAAGTGCAATCAACCTAACAAAAGCCTTAGTATCCTACGAGTTCATTGAAAAATAACTTTTAAATGCTAAAATAGTTTTAAATTTTTACAATTAGCGACGCCATTTGAAAATCAGATTGAATACGAAATTAATACTCTTAACTCTTTTCAGGTGAAATAAAATATAGCAACTAGTTTTTGTAAGATCTGTGATATTAGAAATTATTTAATTGTAGATATTATAGTTATTCATATAGACAACATTTCACGTGTTGTATTTTATTATCTCCCAGTCAGAAATGTTATGACTTTGTTTATAATTCATGTTGTTTATTAAATAAACATTTTTAAATAATACAAATTTGTTTAATTTTTAACGTAATAAATTGCTACTTACAAGAAAAAAGTTTCTAGTATTAGGTGTTTAAAAAGTAACACGTTATAAGCAATTTTAGAAATTGTTCTTATTTTTTCATGAAGTCTACTGCTGGATATGGGTTTCTCCTGACGTAGGGAGGATTTGCCTTAAACGTCACGCTCGGCAGGCGGTCCGTCCCTGGTCTAGAATTTTTTCATAGAATACTAGCTGGTACGCGGCGCGTTACTATCGCGGAAGTAATAATTGTGGAAATATCGTTTTAAATTTGGAAGAGTAATATTATTTAATTAGGAATTATAATACGACTTAGGGACCTTCAAGAAAAGAGCCTACTCCTTTTTAAAAGGCCAGCAACGAATCTGCAATTCCCCTGGTGTTGCAGTTGTTCATGGGTGACGGTAGTCACTTACCATCAGGTGAGTCGCATGCTCGTTTGCTCCCTCTCCTATAAAAAAAAAACATTCATTTGAATTGAATGATACCTATATAACTTTCGAATAAATTTGTCAGTACGATACCCGTGCCACCTACTGCAAGTTAATTGTACTATGCCTATAACCTTCGCGCAAGTGCAAGCAATAAGTTGACAGTGTTTTAACGTAACATGGTAAACGGTATGGCAGCGCATAAAAATGAAAAAAACACCTAGTAGATGGTAAGTAGATGGTGTGGCTCATCTACATCCATCGTCGATTAAAAATCAAATTGCAGATGCGTTGTCACGACTGCACTGTGGACTATTGCCTCGTTTCCAGTAAAAAGGGTCTCCGGTTTTCTGCACTCACCATACGAAACACAGCAGCATTAAGCTGTTATTTTACACCGGTATTTTGTGAGAGTATGGTCCTTCCCTGGTCGAGATGACCAATTCGTAATATAGCTGCAACCTGGTGCCGTAAAACAAATCATATTATGGAATGCGACCACACACAACAACGAAACAGAAGTTTTGAATATATTTGTTGTGTTTAGAAACAGATAGGTAAGATTGTAGTGTTTGTCACTAGAGTTTGAACACTTATTTCGAAATAAAGTTGAGATACCATCAAAAATACTTAATAATTTACAATAAGTTAATTAAATGATCAAATTCCTACGTTATAAATAATCATAAACATACTATATAATTTAACTAGTTAGTTAGTACCGCCGTATGAAGCCTATACAAATAATACTATAGATATAGATCAGTGTGACATCTCCATAAGTCCGACTGACCGACACGAATGGCATGTAACGAATCGTCATCACCCGTCTGGGCGTCACCTTACGCGACAACCTGATACCACATTCTCGGAATGTAGGGTTATTGTACTCACGAACGTGTGAGATAATTCAATATAACATTATCTGCATAAATTTGTTCGTTTCTTATTATAAAAGGGCAAATCTATCTTTTTTATAATAAAATTCTAATACGACGTCTGTCTAAACACGCTTCACAACCTGTGAATCTATTTGGATGGGATGTTCACTGGCAGACAGTTATAAGGAATAACTTAGGCTACTTTTATTTTAGGGTTCCGCGCAAAAATATTCCACGCGGGCGAAGTCGCCGGGAACAGCTACGTTATTATATTTTACCAATACGGCTCCGTGGTGCAGTGGCTTAGCAATCAGTTGTTGCGCTGGGGGCCGCGGGTTCGAATCCCGCACGGAACAAGTATTTGTATGGCCTACAAATAATTGTACCGGGTCTGTATGTTTGTCCTTGTGCAATTTATGTTTGTAAACTGCCTCCACGACACAGGAGAAAATCCTAGTGTGGGGGTAACGTATTTTTTAAAAAAAAAATAAAAATAATAAAATAATATAATATAGAGTCGTAGATACTAAGCGAGCAACGCTGGTTCTGAACCTGACGTCCGTAAATAGTATCTATAAGTTCTCGTCTTACTATTTATGTTTTACGAAAAGCACGAGAGTTTATTTTGTGTAATTTTATATCACAATCTTCGTATTACCCTCATAAGGACTTTAAACATGCCATCAAGCAATAAATAGTATAATATATACCTAATGTGTATTATAAATACTTATTACGTCAGTGTGATAAGTTCTCGTACCATTTAAATGGTCTTTTGAAATGCGATAACAACGTGAGAAGACAAATGTCGGGTAATTTTATCCGATGGACGACTTTAAGATACAAAAACATATTATACATATAGTTACTGCATTATGGCTCTTGAATACATTTTGACTGAACTCCGTGACAGTGCATAATCAACCATAACTTCAATGAACTGTTTTGTGGGCCATGGTATCAAGGTTTCTTAATTTGTATAAGCTGATTTTAAAGCGTAAAATGTTCTCTATGGCTACTTTCAGTGATTAATTAGTGATTGATATGGTTGATTTGTTGCGCAGTGGCGGGTCTCTTCGACTCTTTTGGTAACACCTGACCGCAATCACTTTCCTTTAAAATCGATTATTACTTAATGCAAAGTCACTCTGCGTAATTGGGTTCTACCGATTTTTTTAAAAGACGCAACTATCATTTCCAACGTGATATAAAAAACGAATAGTATTATAAAAATCAAAAAACGTGATTAGACTGCTTTAACGTGTAGTAAAGACGATATTTGAATTAATTTATATTTATAGTATATTTCATGTGTGGCTTTAGTTGAATCGTTTAGTTCATAGTATTAGTAACGTAAACGACAATGGCGAAATAGTTTTTGATGAAATTATTAAGCGTCTACTTAAGTCACCATTAGATATCAATATAATAATTTACTAATTTGTATTTAACAAAATTTACCTGTTATTAAAAATACAGTCAACAATAACCAATTTTCTCTGAACTACTGTGCTTTAGCTCAATTGATACTATAAATCGTTTTTAAGAAAGTTGTAAGTTTTTAAATAATTATGTAATACACGCAACAACTTGTATCATAGTATTAAGTTGACAATCTTGAAGCTTAAAAGTCGGAATACTTAGTACTAGGTCCTGGGTTTTTATCCCAACTGAATCCACTATAGGAGCAAAAACTAAAATAAATTGTTTTCACATCTGATTATCATATTTGTGTTCCCGTACCTCTGATATTTAATTTTAACCTACCTTCGTAATGTTACGTCATAGGAGGTATGCTCGAAAACTCTCTTGAGAATTTAATATTCGCCATTCCAATAGTATTCAGCAGTTGCAGGTGTGATAAATGCGGTGGAAACTATCAGGATTCTCCTGATAGTTTCCAAATGTTTTACTATGAATTCATACAACGGGAAAAACCCACGTCTAATATATTGAAATATAGACATATATAAAAAGAAAGAATAATATTATAATATCGCAATCAGTTTCTAAGCACTTTAGGAATCAAATGTTTTTTTTTAGAAGTACAGGTGACAAACAAGCACACAGTACACACACCTAACGGTATGATGGTGGTGGCTCATAAAACCCTACATCGATACACAATTTTCATTCTTGAGGACTAATATAAATCAAAGATATTTTATACGAAGTATAAGATATAGTTCTATACGAAGTATATTATAATATCTTTGATATAAATGCCTCGTTTCTACACACAGCTGTATTATACTACTATTTTACGCTTTTACTCCATACGAGAGTAAATGGACCACCCTGATTGAGCCGACCCAATAGTGTAGCAGTCATACATTTTTATAATTGGTTGAACCTCACTGCAGCTATACGCTGCTATATATTGTAAATAATTCTTGAAGAAATAGATATATTTTTGTTGTTGTAAAAGGACTTGTTTCAATTACGAATAATTTTTGGAGGAATTCGTGAGTGTATTTAACATCTAATTTGGCTTTTAAGAAATAGATAATCTTTTTTAATACTTTACATCGTCCGTGCGTTCTTGCATTTTTTGTTATTTTAAGTTGTGAAATTTGGCTGACTTTAAAATTGTATTAATAATTCCTAGTTAAGGAAGCAATTAGCTTGGAATATAGGTATAAATTTTCCACCATACAAAGAGCAAGCAATAAAACAAGGCATTTACAACAACTAACGCACACAAGTACAGTGAAGCGGCAATAAACATGATTGTAAACGGATCGATTAATCAAACTGGTTCATTTAAGGGTTCTATATAAATATGATTAAAGTCACAAAGAGCTACGGTTGATCTTCAACCCATTCTTATTCTTTAGTTCTTTTTATGCGGAAGGTTTCGTTGTTCTTATAAGCATACGCATTATGTTTAAATTTATTTGTTTAGATTGCTTCGATGGTGAATTTTTATTTTGTAATGTACTTTATATGGAATCTACCGAAAATTGCTTTTCTGCCAAGTATGAACGTTAGATAATAGTTAATAAATTGAGAACTATAAAATAGTTTTACTACCTCTCATTAGTTTAGTGCAGGATGCAGCCAAATCAAAGAGATCGCAAGACGAAGGCGGCGAAGGTGAGAGAGTGAGGTAACCTAACTAAATGCATACCTTTCACCAGCTCCATCAAGCGTGTTAAATAGACGAAGTTTTGGACATTATTAACAGAAGCTCTATTGTTTACAACGTATAAAATGTAGATAAATTATTCCATAGTAAATACTTAGAATAGAAAGAAAAATTAATGTTAATATTTTTCTGGCAGTAAATAAAATATAAAAAAATGCATTAAACGTGTCATAAAAGATAATATTATGACACGTGTAATACATATTTTCATATTTTGAAAGATGTAAGCTTCTAGGAATATCAAATTATACTTAACTTTAACACCGTACTTTAAAATTAATAACAGCTTTTATGATAAAAATAACAGTGAGCACTTGGCAATTTAAAGTCTTAATGTAAAGAAAAAAATATCTAAAGAAACTTGATTGCAGATACCGTATAATCGGCTGCCGCGAAGCGCCTAATAGCAATTTTATTTTCTGAGGCGGAATTACGCTGCGGACCGGTCTTGTATCAATTAAGTACGCCCTTAGTAAGCCTGGTACTGCAGGGACATGTTAAACATTGGTCAAGGTTATGTGATTATTCAAAGAAATTGCAGACGGACTGACTTGAAGTGTCTCTCCTAAATAACGGGTTGTTAATTACGGCCATATCTTGGTCCAAGAATCATAAACAAATTGTAATTTTTTTATGATTCTTGAACCAAGCCATAATATATACATACACTATAATATACATATACATAAGCCTTACATAACAAGGTAATAAAGAATTTGCATTTCATAGAATATTATCAGGTGATATTGTAAAATATTTCAAAACTCTTGATATTAAGAAAACAGCAAATTTGTGGGGTATTTCTGTTAAAGTTATTGCGTCTATAATAGATGCAATCGCACACCAACTTGCTATTATTTTCAATACTAGTGTCGAATCTGGTGTGTTTCCTGATTTAATGAAACATAGTAAAGTTATACCATTATTGAAATCCAGCTGTACATTGGACCCCACTAATGATAGACCTATTTACCGTAAAAATTTTGAAAAAAATATTCTAGATCAAGTGTTAAGTTTTTTTTTTTGATGTAAATAAATTACTCCATAACAATTAGTTTAGATTTAAAGGGGTCGCTCGAAAACTGATGCCGTTGTTGAGTTAATCAAACATATTTTCTGTGCATGGAAAATTTCAGAAGATGCTTTGGATATATTTTGTGATCTTTCCAAAGCTTTCGACTGTGTTCACCATGAGGCATTAATCAGGAAGCTACATCATTATAGTGTAAAACATAGCGCTTAAACTTATTATGTCATATCTAAACAATAGAACGCAAACAGTTGTTTATTCATGGATGCAGTTTTTCCGGATCGGTAGTATCTGTGGGTGTTCCTCTGGACTCAGTTCTTGGTCCCTTTCTGTTCTTAGTTTAGTATAATGACTTACCTTACGTTGATTTTTCGACTACAAAGGCTATTATTGAAATATGAAGAAGTTAATAATGCTATATCAAAAGTAGTACACTGGTTTAACGTTAATATTTGGCTTTTGAACGGTAATAAAACGAACTGTATTAAATTCACTACACCTAATGTTAAACAGGTGAATACCAATGTGCTTTTAAATGGGGAGGAGCTGGCCTTGTTGAATCCACGGTTTTTCTCGGAATTAAAGTATTGACCCGAAGCTACAATAGGGCCCTATATGTATATATGTCTAAACTAGCAAGCAAACTTAGTTCTGCATCATATGCTGTAAAAAAGATTACATGCTTTACATGTTTTGAAACAGCATAATATCATAATATGGAACCCTGCTATGGGGTAATGCGACTGACATTGAAACTATCTTTGTTTTTCATGGGGCAATGTATACGCTTTTACAACAAAGTTCCAGAAAATATGCAGACCTATTCTATCAAAAGGTTTAAATGATATATTAAGTAAAAATTATCTAGTAAGGGTTATAATAATAATAATAATAATAACTGGTATTTATTTTCTCCCACATATTTCAATCAGTACATCACAAAAAACTTAGTAACAATGAACTATACAACTAAATAACAGCTATAAAAATTAACTAAATAAGATCTAGGTGGGAGACTGGTGCCCAAACTAGGTTGCCCTGTGCTATGGGATCACCAGGCCCCTCCCTCAACAGAAGTTATAATGCTGTAAAACATTTATAATCATTACAGCTACGTGTAATAATATTACATTAAAATATACTTGTTCAGTTTGGAGAAACTGTGTAAAAATTACTTGCTAGGTATATATACAAAGAAGAAAAACATGCTTTAAGTACTAGTAAGGGTAAGCAGGTGTAATAAGTGTTAATAATGTGGTGTGCGTGTGTGCACGCACGTGTGTCTGTCTCTGTCTGTGTATGTGTGTGTGTGTGCGTGTGTGTGCGTGCGTGTGTGTGTGTGTGTGTGTGTGTGTGTGTGTGTGTGTGTGTGTGTGTGTGTGTGTGTGTGTGTGTGTGTGTGTGTGTGTGTGTGTGTGTGTGTGTGTGTGTGTGTGTGTGTATGCATGTGGTGTGTAATATATATTTAAATAATACGTTCAAATAGTTTTTCTGTCTGTTCGTAGTCTAATGATTTAAGCCAATTGATTAAGGAAATTTTTGTCTGTCTTTTAGTTAACGGATATATATTTAATAATTTGTTAGCAAGATTATATAGGAATGGACCTCTGTAATTGAAAAATCTTCGAGCAAATAATGAATTGGTAACTGGTATTGAGCATACCATATGAGGAAGTCTTTTGTTTAATACAGGATTGGATTTATTATATTCCGTTTTTGAATGATTTAATAATATTGTCCCAAGAATATAGAGCTGACGTACCGTGAGCGATTCACAGAACTTGTAAAGTTCATTTGTTGAAAATAATCTGTGTTTTTTATAAGATATTTTAAGTATAAGTCTTTGTGCACGCTCTAACCTAATCATGTGGCTTTTTGCTGCACCACCCCAAGACGTTATGCTATAGTTAATAATAGACTGACATAAAGCAGTATTAACAAATTTTATAATACTGGTATCTGCAATATGACGAAGTTGCTTAAAAATGTATGTAAGTTTACGAACTCTGGAAGAAATGTGGTTTATATGTTCTTCGAAAGAAAGTTTGTAGTCTATTATAACACCTAAGTATTTTGTGTTCGTGGTCTTTTCAAGAGAGCGACACGTACAGGAACAAAGCGGTGGTATGCAGCAATCATGGACGTATAAGTTTAAGTTCTCTTGGCCTTTTAGTGCTGGTGTGGTAATACAAAAAGGAATGTATTTAGTTTTGGTTGCATTTAAAGATAGGTAATGTGTAGCAAGCCATTGTTGGACTGTATTGAGACCAGTTTGTGCAACAGAATAAACTTCTTCCCAAGATTGACCGTAAAGGGTAAGTGTGGTGTCATCAGCATAGCACATAACCTTACAATTAGGAATATTAATTTGACAGAGGTTATTAATATAACACAAAAAGAGGGTAGGGCCCAGAACACTGCCTTGGGGAATTCCGCGCGTTACACAGCAATCGTCACTCAAAATATCATCAATTTTAGTGCTCTGAGTGCGATTATGTAGGTAGTCGCTTAGCAATTGAAGTTGGGTACCTCTAATGCCCAACTTCTCCATAATTGCCAAAAGTTCTGGGAAAGAGACGGTATCAAACGCTTTAGCAAGATCTAAAAATATAGTCAAGACTTTTGAATGAGAATCTAAGTTTATTGCAACGTAATCTACGAACATTCTTACTGCTTCTTCTGCAGATTTAAATTTTCTGAAACCAAATTGATTTTCAGACAGTAATTTACTTGTTTCTAGATATTCTAAAAGTCTTTTATTTATAATTTTTTCAAATATTTTTGATAAACTAGAGAGTATAGATATGGGGCGATAGTTATTGATACAGTCTCTTTTCCCTCCCTTGTGAATAGGCAGTACAACTGATTTCTTAAAAGCGTCAGGAAATACACCGTCTTTTATACATTGGTTAAAGAGCTTCGTAAGTGGGGGAACAATGTAGTCTTTTAAAGCTTTAATTGTTTTAGCCGAAATACCATCCCATCCAGGCCCAGACTCAGTTTTTAGACCAATTATCAATTGTTCAATTTCATCCTGAGAAGCATCCTGCATCACAAAAGAACTAGTATTAGACAAAAAATTTTTTACAGCATTGTGAGGCAATTGTGGAACATTTTTAGGGATATTATTAGCTAATTCGGAACCTATGGTGGTTAAGTAATTATTCACATAATTTACTGACTGCTCGGGTGTGTCTTTAAGGGTCAACAGCTCTTGAGGGATATTTTTGCTGTTCTGAGTATTAGTCGCGTTGTGTATTGTTTTCCAAAGTTCTTTAATATTATTTCTATTTTTATTTATTTCGTTCTGGTGATATTTTCGTTTTTCCTTCTTAATTAAATCATTACAAAATTATTATAGTACTAAAGAGTTTATGACTGATAATAACCCCTGGGAATGAGGTGATCACTATCTGTCTGTTTTCATAACAATTGTATAACATATTATACTGTAAATTGTGATTTTTTTTTAAAAAGTCCTGCTGGGTTCTTCCCAGGACAGAGGTGTCTTTTTGCGAACTAGTGGTAAAAAAATGACTTTTAATAAGTATTATGTATTGTAATCTATATTGAATAAAAATGATTCTATTCTATTCTATTCTATAAACTACCACCATAGATTGTCTCGCAAGAGGCATATTTGCTACAGTGCGTGTTGTTGTTGATTTCTACTAATATAATTCAGTTGTTACCAGAAAGATGCTGCTACCCTACTCTTGTATCAGGAGAAGGGTTGTCCTGTTTTTATTTCCTTCTGTCACCTCTTACGACACCCACGGGATGCCACTACATGGACATTAATTGTCATTATCTTATTTATTCAAGAAGGTACATCAATTTAACTTTTAGTTTTTACGTGGTATGGCTGCAGTTCGAATAGGTCGGCTTGATCAAATAAGGACCATCGTCAAATTAGAAGTCTCGTACAGGATAATATCGTAAAATAATAGCGTAATTCTAGTGTATTTCGTTTTTTTTATAGAATATATATATTTTTATAGAATAAGGGTAACAAACGAGCACACAGTCCACCTGATGGTAAGTGGTTGCTGTGGCCCATAGACATCTACATCTATCTTCGTTTGCGAACTAAAATGCAAATGCGTTGTCAGCCGTGAGGACTACGATAGAATGCCTCTTATCCAGTAAAAAGGGTCGCCGGTTCTCTACACTCACCATACGAAACACAGCAGCATTCAGCTGCTATTTTACGCTGGAATTCTGTGAGAGCGTGGTCTTTCCCCGATCGAGCCGACCCATTCGTGCTACAACTATACTATTAATATAGCTACAGCATAATGGTGACAAACAAGCAAACAGTTTAACTAATTGTAAGTGGATACGGTGAACTGTGCTCTATAGAAATGTATCCTCGAATAAGAATTAAAATGTAGATGCTTCGTTACCAGTAAAAAAACTATAAACTGTATTTCTTTTCAGTATGTTGCTACACCTACATCAAACTCCCGCTACTTCAAGAGTTGTTGTATAGATAAAGAATTCGTCCGCCCTTTGTTTTCTTTTGTAATAGGAAATGCAATAAAGAATAAATAAATACATTTTAACAGATGATTGAATCCCGGTCCTTGCAACGCATTCTGCATTTTGATAATTAATGTGCTCGAATTAATAAAACCCTTGAAATATCATTCGAATACATAAGTTAAGAAGAAACGATTACACGTATAATATTAGGATGAGCAGTGATAATATTATGATATTAGTGGCAGTGTTCCACGTGCGCTTACGTATATAGAAGCAATATCGATGGTGATGATGGTGACCTTTACACCGACGAAAGCTATACCTGGCGCAGAAAATATATTAAAGCCACAAGTATACGCGCTTCAATTGCCGTGTGTTAACGCCGTAAGAGAATCTGCAACCCCATTGAGAAGGGTTACGTAAGAGGCGAATCCAGCGAAATTCCAGAAGCACGGAATGTTGAACTCATAAAATCCTGTCTTTCACGGTAGTGCGGTGGCTGGGGCGCTTCGGGCCCTTTACGACCTACAAATAATTGTTTCATGTCCGAGTGCTTGTTATTATAAAATAATATAATTTGAATTCATATAAATCTATAAAACGATTTCAGGACTCAGAAGAAATTTCTAATGTTGTAGCATTTTAACAAAACATTACTTGCATAATTATTCAACCAAAACTACCGACTGATTATTCAATCATTTAAAAAAGTTACATTGGATAAAATACAACATCAACAAATTAACTGTTATAGACGTATGAATAAAAGAGTTCAATTGTTTCACTTTTATATTCGGTCAGGTTATAATTTATTTGATGGATAACTGTTAACTGACGGTTGAAAAATCTGCACTTATAATTCCAATTACAGTAGAACGCCGATTATCCGAATTGATTGGGACCGGGGTCGATTCGGATAATCGAAAATTCGGGTAGTCGAACACAGACTGGTAATAAAGAAAAAGGAACTGTCACACATAGAATAAACTTTATTAAGTTTAAAGGCTCCAGTACACGTTTGTCGAGCGCGCTTGGCGAGCCCGCTCGGCAAATTTTTGTGGTGCCGTTCACACGTTGGCGTGCTTCATTCTGCGTTGGTAGCTAGATGATGATGGGCGTTAGTGATCGCGGCCTTATTTTTATGTTGCTCATGTTTCCATATAACTGATTCATTGTGATAAGAATCAATGAACCTAAATATTTCCTTATTAGGCCATGTTGCCATGTTCGTGAATTAATTTTATTAAGCCGTAAAGCGTACTGCCAACGAGTGATCGCTATTTGCGGCTTGCGCCAAATTTTTTTGATTTGTGCACGGAAAACCGACACTATACGACTTGTCGGCGAATGTTGGCCGCAAACGCCAAATACACACAAAACCACACAAAACGGCCAACGTGTACTGCTACCTTAACAAACACAGTTCTACAATACGTAAGTAGTGCACTAGACAGAGAGAGAGAGAACAACTTGTTACAACAAAACTTACCACCAGGGTGGGTTGTGGTCAAGCACTGGCTTATAGACCTTAGGACCTTAGAGTCTTAGGACCGATTCGGATAATCGGCGTTCTGCTGTAATAATTATTTTGGTACCGGCGGGGATCGAACACGAGTTACTTGGAATGTAAAATTTAGAGCTAGCGTTTAGCCCTAAACTAAGAGATCTCTATAATAACAAGATTAATATTATGTAGTAATGTTAAAAAATTATTAAACATTAATATTTTATGTGCGCCTTAACTCTAATGCACAGTGATCAGTGACTTAAATTCTCGTTTCGCTAAGAGGTACTGCATCTAACTTTGCGGTGAATTGTAAACCGCAAGTGGGGAGCGAGACCATAACCGCAGATAAAATACGTTCATGCAGATAAGCAACTGTGGCACATTTAAATGGGCGTGACCTCACGACTGCGTCCATTGCTGCACCTTGAGCACGCGCGCCTCTTAACTCATTGTCCGGTGACTGTCGAGTGAAAGGACAAAAACAACGTTATATTTATGAGTATACATTAGTTGTTTTCATATTTTTTCAACTTCTTTTATCATCTGTGTACATTTTTCTTTTTAAGTTTTATAACTGTCAAACTTAAACTTTTTGTTTAATGGTACTTCTGTTGTGTTTCTATTCGATATTATGTATTTGATATATAAAAACATTTAACAGGGATGGTAGATGACAAATATATATAGAGTGACAAGGGAACGAAAAGCATAAAGTAAATGGGGCTCTTCACTCTATTGTGGGAAGTCAGAATGTGTCAAAAGAGGCACGTATCGCAATTCACAGTGCTGTGTTAGCCCTCTGGGTAACGGGCGTGAGTGTTTATGTATGTATGTATTTATATATTTATTTTAATTACATTGACCACTATAATATTTGAAGAATAAGTTCCTGACTTAAATATTGCCAACTAAAGAAAATTTACCGTGTGATGTGCCCTGATGTTAAAAAGTCGATCCTACATCGAGTAATAATGGTGCGGCATTATTAGGGTTTCAGTAGTATATTAGTGTTTTATACGTGGTAGATCCATGCTGCAGCTATATGAGTAGTATAGTTGTAGCACGAATGGGTCGGCTCGACCGGGGAAAGACCACGCTCTCACAGAATACCAGCGTAAAATAGCAGCTTAAAACTGCTGTGTTTCATATGGTGAGTGTAGAGAACCGGAGACCTTTTTTACTGGAAACGAGGCATTTCATCTTAGTCCTCCATCAGGTGGACTGTGTCCACCATATTTACTATTTCACAAATCCGCCGCATAAGCTTGATAAGTGTTGGCCATTAACAATTTATATAAAAAGAAAGTATATATAATATCTACTACCTCATTACGTCATTGCCATATCCGAAAATCTGAAATCCGAACATAGATCAATCAGCTAAGCCAACCTATTGGTAAAAACTGCGTTTGCAGTCAGGCGTGGCAACTATAGCTAAATTACCTCATGTAGAGGCTTATATTCAGCAGTTTTTTTAAAATTCTGCAGTGAATGAATGAATGAATAGTGTATATATTGCTAAGTCTTTTTATTACCCTATTAATAACAAATAATCTCAGCGAATCAATTGAGTCTATTAAATGGCGGTTCACAAGACACATTTTGCTTAATAGTCCCCAACTATTCTCTTAATATCATCAATATTAAAAAAATCATAATGACGTATCCTCGTAATCGACGTTCTTTCGTATTATATTTCCTAAAAATAATTTTATTGGTGCTATAAAAAAAAATGTTACTATAGTCGTACTTTGCAAATATCCTAGATACCCTATAAAGGTTTGATTAAGATGCTTATACAACAAACAAACAAAATGCTTATGTAACAAAAACCCTTTTTTTTTTTTTTTTTGCGGATGGAAAATCATCTAATGACGCCTTTCGCTGTGGGTGGAGCGGAAGGGAGTGTCAGACTTTTACTGACTAAAAACCATCCGTGTTCCTTCAGTGCCCTTACGTTCCGGAGCCGCGGTATCTCTTTCGAACAGCCCGCAGCCCCGGCAGGCGTCGGCCCTTGCGGGCCCCTTCACGCTGCTGACAGCTCTTTGAGGCGCGCGTGGAACAAAACGCGCCGTCGACACGGCCTGTCGTCGTTAGACGGACGGACGGCGAGCTACCCATTGCTCGCCGTCCACAGGCCCGCGCCTACGGTGGTCGGGGGCCACGACGTAGCCCCCGACGCCCGGGGCGTCATGTAACAAAAACCCTGTGGTTCCCGTTAAGTACGTTATCAGGATCAGTATTCAAACCTATAGAAATAACTTTTTTTTAAAAACTCGACAATATTTTTTTTTAATTTTGTGGTTTTATTACCTCTTACTGACACTAGCCGATCCTAAAGCTAAGTAAAGCGGGGTCTTTGACAATCCTCTTACTCCCTAGACAATGCAGAGATAATACAACCACATACAATTTGCATACAATTATTTTTTTTAAATAAAATAAAAAATATTGTTGGAATTTTAAAAAAAAAGTTGTTTCTATACGTTTGAATAATGATCCTGATTACGCACTTTACGGGCACCACAGGGTTTTTGTTACATATTGTATACATCCCACTGCTGCACTTTATTTTTTTTATACATGAGCCTTCATAGTTAAGGAATTTAAAACAAATGAGGACGTGTGAAATCCGCCAACACGAAATGGATCAGCGCGGCGGACGTTTCCTTTCCCTAAACACTTAGAAACGAGAGGAAGCCTGTGCCCAGCTATGGGACGTATATATTATGTTATATATTTTTTTGTAATCTTTCCAAGGCTTTTGATTGTGTTCATCATGAGACGTGTAAAAAGTTTGTCGCTTAGACTTATTACTTCATATTTAAGTAATAGAACTAAAAAGTCGTGATCAACGGTAAAGATTCCCCTGGATTCCGTTCCTTAGGGCTCGATTCTTGGCCCATTCCTATTCTCAATCTATATTAATGAATTACGTTATCTTGTAGGGGACAATCACGATATAGTATTATTTGCTGATGATACCTCTTTAATTTTCAAACTCAAACAACAGTCAATTAATTATGACGATGTAAATAATGCTCTATCGAAATTAAGACATTGGCTTAACGCCAACAATTTGCTCTTAAACGGCAATAAGACAAAATGTATTAAATTTACAATACCTAATGTAAAACATTTGAGCACCAATGTGCTCTTAAATGGGGAGAAGTTGAGTCTTGTTGATACCACTGTTATTTATTATTGATATTATGACGTATTACTATTGACGCGAAGCTTCAATGGGGTCCATATACAGAGTGTCCAAGAACTCAACGTCAAGCCGATACCGGGTGACAGGATTGATTGTAACCATCATGAGAAAAAACAGAAAAAAAATCTATACCATGTAGTTTGGAAATTATGGGCATTTAAGAAAAACCTAGAAATTCGGTCAAACTGTAACCATTTTTCGGTTATTGTGGTTAATTTTTATTATTTTTGTTCATTTAAACTTTGGAACCGTAAACCTAAATAACATTTCTAGAACCACGGTCAAAATAATGATACAACTGCCCCAAGTTTTCTAGAATTAAGACTATTTGTTAAACTATGATCAAAAAAAATGTACTAAAGTGCCTTGGCAAGTGCCATTAAAAGCTTGCGCATTTAATGAGGATTGTAAAATGGTACAATACTTGTTAGTTTCATACTAAAAAAAATACTAGTAAAAAAATAAAAACCTCGAGTAACCCGATTTTTGCTAACCCATTTTACTCAGTTCAAATGTTTTTTTATTGATGTGAGAGATGGATAGTGGACATGTTTGCCATGAGCGGCCGAGACAGATAGTGACGCCACTTTTACCAAAGTCAACAAAAGCAAGTAAAATTAATGAAATAATGAAAAATTTTGACCTAGTTTAGTTTAGGTTTATTGGAATAAAAGTCAGATAGGGAATTAACATTTTTATTACAATAAATGTTCAAATCGTTTACCATCAGCCTCAATACACGCCCTACATCTTATTAAAAAAGATCTAGTTATTAGTCGGGCATATCCTCGAGAGTTGATGTCCTCAGCAGCTTGAGAAATTCGTTCACGCAGCTCTACTACACATCAAGTGTAATCTAAGAAAATTTTCATTTTTTAATTTATTTATTTTCTATCGCCTTTTGAACTATTAGGTAAATGGATAATAAAATATGATAATTTTAGTTTTTAGTTTTTTTTTTAGTATGAGTAGTTGTATATTATTATATTATAATTATTTTTTTATCGTTCCCTTTAATTAGTCCCGAGTCTGAATCTCGATTCGGGCTTACAATCACTTATTGAGTTTCTCTGTCAATACTGTTCTGTTCCGGTCTGAAAGATATAGAGAACTAGTATAAAAACAAGCAATGTGGCATTGCGAATCCTAATCCTCAGGGATGACAACACACCTGTAACCTTCTTTGTTAAATGTTGGCTGCAATGGACTTTAAGGTCGCTTGCCACTATAGTTTTATAAGAAAATTCACAGTAGTTGCGCACTCTCTTCGGTCGTATAGGGAATTAAGATTAAACGAATACAGAGTGCACCTGTGCTTCTGCGTTCAGTTCTGCACTATATTTCTGTCCTCCGTAGATAACAAGTCTTACTATTTTAGTAATAATACTGAAATAGAAGAACATTAGAAATCTATGGAAAAGTGTGACCTTCTAATACAAGTAATTTTTCTCAACTATAATACTTATTTACGTGGTAGAGCCATGCTGCAGCTATATTAATAGTATAGTTGTAGCACGAATGGGTCGGCTCGACCGGGAAAGGACCACGCTCTCACAGAATACCAGCGTAAAATAGCAGCTTAATGCTGTTGTGTTTTGTATGTTGAGTGTAGAGAACTGGAGACCTATTTTACTGGAAAAGAGGCATTCTATCTTAGCCCTCACGGTTGACAACGCATCTGCATTTTAATTCGCAAACGAAGATAGATGTAGATTTCTATAGGCCACAGCAACCACTTACCATCAGGTAGACTGTGTGATCGTTTGTCACCCTAATTCTATAAACAATACTCTACTAATTAAAAGAAATGTAAACTATTTAAAAAAAATATTTGAATTAAATTTAATTAACTTATGCAAATAAATTGTTCCTGCCAATATAAAACGATATCAACTGAAGATTAAGATTGTTTTTTGGGCCCAGTCAATTTAATATCCGTGTCTTTTGATACTAGAACCTGACCTTCAGTATGGTTACTGCTAGTTATAAACTCTTGTAAACAAATTATTTATTGAATCGATTGTATAGCATCGCCCTGCCCTGTTCATTCTGACTACAAACAACCTTTGCAATATGTACTTTACACGGACATTTAAATGTTCCCTTCATAGCCTATATTTAGTGTTATGAAAGCGATTGTATATTTATTACATTGATAATATTTTATTGTATGTTGTTTATTTTTATTTTAAAATCTTTTTTATTTTCAAATTTATCAAAATGTATTTATAATTTTATATAATAAGGATGACAAGCGAACACACAGTCCACCTGATGATAAGTGGACGCTGTGGCTCCAATGAAAATTAAAATGTAGATCATTGTCACACTTGAGATCTAAGAGAAAAACACTCATCATATGAAATAGTAGCATTAAGCTGCTATTGTATGCCTGTATTCTGTGAGAGTGTGGTCCTTCCCCGGCCGAACCGACATTCGTGCTGTAACCACAATATACGAGTAGTTTCAACGTGGCTCTACAACCTCAGAATACTAATAGGTCAAAATAAGTATTGCAGCAAGATTCGTATTAGTGTCATTGATGGCATTGGTATGATTCTGGAGTGATGAATGGGAGTAAATTTGGAGATCATCTGCATACAAATGGTAGAGAGAAGAAATTCGTGAAGTAATAAAATTAATAAATACATAAAAAAGGAGAGGAGACAACACGCCACCCCGCGGTACACCAGCATTTAATTCACACCACGTAGATGTGGCACCCTCTACGATAACACGCCACGTAAATAGCTTTGAAACCATTGAATTGCCGCTGGAAATATGTTAATAGGACGTAGCAGACTCACCAATACGTCAAAATTGACGGTGTTAAAAGCCTTACTGAAATCAAGCAAGACGTATTTTGATGCCAGCAATTTTGATGTAGAAGATGCACCTCGTTCAGGAAGATAAGATGTAGTGTTCTACCAAGATAATGCAAGACCTAATACAATTTTTCTTACTCGCCAAAAGCTTTTACAGCTTGGATGGAATATACTGCCACACCCACCTATACTCCAGATCTGGCACCTTCTGATTATTATTTTTTCTGGTCTCCGCAAAATATTTAAGACAGCAAAACTTTACTTTAAATGAGAAAGTCAAAAATCACCTGGATCAGTTATTTTGCCAGCAACGAACAAAAATTTAATAAGCGTGGAATCATGCTACTGCCAGATAGATGGCAAAAGGTATTGGACCAAAATAGATGGTATATAACTGAAGAAAGTATTTGTTCACCAATAAGGAAATAATGTTTAATTTTCATTAAAAAATTACTTTCCGAACAATACTTCATTTACAACTTAAGTCAGTCAACGATGACTATCAAATGACCAAGTATATTTTGGTTGAAATTAACCAATGCGTTTTAATCTACTGAAACTAAACAAACAAGCTTTGCAGCTAATAGGAAACCCTTTCATAACAATTTATAGGCTATTCTCGCATGATATAGTAATCGATATTTCACTTGGCTATCTGAGCATAAGCGTGCAACTGGTCTGCAAATGACTACGTTCTAGTCACGAAGCGATCTAGCAAAACGATAATTAACTGTTGCCAACTCTGTGCAGGTGCGGCATAGAATGCAAACTTTGTAAAATGAAATAGAATTTATTGAAAGATTAAATTTAACTTAATAACACCAAAATACTAACTTTAGTAGCAAACAGCCTAACAGAACAACAGATATTGTTTCTTTGAATATTACTTGCTTGCCTTTTACCTTGTTTCTTTGTATATTCTATTGTAATGGGTGACTGCCTCATTGGTTTAGTAGTCGAAGACTCGGTTGCTGATCATGAGTTCCTGGGTTTGAACCCCGGGTTGATCCAAAATCAGTTATTGTTTTTTTTTCAGTCAAATTCTCGTTATCAGCCAGGAGTCAGGAAGTTGGCGGTGTTTCACCCGGGTGCCTCGGAAAGCAAAAACCGTTGGTCCTACGCCTACACTTTCTCTGGTCGTGTCGGATAACCATCCTATCGGGATATGAGATTTAGGAAATAGAGAGTATACTTGTGGTTCCGCATACATATATGACTATAACCCTGTCCTGCGCAGATGGCTAGTCTCCGTTGGGAGTGGCCGCCGTGACCGAAACTAGTTTTGGAGGACATTATTATTATTATAATGGGTATCATAAAATATAAATCTTACCAAATGGGGCTACACTTAGAGCATAAATAATCAAGTGTCTCTTTGTTTCCGCATCTGTTACCATTATTCTTAAATTATCAAGACTCATATTTAAAACGTTTAAATATGCTTCATTTGACTTGACAGTTGGCATTAAGATCTCCGATGATAACACAAACGGACAGTAAATAACTTTGATGTGTTGATTTGAACTATATATTTAATTCACTTATTTGCTTATCTAGATCTGTTCACGTTTCTTGTGTATGAAACCAGACGTAATAGATTTAAGAAATGCAATCTACTTTTAAGATCTCATTTTAATATTTTTAAAAATACTAACTGTTGATATGTGTGTTGAGTCAAAAGCTTAGAGATTAATAAATCGAAAATCTTTGAAAATTTCAAATATATACGAAAGATTGCTTGTTTTTTTTTCAAAGCTAAAAAATATATTTTAAAAAAATGTATTTAATTTTATTTAGGACTAGTTTTTACCTGCGGTTACAATATCTTTTATTTAAAAGGCAACAAATTGTTTTATTACTTGAATTATTTTTACTAAATGTAACAAAAAGTTGCAAAACGCTCTACTGCAATACACTTGTTAAAAATATATATGAATTATTCTTACTTATTATGCTTATTTCGACTAGATTAAATGCTTTTAAATGATTTCACATAATGAAAACCTAGAATTTAAGCCCTAGAAACATGTGGGCAAACTACGTAGAGACTATGTAAATACGTAGCGTACCCATAATGTAATCCCGCTACTTTCAAGGTTTGAGTAAAGTTATAAAGTTTGCTGCCTATATATTAATTCTACTGCTGAGCACATGCCTCCCCTCATTTCTGAGATGGTTTTAGGGCAAGGAAGTCAGAAGCTTTGTTGGCTAACTTCACATGTTTTCGAAATATTTTTTTCTTATTTCTCAGATTTGTAGATTTCCTCACGATGTTTTCCTTCACCGCCGAGCATGTGCTACTAAATAAGCACTTAAAATTACAACTAATAATTACATTGTTGCCGGCGGTGGGGTTCAAACCCGGGTTACTAGCGTACTGTGAAATTTCCAGCGAGGGCTTGGCCCCTGAATTACCATGGCTCGAAGTTTAAGGTTTGAACCTGGGATTAGCTATTATTGAATGTGCTACTACCAATAGGAATTGTAATAATTTAAAATTAAAAAAAAACCTTTCCCTGGCGCAGTGGCTTAGCAATGAGTTGTTGCGCTGGAGGCCGCGGGTTCGAATCCCGCATGGAACAAATATTTGTATAGCCTACAAATAATTATTCCGGGTCTGGATGTTTGTCCTAGTGCAATCTATGTTCGTAAATTGCCTCCACGATACAGGAGAAAATCCTGGTGTGGGGGTAACGTTTTTTAAAGAAGAAACGATACAAAGAAGAAATGGTAGGTTGTTTGGTATTTGGAATGTCTGATATGAGTATTTCCCTTGGCTTCTCCTAGTAAAATTGTGGCCTTTTATGCAATCCATCTTAATTGCTAGTCATCGAGCTACAGCTTTAAAGTCTATTACAGTCAACTCAGTATTGGAAAATATGAAATCCGTTCGTATCCTCTTACGAAGACCGTTCATTTACTCATTTTGATATATGTGGACACAACTTTGCGGAGGTGAATTCGTTTAATTTTGCAGCCAAAAACATAAAAACTCGATATAAATTAGAGACGGCTCATTACCTATGCGTATAGTATGGTTTTATTTGTATTAATCTACATAACTCGTATAAGAACTTTGATGCGGCAGTTCTATGGAATAATTTTATTTCATTAAAGTTTCTTTTTTCATATTGAATCTAAGAAAATGTACTCGTATAAATAATACAACGTACAAGTTCGGCGTGATTCAGTCCACCACATTCGCGATTCATAACCGCGTCGCTTGCACCGCTACCGCGCTTTGATAACTGATTTGACTACAAAGGAATATAGAACCCGTGCCACTAGACTACCTCACGCCCTGCCCGCTTGGCGCCACCTGTTCGTCATAGTGTTGCGGTATCAGTACTACAGCGCAGCCGTCCAGGTTTCTGAGCAGTTTTAACTCCCAGACTGCCACAGGCATTTCAACCATTTACATTAAGAGACTGTTATGTGCGATTTAGGATATTTATAGCGCTATCTAGGTACGAGTTTCGTAAAACACGGTTTGCCGCGATATTCTGGATTAACAAAATTCCATTTTATGATCTTACCGTTATCGTTACAGCCTGTTAAATTCCACTGCTGAACATAGGCTTTCCCGATAGGGAAAGGGAAGATATTTGCCATATTTGGCATGCTGGTTGGCAACGCTGTTTTTTATTTGTACTCGTTATTAGGAAGACGCTGCTGCACATCTCGTGAATTCTTTTCCTAAGTCGCCGTTTACGACACTCACGGGGTGATATGGGGTAGAAGATATTCTTACACCGCCACTACTCGGTATTTTATGATCTTACCTAAGCAAAATGTCCACTTTCAGTGATATAACAACCAAATAATGGACACAGAGATACATTTGATGAGTTGTTACTATCCTACTAATAGTATCATAAAATGCGTCCAAATTACTCGCAAGATTTTCATTGTTTTTGTAAACAAAGAAGAAGTTATTGTGACTAATCTGTGATAGATAGAATATGTTTTTTCGGAGGTTTTATGAAAATATTGGCAAAAAATCCCATTCACATACATTTAATGGTTCTTTCTATTAGAGTTAACTTTTTTTTTATAGGATAGGGTGACAAACGAGCGCACAGTCCAATGTAGATGCGCAGAGGACTAAGACGGAATGCCTCTTTTCCAGTAAAAAGGGTCTCCGGTTCTCTACACTCACCATACGGAACATAGCAGTGTTTAGCTGCTATTTTACACTGTTATTTTGTGAGGGCGTGGTCCTTCCCCGGTCGAGCCGACCCATTCGTGCTACAACTATACTACTAATATAGCTGCAGCATGGCTGTAGCACGTACAAAACGCAGCGTTTGTCAAAAAAAAAAATACATTTTATTGGTGAATTTTTAGCTCCATAGATTAAAATGCCTGTAATTTTAGATAAAACTTTTTTCATAAAAAAAATAAAACTATGTCCATCCTAGTCTGCTTCATAATTTATAATATTACCAAGTTTCATCAAAATCCATGATGAGCTACAACTATATGTACAAACATCCATATAAACTTTCACATGTGTAATATTTGTAGTAAGTACGATTAAATATCGTTATAACTTGTCAAGAGATTGTTACTTATACCACATTCAATTTAAATTAGTCCCAACTGTGAGTCAACATGCGGAGAAACCTTGATATTTGGGTGTGGCCACTTTGTGGGAACCAGTCAGCGTTCATGTTTAATACCGATAGGCCTTTATATTAAAATACATTAAGTGAAGAGAAAGTAAGCAGATTTTGATTGCTAATTTAAAATCCAATTAATTAGTATAAGACACTCACTTAATTAAATCTGTATTTTCTGTACTACATCGTAAGATCCCACGTAGCAGAGATTTTTTTTTTATATTCGGGCGAAGGACTAAGGTTCTACTAAGACAGGAGATATTCGGAGAATGATCAGCAGTATCAGATATTTAGAATCTTGTTTCCTGACTCCGATTAGTTTGTTAAGCAAATTTTAAAAAGATTTTAATTAAAAAGTGCATATAATAAAAATCGCTAACATTAATTTTGGGTAACTGCATATTTATGCTGATGTTTAATTAAAAGTAACAGACAGACATCGAAGTAATGACACAATATAAGATTATGTTGTATAAATTTCTAATTCGAAATATATGTAATCACAGTTAACAGTTATCGCATATTAAAACCTGATGTGATCTAATTCAAATCGATTCTCTGATCAGTATAAATTATATAATCTTATGTTCATGGGTTCGTGAGCCTAACTAGACCAGTTCTTGTTGAAGCGTTGAACATGATGTAAGCTTTCATCTGTTTTAAATTAATGCAAATATTGATGATATTCATATCTAATGAAATGACCCAAATCACATAAGAATTTAAATTCAACTTCTTTAATAGATTGCGTTCGTTAATAAAACGCCACGCGCGTCAGCATCCGCGTCTAACTCGCTTTGAAATTTATGGCATATAATTTGAGTCTTATGACAAATCAATAAATCTGAAATTGCATTTATCGACGTTCAGCCGCACACGCCTCGCGCACGCCACGCGCCCGCCTCGTTCCCGCTTCGCCCCGTTACGTCTTGCGCCCGCGCTTTTTATACAATTTCAGATTTATTGATTTGTCATAAGACTCAAATTATATGCAACAAATTTCAAAGCGAGTCAGACGCAGGTGATGACGCGTGTAGCGGGTGCGTGTCGTCGGCCTTACTAGTTTTTGTCCTTGTTAACGATGTACCGTTTTTATTTTAACCATTATTACTTGTACATAAAGAATAATTCTTTCTTTATTTTAAAAGGCTGTCTGTGCCATGTAGTGGTGAAGTAAGAAAACTCACCATACCATTGGTGACGTAAAAGGCGGCAGAATAAAACTGATACACGAGATGGCAGCAACAGCATCTTCCTGATAACCACACAATAATAATAATAAGAAAATGTATTTGTCAATCCGCTCAGTAATAATAAGAAAATGTATTTGGCAACTAAGGCAAATATCACACTTATGAGACAATCTATGATGGAAGCCTATGTGCAGCAGTGTACTTGTGATGGGAATTAGAGTGTGTGGTGTCTACCTCATTGCTCCATGCATCTTATCAGACACTACTCCACATAACCCAAAATACTCGTAATTTTTTTCTTACTTCTCAGATAAGAATCGTATTAGGTAGCTTAGAGATTAAACTCCTTTAAATATCATAGTTCGCGAACTGATCGTGGTCGATCGACATTGTAAAGTTGCAATTTTATTCTGACTTACTTATATGACGTACTAGGTGATGAAGCATTTGTAAAAATTATGAGGGCATATTTGTTTCTGTACAAACTGGTACAAAAAAAAAGAGTAAGACGGTAGACTTTTCCTGCTTAACACAAATGCTTTTACTTTAAGTAAAGTACTTTAATTTTAGGCACATTATTTTTATCGCTATTTTTTAACATTACACTGAGCCGGAAAATAAGATTATTGCAATTACAAATTTCAATAACGCCAGCACCTCGACCTCAATACCTGGTAGCGACAAATGCTATTCTTATTAATATATTTATTTAACTTATTCCCCCGGGTCTTATGATTTTATTCTGACTTAATTCTTCTTTAAATGTAAACTCCGAAGTTAAAACCAAAAAACGTAGATTAAGTGCTTAGGTATTCTACTCACGACACTCACGGAATCTTATCCAATGTGGGGAAAGGAAAAGGAGCAAATATTTATAGAGTTTTCTACAGAAATACTACGTAAAGTATGAAATACGTAGCCCTAGTGTGACGCTGAGTATTAACGGTGTAAGGGAATTTACTGCCACTTTACGTCCCATGAGTGTCGTAACAAAACAACTAGGGGAAACAAAAGATCTTATAGCTACCGATGATATGATAGCCGTAAAATGCATAGATTGGCGATGGGTAGCAGCGTTAACCTTGTCAAGCTCTCACTCTGCGATCGGCTATTAGCCTGCCAAACGTGACGTTTATAATAAATCCTGTTTAGTAATTTCTATCTACCATGCGAGAAACGGGAGATTGATAATGGTCGCTCTACTTTCGTCCTTTACTCATGTCCAATATGTTCACACAAGTGATTAGATCGGAAAAATATTGTGTACTGATTGGGATATTGTGAAAGAGACAGGGTGATAATAACAATGCACTTATTTCTTCATTTTTATCTTTGCACAAATTTAAGATCTGCCTAAGAATTTAACTCGCGCCGTGATAGCCAGATACTCTGACTACCAGGAAAATAATTGACAGGTAGCGTGATGAATACAGTTTAAGTAATATATCAACTGTGAAATTTTCGTAGATTAAATAACTTTCTTAAAATGAAACGAAATATGGGTACGAAACTCAGAGTAAAAAAGTGGTAACGTGTGTGTGTACTCTTTAGATCTCATTTATTTTCTAAATATTATATTAGCTTAAACACCCAAGGAAATCACTGTTTTAATTTTTTATGTGAAATTTTCTATTCAATATTTATTTATAAAGGTACATTAATTCCTTATTCCACTGCAGGCAGCAGCAGCAAGCGACGTGTCGTCGCGACACTACTGCTTTCTATGTAGTTCTATGAAATACCTTCCGTAGCGACACGTCGTTTGTCGCCACGGGCCGAGCCAGTGATGCCAACTTAGCAACTTAAAAAAAGCTGGCAATCTAGCAACATTTTGATAAATGTCTAGCAACGGGGTAAAGCTAGCAGTTGGCAACACTGGGCCGAGCGGCAGACGACTAGTGTAGATGTTAAATGCGAATGTTTTGTATATCCAATCAGAAAATAAGGAAGCATTACATCTGCTCGTGGCAAAAAATTTGGTGGAGTGATGTTAAATGTATTAGTTGCTATTTTCCTTCCCATCAATGATTTTTTAAATATACCTTTGTCAGAATATTCCGTAAGCAGTTGATGTTGGTGTAACTGCTAGAAGCTTATACTTTGCATCCAAGATTGCTAATAGTACAATTGAAAAGTAGTCTTTTTAGTTAAAAAAATAATGATACAATGTTTTTAGGTGCCCTGATTTGCATTTATATATTCCATTTTTGCCAAAATTCCCATTCAATGCATTTGAAACCGTTTTTTGTTGGAGGTTTCATTAAAATAGGTATAAATTTTTGTCTCATAACTTTAAGAACTTGTTTCAAAATTCGGGATATGTAACACTCTGACATGCGGTATGAAGTTGACAAAGATTTATAGATTTCTTCTGTAACCAAAAATCAGTTAAAACAAAGTTATATATGTTTATTATGTTTGTTTGCAGGTGAAGAGCTAGCTAGCTGCCCTAAAAAATCGAAGCAAAAAGACATCAACAATTATCATTTCTAGACAGTGTTCCACACCACAGAGCCGAATGTTCCAATATAACTGCGTCACAAGGGGTACTTGATAACAATAATGAAAATGTTCTTCTTGATGAACAGGAGTATACATTGTCGAGTAAAAATACACAGGAAAGATGTACTGACGAGGAAATTGAAGTTACTGTCGAAGCAGCTGTAAAGGCGCATAAAGTTGACGAGGCAAAAAAGTCTAAGAAAAAAACTGTAGACACATTTTAAAAATATGGAGACAAAGGCAAACTCTGTATAAAAAAATTTTCAATAGGATGGATATTGGTGAAGTATTGCGTAATTTACCACCGTATGAAAAAGCAAAAGCAAAGAAACATTTGAGTGAAGTTCTTTCAGATTATGAGATAATTTTATTATGGAGTCACTCACCTGAAAGATGGACATCTTCATCTCTCACATTATGATTCATCGTCAAACGATCATGCATCAACATCCTCAGAATTATAAGCGCCGTCCCCACCATGTAGTCAAAATTATTTACGACATGCATACTCTCCTATTGGTACGATTGCAATGTCACCTGAATCAGGATCAACGTCACCAGGATCAGTCG
Organism: Parnassius mnemosyne; assembly: GCA_963668995.1. NCBI lineage: Eukaryota > Metazoa > Arthropoda > Insecta > Lepidoptera > Papilionidae > Parnassius > Parnassius mnemosyne. The sequence goes on along the minus strand of CAVLGL010000035.1, from coordinate 38,562,964 downwards.
CAGCAGCATCGCCAGGACTCACCAGAACAACCAGTGCACCATGCTATGTATCAGGGCCAGTACATTACATATGCACACTCTCCTATGAGTACCGAGGTAGTGTCACCAGGACCCACTGATCTATCCATTCGGGTCACCCAAATCCGCCAAGAGGAAGAACATGATTTTGTCGATGCAGTCCTGCATTTTTTGTTAAAGTTCACATGGGTGTTTTATAATAATTACGTAAATAATTTACTTCCCTTAAAGTTAAATTAATTATAAGATCAACGTTTATAGCATTTATTTTCTTTATCTCGATTTCTTCTCGAATTAAACTAACTATAAGATCGAACTGTGTTTTATTTAAATGGAAATACTCTCTGAATTCTATTTCATAGCTTTTCAAATGTTTTGGAATAAGTATTGAATAACTTCCCTCACTTCCTCTGCATTTCAACATAGGACGTGTATCTTTTCGTCTTTTCTCTTTATACTTGTATAATAAAAAACAAGACAACATCGTCTTCTTCCACTTCTAACAAAAGATACAAAAATAAATCGCGATCGCTAATTTCAAACACGTCAGACATCATGTCCCACAGAACACTCGGAACAGACTGGAACACGGGTTGCTGCTGCCTGCGGTCGGGTTCATGCCTGCAGTGCACAGATTACCCCCTAATAATCTGTGCTGCAGTGACATGACGCCACGATATGTCGCCTGCTGCTGCCTGCAGTTGGCTACGGAAATGTACCTTAAAGCTACAGACTATCCTTTCCACACCTGGGCACAGTTTTCCTATCGTATCTGAGAGGGTTTCAGGGCAAGCAAGTATTCAACATACTGCCCCAATTTTGTTGCGGAGTTAACATCTCTTCAAAGCATATTATTTTAAATTTTTCATTAAAAATATATATCCAAAGTGGTAAACATATACTATAATAATTTTTAAATATTAAAATACTTTGCAAGAATCTAAAGACGTATGTTAACAGAGTTAAAGGAGGCAGATAACGCTTTTAGTTACTTTATCGGAGACCTGAGTAACTTTATTACGTCTTTACGAGTATCGATAACGTAATAACCTACTGTAACGTTGGGTGTGGTAAAGCATTATTAGGTGCATTAGTGTGATACAACTTTGTCTGCTAAATAACATGCACATTTACAAACCTTTACCACATCTTAAATGTATGTACTTATTTATTATTTAAATTCAACTTTTTTAATGACTGTCACTTGATACATTCGAATTTTTTTTATTGGAAGGATGTAGTTACATGAAAGAAGTAAAATTAAAATAAGTTATGTCGGCCTCTGCCGAGAAATGAGACATAAGTTCCTCTCATTTCTGAGAGGGTTATATAGGGAAGGTCTGGCACACTGGCCTAATGCGAGTTTGAGGTTCTTAGATATCCTAGAAGTATTTAATTTTTATAGGTGCAGTTTGCCTCAATTTTTTTTCCGAATGGCAACAAAATACTTCGGCACTGAAATTTGCACTAACAATTTTGAGCGTTATCAGCAAGAATAAAACAAAGTTACCTAATATACATATACAAGTTATGAAATAAAAGCATTATCGTCTTGACATGCTATTAAAAAAGTAACATTTGTAATCACAAAAAATTCTCAGCTCATTCACTCAATCTATCAGCAGTTATTTGTTGGCAATATTTTTAATTTTATCTCTATTCTGTGCCACTGTTTAACAACAGACTATTATGTGTTTGACATTGAAGGTGTGAACGTAAACGATAAATGTTTTATTTTATTTTATTTCGTGTATTTGTAACACATTTTATTTCTATATATAATCTTTAACCATACCAAATTGCTCACTCCTCCGTGTGCGCAATACTATATTTAAAAGCGGTTACATACTCGTAGTTTTCTCTTCTTATAATAATATATAGATGTTTTAAATAATCTAACTTCGTATATATGGTTTAAAAATCAAACTAGGTTAATTGTCGATGTTTTCTAAGATTTGACTTAGCGGTTAGCCACCGTAGAGTCTATATCACCTGAGGATGCCTCGTGTAGAGGCGAAACACGTGTCGTATTATCGTCAGTGGTGTGTCTTGCCTAGTGTAGTGGTGTTGGAAGTAGCGGTGCTGGGATTAGTGGTGACGGGGATAGTGCACGCAATTGAGGGAGGGCGGGAGGTGCTTCTTCATACTAGGTAAGACACATCATTTTATTTTATAACGCGGATATTTGCGAAGTAAATTTTTGTAAAAGCTTTTATAACTCAAACATGATTAAAAGGTAAGAATATTAATGATTTCTTATATTTACGCGAAGACTACACATTAAATAAAACTAATTTTTACGGATTTTATCGCGTTTAATTTAACTTTTTAATTCCCGATGTTTCGAATCGGTAAAGGGTGCTGTAAATCACCCGAAACATAGGGAACTAAAAAGATAAATTAAACGCGATAAAATCCGCAAAAGTTAGTTTCATTTAAGGTAAGAATATTGCATTATAAGACTTAAAATAATTTATACGTAAGCTGTAGGCTATAAATCGTCTTCTCATCTTAACTCTCATGAGCAGCCATTTACCATCAGGTTTCTGTTACTACTGTTAGTTTCTTTTTCGCTTAAATTTTATTTAAAAAAAAAAACATTACGGTGAAAAGCGTCTGTAGTTTATATCAGGTAAAGGATTACGGTTATTTAGAGGTATATTTACAAATACCTTGCAATATTTAACGATTCCTAAAACCGCAATATCAAATCAATGACTGGCTCTAAACCAGAAGCAAAAAGCAAAACTTTTAAACTTAAATTGGAAACGAAGCCGCGGCGGAACTTTCTGAAACCGCAACGCTTGTAATATTTTCATTTAAACCTTTTATCCTCAAGCTTCTTTGAAAACCACTAATAGACAGTACGGCATTTAAAAACCTCCATTTCACCCAAGATTCTTAATGTCTCTCATTTTCCACGATCAATATTTTTCAGCAAAAACTATGAGGCAAATATTTGCAACGTAGGTAATTTCATTTTTCAATTATGCTTTGGAATAGACAGTTTGCAGAAAACATTTTACTTGAAGCCGCAGTAATATCTTTTATAAAGCTCGATTCAAAGAAAGCACTTAAATCGGCATCGTATCTAAGGTCAGCAAAGACGTCGTGTGCGGTCTACGGTTGCGCTCAACCTACTTAATACTTATATCCAGATATCCAACGTAGCGTTGAGAATTTCTTTAAAGCAACGTATCCATTCGCTTTGCATAAAATAGATAACGACCAACGCTCATTTGACTATTCGTGAATAAAGTGAACGTATAATAAAATATCACCAAAGTCATATTTTATTTTGCTTAGTTTACATGATTAATTAGTAATGATAATGAAAACCTGCAGTTCAATAACAACGAAAAGTAAGAGAGAATACGTCAGTAAGAACTCGCTCTTAGAATGTGGACATATTGATTAGATACTTTAACATATTCATAACTCTTAAGTTCTCACACCAATCATCTCAGAGGGGTAGGCAGAGACTACGGAGTTCCATTTGGCACAATCATGACACACCTCTCTCGCTTCTTCCACATCTGTACCATATCTTCTGCATTATGACTGTTAAAAGTGCTTGAGTTGTTCCATCTTCAATATAAACTTCCGTCTATGGCAACCATTGCTGATTCTGCCCTGCCACTCACTTCTGCAGCATAAATGAGACAATTTATTTTTGTATGGAGAATGGGCCCACCACAATGTCAGAGAATCTTAATGAAATGTATATCGATTTATTCCTTATAATAATATAAACATTGAAATATGAATATCACAATAACCTTAAACAAACTAAAAACGATTTTCTAGTAGTTTTCACGGATATTATGAGTTAGAATAGTGTATATAGAATAGAATAGCTTAAAAATTAATAGTATTATATAAAGTTTTAGGCATATTCAGCAATTATAGGTAATTTAAGATTGATGGAAAATCCTTTTAACACTTCCTTCACGTAGTGCACAGATAAGCAAACGTAGTGTGGGGACTATTTTTTACAGGTTTATTTTTATAATTGGTTAACATCACAAACACCATTAAACTGATTAAATAAATATATTAAAGACAAGATGTATAACGGATAATATGTCCATTTATAATATTACCTTTACATGCTATAAGAAAGATGTTTTAAACTGGTTGTATAAGGCTAAAACAGAAAGTAAAATGCCACTGCATTTATTGTTGTAATTATTTCCAAAGCGGTCTATTAATAGTGGAACAGACAGACAGGTGCAGTGTCAAGGCTTTAATATGTTTTGGTTGAATCAGTAAATGTGCAGTGTGCAAACTTTGTTTTAAAATATATTAACTGATTAGTTATCATACCCCAAATACCATTAAAGCCAAAATGACTAGGTAATATCATGCTTATCTATGTTATTACAAACAAGTAAACACAACAAGATGTTTTAAACAGGTAGTGTAAGGATAACAAAAACACATGTATAATTTAATTGTAATATTTAATTTTAATGTAATTGTTATTATTGTCAGTCATTATCATTTCAAAATAACTTGATAATAACATAACAAGGATATTTTTAATGTTATGAGATATGATATAAGACTGTTGTAGTTGTATTCAATATCTATATAAATTTTTGTCTCTGCCTACGAGCAGCTCTGCAAGATTTCAGCCTACAAGACATTTATTCTAAGCGATTCACCTGAAAAAAGTTAATGAATATTGTATATATTATTTTTTCTATATTTATTGCTATCTAAATAGCATGTGAGGTCTATGTTTATGTTTGTATTGGTTTACATTTCGAACACTATAAAGCAAAAGAAACACATCCACATATGATATTATTGTTATAAATCAGGACATTTTCAGTAATAAGAGATATGAGATAAGACTATACATAAATACTTTACTTCAATGTCAATAAACTACATTTCCATATTTCTGTCAGTATTTTGTTGTCTCTGCCAGTATGTTAAATAAATAAGAAATAATTATAAAATATACATCATTAATCAGCTCCAGATGACCAAATACGCAAGTAGTAATTATGGATTTACATCAACAATATTTAACGTTTGTAAAAGTTGTCTGACTTCTTATTTTCACTGGCTTCATGTAGGGAGAAAGGATATTATTTTTATATTAACTATCTGATAGTAGATTACATAATAATATCCCTTTTTGCAGAATTAACAACACATCAGTCGAAGGATAATGGAAGCATCTTATCAACAAGGATATAACCATTACACGAGTAAAAATGGCTTAACTAAGTTACAATACTTATGCAAAACTATATAATTGCTTCTAGTACAAGTAATTACTACTTATTTATATACAAATATATGTACTATCTATAGTGTCTAATGTCTATCTACTGTGGCTGGCATAAATTCAGGATCCATGTTTGATGCCTTTGGTATAGTCAAGTTTATGGAGCAACTTGCTGAATACATAAGGCATTTATACCTAAATTCAGTTAAATGAATCACTTTTCAAAGCCGATGAAGCTACATCAAATAGAGAAGCTTCCTTAAACGACCCATAGATTCTAATTTTCTTTTAACAACTTCAAACTTTTCTTTCTTCTTTCATGTAGTTATTCAATCTATTATTTAATTTAGATTTTACTAATAACATAAAACTTTAATACATCGAAATTCAAACTTGCATCTTGGCATGTTGTAAATTATTAGTTTGATTTATAATATCGTGATTGTGTTGTCATTGTTGTTGTTTTTTTGTTACTTCGTATAAGTAGTGCATAACATAAAAGATGATTTACACATACTTGTTTGAACAATGACGCAACAAAACGAAAATCGTTAGTGTGGCATTATTTAAAAAATAATCAAGATTGAAGCGATTTGTAATATAATATGTAAAAAGCAGTTTATACATTTTGAAATACTACACATATGAAAAAGAAGCATGCAAATACTACAAATCAATATTTGTTTTTTATTTCACATTGCCACATTTTACATTTTTAATAAAGGTAACTATTTAAAAATGCTTAACTAAAGTAATCGCTACTCTCAACTCTATCACTCGAGTTGAGTGATAGAGGTGAGAACTTCAACCGATGCAGGGACTATAAATAGTCAGTTCAAATAGCTCAAAAATTTAAGTACAACTAGAGTGACATGATAAATTATTATTAACTCACGTTACTCGAGTCACAAAATTCTACTCGAGTCGCATCTTTATATTACGGTCAATGCAGTGTCTGTCTTTTTTTTATAGAATATGGGTGACAAACGAGCACACAGTCCACCTGATGGTAAGTGGTTACTGTGGCCCATAGACATTTACATCTATCTTCGTTCGCGAATTAAAATGCAGATGCGTTGTCAGCCGTGAGGACTAAGATAGAATGCCTCTTTTCCAGTAAAATGGGTCTCCGGTTCTCAACACTCACCATACGAAACACAGCAGCATTAAGCTGCTATTTTACGCTGCTATTCTGTGAGAGCGTGGTCCTTCCCCGGTCGAGCCGACCCATTCGTGCTACAATTATACTATTAATATAGCTGCAGCATGGCTCAACCACGTAATTATAGTTAGTAGTAGTAGTTATAATTTAGTGATTAACTCGACTTATTAATTCTGACAACTTATTGATATATTATGTAATATCAATAAAGTGATTAAGTATAATTGTCATAAAGTTCGTTTATGCGTACGTAACTCGAGGACTATTCGACTCAAGTTAATTCGCGTCGAGTTTCTTCCGAATTAGCACATCTCTACTACATTTTTTTTATATTACATTAGCAAAACCAATGACCTGAACACATATATCAAAACAACTCTTTTTTTCTGATTTCTTGATTCCGTTTAGATTTTCATATAATCTTTATGCTGTTAACAATAATAAATTTTTATCTTTTTTTGTATATAATACCATTGCGTGTCGCGAGAATTTCTAGTGAGCCCTAAAACGAGAGACTCCTTTGCTTTGTCACTACATCATATTTCCTTCTTTATTCTTTTTACATGTCGAAACGACCGAATCAATCCTTTCTTAATTCCGTTCTCAACATCTTGCAAACTACATTTTCTTTAATTACACAATTTGATAGCCTACTTTAATATTCTGTTTTGTGTAATATATCTAAACGGATTTCAGAGAAATGGGTCTAAAGATATGAATAAAATATGTATGATAATCGATAATCCTTTATAAGTCCATGAATCCTAGAAGGTAAACTCTAGAGATTTATAAGCGAGTTTATTTAATAAATAATCTAAAGCTATATTTAGGACAATCCATCAATTAGTATCACGCTGCGCTATTTTAATGATATAAAATGAAATGAACGATGTTTATCAACAACGTCATTAAAGTGAATGTAAAGGGATCGAAATCGATAAAACGAATTATAATTAACATAGATTCAAACATAATCAAGATATATTCAATGATTATTTATTTTAACGTTCTATATTATATTGATGTATTCAATTTTTTATTATTGTTGTTAGAGTAGAGAATAGCTAAAATTGTTTCAATTTATTTAAATTTTGCAAAGATCCAAGTCAAGGGACATGTTTTGAGTATACTTAATCATATGAACAAAATAACTTATGTGTATCAGAGCACGTCAAGGTTGTTACTTTCGGAAGGGGGAGATCTCCCACCTTACAAGGTGTTCAACCCGCGGAACGCCAATGCTCTATATGGTAATACAGATGGCAATACAGAGCTTCTTTAAAATATAGCACATTCGTTCGCAAACTTTACCGTCACCGGTGTAAGAATATACAATACCTCTCTCTTATAATCTCGTAGGTGCCGTAAGAGGCGACAGAGGGAAACAAATCAGGAGATGAGCAGCAGCGTATTCCTAATAACAAATAAAAAAAACTGTGGTTACCAACCCCCTTGCCCAGCGTGGCAACTATGACAAATATGGGGTATATATGAGCCAATTTATGAGGACGTCTATGTTCAGCAGTGGACTTTAATAGGCCGTAACGGTAACGGTTCAGAAGCTTACATGGCGTAATTTAATTTCGGTTTTTATATGGTCCGTATGAGAAATTTTGTTATGGTGACAGCTCCACGACAAATAAAACTTTCAATAAAAATAATGTGTCGAAAAAAATTTTACAGTCAATTTATATCCATAAACCAAGCGCAAATCGTGAAAGCGCGGACAAACGGTCTAAAATACAGAAATAATTAGGTATTAAGTTTATTCAGTATCGTTTGAATCGCTATTCAAGGTCGCTACCGGGTACCAGCAACTTTTTATCGAAAACTTGAAAAAATATTTGTGGAAATACAGTTTTAAATTTGGAAGGGTTATTTTGTTTAATTAGGTATCATTGCTACATTCATTCATTGAAATTGAATGACATAATATAATGCTTTCAAATAAATATCTTAGTATGACACGCAAGCCTCCTACTGTAATTTAATTGTACTATGTATATAACCTTTGCGCAAGTGAAAGCAATAAGTTGACAAAATGTTAGCGCAGTCTGATGAATCTTCATATATCGGGTGATATTGTCCACAGTTCCTAGGCTTGGCAGGCGGGTTGACAACCGCACTTTTTATTACTTTGACTTGTATTAGGAAGAAGTTGCTATTTCATTTCTCTCTGTTGACTGTTAAGTTACCCACGTTTTGATATTGAGTGGTAGATTCTCTTACTACATGGCATACACATACCGTAATATAATCATAATGTTATCTCTGCATACACAAGTAACGCAATTACAAATCTACTACGCTATAACCGCTGTATAGTATGTCAACAAACTGAAATTGCTACACAACGCAGCGACGGCGAGTGGGCTTAATGAAAACGTGCCAGCGATCGGCGATGCGAGACCACGAGCGAGTAGCAATTACGTGTGCATAAATCGAGGGTAGATATCGCGTGTGTGCGCCGAGCTACGCCAACGCTAACCACCACGCCGCGCATCTAATTAGTGGCAGGACACTTGTTGTTTATTTGTCAAAATTATACTTTGAATAAAAAGCAATAACCGAGTTCAAGGAACTAAAAAGAAGAAAATAATTTTCACACTATAATTTCTGGTGTAATGGCGGAAGACAGTTTAAAGAACAATTAATGCCTCGATTTCAATAGATTTTATATGAAAATTATTTAATTTTTTTTAGTTCTTTGAAATAGACTTTCACTTTTTATTAGAAATTTTATTTAATAGCCCTTTGAAGTTAATTAATATTTCACGCAATCTTATTGCAACTAATAAGTAAGATAAAATAAAATGTATCTCTGATGTATCTATTACGACACAATCGTCGAAGATATCGCTTCACATAGGTATAAAAAAATATCCATCTACAAATGGGCCATCACGACTCAATACTTGCGATTTATTTCTGTAGCTACGAGTATATGACATTGATTTGTTTAGTTTGTTACCATTAAAATTTTATTGTTAAATTAATTCTAATGTTTCCATTTTTACTTTTTGACTTGCCCATATTAAAAGACTAGCTTATGCCCGCGAATTCGTCCACGTAAATATTATACTTTAAACCAATTATACTTTTCAGTTTTTGCACCGCACGCCTAAATAGCTCACAGATGAGAGATTTTTTCCGACTTACTTTACACTTATCGTTATATTTTGACCAATTTACACAATATCTTGAATAATTATAGCCTATATATTGTACTGGTGTATGGGATATATTATTGTAAAGTGCCATTAAAATACATTCAGTAGTTTTTGGGTAGAAGAGTAATAAACTTACATACATCCATACACCCTCACAAACTTTCAAGTTTATAATATTAGTAGGATGTTAGTGGCAGCACCCGGAGAAAACGTTAAAGTAAGGCTTGAAAACGGTATCAGAGTCATCGAAACCAGGGAATGCAATTTAGTTATATAAAATACTAGCTCGACAGGCAGACGTTGTTCTGCCCTTACCAACGACCCTTCCCATAAAAATCCTTAAATTCGCAATAAAAAATTTTGAGGGTCACTTATCGGGATAGAAACTATCCTATCTCTCAAGTTGAACCAAACTGCACACAGTGTGCAAAATTTCATTGCAATCAGTTTAGTAGTTTAGGAGTCCATCGCGGACAAACAACGTGACACGTAATTTTTATATATAAAGATTGTACCTTTATTAGTTTAATTCACGTACTATCCTGTAATATTTGCAAAACACAATGCAAAACACGATGTCATGATAATTTCGGTAGGTACACGTCAGCGCGCAAAGTCAATACGGGTACAGATATGGAAATTTTCTTTTAAGTAATATTGGACTTGCTCTTCCGTCTACAGCTGCAGATGCAGTCGTTATAGTTAACAAAGAAGGTGGAGGCAATGATGGTCGCTTAGCTCTTTCCGTAATAGCGGCGTCAGCAAGAATCTTAAAGTCACCTCTATCTCTTGATAATGAATGCTTTATTTTTTTCATTTGAGGGTTTTGAAAAACGTTGAGAATTTTTTGTACAACTTCTTAAAATTAAACTTTACGAATCAGAATGAAGAAAAGGTAAATTTCGACGTGTCGAGGCAGAAAAAGCATTTTTTTATTTGTTACGTAGCGATTGAATGACGGAACTTTTAAAGAATTTTCTATTTGTAGAAGCAACTTAAAAGATAATCTATATATATCCTTTAGTTGGGCACATCAAGATCCTTTAGGCCCTTACCTTCTTGGTCTATCCAGTTATATTTGGATCTTCTCACCGGCTGATTCCCAGAAGTCAAATAATAATTTTGCAGTGTGGTGGCGGTGTCGAAATGCCCTTTTTTGAGGTCAGTGGCCGCTATGGTAAATTTTACGTGGTTGAGCCATACTGCAGCTATATTAATAGTATAGTTGTAGTACGAATGGGTCGGCTCGACCGGGGAAGGACCAAGCTCTCACAGAATACCAGCGTAAAATAGCAACTTAACACTGATGTGTTTCGTATGGTGAGTGTAGAGAACCGGAGACCCTTTTTACTGGAAAAGAGGCATTCCATCTTAGTCCTCAAGGGTGACAACGTACCTGCATTTTGATTCGCAAACGAAGATAAATTTAGATGTCTATGGGCCACAGCAACCACTTACCATCAGGTGGACTGTGTGCTCATTTGTCACCCTATCCTATAAAAAATGCCAAAAGAATGTTATGACTTCCATCAAATGCCGTTGTAACCACACCGTTCACGCACGATGTAAAATATCCAGACTGCTGACGGTGAGAAGCAGCAAAAGTTAATGTGCCAGACATCTGACACTAGGATCACTTATCTCCTTTCCAAATGTAGCAATTATAGTAAGTCTTTCCTACGACAGAAGCTCATATCTAGCGATGGAGTATTACGGAATGGTGAAGAAGAGTATTCATAATCACTATTATTTCGTCCACGGCTGAACATAGGTCTTCACCATAGATTAGATATTTGCCATAGCTGCCACACTTTGCAGCGAGTAGTAACTGAAGGTTTTTATTTATTTAGGTTATCAGAAAGATGATGTTTCTTCTCTCTGTTCCGTCTTACGACACCAACAGTATATGATATGGATTTTTTTTATAGGATAGGGTGACAAACGAGCACACAGTCCACCTGATGGTAAGTGGCCCTTGTGGCCCATAGACATCTACATTTATCCTCGTTTGCGAACCAAAATGCAGATGCGTTGTCACCCGTGAGGACTAAGATAGAATGCCTCTTTTCCAGTAAAATGGGTATCCGGTTCTCTACACTCACCATACGAAACACAGCAGTGTTAAGCTGCTATTTTACGCTGGTATTCTGTGAGAGCGTGGTCCTTCCCCGGTCGAGCCGACCCATTCGTGCTACAACTACACTACTAATATAGCTGCAGCATGGCTCTACCACATAAAGTGACTACTCTTACGCTTGGATAGAAATATGGTTCTCGTTAATGACTATTCCAATTACCATTTCAAGTTAATATAGAAATAAACAAATTATTGTGGTGTTTTTTTTTATTAATATTTCTTACTCTACAAGATCCCTTAAAATACCGAGATCAAATTGTGCTGCAAAAAGAGTGCATTCCCCAGTACACATATAAAATATTTCCGGAACAATCACTCTTTTAACTTTGAACATGTGTTGCTTTTAATTGAATTTTAAGCCCAGAGAAATTAGAATGAAAATTGATTTTATTTTATTTTTATTTAATAAATGAATAACTATTTATTTAATGCCTAATAATGATAAACGTAAATCGGCTTTAAAATTGAGCCCAATTAACAATTGATGCCTATTTCTATTCGGTGCAATAAATAACTCTAAGGCACAAACGCTAAAGGCATTAAATTCATTGTTATTTCTATAATTAACAGTTCTGTGTGCTCTTTTATTACAATTCAAATTCGATCAAGGGAGTGATTTGCCAAATGGTGCGTCGGATTCAAATGAGGGAATGAAGTTCCAGTTCCCATAATAGCTGAAACTATTTCCATAATCGATACTTTCTCTAACAAATGATTGTAGAAGCCTATTCCAAATAACGAATTCAGTAATCAGTAGATTGTTCTGGCATAATTTATTGATAATATGCCTTCAGAATATATTTATACTGTTTAAAATTGAAAAAAAAAATTAAAATAATATTTCTATGCTTTCAATTTTCGTTTACTATGAATGCTATTATTGAAATAACATATAAGAACTCTCATAAAAATATTTAATCTACGGCTAGTACATTTTAGATTGCTTATTATTTTTTGCTCGTATATCATTCCACGATTATATCTCATTGGCGGTATGCTCGGCTCGGATCATTTACACCTGCCCATAGTCGACTGGAGTGAGTTTTCTGCCTGCATCTTCGCGTGGAGGCAATAACAATTTCTTTTTTCTTTGTGTCTGCCTTGATGATTCAATAAAACCCAATTGATTGCTTGTAAGATTACCAAGCCACATGTCTTTTAGCTTTTATATTAAAATTTTTAATTAGAAATTTAAGCTTATTGAAATATGCAATACATTTATTTAAATAACATTTAAATATCTACAATATTAAGAATCTATAATAAAAAAAACTTAAATTAAAAAGTTAAATTATCATACATTCTTACTCTTCGTGGTATTGTACCAAAAACACTGGCTGCGTTTCCTCGTTGAATGTCTCTACTTAGCCTTTATTGAAATAAATGAGGCGTTTATTTTACCAACCACAAATATGTTTTCACCTTATTCTTCAATAATAATTGGAAAAGCAACAAATATTTTAGTTTTCATTGTATGAAAATATTAAAGATTTATTTTGTATGTATTGCTTGATTTTTTTTTCAACTTTTTGCTACAATATTGTTGTAAATAATATTGATATATCTAGTTATATTGTTAGTACTTTGAACTGGAAATTTTTATTCAATCATATTTTACTTTTGTAACATTAAAGTAATTACATACATCTGAGTTTGTAACAAAAAAGTAGATCATCCAAAATGTTAACCTAATTCTCAGTATCATCGGTTTAAAATATATTTGTAGATAAGTCAAATTTAAGTCGAAATCAGATTTAGGCTTAACACGTATCGAACTTAGACTTAGATCAAGACCTAAATTATGAGGTTTTACGACACTATTTTTTCTGAAACAAGAAAACAAAACAACATTAATATAATAAAAACAATTTGTTGAATTTTTAATATAAGAGTTACGAAATAATAGTCCATCTAAAGATAAATGGCTACTACAACCCAACTTGATATCAACTTGAAATAAATAATTATAATTCAGAACGGTGACCATTTTTACCGTGTTTTCAACTCAGAGCTATGTTTAAAGTTTCATGTTAATCACAAGGGTCAGCAACATTAAAATCATACTTACCGATCAGACAAACAGATTTATCAGATTCTCTTTCAGCTCCGTCCTATGTTTGAAGTTTCCAAGGCTCGAGGTTATCGGTAAGTCAGTTTAAAATCGATTGCGAAATTTGTAACGAGAAGACATAAAAGAAAGCAAGTTGTTTTTATACAGGAGTGAAAAACGAGCACACAGTCCACCTGATGGTAAGTGGTTGCTGTGGCCCATAGACATCTACATTTATCCTCGTTTGCGAATCAAAAAGCAGATGCGTTGTCACCCGTGAGGACTAAGATGGAATGCCTCTTTTCCAGTAAAAAGGGTCTCCGGTTCACTACACTCACCATACGAAACACAGCAGTGTTAAACTGCTATTTGGCGCTGGTATTCTGTGAGAGTGTGGTCCTTCCCCGGTCGGGCCGACCCATTCGTGCTACAACTATACTACTAATATAGCTGCAGCATGGCTCAACCACGTATAAAGTTGATAAAAACGTGGTAAAAATAAAAGTCCAGCTTTTAATTATACTAAGTCTATTTTTCTCCTAATGGGGGCACGGCTGCATGATAGGAGTAATGGGCAGGAGGATTTTTTTTTATAAAATAAGTGTGACAAACGAGAACACAGTCCACCTGATGGCTATGTCCACCTGGTGGTGAATGCTGCGGCCTACAGAAACCTATTCTCGATTAAGCATCAAAACTCAGATGATTTGTTACTCCTGATAACTAATATAGAATGCCTTGTTTCCAGTAGAAAGTGTCTCCGGTTCTATACACACAACATACGAAACACAGCATTAAACTAGGACCGTGATCCGTCTCCGGTCAAGCTAATCCATTCGTGCTATAACTATATTATAGTTATAATAGCAGTAAAATAAAGCAGATGTAAAATAACCTCCTTTTTTTAAATTAAAATCCATAAATTCACAACATCACAGTCAAACAAATATTTTCTATAACTTATCTTGAAAAAATGATTTCCTATATTTATGCGGATACTATACATTGAATAAAACTACTTTTACGTATTTTATCGCATTTAATTTTACTTATTTTTAATTCACCATGTTTCGCGTGCTTTGCAGCACCCATGGTCACGGGGACTGAGGTGATCACAGAAAGCACAAGGGATCTGTGACAACAAACACCTGGCTGTCGAGCTTCAGCACGTCAAGCAGTTTTTGCATGACAACAAGCTTCGGGTCCCGCACCTACGTCACAGGGACACTCGGGAAGTCTACTGTTTGTGGTCATAAGCTAGGTGTCTCCCGCCATTACATCTGATACTCAGACCACAAATACTCATGAAAGAACATCGATTCATACAATATAGTAATTAATATAATTATAATTTAATATTAAAAATTTTGTACAGCCGACTTCAATATAAGTTATTAAGCATAACTCAAAAACTATTAGTCTGACCTTGATCAAATTCATATGGGTCCACACAAGAAGTACCAGCTTTCAAATAAAAAAAGAGTCATCGAAATCGGTTCACCCAGTAAAAGGTTATGAGGTAACACACAAAAAAAACATACAGTCGAATTGAGTACCGTCTCCTTTTCGGAAATCGGCAGAAAACTAAACCCAAGCATTGCATTGCATGACTTCAAGGCAGTAAGTTCATTCCGCGTAAATCGGACAAAAAATAATAATTAAAAATTTGAAGGTGCTCTTGGTTAACTCTGACATCGGGACATCAACCACTTCAGTACCCCCATGTGACCATGGGAGCAGCAAAGTATCCGAAACGTTGGAAATTAATAATTTAAAATTAAAAATTATGTACAGTCGACATCAAAATACTCGTAAGTTATTAAAAATAACTCAAAAACTTTTGGTCTGGCCTTCATCAAATTCAAATGGGACTACACGAGAAGTACCAGTTTTCAAATAAAAAAAGAATCATCGAAATCGGTTCACCCAGTAAAAAGTTATGAGGTAACACACATAAAAAAAACTTACATTCGAATTGAGTACCGTCTCCTTTTTGGAATTCGGCAGAAAATAAGTAGAATGAAATTAGATAAAATCCGTAACAGTAGTATTAATCAATTGTCTTCAAAACTTACATTCATGAAAAAAATTGCAAACCTTATTCTATTGGGAGTGTATCACGTTGTCCCATTAATAAATTTACCCAAATAGTAAAAAGCAAAGTGACGGCTTGCCTACTTTATACATATTATAACATTTAGACCGATAAATATTCCAAAATCAACATGGTGTTAACGATGTATAACATCTCCATACACACCTACATAATACTTATAAAATAGATAACAACTATAACGTAAGAAATCACTCATTAGTAAGAACTTGAAAAATTGTTGTTTGTTGTAAAGCTTCCTTTCCTTGCTTTCTTCGAGACATTAAAAAAAAATAATGTGAGTAATATAAGCGTACATATACATAGATTCTCGTAAACACTACAGTTGGTGAGTAGAAAAACATTAACTGTGCTCTTAGAAATCCATTAACTGTCGTTGAACGTGTTTAAGTTTCACATTTATGTTTGAGGTTAAATAAAACTAGTAACAACGCTGAGACGATATAAAATACGTTAGTTATCATTTATCATTTGTTATTATTTAACATGATATTTTTTATATAGAGCCGTGGTAGCTCAGATGGTTAGCGCTCGCTGTAAGCTTCACAGTACTCGAGCAACCCGGGTTCGATCCCCGCCGGCACCAATGAAATTGTTAATTGCAATTTTAAGTGCTGATTTACCACGTGCTCGGCGGTGAAGGAAAACATCGTGAGGAAACCTGCATGTCTGAGAAATAAAAAAAAAATATTTCGATGACATGTGAAGTTCGCCAACACGTATTGGGGCAGCGCGGTGGACATTTCCTTGCCCTAAAACCCTCTCAGAAATGAGAGGAGGCCTGTGCCCAGCAGTGGGACGTAAATAGGCTGCAACTTTACTTTACTAACATGATATTTTTCTAAAACTTTCTTGAGTAATACATTTTATAACAGATTCCTGAATTCCAGAATACGATGTCGATCACGTATTAAAGGTCATATCAATACATACACAATACAATTCAAATTTCTTAAATTACTTAATGCTCAAAGTGCCAAATGTTTGACAAATAACTATCGTTTTGTCAAAAAAAGATTCCCGCATTATTCTCCTGTATATTGGAGAATAGAATACAAAAGAATAGAGTAATATCACTTTAGGTTAAAAATAATTAAAAATTTTGTACAGCCGACTTCAATACTCGTATAAGTTATTAAGAATAACTCAAAAACTATTGGTCTGACCTTGATCAAATTCATATGGAACTAAACGAGAAGTACCAGCTTTCAAATAAAAAAGAATCATCGAAATCGGTTAACCCAGTAGAAAGTTATAAGGTAACACACATAAAAAAAGACATACAGTAGAATTGAGTACCGTCTCCTTTTTGGAAGTCGGCAGATAATACTTACATAATGAAAATTATTTATACGTGTACCAATTGTTTGAAAATAAAACCGCTGACCAGGAAAGAATTCACAAGGAACCTAGTGGAACGTTTTTTAAATAATCTATTTAAAGAGAATGGTCTGACTGGCTCACACGTCTATCAATGTACAGCCCAAACAAGTAGCTGCATTTTATAACATCTATTAAAAAGTATCTACTAAAAAGAATTTTGGAAAATTCAACCCCTAAGGGGATGATATGCGGTGTTTGTATGAATCTTTTTATTTTACGGGGCGATTGGGTCAAAACTTACTAAAGGTACTATTTTTGGATTTAGCGATTTTCCAAAACAACCCGTTACTCAAATATGTCCGAATTTGTATGGAGGAAAATAATTATTGTATTTTTTTTTGAAAATTAGTGCTTACACTCTGGAATTAAAATTAATAAAATTCGTACATATTTTTATGAATGGCCCCGAGTTCCCGGCGCCCCTTTAATAGGGCAGGGGTGCGATGAATCTCCGGGAGAAAACTGGCGACGAGGTTCACCACCAGTCACGTTCTGTCTCCCGGAGAGGCAAAACGTGGATTGCGGATTGCGGAGACTTGTCTGGCTACACTGAATGTATGTATGTGAAGCAATGAATGATAAGATGGATGAAGTATGCAAAATGATGAATGATAGAGAAATAGATGTGTTATGTGTAAATGAGACGAAACGAAAGGGAAAGTATGCCACTGCACATGGTATCTATACCGCATACTGGTCTGGTGTAGACGAGACCGAGACCGATGCCGAATTAATGGTCTATTCAGGCGTTGCTGCTTCGGACATTTGTGTCTACCACTGCGTTACAGCGTATAAGAAGAGAGATGTTACAAGATGAAGGTATGAAAGAGAAGTATAAATTTAGACTGAGGGAAAATTTAAGTGGTTTGAATGAATTGTGTATAAATAAATAAAGCCTTTTCCAAGTCCATAAAGGACTTGGAAAAGGTTTATGACAGAGTGGACAAGAATGTGTTATAGAAAACACTTAACTCATTTGGGTTGAGCGCTGGTTTGATACAGGCATTAAGGTCTCTTTATCTTTATATAAGGATCAACGGGGTCAACTCGGACTGGGTTGGCATCCAAAAAGGTATCAGACAGGGCTGTGTAGCTTCCCCGTGGCTGTTTAACCTATTTATGGACAGATGTTTGGAAACTTTGAAAGTTGAAGAATGTGGATTGATAATGGGTAAGTTATTCGTCAAATGCCTTTTGTACGCCGATGATCAAGTCATATTTGCATCGTCGACAGTCGTTGCAAATGATGGTTACATAAATGAACTGGTCAATAAAAGAAAGTGGTACGAAAGTAAACGCAAGTAAGACGAATGTGATGGTTTTTGAAAGAGAAGAAAGTAAAACGTTATGTGAAATAAGAATAGAAGGGGAGTTGGTTCGGCAAGTGGATGAGTTTGTGTGTTTAGGATGTGTATTTAGCAGGGATGTTAGATATGATAAGGATAAAGAATGACGAGTTAACGCAGGAAATTGAATGAGTGGGGCTCTACAAGCTATTATGAAAAGTCAGAATCTGTCAAAAAAGGCACGTATGGCAATTCATAATGATGTGTTAGTCCATACTTTAATATATGGTAGTGAAAGTTGGGTCTGGCAGAAAAAGCATGAGAGTAGAATAAGTATTGTACAAATGAGGTCATTAAGGAGTATGCTAGGGCTGAATCTGAATGACAGGGTGAGCAATTATGTGATAAGAGACAAGTGTGGTTTGCGAGATGACGTTGTGACCAGGACTAAGAAAGAAATGCTTCCGTGGTTTGGTCATGTAGAAATAATGAACGAAGAAAGATTGACAAAGCAAATTTATGTTACAGAAGTGAATGGCAGAGTCAGGAAGGGGTCCCTAGACTAAGGTTTATCGACCAACTTGGAGATATATTGAAAATGGGCCAGATTAGGAGTACCCTTAACCGATAACCGTGTATGCGTAGATATATGAACGTAAAGGAGGCGAGAGAGGTGTGTCAGGACAGGATCGCGCCAAATGGAAGTTCGTAGTCTCTGCCTACCCCTCTGGGTGACAGGCATGAGTGTTTATGTATGTACCTATGTATTTTTAGTTTCTTCAAAAACGTGGGTGCAAAGTTAGTATGAAAAATATATTACTAAGATAACCACTGCACAACTCAAACAGCTGGACGTAGAATTGTGAAATATATGACAATCGTTTTATTTGTTTACGTAGGCATCCAATCCACATCCACATAAAACTTTTTATTTTCCACGGTGATCGATTCTAAAAATAGTGAAAGATAAAAATAGCTAAGAGGAAGATATACATTAATTATACAATTAAGTTAAAAAAACAAAAA